>CM076599.1:94940000-96190000 GCA_038502835.1 Octonoba sinensis | reverse complement strand
CACATTCTTCAGTGAATGCATGTCAATGCAAAGATTCCAGAGCTGAACATTACAATGCTGAAACGGGGAAATGGGTTCTATTTACAAAATAGAATCACTACTATGTAAATGCTGTTTATCACTTATGCTAGATATTAAAATTCTGCCGTCTGAAAGCTTCAAAGCTTTAGTCTATAAATACAGATTTTTACCAAAAATTGTAATTATCTAATAGTTCAAAATGCTATTGATAAACAATTTTTATGCCCTGCAAAGATAATTTTTGCCTTATTAAAAACATTTGTTTTGTAAATGTTACTAAATTTATTTCCATGAAATAAAGAAAAGTCAAAAAAATTTTAATTTAAATTCAGAATTTTATTTAATACATTGATGTTAACGTATTGTAAAACAGATCAATAAAACACATACATGAATGAAAAAAAATACTACAGGACAAATAAAGTTTTGACTTTGTACTTTTCTGATAAAATAATCGAATATATTTTTCCATAAAACAATCGAATATATTTCTACAAAGATAAGTAATATTTACTGAAAGAGGTAACGCTGGCATTTAGATACACTACAGTAGACAATAGGCCAGTCTTAGATTTTTAGATGCATTTATGGGTATTTTTCAAGGCTGTAGCTTTGGATATGGGGCACAAAATTGCGGTTTTTTTTTTTTGGCAGCTACATGCCAATAACAACACATCATATGTAAGTTATTACTAAAACCTGCGCATTGCAATGTTGAATGGAGCAACGCGTCCCAGCAGTCTGACTAGCACAGTGCGTAAGTTTTTGGAAATGGCGTACGTATCCCAAAGTTTGCTCATTGGTTTTTGTCGCGTTGTTTTGATTCCAAGTTTCCATTTTAAAATCTCAGCAGGATGACTGAAATATCAATTGGCTTTTAGCTTTTGTCACAAGGTTAGCCACTCAACTGAAGAACTAGACCTGGTTCTTCAGTAAAAGATGACAGCACTGCTTAGTGATAGCCATATACTTTTTATTCTTGACCACAAGCAATTTTTTGAATAAGTTTTTTAAATAGAAGGTTCTAATTCTTCGCACAATTTCTTTTAATGGTACCATGAATGTAAAAATGAAAGTTCTGAATGTGTACAATACACTTATTTCAATTTGCAATAAACTGACAAGCAAGTATTTGGCAATGATTTTTAAAAGCGAAAAATAGTATTTTAAAAAACATTGTTCTGTTTATTCTCATTTTTTAAGTTTTAGATGAGAATGAGCATAATAGAAAAAATTACTCAGTCTCTAGCTTCGGTAAACGTTGGAGAACTCCCCTGCTGCCATCCAGGAGAACGAAATCACCTGGAAAATATATGCAAGAAATGAGCTTATAACACTGTAACAAACCCTAATCAAAACAATTAAAAAAGATAATGTCCAATTTTACTAAAAAGGAAAATTAAATTTGTTTTTTGAATGTCTGCATTTAAAATTGTATAAACATTAAAATATAACTACATATTACATTAAAATCAAAAACTGTCTACAAAGAATATGTTAACATTTAAAATTGAACGAAAAATTTAACTTTAACACCCTAACACAACAATAAAGAAAAATTTATGTATGAATAGGAGGGGGAGCAAATAAAATTGCTCAATTACTAGACATTTGGTGTGGAGCTGACATTTGTACGGAAGTGACATTTGTTTCATGTGTGGGAGAGCTATTTATTTCATATAGTTTCATAGTTTTTTTCAGCTAACGTAAGTGCTGCTTAATTTTCTCATACTTTTTCCAATAATTGTTTCCTAACTTTTTTTGTGACACAGCATCATATTCCAGTCAATATGACAGAACACAAGGAAATAGCAAGATTTATAAGACATGGTCTTGCTGTGATATAATGCTATAAGTAAATTATTTCAAAATAAATACGTAAATAAAATAAACGAAAAACCTGAAAGTATTTATAGTACGATTTCTTAAAGGATTCACTTTAATTAGGCACAAAGTTTGAGAGAACTAATGGTCCAAAATTTCAATTTGAGAAAACAAGATGTTATGTGAGTAAAACAACGATAAAATAAATAAATGAAATGGGCACACTTCTTTTAAAACAAAAAATACAAATTATTGTAAAAAAGAAAAGTTTAAGTTCTATTTCATATTTTATTTTCATAGTTTATTAAACTAAACATTAATACGAATGTTTTGCAACTTACCGGTTTGGAACAGTTTTGTAGCGTTACGAAGGCCTACAACACATGGTAATCCATATTCCCGACTCACAACAGCACCTGAAAATACTATGTTTTTTACATTAACAATAACTTTTACTTACAAGTAAATATTAATACATATCGAATAAAAATAATCATTCGTCGTCTAAAGCTTCCACAGCACTTCTAAACTGATACGGCATTCTATTTCCTACAGAAATAATGCACGTCACGACGTTGTGGTGTGATTGCAAAATTTGGCATCTTTATCGCTTTCACTGGAGATAAATATACTTGCTTTAAACTAATATTAAAATAAATGAAGTAATATCCTAACCTTGCGCTCTTTTAAGAAGATTTTCTGAATTATCTTTCTGAATGATTCAAACTATTTATTTTTTGAATGATCCAAACTATTTATTGCAAAATACTCTTTTTTAATAAATCATTTTATCCATCCATCCATCAAGAAGATAGTGATTGTTATGCATAGTTAAGTATCAAGCTCTTTGGAGTTCCATTCACAAAACATACATTAGTTTCAAATTATAGCTTCATGATTAGCGGGATGTTTAATAACCTTATGTAGATCGTTGATAACAAGTCAAATAGGGTAATATATATTGTGTTTTAATGAAAAGGACAGAAGAGAGAAGGAATTGATGCATTTTAAAAGAAACTCAAATTCTGCCAAATTATTCTTGAACTTTCTAAAAGAAAGCTCCGGCAATCTCGCGCTACTTAATGACAAAAAAAGAAATAAAGTTAAGTGAACAAACATAGTACTATTTTCTAGAACAGAAATGCAAGTTAACCAGTAGCACATCACAGAAGCAGTTATCCTGCGCATTTGGTCTTTGTAGGCGCGCTCGAGGCGAGGCGCCTATATCAACGGCTACCCTGTACCTAGAGCGTTTGCCATTTTAAACAGATTTAAAGGTTTTAAGGAGTTCAAATTTTCTCATTGGAGTCTGCAAAGAGCTTTCTTTTTCTTAGAAATCCTCAAATATGGTTTTCAATAAAAAGAATAAATTTAAAAACGTATGAGGGGAAGAAAAAAACATAAGCATGTAGCAACTACCTAAATCAAAATATTATTACTAATTATATAATAATTAAATAATTTTCTGGTTATGTTGGGGAAAGAACTATAAATTATTTTTTGAAATTTTCCTCAACCACTCTGGAAAAGAAAACGCACACCCTGCAATTAACCATCACGCACTTTAGATAACTTTATGATGTTTTCACTACTGTACTTTTTTATGTTGATAAGGCTTATATACCTTCTTGCCTATGTATTTTGTAATAAGTTTTTCCATTTATAAGCCCTTTTTTTTCTAACCATTTTAATTTGGGCCTAGTTTCATGCCTATAGTTGCTGGCCTAATTTTTAAGTAAGAGCTGGGGTTTGATAAAATGGTTGCTATTAACTGTCTCACATTTTCTCAACCTCCAATTTGGTCACAATAACGAAGTAAAAACTCATAAAGAGTAGAATAAAGCAATAGATATGTACATTCAAGCGAAAACTTACCATGAGAAATGAGTCCTCCAAGTTCTGTTGCGACCCCAGATAGAATCGGAAAATAAGGACTCCATCCGATGTCGGTGCTGTAAGTAATCATTATCTCTCCAGGCTAAAATAAAAATAGGAAATTAAATCGTATTTTTCTGAATCAATCGTAAAATATTTTTATTGCGCAAAAACAACATATATTTTTGTAACAACCAACCACTATTTCAGTTTGTCGAAACATTACAAAAGTCTAACTCAGATATTTCCAAACTTTACAGAATCGAAATTTTCTCACGGTACCCTAATAATATATACCGGAATCCAAATTTAAATGTACAACTGGTTTGTTGAATCTAATTCAAAATTGAATGAACGTAGAAACAACAAATTTGGATGAAATGTGCATCAAAAAGTTGTTTATTGTATGCGTCATTGAAATTTACACAAGCTTAATGAAAAATGATTTACAATAAAAAAGCACTCTTGGCGGGAAGAGTCCATTCTTAAAGGACACACGCAGTTTAATGTGGTGAAATGTCAAAGAAATATTACAAAAAAGGGTACTAATGAGAAATGTGTCCACCGCAAAGCTGAACGCATTGGCTGCATCGAATTTGTATACTACCAATTGAGTTGTTAGACGCCGATATTGGAAGTGGAGTCGAGAGTCTGAGAGCTTTGTTTCAGCTTATGTAACGCCCTTGGAGGAGGATTTAAAGCAGCAACCTGTTTGTCAAGATAATCCCGGAATTCAGGTCTGAAGAATTCCGGGAATTCTTCAGACTATCGGAAATCAGGTCTGAAGATTGAGCTTGTCATTCCATTCGCTCCAAACCGTAACCCTCCGGATAGTCCTTAACAACCAAAGCTCTGTGAGGTTTGAATTAGCATCTACCAAAAGGAAGTTTGTACCTCTAGCCCCAGCATATGGGCGGATGTATGGATCAAAGATCTCATCCCGATATCTTGCACAAGTCAGAGTTTTTCCATACAACACATATAGGTCAGTGTGACCAACAAGTGAGATCTCTGTCCAAATCATGATTTTACCACCATGTTGGACTGATAGAATCTAGTGCGTTGTTCTTTCCAGACCAGCAGACGCCCTGAATCGCTCTCTAGTGTGAATCTGGACTCGTCTGTGAAGAGAACAGAACTCCATTCCTGTTTGATCCAGGAAACGTGTTCTCTTGCCCACAATAAGCGGGCTCTTCTCTGTCGTACGCTGAGAAGGAGACACACAAATGGTAGTCTTACACAGAGGCCTGCATTGTGCAGGCGTATTCGCACCTTAGAGATTCTGCCCGCTGATGCTAAAACCTCTCGTTGTGGAACCCCAGGATACTACGGCACCCAGTTTGGGAGCTGCTCCCTTACTAATCATGGAGAATTTGTTGATAAATCTTAACAGAAACTATTTGTTCAGAACAAAGTATTTCAGGATATGCATATATTTTACATTTTTCGTCAAATAATTTTAGCTAAGGTTAAAATATACATTTTCCGTAGGACTTAATATAGTACTACAATAACCCCGGCAGATGAAGTAATAGGAGACTTTTTCTCCCTGATATCATGCGTTGTACAAGGTTGTAGTATGATTGCTACTTCAGTATCTTTATCGACTTAACAGATCAAAGGATATTTTTCCAAGTTTAGCAGTAAATTACACACTAAATTCATAATCCTTTTAAAACGTTTTCTTGAGTTCATGCCACAACACATAATCCACTCATTCTTAAAGAAAATTTGGCCTATTTTACAGAAAGCGATTAGGTGTTATTATCTGGATATATTGGGTGAATTGGAAGAGTTCACAAAACCTTTGCAATATTATTTTAAATTTAGGAACTATACTTAAAGTAAATTAGAGAAATAAATCAACAGATTATTGTCCACCGAATGGGCATCCAAAAATACATTTGGTGAGTTTTTACATTTGAATACAATTATTTTTAAAGTTAAGAACAGAATAATACACGATATGACCATATTTTTACGCACAAATCATACTCTTAATTTAAAGAAAGGGGGGAAAAAAGAATTTGACGTACATCAATTAAACTAAATGATATTCGGTGCATTCGTAACTATTTGAAGTGGAATTTGTAGTTCTACTTATTATACAGAATGTAAAGCTGATAAGAATACTATATACATATATACATATATGTCAAAAATTATCTGTAAAGTTATTAATTACCTCTAATTGTGAAGCATCTTCTAAAGTAAGAACAACTCTCGCATATCCTTTTGTCACACCTTGACTCACAGGAATTCCTGTTAACAAAACGAAGACGAATATAGAATTCGGATGAACTAAAATATCAATATTTCTGAAAAAGCATTGATCAAACTACTAATTATTGTTAAAGCGCAACGTTCTAAGATCACAATGCAACAATAACATTTCTAACAGAATGGGTTATTTACAGGTATTCTGTTCAACGAGAAGCGTGATATACACAGATATGACCAAAAATAAACGTATTTAATTCATTCTCTTAGTTGGGACTGACATAAACAGCTACTTCGAGCATGTCAATTTTCATGAATAGTATTGATAGTTTGTTGTAGTGTTACTGAAGCATAGAAAGATATTAAGCTATTTATTTGTCATCTTACTTTCTTACATTTATTCTTTAATTGGAAGGGATTCTTCTAAGAACAAGGTTCCAAAGTTCCTTTGACACAAAATGACATTGTCTTGAGCCTAATTTAGTTCGACTATTAAGCTTTAAAACTGAACAAAAAATTTCACGTTATGAAAGCACAAATAAGCATTAAAACGCAGACATATGTTTCGGGATTGCTTGGAATCCCTTTTTCAATGCAGTAGTGAAGCTTCTAGATGCAAAAACACCCAAATGAAGCAAACAAAACAACAAAAACACTCTCGATGAAAAATAGTTTTTATCTCCAAATCGCAATTTTTGGAACGATGATTTATTCTTAATTATTGTTCAACATAATAAACAAGTACACTAGAACAAATATTTACCCTCCATTGTTAAATCTGCTAAAAAATCAAAATTTTCTTCAGAGTCTTCTTCATTTACCTGTAAATAGAAAAACTATTCAAGGCACCAAGAAGTTTTACATACTTACGAATATGTTTACAATTGTTTATTTTTTAAGAATCAACTGTAGGCATAGAGAGACAGAGTGTGGGTTTGTTTCCTTTTTTGTGTTAAAAAGCGTCCAGATAAAAGATAAAAGGTCGTGATGCTTAGCATAACATTGTAAAAAGATACAAGCATGTAGATGTGAATTTTGTGCATTAAAATAATCTTGACACTTTTAAGATGTGACTAAACGATATAAGAGGAAAGAATTTCTGATTTCTAGATGAACAAAAGTAGCACACAATAAATATTTACATTTTATATCCTCAGAGAGGTAAATTACCATTGATGCAAAGTTAACTTGGCTTCTTTCTTCTTTTTTTAAAGTATATTTTTTCACCTGAGAGCCATAGTATCTTAAGTCGATTTTTCGAGTTTTTGCGAGCTTAATAGCGATACCGAGTAACGACGAAAAAGCCACTAGCAACATGAGGGTTCCGAACTTTTACTGCTCTCCTCGGACATCTTTAATCTGAGATTCGTACGGAAAAGTCTAGCCTTACAGTACTAAAAGTGTTTATTTTTTAATTTCCTAGCAAAACTCGACTTTAGGACCTTGAGGAAAAACTTTATTTGCAACAAGAAGGAAACATAGGGTTAAAAAAAAATTATTTCTATTTTTCATAAACTTTAACTGTCCCGCAGTGGACCAGTCGGCAGAAGCTCGGTTCCCGTAGAATACCGATAGTGAAGCAACATCGACTTCGGTCAGTGTTTGGGAGGGTGACAACCTATCGCGGCTGATTACTATGAGGCCGTGTACGCTAAAGGGAGCTGGTGCACGTTAAATAGGTCGTGGCTCCAATGTCCTCTAAGTGAAACGATACCTCTGGGGGTGCCAACCCCAGGTGACGGTCTCTCATCTGCAAGCTGGTTCAAAGGATTAAAACATATATCGGACGGATTATATTTACATATAAAGGGGCGGAAGTCGGACTCCTGCCTATGAGGGGCCCGTTAGGCTCAGGAGCAGCGCACCCATTCTTCCTCGCTTCGCGCGAGGGTACGACAACAACAACATAAACTTTAACTTGTTTAATTTTATTATGGCTGGATTTAGAGAAGGATTAAAAGTCTTACCGGCTTAGGTTGACCTTTCATAATTTCAGGAAATACATATTTGTTCAGAACAGGAAAGAGTTTTCTTCGATGGACAGCTCTAAAAAATATTTCAGCACTTAAATTACACACAGCACAAATTTACAAATGAGTTAAATACCATGTCGCGTTGTAGTATGGAATTTTGCGTTAAAAACAAGTTCAACTGTTTTGGCACATACACTTATGCCAGCATTTCTCAACCTTTCAGTATTCACGGTCCAATTTTCTATCATAATTTTCATCGCGCACCCCACTTACCATAAAATTTATACAACAATTACTTTGGATTCTGCTTTTGAATTATTTTTAGCTAACTGCAAAAACAAGAGTAAAAACTAGTAATTTAGCAATAAATCATTATTTGAATTCTGGGCAGGAGTAGAGGATGATTTTTCAGCACTAAAAACAAGGACATTTCGCATTCTATTACCATTTTCAACATCCTACTTTTGTCAAACTGGATTTTCTGCGTTGGCGTTTTTGAAGACAAACTACAGATCTCGGCTAAATATAAAAACAACTAAGAGTGGCTATTTCTAATATTAAGCTTTCCTACGAAAAACTTTGCTTTGCAAGACAGGCCCAAGGATTTCCCTAATAATTATTAAATTTGCTTTTCATTTAGTATGTTTTGATTGAGAAAGTTTTAATTTAGTAATTTGTTTTACTTTAATAAGTTATTAAATATGTCGAAATGCATTTTGTTTTCTATGTGTATATGTGCTTTCCTTTCAGTCAGTTAATCAATTTTATAAAGTAATATTTTCTCTTGGATATTCATACGCCCCCTTCTCGTGTGCTCGCGCCCCACAGGTTGAGAATCGCTGACTTATGTGCTTATATGCACTGAAGTAATCCATGCAACTCCGAGACAAGTGTATGTATTGTCATTAAAAATTTCTGCCTTATCGCGTTGAATTTGCTTAACCCATTAAGCCGGAGATTTTTGGAATGTGATACATGACCTAGGACTGGGATTTTTGTTACGGTTCGACCACGGAATTTTGCCTTTTGAATGCTTCTGCACAGAGCAGAAAAGAACGAATCCATTCGAGCTTTAGGGAAGTTTGTTTCGCCGGTGCGTTTATTAACTACGCGAATCAGAACGCGAATCTTCTCTGTTTGTTGAAAGTTACTAAATTTAAAAACTGGCAGGCAGTATCAGTTCCGAAGAAATCCAGTATGCTAAACGGACTAGAACGAGAACAAAAGCGACACTTTCCTTATACCAGCAGTTCCTCCCTTGAACATGAATGGATTCTTCTTGGCATTCTGCCAGGCAGATTACTTTGGTTGATAGTAGAACTGTACTAATTTCACGACTTGGGCGTTAAAAACTGTTCGTCAAGTTGACAGATAGATTCTCTATAAAAATGTAGAAAAATCAACAGACAGAAAAGGAATACCTTTGAATGATTCTCGGAGATCTAGTTTTCAATAAATCTTTAATTTCATCGATGGTCAAGAAGTATATCAAATCAGCATCCGGGATCCGACCCTCAGACACCATCATTTTGCTTAAATTTCGGAATCCCTTCCTCCACTTGTCGAATACCTTTATCAAAAGACTCTGAAACAAAATATAACGGTAGCATTTAATTTGACAGATCTACGAAATTGATAAGAGCATTGTTGAAAAAATAAAATTGCTAAGCACATATCAAATGCTTGCAAAAGATTCGATATTTTCTGACATCAAATAACATGATAAGTTTTCGATTGTTTCTCTGAGCTAGAACAGAACTGGAGTGGTTAACTCCAATTGTGCTAACAGAGAATTTTATATTTACAAAGCGAGAGCGGCAAACCGGTGCTATTTTAAATTATTTAACTCTTTGAGAAATAAAAGAATATATATGGCCCAGTCTTAAAGCAGCATTTACGCACGTTTCATTTTCAGTTACGTAGAATAGTTTGTCATTAAAATACATTATAAAAGTTTTACAAAGTGTCAAATGTACTCGTAGAAGGCTGATTGCAACTGGGGGATCATAGTCAGGCATTGAATGTAATTCATCTTTAAACATCAATGTTGATCAATATGATAAAGGGGTAAAAATTAAAATAATATTTTTTTTCAATGAATTAAAAAAAAACAAAATAGACTCACTTAAAAAACAGAGTAAATCATGTCATATAAGAGTACAACTCAACTTATTATCATAATATTCGGGAACGGAGAAATGAATGAAGAATCATGCATCCAGAACAGTTAATATTGGTCTTCTAGGCTCAGATTTGAACTTCATTTCGTTATGAAGTGTGAGAGAAGCACAAATATTACTATACTTGAACACCGACTAGATTATGCATCTACAATTGAAACACTCACTTTACATCTCTCTCGTTCACCTACAGCTCTCCGACAATGGGGCAATAAAAATTTCACCAGGCATCTGAAAGAAAGTTCATATTAAAATTGGTTCATTACCCATGGCAGAAGTCCGATAACACCAGGCTTCACTGATATGAAAATTGGTTTCAAATAGAAAACTTGTACTCCATAACGGTAAATATAGCATTTTTATCTCCAACTAGTACAAAAATCATCTGTTGTTCTAATAGCAAAGTAACAGAGATAAAATAAAAATATTTTTATTTTTTTATGGTCTTAAATGTCCTTTTCTTGGATGTATAAAGCAATTTATTTATCATCATCTAGCAAGCTTAACCAGCTACTTTAGTTATTCAACCGGAGGCTACTGCCAGTAGTCAATAATTTGCAATACGTATTGACAATAACTGACTACAAATGCAAAGTAGACAACAAATTGCATGAGACTTTAACCTGTAGTAGCTTATTTACAAAATTTGGGTCTATCAACATCAGAAGTGGAAAAAATTTCGAGTA
This sequence comes from Octonoba sinensis, assembly GCA_038502835.1. NCBI lineage: Eukaryota > Metazoa > Arthropoda > Arachnida > Araneae > Uloboridae > Octonoba > Octonoba sinensis. The sequence continues at coordinate 96,179,221 of CM076599.1, read as the reverse complement.
ACCCTATCGCTAAATTTCATTCTTGGCAATAACTGAGGGTGAAACAAAATGCATATTAAGTCAGTTTCGACTGTATGAGTCTTAACTGCAAGGTGAAGCATATAAAAAAAGTACCGTTAAAATACCTTCTGCGAAAATCTAAAGGTACGTGAAGTTCTAACAAGATTTTCTCAACATCATCATCTCCTTTATCTCTAGGACTCTCACATGTGCCAGAAAGATTCTGTGAGGGAGAAATGAAAGTGTTCAAACTTAATATTAAAATAAAATTTTAAAATGTTCAAAGAATTATTTGCATGTTATTCTTATTTTGTAATTGTTCCTAACGTCACTTTGGCAAGATTGTGTTCAAGGAAGATATTTCATTGATTGAACCTTCTCCTTTGAGGGAGGGGGGCGTTTAAATTGTATTAAATTATAATTTGTGTATATACAATATTACTGCACTTATACATTTCTCATTTAATATTTTTCCTTGGTTTATAATTGTTCACTTTTTCTCCGGATAAAGTTATATTGCAGAAATTAACTGATGGAAGAACGACTGTACGGTTGGACAATGCTAAGCACCCACAGCAGTGGGTGATATTAGTGGTGTTTTCAGGTCATGGATGAATTTGCAATTTACCGTCACAGAAAAATGTTGTGACAATGAAGAAGTATAATATTTTATTGCACATAGTTTGCACTTTCAATAAATTCTTATTTAGTTTGTGAAGCGCTGTTTTATGGTATGAAAAGTTATGTGCGTACGTTCTTAGTGTGCGTGCACATCCCCACCTTATTAGAACACGGTCTTCAAGAATCCCTACGTCACCCATCAAAGATTTTAACCAATCCAGAAAGATCAAGGCAATTGTAAGTTGATTAATTAAGAAGAACTTTGTGAGCGAGGCGTACTGTGGTTAGCGTTTGCTGGATATGCTTAATAGACCCAGCAAGGATTGAGAAATTTTTGGCCATTAATCGAATCGAGATTCACACCCGCATAAAAATATTTTATAATTGAAAAAACAAGTGTAGAGGGTATATTTTTTCAGAAAATTTTCCAAGAAACAATTCGGTTTCGGTTTGCTCACTTCTTTCCTTTTAAAATCGACTTAAGACAAGTGCGGAACTTTCAACAACACTTGAAGTCTTAAAATAGAGTGAAGCCTGCGTAAGTTGACTACTTGCGGTGCAGCACTTTAGTGGTCAACTTAGACAGGTGGTTAACTTATAGAGGATGGAGAATTTTTATTGTTATTTCTTACACTATGCATTTAATCATTCATAACTAATTAAAATATAGCTTCATGTAATGACGCTACTTTAAAATAGCGATTAGCTTTTTTTTTTTTCACAATTACCTAAATTATCATCAAAGAAATTTAACCCGAATGTCTTACAATGATGCAACTTCAAAAGTAAAGTACTTAGTTAAAATTAAGATAGTATCACATTAATTATGTCAGTAAGTTATATGATGCTAAAGATTTCCCAAAAATATATATTTTTCAAAATGGCTATATCATCAAAGAAAAGAGAAGAAACTTATTTAAAGAATAAAAGAGTGCATGCTCATAGTAGTTTTCCCATTTGGTTAACTTACAAAGATGTTTAGGCAAATTTTATATGGATGTTTCATCCATCCAGACAAATACTGGTCTAACATTATAGCATAAAAACTATCATGAAGAAGCTATTTTAGTTTTTTTTATCTTTCCAAAAATAGATAAACAAATAAATATAGTAATAATTTGGCGGTTAACTTACAAAGAGTTTTTTATAATACTCCCGCCCAAATTTGGCGTACATTAGTGGTCAACATAGACAGGTGGTCAAGTTACAAAGGTTTCTCTACATTAGATAATGTAAGGCTAATTCCGTTCCTGACAAAAGTGGTCAACTTAGACAGGTGGTCAAGTTACAAAGGTTTCTCTACATTAGATAATATAGGGCTAATTCCGTTCCTGACAAAAGTGGTTAACTTAGACAGGTGGTCAACTTTACAGTACTATTTAAAACCCCTGAAAACAGTCAACCTTTACGCTGCATTGAAGCAAATTTTTTAAAAATCATTAAACATTATTTCTGATAGAAACATGAAAACAGGTGTTTATTGTGCTTCTAATCCAAAATAAGTGATAATCGAAGACATATTTCTTGTAAAATAATTGGAAAGGAGTCAGTTATTTTATTACAGCTTCCACGTTTTTATGCTTACGGACCACTTTTAACGATATCCAAAATTAATTGCCTAAAATCTAGCAATTAGAATGCCGCCATTTGCGGAATAAACGTATACTACGCTGTTTGGGTTGAGTTCAGTTTAGGGAATCCTAAAGTAATGCTATTTTTTTATCAACTTGTTTTGGAATAAGCATTAATATTCATTGTAGAGAAAACTAACGCAATTTAACGTATAAAACTAAAAGAAAAAGTGACTTTTTTATGGTAACCATTCATTCAATGATCCAATTGGGGTTTTCGCCCCAATTTAACTTTTTAATCTCTAACTCTAACCCCTGAAAATTTAGTATTAATACATATATTGGTAGAAAAAGTAGAATACACGTGGGACTGCTTCATATATACTAACTAGTACGCGAGATTTAATTTACTTCTTTCAGAAAAAATTTATGCATTATTCAGTCTTTCATGGCGATTGCTTTACGGAATCTTTAGCAATGCTTCAACGAAACGTAAGGATCAATAGTATTTCAACATTTCATGCGTTGTTGAAAGTTTCGCACTTGTTTAACTCGTTTTGCGATGGAAAAAAGTGGGCAAACCGGATCGTTTCTGTTAAAATTCTAAACATTATTTACAGCTTTTTATGACGACTGTTTTGTGGAATCTTTAGCAATGCTTCGAAGAAACGTAAGGTTACAGGGAATCCTCGCTGGGAAACGCCGTTTTATTAATTAAAAATAAACGTTCTGTAAAATCAACGAAACTTTAACATCCGTGAGCAAACAAAGATCGAATGGAAATGAAAAGCCTTTTAAATTAAATTACCTGTAAAAACTGAACCAAATGTTTAGGATCCATAGCCCAGGATTTAGACCGCATATCAAACTGAAATAATAATCGTAAAATTAATAGCGCATGATCGAATACACATATAATAATATTTATTTATGTATGTGCGTTTAATTGCAGGAGACATAAGCACGAAAATGAAGTTATGAAATAAAAATAAACATTTTTACCGAGACGATATTATCTGATATTCTGGAAATTTACGTGTAATTTCTTATTCTAAACTACCTAATTAATTTTAGTAAAAGTTTTAAGTTTTAGATATTAGTATAAAGGAAATTACGAAAATTTCGCTAACCTTAGCTTACACTTAGATCCAACTGCAATGCGATTTTCGATGTTCGAGATTTTCGTGAGCAATTAAAGCCTACTGAAGCACAATTAATTACGCAAATATGAATTAAACTACAGATAACCACTTTGAAACTTCAAAGATAGTTGTCCTCTACATATATAAATGGAAAGGGATTTAAAAGTACAAAAATTAAAATTTGTGTAGAAAATTTTATAATATAACTAAATATTATTATCTTATTTTTAAAACTTGAAACATAAAATGTAGCTTTACTACCTTCAAATATGTTTTCTTAGTGTTTTCAAACAGCTCTTGGTGCTCAAACTGCAATTAACGGAGTCGTATACCACATTCTGCTTAAAACTAGAAGAAACTTTTAAATTTAAAGTCCATGCTTGTCCGTTCTTTGATCATGCATTTAATATATAGATGATGAAGTTGGTTAGTAATAATTAAATACAAAATGTAAAAATCCTCAATATATTGCACTTAATCCTACTTTTTTAAAAACCGAAATACATCCTGGCATCTCACCTCTTTTAAACATCGATGTCCATGTCTTTTAAGAAATTGTCGAAATTGTATACCAGCTGCTGAGGTTGATCTTTCAAACCATGCTAACGCTTTCTGAAAGAAAAAGTGGTGCAAGCTAAATGAATGTCTGTTTTATAATAATGCTTTAATGTAAGAGTCTTTCAATATTTTAAACTCTATTGATATTTTTGCGCTTTTGAAAAAAATCTATAAATGTCTATTTTCTTATATATTTCGTTTTAAAGGCTTCGCGTTAATGAATCTGTATTCTGTCTACCGTAGTGTTCTGGGGGCAGGATTGTTTAAAAGTAGCGCATCGAAACGATAAATACAATCCACTTCTAATTGCTTGGGAAAAAAAATATTTTTTGTTTTACATACTAGGTACCAAAACCAGGGGTTTGTTTCACATTTTACATGAAATGTTTATGGAATTTTCATAAACTGAAAAATAGGAATTTTTTTTACATTAACATTTCATATCGTTTGTTACATTGTCATTTCGTCTTTCTTACGCGAATTATTTAGAACAAAGTTGCAAAAACCCAGTAAAACAGGAGGCTATATTTTTCAATCGATCAGTAATTTAAAAAATAGTAAAATTCAATTACATGAATTTCATATTTTACCTCAACAGGCATGGCTTTAAATTCGTCACTCGTCATTTCTGACAACACCAAATGCGCCAAATTCTAAGAAACAAAATACCATCATAAGCATTAAGTTAAAGAAAAAGAGAGAGAGAGAGATCAAAAAGCGGCTCACATAACAAAAAGCACTGAAGCAATTGTAATTATAACTGTACCTGCATAGCGGAAGGGATATCGGCGCTTTCCACATTCTTTGAAACAGATAACAAGCGAGCGAAGTCACTATACACATCTGTATCATAGCCTAAAACAGAAAATAATTCATTCTAATTATTGTCGGTAAACTGTTTTGCAAAGAAAAAAAAAGCTAATTTGAGATGGAATTAATTAAATATTTATTTACAACTAGAAGGCAATTGAATGATAATCATCAGTAGTGGACCATTATCACGTCAATAAATTGTTTTCATTTAGGAACAATCGCAATAAATAAATTCACCGCGAATCAAATCATCGTTGTCTTAATTCTCAATATATATGAAGAATAACCACGATACAGGCTGATAAAGTAAATACGCAGAATTATAATTTCTCTTAAAAATATTTTCATGTTCAAAATTATTTACTAGTTATAATTAACATGCATAGGATATGAATGAAATCGTTAATTAATACTTGCTAAATTACAGTTCCTTAAAAATCATATCACTAATCATAAACAATGCAATGAATTTGCACTGCAACGAATCGAGCCCATAATAAATTAAAGTGACGAATTTGTCAGACATAATTAATATTGCAGGGAAACTGATGGGAAACCACCGTAATTAATGCGACGACGTGGTACCTTAAATCGGATACACATTATAAATCGAATGTATCAAGTTTCTCAATCTTGGCGTGATTTTTCGTCCTGTATGAGGTTTACGGATTTGGGCACTCGAAAGAAAACGCAATATTAATTCCGTCTCTGTGACAGTAGCTATAAACAAGTTATGAAAGTATGAATCGATTCCATTAAAGTTTTACGATTATGATTATGATTATCACGATCTTTGGTGACATTAGAGGTCAAGCATTTGCCTCGTAAAAAACACCTTAGCTTTAGCCCTCATCAAACACTTCATCATTACTTGGGGTGCAAGGTACCTTGATTTTGAAACGAACATAGAAATTAACTCGATCATTGGTCGATTAAACGGATAACATTATTAAAAAAACTTCGAACGGGGTCACTTACCTCCTTTCGCGCTCCCAAGAAGAGTAAAGAGAAACATATTCCAAGCAGAAGAGCCTTCTGTTGAACAAATGTGAAGATCTAAAGCCTATTGAGGGAATAAATTGAATGTCGGTTGAATGACAACATCAATCATACAGAGTGTCATAAACTGTACAAGCATTTTAACTTTTAAATGAAAAAACTTTTAAATGATTAAACATAATAATCTCGCTTTATGACCAAGTGCCAAAATGAAGGTTATGTGCGGTACAAAACATATAACAAAGAGTGTACTGGGAAGTGCCACGTTTTTCTTGCAATTTTTAACAAAAGTTATAACATATAATACATTTGAGAAAAATATTCAATGCACGACAGCTATTCATATGTTTGACTGTGTGGTAATTAAGTTTGCGCGAAAAAAAATTTCTACTTTAATGAAAGAAATTCGTGCCGAAACCCACAGCGGAGCTGAAGCCCAAGACACATCAATTACACTGTGCAACACGAAAAATGTCCTTTGGCTGAAAATGTCCGTTTCTTATGTATTTTTGGCTGAAAATTACGAATCTGCAATTATATTTTGCCTATCCCGTACCATTTTCCCAAAATTCCACATGTTAGCTTTTTACGTATTTTCTGGATAAATGAGCATATTTTTGTAATTTATCGACTTAATTTATTATAAATTATATCTTTCTCATTGATAATAAGATCATTGCCATTCTAGAGACCTTTTTAACGAAGTTGGTTACTTTAGCGACATTTTGGGCAACAAAAGCTCTATCTACTCGAGGTTTTGAGTCTTTTACAACATGACAAAGGCATTTTGTAAACTATTTTACGGAGCAAGAAAAAATGGTATGCTGCTATGATGTGAATGTACTATTTCAAGCATTAGGACATGAGCACAATTCAGAGTGGCGCTTGCTTATCAGTGCTCCTCCGTGTAAGTATTTTTTTTCCCCTATTCATTCCTGCAAACACGAAGGAAATTTCAAAATTACAAAATTGCAAGTGGCAAAAGCATATCAAATGAGCCTATAATGATCTACAATGTGCCTTTTTCCCACAATTGCACATTAAACTTGGTTTATCGAAATATTTGTAAAAGCTCTGGACAGAGAATGAGTGGCTTTCTTGCATTTCAGGAACAAATTCAAAAATTTAAGTGAGGCAAAAGTAAAAGAAAGGATTTTTATTGGCCCACAACTTAAAGAAGTACTTTCATGATGATAAGAAACAGTCACAGAAGCCGAAAAATCAGCCTGGCAGGCCTTTAAATCAGTGCGCTCACCTTTCCTTGGAAATGTAGAAAGCTGAAAACTACAAAAATCTTGCTGGTGACATGATAAAATGCTTTTGTATTATTAGGTTGCTACATTTCATTAAAACTACACTTTTTGGGCTCCCATATGGACTTTATTTTTCAAAACATTGGTGCAATTAATGATGAACATGGGGAAAGGTTTCATCAGGACATCTCTGTTTGAAAAGCATTTCAGCGCTCGATAGAATTGAAGTATACGAATTAAATATTGCTAAACTGTTATGAGGGCAGACCAATAGATGTCCACAAGAAGAATTGGTCAAGAAAAATGTTTTAGCGTTTGTGTTTTCAATAAGTAAGCCTGAGTTACATTCTTCTATAACCAAATTGTATAAATATGAGAAGTGGGTCTCCAACAAAAACGCTACGTGATTGACCATTTTGGTTTGGATATTTGAATAAAGCACCTTTTGTTTATATAGAATCACATAGTTTCATCTAAAGGACAAAAAAAAAAGTCAAAATTTGTTGCACAGTGTTATTTATTTTTTGTTTAACTCGATACTTACAATGGGACGCTTGATCTACCTACGCTTGCTCTCTCTTCAAAAATTTAAAAATATAAGAAATAGCAAATGGTTGAATTCAATCTGTGCCCATCATATTTAAATTTAACTTACAGCATATTTGGGGTTAACGAGAAGTCCTCCTTATATTAGTGCAGAAGTTTCTATATAATTTTTTATCTTTACTTTTGTAATGATATGAAGATGGATCAGCCATTGTAAAAGCCCGTTCTAGTTTTGTCACAAAATGTTCTAGACTCCAATTTTTATAACGATTTTAAAATATGTTTTGTAGTGATATGTTTTTTTAATACTTCCCGCTTTTTTTGTTCACTTGATTTATGACTTTCGTGTAGTTCATACTTTTGCAACCAATTTTGGTTGATAAAACCCCCCTAACCTGAAAAGGTAAAGATTGCCTAGAATTTAACCAAATTTTCTTGGAAAACAATGAAAATAACCGACTTCTCCGGAAGAAACCCCCTCTAAAATCCGGTTCTAACTACACCACTGTAACAAACCTTGTTTTTTGTTTTGACAATTTACACTGTTAGAAATTTCATCATGAAATTACGGTTAAATGACCGGCAGCAGAGTCTGTCCATCTAATTCACCGTTAAATTTACGGTTTGAAATATTATTCTATCTTTACGGGACCTAACCATTTCCAATTAACTTGGTTAAAAAGCAGTAAATACAAAAGTTCACGATTTTCTAACCATTTAAAAATGGTTTCAAAACAAAATTTTCACCGTTTTTGAAACATTTCAAGGCGTAGAATCTTTGAAGCGTAGAAACCATAAACGAAACTTGCAGGACTCGAACCCCCAATGCGCGGTGTACTAGTCTTGCTCTCTATCCACTCGGCCACCGTCATCACGTAAAGCGGACGTTTATTTATCAATGAATCTTCTTTTCTAACAGGCAAACAGCCTTAAAATTGAGATTTCAGTTTTTGATTGGATCTAAATTTATTTTTGATCTAAATTTACTGTATATTGACAAAAATCATTTTATTTGCTGCAAAAGTTAAAATACAAACAAGCTTCAAACAAGCTTCAGCAGCTCAAATTATGGGTTCGCTCATTCGCAAACAGTTTGGGAATCCGATGTCTCCAATTTTTGATTTACGCGTGTATGTGTTTCTATTTAGTATCCACTGCTTAAGCCACTTTTCTTCTTCTTTTTTTATATACACATGCAGATTTTAACTGCTAAATCCGTATTCCTATTTTAAAACAACGTACGACCGGTAAGGTTTCGCAACCAAGATGGACGCTCGGTTCTTACTGAGCGCCTGAAAATTACGGATAGTTAAACGTTCTTCGGGATAAAAAGAGGATAAACGATTTTTTTCGCAATCAGCGGTTTGAGTACCATCTTTTTAATGGTTATTCAACTGTTGTAATTAAATATGGTAAAATAACAATCAAATAAATGGTTATTTTACTATTTTCCTACGGAAATTTTTAACAGTGTAAGAAAAACTTTAATTTTCAACAACTGATCGCACCTTCTGCCAAGCGTCTAATAATCTAGAGATAAATCGATCACTGCTTTTTTTTATTTTTAAGTTGCTTTTTTTATTGTTAAATTTTGTTTTATTCTAATCTACCTTTCTTCCTTTTAAACGCTTTCTTACGCTTTTTAGAGTGAGTGACTGAATGACTAAATGAACGAATACGGTACATTTGAAGTAATTAAGCTAAAGGAGAAAGATAGCTACATTATACATTTGATATTGATGCATAGGGGAAAATAGGTTCGTATTGGTCTAGACGAAACTTGTTTTGGAGTGATATGTGAACTTAATATAATACATAGTAAAAATCAAATGAAAATTGAGACTTATTTGGCAATTTCAGGAAAAAAAATCTGACGGCAATACATATTTTTTTGCAAAATATTAATCTTTTTTTATATAAAAAGCTGCTTCCAAAGACAAATATTTTCTTTTGTAATTTACCTCATCAAATACAGAGCATGAGCTCATGATAGCGGAGAAAATCTCCTCAGAAGTTTCACAGAAGTCGGCTGAAAAAAAATCTCGATCCAAGTATTTTCTTAAGAGCTTCTCTCCGTAGGGAGCAAAAAAGAGATCCTGTAAAAATATGTAAATAAACAAATAAACATTAATAAATGATAATAGTAGAAGTAAAATTAATAAATGTCAAGGTATATAAGCACACTGATAGAAATTTAATCATGCAATTACGGTCAAATAACCGGCAGCAGTCTGTCCATCTAATTCACTGTTAAATTTACGGTTTGGAACATTTTTCTATCTTTACGGGACTAACCTTTTCCAATCAGCTTGGTTAAAAAGCCGTATATACAAAAGTTTACTGTTTTATAACCATTTAAAAATGGTTTCAAAACTAAATTTAACCGCTTTTGAACCATTTCGAATCGTAGAATCTTCGAGGCGTAGAAACCGTAAACGAAGCGTGCGGGAATCGAACCCGGGTGGATGGTATACCAAGCTAGCGCTCTAGTCATTCGGCCATCTACAACACGTAAAGCGGCAGTTTATTTATCAATAAATAATCTTTTCCAACAGGCAAACTGCATTAAAATTGAAATTTCAGTTTCTTATTGGATCCAAAGTCATTTTTGGTCTAAATTTACTGTATATTGGCGAAAATCATTTTATTTGCTGCACAAATTATGCAGAATACAAACAAGCTTCAGTAGCTCAAATTATGGGTTCGCTCATTCGTAAACAGTTCGAGAATCCGATGTCTCCAATTTTTGATTTACGTGTGTTTGTACTTCTATTTAGTAACCACTGCTTAAGCCACCTTTTTCCCCTCTTTTTTTATATACACATGCAGATTTGAACTGATAAATCCGTATTGCTATTTTAAACAACGTACGACCGGTAAGGTTTCGCATCCAAGATGGATGCCTGATTCTTATTGAGCGCTTGTAAATTACGGTTAGTTAAACTTTTTTAAGGCGAAACAGAGAATAAACGATTTTTTTCACAATCAGCGGTTTGAGTACCATCTTTTTAATAGTTATTCAACTGTTGTAATTAAATATGGTAAAATAAAAATCAAATAAATGGTTATTTTTCTGTATTCTTACGGAAATTTTTAACTGCAAAAATACGTTTTGTAAAGTATATATATTTTATAATTAAAATAAATAAATAATATAAAAAGGAGTAGAAAATTAGAAAGTCTTTAAGAACTAAGTTCTTTGGTATGTATTTGAGGATAAAAGTTTCGTAGCATTTCGTGACAAAATTAAGATAATTAAAAAGAAAAAGAAAGCAATAGTCCGAGGGGAACTTAGTATTTCCCTTAGATTATCGATTTCTTAAAAATCTCTCTACTGACCTTTAAGAGATGGTAGTACGATCTCAATGACCTCCCGAACTTCTTCTTATATCTCTCGTCTGCAGCTTGGAATATCTCTTCATCTTCTAACAACTTTCCGAAAATCCCGATCGTGATGCCCTGGGAACGCAGAGACGTGTGACCATGCATTCGGGATATCAGCTGAAAAATACGGATGAATAAGTTGATGGAACACATGTATAGAAAAACATGGAGATTGTATATGCTAATATGTTGATTCAAAATTGCTGTATGTAATTCAAATTTGTAATTTAGTAGAATCTAAAGCGGGCTTCCGCTCTCCCTCCCAAAAAATTCTAGTAACTGTTAATGCGCGTTTGTCGCGAGGAAAAAAAAGACCCTTTACACTGCCTCCCCTTACATCCATCTTGAACCTAAAGTTAAGCTAGGTTTATTTTATGATTTGGATTAGTTTTTAAGATGATTACGAGAATTGATCTTAAAACTTTATAGTTATTACAATTGATTTTCTCTTTATTTCTCTGCATGCGAAATCTTCCAATCTCAGACTTTTACTAAAGTGATCTCTGAAAACAATAAATTTATTATGTTAAAATCTAGATTTCTTATTTTTCTTCTACAAACAAGGTCTTCAAACTCAAAGTTTTATGTCACTTTAAAATATATGTAAAAAAGAAAATTTTAGGGAAAGAGTATCGACGTAAGTAGAATACTTACGTCGATGACGGTGATCATCATATGATTGTAGAAGGACACGATGCCACTTCCGAAGTACCTGTGTGGTAGCAATGTATTCGTCTGATTCTTTGTTTCTGCAATTTTCTGTAAAAGAATATCAAAAAAATATAACAAATAAATAAATAAGCAGAAGTACTGATTACAATTTCAGAAACATCTATTATCCGTTGACCAGAAGCTCCTCCCCCCTCCCCATCACCCACACAAAAAAATTAAAAAATAAATAAAATAAAATAAAATATAAAAAAATACATTTAAACTGTACAACACTTAGTCAATAGCTTTGGCAAACTCCTTCTCTCTAGAAAGTATTAATATAAAAATTCGCCTGAAAGCTTAAAATCTTCATTGCATCATTCTTACTAAACTTCCAACATTTACTACAGGTATTTCTGATTTATATTGAAATCAGAAATATTCATATTCATTTTTCACAAAATTGATGTCTACATAACTTTCATAAACTCTGATTAACTAAAAAATAAGGCATAGCTTAAGGGTACTTTTAATGCCTGCATTATTTTCAATTTTTACTATACATTTATTATAATTTAAATATAATAATAATAAACGTAAGAAGCTTTTTAATTAATAATTAATCATATTTTTAATTAATAACACCACAAATGTCTAGTATGGATGCAAAAATGATTAAACAAACAAACAAATAAATGAATAACGTAAAATGAAATAAAAAAATAATTAAATTGAATGAAAATAAATAATAGTAATGATAATAATAGTAATAATAACAAAAGAGAAAAGAAGAAAACTAAATTGACTTACAATAAGGGTGGTTCGGAAGTACTTGAACCAAAGGTCCAAAGTAAGTGGAGTAGTAGCACCGGGTAAGACCTCACTGAAAAGAAAGAAATAATAATAATTAGGGAAGACAAATGTTATTCTCAGTTAAGAAAGTTTCAAATTTTCAGTTTTTAATTTTCTTATTTCGTTTTAAAAGTTAGATTTTTAACTTTTACAACAAGAACATACATCTTTTAATTAAATGCGGATGTTGTGTATGTGGCAGCAAGATTGGCCTATTGCTCGAGTGAGGAGTTGCTTCCACAACAGAATATTTTCGTGGAAAGTACCTCAAAGTTTTTACCGCGGAAATTTTATTAATTCTGTAGCGACTACCAATTGTTTTCCTTGCATTGAACCTGCGTTGGCGGAAAAATAACATTTACAGAATTCATCAACGGGTTTAAATAGTTATCATTTAGGGGGGGTAAAAAAAGTTGTTCACTTAAATTTTATGATTATACAGAAATCAATGTGTTAAAAGATGAAAATAAATAAAAAATATGATCACGACCATATCGAAATTAAACAAAATTTAACATAATATAAGAAATTATAAGACACGTAAAAATCTGTAAGTACTTTTTATACAAAGAAAAATTATATAAACGCAAAATATATGTTCGGTAATTAATAATAATAATGCAAGCAACATGCGTTTTACAATATCCAAGAATTTTGACGTGAATACGTCCTTAAATTTGCTACCACACGGGAGCAAAACAAAAAATCTAATGAAAACAAAATCGGGGGATACAGTTTGGCGTTGTAGTTTCGAATCTATCCTCTACATCGAAAATTAAACAATACTACTGGATAGCTAAAGGATCAAAGAATTCATTACGATAAGCGAGAACAGTGACGCTTCGCGGGGGGTAAAAAGGGAAGCGCCGCCATTTTGAGGTCATTTTGCTGCGTATCGAAATTTGCAATTATTATAGCTTTTGACTCGTAGAAGCTACGATGTTCCTTTGAGTTTTAATCATTAGCTGTCGTCAAAATCTATTGATTGTATGTAAAACATTAGTTGAAATGAGTGACAGTGAATGTAATAAGGTGTTAGAATATAAAAAAAAATCAAAAATATATAGATAACGTCGGTTTATACGCGTCGAAATGCGAAAAGCCAAAAATATCAAGTTATTAATTAATAAAGTTATATTGTAACACAATAATTATTCGTTTCCTTGCTTTTATTCTAAATACATAAAATAAAAAAAATATTTTATTTAAAATATATAACCCGTTACATAAACGTATTCACGTACAACACACGGCCGTGTCCATGACAAGGCCATACCCCACATTTTTTCCGCATAGTTTTATGAACTAAGTCATAGACAGAACTGAACAAAAATGCATGATATATGAAAAAATCATTAATAAAACGTAGTCAGAAAACTTCGAGTAACTTCATTACTACGAAATTCCTGACTCACTTTAAGCTTATGGTCTTTAAATGCCAATTTGTGATCAGGATGAATTCATATTTTCTTCCCTGACACCTTTGCTTTTGATTGTCGGCAATTCCCCAAATAAAATCCCAGTATTTCGTAAAGCTTGCAATTTGGTTGCAATCTAGTTTAGTTCACACAATGAAAGCAATAAAATCTACATTTATTAATACACTTACACGACAGCACAAAGACTTACTCGACCACGGCAGTATAAAGACTTACCCGATATTGCACACTGTGAAGTATTCATGTTCACATCTAATTGGGGCATCAAATTCATGCTTGATTTCAAAGTCAGTTTCGCCACTGCGGTTTGTCACAGGTCGGGACTTTCGTGAAAGAAAAAAACCCAAACATTATAAAGGTCGCATAACACTTACAAGAAAAGCACAATAAAAATAATCAGTATTTAGTTGCAAACTGGTCATGAAAAATCAAATATAGACTTTTACCTGTAAAATATAAATATTTTCCTCCTCGATTCCCCATTCTATGTCTCTGGGAGACTTGTAATACTTTTCTATCTGAAATATAATGAAAGGGGAATGATTTGTAAACTATTTTTGTAGAGATAATAATAAAATTACATTAATTATTCCACTATAATGAATTCGGTTATACCTAATAAATGCTGTAAATTGGAAAATTCTGCCCAACGATGTTTTACAGGCAGCACCGAATAAAAGTCGGAACCCTTAGACACCGAAGCTAAGTTTACTGGACCTTTTTCCCCCTCATTTCGTCTGCCTGTTATGTCTGTTACCCTACTAGTTTCTGACAAAACTTTTTACATTAGTGACAGTTAAGCTTTCAAAGGAGGTCATATCTCTTCCTCTCCCTACCTTTACGACAAAGATCACAAAGAACCACAAAAAATCCTAAAAGGTATCTGGAGGCGATATAAATGAAATTAATCACGTAATTAACACCAGTTGAAACTGTTTTTTTTTTTTTTTCAAAAATTTTTAAAGAATATGAAAGTATCAAAAAACATTATTAATAACGATAAAAGTATTTTAAAAAAGTAAATTTAAGTCATGCTTCTTTAGAAAAAATTCTCACTGCATAAATATACCACAATTCCTAGCAACATCCATGAAAAAGCGAAAGGAATAAAATAGCCATTGAAAGTGTCGTCAATGATTACTTTCTCCGAATTAAAAAAAAAAGAGATAAAATAATTTCGCCGCCTTATTGTTTTACAATTTTTGCTTGTTAAAGTGCACGACCTTTTTCATCAACCTAATTTTGCAGGTTAGTATGTTATCTACGCGTTGCCATTTTTTGGATCGTGTTTATTCGCAAAAAAATGTTAACTTTACTAGTTTAAATAAACCTCTTAAATGTGACAATTTACTCCTTCCAAAAGTGGGCTTTCACACATCGCAGCGTTAGTTGTCACATGCTTGGAAAATCAAGTTTAGTGTTTAGTTCCAAAATGGCAATATACACGGAAATCTGAAATTAGATTCATACAGCGCCGTAGCAAGAAAATCTTCAACGGGGGGGGGGGGGGGGGGAGGATTCAAGCTAAGAATAGTGAATAAAAGCAATCAGAACTATTTTAGGAATTTTTTACTTCTATTGAGTAATTATTCCAGCATTATTCCAGGTTAATATAAAATTATAAAATCAAAGTTATAATAGGTACATAAATATCATAATATAATAAAACAAAGATAAGATAGCTTCAAAAGCAAAAGTTGAAATAACATGTTAAGAAGCTATATATTTCTTAAAATCAAATATTATCTTATTAATTGAATTAACCTTAACAGCTAATCGTCCAAGTTTTTCAGCCATTTCATTCGACAAACAGCAATGGTTCCTCTCCTCTTCTGGAACATCTTCTCTAGCCACACCTCCTTCATCTGAAGAAGAAAAAAACATGTTTAAAATAAACACTTTACATAAGCAGTATGAGTACCTCTAAAAGATCCATTTTGTATACAGTGGAAAATTCATACGTGCATGAAGAACGTATTGGTAATGGTAGAAAAATAAATTTCAATTACAGTAGAAATAATTCACTCAGTAGCTGATTTTCTTGTTTCTTACTTAAGAAATCAGTAAAATTATGCAAGAGCAATTTGGAACAAGTATAAATTTTAGAAAAAATTCTAGATGCAGATTGTGCAAAATATTTCTGGTCCGGAACCAACAACTGGTTGTTGGAACGAGCTCTTAATAAAATTTCATAATTGGTATTTTATACTGTACATTATTCCATAAAATTGACACATTTCATGAGTCTTTCGTATAAATAGTTGTCAAATGAGAAAGAGTGTAGTCCCCCCCCCCCGACTGTATACCCAAAACACGTGTATAAAATTGATCTCGCAACTTTTGACGTTATGTAATTGTTTTTCTCATTATTCATTTCCACATAAAAAGAAACATTTTATTCTTCCTCTTCATCAGTTAAAAGTTATTTTGAGATACATTAATCGTTTACTGTTTTGAAATTAATTTTGAAAGTAGCAAAGGAAAACTGAAAAAATATTTGGAAATATTTAAAAAGTCTTGATAAAGAATTAAACATTAAAATATATAAATATTCTTGAATTATGTAGTTTTTAGTTAACTATTGACAAAATATCTTTTCATCACTTTCCACAATAAAAAAGATCTATGAAAATATTTTAAGTGTACTGATATTCTAGTTAGTTTCATCATTGTTAAAATGTATACATATTATGGAAAATCGAAAGTTATAGTGCAGTGTAAAATTAGCACTAATCGAGGTCTGCTTACCTTGCATTACGATTCGGTGATTCTTGGCACCAATAGTCAAGGATTTCAAAGTAATCTCATCCCCCATTGATCGATGAAGAAAGAACGTGTCCGGCTCCTCTGATCCAGATACGACCGACTGCAATTAGAAGAAAAATTGTTAAATAAAAATGTTAAAAAATGAAACCCTTCCAATCGACTTTCTTTTATAGGAACTTCTACCACAACGACCAAAATTTCATGGACAGAATCATCCTTTTAAGCCTGACCTCCATTCAGCCACAATCTTTGCATAGTTACTTTTCAAAATTATCCCATTTCATTCTGATAAAAAGAGTACACAATATTTTCGTACTGTTGAAATCATTTTGATACTTTTAGTTTATGTTTTTATTTAATTTAAGCTATTCGATTAGAAAAGCTTTAGTGTTAGTATTTTTTTTAACATTTCCATACAATAGATCTTTAAATCTTATTTTTTTTTTCAGTCCCATATTTCAAAAGAAAGTACGGTTTAAGTGTAGCGAAATATCTGTTAATTATAGTTTTTATCCAAAGAAAAAAAAATATAAATAAAATAGAATTACAACTAGTTCACAGCATATTAGCAATATTAAAATCATTGGTAAAATGAAAACATTTATTTACATGAAGAAATTTCATAATCAATATGTGCACTTTTACACCCCAAAAATTATGCTAGGATCCGTCGAGAGTGATAACTCTCTGTCTATAAATAACTCGATCTATACGTAATAGAAATCAATTCAAGCGAAAAAGAGTAGAGTCATTAACTGTAAGAAACTAAAATGAATAGGGACAGCAATTGAAGTTGATGCAGAACTGTTTAATACAATTTGTGCGATTCTCAATGGGAAAGCAAAACACTATTTTGCATTAGGATTAGCATTAATATGATGTTCCTGAACAGTTATTTCTCTGCAATTGTAGCAGCACGACGAAGAAAAGCAAGAACCCCACTCACATACACACACAAAAGAAAAAATGTAATAATCAAATAAATATTGTGAAATGGTAGAGTTAATAAGAAGCAGTTATATGTTTTAAATATTAGTTATTTATAAATCATATGATAGAAAATTTTATAAGAGCAATGGAATTGTTTTCAAAAAGAAATGTGTTGGTACCTCACCCAAACCATAATTGC
This sequence comes from Octonoba sinensis, assembly GCA_038502835.1. Lineage (NCBI taxonomy): Eukaryota > Metazoa > Arthropoda > Arachnida > Araneae > Uloboridae > Octonoba > Octonoba sinensis. The sequence continues at coordinate 96,161,497 of CM076599.1, read as the reverse complement.
CAGTGATGGTGATGATAGATGGATTACTGGTAACTGGATCACAAGTAAAAAGGACTCCTGCCACTTCACAGGCCACCATGTCTTGCACAATCACCGCCATGGGACAGTTCAGCGATTGTCCATTGTGCCTGAGGAAAAAAAAGTTGAAAAGTAAGTTTCTTTAGCGCGATTGTACGACTTTCTGAGATTATAATGGGAATCACTGTAATTAGGAATCAACTGAGCTGTTCTGTAATTGGACCTATAGAGATAGATGCTTCCTCAGAATAAATTCTTTTATTTACTCTCCCAACAGGTTTAGAAAAACGTACGTTTTTGTTATTTGTTTCAAGCGAAAGCGCGGAACTCTCGTAGGTCTGAAGACTAGCAGGTCTGAAATATGCATTATATGCAACTTTCACTGCATATTAGTGCTTTGCTTCATTGGTTTTGTTCAAGCGCAGTAGGTGCAATCATTTACAAAATATGACTTTTCTCACTGCACTTATTTTATGCTCCAACCCCCCAAAGAAAGATCAAAGCGATTGATACTTGCCTTTTGTATTCAACAGCAACAGAGCTAAACTGGGATGCCCAACATTTTTTGACAGCGGAGAAGACCTTAAAATAAACGGAAAGACAAAAAACAAGGCTAATAAGTTGCAAGGTAACGAAAAACTCTAAAGCAGGAATATTACGAAAAAAAAACACAATTTACAACTTATTCTAATGCCAATTAGCACCAAATAAGTAATCATTTTTGGTGATTTCCTGCATCGGGAAAATCCCTAGTAAAACATAACGACTGAAAAAATATCTATTTCTTTCTTTAATTTTCTCATGCTTAATTTTCTTTTTTGCTCGTCTGTTTTTTCATTTTAATTTAGTTATATTAGAGAGAAAATTGTAAAAATTATCGGAGTTACCAAAATTTTAAGGAATTCAAAACGATTTTTATGAAAAATTAAGCACGATTTCTTTAAAAATCAGATTTACAGTCAAATGTTTTTGCATCATTCTTTAGGAATCCAACATACTGTGACTAATCATTAAGTGGAATGTATATGTTAAAACGTGCTCTACTAAGGTAAAGTGCCCTAAAGCTGACACCCAAAAAACGGTTCCTAAAGCTGAAACCCTCAAATAAAAATACATTTCAAGTATTACCATTTCCCTAAAATAAATTAAAATGATATTTTCTTTCTTTTTGAATGGTATCACTTCTTAAATCCCTTTACTTCTTAAATCTCTTTAAATTTGTAATACTTTAAAAGTTTTTTTATTTTCTGGGTGTCAGCTTTAGGAACCATTTTTTGGTGTCAGCCTTCAGGACACTGTACCTTACTAGTTCTTTTTTTTTATTTTTTTGAAAAAAGTAAAGACTGCAAGCAGCATTTGTTACTATTTTAAATGAATTAAACTACTAAATTTATTCTGAAGTTTCCTGGTACTAATTCGAGAAGTATTTTTTAACAGCAACATTCTTTTAATAAGTAACATAATTAGATGACATTATTTCTACAGTATGAAATGCAAATTGGTAAATAATGCTTTTAATTAAAAAGTAGTGAGCACATCATTGGCTAAAATAAAAAATGAAGAACATTACTAGAAAAAATAGGATGAAATGATTCTATTTGTGTTGATGATTACCTACGAGATATTTTGTGCGTAAACAACAAACAAAAAACTAAATAAATAAATATGTATATTTATAAAGTATGTAATTAAGTAACTTTTGCTATACGAAGAGAAATATCATTACAAACAAAATTAAAATAATATAGGAAAGTAACAAATAATTTTTTAGACGTTTTACTCTGTTATACAATGTATGGTGCTTACGTTATATATTCTTTATATGTTACTGTATTTATGTTATAACTTTTTTTCCGGTTTTGTCCGCAATGAAATTAAATATTGTATAGCGACATTATTGCATTTCATGCTTCTAGTTTGTACGTTATTTTTTCAGCTTTTTTCATTCAATCAGGTTTTTTAAGGGAATAAGATGAAAGGGAAGAAGTATTATATTCAATCAGGGGTGATTGTGACAAAGTAAAAAAAGCTGAAAATTTTTTATGCACAAAAAGTCGGTATCATTTTTTATGCACCTTAAATTATACGACAGCTTTTATACACAAAGAGTTACAACGGCATGTTTAAAATAGCTTTTGAAACTAAAATTTACATTTTACTTACCTACTTCTAACTAATACGAAAAATTTAATTCATTTATTTTTTGCAAATAAATTGTAATTTTTAGTGAAACATAATGAATAGGAATTTTCCATGAGTACATATTTTTTGCCAAATTTTTGCAGAGAAATACTTTTTCTATTTAGAGTTATTATTTTTTTCATTTATTTGTCAAATATCTGCAACTTTTAAAATAACAGCTGAGAAAATAACTTGAAGTCCAGCGCCGATTTCAGGAAAAGGACGCAAAAACTCCTTTTTTTTTTTTTTGCAAAAAATGTAGTTCGGAAAATGAGTTCAACTTTTTGCAATGTTTATCGGAAAAATAACTAAATCGAAAAAAAAAACAAAAAAACTCCGAGTTTTTTTTTTTTTATCGTTCTTTTAAAAATAAAAATAAAGTCCAAAAAAAAATTACCATTTTTGCCGATGTTTACATCCGGGAATGTAAACATTGCCAACCATGGGGTTTGGCGCCGAAAAACAAATTCCAAATTGTTGCCAACGCCCAGTTATCCATAACAACGAAAGCACGAGGGACGTGGTCTCGTTCGTGTTCGGGACAAAGATGGTTGGTGCCCTTACAACCCTTGCTGCATAAAGGGTTGCAACAAAGGGAATGTTTATCACTTTTCGGAGTATTTTTTGTTCTCATCCGCTAAATTTGCAGTTTTGAAGACTTAAAAACTCCGATTTTTAAAACACGGAAGGATATGAAAAACCCGGATTTCTGGTGTACACCCGGAATACAATCACCCCTGTTCAATGCTCAGTGGCATTGTAATAATTCAAAAACTTGATAATAAACAACTTTGACAAAGAGAAAAAAGACATTTTACCAAAAGAATCAATCCGGAGTTATGACCAAAATATAAGTACTTACAACTAAATAAAAAAAAATAAAACTCACATATCCACTCTTGAGACAATATAAAGAGATATATTGTCAAGTTGACACCCCCCTACCTAACACACTTACGAGTAATTAACAAAATAGTAGTTACTTCTTTCAATCCATGAACACCTAGAGACGTATACATTTGGCCAGCAGATGACATCATCTCTGTATCTTCGCCTTAAAATAGGAGAGAGAGAGAGACAAGGATTATGCAACAGCAATTATACTTTAAGTATTATAATACGTAAACGTGTTAATAACATAAATCGAAATTTCAGATCCGACGTTTTTAATCGAATGGTACAGTAAAAATCAAGTTTTCAATCAAGGGATAGCACATCATTTACATTTTAGAATGAAGGCATTAGAGCAATCATGTTTTCAATCAAAACAGCAATCAACATACACGAAACGACATCACATCAATGGGACAAATCAGTTAAATGACACCGAGGCAATAATGTCATCTGTCAATCATGCTGATAAAACCAAAAACCAACAGCAGTTAAATGTCAACAAATTTGAGGAAGAATTCGAATCCCCATAGACTGAATTTAATAAATAAGTAAGGGAAAAATAGTATGGGATTAGACTTCGATGGGAGCAAAATTTTTTTAAAATAATTACTTGTTGAAGATGATCTCACAGCAAACTTGCGATGATGATGCTGGCCATCAAACACAACATTAAGATGACTTTCCATCTCCCTGCAAATTTTATGAGGCAGTGTCGTTCGAGTTATGACAGATATCACTCTAGAACAAAATAGAACACCTGAAGCTCTTGAAAGGGTTTCATAGAATTTTTAATATGACAAAGCAAAGTTTTGCACAATAATCAGGAAAAGGAAAAAAAGAAAATAGAGAGAGGAAATTCCACTTGAAATATAATGTTGATTAAAACATTTTATTTGGGAAAAACATGTACGCAAACTTACTTATCACATGCTTCCTCTACATCTCCCACAACTTTTCCACTGAAATTTTGAAACACAATTACTGTAATTAGATGTTGTAAAAGAACAAAAATACTGTTGTTTTATCAGGACATTGCAAATACAAAATATCATGTACTAAAAGCATAATTTTAAGACATAATTAAATGCAGCGTTTAAACCGATATTTTGAATTAGAGTTGGTCATAAATTCAGTACATTATGAAGTATATACGTTTGGGGATTTTTGGATTAAGAACCAAAATTCTCAATTTTTATAATTATAGTTGAGTAAAAATTTTGCTATTCGAAAAATAATTATACACGATTTAAAAGAGATAAAATTTTAGAAAATGTTAGATGACTCTCTTTATTCAAAAAATTATGAATTTTAATGATCACAAAGAATTGTTTTTTAAACATTAATGTTTTTTCCATACACATTGAACACGTACGCGCAAAAATTATTAAAAAGAAGAAAAAAACTTTTTGTATACTTTTAATTTGTTGCACTAAAAGCAGGTATTTATATCTTTGGAAAAAGCATTTTAGGCCTTGGCTTATTTTGTTCCTTAATAAATTTTTTTTCTTTTTTTTTTTCTTTCTTTCTTTCTAATGGGGCTGCAGTATTGGTCATCAACCATTGCAGACCTAGTGCGTCCCCCGAGATTGGTACCAACTCTTTCAGCGGCACCACAATGAGTGTGGTACCATTGCCGCAATTTTTTTGACGCTTAGTTTCTCCTAAATGGGGCACCTGAGCTCTCGTTGATGCAATCTGCACTAGGAATTTAATTTAGCCGAGAGTATCCATGCCAAACGGATACTCAAGGGATCTTTAACGTGCCGCATAATCATACGACATGAACGCAGACGATTTTCTGCATCTTGAAAATCCACCGACTTGGGACAGGTTTGAACCTGCGATCTTGGGCATACGAGACCTGCGTCTTACCACTACGCCACCCTGTCGACTCCTTAATAAAATTAAATACTGAGAAACATAGAATTAGTAGTAAGAGAAATGTTTTGTATTTGCACAAAGATAATTCATAACATTTCTCTTTAATATATACACACAGGCACACATATACAATATAGAAATTTTGAAAATAATACAAAAATTTTTGAAACTTTTTTGAAGAAAATGTAATTTACCTTAAGGGTCATTCCACGGTGACTGACGTTACAATTTGACTAAGTTTTTTAACTTTTAAAATCCACTGTCTTGAAATTTAACTTTATTTTTCTGAAATTGATCTAAAATACCGTGATAGAGTACAATAATACTACCCATACCTGTTTTTAGATATAAAAAGCTTTTTTGTATGGAATTAAGGTAAATCAAAAATTGTAACTGACGTTACACAGAAGAGACATTAGGAAAAACAACTTTTATATTTATTGAAATTCTCCTCAAACTAAGAACATGAAGATTAAAATTCTTTTTTTCCAGTCAAGTAGAGATTTCAAACTTTATGAATACACTTCGTTTCATTTTAAAAACTTTAAAATTTACAATGGATGAAATTTTTAATTACCGTGACTGATGTTACAAACATTTTGTGGCTGATGTTACACCAACATTAATCGGTTCAAATTACAATTTATTTCTCCTTAAAAGTCAAATTAGCATTTTTTTTTTCAAAATTACACAAATCTACTTAAATGATAAAAAATAAACAATAGTAAATGAATATAATTATACAAGTGATGTTTTTAGTGCAATTCAGGAAATGAAAAGTGTCCTCGTGCATTTACTACATTTGATGTACTAAGTTTTCTTATTATTTTTTCTTGTGAATAATAAATTTCATCCACCTTGTCAGACAATTTCCAATGCTTCCCGGAATCATAACACTGACCAAGTATTCATAGTTTTCAATGGCTCTAACTTCACCTGGATAGAGCTGTCCATCATATTCCACAAGAGCCCACGCTCCAATTGTGGCTACCAATTATGGAGCTTGTTCGCTTGGTTTTGAACAGGCAAATGATGTTTTAGATAAATTTGAGCTTTTGGTGATTTTGTCTACCACATCCAAAAAGTGTTGCTGCGTGATACCAGCTATAGTTTCTGAATCAGAAAATATTTTATTCACATTTAACTTTTTATAACGCAACTGTAAATCGTATGATGAGATCTCAAAGATTTTCACACTGCTTGAAGCTGTGGCATTTACAAAATCTTTTACACTGTGTACGAAATGCTTTCTTTTTTTTACAGCTTCCCATATCCGCCTCTTTACAGACCCGCCAAAACAGTCCACTGGGCTTCCCATGGGAAGTAGCAAAATAATTCGATTTAATGAACAATTTATATTTTTCTGTAATATGGGTTTTGTGGCTGCAATGAACTTGTTTTTGAATTGGGCCATCTGACCAAATATGTAAGACTTCAATTCCTTGAGGAATCTTTTCCAGCATTCTTGTTATGAGAGGAATCACAATCTCTTTAGAGTGAGACAGTTCATCTGAAGCTATCACATACGGATGCATTCTACCCGAGTGGTACAGTGCTGCTGCAAATATGCTTACTTGGGCTTAATTAGGAGCACCTGTTTCCCCAATTTCATTGACAAACCATTTTTTTATGACAGCCTTCTGCTTTCGCGGAGGTGTAGGCGCACTTTGCACGAGTTAAAGCTTTTCCTAAGGTTTTATTATTTTGGAAAAGGGGTTTTGTCACTGCTAATTGAAATTTTGCACTTTAAGGTACTACATTTTTCCACTATTTTTCTAACATTTTCTTTGATTTCTCTTTTTGAACTGACTTAGGTAACTTAGCTAAGTCATTTCCTTTTTATCTCTACTCCTTTTAGCTTCTGCATTGCTTATCTTTTTATAATCTTCATATTTTCCTTTCTTCTTTAATTTATCTTGCCTACTTTTTTGCCTTTCTGCAGCAGTCAACGCCATTTGTACAGTGTTTAAGTATCTAACTGGAAAAGAGAAAAGTGACTGATGTTACAATGTGACTGATGTTACATATTTTAAAGAAGTTTTTAACTCATAAATTGAACTGTTGTTAACTATTTAACTAATTGATATTTAAGATATTATCATCAATGAAGAGAATATGACTTTTTATATTTTTAACACTATTTTTCTTTAAGTAATAAAAACTTTTATAAATTTTTGTGACTGATGTTACATCACAATGAGGCCTAATTTATAAAAAATAATTTTTAATGCAATAATCACAGTTTAAAGATTCTTTACTGGCCTAACCTCACATACAGACTAAATTTCAATAAAAAAAGAGATTTTATACATACCTGTTAATTTCTTTACGAAAACAAGATGAACTTTCCGAACTTCTCTAAAGACAACAACACATGTGACAAAAGTAACATTGCCAAACATTGCCTATAAAACTTACAAAAAGGTACTGCGAACTTTTAAAACATAATTTTATAAAAATTCACATATTTTTACCTGAGAGGGAAAAAAACTGCATATCTGCAAGAAGAAAATTTTTTTATGTTGATGTCCCTGTTTTCATGGAATTGCCCTTAACTTGTATTGTAAGAAAACAGTACAATACGGGAAAAGCATAATAAATTTAAAAAATAAAATGAATCAATTTAAAAATAAATTTAAAAAAACATCATAAAAGAGAAAAGTTAAGAATGGAGTCTCTGCTTATCTCTTGTATGACCAGTTTATATAGACATAACATTTTCTGTTATATACATAAGGAAATTACGCACATACACACACACGCGCGCATGTATGTTTGTATGTATGTGTTATTATTCTACAAGCAATATTTAATAAACAGTTAAAATCTTTCAATTCGATTTCCTGAAAATTTTTACAATATTGAATTTATGAGAACTGGTGGCCGATTTGCTTATTTATTTTGAATTTGTTTGTAATATTAAATTTTATGCTTCAAAACTAAGTATAAGTAGTATTACTTACTAAATGACATCTTCTAAATTCTGAATTTCCTTTTCAATTTCTTGATTTAAAAATTCATTGTAAGCAGCAGTTGTTATGATGATTCCTTTAGGAACTATGAACTATAAATAAATAAAAAAAGGCATTTTAAAATCTAAATCAGTATTTTGTAGAAAAGTAAACAAATTAGCAGAAAAAAATATTCTTACTGATTTGTCTTCTTTGCTCAATTTTGTGAGTTTCCCTAAAGATGAGCCTTTTCCTCCTGATAGCTCAGGAAAATATGATGCTTCATCGTGGAAATTAACAATCAGTGGCGTAACTGCAAAAATATATATAAAGGAAAAGCTTTTATTTTTAAAGTGCTTTTTTCTTTCTTCTTAAAGAATATTTTATAGGCTATGTTAGTTAATAATGGCAGAACATGAAACGAAGAAATATTAACTTAAACTCATTAATTATAAATTTGTATCTTCGTAAATCAATGCCTAAAATAAATAACAAAATACGAAAACAAAAGAAAGAAAGAAACTCTAATATAGTGAAAATCCAAATTGTAAAGAAATAAAATGTACTAAATAATATCATATCTAAATTTATGATACAATATATCGTAAGAAAACTGAATCCTAAAATGATTTTGATGGAATGCTTGTTTTTTTAACTTATTTTAAAATAAGAATAAAATTTTGCTCATGATTGTCTTTATTAACTTACTTTCAGGAGAGCTGATTGGTTGAATTTCAAAATCCCTTTGGGGAACTTTGGTAACATCTCTGAAATTATAAAATACATATTGGAAACGTTCACAATAAATAATTAATTTATAGCTGATACAATGAGTATCATGTACATAGTGGTGTATCATCTATAACATGGCATGCAGACACAGTGCAGAGCCGAATTTCTAAAATATTCGGATGCTTTCCTTAGTTATAAATGCATTAAATCGTATTATTTTATGGGTAACAAAATAACAAAATACACATAAAAAGAAAAATATTTACTAATATATATATATATATTCAGTAGTGTGACACCCTTTTGGGGGTGACACCCAAAACGCATTTAAGAGATTATAAAAGATATATGTACTGCAATTGTGCCCTTTTCTTCTATTATATCTTAGATATATTTAATCTATTTTATAGAATTAAAGTAAGTACAACGTACTTCTGCCTGGAAATCACTACCACCTTCGTTTTATTTACTTATTTATTTATTTTTGTTTTTAATATTTGCTTAGAATGAGCTTTTATTTGTTTTTCTGCGGGGGACACCAAAAATTACCACCCCCGGTGACACCTGTCCTAGGAACGCCACAGTATATATGTATTATATATATATATATATATATATATATACTACACTGCTAAAAATTTCCGTACGAAAGTAGTAAAATAACCATTTATTTGATTGTTATTTTACCATATTTAATTACAACAGTTGAATAACCATTAAAAAGATGGTACTCAAACCGCTGATTGCGAAAAAAAATCTTTTATTCTCTGTTTATCGTAAAGAACGTTTAACTAACCGTAATTTTCATGCGCTCAATAAGAATCGGGCGTCCATCTTGGATGCGAAACCTTACCGGTCGTACGTTGTTTAAAATAGCAATACGGATTTATCAGTTCAAATCTGCATGTGTATATAAAAAAAGAAGAAAAAAAAGTGACTTAAGCAGTCTATACTAAATAGAAACACATACACACGTAAATCAAAAATTGGAGACATCGGATTCCCGAGCTGTTTGTGAATGAGCGAACCCATAATTTGAGCTGCTGAAGCTTGTTTGTATTTTAATTTTTGCAGCAAATAAAATGAGTTTCGTCAATATACAGTAAATTTAAACCAAAAATAAAGTTGGATCCAATGAAAAACTGAAATCTCAATTTTAAGGCTGTTTGCCTGTTGGAAAAGAAGATTTATTGATAAATAAACGGATGCTTTACGTGATGACGGTGGCCGAGTAGATAGAGAGCAAGACTTGTACACCACGCATTCGGGGTTTGAATCCTGCATGCTTCGTTTACGGGTTCTACGCCTCGAAGATTCTACGCCTCGAAATGGTTCAAAAACGGTGTAATTTTTGTTTTGAAACCATTTTTAAATGGTTCTAAAACCGTAAACTTTTGTATTTACGGCTTTTTAACCAAGTTAATTATAAATGGTTAGGTCCCGTAAAAGAAAAATGTTCCAAACCGTAAATTTAACTGTGAATTCGATGGACAGACTGCTGCCGGTCATTTAACCATAATTTCATGGTGAAATTTCTAACAGTGTATTAAAAGTTCTATAATAACACAAAGTTTTTAAATTAAGGAGAAGAAGACAAACATTTATGATGTTCACTAAAACTTATGTACAGTTACAAAACCTGAAAACATACATAATTAACCATTAGAAAATTAACGCATTATATGTAATTTAATCAATACATACCCTGTCACAAGCACTCCATTTCCTTCATAATCACCCATAGTAAAAGCAATAAAATTCACTTCAACAGATCCTATCCAACCATGCCTGCTTTTTAGCAATATGGGACTTCCAGTAATTTTCCCCACAAGTTCATATATTTCTCCTAAACAAGACAAAGAAAAAAAAAGGAAAGAAAAGTAGCTTTTAAAATTTTAGTTGCACTGTTAGAATTTGAATCCAAATACAGTGAAATAGCAGCAAAATACTTGTGCAGTTAATTGAAAGGACTTTGTTTGTACTTATATATTTGCTTAAATCTAAAAGCACATAATTTCTCAACTCAAAATTTTCCTCTCCCCTATGTATGACACCCAGGCAAATGGCTGTGTGTAAATGCACCCCTGTAAATTGCATAGTTGTTAATTAGTAGATGTTCTTTTTCAGTTTCATAGATTTTTACGTGCTATTTTTTTACTTTTGCATACATTTTTTTTTTTTTTTGTGTATTTTTCCACCAATTTCTGAAATCATTTTTTTCTTTAAATGTCGAGAATTCGTCTTTGTAATTAAGTTTAAGTTAATTTCCACATTGCTTCAGTATTTCATGAAAGAAGGGGTAACTCCCAAGTATGTACAATGTATATCATGTAGTTTTAATCGCACATGTGTGCCTTATCATGTTGGATGTATTCAAACTTACAAATCCGTTATTAAAAAATGTTCCCCTAAATGTACATATAAAAGAATCCCATATTCATCTATTATATTTTTTTTGTAGGGGCCGTGGTAGCCTAGTGGTTAGGATGTGGAGCTTCCAACCGGAAGATTGGGGGTTTGATACCCGACCCGCTGAAGACCCACCATTTACACTTGTTTACTGTTGCGTGCATGTAACATCCGTGGACCCTTAAGTCCCGAGGCAGTTCCGAGGGTACCGGAGGGTGGAGGATTTCACTTCCCTTCACTCTTAAGTCAGAAAAGGAAGGTGACGAATTTGTGGTGGCGCCATCTGGTGTCATCCAAGTAAATGAGCCAAGTCGTACTTCCAACGTTGTGCTACTCAACAATAAAAAATTGTAGGCGCTCCTTACTGCCTTAAATCCTGGTGCTTTGCGGAGGGGAGCTTGGATACCCAAGTGGCATTAGAAACAACAACAACAATAACTGCTTTGTTCAAGAAAACAACAACAGCAGGAAAAAAATATATTTAAAATACCGTACTTTCAGATTATTAGTAAGAAAAAAAAATTTAAAAAAGATACTGTTTAATAATTGTATGACTTGCAAGCAAGATGTCTTGACCCACTTATAGAGCATAAAATCATATGTGTTTTCATAAATGAAGACAATAAATTTTATTTTTGATGTATAAAACCTCTGCAACGTATTTTAAATACATGATTTAAGGTTAAAAAAAAGTATAAAATAAAAGTAAGAAATTCTCAAACATAAACAAAAACTAAAAAAGTTATAAGATAATCTGAAAAAAAAAATTACCTGCAAGAAAGCCCGCATTAATATTTGTGGGTACCTCAGAATCAATGACATCAATGTATGCTTTCTTCACCGCTTTTAAATCTCCTTTTGAATCGACTACAAACCCAAAAGATAAGCTGAAAAAATAAAACATGAGAATTCACACCAACGCTGGAAATAAAGTTAGCCTAATTGTCTTAAAAATAATTATTCTGTATTAATACTCATGAAAAATCTATTCTTCGTACTCTTCAAACATGTTCGGCAAGGATGACAATCCAACGTGGAAACTGAGTCCATTCTAGTTATATTAGGAGAAACAAACACAAAATGTAAATATACAAACAATAGATGCTGGTAACTATGAGTGATATTTTTATAGAAGTAAACTTAAATTCATGAGCTTGTAAATGAAACTTAAAAGGAGAATAAATTAGCATTCATTTTTCAGTGTGAAATTTTTAACGAGTAATACAAATATAACCAATGTTTCCTCCAAACTAGGTTTTCCTCTTGATAAAACATTTCTTAAATGAATGGTATGGAACAATATATTTGCTGGTCCGATTTTGTAGAAATTGTCAAATTATAACGAAATGAAACGAATTTTTAACAAAATATTTGCAAATAGTATGTAATTTGATATAAGATGATTGACTTTTTACCCCACCAGAGCTGATCCATAGGATAGGAATAACAGAAAGGGAAATGACGATAGACACTTTTCATTATATTTTATACATTAATATTTTTATCTTTTAATTTAACACACACTAATCACTTATTTAAGATTACGTGTGTTATTTATTACTCTCACATAGTTAATGCTTATTCCCTTCTTATTTGCATCACTCAATCAAAGTTTCTGCAGTTCACAAATATTTACTTTATATTGGTATGCTGGATAATTAGCACTATATTATTTACCTCAAGAACCAATAGAGTTTAGATTATATATAATTTTGATGTAAATAAATTAACTCAAAGTAAAATCTTTGTGTGCAATTGTCTATTCACTATTTAACGTAGGTTTGGTAATGAGTATATCGGCTATAAAAAATAAAACATCCATCTTGTAATTCTAAGTGAAATTTAAAATGTTTGAATCAATAATTTTGGAAAGGTGGCAACAAGGGAACTGAAACTTGCTTGAATTCAAAAATATTTCATTTCCATTTTGCATTTCAGAATGATCAAATATAATCAATGAAAAATAAATAAGTAAACAATAACTACAAAAAATAGGAAAAAATATATTTGTAGCTCAATAAAAACGTTTCACTTACTTTTGGAGTGTTTCCAAAAAGCTGCTTGAATTTAGACCCAACAATATGAGCACTTTTGCCTTTTAAAATATTTAAAAAATAAGAATTACTTTCAAAGACTATTGCATTAAAAAAAAAAAATTTGATTTTAGAAGCACATTTACCCAAATGTCTCACTTTTTCACCGTATAAAAACATTTCATGATTAGGGCCATCGTCTACTGTAACCAAACCATAAAAAACTCCAGACTGGAAATAAGCATTCAGAGATTCAGGCAACCTATTAAAAAAATTGATGCAAAGAGAATTATTTTTATCATAACGCATTTTTGTCTTTCCGTATTTTGTGTAGGTTGCGTTTTTGTACTAACAGTTTAGTGGAGAATTACCAGTAATCCATCTACCATCACCATCATTTCAAATTATGGTATGGATGAAGAACCTACACATTTCTTCTGAAAACAATTCCATTGTTCTTATAAAATTTTCTATCATATGATTTATAAATTTCTAACATTTAGAACATATAGCTTCTGCTTACTATCTCCCACCTTTTCGAAATATTTTTTTGATTATGACATTTTTCCTTTTGTGTATGTATGTGTGTGGGGTTCTTGTTCTTCTTCGACGGGTTGCTACAATTGCAGAGAAATCACTGTTCAGAAACTTCGTCTAAATGTTTTTTGGAAAGAGGGGCCAAAAATCCCCTAAACAGTAAAAATATAAAAAAGTTCAAAGGAAAAACTGCCAAGAAAAGTAGCGTCAGTAATTACTAATTATTGCTTACTAATACTAGTTTAAATACAATAATATAAGCTATTAACGGTATCAAGCAGATTTGAGAAAAAATGTCTTGAAACTCACCTTCTCAAACGGGGATAATACGGAAACTTCCATTCCATGTTAGCTCGGCAACTGGCGAGCGTACTCGCATTCAGGTCATAACTCAAATCATAAAGGTCAGATGAAGCTTTCCATCTAAGACATAAAAGAAATGAAAATTAGATAAAACTCACACTCGCACAAAAATTATGCAATGTTTTTGAATTTTTTATTAGATTTCCACTATTAATTTACAGAAATTTTAGTTAGACTACACGCTATATGTAAACAAAATTTTTATTTGATTATAATTGGTGGTCGATTATCAGCAAAATATTTTAGGTACAATTGAATTCTCAAGTACATTTCTGACATTTCCCATGCACAACATACTAAATTCTCATTATGTATACCTTTTTTAAAATAAAATTGTATCACAATAAATGAAAATAACTAATTTTCTTACTTTTCAGATTTTCAAGAAAAATTTTGAAATTTACCGTTAAATTTTATTATAAAAGAATTTTACATTGCTGAACTGATTATATAGACTCAACTTTGCGTTGTTTTATATTTGTAAATTATTGTACAATAAAATTGAAAGTTGCCATTTCTGTACTTGCGCAAAACTTTTTACAGTCGCATTTTTATTAATTTAGTAAAGATTTAACTACTCTATATATTCGCGTTTGAGTGGAGAAATTTCGTACAATAGTCAAATACAAGACCAAAAAGTCAACTTACATTCGAGGCAAAATGTCGTGATATTTTTTCCAAACAAACACCGAAGTCAGTCAAGTATTTTTCTATGTTGTACAAATAATAAACTGTACATTTTCCCGACTTCAGTTCCACTTTCTTAACTAAACACCAAAGAAACAAATGCTGTCAAATTACGTACATTTCCCGTTGATTGTCGCTTAAAGATTTTAATTTCAATAAAAGCTCGAATATCCAGAAAAAACAGGAAACGTGAAATTTCGAATGCGTGAAATTTTCAGCGAAAAAAATGTAAGTTAATTTTTTCATGAATGTTACCGAGTTACAAGAAATTAAAAACCAAATTTTAATGTCATTAATTCAGGAGAGCAAAATAATAAAAGCAAAATATAACAAAATATGTAATCGTGAAAACGAACCGTTTACGAAAATCTCGATCGCAAAAATGGAAACATCTTTACCATACGCACGAGTTAAAAATTGCACATTTCCGACCCTAAATATACTCATTACATTTCATTTTAAATGTTTTCAAAACATTTCTATTTAAAAACCGACCAGAAAGTTCTTACTTTTTCTCTGTAGGAAATTGTCAGTTTAATACGCGTTTTCGATTTTTTCTCCGAGAGTAGGGAACAGGCACTTTCGTTGTACTCGACTTATACGCGAGTACGACCGGTATATTATGTACCCTTAGCATTTTTTTCACTTAAAGACAAATATAACTGAATTATGTATTTATTTTTAAACAATTTGTCAAACCAGCAAAAATTTTGTACTTACAGAAAAGTGAGCTTGACAAAAGCAATTCTGACTGCATCACTTTCATCTTCATTTTTCTCTCTAAAAGAAATCCATTCAAGCACATCAATAAAATTATTATAATATTCATATTATAAAAACTGATAAAAGCATAGATTTTTTTCTTTTTTTGGAAGAAAACATAAATTTGGATCAAATAGTACAAACACTGCCCTCAAAATATTTCAAGAAAAAGGAGAGAGCATGAGAGAAAAATCAGCACCAAATAACTATTTCTTAAAAGAAAACTTTCTTATAAGATTTCATAACTGACTTTGAGAAAGAAAATACTAAAACCAAATATTTAGAAGAAAAAAAGAAAAGAAAAAAGAAAGAAAGAAAAGGAAAAATAAAAGAAGAAGTTGTAGATCTTCTACATTACCGAAATAAAAGAACTACTAAAAATATTTTAGAATCCAAAAAAAAAGAAAAAAAAAGATTAGTACAAAAACGTACTTTGAATATATAAGTTCCCAAAGAGCAGAGAAATAAAACTCCATTTTGACAAAAATTAAAGCATTTTAATCAATAATCAAAAAATGACAAACTTCCCTAAAGCTCAAAACAGGGACCGCTTTACCGACATCAAAGCCCAGTAGGGCAATTTTGGTTTTGAGCCCCTTCCCCTCCCTAAAACACTTGATAAGAATTTAAATTTTCCAAAATGCTTTTAAATTAATCCTTCTTAAATGCGTAGTTTAGCATCATTAGAAAGATATAAAAGATCAGAAATATCCTTTTTTCCTCTCTTTAATTTGAGTAAAAAAGTATGAAATTTGGCAAGTTTGCATGTCAAATTATGAAATACATCTCATTCCTGTTTCAATGTCCCTCTCTTTACCGCGTTTTCTGATATCAGTTTCTCAATAAAATTCTTGTTTTTCCGTACTCCATAAAACTACAGAGAAAGATTTAACTTACGTAAAACTGAAAACGTGAGATTTGAGACTACCAGTTTAAAAGTTGTAAGCAAATGCATAGATAAACATTTGTGATCTGCTACTACCAGTTTAAAATTTGCTAAAATTGAATTATATATTATTGGCATTTAATTTGACTCTAGTGACTTTTCTAGTGACTCTCTCTTTTTTGACCCTGCTCGGCTTCGAAGACCCAGGGATCAGTGAGGGCTACTGAACTTGACTTTGTGTGCCAGAGATAGCAATTCAGCGTACTCACAGATGGCGTCACTACTATGGCATATTATCTATTATAATCAGTTTACAGAATGCTCACTGTTTTTCATTCTCTGTAATTCCCTTTTTTGAAGATTCCTTTTTTTAAGTCTTGAATTTTACGTTAGACTCTGGATAAATGAATTCTAGGAAACTATGTACTTACGGCCAAAGACTTTTTATAGTGTAGTTGAATAACTTTCATCAATAATACTTTTCATGTAATATGGATTTAAAACTAAATAAGGAGAAATAATGTTAATTTATAGTCCCCTGATGAATTTCGTATTTTTTTAAAGGACTACAAAACTTTTTAAAAAATTAAGAAATTCAGTTTTAGGATGAAAACTCATAAATCTTAATTATTAAACACTGGCTTAAAAAATAACAGCAGAAAGAAATCATACAGAAGAGATATATTTAAGTTATATTTTTACTTCAAATTTAGGTAACATAAAAAATAATTGTTTTTTTATGTGTTAAATATTTATAATTGTGTAACGTGTTAAAAACAAGTAAAACAAGTGTAATAGTATATGAAGACAAAAGAACTTTTGTCAGATGTCTTTACATCCATTCCACATTTTTGGTATTGAAAAAGGAATTCCTTATAACTCAGAAACACGGGATTAGTTTTAATTGCAATTTTATGCTTAAAACGTTTTTTGTTTTGCTATCTTTTTTATTCGCGCATAAGAAAATTTTATATTAGTTAAATATTTCCTATTTTATTGTTTCTGGACATTTTCGATTTAAACGTTATTAATTTTTTTTTTCAATGCATGGTATTTAATGAAGTGATTTAAAAATATCTAAAATTTTATCTAGAAAGCAATAAAATCATATATTTTTGTAAATGCAAACGAACTTTGCAGCAAGTGTTTACTTACTCAAGCATTCCACAGTAATATATTCTCCATCTTCTCATTGGACACAAATATTCCATTTGTAAACCCCCACAAGAAAAAGTTTTATTCGTTGCGCCACTTGCTTGTTGATAATTAGACGTCTGTGTGAGCTGATACGTTTTTCCATTTTCCATTTTTAAGTAGATCCAAGCTTCTGCCTCTTGGTTGCACCCTCTAGCAATACGTGCAATGAGATATTCTGACTTGGAATTTCCACCATAGAAAAATACTTCATCGGCTGCCTGAAAAAGGGTTCCACAAAAAATCAGCAAAGAATAGTGTAGCTTTTTTTATTATTACTTTTTTTAAATACAAATTTGAGGGTTTTTTTCTTTGTTAATATAAATCAATCAAAATTCGTTTTTGGAATACAAGTATAGATTCTAGAGATCGCCGAATCTGTTAATAATATAAATTCCATCAAAGTTTTATTTTATATTCTGTTTCGCGAGAAGTGATAGCTGAAGTAAATTAAAAAAGGCTGCTGTTTTATAGCCAACATTTGTCACATTTAAGAATTCCTTGCTGAAATGGCGATCCTGTTCCTTCTGAAAAACATTTAGTTAGCTGAGTTTTTTGTTTAGTTAATATTTGATTGTGCATCAGCCCAGCTGCAGCTACGTGAAATTTACACACAAAAAAAGAAAGCTCACTTTTTCTTCCTTTAGAAAATACAATTAAATTAAATAAATCAGTATAATAAAAGAAGAAAAAATTAAGGAAAAAATCGAGCAAAACAAAAACTATAGGTTTTTATTATAACTTTCTAAAGAAATCGCAAAAGTCGAGAAAAGTTTTATGCATCCATGAAGTATGATACAAAACGACGCAGTTTCCAGTCCTGGGTCAAGAAGACTATGTTATTTTGCTTACCTTGGCTATCACTTGTCGAGAAACCTACTATAGAATACTACTACTGATTCCTCAGAGTATTATCTACGTTCTAAATAAATGAAAGTTCATTTTTATAAAATGCAGTTACTGATTCTTTAGAGCATTGCTAAAATTATTAATAATAAATTAAATCGAAGTTTACTTTCAGAAAATAATTAATTACTGATTTGGCAGTGCATTAGTAGTTATGAATTTAAAAATAACAATTCAATCAACTTCTTTGAATCATCTAATTAATGCACAACATGTAGTAAAATATAGCTTAGTAGAAGGCCGATAAAAAAAGTTAGGAAAAATGCTTGAGAGGTGACAGAGCATACATTTAAGAGAAAAGTCTCACACTTTGCACGTGTCGTTCTGGAAGAGGAGATTCTATCTCAATTTCTACTTTGGGTAAAAGAAAGCCCAATCTCACAGGCTCGTTAAAAGCGTACAGATCGTACAGGTCGAATCTTCGGCAGCCAGCCTTTTCCTTCACTTTACGCGTCAAATAGGTAGAAATCCATTTCATGCAATAAACGATGCCTAAAAAGATACATTTGATTGAAAATAGTCAAGTTATTGAACAGCAAACAGTAGCGATTCAAAATAGGGGTTCACGATCCCCGCCAGGGTTCCTCAAGAAGTCAAAAGCCTTGATAATATTAGTTCTATCTTGAGTAAAATTAAAATCATGGGTAACTTTAATTCAATTTAACAATGCAGCATCTTATTTTTAATTAAAATTAATTGATAGAAAATTGGAACCCGAGGTGCACGATTTCAGCAAAAAGTACACCTGCATACCAAATTTCATGTTTCTAGGTCTTACCGTTTTCCCGTGACACTCGCCACAAACACATATAAAAAACTTTATTACATTCATTGGTACCTCATGCTACTTTATAAACTGCTAAAACATTTCAGCAGTTATTTATATGTATTTAAGTAGTTTTTTATTACATGATTCATTTTTTCAGGAAAGAATTAAAACTCTCACATTTTCTGCATTTCATTATTATAATACTGCTTTCAAACAGCTTCGAAGAGAAAAGGTTTGGAATCGCTGATATAGAGACTACATAGAGGGCGACCCGTAACTTTTTTTTTTTTGTAGACAACTGAAGCTTTTCATAAAAATTTTATTAAACCGTCACTTAAAATGTAACACGGCGATATCCATCAAATAGAGCTACAAAACTGTAAACTTTATTTTTTACTTTGATCTGCACAGATTCGCATTTTGAATTTGGAAAAAATTGCCTCTTTTGTTGGATGGCTTATCCAAGCATATGTATCGTACAAATAAATGGAGTTAAAGTATTTATAGCTACTACTTACCCTAGCTAGACTGTTATACATAAAATTCTAAAAGTCATGCCCCAAAAAATATAATTAGTACAGCTATTGTGTTATTAAACCAAATAGAACTGACCAACCAAAAATAAATCAATAATAAATAAATAAATAAATAATAATTCTGATTTCAAAACTTTCAGAAGCAAATACTTATTCAAAGTATTCTTTTCTGAATAGAAATTTTTTTATTTGTACATCATATGAAAAATATTTATTAATAACTATTGTATTATGTCAGCTGGAATAATGTCAATTACAGAGTTTAGATTATTTTACCTATTTCATTAATTAACTATTGATGTTAAAGTTAGAAGCCAGAATGTATTTATTCTTAAAATTAAACCGAAAATTTCTTTTCATAGAAAATGTATAGATTAGTAGCTAAGGCAAGTACTTTTAGTAATAAAACAAATAAAAAACATAAATTGATCTCAACTAGATTTAGCTTAGCTCATTGTTTACTTTGACTAATGTAAACATATCACAAACTTTCTGAACAGTTAAACAAACTTAAAAGATTGCACTGTCGGTATTGTGTAAAAAAAGGTTTAAAACTTTCATCAAAAACAATAAGAATTAAGAAAAAAAAAATAAACATACATTTAAAAAGTGTTTATTACAAAATATAATTAGAGAAAATACAATTCATTTGGTACAGCAAAAGAAATCTATAGAATTTTTCAAATAAAATAAGATTATTTAGTTAATTATCAATTCTACACAATTGAATAAATGAATAAAATTCCTTAACAAATAACACTGTATAAAAGATGAATAATGTAATTGATCAGTTGGTGATGAAAATATTAAAATTGTAACAATCATTTACTAATAATATGCACAACAAGAACGATAGTATTCATGTAAAACATCAAGTTACAAAAAAAAAAGTACACAATTTGTTCACCTTTTGTAAGTATTTTATCATTAATAAATGTCTTACATAAATAATGATCGGCCCTCTTTAGTTTTGGGTGGACCCCATGCATTTAACCCAAACTTAAAATTAAACACAAACAGAAAAATTAAAAACAATGCTGAAAATAGAAACCAATTAACTTATTGTAAAGAAGCCCTAATTTATAACTGATAATACCAATAAGAAAAATAAAATGGACCTTATCCCACACAGTACCAAGTGAAACAACAAAAATAAATGCATTATAAAAATCAAAACAATTTTAATCAACTGAAATTTTAATTGAATATTTAGATTTAATCACACAGCATTGCAACATTTTTAAGAATTGCATAGCTAGACATATCAAAGAATGTGGCACAAATTGTGCCTAGTAATGTTTTGGACTACAAATTTACAGGATGGTAACCCAATTTCAAATGCTATGTCCACCATCCACAACATTTCTCGCCAAAGGTTTTCAGGTACTCTAGGGCTGCATAAATCATTGTCGGGAATTATATAAAAAATTGTTTGAACAAAGGTAATACATATATAATATTTTCTGAGTGGAGAAAATTGATCTTGACACAGGCTGTAAAAGCCTATTTATGTTTAGAACAATATCAGTTGATTTATTTACTTATTTTTTTGAAAATGATTAGAATTGATCATCATTGATTTTTGCTTTCGTTCAATTTAATAGTTATTCTTTAAAAATACATATAAAGAACTATGTACCTTGGGATACTCTAAAAGTTGGAATTATCCAAGGATCTTTGAAAACAAATAAAATGTGAACCAATGTACACACATAAAAAGTCATTCCATGAAAAACATATATTTTATGTCCCACACTTGACAGCAATATTTCTATTTTTAGAACTTATACATTACTTTTCTAAATTATTATTTTTACAATGAAATATAGCTGTATGGTGTGAGACATAATGTCTCTTTTTTCTCTACTTAGTGGTTACTATATCTGTTACACATCAATCATTTTCAACAAGAGGTTACAACAAGAAGCATGGAAAGTACAAGTGCTGATAAATGATATTATATTAGTAATTGTTAAAAACCTAAAAAAAAAAGGAAATAGTGAATAGAAAGTAAATAGTACTTGCTACTGATTACCTATAGCATCAATATTATTTGATAAGGTCATAGTAATCCCTTAAAACTATTTCTGTCTCTTTTGCAAAATAGCAACAAATGTTTTAAACATATTACAATATACCTATTACAATAACATTATAAATAATAAGTACAAATTCTGACAGATTTTTGAGTTACAAGGAACCACTTCTATAACTATCTTATCAGTAGTTCAATGTACTATTAAGTTTTTGAAATTAAAGACATTTACAATACAGGTAAGGATGTTTTTTTAATGGCGAAATTGTTTTTTTAGAATTTTTTAAAATTTATAGAAAATGCATGAATATATATGCATGTTACGGATCTACACTATGTCTGAAATACCGTTACAGGGGCCATTTGATATAGTGACCTGAAGTAGGATGTACAGATGGAGTCATTCTAGCTTGAGTTTACTGTATTAACAAATAATAATTATAATTAATCAGCTGCCGATTAATTTCCCAATTATTTTCTTTTGATTAATCAGCTATTGGTAATCAGCCAATTTGATTATTAGTGCATCCTCAATAGTGTTTTTTTTTTTTTTTTTTTTTCAGCAGTTTCAGTTGTTCACTTTCATTTATCATTAAAATAATAAAGAAAAATTGATTTAATATTAGGCAATTTTTAATCTAGCTTATGTTGCACAAAAAATACCTTTATCAATGGCGCTCCATGCCATTTCAAAAGAAATTTATCAGTCCTGGGAGAGAAATGGATCTCCTCTTTATCATTAAAATGTAATGTAAATCTCATAATGAGTCATTTTGTACAAACTTACACATAAATTCATTTACTAAATCAATAAATGTAAGAGTTCAATTGAACTATTTTATGTATAAATTTTGCTATAGCAATTGAGAGCATTATTTTGTGCATTATAATTTTGTTTCATAAAAATATATGGAACTATCTGACCTTCAGGACCAACTGTGCTAAACCGCCAAATTATATATGAAATGAAATACAGTATTCTGTTCTAGACTTTTATTTGCTGAATTTGATATAAATTTCATGTAATCACTGTATAGTAAAAATTAAGTTTGGAAATAACATTAGTTTTCTTCCGATTAAGAGAAATATGACCAGGTATTTACAGAAGTAAAGTAGGTTTAATAAGTACTACAACATATTTCTACACGGGGAAAAAAATCTGCCATTACTTCAAGGCAGCAAAACTCACAAAATAAATTGATAAATTTCAAATTTAATGATCTTTCTTACAAGAATTAAGATTAGTATAATGTAATTTCTAAATCAAAGTTCTCACGCCATGTGACTGATATGAACTATTTTATATGATTGACATGCCTTCTGAAATTATGCAAACAATAAGTAAACCCTTGCCATCTTGCCTTAACCCTACCAAAATATAAAATACAAAATGGCATGGCAGTTTTTCTACAAGATTTGTAAGAATCAGTTTATGTCTGTACAATGATTCCTCAAGGAAGTTATGATAAATGCTAAAAATTTAAAATAAAATGGGTAGATTTTTGAAGATTGCCTCTCCCAAGCCCATCCACTCCAAAAAATATCTATCCAATTTTCAGAGCAAAAAGCAAGTAGTGCAACAAAATGTTGAAATTGTTTTATCTTCAGAAGGCACAGAAATTTTAAGTTTTTGACACCTTGTAGCAAATTTCGATTAATTTACAATCCAAATTTTAGGAGAATACTTGTTTGTAAAAAGTCTACAACAGAATTTCCATCTGGACAAATGTAAACAAAATACTTCCAGTACAAATTCTGTATCGCTTAGGCATCGCAGGGTTAAGGATGAAAAAAACCATTTTATACTACACCCCTCCCTCATTATAACAGGGGTTGCGGCAGAGGAAAATTCAGGTCCCCTTTCAAACCTTTCACAAAATGCCGAGCTACCAAACCATCCTTTTTACAGAATTATTTATTGAAAAAACGGCAAATAATAATCACAGATTTTATCAGTTAATTTAAATTTTGTATTTTTATAAAATTATTTGATTTTTTTCAAAAATCTTTTTAAAATTCACAAAAACCAGGCCCTGTTAAAAATGTAAGATTGATCCCTGTATAATAACCCTTTATGTAGAGTTAGAAGGGTTGCTTATACATATATAGCATTGATTATGATTAGATTCAATTTCTATTACTTAGATTGATATAAAATATTATTCGGTAAACTAATACCTAAGATTACCAATCTTATGCAGAGGAACTTACGGTTATGAGTTTTTAGGAGGAATTTTAGTGTAATGCTAAAACAAAATGTGATTACATTTTAATTACAATAAACCACTTACTACTACTCTTCTACATACATGGTTATTTTCACTCCTTAAAGCATGTTACAAATTTATTTTTATAGTAGAGCTTTTAAGTTATTATGGTATATATTTTAAGTTATTAGAGTAGAATATATCGTAGTTAAAAAGCTTGATAATGTGCCTTTCGTTTTTTGGATCATTTTAAACTCTTGGTTTTTCCGTGTTTTTAAAATTATTTCGGCATAAGATTATTTGCCTTATGTTACAAATTTAAATAATGAAACCTCACAATTTCAATTTTTTTCAAAAATCATCCATATTTTCCATTATTATGATTAAAGTATGCAAAATGTGTCGATTTAAAAAACACATGTCATCCTTCAACTATTTTTGCAGATCATTTGTGGAATTCATTCAAACATGGTACTGTTCCATCCTATTTAGTGGATTGTTGGGAATATACTATTTTTATAGTATTCTGAAATTGTACCAAAACCATCCATAACGAGAAGTTCTCCCTTGTTTAAAGGATTCTTACCAATAACCACATATTGAAATAATTGAAAATTTGAATGGAAGTCAAATATCATCATAAACAATTAAATTTCTGGTGTCTTCGTGATTCCCTTTTTGAGGAAAATTCACCGCAAGAGAAGCCCAGGACAAGGAAGAGGAGTCTTCACCCAGCGGTGGAATTAAGGGTTGCCGTCTGGCCAGTGACACAGTCAAGCGCACACCACCTGTGACAGTCCCATTGATCTCTTTGATAGCTTTCTCCGCCTGTTCTATTTTCTCAAATGTGACAAACCCACAGTTCTTGTCCATTTCCATTGAGATATTGATGATGTTTCCAACTGATTCAAATGCACCCTGGAGTATTTCTTGCGTAACTCCATATCCGCGAACATAAACAGTGTTTCCTTGCCGAGGTCTCTCTGGTCGACCATCACGATCCCTTTCTCGCCGCTGGATTTCTCGACCACGATCTTCTTTGATCTCATCCTCAAGTTTGCGAGAACTGACGAAACTCTCATAAAGTTTCTTGACTGGTGGTCTCCCACTTCCAGGTGAAGAAGAAGCAGACTCCGTAGTTGGTGCGACGCTAGGTGGGTCATCATCTAGTGAATGGGAAGCAGAAAATGGCTGATATCCGGTAACTGAGGAGTTCATACGTTCACAAGCGTTTCGTTTCCTTTCTAGTGCTTTGGGGCGTTTAAATCCTTGTCGCTCCTTAGTTTCTACTTTTATTGCACTAATAGCACCAGATTTTAAAAGCTTTTTTGCGACTTCTTTAGCATCAGGTTTGGGAGTATTACTGTCATGTTGACGTACGAGAGGTTTTGGTGGCGGCGGGTCTTGTTTAGGAGTATTTAAGTTTTGGAGGGCCTTTTTCTTACGTCGAAGTTTTTCATACTTCTTTTTCAACATTTCTTCTTCTTCAGTAAGCTGGGATGGAAAATGTAAATACACCATCTTCAATGTTTCAATTTATGCTTTTAAATTCTAGAAAAACCGTATAAACATTTAGTTATAATTAGTGATGTGATACGAGAAAAGGCAAACTGCTTTTATTCCGTGCTAGAAATGAGTAATCTATAAAGTTAAATAATTTTAATGAAGTAATTCCTTAAATTAGCAATTTGTTGACCAATGAAGTCCGCCATTAATAATAAACAAAGAAGTGGAAGTTGAAGTAGTTATACATCTTGTTTTGCTCACTTCACTTCATGTCGCTTGTTTATTTTTTCTGAAATAAGTTAAAATTCAATAAAAGAGTTTCTGAATAAAAATATTACATTAATAAAAAAATAAATATAGGTCATTGCATTCTATAATGAAACTGGAGCGACATCTGAACGGATAGTTTTAAAGCGTCGTCTGCTATTCAACAGTGAGAAGCTAAAAGAAACTCCGCTCCTCCGCTCAGCATCGAATCCCCATTATTTAACTTCGTTATTTACGTTTTATTTCGAGTACTAAAACATATATATAATATATATATATATATATATATATATATATATGCATCCATGCCAATAGGGTATTTAGCTGCCTCAGAATTTTTGTTTCAGTACGAACAATACTTTAAATAACGTAAAATATTTTACTTGCGAAATGTTAACTTTGATTCCTGCTCTGAGACGGCTTAAGCAGTCCGATGAAGAGAATGATTTCACCATGCTTGGTTTGACGAAAAATACTTTGAAATCTACTTTCTGCATACTATTGTGGTCTATGTAGGATTGTCAATTGTCTTCCATCCTCACTGTTTTTAGCTTCAGATACGGATTTTAGAATCGGACCTCACTCCCTCAACAGCAGATGCCACTCCAGATAAATATAGAACTCAGTGATTTATGTGTGAGCTTATTAAGCTAAAAAAAAATTCTTATGCGCATGTTTCTTTCTTTCTTTATTTTTCTTTTTTTTTTTTTTGTAATTTAGTATGAATCAACTCGAAAGTACATTCGGGCCCCATTAAGCAGCAATACATCATAATAACAAAGCCCCCCCCCTAAAAAAGGGCCGAGAAATTGTGACAGTTTGGGACAAGGGGAGTGGAAGGGGTAACAAGACATAACAAATTTTGGTTTCTATAAAAAAATATAAAAACAGCAAGTTAAATTTATTATAAATGTCTTTTTGAGTTTCATAATTTCATTTTAAAGTTTAATTGATCATTTTGTATCATAAACAACGATGCTCATTAAAGTTTAAATTTGCTTCTTGTTAAAAGTTTAAAAGGAAATTTTCTTAGGCTTTTAAGCTAAAATGTACCATTTTAAGGTAAAATTGCGTAGCTCATTTTTCCAGCATTCGAACAATTAATATATTTTTGCAGATCTGAACTATTTGTGTTGTATACCTTAACCTCATTTTATACAAATTAAGCACACATGCAATCATTATTCTTATTAGGCTCATAAATGCCATTAAAAGTTCAAAAATAAAATTAGAAACGTGATCTGTAAGGCAGTGCACTTTCTGCATTGCAAATATATATGCTTAGGGATCATTCATAAATGATGTCATGCTTCGAAGGGAGAGGGGGGCTCGTGATATTGTGACAAAGTGTGACAAGGGCAGCGGATAACAAGAAGTGTGACATCAGGCTTATACAATATAGCGTGACATATGACAAAAGGCGGAGGGGGTTCGTTGAAGTGTGTCATTTTGTGACAAAGGGGAGGAAGGGTGTAAAATATATTGAAAAAAGTGTGACATCATTTATGAACGGTCCTTTTGTCGTCGAGAAAAATATTTCTGATTCCTGAAGTTATATCATTAAGTTTAAATGAATAAACCCCGTAGCTGTAGAACATAATTTTAAGGAGCTGATTATGCATGTTCAAATAGAAAAGCATTTCACAATCTCCAAATGCTTTTTATCGCATCGCATCAGCTGAAGTAAAGTCTCATCGACACATAGAACGCAGACAGTGTTTCTTTCAGACCTTTTGCTACGGGGGGGGGGGGGGGGGGACATATAAAGAATTAGGAGCGGCGGTGTATGCTTCAAAATGATTACCTTTTTAATATGAATGCATTTTATATAATATATGATAGATTTTTGTTTTTGTTGTTGTTTCTAATGCCACTTGGATATCCAAGCTTCCCTTTCCGCAGAGCGACTAGGAATTAAGGCAGTGAGGAGCGCCTTCCGTTTATAGATGAGCAGCCCAACGGTGGAAGTATGATTTGGCTCATTAAGTACTTGGATGACGCCATCACAAATACACCACCTTCCTTTTTTGACCTAAGAGTGAAGGGAAGGGAAAATCTCCACCCTCCGGTACCTTCGGAACTGCCTTTTTTTTTTTTTTTTTTTGCAATTTAGCTCCTGAGAATCCAATTTTAATCTCTTTGGGGACGGAGTTTTAAAAATTCTCCCCTAAGAAACTTTTCGAAACAGCTTAAAAATGAAGTTTCAGTATATATTGTGAACGTTTTTGGAGGCTGGGGTTCGAGGGTTCTACAGAGGAAACTTTTTGAAATCTTCCTAACAATGCAATTTCGAGATTCTTTAGTGGTTTTAGAGCCAGCAGAAAGGAGTATGATTAGCTTTTCCCCGCAAATTTTTCAAAATAAATTCTTATCTTTTAGGTTACTTTTGCTGTCGCTAATGACAGTGTTCGATGTCTTTTCTCTAAAAGTGTTACTGGAACTAAAGTCTTAAAAGTGGAATCTTTCTTTTCTTTCATTTTTTTAAAAATGTGTGATCTGAAATTTTTTACCGGGGGGCAGTTGGCTAGCTCCGAGAGGGCACTGCTTCCCGGGGGAGATGCCTGAAAAAAAAATACTGTGCACAGAATATACTCTCCACAAACCAAACGATACAGCACATTATATGACATATGTAGGTACATATGTCACCTACATGTACACAAAATTTAAAGTTCTGTAACTAACATGTTCTGAATGTAGAAAGTTATATTTCCATCTTATTATTTATTCTTCAAAAATGCCATAAAAAATTTTGTATTTTATGCAGCACTTAAGGAAACATTCATTAATATTTATTAAAAACTTAATCAAACGATTAACCTTCCGTTGGGCGCATGGATTTGTCAGATGCATAAATAAAATAGCGATACAGGTAGATAGGTACTAATTTTTGTATTACTTCAGTAACAATCCATTATTTTTCACAGGCAGGTAATATGCTAGTTTCAGAACGAATACTGCAGCTTATGTCAATATATTAGCATCTGTCTACCTGTATCACTATTTTATTTATGCATCTGACTGATACGCGCATAACGGAGGGTTAATGCAAGAGCCAAAAGCATGGTAGTTTGCATTGTTAAAACAGAATTCTTGTTATTGGAATGAAATGGCTTTTTTTCAAGAACATCATGTTCCCGGAATAGCTCCGAGTCAAAGTGACTTCCTATTTGAAAAACTGAGTTCTTATTTTTTAAGTAACCTTTTTCTCAAAAAGTTACGATCTCATATTTGAGACGGCTAAAAAAATACAGAAGTTTTTTCTCTAGCTTCCTAAAGCCCTTCCAGCTGTGGGTGCATAAGTAAGATGTCCCGCTTCGATCCGTGCCAAATTTTTTCATAGCTTAATCCAGAAGAGCCTTAATTATCCACTCGTCTATTCTGTTTTCTTATATTACTGCTTCCGATCCGAATGCGATGAATTATTCAGCTTGTATTCCTGCTCTAAAGAAGCGAATAGACTGCTCACATTTTTGAATCGTTCTAACTCTTCGCGCGGTAAACAGTTTCTTAATTTTGATACAAATATTATTGGTCCGAAGAAATAATCGCTAAAAGAAGCACCTGCATTAATTATGAAAGCAAAGTTGCTCTGTAAAATTTTAATTTATTTTGAAGGTTAATAATTGCCCTTTCGGTAACTATAATTTCTAAGTTAGCATCGGTACTTAAAACGGAGAATATTTCAAAGTCAAAATTACTTTAATAAATAAATAATAATAAGCAGGTATATTTTTTCATTTTAAAGCACATTATTTTAAACAATATGTGATATATGTTGGTTATTGAGAAAATATTTCATGCAAGGCAGTTTTCGCAAAAATAATTTTAGCTTAAAAGTAGTATAGTCAAATATTTACATTGTAATTAAGCACTTTAAATTCATAAAATTACTTATACATTATTAACAGATTTTATATATTTTTGAAAAAACCATCTGTTTCTGCAACAGTACTATATCTTCACACAGATTCCTTACTTACAGATTCATTTTCTTATAGAACCTTTAGTCAAATAATCCATAACTTAAAAAAATGCTTAAAATTTCTAACTGGTCCGTAATAATAGCATAAATAAGTAAATATATACACAAATGAAAAAAAAAATGCCCAAAGAGAATGTTAGAAAGCAAAAAGAGGGTGTGGGAAAGAGTTTTAAAGCCTCCAAATGATTTAAGTCGACTCCTTATTTTGTTTCTAGATGCATTTAGTGGATTGAGGACTAGAAAATGCACAGTTTGCTGAGAACAAAACAAATATCTACTTTTATTAAGTCTGAAGAATATTAAAACAACCAGATTCATCGTATAACTGAACGGTATAATGAGGAGAGCTAGAAGATTTGCTAAACAAAGCACTTACTTGCAAAAGATGACTTTTTAGGTTCCGGTTGTTGTGTTGTTTGTTCAATATCCAAAACGATTACATCTTCTTCTATTTTGTCTTCCATTTGGTTATTTATTTATTTTAAACTCAGCAGCTTTTTAAAAATAGACCGATGATTTTAGTTAGGACTTAACTCGGCGAATAAATTCCAAGCTGTGTGACTATGAGTGGACTTTCATTTCGAACAAAAATTAAAAAGGATATCCTTAGTGGTGTAATTGACACTCAGATTAAGGTCACACTAGGAGTTGATGAGATCGGTTTGTAACAGCAGATTGTTACAATGCTTCATGCAAGTTGACGTTGATGTATTCAGAAGCATTAAGATCGCTTTGTTAAATTTAGATCACTTTTCGCATGAATCAATTGTAAGAAGAAAAAAATTCTTGTGTATCGATTTTGCATCGAAGCAGCAAAATATTTAATTCACCTTTTTTTCACAGACATATAGTGAATTATCGAGTTTTCAGGAAAGTAAATTAACTGGTGTTAACTTCTGAAAACATTTTTTTTTTCGTAATGTAGTTTTAGGATACAATGGGAAACTGCTGTTTATTAAATCTATTCAATCTTTTATTTTTAAGCCAAACAATTATTTTTAACTTAATATCATTCCATAGCTTAGTAACAATATTTTGAGCGCCAAAAAATTATCATGAAAAAACGATAATAAGAATAAATTTTCACACCACACGTATATATATATATATGCATATATATATATATATATATCAGGGTCTCTAAATAAATATATAATAGCTCATAATGTTGTTCGATACTGTCTACGCACATACACACATATTATATATATATATATATATATACATATATATATAGACAGTATCGGAGAACATTTAGAGCTATTATACATTTATTTAGTGTCCCTGAAAAAATTACACAGTAAAAAACCCAAATATATTAGATTAAAGATATAAACGTTTTATAAGAACAGTTTTTTAAACGTTGCAGTCTGAACCAATGTAGTCTGTAAAACCAAAATATTACTCGAACTAATTGCATTTCTTCTTTAACGCTTCCGTATTAAATTTCAAAGTGTTGTTAAATATGCAAGAATAAAAACTATCCAAAGGTAACAGAGGCAGCAATTGTAAAAGAATAGCTGATTATTGAATGATAAAGCATAACAAAGCTGCAAATTATGAAAAAAAGAAAAAAAAAAAAGTTGAAAAATCCTCTTTTCCTACTTAAATGACTAAGACTAATTATACACTAAAGCTTAACTTATATAACTTACACTAAAGTGCTTTAAGTAACAAAAGTATGATTTTCTAAAAATAATTTTTGCTCTTTGCAACAGTATGTCTCATTTTAAACTGAATTACAAATTCTTTATCACTGACTGGGTTTATCTTAAAATAAAAGGAATATAAATAAGTCAGTTTTACCAACTCAAGAAGACATACAATGTTTAAATCAAGATTAAATTTAGATACGTGACTTTTTTTCCTGGTCAAAACCTGAAGCTTTCAAGCCACTAATTAGAGAAATTAGAAACTTGGAATACGAGAATTTAAAGTTGTTTTATTCTTCGATGTTCACAATGTAAGTTTACGATTTCATTAAAATAGTTTTTATGCAGATTATTTATTTTTGTTTGTTCCTACATTTTGAGAATTCCAGCATTAACCTTTTGTTATTTATTTATTTATTTGTCTATATTTTTAGGGAAGATATTTTTAGAATCTCTCTCTCGCTCTCTTTTAGCTTACTTTTCAACAAAAAACAAAAAAGTAAATAAGTGAAAGAAGGCTTCATATTTCGCAAAAACATCTCTAAAAATAAAAATAAATTAGAAAATTAATTAAATTCAATAAATGTTTAAAAGTAATATTTGATATTAGGGTCATGAGATGGGAAAATGTGTTTCTGATGATATAGCTGTATATTTCTTGTTCATTAGAAAAATATCTTTGTTCGAGAGATCTTAACCGCAGTGATCCTCATTCCTATGCCCCATATTTTGATATTTAACAGTGTTTTATTTTACGTTTTGTTTTCATTTCTTTTATTTTTATATATTTTTCTTTCGTGTTTGAAAATACCTAATGAGTGCAAAAAAAAAAAAAAAAAATCACCGAAAAACTAAAAATTAAGTTATAATCGTGAAAAATGCAAAAAAAAAAAAAAAAAAATCTGAGGGTGCTCGGCAACTTGACGAGCATTTTTGGGGGTGCTCGAGCACTGCAGTATATCTGGAGTCGGTGCCCCCGTATTTGCAAACTGATCAAATGGGCTCAGTTAAAAAAAAAAACCCTGCGACAAACCATTTATGTGTTTTTAGACAATGTGAATGTTATTTTCACATGCTATTTGCTTGTTTTATGTTCATGAGAATTAAAAATGAACTTTTTTTTTTGAAAATTATTAGACTAATTCCCTAATTATCGTTGTTTTTGAAAATGCCAACCCTCTCATAACATATGATTGGCTTCGGCACCTTTGAGTTGAAACTGTTATTTTGTTTAATTTTGTGATTATTTTTTAGTATGTAGAAATGATTATTTGTTAGAAGGAAATTATGTTGATATATTTCTTTATATTGCAGGTTTTTCTAGAAAAGTTTTGATGCGAAATCCTTCAAACAATAAGGCTATTCATTTTGCTTTAAACTGCACCTCTAAGAATGGAGCAGGGTAAATTACAAATTGTAAAAAACGTGATCGTGCTTTCATTTGGATTCATATTCCTCTTCACTGGATACAATGGTATAAGTTATTTGCAAAGTACTATAAACCAGCACCATGGTATAGGTGTGGTCTCACAAGCAGTCATATACGCGGGATTTTGCGTGGCTTCCATTTTATTACCAAAATACTTCATCAAAAAGTTTGGCTGTAAAACCACGCTTTTGATTGCAATGGTATCGTACCTGCCTTACATTTGCTCAAATTTTTATCCATATTGGATTACAATGATTCCATCTGCAATACTTGTTGGACTTGGTGCTCCATTATTATGGGCATCACAATGCACGTACTTGAATAAATCATCTATCCTGTACAGCTCCTTAGTCCAACTGGTACAAAATGCTGATGACGGTTGTTCTTATAATATATCGATGGATAATTCATCCAAAAATACGGTGGCGAGATCTATGGTAGATAACAATGTTGTACATAGTGATGATGAAATTTTAAAGAAAAGAAAATCCAGCACAAGTGAAATTAAATGCGGAGAACAATCAAACGATTGCAACTTAAGAGAAAAGAAATGCGAAGATCAAATAAAATTAGAGAAAGAAAGCCGTATTAATTCAGAAATATTCTGCAATAACGCTGATCGCATTGTTTCTATCAGTCAAACTGCCGCAAAACACACTTCTGAACATAAGAACTACGAGCAATCTGAGCAAAATTTTATTTGTGATATTGGAAATGAATGCAAAGACACTCTCAAAGATTCCGTGAAAGTGACTAATTTAAGTGTCATAATAGCTTTTTCGGATGAGAAAAGCGACTATAAACTGAAGTGTGACATTGGCACCGAGTCGAAAAACTCTACGGAACATCATCCAAAAGTTCCTGATGCGAATTTTAGTGAAGATATTTTTGGTGTCAAATCTCATAATAACAGGACACAAAATTGTGACAATGATCTTTGTGATTGCACCAAATGGTCTTCGTACAATAGCGATGAAAAGGAGGGTAACGAATGCGTGAATAATTTGACTCAAAATAATGACAGCGGTCTTAAAGACTGTACCAGATTGTGTCAAAGGGCTCCCTATCAGAAATCTGACCTTCCTTCTGGCCATCACTCCGTAGGTAAGCGGACTCGCAACACATGTAAAGAGGCAAGGAATATCCTGAAAGATTCTGTACTTGTATCCGATGCGAAGATTATTGAAGGTGTAGCAGCTCGTTTTTTTGGATTCAATGGATTGGCTTATCATACGACTAATATATGGAGTAATTTGATATCATATTACATTTTGCAGAAAGGAAGCGATTTCAATGGAACAAGCTGGAATAGTACTTCTATTTGTGGAGCACAATTTTGCAATTTGGAATCAACAAGTTTGAATCCGAACCTCATTGAACCAACCGATAACATTAGAAACATTCTTACCTCCATTGCTGCAGGTTTAAGCCTCGTGGCGATGATACTGGTGTTTTTCTTTTTAGATCATCTTCAAAAAGACGAAGAGCAAGTGACATTTTCGTTTGATCTTTTGACCGCCACTTGCAGATTTGTCAGAGGAAGGCAACCGCTGCTGCTGGGACCACTGTCTTTTTATATTGGAATGCAGCAAGCTTTCTATATAGGAGATTTCACCAAGGTAAAATTACAATTTTAATTTCATTCTCTTAATGCACAAAGCTTATTTTACAGGAATGCAGAAAACTTTCTATATAGGAGATTTCACCAAGGTAAAATTACAATTTTAATTTCATTCTCTTAATGTTCAAAGTTTATTTTACAAAGAGTGACTGCATACGGTTTTTCCATTACCATCATTATTGAGCTCATATAGGAGAAGGTGGAGCACATTGGGCACATTTTCGGTGGTTTTAAATGCATTACTGTTCAACTCTTTTACTTCACGAAATCACATAGACGGTAACATGGTTTTGTTTGTGTGCAGACAAAAAAAAACACACATAGGAAATAACCATTTTGTTCCAGATTTTATAGTTTGAGATGCTCAAATTAAATTCTTCCACGTGGATGTTTTTAAAATTTTATTAATACCGAATTAATGTCTGTAAGTGATAAATAATTCTTATAAAAAGGTAAGATATTGCTGTTATTAAGTTCCTAAAAATTATTGCATATTCATAATCCATGTATAATTTCAGTATTGTTATTTGTTTTGCTTGAACATGGGGCTCAGTGTACCGTGATTAAGAGTGCATAAAGTACTAATTAGACTTAATAGCTTATTTATTTTATTCAAATTTGCATATACACATATGGTGCAAAATAAGAATGTGAAAATAATTAATAAAATAACAAATTTCTGAAAATAAAATTAATTTTTGAGTAACATGGAAACATTAAAGTTAGTAACTATGTCTTTGTAAAATGTACAACAGTTTAGGTGGTAAAAGTTCACTGAAAATCAATTTTTAATTCCAGAAACAGTAGGGGACAGTTGGAGAAAACCGGGAAGGTGGATAAAACCGGGATCCAGCAGTTTTAGCTTGATTAGTATTGCTATTTGTCAGAAAACGCTTGAAACTTGTTGCTAACAACCTCCATGTTATTTGAAGTTAAATGAAGGCAGTGTTGTTTATTTGTTTGTCAACGCCGATGTTTTGAAAAATCCGAGTGGAAAAGTTTTGATTTTTTTACCACCGATTTCACTTTGTGGTTTCTAATTGCGTAGAGATTTATTTTAGGTATGTACAACATTTGATAATACCTTTTTTCAGCAGTCGTTTTAAATTATTAAACCAATTTTTGCATCATGTTTGAAATGTGCCAAGCCGTATTTTCTGATTAATGGCGTTGTCGGATAAAACCGGGACCTTGGCAGTCGGACAAGACCGGGTAGTACCCGGTATTGGACGACCTTTTTTTTTACTGTGTGAAATATAAATAGTTTAATTTGTAAAATATAAATCAAAAATAATCATCTCATAAATGGTATAAAATTGGTATCCCACTTAGTACAAATATAAAATTTAAACTATTAACATTTAAAAAAAAATTATTTTTAAAAAATTAAATCGTGTTTGTCAGTTTATCCCAAAAAATGTTTTTTCTTCTTTTTTAAGTAGGGAGAAATGAAAAAATGAATGCTTTTACAAAAAAATTTTCATTCATGGAAATTAAGGCTGCTCGTCAGCCAATTTCCGAATTCAGCTCACTAATGTTAAGTCTATGGGCGTGTGATGCATTCGTATTTTTTAAAATATCTCCTAGGGAAATTAAGTAAAAATAAGACATCTTTTAAGAAGTCTACACAGAAAAAAGAATTCAAAAATACAATTTCCCGAAGAGATATTTTTAACCCACCTATGATGTTTCTCAGTATAGGACGGCCATTGTACCAATTTATTGTTATAAATAAATATTCCAGTAGTTAGACAACAGTATTTTTTAAGTGTTCCTAAACACATTTTATTTATTTTATTATTAAACACATTATTTATTTCTGTAACTTAAGAACTAATTTATCATTCAAATAGAAATTTAAGCAATTTTATTCACTTGACTGCTTAGGAAAAAAAAAAACACTTTTTGTCCAACTTTCCCCTAGATGGATCCATTATTGATATGAAAGACACCACATCACATTGAAAGCCAATGTCATTGAGTTTCCTCATCTAAATGTGTCCTCGGTAAATTCAAAGATGTTTCTCTCAACAGCGTCATTTAATACGTCAGTACCAAACTTGAACATTTGCTTATTTCAACTTATTTTCACTTGATAAAATTTCTTAGTTTAACCAGTTTTGTATTATTTTGATTTAATTTAATTTTTTGTAGTTATATTTATGTAAATGTTTGCATTATATTTTCTTTGACTAAAGCAGTATAAGAAAGTGTACTTTCAGAAAAAATAATAATTTATATTAATTTAATATAAACGATAAAGCTTGGTCTACCGTACTCCGGCGCTGAGGTGCAGTACTGCACTTCGTTAATTTACATATTTTTTTGTATTTTCTCTTACTTACTTACAATGCTTTGCAAATCTTGTTGTAAGCAATTAGGATACGACAACGAAGGATTGGGGAATATTTCAATTTTTCTTAAAGGGCATCAAGTGCAGGCACGAGATTATAAAAATGCTACTAAATAAACAACATAGTTCAGGAAAAAACTTCACCCGAGACAGCCAAAATGAGCAGTGATGATGAACAGTTACTTGATACTCCTTATTTGCTGAGTAAATCAAGTTCTACTCAACATGCATTTTTTATGAGAAATAAGCTACATCAAAAGTGATACCGACACGGAATATATACGACAAAAATACTTTTCCACACTCTCAGAAACGCATGCTCAAATCTCACGAAACTTTCGTCGTATTTGACAAAATGGCTTCGTGAAAAATGCTCCGAGTAAACCTTTCGTCAAATTGCAGAAATTTCTATAGTATTTTTTTAAAGACACGTGATCTCGCGAGGAAAGTATCGTTATAAATGACGAAATTTGCTTGACGATTGAAAAGTCCTCGAAAGTGACGATTCTATTTCTGAGAGTGCAGAAATAAGTTCTGCAAGTAAAGTTAGAATGACCAAAATGTATATTAAATGCCTTTCAAAATAGGAATTCTTAAGTTCTTCTATGTTGTATCAGTATATTGTGTTTAATGCGCAAAGATCATTCCAGTTACAATATCACGACCTGAAAGTGCTAATAGGAAATTTTAATCATTATTTTCCAGTCTTATATCGGGTGTGCATGGGGAGCCTCCCACGTCGGACTGGTCACCATTTGCTATGGATTCTCCTGCGCCTTTTCTTCCACTTTTTCCGGGTTGTTGGTGAAATATATAGGCAGAGTTCCAATATTTATAACCGCAGCTATAATCAATATAGCAGCAAATGTTCTTTTGCTGTTCTGGAAACCTGATCATCGCTATCCTCTGATGTTCTTCGTTCTGGCTGGAATGTGGGGATTGTGCACTGGAATGTTCTGGTCGCAACTGAGAGGTAAATTAAGTTTAGTTGTCTTTTAAGTTTGTCTTTAAGTAGGCAATACATCATCTCCACACAATATGTTAATTTTAAACATCAAAAAGATTAAATTTACTCTCAGAGAGGTGTTCTATAATCTGATAATTAACTGATTGGCAACAGTATCTTAAAGATATTTTATCGTATTTTTTATATCAGATAATATAAAGTGTTTAAGAACTTGTAATTTTAAAAATTAAATAACAGCGTGCTTGAAATTTGAGTGATACTTACGCATTATTGCATCAATATTTGGCTTACTTTTAGCAATTTGATAACCGGAGAGGAAAAAAAAGCTCATGAGCAACCAAATCTGCTTGCATTAGCATTGGAAATATAAGAATTTACTTGACGAGTTACGTAATTTTTTGGTTTTACAACAAGTAACGATATTTCGTAAGTACCGGTAATTTCATCGATCATGATACGGGAATGTGCTGTACAACCATTGGACTATAGGGAAGGTGGAATGAGTGCTGACTGCACCTCTCTGTGTTACGGGCATTGAGTTCAATGTGTACAACCTTGCATGCATTTTTAACAGACGGGGATATAGAATTTTCTGAAGAGGCAAGAATTTCCTTATGTTTTGACCTATCTCCCGGAAAAAATTTTCCCAAGGGAAGAAAACTATAACGTTTTTGTTCGTTATTTATATAATCTTTAGTTATAATTGCCTCTGAGAGCAGGGCTCAATTGCGCTCAATGCCCCTCCCCGGTATGCATGCCTATTTTCTGATCTCACCCATTTCTGTGTTTCAGCTTTTTACGGCGTGCTTTTCAAGAAGGATGAAGAAGCAGCTTTCTCCGGCTTCTACCTGTGGGATTCTTTGGGATATTGCCTGGCTTTCTCGTACAGCAACTACATCTGCACTTCTATTAAAATATACGCCCTGCTCTTTGTATCAACAGTGGGAGTACTTGGATATCTCAAAGCCGAATTCAACTACCAGATTCAAAAGCGGCAAACAGTCAGTTCTTCGTTACAGAAGTGACCACAACAGTATTTTCAAATTTACCGTAACAGAACAATTGTGACACTATTTAGAACTGAGCGTAAGAAAACTCTTCCGCCGCAAATGAGTTACGTATGTGGCAGCGGGCAGTTTCAGGTGGCCATATGGGGTACAATATTGCGTTGCATTAATATGATTGCATATTCCATTGGTATGCTTAAGGGAGAAAATACGTGTAAAGGTCTCAAAAAATTAAGATTTTCTTTTCTTCATAAATGGATTCTACAACTATTCAATAATATACCCTGAAAATTTTAAACAAAAATTCCAAGTCGTTTAAAAGTTATAAGCATTTGAGCGAGCGCCGCTTTTGGAGCAGTTGACCAGGTAGTCCCCTCATGAATGAACTGAAGGGTATTAGAGAACGTTAGCAAACGTCCTTTTATTTCTTTTAACAACTAAGACCTCGGATAGAAATTTCTGTAAGTATTAGTATCTATAAGTATTAAAAAAAATTGAATCATTACTGCCTTAAATTTACCTTCAATACCACTCTTTTTTTTTAAAAGGGGATTTTCTCGAAACTACTTTTTTCGAATTTGTGTACACTCTAGCTCGCAGAGTTTTTGATCAATCCTTATCAAATCTAGCACACATTTTTTTATATATACACGCTTTAGTTGAACTAGAATCATAAACATATCTTTATTTTTTCTTTTTTTATTGTAAAGGAAGAACAAAAAAAAAAAAAAAAAAAAAAAAAACGATTAAAAATCATACTTAATTTTCTCATTCTAAAAAAATTAGAAATTTTCAATTTTTTGTGATGATTTTAGTTCAACTAGAAGAGACGTTTATAAAAAAAAAGTAGATCTAAAAAAAAAAAAATGATTTCAGATAAAAATTGTGACCTCCAGGACGTACGCAAACTGCCGACCCGGGAAGCGATTTACAGTGTGCAGCAGCCGATATCTCCGGGATTTTTCAAGGAAAATATTTGAAAATTTCAGTAAATGTTCTTCAATATATCTATAAAATAACCTCAAAATCTGAATAAAATATATTTATTCTTTATGTGTTAAAAAAATTCATGAAAATTGCTCTTAATACGCCATTTTACACATATTTCCCCCTTAATGAAACTCATAATTCAGTTATATTTCCTCTTTATTTATGGCAAAAGAGTTCCTTCCCAACTATTTCCCTGCTTTTTCAAGCATCACTAGGACACACGTGTCTAACTAAAAAATACCAATGGGTAACCTGTACGTGACCAGACCTCTTGCTATTGATGGGCTTTTTTCACATCCATATGGCCATTCCCATATGACTATGACCTATATGGCCACCTGAAACTTTTGACGCAAACAGCTTTCCGTCCCAACGAAATGTCCCGCTTTTCTATTATAGTCCCGCCAAACAAGGAAAATATAAACTAGACTTTTGCTTTGTGGTTCATTGTCAAAAAAAGGTGTGACGTCACGAAAATATATTTAAAAAATTTATTAATTGGACTACTGAATTAATTTTCAACCTAAGTTCCTTAATGTCACATTTAAATTATTACTCAGTTATGCTGTTATTTAATAGAAATGTAAGAACTGTTACAATGTTTTCATACAATATGTACATTGCAGGAAGGGTAGGCCCGTGTCAAATTTATTTTTCATGTGAAATTTGAAAACCTTCCATTAGGTAACAAATTGAACCTCTAAGGGGAGCTATTGCCTTTCCCTCACCCATCAATGATGCATGTGATATTTAGTTAGAAAAATCTGATCAGATTACCAACGGGGCACGTGTGTCTCGCTGCTCTTTGTTCCTGTGCTTTCAAGTAGCAAGTACCTGGGTGACCAAGGTTTGCTCGGCGGTATTTTTTTTTTTTTTTTTTCGAAGAAGATACTTATTTAGATAAGTTTTAAAAGTTAAAGTGTTTTCTAACTATAAATTTTCATGCCAATTATTAGAGCTGTTGACCTTGAGATGCGTGTACTGTCATGGCAAAGAAACGACTTTAGTATAAGGACCGGTTGGCAATTTATTTTGGTTGACGACAAAAGATGTCGCGAAAAGAGTGATACGTCCAAAACTTACCAAATATATAACAAGCTAAAGTTCCACACATGAAACACAAAACAACTAATTGCAATTGTAACCTACAATTTCCTCTCCATCCAAAAATGTCGCTAATAGGCTTCTATACTAAAGTTGTACCCAAGAAGTGAATATAGGTACATGCAATATGTACTTCCTTGCCAGATTGTTCACCCTAGCGATTCTTGCCTTCATCATGTTTTTACTTAAACTTGTCACAATATAAGTCTTACGCCATTACAAAGACCATCTGATACGTTCAAATTACGTGCAGAATTACTAAAGCTTTTTTTTTTTTTTTTTTGCGATGGGTTCCCTAGGCATTTCAAATTTCACAAATGGTTTCAAATTTTACAAATGGTAACAACAACAAATTTCAATCATCAAAAGGTAAATTAAAAATAAGTGTTGCCACTCAGTGTGTTGCTATCTCAATTGAAATAAAACATCTATAGCGGATGAGGTTTGCTCAATGTTACAA
The DNA here is from genome assembly GCA_038502835.1 of Octonoba sinensis. Lineage (NCBI taxonomy): Eukaryota > Metazoa > Arthropoda > Arachnida > Araneae > Uloboridae > Octonoba > Octonoba sinensis. The sequence continues at coordinate 96,120,175 of CM076599.1, read as the reverse complement.
GTACCTCAATTGCGTTATTAAAAAAATGTTTTTTTTTTTTTTTTTGTGTGTAAAATCGCGTTTTTTCGTGGAAGACACCTACTTAGTAAACTTAAAAAACAAAACCGGATTTAAATACAATATTTGGCCCAAATCGTTAGAGCCGTTTTCGAGAACTCAAAATGTATAAATATACAAGAATTGCTCGTTTAAATATATAAAAAACGAAATAAGTAAGCAAATAATAGGTACCTAGCGTTCAGAAAACGTTTCTTTGAAATGAATTTATATATATATATATATATATATATAGCATGTACTATATGATTTTTAAAAATATATCAAGTCACTTGATTTTAAGCACAAACACATTCTGAAACCAAGTCTTAGGATTTTTTTTCATGTCATTAAATACCCAACAAATTGTTCAATAGATTCTTCACTTGTACAAAAAAATAATAATAAATAAATAAATACATAAAATTTAAAAAATAAATAAGTAACTAAAAATAATTTTTTTCTCCATTTTGATGATAATATTTTACAAAGCATTACTTAATGATGGATGAGTCAAATATTCGATTATATAAATCATTAAAATCCCAAAAAAGGTCATTAAAAAAGATCATCATATAAAATGAAAATTTACACTGATATTTTGCGTTCAAGAGTAGTAAAAAATGTATCAAACGTATAACTTACGCCTTTAGGCTAACCCCTGCTGCCTTCGCACAGTTGCAGCAGCTGCTTACTCTGTCTTAGTTGATATTGTGCAAAAGTATAACGCATTGAAAAAATAAAGAAAATATAACACATTTTCTAAGTGTTAAGTTTTTATACTCTCTTTCTCCCCATTCACCGTTTGACTTTGAACTGAAGTACCGCGACACTGATTTTTCTTGGCACCACTGGGCACTCCGTTAGAAAAAATGTGGAAATTTATTTCCGCAGGGGTGCCCCCTCACTCGGAGGTCGCACACCTTAAAACAACGGTACCCCTAAACAGGACGATCCCTCCCCAAATCCGCAAAACAGTCAACCCAGACACCCCCCCCCCCCAAAAAAATGGCCCTGAAACGAACGAACCAATCCCCAAAAATCTTAATAGCGCAGTCTGCGCGATGACTCCCCAGTGGGCACCTCTATTTTCTGGAACGCTCTATCCAACGTTTCCCAACCTTTTTTATGTAGCAACCCCCTTAAATCTAAAAAAATAGTAAAAATCATTGCGACACCTAGCCTTCTCGTATTGAAACAATTTTAAATGTATGTTTTATAAAAAATGTAACCTTATGATCATGTTTGTGATTCTAATGTCAGGCTGTACTATACTGTGATCTGAAAATGATTCATGATAAGAATTTGACAGTTTCCGTGAGCGATGCTCCCGCAGAGGATGAACAAAGAATTCGCGCAATGCGTTTGTCGTCATGAATGTGGGTCAAACCCAGGAGCCACAAGTGACCTTTGACGAAATTTCCGCTTAAACAATGCTCGAGAGAAACGCTGGGTAACTCCGACAAGTGTATTATTCGATAATTTAGCCCTTATATGAAAAACTATTGCACATCAAAAAATTGACTTATGAGATTACTACTTTTTTTTTTTGAGTTCTGCATAGTTTATTCAAGGGAGGTCGCCGCTCCCCCCTTCACAATCTGTTCATTAAGTTAGAGTACTATAGTTATTTCATCTCTTCGATAACAAAATCAAAAGTACATGGTGTAGTCCAAAGACTTCGAGCAATTTTCGAGGTTCTTCAGAAAATGATAAATAAGTGCACCTCAATTTTATTTTTTTTTTCTTAAATCGTACATACATATACTGCATAGATTTTCTGAAGAAGTTAAATATTTATTATTTCTTATCTATAAAGAGCCGAACATTCATACTTGGTATCTGAGCATAATACTTTTAGATAAAGACGAGACAGCTCTTAAGTCTTTAATAATAATATAATTACACGTTAATTTAAAGCACAAATGAGCAATAAAATGTAGACATATGTTTTGGGATTGCTTGGAATCCCTTTTTCAATGCGACAGGGAGCTTCTAGATGCAAAACATCCAAATGAAGCAGACAGAACAACAAAAACAAAGCTTATATAGCCTAAGAATTATCTGTAAACCAATGAGAATAAAGGCAGCGTGAAGTGGAAGTAGAAGTAGCAGGAAGACACCAATAAGAGAGCAACAAACGAATCCAGTTGAAAGTACAGAAAGTAAAAAGGAATATTAATAAAAATAAAGCAAAAAAGACGACAGCATGCATAAAAATTGCAAAAATAATGAAATAAAATACAAAGAATAAAATTGAAATAGAAATGAGTACAGAAACTACCAAAACAAAATGCAAAACAAAGTACACATGTAGAGGGGGAGGGAAGGGGGGAAGGAGAAAAATAGACACAAAAAAGGAAAACAACAAGAAAACCTAGAAAGAACAACAAATTAAAGAAATTTATGCCAGACCTGTGAAAAATAAGGAGTTGAGGAAGAATCATTAACCAAATTAGAACTATTCCTGTTAATATGATAAGCTTCCCAAAAGTCAAGCTCTAAAGGGGAAGAACATTTTTGAATAATTTTACCAGAATTGAAATCAAAAGAGTGGTTGAAATTCCAACAATGTTGAGCAATGCTAGACTTATTTAACTCATGCTTTCGTACATAACCTTTATGCTCATTTAAGCGAATTTTCAGAGCACGTTTTGTCTGTCCAATGTAAGAAAGGCCGCAACGGCAACTAATTTGGTAAATACCCCAAGTGTTAAGTTGATCGACAGGATCCTTAAGAGAAGTCATGTCTATCTTACATGGAATTAACCACCTGTGGTGTTGGTGTTTGAGTTGAATTTGGGAAGAAAGTACGATGCAGTGAGATGCAAAAGGATGTGTGTGGCAAAAGGAAGATTTAAAATGAAACGACTCAAGCTGGAATCATTTAAGAACCTTGGTGTATTTTTTTATACTAGAGTTCGCCCAACGGTTTAGTTTTCCTTACTCGTGTGTGCTTGCAACGGAGCACTTTTGTATTTAATGGTAAATTCTATGCTATGGTAGATGGCCTGGCTATGGGAAGTCCTCTTAGTCCTATTTTAAGTGATTTCTATATGCATTATTTTGAGGAAAAACTGTTCCAGAAATTGCAATTTCAATTTTATGTTCGTTATGTGGATGATTGTTTTGTCCTAACGGACAGTAACTTGTTAGGTATTGATGATGCTCTTTCTATTATGAACTCCATTGATCCTAATATCCAGTTTTCTTGTGAGAAAGAACTTAATAGTAGCCTCGCGTTTCTTGATATCTTTATTTCTAAGAGTGAGTCTGGTTTCACTACTTCTGTCTATCGTAAACCTTTCGCTGTTTCTTTACCTCCTCACAGACTGTCGTCTCATCCTCCCAACCAAAAATATTCGGCTTTTAATGCTCTGGTCCATCGTGCTATTAATATTTGCTCTTCTCCTGAGTTTCTCAAGATTGAACTCAACAATCTGAAAGCTGTAGCTGTTGATAGAGGATTTTCTCACTCTTTAATTGATTCTATTCATAACAAACTTTCTAAGAAAACTTCTGGTCCCAATAATGTGGTTTCTAGAAAGAATTTGGTTGTGTTACCATTCTTTCATTCTGTCAGTTTCCGTATTTCTAAAATCCTAAAAAGGTTTCAATTTCAAGTCGTTTTTGCTCCTAGTAACAAACTTTCCTTCTCTTCTCTTAAGGATCCTGTCGATCAACTTAACACTTGGGGTATTTACCAAATTAGTTGCCGTTGCTGCCTTTCTTACATTGGACAGACAAAACGTGCTCTGAAAATTCGCTTAAATGAGCATAAAGGTTATGTACGAAAGCATGAGTTAAATAAGTCTAGCATTGCTCAACATTGTTGGAATTCCAACCACTCTTTTGATTTCAATTCTGGTAAAATTATTCAAAAATGTTCTTCCCCTTTAGAGCTTGACTTTTGGGAAGCTTATATTAACAGGAATAGTTCTAATTTGGTTAATGATTCTTCCTCAACTCCTTATTTTTCACAGGTCTGGCATAAATTTCTTTAATTTGTTGTTCTTTCTAGGTTTTCTTGTTGTTTTCCTTTTTTGTGTCTATTTTTCTCCTTCCCCCCTTCCCTCCCCCTCTACATGTGTACTTTGTTTTGCATTTTGTTTTGGTAGTTTCTGTACTTATTTCTATTTCAATTTTATTCTTTGTATTTTATTTCATTATTTTTGCAATTTTTATGCATGCTGTCGTCTTTTTTGCTTTATTTTTATTAATATTCCTTTTTACTTTCTGTACTTTCAACTGGATTCGTTTGTTGCTCTCTTATTGGTGTCTTCCTGCTACTTCTACTTCCACTTCACGCTGCCTTTATTCTCATTGGTTTACAGATAATTCTTAGGCTATATAAGCTTTGTTTTTGTTGTTCTGTCTGCTTCATTTGGATGTTTTGCATCTAGAAGCTCCCTGACGCATTGAAAAAGGGATTCCAAGCAATCCCGAAACATATGTCTGCATTTTATTGCTCATTTGTGCTTTAAATTAACGTGTAATTATATTATTATTATTGTTTACTTGCACAAAGTTAAATTATTTTTATCTTAAGTCTTTGTTTAGCAAATGACCAAGAAATATCAAATCACGTCACAACGACCTTTCAGCTTCTACCAATCGTCTAAGGGAAGAAAACGGTAATGGAGCGTTAACCCTTCGTTCTCGTAGCGTTTCGTAACGATTGGTTTTTTTTTTTTTTTTTTTGGTCTTGCTTACGTGGCTTATTTAACATGGATGCTCCCACTGAGCGATGACGCACCTCCAAAGAAGCTAAAGAGCAAAACAACCAGCCAAATTGGTCAAATAGTCAACCAAGCCCCTCAAAAGCCTCTGAAACGACCCCCACCCACCAAAAAAGTTTACTGTTTTATGATATTATTAAATATGTTCATGTTAACTCTTTACATAACATCTGTACATGTAAATTTAAGTAAAATAAATAAGCTACTAACTCAAATTAGTACTTTTAGACACTTGGATGGTGGTCCACGCTACACAATGTAAAGGTGATCCCCAGTGCTCCATGTCCAAATGAAACAAATAATGACACTGATATTATATATGAACTGCAAATATGCAAGCAAAATAAAATATTACGAATTTAAAAAACAGCACGATTTTACCTTTCTAGAAGAACTATTTAGTACTTCCAGGCATTAGTTCTCAGTCCTGATAAAATTTTAAACTTACTTTTAGATGCTCAAAACATAAAATTTGCACAAACCAGGTACCTAAGTATTTCCTGTATGATATTTTTGGCTGTAAATAAACATAACCATGCTACCATGTATGAGATCTCTTATGGACGAAAAAAATTGAATAGTAATAAATTTAAAGGGAGCGGCTCACTGTGGACGTAGGTCTACTGTGCCCCGGTCTCCCCTATACATTTATATATATGAAGGGTACAGGGGAAAAACGTTATATTATTAATGTGGGTATTTTTAAATTAAATCAACTTATTGTTTTGATAGAAAAATGAGGTTGGTTATGTTATTTTATTGAATAACTCAAAATGTTAAAAATGTGGCTCTGATCATTTTTTCACTGTACCCTTCACATATATATATTTGTGAGGGCGTCGGAGAATTTAAAATTCTGGAGTCGGAGTCGGTCATTTTTCGAAACAACTCCGCATCTCTGGTTTGTATCAGTCATACTTTAATAATAATTTTTACATCGTTTGGACACTTACGTAAGGGATGTTCATGATCTTCAGGCAAAGAAAAAAACTGTGTCATTGTGTGTATATTTTGTTCCTCTTATGATAATGTCTGTAACATGCCCGATAAGAGTTCGAATCTTGCTTTTTTGTATCTCCTCAACCACAGTTTGTTTACATTATTTTTTACTTATTCTGAAAACAAGTTCATCGGAGTTTATCAAGACCAGATAATGCTTCAGTTAAAATGCGTAATGATACCAATTCTGTAATCCAAAGTTCGAGAACTTGAGCCACACCATTTGCCGATATCCGTTCTATTCATAATTCAAGGAATAAAAATAAAGTGATTATCGTAATCGTTATCGTGTTGAGACTGTTTGAAGCTCCAATAATCTTCAGTGTTATTTTTGATGGTGTACTTTGGATGGTTCGTCGTCCAACACGTGCTGTGTTTTATTTTTAAATTTAATCGCACGTGAATTAAGTGACATGAGGATTGGCACAGATAAAGGAGATTTGTTGTGGAATGATTATCTATTTTGTAGTGTTAACGATAATTTTCTTAAAGTGCAGTTAGTACCGGTTGCAGCTGGAAATAAATTTTGGTCAGATTATTCAAATCCGTAAATTGTGCACCCATATCATGCGAAGGGGCAAGTAACTAACTTCTTTCTGAATATTGGTGTCAAACTAACTAAAGCAGAACACGATAGCAAGGATATTTTCAAGTCAAACATTTGATGTGTAAAAACATCGACATCAAACAAAAATCAACAATTAATAGTGGTATCGAAATTTCGAAATTTAACTTAAAAGCGAAAAAAGAGAAAGGCTATCAAGGCGAAAACACTTCAGATTTATTACAGCGGCGACAATAATTTCATTCATAATCCTTTCCTTATTGTGAAAAGTTTCAAAATGATTCACATCATTGTTGTACAAAAAAAAAAATCACCTGGATCATATATATGAGTATGTCACACATCGTTATATATTGTTAACTGCAAAACATCGCTTACCACTGAAACATCTGTCATGTATCATATCAATATCACTAGATATTTCTCCAAATTGCAGGTTTTTCTCTTATTCTGTCATCACAATCTTTTTAGTTTCAGTAATTATCAGGTTGTAAATTTGCTTAGTTCTCAATATCTTCCAGTTAGATATGGGAAAAATTTCCCCTTAGAGGATTTAGACTTCATGTATCCTTAAGATTACCATGCAGTTTTGTTGCATTACAACAATTCCCAATTTAGTTCCGCTATTTGAATGACGCAAACGGGTTAACGAACCCTAACATTGGAGCCAATTATGGGGGGGGGGGGGGGGCATCGGGAAATAGAATCAACAATCACAAAAAACAACTATGCTTTTTTAATTTCAGCAGTGAAACGAATTTCGATTTCACTCTTTATCAAACTTTAAAAGTTGTTAAACATTGTGCACTGATTAATTGACGTCACTCTTGTCAGTATAATTTTTGCCTATTACCCAATATTTATTATGAAAATACGTTGCGGAAAGTAGTTAATAGCATTAAAATTTGCCTGAAAGTGAACAGTCAAAAAATTCAATTTTGGTTTTGGAGGATAAAACACTTAAATATCCTCCGCCTCTTTGCTGAGGCTTCAGGCACATATCTCATGTGACTGCGTGGTAATCTGCGCTGAATACAACGAAGAAGCCTGGTTTTACTCTATTTGTGTATTCTTTTTCTACTTTCTATTTTTTTAAATTTATTTTTTATTTTTTTAAAATGCAATTTCTGTTGATTTTCCGACATTTATGTATCTCGAAAACCCTTCTCTCCCTTCCTTATCGTTGATACGAGCTTTTAAAGTTTATTGGAGGCCAGGAATTTCAACGTGTTGCCCTCATTAAGATTCTGAACCTGATGAATACTTCAAATACAGCAGATAGAAAGTAGAAGAGTCTAACTTTTCTACCGTTTCTTTGAACCTTCCAGAAATATTTATGTGAGAAAAAAAGGGCACACATTTGCATTATGTGTTTATTGTATTTTATATTTATTAAATTTCATTAGTTAAAAGATAAAAACTTTTCAGTTTGATAAGAATACTATTAGTCCTTTTAGAGGGGAAATAACTCCTATTGCTGGAAAAATAAATAAATTAATATAGCGGCTGACTGGCTATGTGGGCATTCGGGCGAATGCCAGAAAGGTCGGTCGAAAAATATGTACCTATTTCTTTTTTAAGGAGGAAACGGCTCTTACAATGTTGATAAAAGTGTGACCAAATATTTGCCTTAGGCGGTGCTACAGAGAGGAAATGCAGCAAGGGCAAAACCTGCGGGGTTTGGCCATAGTTCACAGGTGCGGGGCTAGGATTTCTAAAGAGAAATGTCTTTTCTCCATTTTTCAGAGTATTTTACATTTTATACTTGTACATTTTATAACTTTATTACGCGTTTTAACAATTTATTATACGTGTACACGCATTGGTTTGTTTATGTCACCAAAAACGTTCCTCCCCTAAAATTATGTCAACATCCCAAAATTGTACTTGGATATTGGGACATGTGCCCAAATTAATTTTTATAAATATGGTCCCCCTTTCTCCATAAGTAAGACTGAAATTTCAGTGATGGATGTAAATAATTAGAGAATTAAAAATAGACTTTAAACTTGGATATTTTTTCTATTTATGAGTACAATAACGAAAAGAAGTTCATGGAGGAGAACGAAGAAGAAAAGACAATTCTCTCGACAACTTTCGACACCAGAGTGCACAACTGTTCGTGAAGTTTATAAACATATCCACGCCGACCTTGATAAGCAGACAAGAGTTCATTAGGATAGCAAGTTCGTAGCGGAAATAAAGTAGCGAATTTATACATTTTAATTATTATCTTTTAACCTTAAAATCCGAATGATAGATTTATTTTTACTTTGAAGCGTTAGCGCTATCAAAATGGCGATGCCTCTGACGAAGTTTTTCAAGTAAGATCTTTTGCCGATAAAGATTAATATTCAAATGTATTTAATATGTTTATTTTTTTAAAGTTTAGAAAATGAACATCTTAAGTGAGAAATTATGTTTTTAAAAACCTCTTTTATGCAGAGTTTCTTGATTGTTGTCCTTTAGTTAATACCATATAATATACTGATGCTGGAGTTTATTATGTATTTTTTCGTACTTTAATATTTGTCGTCGATCTAAAAGGTATCAGTTTTAAAAAATAAGATGTGAAATATATCATTATAAGCACTGATTATTTTGTTTCCTTTGAATTCTGAAGTTAAATTATTGGAAAGTAGGAAAAAGTTGAATTCTTATTCTTGCTGTCATTTAATGATTTCGTTCATAATTTTCTAACTGCAATACTTTTACTTATTTGAATTATTTGTAAATATATTGATAGTTATATTCCTTTTCTTAGCTCTTTAATTATTAGAACTAAAATTTGTATCATTAAGTTTTCAAATTTACATTAATCGTTTCGTTAAATGAACCATGTAAAATATATTGCAGGGTCATCATCAACATTATGTTTATTTAGGCTAATAAAACTGAATAAATTGTGTACGTTATTAAATGCATGAAAGGAAATGTTTGAGAAAATAACTTAATACCAGTACAAATAAAATTAATGTTATCAAATTATTGGAAGTATTCATCATTTATCGTTGTACATTTCATTGAGCATCCCCCCCCCCTCAGAGTTTTCTGTTTATCATTATTCATTGATCAGTTTTCTTGTAGAATACTAGTTATTTTTTTTTCTGCAATGAAAGTACTGAATGTTGGGTCTCATGTCTATGACAGGGTTCAAAATTACCAGTTGTTGGTCTTATTTTGCTCCTAAAAATTTCCATTTGATGACCATGGTTCAACATCCAGTCACCATTTTTTATGTCTAACTTTTGTAAAAATCTAGTTTGACGGCTGCAATTTTCTCTCCGCAAAGTCGTCCTTTCTTTTGTGTCCATTTAATTTTGTGTAATTATATTTTTTATATAAATTAAATCTAATCTTCTGTTTTGAGCTTTTACTGTAAAATTGATGAAAGTTGTGATTTTTCTTGATAATTTCAAGTACAGTAAAGCATCATTTTTTAAATTTTTCAAGGGAACCATATATAAATGAAAACTATGTAAACAATACAATACTCGGATTTTTACAAGTTTAGCCCCAGTAATGAGAATTTATTAAAAATATAACACTTTTTAGGTACTAAGTAGGTTTTTTATGCCAACTAGCAAAAATTATTCTGTAATATTTCTATACTAAAAACAATAACTGAATTTTGAAGTTATAAAAAAATCTTTTATCATCACCTGACGTGCTGAGTGCCTTTGAGTAGATTCTTACATTACCCAGCATTGCACAGACTCTAAATGCCACGTAGTAATCCAAAAAGATTACTCTAAAATAAATGCCACCTGATGCACTTAGCACATACACCAGTTTCTCGAGCTGTGTACGTAATTTTTAGTTTTTCTTTCTGAGGCAAACAATGTAGATCTTGACCTCCCATACCTGAGAGAATTCTCCACCTCATTAGAACCAGGAAGATAGTGAAGCAGGAAACTTTTCAGTCGAGGAAAGGGAAAGTGACGTATAACTAGAGGGCAACACTGGGAAATTTCACTAGTGGCCAGTAGAGGTAGATTTTGTACTGGCCACTTTTTTCGAAGCAGTGGCCACTTTTCTCGGTGAAAAATGCACAACGGTGTTTTAAATTATTTTGTATTGATTAGTAATGATATAAAATTAAATAACCCAATTAAATGTGCTAATATTTATAAAATTAAGTACCTTTTTTTAAGTTATTAAAATAAAATTATAAAAATTAATTTTTTTAAAGAGGAACTCACAAAGTTTACAATCTTACTTTGACCCTCAGGAAAAATATTTTCCCTTTTCTCCCAATTATTAAAAACCATTGTACATACATTAACTTATGCAAAAATGAAAGATCATTGTACAAAATATTGCTTACCGCACTGAAACAGTTGATAAAAACTTAGCACATTTTGTTTTTAATATTAAGGGATTTTTGTCAATACTTAAAGCAAATGAAATTATATATTAATATACAACTTATGAATGAAGTGTAATTACAGAAAACTATGATAAACGATAAATATGGCCTAAGGGTTTTTGGGAGGGGTACTAGACAAAACTGATTGCTTTTGTGAAATACAGTATCGAATCCCAAATTCGGAAAATCCTAAAATTCGGCACTTTTTCTGATTTTTTTTTAATGTAAATTCAAAAAAATATTAATCTAAGAAGCTGTTGAATTAACAAACACCAGTAAATTTTGATTCAAATAGAAGCAGCAATCCTTGTAGATATCTTTCTGATTTATATGAACTAAACTCAGGAAACCAAGATAAAACCAGAAAACCCTATGTTAAAAAGTGAAAATAGTTTTTTTAGGCGTAGTTAAGTATCTTTTTTCCCTATAAAAAGGTAATTATTTTTTACTTAAGTTCTTAAAAATTCTGTTTTCCAAGTTGTATTTTCTAAAAAAGAAAACTTGCTGTATTTGTCAATTTGTTTCTCTGTGGTCATAAATGGCGCACAGCATCCTTGCAATTTGTACAAATGTCAGGCGTTTTGGTTTGTCTTCTCTGCTAATATTTTACAGATGTAGCACTATTTCCTTTTTCATGCAATTGCAGGTGATTAGTGAAATGGTAAACTACCATATGGGTATAGTTTATTTTTGCTGAATTGTAATTTGGAGCGTTTTATTAAAATATATGAATAAGTTATTTTTTTGTTTGGTAAAAATATATGAATACATGGATTTACTTATACAGTATAGGATCCCAAATTCGGAATCCCGAAATCCGAAAGACCAAAAATCAAAACTTAAAAAAAAAATAATAAAATCGGGAAATATTTTGCACCTTTTTTTTTGGAAAAAGAAGGAAAATAAAATGTAATGAACATGTTGAAGATCGGAGATGTGCAGTTTTCAAAAAAGTTATTTCGGGATTTTCTGAAAAGGGTTCGTTTTTGCGATTATAGTTTTTATTAATTGTTGCTTTAATTCTGAGTAAATATCATTAACTTTTTATTTTTCTTGTAGTTTCATTACATTTATTTTTGTAAAATGAACTCTAAATTTCGGGCAATACAGAACGTTCGCGAAATTGAAATTCGGCGTTTCTCGCATTTTCTCGATAGGCTGATTTTTTACTGCAATTAAAAGTCTATAGTAAGTGGCTAGAGCATATAAAATCATATCAGAATTTGACGGAATTCTTTTCTTTTATTGCTTAATTAAAGAGGTTAAAATAATATCGAGAAAAGTTTAGATTTTTCGATGTTCTGCCTCGAATGTAAGCAAACTCCAACTTCGTTTTTTGTGCTAAATTTCGCGACTTATAGGCGAGTATATGCGATAATAAAAAGTGCTGTACAGGAGCAAAATGCTAATAAAAACTTCCAGAGCAAATTATATGTGCTATGATGCTGCTTACAAAATTTTTAGAATGAGTACCCAACATCGGGAAAATTCGGAAATCCGAAATGATCACAGCCCCGAACGTCCCGGATTTGAAGTCCCATACTGTATTACCTTCTCAAGAAAAAAAAAAGGTATCTTATTTGTATACCATTTAAGAAAACAGAGCAATTTGGTGTAAAAATGCGCATATTAGCTTCGATGTTTACGTAAATCCGCCACTTTTGGTCCTGTAAGTCCGCCATTTTGGCTCGGGTTCTGAAGTTCGGCAAATTTCGAAATCCGACCTAGCACCGGTCCCGAGCATGGCGAATTTGGGGTTCAGTACTGCAATACTGGGAAAGTGAAAGCACATGTTTTTGAACCTAGCAGTGTACTTCTTGGAAATTTTTAAGGGGAGAAAAAAGTGGCGACGAGAGTGGCGATTGGTAGGAAATATTTTAGTCGCCATTTTTTTTCATCTAGTCGCCTTGTGGCGAGTGGCGACCGCTTATTTTGCCCTCTACGTATAACTGATATTTTACTGTGTGTAAATGATTCACTTTTGCATTAAAATAAATATGAATGAATCGGGACTTTATGAAAACGATGTATAAATGTAAAATGAGAGATGTATAAATAAGGTTTTACTGTGGTTGTATTGTTAAATACTTGTAAAATAAATTATTCAACAATAGTTTACAAAGGAAGTAGAATTTCATTGAACAATTTATGTAACTAGCATTTAAAAATCTAGAATATATTTTGTACAAGTACAAAATATATTCTAGATTTTTAAATGTACACTATCACACGACACAACACATGATCACTTGCATGATCATGTGTCACGCAAGCAAGACACGTGATCTTGTGTATCACGTGTCTTGCTATCCACGTGATATGCAAGACATTAACTATCCACGTGTATGCGTATCACGTGGATAGTGGGAGGAGAGAATAGTCCATTTCTGAAAGAGTAATTGTTAATTTTTTAGCGTAGGTTAACATTTTTTTCTTTTCTCTACACCAGATAAATGCCACATTCCAAACCGGCAGAATGTGAAAAATCACTACTCGTCCAGTTCAGACCCATTATGCTGTTCACTATATCAGAGGCATAACTATAGGGTGGCAGAGCTGGCAAAATGCCACAGGCCCCTGCTCAATGGGGCCCGTGCCCAAGCCCAAGAGGCTGCGAGTTCCAAGTAACCTTACATTTTTAAACAAAATTTAGCAAAAATTATAAATTTTACATAAGTGTTTAAAATAATTAAAGTTAGACACAACTAGAGACTATATACAAATTCAAATACATTATTAAGATTTATGCGCAATGCGCATTCATAAGAACTAGGGATGTAACGAATAGTGGTTTGGCCGAATATTCGGCCACTTCTTCCAGGCTGAAGTCGAATATTCGGGCATTTTTTCTAGGCCAAAAAGGCCGAAGCTAAATATTCGGCCATGGTCTCTTAGGCCGAATATTAAAATTTCTAGAAAATCGTTGTAATAGAAAGTATTTGTCAAATTTAAAATTATTCACAAAGTCAAACACCAATTACACACAATCTTTGATGTATGATTTAATTCCGTTTGTTAAGAATTTAAAACTATTTAAAATTAAACTATTTTCTCTATTGTTTTGATTATAATAAAGCAAAGAATTTCACCCACAAGTGAAATAGAAATGACAGGTTTTATGGTAGTAAGCATTAGCATTATTTTACTAATTATTTAATTCAAATGAAAGAAATACTATTGTTTAGTGAACTTTTACTTTGCTCAAAACTGTTTTATGAAGATATTTTCAAAGTTATAAAAGTTTAAATTTTTATTTTATGGAGTATATTACACACCTATTTTAAAAAGATCTATTAAAATTTAATACGCTTAACTGGAATATATTTTTATTTTCAAAATCCCCAATAACTTATGCTATCTAAATATTAATGATATATTCTAGTCTTTTCACATTTCTCTCTTAGAGATCATTCATAAATGATGTCATGCTTTTTCCCAAATATTTGAACCCCCTATACCTCTTTTATTACAAAATGTCACACTTCAACGGACCCCCTCCCCCTTTGTCACATGTCACGCTACGTTGTATATGCAGGATCTATCACACTTATTGTTACCCCCTCCCCTCCCTTTGTCATGATTTCATGAACCCCCCTCCCCTCTCGAAGCGTGACATCATTTATGAGTGATTCCTTACCCAATATTCACAATAAATCAGTACCCAAACAAAGACTGACTTCCACTTTGTTAATGATAACAAAATAAATTTCTCATATTCTCCATCATAATTAACTATTGTCTAATTTTGGGAGCAAATGCTAAGTATAAAATACAATTTTACAACTTTAAAATATCTGTTTTTGCTCAGTCAAGCCTAAAACAAGGTTTTAAAAAAAATCGTTTTTTCTAAATTATTTTTATTTATTAAAACTATATATACTAATGTATTCTTTTGCAATAATATAATGCAATTTTAACTATTTAAAATCTACTAATTTCTTTATTTTTTTACATTTCTACTGCAGCAGAACTATTCGGCTAGGTGATGAAATGACTATTCGGCCGAATACCGAATAGTGGCCGAATATTTGTTACATCCCTAATAAGAACAGGATCAATTTTAGAATGCATCCATTGGTTGCTTCAATTTTATACTTGGGTGGAGCTGACGAGCTACTGAGGCTTGGGGAATTCTCGCAATTTGTTAACTGAAACCAGGAAAGTACTGATCTACCAAAAAAAGCTCTAAGAATTGTTGAAATATATATATAAAAAAACATATCTGAATCATTTTCCAGAGAAATACTCAGTCTTCGGTCCACCTTCAGAGATAAAATAAAACAGTCTTCGTGTATTAGAAAACTTACTGATTTAATAATTATGAAAAATCATTTTTCCTTTCCTGAAGTATGTACTGCATTAATGTTATTTGTTACAATTCCTGTGACTACAGATAGTGCTGAAAGGTCATTTTCAAAACAAAAATTAATAAAAACCTATTTAATTAACTCTATGAGACAAGATAGGCTAAGTAACTTGGTTATTCTGTGTATTGAAAATTCTATGGCCTGATCTTTACACTTTGATGATGTTATTCATACTTTTGCGGACAGCAAGAATATAATGGAAAATGGAAGGTATATATTGCGGGAACTACGAAAAGGATGACAAACGCTGCATTCTCTATAGAATGTACTGCTTAAAAATCTCAATAAGTTTTTTCCTAAAAATGTTATTTCTCTATTTTTTATCATACTTAGTTGTGTGAAAGGAAGCTTGAAAAATGCTCATGTTTGCAACCAGAGAGTTTTTGAAAGATCTGTGCAGAGTTCGGTCGGCTTCAAAGAGGACTTGTCTACCTTTGATCCAGTGCAAGTAAAGTTGCTGGATGAGATGTGCATAGCTGTGGACGAGAAAGATAATGTTATTGGGCCACGCACAAAGAAAGATTGCCATTTAATGGAAAACATTAATAAAGGTTGGTACCTCAACATCATTTACTTTTATTACTAGAAAGATGCTTATTTACTCACTAGTCCAGCTAGGACAGTAGTGGCTGAATTGCCTTGTTATTTGAAAGACTTACTAAAGAATTTTTATTAAAAAGTAGTGTCAAACATTGCTTGTGGTTGACTTCATTTTGACTTGAAGATACTCTTTCAATGGCAGTACTAATTGAGGTTTTATGTTTGCAGATGTGCTATCAAATATCAGAATTCTACTGAAATGTTACAGCTCTTCTATATTCTGCTTCACTGGCATCAGTTGTTCTATTACTTAATCTGAAAAAAAAAAAAAGAAAAAAAAAAAAAAACAAATCTTAAATAGCTTTTCTTTTTACTTAAAACTTAATGACCCATGAAACAAATGAAGGATTTATTTCTCGTAGTCATTCTCTGGCCCTTTCTTTTGTAGGCGAAATCAGTTGTACTTTAGTTATTAAGGCTAATTTATTATTTGCATTTTTCAGTAATGCCAAGAAATACTGCTAAGACTTGCAGTGATGCTAAGAAAGCATTTTTCTGCATTCTCCTCTAAATATTTTATCATGGAAAGAATAATGTAATATTAGATTATGCAAAACAAAAAATCCAAAGTTTTGAAATTGAGTCGGAGACTACATTTTCAAAAAGAATTAGTGTCCCAAAAAGTTGGTTTAAAAAATATTTTATAATTATAACCATGCATTATCCTATCATAGTAATTAATTATAATGTTTTTAAGGTAATTAATTTTTATGGTAGATGTATGCAGTAAAGGTTTTGGTAAAATATTGAATCAGGAAATGTAGTTGCTTTTACCTACTGTGGTTATATGCAAACCAGCAAAATGCCCCATCCTGCTTTCTATTTAAATATATCATTTTACACTTGTGCTTTTTAGTAAAATTTGTTTAATGGGAAGATTTTTTAAGCACAATTTTTTTTAATGCAATACACATAAAAATGAAATTAACTCTAAGGAGAGAAGGAATGAATATATGTTAAAAAGCAGAAAGGTATCTTAGGTCAATTGTTCTGTCTGTTTTGCTGATTATTAGTTGTATAGTTTACTAGTAATGATTGTCACATCAACAATTGGGTATATCTTTCTTGTAAGAACTAATTTTACATATATGGTCGTCATTCTTAGTATTTAATTATTCATTAGAATTTGATTATTGATTAGAATTTTATCAAGTACATTGCGGGATATTTAGTCATTACTTTTAAACACTATTTCCATTTAATTAATTTTAGCTGATGCTGAGACAGAGCCCCCTATAATACTAAATGCCCTCCGATATGAGGAAAAACACGGCCGTGAAAAGTTCTCCGTTAGGTGACGAAAATGACCCGCTCTATCAACTTTAAATGTCTGTTAAGAACTGGTTAGGTTTTAATTTTAGTCAAAATTTTCTTTCTGGAAGATTTTGTTTGCCGATATGTTTAAAATTAAATAGTTTATGTAATTTAAACACTCAGTTCATTTATGTTTGCCGTATGTATCTACTTATAAAAGCAGTATTATGAGTAAAGAACTAGCGCTTTCTATCTAAAAAACTGCGGCCAAAATGTGTATGGATTTGGGCTTTGATTTAAAGTGCTATCGGAAGGCATTTAGTATAAAGACGCTGGCTCAGATCCAATTTAGCAACTCTTTAGTGTGGTGCTTCAGGCGAGCTCATCTATCATAATATTTCAACTAAATATTCAAGGTTAATATTTGATTTGCTTGGATCATGCTTGAAATCATTCAAAGTTTCAATTAAGAAATAAATTTAAAAGTTTCGATTTCTCAACAATGCTTTTGTTTAATTAAAATGAAATACTATTAAAATAATGTATAACATATTCCATTAAATAGTTTAATTGCTAATTTGTAGAAATTCTGAACACAAACAGTAGCAACTGACTAGGAATCAAATACCAACATTGCAATATTTTTTTTTTTTGTGGAGACTTGAATGGCATGCAAGGTGCGTTGAAATAAGATCTCCAAATGGTTTTCTCTGCATTGAGAATAAGTAGAAAGGTCCGTATGCTTTTAAAATTTCAGGGAAATATTTCGTTTTTTAGTAACCTAAATGGCAGCACTATACCGTGAGCAGCGTGTGAGTACCGTGAACGTTGCCACAAACGATGTTTCCAATTTTCAAAATGGCAAAGTTTAGTTATAAATCAATGTGTAATCATTTGTTTTCTTCACTTGTGAGGCGAAACATTGGGACTATCGAAATTCATCGCCAGTTGAGTGAGACATGCGATGAAGGCGCCGTGAATATTAAAAATGCTTTCATTGACGCGAAAATTTAAAGAAATCGAGAACCCTGTGACAATGAACTGACGCAGCCGGACAGGTGCCTGGCCATGATTGCTCGTGTGGAACAAGTTGTTATGAAAGACCGTCGTTCATGTTTGCCTCCAGCATTGCATGGGAAATGACCAAACAATGCGTACAGGTGCTTTTTCATCGAGACAACATCCATGCTCATCGGGCACCCCTAACTCAACAGTTTCTTTAAAATAATAACTGTGAGGTGGTTTCGCATGCTTTATACTCACCAGACCTCATTCCGAACGATTTCTGGCTTTTTCCAACCCTGAAGAAACCATCCCTGTGGTCACGTTATTTTTTAACCGACCTGCCGTTGCTTCAGCGATTTTCCAGTGCCCAAAACATACCCCTAAGGAAGAGTTCTCAGCAACCATGTAATCATGGGGCAGACATGTGGAAAATGTTCGACATCACACGATGATTACGTCGAGAAATAAAAGTGGTTACAACTTTTTGGGTTAAACAATTTGTCAAAAAAAAAAAAAAAAAAAAAGAGAGAGAGAGAGAC
Source organism: Octonoba sinensis (assembly GCA_038502835.1). Lineage (NCBI taxonomy): Eukaryota > Metazoa > Arthropoda > Arachnida > Araneae > Uloboridae > Octonoba > Octonoba sinensis. The sequence goes on along the minus strand of CM076599.1, from coordinate 96,101,702 downwards.
CTTATCATTTGAATGCATTTTGTATTTTAAAGAGTTTTGTTTTTGTCCTGAAAAAAAATAATGCCATTACTTGCTGACTGTTCAGTTACTATTTTTAAATAAAATTAATCATACGTTATGGTACTTAATTTTCTGTAATAAAAATTCAAAAATATTAAATGCGTTAAAAAAAAGAAGAAAAACTTTTTTTTAATGTAAAGTTACTGTTCGCATAAAAATGCCGTTAATTAGTTTAAAAAAAATTAAAAAATGCATATGCGATTTACCATAAAAATTGAATCATCCCTCTGATGTTAACTTTTACCAAGAATATAGGCTCCTTTTCTTAAGTATATATAAATCTTTCGTCCCTCCAAACCTTCTTTAATTCACTTTCAATTTATTGTGAATCGTTCATTCTAAAAGAGCCCTTCTCTTGGGTAAATATTCCAAGTTTCATCTCTATCTTAGGCAATTACAGCTCACATTAATTCAAATGGTAGGTTTTAATACTTTGATGTAGAAATACGTATCACTAAGATATGTTACAAATTTACTCTAAATTCTTGCTAGTATTGAGGAATAATTTTGAGACTTTTTATTTCTCTATTTTTATTTAGTAAATTCGGTTTTCCCTCTTGCATCAAGATCATTGGCGATTTCCATATGTGGATATGCAAATCGCCAGGGCTTCATATACCCTCGGCACTTTGCAGGGGTGTGCTTCATTTTCATTAGTTCAACCATGCTGGGTCGTATTGAGCTTGCCTTTATTAGCCGAAGTTACGCCCCCCCCCCCCGTTGATCTTCTTTAGAGTTATGTGCTTTGGGAGATTATTAATTTTATTTGAGTGCTTCCTTTTAGTCATAAATAAATGTCGTATTTTTAAAACTTAGGCTCACTTTGATATTGCACATAAAGATTTTTAAAAAAAGTTGACCTTTCTTTACAAATAAATCTACATTCTGGTTGGAGCTAATAATTGAAATACTTGGATACTTTATGATTTATTGGATGAAAACAATAAAAATAAGTTCTTACAAATTAACAAGATAGATACGAATGGAAATGAAAAATGAAACTGAAATGTGAATTTGTTATGTTTCAAACAAAGAGCAATAGGATATTAATTTATGTTATTTTTAGTTGTAAATGAGTGCCGTTTAACGTTGGAATATATTGTTATGTGCGTAGATTAAAATTGTTTGGACTGTTAAAATTAAAACTGTTTACGATTTAGAACATTATGTTCAGTTTATTAGACATCTTTTTACACAGGGTTCAGAAAACAACAAACTTTTGTGTTCCGTACACCATTTTTCTGCGCTTAATAGGATTTATTGTTGCAAAATTTTGTTGAACGTTAAGCAGAGGCTCTCTGGGGGAAAGCAGATGGTGGGAGTATTAATTTATTTGCGGTTTCTTTGTCGTTTTTTAAAAGAACGTTTATTGCTTTTAAGTTATTAACATACAAAATGTGCATAAATTCATGTTTCTCATGTTATAAGTTCGCTAAGCTTTAAAAAATTCTTTTACCCTGTAAGATATTTTTCTCTTTCCCTTAAAAAATAAATAAGTAATGAAGCGGTTCTGTGGCACCGATAAGCAAATTGACTGATGATTACACTGTGCAACACGAAAAATATCCTTTAGATGAAAATGTCTGTTTCTTATGTATTTTTGGCTGAAAATTACGAATATGCAATTATTTTTTGCCTACCACGTACCATTTTTCCAAAATTCCACATTTTAGCCTTTTTCGTATTTTCGGGATAAATGTGCATATTTTTGTAATTTATCGACTTAATTTATTATAAATTATATCTTTCTCATTGATAGTGAAATCATTGTCATTCTAGAGACCATTTTAATTAACTTTGGTTACTTTAGCGACATTTTTAGCAACAAAAGCTTTATCTACTTTCTCGAAGTTTCGAGTCATTTACAAGACGTCAAAGAAATTTTGTAGACTATTTTAGGGAGAAAGAAGAAATTGTATGCTTCTGTGATGTGAATATACTATTTCAAGCATTAGTGCGTGAGCACAATTCAGCAGAGTGGCGCTTGTTTATCGGTGCTCCTCCATCTAAGTATTTTTTCCTATTTGTTTCTGTAGCATATCCTGCAAACAAGGAAATTTCAGAATTATGAGTGGCAAAAACATATCAAATGAGCCACTTGTAAATCTACAATGTCCCTCTTTTCCCCAATTGCACATTAAACTTGGTTTATTGACATATTTGTAAAAGCTCCGGGCAGAGAAGAAGTGGCTTTCTTGCATCTCGGGAACGAATTAAAAAAAAAAAAATAAGTGAGGCAAAAGAAAAAGAAAGGAATTTTATTGACCTACAATTTTAGGAAGTCCTTTCATGATGAAGACTATAAAAAGAAGCAGTCAGAAGCCGAAAAATCAGCCTGGCTGGCCTTTAAATCAGTGTGCTTATGTTTTCTTGGAAATGAGAATACTGAAAACTACGAAGATCTTGTTGGTGACATGATAAAATGCTTCTGTATTATAGGTTGCCATATGTCATTAAAACTACACTTTTTGGACTCCCATATGGACTTCTTTCCTCAAAACCTTGGCGCAATTAATGATGAGCATGGGCAAAGGTTTCATCAGGATATCTCTATGTCTGAAAAGCGTTTCAGCGGTTGATGGAATGGAAATATACGAATTTATATATAATCTGCTATTAGGGCACCTCAACAGGTGCCCCCCTAGATGAAAATGGTCAAAAAATCATTTTAGAGTTTGTGTTTTCAATAAGTAAGCCTCATTTACGTTCTTCTATAACCAAATTGTATAAATATGAGAAGTGGGTCTCCAGAAAAAACGGTACGTGATGGATTTTGACGTGCAACATTTTGGTTTTGGATATTTGAATCAAGCACCTTTTGTTTATATAAAATCATAGTTTCATCTAAAGGACAAAATAATATTAAATCGCCAAAAATGTTTTAAGTTACATGGCTTTATTTAAATTAAAAACATCGTTGCATTATCCAAACAAAACTATTGTTGCCAAACGGCAAATGATAATGCTGTTAATTTCCTCAGAGCCAAAATTATTAATTTTTTTTCCTAATTAACGTTATAATAAATTATAAAATGGATGGGTTATTGTATTGTCATCGAAGATAAGCTTGTGTGCGAAATTTGAAGATAATTTATGCAGTAATAGTTGTCGAAAACCGCCTTACAAAATTCCGCCACAAGTCAAGTTAAATAAAACCATGTAATGAAAAAAAGTTCAAATTTGTTGCACAGTGTTATCGATAGCTGAATAATCGGGAGAAGATAATCGGCCTAATGATCTTCAGTCGATAAATTATAATGGTTTTTTTAATGCTACAATTTTTCTATCACCATTCTTTGTTCACAATTTTCAACTTCTCAAAATTAGTCAATAGTTTGTTTATTTCTGCGAATAGTAGTTTATTTTTCTCCTTTTCCATAATTCTTTTCAAGTAATCTTTATAAACTTAATCAAATTCAATCAACAATCTATTTATATTTATGCAGAAATGTTTGCCAAAGAATATTTTGCATATCTATATCTATACAGTGCCATATCAATATCAGTTGTGAGCATTATTTTTAGCCAACTTTCCCGTAAGAGTAAAACAAAAAAAAAAAAAAGAAAGAAAGTAATAAAAGTGTGAAAGGAAGGCTTAATGTATCGTAAAAATATCTTTAAAAATAAAGAAAAGTCAGCAATAAGGAAGAAATTAAATAAAGGTTGAAAAATAACAGATTTGAAAATGAGGTTTTGAGATGGGGAACACGTGTGTCTGTCCCCTTCCCCTTAATAACTTTTGAGGGAATTGTCCGAGTCGAAATATTTTTTTTTCATTCAAAAGATCTCGACGAGGACATCGCATTTCCATATTTTATTTTTTGATTTTAACAATTTTTCTCTCAATTTTGAACATTTCAAAAAAATTTAATATCAGCGGTATTGGAGAAATAGAAGTTCATTTTATAAACCTTGGACAATCCAAGTTCCTTTGAACAAACTTATTCGAGTGAACTCTCGACGTGCAACATTTTTTTATTTGAACAGTTTTTGCTGAATTTTGAACCGTTCAAAAAAATATATATATATATATATATATATATATATATTTATTAGCGCCTGTGGGGAAATTTGAATCCTATATAAATCCTGATCTAACAGACGGATTTGCTTGAAACAAACTTTATCGGAAGGATTTTATGGCACAGAACATGTGCAGAATCGAAGTTCAACCAGAACGAAACAAGCCTATTTTCCTATGAAATATTTCGATCGGGATTTTTAAGGATATTTCTGAATGAATGAAAGAATAAATACATAAATGAGTAAAGGAATGAATCAGTGAGTGAATGAATATCTATTAACCGTTGAAAAGTTATATTTGAAGTAATTAGGAAATAAAACTAAATAAGAAATATAGAGAGATAGCTTGATCAGAAAATTAGAAGGCGGTGTTTTCGAGAAAATAAGCTCGTATAGTCCTGGACAGAACTTCTTGTTTAACATTTCATTCAAATGTTACATGACTTTTATGTTACATGACATCTTACATAGCAAGAAATCATGTTTTCTTATAAATAAATTCATTAGTGTGCCAAGAACAAGAAAAAAAAATTCTTGTTCTTGGCACACTAAAAGTAATTTTAATTTAAGAATAATTTTTCTGCCTTTTAATCGGTAAAAATATACTGATTACAAATAATGATCAAGGCGTTTGAAATCAATATTGTTACAATTTGGTACAAGTTTCCTTTTTACGTTATATTTGATAGTATTCATTTTTATGATCATACATTTTTAGGTAATTAAAAATTTTCGTTGCTTTCTTAGCGCGGTGGTAAACAGGTATTTTTAGTGAAATGCCAAAAAAAAAATGTATAGCAAGTACGTTTTGAAATAATTTAAGGCAACTGCAGCTTTTGTGTTTTCTGTGATTTTAACCATTGTTTTCTGCAGCGTTCATAGATTTTAACAATATTTCTAAGGATAAAGTATTTTAAGAAAGCCGTAAGCGAACAGATGCTTTTAATGCCTTAATTTTAGGCTTTATTCTTTTATTTTTCTTTCCTGTTATGTTCGGATCTGCACGCATCATATACCTGGCGGGTGAAAACAGTTTTCTGTAATGTGTTTTACAAGGTCATACCCGGGAACTTCCTCCTGCTTCTGGCTTCCCTTATTTGAATGTTGATTACGTCTTCTGGTTTGGCAACTTAGTCTATATCACGTGGAGTCTTCTGCTTGCGAAAGAAATTTTCGCTCATGTAGCCTTTTCATTTCTTCTTCCTTTTTGTTTTGTTTCCGTTTCTTCTTTTGGAAGAACTGTAACAAGCATATCAAGCCGCGACCTTTAGCAAATAGTGGTTAGAACACATTTAAACACGTCACTTTTAATAAGAGCGAGTGAAAGCAAGTGAACAATTATCTATTTCAAAATTTTATTAAAGGTTACTGATATTTATATTTAGAATCGGCGGTCTCAAATGCGAAAGTTTTAAATCTAGTTGAGAGAGAGAGAATGCGAGAACTCCAGATTATTTCAAAACAAGAGATATTGTCGGCGTTCTGGTAGAAGTCACGAGGCCACAAAAAAGAATAAATAAAAAAATAGGTGAAGTTAAAAAAATAAGTAAAAATAAATAAAAAATAGGTACAGTAAATTAATTGAAAAATAAAACTGAAGAAATAACAGACTACTGCAGTGTACTAGGTCCAATTAGTTATTTTATGCTATAAACGAATTATTACATAACTTAAAAGCATTATAACTAAATCTAATGCAGGAGTTAGTGTCTGTAAAAGGATTTTTACTATTTTTCGTGACGATTTGAAAGTTTAAAATTACTAATTATTTTGAAAATTCTTTCTTTTACTAATTACTCTGTAATTCTTTGTTCATTTTACGTTCTAATTACTCTGAAATAATGACGTTTTGAGTGTCGAGATACGTGCAACGCGCGTATCTCAAAGCGTCATTTAACTTAGCATTGATTTTGACACATAAAAATTTTGTTCTTTCTTAAAGTTATTAATTTTCTATTTACCTCTAAATTGTCGTTTTGTGAATTTCTTCTGATATTCTAAGTTGGATACAGAAAATATATTAAAAATACTGCCATATGAGACCGCTTTTTCATTAAAAAGAAAAATTCGAAATGTGTTGTAAGTTATTTTTTTCTACATTGATTATTATCGTATATGAATGTAAAGTGGGGATTAATTCCAAAACTTACCATTATACGACAATTGAATTTTTAATCAACATTTTTCAGCCTCCCTGCGTTTTTCAAAATCTGTTTATGATCGACCTTGTAATAAATTCAATTTTATCAAGAACGTTCCAGAAGTTACAATGATCCCAAGGTAATGATATACATATGTATATATATATATATTTGACCTTGGTAGCTTTGTACGAATCAAATTTGGGATATTTCTCACGTTTTCTAATGGTAATTGGCTATTAGGTCTAAATAACTTATTACCTTCTCTACTGCACGCAGCTTTGATTAATTTGATGCTCGTATCATAAAACCTTTTTTCCTTCGTTAGAAGTAATTAGTGTTTTCTGTTTTTTTCTTTTCCTTGCACGTGTTGTTTTTGTTTACAATTAGCAATATAGATTTTCATGTTTTTTCGAAAGTGATTACTTTCGCCGTTTTTGTTTTACTTTTTTTTTAATAAAATTTTTTATTTCTTCATTTTATTATTATTATTATTATTATTAAGGAAGAGATTGAATAAAAAAGCACTCAACACATTATCAAAGTATCAATAAAACCAATTTTAAGAATCGGAGATTCCAAAAAGGCTCTTTACTCGATTTTGTGTCAAATCAATGTAAATTTCAAGTCGTTTTTCGTATTAAGATATTTTCCCGGAGGCCCAAATCCATAATTAAGTACATTGGCGCATATTTTCTACAACTTGGAGATATCTCGCCAAATTTGGCTCCAAAGTAGAAAAACCAATTCCAATGTCAGTTTGGCGTGTGTGTAGGGACGACTTTCGCGTTGAACTTCTATGTTAAAGAATTTGCGAGAATTATATAAAATATCTTGAAAAACTTTCTTTCCTGCATCAGTTCGCAACAAACTAGGGTATTAATCGTTTAAGTTGTTCTTCTTCTTATGTTTATCTTAAGGCACGCGTATGTAGTATTTTTGTTCCGTTTACACATTGCGTTTAGTTACTGTTGTATGATTTTCAGATTTCAGACGCCAATAAAGACATTAATTTTTTTTCATTTTGAAAGTGCCATTTTCTATACCTTATAGATGTAGGAAAGTAAAAGTAAAGAAACTCAAAAATCATTATATATATATACATATATATATATATATATATATATATATATATAGACTTTTAACGCGCTTATACCAACCCGTTTTTTTAAGTTGTTAATATCTATACATTATTTAATATACCTACAAGGATGTCATGTGAAAAACACATCGTTTTTTTTTTAAACAATGAGTAGAGTAGAGTATAGATAAAGCAATTTTAACTCGGATCGAATTTAACGTTTAAGCGCTACTGTTCTGTACTGGGCAGTATTTTTGAAACTGAAAGATATAAACAAACCTGAACATGGCAAATTGTGGAAAGGACTTAAGAGGAAATAAATGAAATTGAAAATTTTCAGAGAAATAATCTGAATCAATAACGTAGAATACTCATTATATACAAAAATGAGAACACTAAATGATTTCAAATGAAATTCAGATATTAGAAATTGATTTAGGATGCTATTTTTTAAAAATAAAGGAGTTATACAATTTGCATTATCCTCATACATGATCTTAGTGTATAAAGTATTATATACTGAATAGTTACTTTTTACAGATGTGTTAGTGTTCAATAATTGCACTGAAGATTTACCCTGTATATTTTAATTCTGAAGCATAAATAATAGTAGTGTAAGATTTTAAAAATGTAATCAATCAGTCCCTAAGTGCTGAAATCCATTGCACATACACATTGATACCTCATTGAAGGTTGTAAATTCAATATGATATATTTGGCACCCTTTTTAACATCAATAAATTTTGAACAAACAGAAAAGTGTTGTACTAAAATGATTTTGATTGAAGATTTAAAAAAAAAAAAAAAGAAAAAAAGACAACGAACTCTGTTTTAATTTTTTTTTTTTTGAAACGTTATTCATGTATCCCCTCATAAACTGTTTTCTTTTTCAGGTTTACTCCACAGAGCCTTCAGTGTGTTTCTTTTTAATATGAAGGGGGAACTTCTGCTGCAACAACGATCTGATGCCAAAATTACTTTTCCAGGTTTGTTTTGCGCCACGTTCAAAATAGTATTAATGTTTGTATCCCACTTGTTGTAAAAGACAAGTTTCCAGTACTACTGTCACCCAGCCAGTTTTGTTTAAATTATTTAAAGTTATTAGTTTTGTTTTTATTTAATCTGAGCACATTAGTTGTAAATCATTTTATTAATATGTGAACACAAAAGTCGTCCTTCCCGTTTGTAGTATTAATTACACTAAGATCTCGATCCATCGTTCCTGCATCTAATGTTTTCTTGTATGCATCTTCCTGCTTTAAGAATTCAACGGTTTCGTTTTCATTTATACTTCCCCGCATTCGTTGTTTTTTCGCGTATTTCTTCTAAATAAATGACTCCGAGCGAAATGATCGTTCGAGGTTTATAAAAGGTCGGAATGAAACGTATATAATTTGAAATATACTGTGTTACTGTGTCTACAGAATATAAACATCAAAATAAATGTGCCCAAATGGGCGTCGTTTAAAATTCGATTTTGTTATTTTTTTTATTTAAAGACCAAAAAAAAAAAAAAAAAAAAAAAAAAAAACAGAAAGAATCAATCTTTGCATGTTGAAAAGTATACCAATCAAAATACCCAATTGGGTAAAAAAAAAAAGGGAAGGAAAAAAATACTATAAATTTTGTTTAATTGGTTGAGGGAATGTTTGGAAGGTACATTTTGGAAATTCTACTCAAATATTTTCAATCAATGAAATTTGTAATTTTTGTAAAAACAGTTTCAGATGTAGTTTTTTTTAACAGCATTATTTTACAATTGTCATTCAAAGTAAACAATTTTTTCTTAGCACTTAATGCTGTTTTTAACCTCAATTTCAACAAGACAGAAATGCTGAGTATGAACAAATCTTCAGTGTTTAGGGAAATACATTGCCAGCTACAACTCTAGAAAGTATTTTAATTGTAAACAATAATGGGGAGGGGGCTATGACTGATAATTTCTTACCAAAGAAATTTTCATAACTACATTATTTAGACTCCAAAATAATTTGATTATTTGGATTAATTATAATAATTGAATTATTTTGCCTTTAGTGCATGGAGTATTTATAAAAAAGTGCAGTTTTCTTTTTTGTTATTTGATTTTTTTCTGACTTGGACGAGGGTTTCCATTTATTTGTCTGAAAGTTGGGGGTTCCGCTTATATGCAAATCGACAATGTATATATACAGTAAAATTTTGATAAAAATAAGAAGAAATTTTATTTGTTTACTTCTTAATTAAACCTAAAAGTAATTAAAATGAAAGAAATACGATTTACGTAAAGGATGAAGAAAGATCATGCACAAAATTAACCGATTTAAAATAATAATAAAAAAAATCCTCATATTCCCGAACTTATTAAACATCAGCTTGATTATATCCTTAAAGAAATCTTTGGGCATTGAATATCCAAATTGTTCAGTAGAAATCAGCTCTGTTCAGAGCCACCTGTTTCCTTTACCTGGGCCACGGCAATGGAGAAGTACAGGAGAGGAAACGGGGACAATGCGAACTGGCGTCATTTCCCCTCTCTCTCTGCATATAAAAAAAGCTGAAAGAAAAATGCGGGTCAAGGACATGCAAAAAAATGTTTGCGTATCGATTTTTTATATCTTTTACTCGATTTATTTTCCCAGTGATGAAAATTTTGCTTCCCGGGGGACGCATAATAATTTTTTCTTCGCATCCACACCTCCAATTCTTGCATATTTGACTAGCTACAGCCTGTCTGTGGCATTGCTGAGTTTACCATCCTTTATATTCTTCTGAATTTTTGAGAGAAATCTTGCCCATTTTTATCTCCAGTTAGTCAAGACGTTATCAGGTATGATAACAGATAAGGGTAGCATATTTTGGTCTGTCGTTTTAAATAATAAAAGTTTAAAACTATTTGCCTTAAAGCATTAACTTATAGCTTGGTTCAGAGGATACTCGTGGGTTACTTAAATGGAGGTTCACAAAACAAGTTTTTAAAAAAAAGGAGATGCGATGTAACTTACAAGTTAAAATACAATTGATTTTTAGAAATTGAACCAAAAGAGAGCAGATAAAGCAAAAAAAAAAAAAAAAACTTTCCATTGGTTACAGAATGAATAATTTTCTTTTTTTTCAATGGAATGAATGTAGCAAAAGTATAATATTGCAATTGCAGTATATCTTTGAGCAATGATTGCAAAACAGTCAAGTACAGTTTTGACAAGTAAATCCACTTGTTTGTCTCCCCACTCCCCATTTTTCTTTCTCTCTCTCTCGCTCTCTTTTTTGAAGCAATGAAATCAATAACATTTCCAGTGAATTTAGGCACATCAATTGACACGCTTTTTTTGATTGAGAGAATGTCTTGAGTATTTGTCCGTCCTTGCTCATATTGCTTCTTGAAATATCTTGACAATATCAATACATAGAAATTGAAACTGAACAAGTAAGGCAATGTATTTGCTAAAATGCTTGCTGCATCAAACACAATTCATTTTCTATGCATAAAACTAGTTTTGTTTATGCACAAAGCACCTGCTACGATTGTGGAAAAATTTAACTGAGAGCCAAATACCAAAAGAATTTGATAACTAGCCAAATATGGAATCCCTTCTTTTTCAGCAGCAAAGTTACGTCTTTGAAGCACAATGGAAATGTGCGAAACGAAATGTCGGTTCGGGCTTTGGGCTGCCCATTTCTTAACCGCTTGTCATTCTCTTATGTCCATGAAGCTCTTTCTGAAGCATACTTTTCTTGTTCGCATGTGCAACCCAGGATTAAAGATGCTTGGTTATTTAAAACTACTTAATATTAAACCTTTTTATTGTAAAAATACTGTACTGCCAAAAAGAATACCATGTCAATGCAAAAGTCCTGTGGGAAAGAATGTCAAAGTCCAGTGTGAATTAGGATTAATATCTAGGAGAAAAAATAATAGGTTTGTTCATTTTAAAAATTTCTATTGTTCTTCAAAGTTCTTGGTCTTTTCTCATCCTTTAAAATTTGTACATTATTTTATTTATTTATGTGAAATCTAAATGTGATATCTTATTTTGAAAAATATTTTGTTAAATGGGCATTGAGATATTCTTTTATCAACGTCAGATTTTTCTAAAATACAAGTATACCTGCAGCTGTGATGTTCTTCTCATTCATTTATTATCATACAATGCATAACGGTATGTTTTCATACTTTTTTAGTGTTGTTATCCTTTTAAGGTTTGTAAAAAAAATCACATGCCTTAAAGCTAATTGATTTTGTTCTAAATTAGGTTACTACACAAATACCTGCTGCAGCCATCCCCTGTACATTGCGTCTGAGCTTGAAGAAATCAAAGCTCTTGGTGTGAAAAGAGCAGCTCAAAGAAGATTGGGGATTGAACTGGGAATAGACCCTGCCAGTGTAAGACACTTTACATTTACATTTAGAACTAAAAATATTGTTCCGTCAAATGAAACAATCATTTTGCAAAGCTCATAATACACTGGTAAAATCATGTTAAGAAGGAAAGAAGGAGTACAATCATATTACTCTGCTCTCAATATTACCGTTAGCCTAAAAGGAAGAAAAAAAAAGAAAACAGCCTTTTTTTTCTACATATTAAAGTTGTGAAAATTGTATTTTTTAATACTTTCTGTCATCATGCAATCAGTCTCCTATTGAGGAGAGTTATTAAAAAATAAATATTATTATGCGATTCTTCTTCTATTTTTGTTTTTATTATAGCATAGTTTTGTGTACTTTGGTCAAAAAAGAAGAAAACTACTTTAATTTGACTTTTAGTATTAAATTAAAAAATGAAGAAATCTGAAAGAATTTGTTTTGTATGAACTAAATTATGTGGTAGATTGGAAAGTGATTTTAAAGAATTTAAAAATATTCCTCTTTTAGAACTTTAAAAGACAGCCCAAAAATAATTAAGAGAATAAATTTAATAAGTTACATTGACTTTATTTTGTGGATAAACATATCTTTGTTTAGCAAATGTTGAAGCCTGATTGGTTTTGGAGTTCTTTCCTGAGTATTTAAGATTACTCCTCAAAATAGTTCTCCTTCCTTTACTATGCACTAAAGAAGAGGTCAATTGCTCCAGAATTCAGTGTGCTAATTTTAAAGATTTTATTTATTACAATTATTGTTGTTTTTCCATTTTTGTAAACCATGTTTTATCAAATTTTAGGTTCCTGCTGAAGATTTTCTGTATATGACTCGCATTTTATATTCAGCCGCATCAGATCAAAAATGGGGAGAAAGAGAGGTTGATTATGTCTTAGTGATTCAAAAAGATGTGGATCTCAACCCCAATCCCAATGAAGTGAAAGAGTGTGTCTATGTTGCTAGAGATGATCTCAAAGGATTTCTGGGTATATTATAGGCCCATATTTTTGTTTTGTTAAACATTTTATTGACATGGTAGTGTCTGCTTTGAAGAAAATTTAATATATTAGCAAACAATTATTAAATTTTTAATGATTACCCTGGTGCTGGCAATTGAACATATCAATAAATCTAAACTTTATAAATGAAAAATTTGCAAGGAAGTTCAACCTGTGTTTTGAAGCTATATGTTCGTAACTATCATTTGAAATCCAACTGTTACATTAGTTGAAGGATTCTTTACAACTCCAAAATAGCTCTATGGAATTATCTTTCTAAATTTTTCCCTTTCTACTTGGATTGTTTCAATTAAGTAATTTGTTTAATTAAAGCTTAATTTGGCATTCCCTTCGCAAATATACTGAACTTTATTAAAAGTGAAACATGTTAGAGAGTTCTGCTTTTTACATTGTGTAAAATCATCAAAGTTATGTCTGGGTTAAGTGAAAATTGTTTTTTTGGATTTATTTTCTTGTAAGAAAAAAAGTTCTATTTTGGGATCAAAAATGTGAATTTTAAATATTGTTGTTTTTTTAGCAATATTTAGCAGCATCATGAAAAGGGCTTACAATTTTGCCTTTTGCTCAGTACATGGGTGAAACTGAAGAAAGCTGAAAAAATGTTTTGCTAATCAAATATTCATGTATATTTTGTTCTCTTTCCCTCTCTCACTTTCTTTCCTCTAATGAATTCAAAATCACTTTGGGACAAAAGTCTCTTCATAATTTATTAAAGTTGATTACTATATATGCATTTTAATTAACATGAAATTTTTAAAAACTGACATCATTAATACTAGAAAATTAAGTTGTAATACTGTATTTTTGTTTAAGCTTATGGAGAGAGCATACATGAAAACACATGTTGCTCAAAACAATATATTATTGTGCTGATTAAGTATTGACATTGATTATCATTGAAAAACTCTTACTAACTCAACATTTTATCACAAAACAATATTACTTATAGAATGAGAATTTGAGTAATGAGTCTCCTCGGTAGTATTCTATCAGAAAAGAAAAGGGTAAAATGCTTGCTGTTGCTCCAAAATTACTCATGAAAAAAGGCCTACCATATGACAAATCAATCATAATAATATATTTTTTTTTTGGGGGGGGGGGGGGTGAATTCTGTTGATGTAAAAAATGCAAAATTTTCAACTCTGGGGAATCACAGATATCTTCGGTTTCACGATAATTAAGACTCCTGAAAATGAGTGTTTTACCATTATACCTAGTTCCAGTTTTGCTTTTGATATTTGAGATATTTGCTTGTTATCAAATTGTCAATATTAATGCTGCAGCTTCACTCATCAGTTCTTGTTATTAGAAATAATAGCTAATCTTTTTCGCAGGATTCTGGAACCCACCATGTGCCCATAGGAAATGAACCTTTTTAATATTTATAATGTTCCACAAAAGTTATTTCTTGGTCTGCAACATGCTATTTTTGCACTCTAAAAGTTGCCCAAAATTGGCCTACACTTATGGACTGAGTGCATGACTTTGTTTTCTGAGATGTAAGCCAATTCATCAGGAAAAATAGTTTAGTAATTTTTTCTGCATCAGGCATAGAAAACAGTCACCTTTGTTACACAAATCAGTAATAACATTATTTTGATCCAGCATAATATGAAATTTACATATAACTTTAACAGCAGTTAAAGTGATGATGCGTTTCTGGGAAATAAATTGCTAATTTTTTTAACGTAAACATTTGCTGGAAGGAGTATTAACGTAAAAAAGGCACTTTTATTCTTTTCTGTCCAATTCAAGTATTTTTGTAAATTCTAACCTGGTAATCCAATGTATCGTAAGGGCTGGGAATTACAGCAATTCTTGTAAGAATTAGACCAGTTAATCTGAAGTTTAATGTTCTGTAATAATTTAGTAAAGGTTGATAATTTCAATGATTAATTATCTCATTCTGTAGACAAGTATCTCATAGAATCTAAAAGTTGTACAATAGAAAGTAGCACTTCATAATACTTGAAAAACAAGTAACATTTTTGCATAGCGTTTTCAGTTTTGTCAAGCTCTTTTGCCTAATAAATGCATAATTTGAAGGTAAAATAATTTATACTACAATAATTTATGATTTCGTACAGTTTTATTAAACTTATTATTTTTCATTGGTATTACAAAAATATTTTAAGCAATATTCTATGTATATTTGTATCTATTTTAATATTAATTAAATACCCCTATACTATTTTCTTAAACTGTAGCTTGCAAAAGGTGGTCACATCATCAATAATGAAATAAAATTTGAATGTATGCTTAAAGTTACAATCTCTGTCATTGATTAGCAAGTTGGAAATCTTGCTACATAAAAATTTAAACAATGAATTTATCTTGATCAAAATACTTTAGCAAGAATATTAACAATAAACAATGAAAAGCAAGTGATATAAGTTTTTACATGGTTTTATTTAACTTGACTTGTGGCGGAATTTTTATTCGGTTTTCAACAACTATTACTGCATAAATTATCTTCAAATTTTGCACACAAGCTTATCTTCGATGACAATACAATAATCCATCCATTTTATAATTTATTATAACATTAATTAGGAAAAAAAATTAATAATTTTGGCTCTGAGGAAATTATCAGCATTATCATTTGCCGTTTGGCAACAATAGTTTTGTTTCGATAATGCAACGATGTTTTGAATTTAAATAAAACCATGTAACTTAAAACATTTTTGGCAATTGAATATTTTTATTTAACTTGATTTGTCACGGAAGTTTGTTACGCGGTTATTCAACCACTATTACTGCATAAATTATCTTCAAACTTTGCACACAAGCTTATCTTCGATGGCAATACAATATTCCATCCATTTTATAATTTATTATAATGTTAATTAGGAAAAAAAAGTAATAATTTTGGCTCTGAGGAAATTGTCAGAATTATTACTTGTCGAATGGCAACGACAGCATTGTTTGGATAATGCAACGATGTTGTTTAACTTGATTTGTCACGGAAGTTTGTTACGCGGTTTTCTACCACTATTACTGCATTTTAGTGTTTTTTAATAAAACCGTGTAACTTAAAACATTTTTTAGAGATTTAATATTTATTTTTTAACATAAATAATTTTAGTCCCATGTTTGTCATACAGTCCCATTTGAACAAAATTAATCACATTTTAATTTAGTGTTCCTGTATATTTATGTACCTATTTGTTTTATGTATTAAATAAAAATGAAACATTTTGTAGGTTTTTTAAATTTTTTAAAAAAATGTTTTTTTTTTTTTTTTAGATGGAGTTAAGAACAAGGGATATAAGATCACCCCGTGGTTCAAGTTAATTGCAGAAACTTTTCTGCCGAAATATTGGGACAATTTGAACAAATTAAAGCCATTTCGTGATCATAAAACCATTCATTCATTATAATATGAAAGGTACTGTCAAATACTTTTTATAAATTTTCAGTCATATGATTTATTATTTAAAAATATCTCGTTTGCAGGATAATTTTCTAGTTTAATTTATCACTAGCTGCATGGACTGGCTTTCCACGAGATATTTCAATTATTGTGTCATTCCCTGGTGGAGGAAGACTCATGTGATCCATA
Source organism: Octonoba sinensis (assembly GCA_038502835.1). Lineage (NCBI taxonomy): Eukaryota > Metazoa > Arthropoda > Arachnida > Araneae > Uloboridae > Octonoba > Octonoba sinensis. The sequence goes on along the minus strand of CM076599.1, from coordinate 96,085,477 downwards.
TTCAACACTTCTATATAAAGAAGGAGAAAGTTACTAAAAACTTTTATTAGAGTAAAGACAGCAGTCTTTTGAAATTTCAGGTTGAGTAAGAATAGTAGTCCCTAAAAATCCCTTTTACATTCACAGCATTAGTCACAAAAATTCCCATTAAAATAAAGACGACAATCCTTTAATGTGGTCCAAGCCCCCAGCTAAAAGTGCTCATCAGAATAAGGACAATGATCGCTAAAAATCCCTCATATTGTATGGGTTTCAGTTCTCACAAGATAGCAATTGTCCCATAAAATCCTTTTTATAATAAGGATATAAGTTATTGAGTAACATCATCAGTTGTCCTAAAAATTGCCATCAGAAATGTCCCAAATTCAAAAGAAAAAAAAAAGGACAATAGTCCAGAAAAAGCCCCATTAGAAGAGTAAGAATAATATTATCAAAAAAGAAGGAAAACGTAAAAAAAATATGGGAAATGTTCCTGTAAAAATAATTTCCCAAAAAAGGAAATAAAGAGAAATTTATATATCAATATTGATTGATTACTTGTGCTGCAGAAAATAAATTTTAAACCATTTAAAAAGAAAGAGAAATTAAAACCAAAATAAAAGGGAAATAATTAACTGCAAGAAACATTAGCTGCACTTAAATATGCTAAAAAAAATTATGAATAGAATTTTATTTAACAAATATGCATGTGGGCAAACTGGCAACTGTATAATTAAAATAAAAAATAAAGTGCTTTATTAGCAATTAAGAGGAAAATAAATAAAAGCTAATTTTCGAGAAAGCATAATTTTGAGCCTGCAGCGAAAAACGCTTTTAACCGGTTTTCTAGTTAAAATAGAGGTTTTCTAATTTGGCACATAGAGCAAAAATCTTTCTGCAACAGTTTTTTTTACGAATTTTTTTTAGATTTTTCATCGCAAAATCAACATTATTTATTACATTTTCCTTAAATCAACTAGTTTTTGGCCTTTGAAGTAGTTCATCAATAAATATGAGCTATACCTTATTCAATGAATTTTTTACTTTGCTTGGAAAATATTATATTTTCATAAGATATAAAATAATGAATATAAGAAAATATACATTTCTTAATAAATTAATAAAGAGAAAAAGATCTCATAGAAAATAAAAATTTATCGGTATTTTATTTTCAAGAGTAAGAAAAAATCATATAAAGGAACAAAATTCAGCTGTATCTAGGCTACTAGTTACCATTTTAATCAAAAGTAAAATTGTTGATAATTTTTCATTTTGTATTATTTAAGTTATTGATTTGTCATAGAAAGTTTTTCTAATTACTGATTTCTAGCCCTTGCTAGAGATTATTGTGATTTGAAGACAAAAAACAAGTCTTCCTCATTTTTGAACTTGCTTTTTTATACCCAGCAAGTTGGAATGAGAAAATTAATTATACATAAGGATGTGGAGTGTCATCTGAAATGCATTTTATAGGCTGCTTCAAATAGTCAAGGGCGTAATCAGGGGGGGGGGTTTGGGGGTTCAACCCCCCCCCCCCATTGGGTATTTAGTTATTTATTCATTTTTTTTCCTCAACTTGGTGGAAATCATGTCAAGTCAATCGGGTTGTGGGCTTGGAAAATCTTTTTTTTTTTTTACTTCGTGTGAACAACATAGGTGACAAGATGTGGAATTCCCCTCATCCCTTTCCTCGGGCAAAATCGTGGAGATGGACGTTGAAGGACAAGACCATCGGGGCCAGGAGCACAGTACACCGCTAGTTCATATTCGTTGAGAAACTGAAACTAAAACGGAGAGTCACGTGATAAGGGGGGGATGCAATCTGTCAATCGTCATTTAGGGGTGTCAATCGTCTGCACTTGTAGCCACAGTTGAACTGGAGTTTCTCGGAATTGTTGGAGGGGTTGCTATTGCTTTCGGCAACTAAGCTTCCGAGAAAACGGAGGGATGTGAGCTTGTTGGGGAGAGGGGGGGGGGGGGGTTAAGACGCAACGGGATAGTCTTTTGTATCTATAACCTTGAAAGAATATCACAAAATAGTTACAGATGTGCAATGTCTTTCTTTTCTTTTTTACCAATGTACTGCGAGAGCCATGTGCTTCAGTTTCTGCAGTTGAAAAATTCAGATTCATGCATCACTCATTTAGTATCAAAATGCGTAGAATTTTCCTTCCCTAACTTACCTTTTCAGTTTAATAACAGTAATATTAAAGGATTATAAACATAATTTTAAGTGACTTCTGCTGACGTATATTATCAATATTCCTACAAAATCCCAATTAACGTACAATATGAAAGTACTTAATATATATATATTATATATTTCTAATGATACTTTTATATTTATGTGTATATATTGTTTTTTACTCCTCTTTGCGCTATTGCACTGTAATTAGGTAAGTTTTAATATTTTCCTTCCGATCTTGAGTTAGCAAACGGAAACTTTCTAAATTGGTATTATTTTTGATATGAAAAGTCATTCAGCGGGAAGAAAACAAAATCAAAACTTTTTAAAAGGGTTATTTTAACATTAGGGAGATGGGAATGAAACTGGTATTGAAATTAAAAACTTCTTGAAAAGGTTTTACTGTATTAAGATTTCAATGTGTACGTACTAATAATGAAAATGCATAAAAACTTTTTTTACGAAAGTCCTGTCAAAATTTTTGTAAAATGGTATTTTGCTCGCATAGGCGTAACCAGGGGTTTGGGGGTTCATCCCCCCATTGGGTATTTAGTTATTTAGCAAAATTCTGGCTACTCCTTGCAAAGCACATATCTATTTTTTCCCTAAGAAAAATAAACACATATGCATATGATTTTATTTCCTCTTTCTGAAGGGTTGTAATCATGACCAAAGTACGTAGCTCATATTACAGCGGACTTTTCATATGGTTATAATCAACCCCCTTATCACCTTTAGGAATTTTACAGCGTGAAAGGGGGCTTCAATCACCGTATCACACACAGACAGACAACAGATATCCTTTCTATCACTCCAGAGGGTTTTCTTTCCTTCTTGATGTCTTTTTTACCCAAAGGCAGCAATTTGGGAACACAATCGCACAAGTTTCCTGGAAAATATTCTCTGTGATGGAGGTTTGTTTTCTGATAAAATGGTGTTGTAGGCACTGGGGTCTGAAAATGAAGGACCCCTAGCCAACAATTGTCCTAATGGGTTAAACCCTCAAGCCAGGAAGGGATGCTCATCAAGGAAGTTAAGAAAACAGCAGTTTTTATTAATTCCTGTCCAAACACCCATTTTTGTAAAATCGTTTTTGTAGATGGGCCGATTGGAAAACTGATGAACTGTATTTGCATTGCATTCTCATTTACAGATGTTCTCTCACCTCTTATATTTTAAATGTTTTTTTTCTTACGGTCCATCACTAATTGCATTACGACTCTGGAAATCATCCGTTCAACGTTTCCAAGCTCACTGCTACGGTTTAATGCTGCATTTTAATTTACAATCAAAGTATTATTTATATTTTAGCTAAATTTTTAATTATTTTCGATATATAATAATGTTTGCACTCCAGTGATGGATACGTTCGTCATCCAAAAAGAAAAGAAAAATTGATTCAGACGCTTCCACTTCTGAGGTATGCTTTGCTACAGATTTAACAAAAATTTTAGAAATTTATTGTGGGGATGAGCATTTTCGTAGGGAAATTTGGATTTTTTTCCTCTAAAATTCCACAATTTCCCAGTTTTAATATTATGAATGCCTGGACATAGAAGATTGCTTAGCCCTAAATATTGAATTTTCTGTTGAATTTTAAATAAAAAATAAATTAATAGATCTAGTAATGAATGTTTAATGTTTTTGTGAACCAAGGCCGTATCCAGAGGGGAAGGGGGACCCACATGCCTTCCCCGAAATTTTTTGCAATGTATCATATATTCCTCCCTGAAACTTTCCTAACATACTAACTAACATTCACTAACATAAGTGTGTTGAAGTCTGGGCTCCCCCGAAAAAGATTTCCGGATACGGCCTTGGCTCCAGGGGAAGGGGGACATGTTAAGGAAGGGCAGCGTATTCAGCAAGGTATCCGGACAGGAGGTAGGTCCAAAACCATAGGCAAGGATTCGAGGGCTCTCCCCAGGAAACTTTATCTTTCTAGTCAACGCAATTTTGGGATTCTTTGGTGATATTAGAGGAAACAGAAAGGAGTTTGGTTACTCTGCCCCCCGTAATTTAGGTTACTTTTGGTGTGATATTATTCGATGTCCTTTCCCCGAAAGTGCTTCTGAAAGTAAAGTGTCTTAAAAGCGTAATTTCTCTTTTCTTTCTTTTTTTAAAAACTGTGATCCGATTTTTTTCCTCGGGGGGCGGGGGGGGGGGGGGGCGGTGCGGAGTTGACTTGCTCCGAGGGGCTACCCCCCTAGAGATGCCTGAAATAAACACGGAGTATATCTGTAATGACAAGTATTAATGACTAGTAAATTTTGAACTCTTTTGCACTGCTTATTGGTGTTTAGTCTGTACATTTTTAGGGTGACCCTCCCCCCCCTTTCCCCAATCCTAGTTACGCCTATGATGCAAATAGTTACACATGCACTAGATGTTGCATGCTAATAAACACTTTTTTTAAATAACCTATTTCGGCCAACTACTTTTAGTTTTGCTTGTGTGGGGATGTACTTTTAAGCTTTATGATAATATTTGCCTTTGGTAAAATTATTTCACCTCACTGAAGAAGTTAGTCTATAATGAAGATGTAAATTACAAAAATATCTTTCAAGCCACTGGTGTAGACCTGTAAGAAATGGGGAGGGGGATGAGAATAAGTTATTGGAATCAGAAAGAGGGGAACTCTTATGTAAAAAGTAAAAAAGTATGGGGATATCATCCCCCTGCAACCTACCTCAACTAGATTAAGTTCAAACACTATAATACAACTTCTGTGCTATTACATTTTGTGGATATTTTTATCACTTACTTCAAACTTAATAATGACTGCCGTTTATGTTCTAGCTTTGTCATCCTTCTAGTTGGTCCTGCCCAGCAGATACCCCAGTACTTACCTAACTTCATATTTGTGAAAGAGTGCCTTTATTGCTCAAGCTCTTTAGTATGAATTTTTATATGTATGAATACTTCATATGTATTGGGTGCTTTTGAAATGGTTATGGTGTGTGTTGTATATTTTTGAAACCCTTTATTGTAGATATATTGGTAATAAATGTACAGTTTTGTTTTTAGCATTGGAGTGATTTTTACTTTTGCTTTTAGAAGTTTCATTTGTAATGGTCAAGTTCATCCCTGTTAATGGACAACTACTATTGGTTAACTAATCTATAGTATTTTGTTTAGTCAGTACGCTTACATGCTTGAAGTCATTGAAAATATATCTTTTTTATTTTATTGCATTAAATTATGAAGATGTCAGACTTACAAATTTTTTTCCTAGAATGACAGTTTAAAAAAATATGTTCAAAAAAACCTGAAAACATTTTAGATGATTATGAAATACCAGGGCTCGAAAAATCTTAAAAATTTTACTTGCCCTGCCAGGCATGTTTGTATAAAAAGCTACATGCCCGAACAAAATTTTTACATGCTCAGAAGTTATTTTATTGCATATTAATATAATAAAAACATTTGAATTTGTCGTACAGCTTTAATCAGACAAAAAATTAAATTAACAGCTTTATATCTGAATCAAGAATAATTTTAACATTAGTCTAAATCATTAAAATAGTACATTACAAATAAATATTACATACTAACTCGTTACAAGTCAAAAGATGCAAAATTTAAATTGCATTTCCAATTTTTTTTTTGACATGCATGTCCGTCAACATGTCAATTCTGAGCTTCGGTAAGGATGCAGTGACTTTTCAATAAAATACCTAATAATTAAGTTTTGGAAAAAAATATTTGATAAAAAACTTACATGCCATGCCAGTCATGTAGTGGAGGTGGGAGATTCATGCCTGATTGGATTTTTTACATGTTTCGGCATGTTGAGCAATATAATTTTTAAACCCTGTGATATGCATTTTTTTTTTGTTGAAACTGATAAAATTTTCTACACTTTGTATTTAAAAATAATACAAATCTGTCCATAAAAATGTCCTTTGCATCTTGACATATGTTAAAAAAACTGACCATTGCAAATAAACATATTAAAAACAACTATAATAACTCACAATGTTAGTCCAATAGAAAAAGTTCTTTGCACTAGAGCAGCAATTCCCAAACTTTTTTTACCACGGAACTCTTAATGATACCTTTTTACTTGAGGAATTAGTGTTGATATTGAAGATCACAAATTAAATGATCTGTACAAGGCTCATTTAAACAGGAATCCCTCTTTCTGGGCAGGAATAAATTTAAAACTACCTATTTTGAGGATTGAAAGTTTTAAGATTGTAAAGATCTAATTTGGAAACCTCCCTTCATATTTCTCTCGCTCCTTTTTGCCCCCCCCCCCCCGCCCATCGAAATAAATTACCACAAATGCCCTTGCATTTAGAAGTTAACTATAAATCTCAAAACTGGTAACCATTGGTTATCCTTTTGAATCAAACACCTTTGCAACTTATTTTTAAATCAGGCTGTCGATGAAAAATTTTATTGCAATTGAAAATAAAAAGAAGTATCAACATTTTTGTAACTTAGCACACCTGTTACAATTTAAAAATAAGTCCCATTAACTTGAATGAAATTATTTCACTGTATTGTTAATTATAGCTGTAAAGGTAGGAGGTTTTATCTCAGATATTTGAATGCATGGACTTGGGGTAGTAGCCAATTTAGCTTTGAATTCATGTTTTAGTATGCATAGGCCCAAAGATCTTGATTTTTACATTGATGTGTTACTCTAAAAGGGGGAAGGATTAATATTGCTTGCTTACTTAAATACAAGTTTTTGCTTTTTTAAAACTCAAAACAAAAACTCATTGCGTGAAACATGTAATATAATAAAAATTATGTTTGAAATAAAATGCACTCTAAAGATCTATTAGTGATCCTTACTATTCAGCATGGAGAGCTTTCTTGTATTTATGACTGCAGCCACTTCAAATTATTAGTGTCAAAAGTTAAGGCTCAATAACTTGTTAAAATGTAAATTATCCTGTGACTCTATTGTTTTAATAACTTTTATCCATATTAAAAATTTCAGCTTTAATAAAATAATGTTGAAAACTTTACTTTAAATCAATATATTTAACAAAGTGAAAATAATACTAGATGTTTTTTTTATAATTTCAATCAATCAAAAATGGAGCCTTCACAAAATTCCGAGCTACCAAATTTCACTTTTCACAGCGTTATTTATTAAACAAGCAGTTAATAATACAACCCAAAAAAATTATCACTATATGTTTAAATTTTGAATTTTCACAAAAATTCCTTTTAAAATTCACAAAAATAGGACCCTGTAAAAAATGCAGTATCAACCCCTGGCATTGCACAAACATTGTAGGTTGCAGATTTAAAGAGTAGTATTAAAGCATGACGAAAAAAACTTCTTAAAGGCTTTGGAATCTATGTCAAAAGTAGAGAAATAAAAAAGAAATTTCAAAATTTGATTAATAACACTAAAACACAATAGCTACCAAATAAGAAAAAAGCAGGATAATCTGTTGACAAACAGAGGAGGAAGTGGAACTTAACTGTTTTGTCTTTTTCTATTTATGTATAGATTTTGTATATCATTTCTGGTCCAAATCAAGTGTTCCGCATGGCCATTTTTATTTCCCCAATTAACTTCTTGCAATTTCAATAAAATTATTGTTTAAGAAAATCCAATTTTCTCTATATTATTTATATCAGATTTAAAAGGAAAAATTCAAAGCTTACACTATTCAAGCAATGTCATTCAGCAGGCAGTTGAAAGTATGAGCGGAAGCATTGTCCTACTTCTTCGGGAAAACCCAATTTTTTAAGTGCAAAAATCATAAACAAGACACAAATGAGACATGAACTTCAAACTTTTTTGAACTATTAAATGTAAGCATTTGACTATGAAAAAAATTTTTTTTCCATTGCCATCCCCAAAATATCAGTTTGTTATTTATTGAACGTACTTTTCGAAGATCATGTCAAAAGCAGGGTTGGTTGGTTTAAACCAAATGGTTTTTTTAAAAAAACCACTTGGTTTAAACCAAATCTTTTTTTATTTATTTTGCACATTATTAAAAATTGCAAAATCCAATTTATGCAGAAATTACAATCACAGCACTGGATAATTAATGAATTTGTAAATTAACAAACTTTTTTATAATCAGTACAAATTTTTCTCATCTTCTATCTATATGTCAGACTACTTGAATTTTTCTAAAATTAGCTCTGAAAGAGCTAATTTGAGAAAAACTCGTCTCAGTCATTATAAAAATTAAATGATATTGCAATTGTAATTTCTTTATTTAAAGAATATATATTAGAAATAATAAATTATCTTCATAATAAGCAATTTGCAGAGGTATGTTACAGATAGCAATTTTTAAAAAAGCCAAACCTTTTTTCATTTAATTTACACATTATAAAAAATTGCAAAATCCAATTCATGCAGAAATTAAAAGCACAGCATTAGATAAATAATAAATTACTGAATTTGTAAAATAACTTTTTTTTAAAATCAGTGCAAATTTTTCTTTTTTTTTCTAAATTATTCTCTTCTTTTTAAAAATATATTTCATCTTTAATCAGGAAAAATAAAGTTTGTACATTGTATTACTAATTTCTAAGCTAATGTTGCTGACTTGTATAGGTGTTATCATTGCTAAATCCGGTTAGTGATTGATTTTTTTTTACTTTTAAAAAAGTAAAAAAAAAATTTACAAAAAGTTTTTAAAGTAAAATATATCTATAGTAAGAAGTAAGAGACTTGTAATCACTTGTTGATGTTACCGATACTGTAAACCAACGCAAACACACATTATTTTTAATATATCTTTCATTTTTGTTTATTTTTTATTGATTTAGTAAAATATGCTTTTGTTAAAACTCAACTAGTATAATAATTATTTCTTTAATAATTTGCTGAAAGGTCTGTATAAGTAGAGTATTATAATATGTTAATACAGTAAAACCTGTAAAGTTGACCACATTTGTAAGTTGGCCACCTGTCTATATTGACCACTTATGTATGTCAAATTTGGGTGGGAGTATTATAAAAAAAAAACCTTTGTAAGTAGCCTGCCTAATTATTACTATACTTATTTGTTTACCTATTTTTGCAAAGATTAAAAAAAAAAAAAACCTTCAATAAGTTCTCCAGGATAATATTTTTAATGCTATTTATGCTATAATGTTAGACCAATATTTGTTTGGATGGACGAAACATCAGTATAAAGTATGCCTAAACCTCTGTGTAAGTTAACTATTCGTAAAAACTACCCCTATGAGCACTCTTTTGTTCTCTAAATAAGTTTCTTCTTTTTCTTCTAATTAATCCAGCCATTTCGAAAAATTATGTATTTTTAGGGAATCTTTACAGTAAACTAACATATTTATCTTCAACTAAGTGCTTTAATTTTAAAGTTGTATAGGATACATTGTAAGTCATTCAGATTAAGTTTATCGAATGGTATTTTAGATAATTGTTAAAAAATAGCTAATTACAAATTTTAAAGTAACGTTAGTACATGAAGTTATATTTTAATTAGTCACAAATGAATAAATGCATAGTGTAAGGAATGACAGAAAAAAAAAAAAAATCTCCACCCTCTATAAGTTGACCATTTAAGTGCTGCCCCGTAGCACTGTTACGCATGTTTCACTGTAGGTAACTTTCGAAAAAAATAAAAACTATATTTATAAGGTAATTAAAATTCAAGGTTTTAACTTAGTTATTTAATTAATTATCAATAAATTAATTACTAATAACATTTAATCATAATTAATGATCTAAAATCTCAATGATTTACCAAAAGTCAAATTGTTTGTTCTGCAAATGCTATTTAAACCAAAAAAACCCGGTTTAAACAAACAAAAAAACAGGGTTTTTTGGTTTAAAAAAAAACAGGTTTTTTTCCAACCCTGGTCAAAAGTGTTACAAAAATCAACAAAACGAATTAAATTCCCTTTTTTACTCATTAGGCACTATCATTGAACATAATTGTCAACCTTATATCACTGAAAAACCAATCAACGGACAGTCTTTGACCTGCTCTATTAGAGTTTCATAGTGGTTTTAAGCGGAGTAACGAGTCATTCTGCGCTTTTTCCATCAATTTTATGTAAATCAGCTTACAAGATTCTTTGAATAATTTTTATTTCTTATTTTGGTTCCTTCAAATGTTGTTCTATTTTCAGAAACTGCATAACTACCGCCTTTAGATAAATTTATAATATGACCCTCATCGCGTCACTTCGGTTTTTCTGAACATGACTTACTGAAAACAATTTCCTGTAACAACAACTTGCCAAAGGAACCTCTGAGATCCTTCTATGTTCCATGGAACCAACTTTTGGAATCGCTGCACTAGATAATTATTAAATTATGTCGTAATGAGTTCAACTGTACAAGTGAACCATGACTTGCCTGCCCTTTTTGTGTCTCTGTGGGCCTCTTTTTTTTTTTTTTTTGCTGATGAACAGGTTTATTTCAATAGCCTTGAAACAACTATTTGGTAATTTTAAGCACTTTTATTCCTATTTATATTTACTACTAGCTGAAACGCAGGATAACCATTGTTTTATTTCCAAGTCAAGTGATGCATGTCCAAAATTCTGTTGTAAAGATATAACTAAAAATTTATTTAAAGAATCCCAATAGAAGATCGGCAGCAGTCCTTAAACCTTAAAAATCCACATTAAATTGAAAACAGCAACCTTTAAAAATTCCATTTAGACTAAGAATAACACTCCATAAAAGCCCACATTAAAATACCAAAAACAGTTCATAACTCTCACCATAAGGGAAACTAACTAAAATACACATATGCATCAGGACATTTGTTCTGAAATAACATCAAGAGCCCGTAAAAATCCCAATTACAATATGCTATACAATATATCTAAAAATACTCATGAGAATAAGGGCTGCATTCTCTTTAAAGATCACCATTAGATGAAAAACAGTGATCCCTGAATATATCTGCTAGAATAACGAAAGCATTTCTTAAAACCCCTTATTTGAATAAAGACAACAATCCCTAAAGATCACAATTAGAATGAGGACATTAGTCTCAAAAAATCTCCATTACAATCTCCATTACTGCGCAATGATGACCCTACAATGTAAATCACCTAGAAAACAATTTCACTTTAAAGTTTTTTGAAAAGTTAAGAAGAGCAAATTTAATATTGGGAACAATTAAGATCACAGTTATCACCTCTTGGCGATATGTTAAATCTCATCACACAAAAACCTTATTAAACTTTCGAACGTGGTATTTGCGAGAAGTGCTTGTTTCGCGCATTAGTCCAAAAAGATTTTGTATTAGTTGTTCTTTATCGTAAATTTTTCCTTTTGGTGACAAAAATCAGAGGTAAGCCCCGTTTTAAAATTCGAAAACTACTTAAAATGCGCGTGTTCTATTTGCTTTACGAACTGCAAAAATTGATCCTCTTGTGCAGTTTTTTACGGGCATTAAATATGCTCCAAAAATCGAAACGGTGTGAAGTTTCTTCGATGAGGTAATCCCAAAATTTGGTTTTGCTTAAAATTGAATTAAAAAAGAGCAAATTCAAATTTTATGAAAAACGCTTCGAGGTGCGCGAGCACCTGAGTCAAGGTACCTGTAACCAAAACTTTGTACTTCTGGACCCTTCCATCTCGCCAGGAGGCGATCGATACACAAAAACAAAGCAAACAAACTGATACACAAACTCTGTTTTATTTATATAGATTAACACAATTCACTTCTTATGTTTTAGTACAGAGTGTTTGACTTTTCAAAAAAAAAAAAAAAAAAAGCTTTAAATTTCACCCAAAGATGGTATTCTAAACTAAATTTTTGAAAAGTGAATGGAATTGGTCTGTAAAGAAGAGGAATGATATTTCTTGTTTTCCACTTTTGTGCTGTTCTACTCTTGTTGAGAGCTTTGTGGTGAAATAGTAATTTCATGTAAAGAGGTAAGCTTCATTTCTGCTCTCGTACTGGTTGTATTTACCAAAAAAAGCTTTTGTGTTGTTTATTTATCATATACTATGTGTTTACTGCAAAGACTAACTATTGGATGCTTGTAGATACAGCACACAATTCTGGAGAGATATATGTTTTCATATCAACTATTAAACTTTTGTTGTATGCTGTCTTGCATACAACAAGGGTTGCATACAAAGGTGTTATGACGTAGAACATGAACAGATCCGAATTTCATCCAGAACTAAACGAGCTTATTTTTCCACGAAACTTTTTCGTTTGGATTTTTAAGTATATTTCTGAATAAATGAATGAATGAGTGAACAAATGAATGTGAATGAATAAATGAATGATTATTAATTTGATATTTGTTTATACGGGAAAGTAGGCTCGTATAGTTCTAGATTGAACTTCTTGTTAAAAGTAATTGACGAAGATTTTTATCGCGAATAATTTTTCAATGCTCTGAAAATGCAATGCCTTGTGAAATATTGTATATGCTTGAAAACATTTAATGAGAAAAAGAAGAGCTTTCCGATAAGTTTTTATTTTCTAAAAAACGGAAATTGTTTTAGCCTTCTACGCAGAAAATTTCGTTTTTATTTTGGCAACAACAGTTTGAACGTTGATGCACTTCAGAAAGTGAAGCATCTATGTTTTAAATTTTTTTTCCCGAGAATTTAGCGAGTACGTGCTCCGACAGTTGTGATAGATCTGTATTCTCATGTTGGATAAAAGGTGTTCTTTTCTTCAAATGGAATTGAACGGAACAACAGAAGTTAAGAAAAACATTCGCCCGCCATTTTTAAAGGAAACTTATTCAAAGACTACATATTATTTATTGAAAAAAAAAAAAAAAAAAAAAAAAAACGTTCTAAAAGATTTTTTTTTTGTTTATTTATATATTTTTTTGTCTCCTGTCTGAATTGAAAAAAGTAAATGTTTTATTAGGAACGCATTTATTTTTTGTTTCCTTGAAGTTTTCTAGTGATATAACGCATCCAAAGATTTTCCTCTAAAGGAAAGAAAATGTTCTATTAGAAAATGTAGCCATCCTATTTAAAAGAGTAAAACGGAATTAGTTTATTTTAAAACGTTTTGCACTTTATTACCAATGCACACTTTAAAAAATCGAACAGGAATCGGGAATCTTTCCGTAAGAAATTTCTTTGCCTATTTGCAGAAGCAGAAACCGCCATAGATGATTTTCTGAAAAAAACAAGTTGATTTACTTTAAAGAAATACTGCATGCTTTGTATTTTAATTAGAAACTATTTTTTCTAAATATTTTTTTCCCTATGATGGTTGTTTAGTGGAGCATATAATCATATTAAAAAAGTTCTTTAAAAACTTTGCATCATTTATTAAAATAACTGCAAAAATCTCTAATCTCTGTGTATCGAAATTTCCTCTGTAGAGAATTGTTCGCGGTTCACCATAGAGGAAAATTGGAACCAAATTGGAAGAACAGAGTTATTTCGGCTCCACTATGTTAGTTGCTTCCACAACCACCAGTGGTGTAGTCCTGGAAAAAAGTGTGTGTGGGGGGGGGGGGGGGGAACGTTTACATTTACCAACATCAAAAAGTGGAGAGACGCTTATGTTAAAATTCAAAACAAGTGGGGGGACGCTTGTGTTAAAGTAAAACGGCAGGGGACTCTGTCCCCCTCGACTACACCACTGACCACCACCAGAGTTACGTCTTCATGATCCACTATATGTCGTCCTCTACCAATGCCTCTACCTTGTATTCCAAGCCGTCATGTTCTTTCGAATTTTTTCATTATGTCACGTAGGGGCTATCAGTGATTCTCTCTGCAGGTTTTTCGTGTAGCAGCAGAATGCTGTCGGTAAAGCGGAATGGCTTTTTGGTAAAAAAAAGTCTCACTAAATGTATGCTGATGGCAAGTCCGTCCGACACATGTTGAAGTCAAGTTCTGTTATTAGTTATGCAGACGCTGCGTTTCTGCATCTACAAATCATAGTTCACTAATGTTTCAGTGCCATCCATCGGCAATTGCTTGGACTGTTTCTTAAAACAAATTTCACACTGAAGCGATTCATGTCAGTATAACTTATACAAAGCCCTGCATAGCCCTCTGTGTTTCGAAAATAAAATTTTTATAACCCCTTATCTGCAGTGACTGTCAATTTTAGCATCTAGTGGTAGACCTCGTGCATGCACAGATGAACTGAAATGATTACGTGCAGATTTCGTCCGTGTAGTTTGCTTTTAAAGACAGGAATCCTCTGATTTCCCTAATCGGCACAAAGTCACACTATTTTACCTTTCTCTCCGACAGAAAAGGTGCGTTTGTCGAATGTAGTTTTGTCCATAAACCTTACTTCTTTTGCGTTGATTTGCGTCTAGTAACTCCGAAGCACACGCCAGCAATTTTTATTGCTATTTGTTGCTTTCTTACATTGTTTTTGAGTTTTTAACCGTTCTCACACAGGTGACATTTAATTTTTATTTGCCGATTGAAAGGTGTCCCAACTAAAATGTGTGGATGACATCATGTTTGATTGGCTTATGAGATAACGTAGGATAAAAAGTTCTTGAGATAAACCCTTTTACGTATCTTTAATATCTTGCGTGGTTGAAGAAGAGTAATGTAAATACAGTGCAGAGGAGTAAATACAGGGAGAGATAATTAACCCCTTAAAACCACGAGTTTTTTTCTGAAAAGCTAGTATAGTGTGAGTTATTCTTTGCAGTTTCAGGTTTGGGGGGGGGGGACTAGTGAGCGGGGGGAGGAGTAAAAGTTACATAGAAAAAAATATTATACAAACAAAGTGTAAACGGATCTCAGACGGGCATTAGAAATGAAATAATGGGCAAAATTTCCGGTAACTTTCGCCCGTGTCAACACGGGAAAATGCGATAAGGGGTTAAAAAAATCAGAAACGTAAAAAACTGTTTTGGGACATCCCCTTTTTTACGTAAAAATATTCTTGTACCGCTGATGACTACAAGAGAAGAATTTTGCGGTTTTTAAACAACTAACAAGAGTATTATTTGTTCTATTAAAATTTACAACAATCAAAGTATCAAAATGTAGATTCAAGTCATCGAATCGACTCCTGAGAGGTTCAAATAACCCTTTTCAAATAGTTTAGCTAGTTTAAAATCTAGCAGAATGTTGTCTGTTAATAATGAAAGAAGAAAAGACATTTATATTCTTTAATGAAGCTTTTAAATGAAAATGACTTTTTGATAAACGAAGCAGTAAACCAACGCTCATAAATCTTGTCTTAAGTTTTATGCTTCGCAGCATTTATTGTTTTCAAATTCAAGTCCATTATAGTTGCAGACTTAAAACTATGAAAAGTTGTTTTCTTAATGATGAAAGTTAATTTAGAAGTTTTCTTTATGTTACAAGAGGGTTATTTTCTTCTCATAGTACGTGAAAGCGAGTATTTTTAACAACAAATCGTAAGCTATTTATTATTCTTTAACATGAAGAAAAAAATACAGGTTGTCTCAGAAAGATTCGTACAATATTAAAAATGTGTTTAAAAGGAAAAGAATAGGTTACAGCACACTTTTGCAGACATGAGTAGAAACCTCAAAACGTCTGTTTCAAGTGCCGAATTTTGGTCACATTATAGCGATGCACTACACAAAAGGTATGATTTATTAAAAAAATGGTGTTTTCTGAAGAAAAAAAAAAGCTTAATGGCGCTTTGTGATTCATCAAGAAAAATCTCGTGTTTTTTCCACCATAGAAGATATGCAATTGAAATTCCTTTTTTCCGCGATATTTTAAACTCTCGCGTATATAACATTGGCTGTATATAGACTCTTGGGTATTTTACAACACTTCAATGCATCATCCAGCCCTTTACACCTTTATGGTACATAGGGGTCATTCATAAATGATGTCACGCATCGAGGGGGAGGGGTTCCAGAAATTGTGACAGTTTGTGCCAAGGGGCGTAGAGGTGGTAACAAGAAGTATGACATCACACATTTTGGTTTCTATAAAAACATTTAAAATCAGCAATTAAATTTATTTTAAAAGGGTTTTTGATCATTTTGTATCGTTAACACCAATGCTGATTAAGGTTTGAATTTACTTCTTGTTAAAAGTTTTAAAGGCAATTTTTTCAAGCATTTACGCTTTTACAATTCGAACAATTAATATATATTACGGTTCTATACTAATTATCTCTCGTGTTGTAAACCTTAACCTAATTTTGTATAAATTAAGTACACATGTAATCATATTATTATTACGCTCACAGTGTCATTAAAAGTTAGAAGCATATCTATAACGCAGGGCTTTGTTTCTGAACTGCAAGTGCATATGGTTATTTATAGCGTGACATGTGACAAAGGGGGGCAGGGGGTGATGAAGTGTGACATTTTGTGACAAAGGGGGTGAGGGGGATCAAATATATGGAAAACAAGTGTGACATCATTTATGAACGGTCCCATACATTCGTGTACACACATACCTGTGTCTATCTATACATTTATTGGTACATACAATTGTGTACACACATATGCATGGACCTATCCATGCATTTATTGTGGTACAAACATTTGTGTACACACACATGCATGGATCCACCCATACATTTATTGGTACTTACATTCGTGTACACACACATACGTGGATCCATCGTTACATCTATCTGCACACACACCATATTATATATACATCCATTCCTTTATTTATTTGGCTTTCAAAATGATTTGTGCATCATGTGCAACGTTCTCATTCTCATCTTTTTCTATTTTCCTATTCGTTCTCCCCTCTCTCCCCCTCTGAGCACGAAATTGCAAGTCTTCAATAAAAGTCAAGCTAAATATGAAATGCAAATTGAAATGAAAGACAAAAATGGCGAAATCTCAAATTTCAATCGGTACCGCAGTCAGCATTTCGCTTGATCTCGGCAAAGTAAATCTACATTTTTCGTGAAAAACTCGACTTCACAATAGAAATATCTACAGCCTGTATCGGCTGCCATTTTCTAAGTTGCATTTCTTGCTATGGATTTTTTGATTTAATTTTGAAAGCTTCTATTCTGATTGCTGTGCGAAATAGAAAATGATCAATGATGAATGTTTGGAGAATACTGTTCTGAAACTGTTCTTTACGCGGTGGAATGATTTGGTGCTCTTTTTCTCTGTTCTAGGTTTCAAATATTAGCAATTTTTGAAAAGAATTCGGTTCATAACATCTTTGTGATGGAGAAATTGTGAAAAGGAGAGGGAAGGGGGTAATAAGTGTGACATTGTACATTTTAGTTTCTATAAAAAAATTTAAAATCAGCAAATTTAATTTATTTTTAAAGTTTTTTTTAATTTTCACAATGTGATTGTAAAATATATGATTTCATTTTGTATCGAAAACACCGATGCTGATTAAAATCTAAATTTGCTTATAATTAAAAGTTCAAGAAGAAATATTCTTAGGCATTTACACTTTAAAGATAAGACGCGGTTAACTTTTTCAGAATTCGAACAATTAATATTATGTACTAATTATCTTTTTTGTTGTAAACCTAAACTTGTATAAAATGAATACAAATTAAGTACACAGCATGTAATCATTATTATTTTTATGCTTTCAAATGTCATGAAAACTTTAAAAATAAAATTTTAAATGTGATCTATAAACTTAGAGGTTTTTTTTTCTGATCTGCAACACAGAAGTACATATACCTATTTAATATAGTGTGACATGTGACAAAGGGGGGAAGGGCGGTCCGTTGAAGTGCGACATTTTGTGACAAAATGTGTGTGGGGGGAGGGAGTTTAATATATTGAAGAAAAAAAAAAGCGTGACATTATTTATGAACGGTCCCAATGTTACTAAACTGGAGCTTTCTTCCGCCTCCAGGTGGCAGGTTAGAAGCTATAGTTCGGGCGCTGCCGCGTTTTTGGTACACATCGAACATCTCATTTCGGGTTACTTATCAAAGCACATAAAGCATTTATTAATTTTCACCTCCTAGCAAATGCCGTCACTGATTGGCTCATTTTTCATAGACCGATATTATGATCTATGACGCCAAGAGCCACCCCGGCACTTTTCGATAACCCTGGCAACGAGTCGTCTTGGCAACCTGTTACGATGAGAGAGAGGGATACCTAATGGGGTTTCGGTTATGGAATTTAAGAGAGATATAGAATCGAGTCATTTTTATGAGGAATTAAGCGGCAGAAGGGAAAGCGGAAATAGAATTTACGGGCAAAGATTGAAGCATGCGACTTGAGTTATGATAGCTTTTGTCAGAGATATTTATGATTAATAAATTTATTGTAGGTATTTCGGGCGAAGAATTAAATTCGATACATTTGCTTTAAAATTTATTGATGAAAAATGTGAAAAGGGTTGTAAATTCGTGGCATCAGAGTCAATAGCAATATTGTGTAAACGTTATCTTCCAAATTCGACTGTAACCTATTTTTTGGTGGTGCAATGGTATTTATAACTTAAAAATCACTATTTACGCAGTCTGTGAGGTTTTCCTTTTCGCCTTTTTAAAACCTTTTTAACAATGTTCGAGCTATAGGTGGACGTAACGTCCGTAATTTTCATCTTTAAAATCATATATTAATGGAACTTGCATGCACCTGTTTTGTGCTACAAGAAACCTCGTCTTCAGCGCGAAACAGCAGAGCTTTTGCACTAAAACATTTATTGTCATCCTATAAATGTCATTTTTCTATGACACATTTATAGGATGTATATCGCGTACTAAATAAATTTATAGATATTTATTCATCCTTTAACGTGTCATTTTTCTGATATAGGTGACTGCCCACTGAAGAAGTTGTTCTTTGTAATTCCAAAATTTGTGCCTTATTATTGCTGTTTATTTATACTACGCTCTGCGCAGAGGCAACAAATGTTAAGGGGAAAAAAATTTCATTATGTATGTAACAATAGAAAAATTACCCGCAGTTGCACCGCCCAATAGTGTGCTGAGTACAGTTCTACTGTCAATCAAAGCAATGTGCCTGGCAGAGTGCCAAGAAGAGTCCATTCATGTTCAAAGGAGGAACTGCTAGTACGTGGAATGTGCACTTTTTGTTCTCGTTCTAGTTTGCTTAGAATACTTGATTTCTTCCGCACTGATGCTATATGCCAGTTTATACATTTAGTTGCTTTCGACAAATCGTGAAAGAAACATTTTGATTCTCGTACTACGCGGCAAAACGAACTTCCCTAAAACTCGAATGGATTTGTTCTTTTCTGCCATGTGCAGAAGCGTTCATGTCTCTAAAGTCCATGCTCGAAATGTACTATGCTAAAGTAACAACAGTGCTAAAATATTGCTGAACTCGAATTTCTTTCCGCAGCAAAGTGGCAGGTTAGGAGCAATAATGTCGAGAAATTGTTTCAACCACAAGTTAAACTATCGTGAAACCTGGTATCAGAAAATTAAAAATTACGTTTTAGTTGAAACTCACAGGTTTATTTTTACAGCAATTAATTATTATTGGAATACATTTTCTTCTCCATCTTCATTTAGCTATAAGGTTTAATTTACTCCTCGTTAGCAGAAATAAGTTTCTGGACAATAGCTTACGTTCGATTTATTTTAGAGTTTCCGAAGAAATTTTATCTAACTTAATTTTTAACAAGCTTCCGAATTTTTATAAATTTTTAGAAAAGGAGATGATATTTTCTATTTTTCATTGTCAAAGCAAATGTTGACATTGGAATTAAGAACATTAATTCGAATTTTTGAACTTGACACTTTGTGTGTGAATGCGTTACTTTTTTTTTTTCAGGAGATTTTAAAATTTTGGCGCCATATTTCATTCCAATACGCCAATTGGTGTGACTTTTTGTAAAGAACATGCAAACAAACATACATAGAGACGAGATTTATATATATTTGTAGCGTTGTTATCGGCGTCTAGGGGCTTTTTTTTTTTAATAATACACATTGAAAAAGATAAAATTGAATCAATTTATACCCTATGTACAGTATTTACAGATAATTATTAACTTCAAACCGGAATTATCATAACAGCTTTGACACACACAGTGTCCACATGTCCACAGAGGACCAGATCTGCCGCACAACTGGTGGCTTGTCTCCTTTTCCGCCCGATGGCGCTATAGTCGACCCGACATTTCCCCATTGGATCCTATATATATATATATATATATATTTCAAAACATTTGAATTTATCAGCTATGCAAATATTTCATTGATTCCTTTTTCTCATTGATCATTGTGGCACGGGTTCTTCGAAGGGGGGGGGGGGGGGGTTCTTTTCAGTTTTCTGAAAAGCTTGTCCCAAACTAAACTCATCATGACAAAGCAAGTACAGTTCTTCCATCAACCAAAGGCTGGCAGAGTGCCAAGTAAAATTTATTCATGTTCAAGGGAGGAACAGCTGGTATAAGGAATGTGCCATTTTAGTTCTCGTGCTAGTTTGTTTACCTTACTTGATTTCTTCCGAACTGATGCTACGTGCCAGTTTATAAATATAGTTGCTTTCAACAAACAGAGAAACAAATATTCTGATTTGCGTACTCAATGAACGCACCTGCAAAGCGAACTTTCCTAAAACTCGAATAGATTCGTCCTTTTCTGCAATGCGCATAAGCGTCTAAATGTCAAAATTCTGTGATCAAACAGTATAATAAAAGCTTTTAAAAACTACCAAGGAGTTTCAGTCTTTGAAAATCTTCCTTTCAATTTGACGTTAACAACGAATTAAAATGAAATCCCCCCCCCCCCCCCATAGCTCGAAGCATAAAACAAATTCTTTGCTTAAACAATTTGGCAAACATTTCTCAGGTAAATTTTTACCTTCCTTTTATGCAAATTTATACTTATAATAACTTTAATGCATTCTAATGAAATACATAGTTACATTTTCCTTTATTTTACTTGAAGCTGCCGAAAATAACAGAAAAACTGCGCTTCATGAGGTTTAAGGATCGAATTTCACAAGGGGAAAAAAATCATCGCAGCTGCTACCACTCAAACCAATGAAGTATCCTATCGGCGAAATAAACCACTGGTATTGCTCTGGTATTTTATTGAATTGTAACTTGGGGCGAAACTTTCATATTTACTTGTGCAGTACATTTAATCTTTTATTGGAGGTGCCCGAAATAGTTCGAATGCGTTCGATTCGCCTCGCAGCTGTCATATCGTCTGCATTGTTATCATTGGAAATTTAATTTATGCTTTGTCATACAGTTGCTGTTTTGTTGCTAAAGTTGGTAGTAAGATACAATATTCTATGCAGGTTAATCTCGTAAAATTGCAAAGCTCATGTGTAAGTAAGTACATCTTAATAACATGAAGTGTAGAAGCATTTTTTTCCCAAGTTTCAAGATCCATATGATAATATTTATAAATATTTGTTCTTATCAAATCAAATGAAAAAAGTCTGGGTTTTCTTCATTGCACTACTAATACAGCCATGGAAAAAATTATAAAGACACGTTGAAAAATGAGTATTATATATAAAAATAATCATCAACTGCAAACAAAATCAAATTTAACTAACTACTTGTAATTAGGAAACATTAGAAACTTGTTAATATGAAATTAAATTACAATAAAATTATTAAATCACAAATTAATACAAATGTATTATATGAAATATGGAAAAAAATATAGGGGCATTAACACATATGTCTCGAAATAAATTAGTAATCAACAAAATCACCTCTTTTCTCAATTACCTTTATTAATCGTCCAGTCATTGACTCAGAAAGTTTACAATAATAATAAAATTACACGTTAATTTAAAGCACAAATGAGCAATAAAATGCAGACATATGTTTCGGGATTGCTTGGAATCCCTTTTTCAATGCGACAGGGAGCTTCTAGATGCAAAACATCCAAATGAAGCAGACAGAACAACAAAAACAAAGCTTATATAGCCTAAGAATTATCTGTAAACCAATGAGAATAAAGGCAGCGTGAAGTGGAAGTAGAAGTAGCAGGAAGACACCAATAAGAGAGCAACAAACAAATCCAGTTGAAAGTACAGGAAGTAAAAAGGAATATCAATAAAAATAAAGCAAAAAAGACGACAGCATGCATAAAAATTGCAAAAATAATAAAATAAAATACAAAGAATAAAATTGAAATAAAAATAAATACAGAAACTACCAAAACAAAATGCAAAACAAAGTACACATGTAAAGGAGGGGGAGGGGAGGGAGGGAGGAGAAAAATAGACACAAAAAAGGAAAACAACAAGAAAACATAGAAAGAACAACAAATTAAAGAAATTTATGCCAGACCTGTGAAAAATAAGGAGTTGAGGAAGAATCATTAACCAAATTAGAACTATTCCTGTTAATATGATAAGCTTCCCAAAAGTCAAGCTCTAAAGGGGAAGAACATTTTTGAATAATTTTACCAGAATTGAAATCAAAAGAGTGGTTGGAATTCCAACAATGTTGAGCAATGCTAGACTTATTTAACTCTTGCTTTCGTACATAACCTTTATGCTCATTTAAGCGAATTTTCAGAGCACGTTTTGTCTGCCCAATGTAAGAAAGGCCGCAACGGCAACTAATTTGGTAAATACCCCAAGTGTTAAGTTGATCGACAGGATCCTTAAGAGAAGAGAAGGAAAGTTTGTTACTAGGAGCAAAAACGACTTGAAATTGAAACCTTTTTAGGATTTTAGCAATACGGAAACTGACAGAATGAAAGAATGGTAACACAACCAAATTCTTTCTAGAAGCCACATTATTGGGACCAGAAGTTTTCTTAGAAAGTTTGTTATGAATAGAATCAATTAAGGAGTGAGAAAATCCTCTATCAACAGCTACAGCTTTCAGATAGTTGAGTTCAATCTTGAGAAGCTCAGGAGAAGAGCAAATATTAATAGCACGATGGACCAGAGCATTAAAAGCCGAATATTTTTGGTTGGGAGGATGAGACGACAGTCTGTGAGGAGGTAAAGAAACAGCAAAAGGTTTACGATAGACAGAAGTAGTGAAACCAGACTCACTCTTAGAAATAAAGACATCAAGAAACGCGAGGCTACTATTAAGTTCTTTCTCACAAGAAAACTGGATATTAGGATCAATGGAGTTCATAATAGAAAGAGCATCATCAATACCTAACAAGTTACTGTCCGTTAGGACAAAACAATCATCCACATAACGAACATAAAATTGAAATTGCAATTTCTGGAACAGTTTTTCCTCAAAATAATGCATATAGAAATCACTTAAAATAGGACTAAGAGGACTTCCCATAGCCAGGCCATCTACCATAGCATAGAATTTACCATTAAATACAAAAGTGCTCTGTTGCAAGCACACACGAGTAAGGAAAACTAATTCCTCAATTTCCACAGAAGTAAAATGGAATTCAGAAAGCCTTTTCCTGAGGCAAGTCAAAGCGCCATCAACAGGAACATTAGTAAACAAAGAATTAACATCAAAAGAGGCCATAACTGAATTATTCGGAACGAAGTTATGAAGTTTCTTAACAAAATCGGTGGAATTTTTAACAGTGAAAACATTCTGACTTCTAAGTGGAGAAAACACCGAAACTAAATACTTGGAAAGTTTATATGAAGCAGTGCCAATATTGGAAACAATTGGTCTGAAAGGAATACCTGCCTTGTGTACCTTTGGTAAAGCATAAAAACGTGCACAATTAGCAACAGAAGGAATCACAGACCGTTTAGCAATCAAAGGAATAGAATGAACAGACTTAACAGCAGAAGAAATAGCTTTTAACTCTTTGTCACTAGGATCTTTATATATTTCAGAATAAGGACCAGAAGCAATTAAGTCATCAGTTTTTTCAACATAAGATGATTTATTAAGAACAACAATCTGACCACCCTTGTCTGCTTTGGTAATGACCAAATCAGAATTGGAAACTAAATTATTGACACATCGTTTCACAGAATGGGTAAAACCAGTATTAGGAACTTTTGAATTGAAATCAACATTGGAAGCAATAAGATGCCGAACCGACTCTTTTTGAGTGGAAGTTAAGGCACTAAATTTGAAAGCTTTTTCAACCGGAGCAATAAGTTCAGAAAAAGAAGGCTTTTTAGCCAAAGCAAAATTGTTATTACATTTCAGAGCATTGATTTCATTACTATTCAAAGGAAATTTCGAAAGATTTACAACCGTGTTCCTATTAACAAGAGGCAAATCAGCCGGAACAGGAACATTTGAATCAATACACAACTTAGTAAATTTCTTATTTAAAGTAATTTTGTGACTGTCGGATGAACGAAGAGCTCTTGCCCATGACATTCCATCAATAGACTCAAAATCAAAATTAGAATTAGATACAGAAAGATGTAAATCATAAAGTTCACGTTCTATGAACGAAAGTTTTTTCCTAGTTTCTTGGATAGAAGCTCTAAGTAACGCTAATTTAGAACGAAAAATTACCTTATCAACCCTAACAGAACGCGGTAAATTACACTTCAAGGTGATAAACTTAGGAATAACTTTCTTGCGCCTGCAAGACTGGAGAAATTTTAAATGGTTCAAAAACCGAACCTTTTTAATCCGTAGATTACAAAATCTGTTAACCTGAGACATAACCGGAATCAAAACAACCAAAACATAAGGGGAAAACAATAGCTGAACCAATCAATAAATAAAAATAAACAGAAAGAACAAAATTCAAAAACAAGTGCGAAACATACACAACGTAACAATATGCGGAATGAATGTCAGAAAACAAAAAAGCGAAAACAAAAAAGCAAAAAACAAACACTGTCCAGAAAGGCAATGAAGAAAAGAACAAAAAACAAACTCACCAAGCAGCGAACAGATGGAAGAACAAAAACAAAAGAAAGAAGAACAAAATTCAAGGCACGTTAAGCCTAACAGATAAAAATAATTTAACTTTGTGCAAGTAAACAATAATAATAAAATTACACGTTAATTTAAAGCACAAATGAGCAATAAAATGCAGACATATGTTTCGGGATTGCTTGGAATCCCTTTTTCAATGCGACAGGGAGCTTCTAGATGCAAAACATCCAAATGAAGCAGACAGAACAACAAAAACAAAGCTTATATAGCCTAAGAATTATCTGTAAACCAATGAGAATAAAGGCAGCGTGAAGTGGAAGTAGAAGTAGCAGGAAGACACCAATAAGAGAGCAACAAACAAATCCAGTTGAAAGTACAGGAAGTAAAAAGGAATATCAATAAAAATAAAGCAAAAAAGACGACAGCATGCATAAAAATTGCAAAAATAATAAAATAAAATACAAAGAATAAAATTGAAATAAAAATAAGTACAGAAACTACCAAAACAAAATGCAAAACAAAGTACACATGTAAAGGAGGGGGAGGGGAGGGAGGGAGGAAGGAGAAAAATAGACACAAAAAAGGAAAACAACAAGAAAACATAGAAAGAACAACAAATTAAAGAAATTTATGCCAGACCTGTGAAAAATAAGGAGTTGAGGAAGAATCATTAACCAAATTAGAACTATTCCTGTTAATATGATAAGCTTCCCAAAAGTCAAGCTCTAAAGGGGAAGAACATTTTTGAATAATTTTACCAGAATTGAAATCAAAAGAGTGGTTGGAATTCCAACAATGTTGAGCAATGCTAGACTTATTTAACTCTTGCTTTCGTACATAACCTTTATGCTCATTTAAGCGAATTTTCAGAGCACGTTTTGTCTGCCCAATGTAAGAAAGGCCGCAACGGCAACTAATTTGGTAAATACCCCAAGTGTTAAGTTGATCGACAGGATCCTTAAGAGAAGAGAAGGAAAGTTTGTTACTAGGAGCAAAAACGACTTGAAATTGAAACCTTTTTAGGATTTTAGCAATACGGAAACTGACAGAATGAAAGAATGGTAACACAACCAAATTCTTTCTAGAAGCCACATTATTGGGACCAGAAGTTTTCTTAGAAAGTTTGTTATGAATAGAATCAATTAAGGAGTGAGAAAATCCTCTATCAACAGCTACAGCTTTCAGATAGTTGAGTTCAATCTTGAGAAGCTCAGGAGAAGAGCAAATATTAATAGCACGATGGACCAGAGCATTAAAAGCCGAATATTTTTGGTTGGGAGGATGAGACGACAGTCTGTGAGGAGGTAAAGAAACAGCAAAAGGTTTACGATAGACAGAAGTAGTGAAACCAGACTCACTCTTAGAAATAAAGACATCAAGAAACGCGAGGCTACTATTAAGTTCTTTCTCACAAGAAAACTGGATATTAGGATCAATGGAGTTCATAATAGAAAGAGCATCATCAATACCTAACAAGTTACTGTCCGTTAGGACAAAACAATCATCCACATAACGAACATAAAATTGAAATTGCAATTTCTGGAACAGTTTTTCCTCAAAATAATGCATATAGAAATCACTTAAAATAGGACTAAGAGGACTTCCCATAGCCAGGCCATCTACCATAGCATAGAATTTACCATTAAATACAAAAGTGCTCTGTTGCAAGCACACACGAGTAAGGAAAACTAATTCCTCAATTTCCACAGAAGTAAAATGGAATTCAGAAAGCCTTTTCCTGAGGCAAGTCAAAGCGCCATCAACAGGAACATTAGTAAACAAAGAATTAACATCAAAAGAGGCCATAACTGAATTATTCGGAACGAAGTTATGAAGTTTCTTAACAAAATCGGTGGAATTTTTAACAGTGAAAACATTCTGACTTCTAAGTGGAGAAAACACCGAAACTAAATACTTGGAAAGTTTATATGAAGCAGTGCCAATATTGGAAACAATTGGTCTGAAAGGAATACCTGCCTTGTGTACCTTTGGTAAAGCATAAAAACGTGCACAATTAGCAACAGAAGGAATCACAGACCGTTTAGCAATCAAAGGAATAGAATGAACAGACTTAACAGCAGAAGAAATAGCTTTTAACTCTTTGTCACTAGGATCTTTATATATTTCAGAATAAGGACCAGAAGCAATTAAGTCATCAGTTTTTTCAACATAAGATGATTTATTAAGAACAACAATCTGACCACCCTTGTCTGCTTTGGTAATGACCAAATCAGAATTGGAAACTAAATTATTGACACATCGTTTCACAGAATGGGTAAAACCAGTATTAGGAACTTTTGAATTGAAATCAACATTGGAAGCAATAAGATGCCGAACCGACTCTTTTTGAGTGGAAGTTAAGGCACTAAATTTGAAAGCTTTTTCAACCGGAGCAATAAGTTCAGAAAAAGAAGGCTTTTTAGCCAAAGCAAAATTGTTATTACATTTCAGAGCATTGATTTCATTACTATTCAAAGGAAATTTCGAAAGATTTACAACCGTGTTCCTATTAACAAGAGGCAAATCAGCCGGAACAGGAACATTTGAATCAATACACAACTTAGTAAATTTCTTATTTAAAGTAATTTTGTGACTGTCGGATGAACGAAGAGCTCTTGCCCATGACATTCCATCAATAGACTCAAAATCAAAATTAGAATTAGATACAGAAAGATGTAAATCATAAAGTTCACGTTCTATGAACGAAAGTTTTTTCCTAGTTTCTTGGATAGAAGCTCTAAGTAACGCTAATTTAGAACGAAAAATTACCTTATCAACCCTAACAGAACGCGGTAAATTACACTTCAAGGTGATAAACTTAGGAATAACTTTCTTGCGCCTGCAAGACTGGAGAAATTTTAAATGGTTCAAAAACCGAACCTTTTTAATCCGTAGATTACAAAATCTGTTAACCTGAGACATAACCGGAATCAAAACAACCAAAACATAAGGGGAAAACAATAGCTGAACCAATCAATAAATAAAAATAAACAGAAAGAACAAAATTCAAAAACAAGTGCGAAACATACACAACGTAACAATATGCGGAATGAATGTCAGAAAACAAAAAAGCGAAAACAAAAAAGCAAAAAACAAACACTGTCCAGAAAGGCAATGAAGAAAAGAACAAAAAACAAACTCACCAAGCAGCGAACAGATGGAAGAACAAAAACAAAAGAAAGAAGAACAAAATTCAAGGCACGTTAAGCCTAACAGATAAAAATAATTTAACTTTGTGCAAGTAAACAATAATAATAAAATTACACGTTAATTTAAAGCACAAATGAGCAATAAAATGCAGACATATGTTTCGGGATTGCTTGGAATCCCTTTTTCAATGCGACAGGGAGCTTCTAGATGCAAAACATCCAAATGAAGCAGACAGAACAACAAAAACAAAGCTTATATAGCCTAAGAATTATCTGTAAACCAATGAGAATAAAGGCAGCGTGAAGTGGAAGTAGAAGTAGCAGGAAGACACCAATAAGAGAGCAACAAACAAATCCAGTTGAAAGTACAGGAAGTAAAAAGGAATATCAATAAAAATAAAGCAAAAAAGACGACAGCATGCATAAAAATTGCAAAAATAATAAAATAAAATACAAAGAATAAAATTGAAATAAAAATAAGTACAGAAACTACCAAAACAAAATGCAAAACAAAGTACACATGTAAAGGAGGGGGAGGGGAGGGAGGGAGGAAGGAGAAAAATAGACACAAAAAAGGAAAACAACAAGAAAACATAGAAAGAACAACAAATTAAAGAAATTTATGCCAGACCTGTGAAAAATAAGGAGTTGAGGAAGAATCATTAACCAAATTAGAACTATTCCTGTTAATATGATAAGCTTCCCAAAAGTCAAGCTCTAAAGGGGAAGAACATTTTTGAATAATTTTACCAGAATTGAAATCAAAAGAGTGGTTGGAATTCCAACAATGTTGAGCAATGCTAGACTTATTTAACTCTTGCTTTCGTACATAACCTTTATGCTCATTTAAGCGAATTTTCAGAGCACGTTTTGTCTGCCCAATGTAAGAAAGGCCGCAACGGCAACTAATTTGGTAAATACCCCAAGTGTTAAGTTGATCGACAGGATCCTTAAGAGAAGAGAAGGAAAGTTTGTTACTAGGAGCAAAAACGACTTGAAATTGAAACCTTTTTAGGATTTTAGCAATACGGAAACTGACAGAATGAAAGAATGGTAACACAACCAAATTCTTTCTAGAAGCCACATTATTGGGACCAGAAGTTTTCTTAGAAAGTTTGTTATGAATAGAATCAATTAAGGAGTGAGAAAATCCTCTATCAACAGCTACAGCTTTCAGATAGTTGAGTTCAATCTTGAGAAGCTCAGGAGAAGAGCAAATATTAATAGCACGATGGACCAGAGCATTAAAAGCCGAATATTTTTGGTTGGGAGGATGAGACGACAGTCTGTGAGGAGGTAAAGAAACAGCAAAAGGTTTACGATAGACAGAAGTAGTGAAACCAGACTCACTCTTAGAAATAAAGACATCAAGAAACGCGAGGCTACTATTAAGTTCTTTCTCACAAGAAAACTGGATATTAGGATCAATGGAGTTCATAATAGAAAGAGCATCATCAATACCTAACAAGTTACTGTCCGTTAGGACAAAACAATCATCCACATAACGAACATAAAATTGAAATTGCAATTTCTGGAACAGTTTTTCCTCAAAATAATGCATATAGAAATCACTTAAAATAGGACTAAGAGGACTTCCCATAGCCAGGCCATCTACCATAGCATAGAATTTACCATTAAATACAAAAGTGCTCTGTTGCAAGCACACACGAGTAAGGAAAACTAATTCCTCAATTTCCACAGAAGTAAAATGGAATTCAGAAAGCCTTTTCCTGAGGCAAGTCAAAGCGCCATCAACAGGAACATTAGTAAACAAAGAATTAACATCAAAAGAGGCCATAACTGAATTATTCGGAACGAAGTTATGAAGTTTCTTAACAAAATCGGTGGAATTTTTAACAGTGAAAACATTCTGACTTCTAAGTGGAGAAAACACCGAAACTAAATACTTGGAAAGTTTATATGAAGCAGTGCCAATATTGGAAACAATTGGTCTGAAAGGAATACCTGCCTTGTGTACCTTTGGTAAAGCATAAAAACGTGCACAATTAGCAACAGAAGGAATCACAGACCGTTTAGCAATCAAAGGAATAGAATGAACAGACTTAACAGCAGAAGAAATAGCTTTTAACTCTTTGTCACTAGGATCTTTATATATTTCAGAATAAGGACCAGAAGCAATTAAGTCATCAGTTTTTTCAACATAAGATGATTTATTAAGAACAACAATCTGACCACCCTTGTCTGCTTTGGTAATGACCAAATCAGAATTGGAAACTAAATTATTGACACATCGTTTCACAGAATGGGTAAAACCAGTATTAGGAACTTTTGAATTGAAATCAACATTGGAAGCAATAAGATGCCGAACCGACTCTTTTTGAGTGGAAGTTAAGGCACTAAATTTGAAAGCTTTTTCAACCGGAGCAATAAGTTCAGAAAAAGAAGGCTTTTTAGCCAAAGCAAAATTGTTATTACATTTCAGAGCATTGATTTCATTACTATTCAAAGGAAATTTCGAAAGATTTACAACCGTGTTCCTATTAACAAGAGGCAAATCAGCCGGAACAGGAACATTTGAATCAATACACAACTTAGTAAATTTCTTATTTAAAGTAATTTTGTGACTGTCGGATGAACGAAGAGCTCTTGCCCATGACATTCCATCAATAGACTCAAAATCAAAATTAGAATTAGATACAGAAAGATGTAAATCATAAAGTTCACGTTCTATGAACGAAAGTTTTTTCCTAGTTTCTTGGATAGAAGCTCTAAGTAACGCTAATTTAGAACGAAAAATTACCTTATCAACCCTAACAGAACGCGGTAAATTACACTTCAAGGTGATAAACTTAGGAATAACTTTCTTGCGCCTGCAAGACTGGAGAAATTTTAAATGGTTCAAAAACCGAACCTTTTTAATCCGTAGATTACAAAATCTGTTAACCTGAGACATAACCGGAATCAAAACAACCAAAACATAAGGGGAAAACAATAGCTGAACCAATCAATAAATAAAAATAAACAGAAAGAACAAAATTCAAAAACAAGTGCGAAACATACACAACGTAACAATATGCGGAATGAATGTCAGAAAACAAAAAAGCGAAAACAAAAAAGCAAAAAACAAACACTGTCCAGAAAGGCAATGAAGAAAAGAACAAAAAACAAACTCACCAAGCAGCGAACAGATGGAAGAACAAAAACAAAAGAAAGAAGAACAAAATTCAAGGCACGTTAAGCCTAACAGATAAAAATAATTTAACTTTGTGCAAGTAAACAATAATAATAAAATTACACGTTAATTTAAAGCACAAATGAGCAATAAAAGCAGACATATGTTTCGGGATTGCTTGGAATCCCTTTTTCAATGCGACAGGGAGCTTCTAGATGCAAAACATCCAAATGAAGCAGACAGAACAACAAAAACAAAGCTTATATAGCCTAAGAATTATCTGTAAACCAATGAGAATAAAGGCAGCGTGAAGTGGAAGTAGAAGTAGCAGGAAGACACCAATAAGAGAGCAACAAACAAATCCAGTTGAAAGTACAGGAAGTAAAAAGGAATATCAATAAAAATAAAGCAAAAAAGACGACAGCATGCATAAAAATTGCAAAAATAATAAAATAAAATACAAAGAATAAAATTGAAATAAAAATAAGTACAGAAACTACCAAAACAAAATGCAAAACAAAGTACACATGTAAAGGAGGGGGAGGGGAGGGAGGGAGGAAGGAGAAAAATAGACACAAAAAAGGAAAACAACAAGAAAACATAGAAAGAACAACAAATTAAAGAAATTTATGCCAGACCTGTGAAAAATAAGGAGTTGAGGAAGAATCATTAACCAAATTAGAACTATTCCTGTTAATATGATAAGCTTCCCAAAAGTCAAGCTCTAAAGGGGAAGAACATTTTTGAATAATTTTACCAGAATTGAAATCAAAAGAGTGGTTGGAATTCCAACAATGTTGAGCAATGCTAGACTTATTTAACTCTTGCTTTCGTACATAACCTTTATGCTCATTTAAGCGAATTTTCAGAGCACGTTTTGTCTGCCCAATGTAAGAAAGGCCGCAACGGCAACTAATTTGGTAAATACCCCAAGTGTTAAGTTGATCGACAGGATCCTTAAGAGAAGAGAAGGAAAGTTTGTTACTAGGAGCAAAAACGACTTGAAATTGAAACCTTTTTAGGATTTTAGCAATACGGAAACTGACAGAATGAAAGAATGGTAACACAACCAAATTCTTTCTAGAAGCCACATTATTGGGACCAGAAGTTTTCTTAGAAATTTTTTTTTTTTTTTTTTTTTTTTTTTTTTTTTTTTTTTTTTTTTTTTTTTTTTTTTTTTTTTTTTTTTTTTTTTTTTTTTTTTTTTTTTTTTTTTTTTTTTTTTTTTTTTTTTTTTTTTTTTTTTTTTTTTTTTTTTTTTTTTTTTTTTTTTTTTTTTTTTTTTTTTTTTTTTTTTTTTTTTTTTTTTTTTTTTTTTTTTTTTTTTTTTTTTTTTTTTTTTTTTTTTTTTTTTTTTTTTTTTTTTTTTTTTTTTTTTTTTTTTTTTTTTTTTTTTTTTTTTTTTTTTTTTTTTTTTTTTTTTTTTTTTTTTTTTTTTTTTTTTTTTTTTTTTTTTTTTTTTTTTTTTTTTTTTTTTTTTTTTTTTTTTTTTTTTTTTTTTTTTTTTTTTTTTTTTTTTTTTTTTTTTTTTTTTTTTTTTTTTTTTTTTTTTTTTTTTTTTTTTTTTTTTGATTTATAGCAAAAAACACGATTAGTATATAATCGTAAAAGAGATTAATTGTTCGAATTTTGTAAAAGTTACCCGCTCTATTTTGTCTTAAACGTGTAAATGCTCAAGAAGATTTCCCTTTAAATTTAAACCTTTAACTAGAGGTTAATTTAAACCTTAATCAATATCGATGTTTTCGATACAAAATAAATCAATGAGAATACTAAACAAATAAATTTTAAAAATAAATATAAAAATATTAAATCTGCTGATTTTATTTTTGCCAAAATGCGTGATGTCATACTTCTTGCTATCTCCCTCCCTCCCCTTGTCACAAACTGTTACAATATCTCGAACTTCCTCCCCTCGTCGAAGCGGACATCATTTGTGAATGACCTCTATGACAGTGATTCTTCTTAATGATTTTTATGTATCTATTATAATGTTTAATACCTGTATATAAAAGAGCTCGTTTGTGTGTATGTATGTTTGTATATACGCTATATAAAGCCTTATCAATTGATGTATTGGAATGAAATTTTGCAAGAAACTCAATAACTCCCTGAGAAATATCATGCACGAAGTGCC
Organism: Octonoba sinensis; assembly: GCA_038502835.1. Taxonomy (NCBI): domain Eukaryota; kingdom Metazoa; phylum Arthropoda; class Arachnida; order Araneae; family Uloboridae; genus Octonoba; species Octonoba sinensis. Next base: position 96,052,285 of record CM076599.1, on the reverse strand, counting down.
ATACGAAAATTCGATATATTTTTTAAAATTCTAATTCCAAGATTTGTTTCGACAATAAAAATATAAAAATTCATTTCATTTCCTAAAATTTTAAATCATTCTGAAGTTGTTAAAAACTGTAGAATTTACTCGAAAAGACTTTAGAATAAATAGAACATGAGTTAGTACCCAGAATGTCATTTATTCGAAAGAGGATTAAGCCTTGAGCTTAAGCTATTGTTAAATGGAGATTTCGGAGAAAATGAATTCTAATAATGCAATGTTGTAAAAATAAGCCGTGAGTTTTAATTTAAACCTAATAACCAGGTTTCATGCTATTGAACATGTATGAGTTTGATAGATTTCCACAATATTTTTATTGTGACTGCGCAGCGCCGGATAATTTTTATGATAATTTAAAGCATTTCTTAAATTGTAGACATAGCGAAATTCCTCTTGATAATATCACTAAATCAAAATGTAAATTCTATATCGGCTTACAATAAAATTCAGTATTTCACATTTAAATAAGAAAACATTTTATAGCTATTTTCCTCTTGATGTTTTCACGTCAATTTAACGGTAAACAGATAAAAGCATCACAGCTTATCGTTCCTACTGAATTATTTTAGAAATTTTTCGAAGCATGTGCTTAAGAATTTGTAAACAAGATTTCAGGAAAAAGGATTTAAGTTCTTTTCAAGTTTTAAATCCTGCCCTTTTTTGCCCTCTTCCAAATGATTTATTTCATGTCGCTGAAATTTTAAAAAGTAGTCCTAAGCGTGACTATCGTGGGAATGGAAGAGATTACTCTTGAATTGTTCAGAAATTTAGCTTGCGATTTGTCTGCATTTTCATTCACAGCATAAAGTCTTAATATTATCACATGGAAAAAAAATCATACATTCTTAATCTTTTATATTGAAGAACATACTGAAAAGAGGACTTTTATCTAGGTAATAACCGACTTAGAAATAAGATTATAATATGTATCATGTATATATACGAGTATATATATGTATATACATAACACTGAAAACAAAATAACTTTTTTAGACCCCTTTTTGAATTCTGTTTCGTTTTTGAAACATAGATACTTTTTATATGTCTCCCCCAGCCTGGGAAACGAACGCGGGAAAGATTATGTAATGTGAACTAAAAATAGTTTTGCAGAAGAACAAATAGCAAAATCGTTGCTTCATCACGTGACATGTAGCTCGAGAGGTTATAAAAGGCGATCTCGCAAGCTTTTCGTAGGAATTCACGATGTAAATATTGTAGATAGAAGAGTGTGATGTTTTGTGTCGTCTTATATTTTGGAATATGTGTATTTAATATGTGAAGCTACTAATAGATCAAGTATTGAAGATTTCGGCCACGATTGACTTACCAACGAACATTACATTTAAAATAACGACTGCATGTAACTGTGATGTTACATATATATATACACTCATATATATATATATCAGTTTATGTATGTATCTATTTAACTCTCTAACCCGTTTGTGTAAGTCTGCTAATGCGATCGATTTGTAAACAAAGTCAGTCAAGTGGTTTTTGAACATTAATGTTTCTCGTAAAAGCGAATGGAAATAGCCTTTAGATTCTTTTTTTTTTAAATTTGTTTTGAAGTTTCTCCATTTTCAAACCTAATAGAGGTGCATTTTCGTAAATGAGAAATTCTTAATGTTATGTTAATCAGATGCTAAATAGCACTGCACCTGATTCAGGAAGCCATTTTCAGAATAATACGTTACTCTATAAGTTAGTAGCATCATTTATTAATGAGACGCTACACGAAGACGCGCTATCGCACGTAAGTGGATTCGGCAAAACGTCATTTTCTAATAGAATTTTGTACCTTAGAACTAACTCGCTACAATAAAAAAACTGTCATTTTTTTTTTAGAGTAACCAGGAAAGGTGCATTAAGTGGAGCAAAATTTTCAAATTATAAAAAAATGAAAGTTCCCAACATGTTGCTCCCTATTTCCCCCAGTCTTGTTTCAAGAATAGTCATACAGGGTGCGGCAGAGAGGACGGACGGTTTTAAAAAAATCATAAAATAGTTAATTTTTACTCAAAAACAAATTTATTGATGCAACCAGGTTCGCAAGGAAATAGCATTTGAGACAGTCAAGTGTTGAAAATCACATCAGTCATGTGGTGGCCGAAATCGTTGATGCAGTGCTGGAGGCGCTCTTGGAAGCTAGCGTAGACTCTCTCCACAATTGTTCTTTCAACTTGGGCGACTTCCACGCGAATTGCGTCCTTCAATTCGTCCAGAGTTCGGGGCTTGTTCTCGTATACTCTAGCCTTGAGGTGTCCCCATATAGATAAATCTGGGGACTAAGGAGGGCAATGAACATCGCCAAACCTGGAAATAAAGCGACCAGGGAAGAGAGGGCGAATAACGTCCATTGATGCTCTGGCTGTGTGGGCGGTCGCCCCATCCTGCTGGAACCACACACGTCGGGTTGGAACACGTCGCCGTCGTAATTCAGGGAAAAAGAAGTTGGTGATCATTTCGACGTAGCGCTCTGAGTTCACGGTAACAGCACGACCATTACCGTCTTCGAAGAAGTTAGGGCCAATGATGCAAGTTTGCGATACAGCGCACCAAACCGTTACTTTTGGGCTGTGCAGCGGTCTTTCGTGTAACGGTTGCGGATTTTCACTATCCCAATAACGGCAATTCTGCTCGTTAACCATGCTGTTTAGGTGAAAGTGGGCTTCGTCACTCATGAACAAAATGAGGTTCTCATTTTGATCGATCAGTGCTTCCATCTCATGTGCGAAGTTCATTCGTTGTGCATAATCTCCGGACTGTAACTGTTGCACAATAGCCAATTTGTAGGGGTGAAAGCGGAGATCCATACGCAAAATTTGCCTTACCGAACGATCACTGAGGCGAAGTGCAGCAGCATGATTTCGGGCAGATCGAGTCGGACTGCGAAGAAAGCCTTGCGAACAACATTTTCAGGAGTTCGAACTGTTCGCGGAGCTCCTCTTGGTCTTCTGTTGATCAGTTCACCACGCCTGTCAAGTGATTCAACTCGACGAAGGATGGTGTTTCGAGAGGGAACAGCTCTATTCCGATGAATGTTGAAGTGGCGACGAAACTCACGCTGTACGACGGTGACTGACTCATTATTTTGGACGAAATAATCATAGGCGAAAACGCGGTGCTCCACCGTCCAAGGCTCCATGACGACAACTGGTAAAACAATGCTAGGAACTCACAAGTCGAACGGCACCCTCCCCACCTCTCTCGTAGACGGAGGGGAAAGTACTACCCATCTCAAAAACGTCCGTCCTCTCTGCCGCACCCTGTATAATGCTTGACTGAAAACTCATGTTTTGCTCGTAAAATTTGGTAAACTTTTCTTAAGTAAGGTATAATGCCCTAAAGCTGACACTTCAAATAAAAATACTTTTAAAGTACTACCAATTCCATAAAATAGTTTAAAATGATATTTTCTTTCTTTTTGAATGGTATCACTCCTTAAATCTCTTTAAAGTGGTAATACATTAAATATTTTTTTATTTAAGGGTGTCGACTTTAGGAACCGCTGTTTATGTGTCAACTTCAGGGCACTTGACTCTCTTGCTTATCATGGTTGCTCACTCTTGCTTATTTACAAGTCTTCGTCGTTCAAAAATCAATCTTTAAATAAATAAAGATAAATAACTACGGTTATTTGCTTGAGATAACAAATAATCAATGTTCTCTTATATGTCTATTTATCCTGAAGATTAAGTTGATGAATTTTAGTTGAGAAGGAATATAAGATAAATCAGAAAGGCAAGTGTTACTTGAGAACTGTCGTAGAAAATTTCAATGCTAAGAGTGGTGGTCGGAAGAAACCAAAACTAAATATAGGCAGGTAAAAGAAAATTGCAAAAAATTCTGCATACACATGTTTCAGGGTTACAAAGAATTTTTTTAATTGCAAAAACGTTTTAGCTTCTGGACACTAAGTAGCAGCTCTAATGAGAATTTTTACAGTGCAATATTTATTTAAACGTCTGAGAAATAATACTGCTGTCATTTATGTTTGTACAAATCTTTATTATTTGCCATAGGGAAATATTAATACATACATAGCTTTGCTTAGTATTTTTGAGTAACAAAGGGAAAAAAAATCTTAGCTTTTGTAACTAATAAATGTGATTTTTCAATTATTTTCCAATTGTTTCTACTTTCTTGTTACTTACTTTTGATGCTTGCGTTAAGGAATATAGAAAGTACTTTCCAACTTGGTTTCGTGCATTACTCTTTTAGAAAAGACGTGTTTCACAGCAACCGTTGCATGAGAACGTTAAACAGTTTTACAGTAAGTACTTGACTGAAATGACGAACTTCAATGCTACTTGACAGCAAACTTTAAGGTGTAACTCTTTACTCTTTTTCTTTTTTATTCTAAGACTAGCTGACATGCCCGGCGTTGTGCGGGATAATATTGCATCATTCGCAAGCCAAGTGCCACACGTCCAAAATTTTATTGTAAATATATAAGGAAAAATTTTCTTAAATCCAAGTAGAAGATAGGCAACAGTCCTTAAAAATCCCATTTAAACAGAGAAACTCCTTAAAAAATCCCAATTGCCCTAAAAACAACAGCCTCAAAAAATTTCTTTTAGACCAAAAATTAGTATGATAATCCATGAAAATCCACATTAAAATGCAAGCAACAGTTCATAAAAGTTATCGTTAGAGTAAGGGCAACAGTAACTAAAGTGCACATATATATCAGGATAATTGTTCCAAAATGATATCAAGAGTCCGTAAAAATCGCAATTGCAATATAGACAACTCCACATCTAAAAATTCCCATCAGAATAAGAGCTGTATTCTCTTTAAAAACGCCCATTAGATGAAGAACAATGGTCCCTGAATATCTCTGTTAGAATAAAGACGTCAGCGACTTAAAACACCCATTAGACTACAGACTTTTAAGAGCTGCTGTTCTTAAAATTACCCACAGTCCATTTTAATATCCCCATCAGAATAAGGAAATCCGATCCTAAAAATCCCTCTTGCAAAATCGTCAAAATATTTCAATAAAATAGCACTTTTATAATAGTCGCTAAAAAACGAAAGAAAAGCATTATTTCCTAATGAAAATACACATGCGCATTTAAGTTAGAAAATGTTCAGTACTGAGCCAGTACTGTGAGCAATATAAGTTCATAGAAGGAGATTAAATTCTGTCCAAATGGCATCAAATAGGTGTTACAAAAAAGGAATAAATGTTTGAAAATAAATCACTTGAGTAAAATATGGAATGTATCAAAACCGCTACTTAAAAAAAGTTAAAGTAAAGTAGAAGATCGCCAAATTGCACTACAGTAATGGAAGCATAACGCAAATGCGCCAAGATCCTAAAGTGTAAACCGCGTATGGAATTAAATGAGAACAACGTTACTAATAAGGATTTTTGGCGCGGTTTCAAAAAGTTACGAAGCGTAAAATACAAATTTGAGAACAATTAACTGCACGGGGGAAAAATTTATCACCTCATGACGAAATTTTAAATTTCATCAAAAATCATCGATATCGAAAGCCTTCCAACCTAGTAAAAGTATGCGAATTAATCCAAAAATTTCATTCGTTTTACGTTAATCGAAATTATCTATTTGGCTACAAAAGTACTCTTTGTTTTGGCGAAAATACTCAAATTGAGCGAATAAATTCAGAGGTAATTTGAGCCTCGTTTTAATATTCAAAAACTACTTAAAATGAATATTGCGCTGGTTCTATTTGTTCTACGAATTTCAGAAAGACATTATCGTGTGCAGTTATGCATAAAAATTACAGTTGTGCATCTTATTCAGGAAAATTACGAAACGTAAAATAAAAAATTAAAAACAATTAGTAACTAGACGAAAAAAAAATCCTCTTCTTGGCGAGAAAAGCATATTTTCGCGATTTAATCCGAAAAGGATTACATTAGTTTTACTTCAGCATAAATCACTTATTTGGCGACAAAAGTACTCTTTACTTTGGCGAAAACACGCAAATTGAGCAGAGAAATTCAGAGGTAAGCCTCGTTTTAAAATTCGAAAACTACTTTAAATGAATATTGAACATGTTCTATTTGTCCTGCGAACTACAAAAAAAAGTCATTTTGTGCAGTTTTTTACGGGTATTCATATGATGCAAAAAGCTAAAACGTGGGACGTTTCTTCGATGAGATATTCCTAAAGTTAAGTTTTTCTTAAATTGGAATAAAAGAAGAACAAATTCGAATTTTCGGAAAAACTCTTCGAGGTGCACGAGGACCTGACCCAAGGTACCTGTAACCAAAATTTCGTACTTCTAGCCTAGACCGTTCCATCTCGGCAGGAGGCGAGCGATGCACACACACACATACATACACACACTTTTGGTTTTATTTATATAGATATTCAGAAGTCATCCGGTTTGACTTAAATTACCTTAGAAAACTCTTACCTGAGAGTGTATTTTAAGTTTTACTGCTTTTTAAGCTTGCACTTGACATTAAATAACATAAGTACATAAGTAACATAATGACATAAGTATTCTTTTATTCCTTAATTAATTATCGTTACAGCTAAAATTAACGAATAAAACGCACCCTCTTCCCATTTTTTAACGGAAACTGCGAAAGAATCAGCCTTTTAAAGTATTACGTAAATATTTAGGTTACAAAAGAAATGTAATAACAATTTCTAAAATAAACGTTTCCAAGTATCAGTAAGCTGTGTTTTTTAATGCAATTAACGCGCAAAATAAGTTTCCATAGTTGCTTATTTAGTAATAAGCGTTCCATAAATTTTGATTATGGTGTTTATTATACATTGGAATTTTTTGGGTAGCTGAAAAATTTTCTCCATTCATTAGATTTTAGCAAAAATAATAAGAAGAATTTTTTACCCGAACTTAACAAAGCAAGTACAAGGTTTCAAGTTCATTAGAAAGGAGTACACTGTCTTCGGTAGCTTAGCATAAAAATCCTTCGGTATACAATCTCAGACTGTAAGCTTTAACTATTTCCATGAGTCTAACTTTTCATTTCCGTTTCGGAAAAATTATCGAGACGTTTTCGATTAAAAAAAAAAGAGAAGTAAACGGAAATGCATTTTTCCTTACAGGTCTCTTAACTGCAACATTTCGGTTTTAAGCTTATTTGAAGGTATGCAGTGAAAGTAATTTGAAACAGATGCATTTTTTTTCGAGAAATTTAATCTTCTTCAAAATGATTTTTTTGAAAAATTTTGAAGTTTTCACTCGAGGAATTAAATCAAGATGCCTTTTTAAAATACAAATATGTTTTAGTTTAATCTTCGGTGTCAGGAAATTGACTTCACTTTCAAATTTGTCCTTGCGACATTAAATAAATAAATAAATAAAAAACACTTGCTCTAACATTGAATGCTTAGGGTATTTGTATATTCGAATTCTATTATTTGAAAATGAGAACGCTGTCTCTTATTACTAACTGAGTGTTGTAAGAATTTGAAAGGGTTACAGTGCAGTATAAAATACTTTAATATTAAAATATGTTGAGTAAAAGTACAAGCAGCATAAATATATTTAAACAAATTTTGTCATAAGAAAATTTTTAGAGTCTAAAGAATTTTATATATCTCGTTAAATCTTCCGGAATAATATAATACAAATTTCATGTTCAGTAACAAATTAAGTTTAATCAAATAATGTGTGACTTAAACAAAGCCGAGGAAGTTTCGTAGAGGAAATGTATGTTAGGTTAAGGTGAAATGGGATTAATTATTGGAAGCTCACATATGAGGAGCAAACAGTCAAACCGTGTTTTCTCAAAAAAAAAAAAAAAAGAAAAAGAAATTAAAGTGACTGGTTTTTCTTTGAACTCCTCATTAATTAGTTCAAAAGTATGTTGTTATTTGTAACCAAAACAAGTTTAAAGCTTATTTTGGTTACAAATAACAACATACTTTTGTACCAGTTAGAGAGGAGTTCAAAGAAAAACCAGTAACTTTAATTTAATTTTTTTGGAGAGAAGGTTTGACTGTTTGCTCCTCATATATAATTTGAAAAATACAATTGATTTTATTAAAATTTTAAAATAATGTAACCACTATTTAGTAGAGGGTTTTTTTGTTAAATAATTAGTCAATTTTTTATTCAAAAGAAGCGCAAGAGTTAGTTAACTTTGCTATGTGTCTTAGATATGAGATTTTGATTCATTATTTGTAACTTAAATTTTTAGAGTCTTTTATTTCGATCAGTAATGACCTCAAAGTTTTATTTATGTCTGTAAATTTTTTATAATGCTTCAGTTTTTATAAAATTTTCTTAACATAAACAAATTCTAAGCAATCTGAAGCAAATGAAAAACTGAGACTCAAAACCGCTGTCTTCTTCGTCCTCCAACACTTCGACGCAACCTCTTCATCACAACTGCTGTTCATATTTTCATTCTAAATCAAATTTCTAGTGTAGGCAATTCAAACTCTCCGACTCAACTGCACGAGGGCTGTCAAATAAAGGTCGAGTTATTGCCGAGTTAATATTCTCCCCCGCCCCTTTTGTCCGAACTTTGGATGTCGGGGCCTAATTAAGTTTAAGACGAACATTCTCTGGGGCCTCCTTCGGAATGATAAACAGACACTCAAAGTTATCGCTCGATTCTGTAGTCTGTGTTTTGACTGGGTCCTTGCGTATCTGACGTCATGGTAAGAGATCGCTGTAAAAGAATTCCGAGATCTGTGAATGCAAAGAGATTTCAAGAAGACATCTTAAATTTAGGGGGAAGTCGTTGTCTCGGCTATTTCGCTAAAGACACATAATAATATTAATGTAATGAATTCATTTGTTGGTAAGACTGGAAAATACTGAAGCGTTTTTTGAAGAGTAGATTAATTATGCCGTTGAATGCATTTTAAATGAATTTCCTTAATGAAAGAAAAAATAATGACACACGCAAAGGGAGAGAAGATTCAGAGAGAATGGAAGTTAACCGAGCATATCCAATTTAAATATTATTTCTTTTAATCTGCGAAAGATATTTTTCTCCTATACTACTACTTCTAATGGGGTTGGGCTTTTGATCTGCTCCGGGAATTGTTAAATTGACTTAGACCAAGCTAGATGAGTCCAGGGCCGTGGTAGCCTAGTAGTTCGGACTTCCAGCCGGTAAAGGTCGCGGGTTCGATACCCGACCTTCTGAAGATCCATCATGTGCACTGGGGGATACGTGCATGCAAAATCCGTGGACACCACTACCCCACCACTTTGGGCTAGGGGGAGGGTATCCCTAAGGCCAAGTGCTAACAGTGAAAGAGGATAGAGGAGAAAAGTCTAGCTGGGTCCAGAGCTTGTTGATAGTCGTCGCTTTTGTACTTGTATGAATATCGTTATGTTATGATGATGAAAATTAGAAATTTGTTTTCATCAATCATGCAACTTATTCCACTTATTCTGTCTATATATAATCAATTTAAGTATTTCTCAACTAAAGACAGTGCATTACTTTTTTTATCCTTTGTATGAACATAAACGTTATAATAAATAATAAAATAAAAAATGTATTATATATGATAGTTGCAGAAAGATTTGTCGTAACCGTGTTGTGTAACCGTCAAACATATATAATGTTATTTCTTTTATTACCATCTATAAGCTCTTATTAAGCCAAACTCCTCCACCCCCTTTCCACGCTCAAACTTCGCCAAAAATCGTTCGAGTTTTCACGAGCAAATTGTGAAACTGCAGTACTGATGAGCTATACGAGAATCAGTTGCCCCTTTTCTAAACAAATATGTTATTTGTCAAAATTCTAGTTTCAGTACTGTATGATGAAAAATAAAATCTCCTGTTACATTTTATTTCATTTTAATGTTTCCATCTTTAAATGCTTCCAGGGGTCCTTTTTGAAAGATTCTAACGCATTAAATATGTTCGAGAAAAGAAATATTACCCAAAGATAACCTTTGGAGACTTTCATCACAAAAGAGAATGAAAGAGGGGGTGTGCAAGGGAGCGTCTACCCACTTAAGATCGCTCTTACAAGGGAATCCCGCGGGAGGTCTTGCCTCAGAAGGCTGCTTTCATAAAGGAAAGATCACTCCAAAAAGAAAAGGTTTTATTAGAATAGTTCCGATTTTTTCTTCGTGCAGACAAATGACCCTTTCATAAGCATTACGCTAAAACGAATACCGATACAGTATTTAGTTATTTTTCGATGCATACTTGGCGACTTGAATATGAAAAATTAACACACTTCAAATATTGTTTTGTATGTGAAGTGCAGTGACTCAAATGAGAAGGTCAGTGAGTTTTTTCATCTTCTAGCAATGCATGTCCGAACAATTTTTTGAATAAGGCAAACCATATTAAAATTTTCTTGTATGCTTGCTCCCAAAATGATTATAACATAGGGGTCGTTCATAAATGATTTCACTTTTTTTTCCATGTGTTTGGGCCCCTTCCCTTTGTCAAAAAATGGTACATTTCAACATACCACCCTTGTCACATGTTACGCTATATTGCATAAGCACGTATACTTGCATACGTGCAACGAAATACCTTTCGTTCTAGATCACATTTGTAATTTTATTTTTGAACTTTCAATGACATTTCTGAGCAGACAATAATTATGATGACATGTATACTTAATTTGTGTAAAAAATCAAAGTAAGGTTTACAACAAAAAACATACTTAGTGTCAAGGATGTGGAGTAGAGCATTGAACAGGAGCGCGGAACAGTAGAGCAACGAGATTTAGTACGAAAGTGGAGCGGAACCAGAAAAAAAAATATATATTGTTCTCCACTGCTCCGATTTTATTTTAACTTTTAAATTTTTTATTATGTGAAAAAATTAACCGGAAAAAAGATGAATAAAATTATCTATTAAAATCATTCGGAGTAAGCAGCGGAGCTGGAGTGGGGCCGGAGCAAGTATTTAAAAGTCGGAGTGGAGGTGTAGCAGAACAACTCAAAAAATTGGCTGCTCCAAATCCTAGTATCTAGCAGTAAAAAACATTCACTATTCAAATTTTGTTAAAACTAATTACGCTATTTTGTCCTAAAATTGTAAATGCCCAAGAAGATAGCAGTTTAAGTTAACTGGAAGTTGCGCTATTTTGTTCTAAAATCGCAAATGCACAAGAAGATTGCCTCTTAAATCCAAACTTTTAGCTGGAAGTTAATTTAAACGTTAATTAACATCGATGTTTTTGATACAAAATGAAATCAATGAAAATGCAAGAAATAAATAAATAAAAAAATGGCATAACAATATTTAATCTGATTTTTATTTAAACCAAAATGTGTGACGGCACACTTCTTGATACTTACTCCCCTCTCCTCGTCACAAACTGTCACAGTTTCTGGAACCCCCTTCCCACTCGAAACGTGACATCATTTGGGAATGACCCCACACTAAAAAGGATCTTTTGACTTTACTTTTTTCTTTGCTATAAGTGAAGAGTTTATCTTAGCTACACTAAAATTAGAAAATAATTATAACGAATGATAAAAATGAAAATACATGTACAAAACCAGAAAAAAAAAGATGAATGCATACAGTGCGTATCGAAATGATAGGTCCATCAGTAAAAACGAAATTCATGTTGGGAAAAAAAATTTATTATGCATTAAGTACTATTTTATAATATACTCTAGTTCATCCAATGAAAAAATAATGCTTAAATAATATACAAATCATATTAATGATAAACGAAACAAAAAAATTGTGAAATTGCTGTTTCAAAAAGATAGGTCCACTGAACCAAACATTAAATTAATAATCAATTAATAGGAAATTTTCCCATCTTTTTCCAAAATGAGCTCATAAATCCTATTCGGCATGGTTTCTACAAGTTTTTGCAAACAGCTGGTCTCGATTTTTGCCCATTCGGAGGAAATAGATCTTTTTAAGTCTGTAGTACAGTTGTACTGCCTTCCATCTGCATATACTGCTCTTGCGAGTATGCCCCACATGTTTTCTACCGTATTCAGGTCCGGGCTGCAAGGTGGCCAATCGATAATATGCACACCATTATCCAGGAACCACTCAAAAGTGGACTTTGCAGTATGAACAGGAGCATTGTCCTATTGGAACATGAAGAACGGCCCTCCAATGTGCTCTGCTTGTGGAAGAAAATGTTGTTCGAGCAGCTGTTGATAGCCTGCAGCATTCAAGCGATTGTATACAAATGTTATATCAGTTTTTCCTGCGCATCCGAAGCCGGCGCACACCCTAACGGAGCCCCCACCAGCTTGCCTCTTCGAGAATATCTCTCTATCGTTACGCAGATCATGCCAGTAATATTGCCAGCCATCTGGACCTTCCAGATTGAATTTTTTTTCATCACTGAATATCACTCGATGCCAGTTTTCTTTCCAGGACATCACTTCCTGTGCGAATTTCACTCGCTTTTCTTTGTGATTTTTAGTCAATTTTGAAGCCGCTTTCCTCTTCCTGTAAACTGAACTACCGAACTTCTTTATCACTCTATGGACCGTTGATTTTGATATTGCAGGAATTTGTTTTCGGGCCGAAGTGGATAAGCTCGTATTTCCAAATTTTAACTCCTTTACAATAGTCCTTCTTTGTCGGGGTGTCACTTTTGACGGCCGACCAGATGATTTTTTCTTACCATAAGCACTTCTAAGTCGCAAAAAATTGCTTACGACATTATGAGATCTGTTTAAAAGTTTAGCTATTTCTCTGTTCGATTTTCCACACTTCTTAAATGCGTCAATTTTCTCCTGTTCAACCAGCGAAAGACTGCAACGACGACCCATTTCGTTTGATTACAATGTGGTGTTCAACTCCGTTTAAATACTTCCACGGCAGCCCGCGTAGTCCCATAGTAAGATTTAACTATGATGATTATGCAAGTTTTATGGAAAAAAACGTTTTGGTACAAGGATTTATAAAGGCGGACCTATATTTTTGAAACGGCTTCAAAATAAAAATTTTCATAAAATAAAAAAGAATTATTTATTTTTAACAAATTGCTTTCTAGATAATTATAACGATTATTGTTGAATTATCTGTACCAAAAAAACAGGAATTATTCTCAATTAACAGTCGAAACATTGAAAAATGCGGGTGGACCTATCATTTCGATACGCACTGTAAACATAGCCTCAAAAAAGGCAGTAAGAGAGAGCATCGAAAACTGCGAACTTTCGTTAACGACAGCACAATTTAAAGAATTTTAGAAGTTTCTTTTGGGTAAATGTGCAAATCCAGTACTTTTTTTATTTACCTTAATACTTTCTATGTAAAACCTTTTCATGTTTGTTTCCCTTTAACATAAACATACTGTTTATTGATTAGTACAAAGAATTAGGATGTTATTACGCGAAGGAAAAATTTCGATTAATGTTCTCTGTGTTTTTAAATCAAACTGGATCCATTAAAAAAAAGTGTATCGATAAGGTATTTAGTTTAAACACTTTTCCTCTTATTGCCCCATTTCTCCATATTAAAAAAATCCTAAAAATGTTTATTTAATTTAGAATTTACTATTTTGAAAGAAATATTTATACAAGTTTTAGTTATTTGTTTTACTTTATCTACTTCATCAAATTATTTCAGCTTTGTAGATTTTTCTATGATCGTGATGTCCTGTTAATTTAGACTCAAACACGCTTTAATTTAAATTTCATTAGTTAACGGCTAAAAAAAGGAAGTACTTTTGAAAAAACGTCTTGATTTATAATCTTTCAGAATTAAAATTAGTGCAGTAACAAGAAAACAGTTTGCATTATTTGCCTGAATCGCTTTTAATTAAATTAAAAATCATGAGCTCTAAGAGGCCATTATTATCTTTCATAAACACTTTTACCGTTAAGTATTCATAAGTGGAGTTAATTAAGTTTACGTGTTGCTTAAATTTTAATTCCACTCTGAAATGCTCATTTTTAAGATCCGTGAAGTATCTTAAGCATCTTAAAATAAGTCGTTTTATTACTTTAAGAATAGGTTTGTTATTATTATTTTTTTGCCAAAAAATAGAATTTCATTGCCGAATACGTAATACGTATTCCAGCTACACTGCAATTTGAACTTGTTCAAAACTATTTGTCTAACGTTTTTGATATATCTATCTACGTGGGGTTCTACGTGGAGTTCACTAGGCAAAATTAGTTATCTTAAAATTAATTAGACTATTTTCACAGCTTTTTCTGATTATAACCCAGTATTTACATTTAATTCAATCGTTATAAAAGAAATTTATTAATTGTTACAATAGTCATAGTGTTGTGTTTAGTGTTAATTTTATGTAATGTAGAAGAGCTTTATTTAGGCCTAGTTTTTTATTAGATTTGTCGAACTCGATGTAAAGCGATGCAACGGCTTCCTTTGTTTACATTGCTTTCATCGGTGCCACGTGACCAATGACGTTGCTTGAATTGCCTCCATTCTTATTAGTTTATTTTTTGTTTCTTTTGGCGTAATTATTACAGTAGCACAATGAACGCGAAACCTAATCATTGAAGGGCTATATTGGTTGCCAGTTAACAGGTTGTGGTGGTCATTCATTGGTTAACCAAAACTGACGCTTTAGTCGAAAAACTGATATGATATTACACGTGCATTACTATTATTTATTATTATGTATAAATGTTTGAAATACGTATTTTGAACCACATACTATCAGATTTTCATGGGTTCAGAGAAAGAAACAACTACTTTGTGTGACCAATATCCATAATTCATACAATTCCATTTAAGTCGGTGGGAACGTGCTCCTTATAACTCACACAGCCGCAGTACTCGCCAATTGTTTTTGCCTGAATGCATTAATTTTCGTGCTGTTCTCAGAAATTCACCACAATGAAAGATTCGTAACTTAAAAAATGACTTAATTTTAATAATAAATTGCAATCGACGAACACTATAAAGAGGCTTATTGACAGCATCGTTCTTTATATTTAAATAATATTGGAATTTTCAAACTATATCATCACGTCATTAATTTAATATTCTTTTTATTAATAAATACATTGAAAATACTATTTGACAAAAAAAGTTCTTTTAAAACTTTGACTGTTTGAAATGAAAAGAATATATACAACTGTAGCGAAAATAATTAAATTCACAGCTAATAATGGGCTGTTCTCTTAAAATTACGATTATGACTTTAATTTTGTGAAAATAGCTTCAAACATATAAAAAAGAAGAAAAGAAAAAATAGGATTTCTTCTTTTGAAGTATGAAATAATGAGTTGGCTGAACTCTTCGAAAAAGTCACGAAAGAATGTCTTACGCTATTGTTAAATTTCGCGGTTTAAATTCATTCCCATAGAAGTTTAATTATAGGAGAGACCAGGGGTACTTGATCCCTTTGTAAAAAATATATCAATATGAATTAGTAGAGCATTAAAATCTGTCTGAAATGTTTAAATGTGCATTTGTACACAAATTCAGGCAACACTTAATCTTTTTCAGCCATCTTTTTTTTGCTCAATAAGTGATTGTCTGAATGTGGCAAGGGCGAGTTTTTTCAAGTTAAGTAATATCAAAGTTGTCAATGTAATATCAGAAAGGGATCAAGTATTCCCTGCGAAAGGATTATGTATTCCTTGGTGTGGGGATACATGATCGCTTAACAAAAAATATTAAAAAAAATATTTTACTAAAATTATCTGCTTAGTTTCAAGTAAAAAAATACAGTCTGAGGGAGGGAATCGTTCCAAATGTTCATGTCAAAAATGTCTGAAAAGTAATTATTTGCAGCAGAGGAAAAAAAAAATTGAAAACCAAACTGGGCATCAAGTATTCCCAGTCTCCCCTACGGCGTAGAACATGCATCACTTAAGACTTATAAGAAAAGAAAAAAAGTACTTTTCAATGACCTACAATTGTGAATATCGTCTCATTGATTCCAACAAAGTCTTTCATTTAACTTTTCGTATACAGAATCGAATATAAGTCAACACTAAATGTATTTGAACTTAAAAATATCGTTGGAAATAAGAGAAAATATGACTAACAAAGGGGTTAGCAAATTAAATAATTTCAGTTATTAAAAATTGCTTTTCCTATTCTATGTTTTTATTTTATTTTATTTTTTATTTTTATGGTACATGATTCGATTTACATTGCATGTAATCGAACAGTGCATTTTACAGCACTGTTCTAACTTTGACCATTATTGATCTAAATTCTAGTTAAAAAAGTTAGTTTCTTTTGCCAAACTTTTATGACATTTCTATAAAGTGAAGGAAGATAAAATGGCTAACAACAGTTTTCTTTTAAATTTTTTTCTCAATATCGAGATCTGTTATGATTTTGTGTGAAATGATACAATCTGTAACCAACCCTTCTCGATGAGTAGTAGTTAAATCCAGAGACATAATGTTTTATAATGCTGTGTGTTTTTTTTAATTTCAGCTGATTGAAAATGCTCTGTGCGATGTTTGCACATTTTACGAGTGTGTTATTATAACACGTGATAAACAAAACTCTTCTGAATCGGTAATTAATACAAGTTTGCTTCGAAAAGTATATTTGTCTTGGGATCTCTAATAAATTTACTAAAATAGAAGCAAAAAATAATATAGGAAGCTTCCCCACGGTTAAATAGGCTGGAATGCATGGCCACTTTAAATCACGTTCTTTATAGAGACAGTCACATTTATGGCGTCCTGGGCAGAAGACGATGAAATTCATCGGCGTCTACTCCGCTCGGAAACTATTCTTATACGGGAGACCTAGATTTTAGCCGAGATTGAAAATTTTCTTCATGTATTTTCTTTTCACTTCGATGATATACTTTGGTTGAGGCATTTTTAACATTTTCATCAGCATTTTCTCATTTAAATAATGAATATTTTACAGTTTATGTGCATGAAAATAATAAATATTTATTTATTTTTATTCGCTGCTTTGATATCTGATTTGTTTAATAGATTTCCTGCACATTATTCTAGTCCTTTGCAAATGAAATGAACATTTAAAAAAAATAAAATTTAAGCTTTTTTTCATGTTCTATTTTTAAACATTTTTTCTGATTATATTATACATTGTACTTGAGTTTATGCAGTCTAAATTTGGCAACATAATAAATCAGAGTTCGTGGTAACCATGAATAAGGACATGCTGCGCGTGCCATTGCTCAACTATGCCAGTTTCTCGAATATTTTTCCAAAAACCATGGCAGTTTGCAGTTAAGGAGTTTAGTAATATGTAAAAAACAATCACCAATGAGTG
The DNA here is from genome assembly GCA_038502835.1 of Octonoba sinensis. Classification (NCBI taxonomy): domain Eukaryota; kingdom Metazoa; phylum Arthropoda; class Arachnida; order Araneae; family Uloboridae; genus Octonoba; species Octonoba sinensis. Next base: position 96,035,122 of record CM076599.1, on the reverse strand, counting down.
GGGGAATTTTCCATAGACTTGAAACTCCTCTCACCATTTTGTTAAAATGGCCGAAAACTCGTAAGTAACAAATTAGCAGGGGGAAAGAAATGAAGAATGAAAAATGATTATAAAAAAAGCGTTGAAGCAAAACGTATTTAAATGAAGTGATCATTAGAAAAAATGGTGATCGTATACGAAAACGTTTCGGTTGATAACCGGAAGCCTTAATGGGTACATTTCACCACATGATTTTCCGTTGCTTACATGCAGTAAAACCTTTGGTTACGATCATTGGTTCACTCTCAAAAATTGAATCCTCATTTTCGACGATTCTTAAAGAGTCAAGAAAATTTCGTCATTTATAACGATTCTATTCTCGCGCGATCACGTGACTTAAAAAAGTTACTACATAAATTTCGCCCATTTGACGAAAGGTTTACTCGGAGCATTTTTCACGAAGCCATTTCGTCAAACACGACGAAAGTTTCGTGAGATTTGAGCATGCGTTTCTGAGAGTGTTGTCCTACAAAAGAGGGGGTTTGTGAAAATTATAAAATAGTATTTTCTTAATAGCTTTAATGTGTACTTTGATTAGAAATTTGACAATTTAAAACTGTAAGATACTTGTTCGTTATTATTTGATTTAAATATTAAATGCTTCCATCATTAGAAAACTCCTCTACAGGCTTACGTAAGTAAATACTGTGTTTCAACAATAACATCACTAAGAAGGACTCCATCTTTAAACAAACTAGTCAGTACCCATAATCTTTATCAGTATTTGTATGGGGATCTGTTGCCTTTGACGTCGCGATATATTATTTTAAGTTGCTCGTTTTCAAAGCTAAACAATGTTTCGGATTGCTTTAAAAATCGAGAATTCAAAGGTTAAACTATTTACTGACGTAAATGACTTTTTTAATGACTATTTACTGACTTTTTAAAACTGTGTAATTAATTCTTTCGCTCACTCTGTGAAAGAAGATAATATTTCTTTAAAAAATACAATGGTTTTTGTTGTCACAAAATAAGGTACTTACACATACTTTCGTAATGTGTTTAAAATTATAAACACATTCCAGTGGTTTCGTACATGAAGCCATAACACTATGGCATTAAATTAGCGCAACGTCAAATGAAAACCTTACGTATGATTTTTAGACTGGTACTAAAAACCAAATTAATAAGAAAAATATATACTTTTGATAACTTTCTTTAAAATACTCTTATTTTATTATTTAAATGTACAAATGAATGCAAAAATTGCTTTTATGTTTTGCATTCAAAGTATTTAACATAAATTAAGCAGCAACTAAGTTTGAATTATGAGACTGAAGTTGTTTATTAAATATACCATCAACTATAACAAGTTGCGAAATATTGCGTTCTCCAAAATGCAGCCCAGAGTCTGAAATATTTAATCGATTTTGTTGCAAAGTTATTCTCTAATGTTTCAGCTTGATAAAATCTTTAATGGCTGTTTCGCAGAGGCACATAACGCACACTTTCTAATGTTCACCTTCCATCTGCAATAACTGATGAGCTGAAATAATTATCTTATCATGTGTAGTTAGTTCCATTTGATGCATCAGAGATTCAAAAGTGTACGATTCTGCTGGTCTGGTTTTTGATTAAAAGTCTATTCACTGCATTTAAAACTCTAAGGTTCAGTTGAGAATATTTAAAATTTGCTAAAAAAAAAACCTTAAAAAAATGTTTTCGCGCTCTTCTTTTTTGGGTTTTTGATTTTTATTTTAAAATTTAATGTTTTCTTGGGCTTAAATGTATTAGATAGTTTTTGTTGAGGTAAGTCATACTTAATGATTGTAATCAAATTACATTATCAATTCAACTTTTAAGGACTGAAATTTTTTATGCATTAAAAAAAAAAAAAAAGAATGACTCAGAACACATTCCTTTACTTCAGAATGAAAGATAATTATTTTTTTCCTGGCGTTTAATTACATGTGAAAGAAGGGCAAACTCATTTGTAAATTGATATTTTTAGTTTCGGTTACAGAAGTCAGATGCGTTGAATACAATTTCGTGAACTGGTTTTAGTCAAATTGCCTTTTGGAACAGTCACTATTCCTCATAAGCGATTTCTCTTGGAAACAAAACTTTCGTTCGAATTTTGTTACACGTAACCAGTTTAAACTTTTTCAATTTCAGTAAAATTTAATGCATTCAATAAGTAAAAATGGTCCAAAAACTGGCTCACCAAATCTCCTTAAAATTGATAAATATATAAGAATTTTCTCCCACGATATCTTAAAAGCTCGAAACAAACTTATTTTCAAATAAGTACTTTTGAAGAAAACTTCCTGACGGAGGTTTTTATTTTGTTTAAAGTCAATATTTTCCACAAAACCGGCTGAGATTTCAAAGATCGTTCCTCGAAAAGTTTGCTGAAGCGTCGCTTGTTTATCAGATGATGAAGACCGTGTCCAAGTTTGTCTTCTCTTCCTAGAATTATTATTAATATGTTGATTTAGCAGAGCATCATGAATTTTGAACATTTCGAAGAGATTTCGGTTTTGAGAAATATGTAAAAGTACATGTGTAGTGTAAATTTTAAAAGATAATTTTTTTACGCAACACAATTTATTTAGCAATATGTTTTCAGAAAATGATACCTAATAAGTAGTCGTAATATTCATTTAGTGAATAAAAGTTTTAAATATAGTTTGATCGCAAATGGTTTTGCTTAAAAAATATTCTAAAACTAAGAAAGGCTCAGAATTTTTCAAGTTGCTTTCATAAAATATGGGGGGGGGGGGGGGAATCGTTTTACTTATGCGCCAGTGTTAGAAATCATACTGCTTAAACTCATATATTTTTAAACTTTAAGTTTAGATGAGAGTATAATTTCAACGCATCGGGAGGAAAAAGCAATTTACATGCAATGTAAGACAGTTAGGTTTTAATTAGAGTTTCTGTCCAGAGAAAAGTTAAGTGGTAAGATGAAAGAGAAGGCTAGAAAAATGCATTCAGTAGTCATAACCAGCATTAAAAATAATAGAAAATGAGATAATTTAATAACTTTAGTATGAAATGTTGCTTGGTTACAAAAATATTGCCTTTTTGAATTCTAAAGTATATTCCTTGCTAAAACAGGACTCAAATTTTACTATTTTCTAAAAAAAGAACCTTCTGAAGTGAAATCTGGTCCTTTCCTCTGATAATGAACTAGAGCTTTTATAACAGCTACTGTTTATTTCATTTTATACTGTATTTTTCATATGTTTTATTTCAGTGTTTGTTCGTTTTATATATATATATATATATATATGGCGTTTTAATGAAGAAAAACCTGTACAAAAAAATGGGCATGTTGAAAACATAACATTAAGACTAAGACCTTAAAATTTAACAACTTAAAAAGAAAGAAAGCGTAAAATACAACATAGACAAAAAAGAACAACCTGCCTCCTCGTCAGAAGGTCGACATGAAGTTTTCGTTGGTGTGGGTGGGGTTTGTTAAAAAAGAAAGTAAACAGTCTCGTCATTTCGAGTTGAAGTTTTCCATGGGGGGGGGGGGGGTATTCTCCTTGTATATAACATTAAAAAATTAAAAAAAACAACAAAATGCATGCAAATTCATAAAAAAATTATCATATATATTCTTAAAGCCCAGAGGGGGTGGGGTGGTCAATTGCCCCCTCTTCAGCCTGTTTATATGGAGTGCAGGGTGCTAGGTTACACATTGTAATACATTTTGTTAGGAAGTAGTACTATTAGGTGCTTTATATAATATTTGGCTTTTAAGTAAACATTCTAACCTAAAAGACGGGCCTTGAAGTAGGCATAAATATTATATCAGAATAATGAATTGTAAGTCTTACATCAAAATGAAAGAGAACTCAATAACAAAATTTTCTATGCAACTTCCTAAACTATTTAAAATCTATCATAGTACATTTTTACTGCCTTTTTTATTGTTTAGACAATATAAATGATATCGGAACAACTCGCCCTATTTCTCATCAAATAACGCCTCAAAAGGGCATTCAAAATCCCTCGGTTTCGGGATTCTGAACCGAATTCCTATTTGCAAATATCGCTTAAAATGGAAGTAGACTAGAGACTGCAGAGGGGGGGGGGGGGGTGAAATTGTACTTTTTCATTTTCCAGGAAGTATCGCCTGCTAACGGTAGCGAATTCAAAGTACAATCGATCTCTTTCCTTGAAGCATCTGTAATAACGAAGTTTCGTGTGTGCGGCGTTGTAGATTTCGCGTTCAACTCAGATGAGATTTCTGCGTGCTGAGTTTTATTTTTTCCCTGAAATAAAAATAAAAATACTTCAAACAACAATATGAAATTAAAGTTTTAGCATGATACCATATTTTTTGTGTTGTTTTGATTTACATTATCCACTTCTTAGACTTTTCCTTTGCATATGCGCAATCTTTATTTTTCCTTCGTCATAAAGCCTTTTCATACGCTAATCAATACATCGTTTTTAATTTTTTTTGCGTCTTTCTTAATTCTGTTAATTTCAGCAATAGATCAATTTCTCTATGTTTTTTTTAATATTCTGATTTAATTTGTATATTTATTAAAATGGGTCAACAGTCGGGTTTTTCTTCTAAATTCGTACACATTAACGCATGCAACGTACACATATCTTTCTACTCCTCTATAAAGTACAGCGAAGTCGACAGGGTGGAGTAGTGGTAAGACGCAGGTCTGGTACGCCCAAGATCGCAGGTTCAAACCTGGCCCAAGTCGGTGGATTATCAAGATGCAGAAAATTGTCTGCGTCCATGTCGCATGATTGTGTGGCATGTTAAAGATCCCAAGAGTATCAGTTTGGCTTGGATACTCTCGGCTAAATTAAATACCTAGTGCATTTCGCATCAAATGAGAGCTCAGGTGCCGCCATTGGGGAAACTGAGCGTCTAAATTCTCAGTGGCAATGGCATTCACCGGCAGTGGTGCTACTTGAAAAAATGGATGCCGATTACCTTAGTGCGCCCAGAAACCCCCCGCACCTGCCATTTTCTGGCCTACGTATTTTTAGATGCCCCCGAGTGCAAGCCCTCGGGAGAAAATGGGGTTCCGGGAGAGCTCGACCAACCGCAAATTTATAAAAACCATTAAAAAAAAAAAAAAAAATACAGGTTATTGTAAAACACTAAATCACAGTAGAATGCGAAACTTTAAGAGTATGCATTAAGCGCTATATGACATGTGACAACAATGAGAAACCGTGCAGCACTATAAAAAAGTACCAAAATCAATCATACAATATCAAAACAATGTGAAATGGCACACTCAAAAATATACACAAAAACAAAATAAGATAATAGCCAAAACTTAGACAAACACTAAGTTCCCTGAAATAGATACCCCTCGCTTGATAAATGCAAAAACAATGAAGTAAGGAGGGAGCGTGCATGGGGATGCTGGAACGCGTTACAAATAGCTTGAATGGGTGAAATTTGGCTGCTAGCCCGAATATGATACTTACTGGTTAAAGGGAAATGAAAAACATAGTGGTCAGGCGTACCCATCGCTTCACAGGAGCAATAAGGAGAATCAGAAAGAGCAAAGCGATGAAGACAGCTCGGGAAAGGGCCATGGCCAGAAACCAGGACTGTTTCAAAACGTTGGCTGACCCTTGGAGAAAAACGAACGATTGGAAATAATTCAAAAACCCGGCGACCAGTATCCGCCTCGTTCCAGCGGTACTGCCAATCCTCTCTAGTTTTGACTCTAATTTGTTGTATGAAATTGGATTTAGGAAGGGGAAGGGCCGTGTAGGGTAAAAATGCGGGATCCTCAGCTGCCGTACGAGCTAATTGGTCAGCTTTGTCATTTCCCACATTCCCTGAATGACCCTTGACCCAGTGAATTGAAATTATAGGATTCGAAATTAGCATGCTTTGTACTGAATTTACTAGAAGACTGCGCTGAAAGGGATCTTTGATAGCAGCCTGACTGTCTGAAAATATTTGAACGTTAGAGGATGGAATTGTGAGCGACAGGTTCGCCGCTGACTTAATAGCAAAAAGTTCCGCCTGAAAAATTGAATTACCAACAGCATGCCTCATTCCACACTCCCCCACTGCACGGTGTCCCTTGTACTGAACCACCGCCGAAGCCACGCCGACGGGCGTTTTGGATCCGTCGGTATAAAAACGATTAAATGATAAAGATGGGGGGGGGGGGGGGGTCACGGTCAACACTGCAAGGATAGTCAGAAATTTGCACCCACGAACGCTGAAACCATTTTGGTGCCGCGTGTTCATACAAAGAGGGATCGAATGTTACCCCATCTAACACGATGGTCCTCCTCTCTACATAGAACTGGGTGAGCCAGATCTTCTCCCTTATAGTCAGGTCTATAGGGGGCACTCCCGCCAGAATGTATAGTGCTGAGTGGGGGCACGTTGCGTACGCCCCGGTTACTGAGAGCAGTGCTCTGCGTTGGAGAGTGAGAACCTTTTTAGTCTGGCGGACTGTTAGAGTGCGTCCCCACAGTCCCGACGCATAAAGGAACTCAGGTCTCAAAGACCTGTTTATAGATGAGAACCCGTTGGCGAATTTTCAAGCCCCAGTTACCCCCCGCGTGACGCTGGAGACCACTTTGAATGAAAATTGCTTTATTCCTTCTGTAATCAATGTGTGCATCCCAAGACAAAAATTGGTTAAAGACCACGCCCAAATATTTTAAAGTAGGGCTTCGTTTAATTGATAAATCACCGATGCGTAAGTATGGTGGTCGCACCAGGTCCCGCGGTACCTTGAAAACCAATACCCTTGACTTGCTGCCCGAGGCCTCGAGGTCGTGCTCCCTCAACCAAGCATCCAGTAAAGAAAGAGAAAAGCGACCATTAGCCTCCAGCAGTTGGTTCGTGCGGCCATGAATTAGCAGAAGAAAGTCGTCCGCGAAGGCCTGTATTTTAGTGTGACCGGGCCAGTCTATGGAAAGGAGCGATGCTGCCACCAAGTTCCATAGCTCCGGACCACTACAGGAACCCTGCGGGCAACCCTTCCACTGTGATGTCCAAACGCAGCCGGAGGAGGTTTGAGCATAAACTGTGCGTTCGGATAAGAAACTGGCCAAAAGGTTCAAGACAGCCGGGTCGAAATTACACGAAGACATATACTGTAGAATTTTTACCCAAGGGAGATTGTCGAAGGCCGACACAATGTCAACCGACACTGCCGCCATTAGGGATTCAGAGCTGATACCTTGCAATAGGTTATTGTAGAAGTGAAGAAGGGCGTGCTCGGTCGAGCGCCGAGGTACGAAGCCAAACTGCAGTGGATGATGTAGGTTATTAAGGGATAAGTGGCTCTGAAGACGAAAAAGCATTAGTTTTTCAAGAATCTTTGAGATTGTGGGGAGAAGGACTATAGGCCTGTAGGAGGCAAAGCTCGAAGGGTCCTTACCATTCTTTAAAAATAAAATGAGAACACCTTCCTTAAATGCTGGAGGGAAATAGGCAAGCTGTAAACATAAATTGAATAAGGTACAAAGGAAATCAGGGAAAGTCGAATGGAAAGTTGACCAAATAACTCCGTCCAAGCCGTCACGACCCGGGGCCTTCTTGCGTGGGAGGAGGCGGACCGCCCTGTCAACCTCGTTCTGCGTAAAAGGTGCGGATACCCTCGCAGTGCTGATTTCTGGTTGAAGTGACTTAGGGGTAACAGTAGGAGCAGGATAAAAATGATTTAGAACAGATTTACAAAAAGTCTCCTCTGGGGTTGAGGAAGGAAAACGCTCCCTGATTGATGCGGGGTACGCACTAGGTCAGCAAAGGTTAGTGACCATACGCAGCCCCATTGAAAAGAAGAAGGAAAAAAAAAATAAAGTACATCGATGGTGCAGATTCGCGCTTTTCTTAAGATGCGTCCTTCTGTTAATGTGTAGAATATTTTTACCTTTTATTCTACACATACGTATACGTTTATTAACGTAAAAAGAAACTTTTAACATAAAACCATTGTCTTTTTTTGCACCGGTTAGTGTAATCTGTGCAAAAAAATTTAATGGTTAAATTTAAGCACTTATATATATATATATATAATATTTATGAAGAGTTTATACTATTATTATATTCTCTTCAAATATATGCCTTTTTTTAAAGGTATACTAACAAATTCCCTTTATAGTATAAATCAGGCATTTGAAATTAATATTAACACGTATTACTGTTTTTAAACGGTGTTGATAAACGTTTTTCTTTTTCCTCTCAATTTTGTTGATATGCCGTATTTGTTCTTTTAATCTCTTCGAATATACACTAATTATGGTATTTTTAATGACGGCGCCTACATACGAATTGTATCCTATTAAAATTTGTCACTATTAAAATTTTCTTTTATTACTCTTCGATTAATTTATGCCAATATGGAATTTTGATTTCTTATTTAAATGTCTTAAATTTCACAATGTTTCCTCCCACTCTTTTATATTCATTTGGATTTCTTCCTTTACTAAATTGTTAACAGGACAATTTTGTTTCATTAAGTTTTTGCGATGATGTTAAATTTTGAGGAAAAGCCTACCTGCACTTTGGGAAAATGCAATATTCTGCATTTCTCCCAGCATATTTTCCAGACTACGTGAACAAAAGTCATGCTCAGAAACTCGAATAACGAAGAAGGAATTTATTTTATTAGGAACTGATGCACTCTTTGTCAAAAGTTTTCAATAATATGTTCAAATTCGACGAAATTTAGCTTTTATCCTCACTTGAGTATTTTACTTGAATTGAATTTTAGAAATACCTACACTGAAAAGGAATAACTTAAGGTGTTTTAATAATCAATACGTTTGAAAAAGAATTGGAAGATGACCAGTAAGTGCTGAACTGCAAATTATGAAGCATTAATTGCTTCGTGAAAATCCGTGTGCGGCAATTATGGGAATCCGAATCGAAGACCTGCTCGTGCAGCATTAAATGGGATTCTGTGCGGCCTACCGCTCACAATAATGAGTTCGTTTAATGAAGAGGGTACTGCAGTCGGTCGCTTTTGATTCTAGCTTTTCCTAAAGCAGCCTCATAAATGAATAATTAAAAGCATTTATTTAAAATAATTGAGATAATCCGACGTATCAATTATCTGGTATTCAGCTTTAATTAAAATTAATGATGGTATAGAAGTAACGGATTGGTGGGAATCGCAAGGTTTTTATACCTTTTGACAAGGGAAATTTTCATTTGAAGATCGAGCGATTTTTTTTTCTGCATTGAAAAAGTAGGATCTGGTTATTGTGTCAATTAATCATGGCTTAGATAATTATTTTCTTATGTGCTAACACATTTTAGGCTTAGTTCTGGCTTTTATTTTATTGCAATACGAGCTGCAGACAATAATTTTTACTTTGGTTCCTTTTTCCAATATTTTAATTCGCTATTCAAGGCAAGTAAGTAAATAATTTTTTTATTCACATTTCCCTCCATTTTATCTCTATAATTTCAAGATTTATATGTATACATACACTATATCTATCTATCTATGTGTGTGTGTGTATTTTTAAGTATACATTTGTGATTATTCAAAAAGAGGCAGGAAAAAGCGGTGATGGTTGGCGCACTGACTACAATTTTTATTCTACGAGGTAGGTAACGCTGGTTCGGGGATGGATTTTTATTCTTACCCAGACGATAGGAAAAGATGGACAAAGTTTTCGGTCGGGTGAGTAGGACCTTGAATTTTAAATTTAGCTTTTGAAATAGCTAAATTTTCACTTACTTTAATCACTAAGAAATTGTGTTTTTCCGTTTTCAAAAAATGTCCACTACCTACATTCGGAAAGGTTTGTTTACCCGCAGAAATAGATTAAGGGCATTTAAAACTGCTCATTAAAGCCGTTGACGGAAAGAATCAATTGGCGGTATCAATCACGTGGAAAGGACTGATTCTGGAAACCATTTTAAATAGAGAAATTGAAACACACAACTTTACGAGTTTTACTTCCCCCTTAATTAAGATTAGATGTTGAAAAAGATAGTAAAAGTGTTGAACAGAAAAATTAGCTACAGGACTAATGTTTTATCTGGCGTAGGGACTCTGAGGTCTAAAATGAGAGAAGTTACAGTAAAATAATCTCTCAGAATATGAAAGCATTTTTGTAAATCATGTTTAAACCTGTTAAAGATTCAAGAGTAACCTATTTTATTTTCATATGAATGAAAAGGTCATTATAATAATAAATATCTAATATGCTTATGGGATCACAGCACACAAAACAGGCATAGGTTTGGAAATGTTTGAATGAATGAAATTTTGATTTCCCCTCTGTCAGATATATTTCAATACTAATATACTTAAAGTTAAGAAACCTTAAAAATCAACTTTTGGTGAAATTGATAAAATAAATTAGGCAGTACGATGAATTTTTGATGTTAAAACCATCTGGAAATACATTTGATTTTTGAGCATATTTCGAAATTCTCGACATCTAAAACAACCCATACATCACTTCTAAAATCTTTGCTCATATTTACATCTGTACGAAACTTTTCTTCGTAACATTTTATAAAATTTCATGCAGTTCTGTTTTTTTTTTTTTAAATATTAATTCTTAAAATTAGCATCTTGACATGTAGATGAAAAGTGTGATTAATTACAGAAAACGAAGGAAATCCTCGAAATGTTTCATATTTCTTTTGAGAAGAGCACAAAAAGTCACCTACTCAGGGAATACAATGAATGAGTGAGTCTCGTTTTGTTCCCCTAAAAATTTTAACGTTTCAGATTTGTATTTTCAAGCTCCATTTTAGTATTTCTTCGGATCACCAGTTTTTAAATAATTTTGATACATTCAGAAATAACAAAAGTTATAACGAGTTTAGTATCGCAGCATTTTCCAGAAAAATCATATACTATATGGTTAACAAACGGCTGTAATAAAAAACGTTAAGAATTTAAAAACTTTTTAGCTCTTGTTTTGAGGTCTCAAGGTAACAAAAAAGAAATCAGAAAAAACAAAAACATTGAATATTTTTTCCACGTTTTTCTAGATAATTTTATATGTATTGACCCTATGTTGTCTGCGTGCAATAGAGACAAAACTGACGAAATTGGTAAAGTTAATTTAGAAATTCAAGGCGGAAAGGTAGAATTTGTTTGTTACATATATTTGAAGTATTTTTGGAATTTAAACGCATCTGGTGGAACTTTTATAAGTTTTCAATCTGTTTGCTTTTACAACATCATGATCATATGTTTTACTAATGTGCCTTTTGCAAGTTGACGATTGCTGTTGAATATTTAAGAGGTGAAGGCAAATAAGAAACAAAATTTATTCTGCTGAATAATTTTTTCAAAAAACTTTGGCTCCAAAGTAGACATTATATATATATCTATATCTATCTATCTATCTATCTATCTATCTATCTAGTTGCCTGTTAGTAACTATGATTTCCATCTATTTCAAAATCTTTTTCAAGCAAAGTAATTAGATTTCGAACTATTGTACGTTACAGATTAAGAAAAAAAAAAGCCTTTACATCTAACTTTATTTTGTATTTTTGAAAATGAATATTTCTGTGCTATAAGCGAAAATATAAAAAGTTAAAACAATACTCCAGTGCACCCTTTTTTTGTCATAATGAATATTTAGAGTTCGCTCTAACTTTATTAGTGTGCAAATATTAAAATTGGAACTCTGCCATTGTTCCAAATTCATTTTTTTCTTAGTTCAAACATTTGTGCTTAATATGCTTTCCTATTTTTCTGCTAGAAGAACTCCAAGAAATGATTGTCTTTTCAAATTAACAAAGCAACAACGCAAGTAATAGACTACATTGAACACATTCTTCCGTGCGTGTAAAAAAATGGCTGTATTCTAAAAGCATTTTAATGGGACATCACTTTATATTCATATATAATAAATGTCGTTAACAGTTAAGCATTATAAAGGGCGATTCATAATATTACAGCATTTTTGTAAAAAATCATTGTTAAATAGTCCAAAAGTTTCGCTCGTCCTACGTTAACTCATTAGTAACATTTTTCCGATATGTTTACTAATAATAAAAATATAAGTATGTCCGTGTTTGTATTTCGTGTTGAGCCAAGATCAATGAACTGATCTGCAGAAAAGGCAAGGTGATGAAAGTTATATCTGAAAAAAAAAGTTTAACATTCTGTTTTAATTTTTGGCATCATTTTCAAATCCGTTATCATGGAGAAAAAGTAACATAAGCTCCTTTTCGCTTTTTTGCTTCGATTTTTAAGTCCGTTATAAACCGCACAGGAAGAAATATCTTCTAGCTCTAAACGACGAGCAGAGCAGGCGTAGAAGGAGAAAAGAGTTACCTAGATATGGAATGATTTTTACGTTATCTTCATGAAGAGTAAAACAGACTCATATCATGTGTTTTTTTTTCGTAATTAGCTATAAAATATTCAATGAAGCCGTTAAAACACAGATTCTAAAAAAAAAACAAGCAAACCATACTTAGATTTAGCATTGCATTACCTTATACAAACATTTTCGTAGATAATATATCTTCTGGAAAAATGCATTTATTCTTCTAAAGAACTTTTTCGTACATATAACTAGCTGAAGTATCCATCACTTATTGTTTTACTCGAATTTGAGATCGTGTACTGTATAGCGCAAAAAAAGTTGTGAATGTCCTTTAATATTTCGCACACTTCGTACTAATCTAAAAGAATTATGTATTTTAGAAAAAATACGTAGTTTTAACATTCTGACTGAGACTCATTCATCTTTTTTAAAGTTTCATCACCCAGTTCAAATGTTATTTTTTCCCTCGCTGCAGAGTAGTTCTCCCAAAATCCACAGTAAAACAAAAGATCTGCTCAGAAATCTAGGAGTAAACATATAAAGCAGTTAAATGCGTTCATTCGACAGAGCACAGTCTAAACTTGCTTTTTAAAGGCTATTTTTAAGGTACAACTCTCTGTCATAAAACGACGTTCTGCCGAATCTGCTTGCGTGCTACCGTGTAGAGTCTCATTAATAGATGTCTCTACGAGATAATAAAGCATAACTGCCGTGCTGAAAATCGGCGGAATCAGATTTTAAATACAAACAAGGTATTAAGAATTTTCAATTCAGTTATGTTCACCTTAAAAACACTTAAAACGAAAGCTTTTATAAACTGTTTTTCAATCTGTAGGCTGTAAGGCAACCAGACAGACATTTCCACGTGTCAGAAGCCTACTTTTAACTTTTTCATTGTTTAGTATTTGTTCAATAATGTTCTCGTTTTCTTCTTCGCTTTTTTCCTTCTTTTCCTTTTTTTTTGACTCTTTTTTTTTTTTTTTTTTGTTTTCGTTTTTAGGGACATTTTCCAAAAGCAGTCCTTTCTTGTTTTTTTAAATTTGTATCTATTTATTATCTATTTATTTATTTAGTTATTCTTTTTTTTAATTTACGAGGAAATTGTCTAAAAGCAAATGAAATTAGAGTAGAAATAGCTTGCAGAGAAGAACAGATTTTTAGAGTGGAGGCTGCAAGTTTTACGAATGTATAAAAATGAAACTTAAAATAGAGAAAATGAATCTAAAATTATAAAAAGATATTTCATAAAACAAAGGACGGTTATTGGAGTTTTATGAACACTATTAAATCGCAATATTATTGGCAAATTTATACCTCTGCACTGACTAATACATTTGGGTACATCTAGCGTAACTAACGCACAAATTTACGAAGAATATTTTATTTTCATGTTTCGGAATCGCGTGAAATTCTTCCCCACTGAAGGAAAATTTCAGTTAAAAATGTTATCGTTATTAAGTGTTATGTTAATATCGTTTAATTATTTTTTAATTCAAGCTTTTTATAGAGTAGAAGAGGTCCTTCTAACTGCAAAACATGTGTGTTCAATTTTCACACGAATATTGTTGGTTCATTCACTTACATAGGATAAGGTTGAACTTGATCCAGTTTACTGTTTAACTGCACAGTAACAGTTACGATCATAGGATCAATAATGTTACTAGTTTTGGACATTTTAAAATTAACTCCATTTAAATATAATATCGAATATTAAATCTTCAAAAAATGTTTTAAGTTACACGGTTTTATTAAAAAAAAAAAACTAAAATGCAGTTTTTGAGGTCGAAAACAGCGAAAGAAACTTCCGTGACAAATCAAGTTAAATAACATATTGAATTATCTAAACAAAGCTATCGTTGCCATTCGACAAATAATAATTCTAATCATTTCCTCAGAGCCAAAATTATTAATTTTTTTCGTAACTAACGTTATAATAAATCATAAAATGGATGGAATATTGTATTGTCATCGAAGATAAGCCTGTGTGCAAAGTTTGAAGATAATTTATGCAGTAATAGTGGTCAAAAACGGCGTAACGAACTTCCGTGACAAATAAAGTTAAATATAAAAACCGTGTAAAAATGTTACCAAAGCTCAAAAATGCAACGTTTTGGCAACATTCCAGAAAATGAAGTTATAAGTCGTGGAATAGAAATAAAATTTCACGTTAAATTAAAGCACAAATGAGCATTAATTATTACTATAAGTCGTGGCTTTGATAATTACTTGAAAACGAGCAATAGTAGACAGAGATGAACATGGACCTGCTGATAATACATTTTTTAGTACCATAAGAATTATATGTCGCAAAATATTAGCTAATAAACCTTTTTTTCGCTTCTGAATAGTATTTTTACTATAAAATTATCTCATCTGTTAAATTTTTAGATACATCTGTTCCGGATTAATCTTAGAAAATCTTCAGAGTTTCTAATATAAAAAGCAGCGATATTCATATATATATATATATACCAGTACGCCCGGCAGTCATACGAAATGACCGCTGTTCTAGATATTATAAATTGTAATTAAAATGATTTGTGCAAAGGTGTCTGCTCATTCAAACTGAATTACCCAGATCAGGCGGCGAGGACGCCCCTTACTACTTACAGCCCCACACTACTATACATTTATTTACTATATAATCAAATTGTTTGTGAAAAATATGTATTTATCATCGAAAGAACTTATTGAAAATTTTATTATGCTTTTCAAAACAACAGTTTTCACGAAACTGGGGAAAAAGAGCGCTGCCACTCTAATAAGAAAAATATGAAAAGGGCAGACAATAAATAAATAAACTAAAAAGAAAGAAAGGATTAAATTAAATTCGCGTATACATTAATTTTTAACGGAGATTGAAATACAGCGAAGCCTCACTCAATATGACGTTAACGGAGATAAACGTTTCGATTGTTATTAGTATATTTGTTACGACAATAACAATGGCAACTGCATTGATTTGTTTGTTCACACGGCAACTGTAATTATACGTTTGGAAATGAGGGCAACAATGTAAAAGTAAAATAAAACGGGTCAAAAAAATCATTGAAAAATTGAAAAAAATTAATTAAAAAATAACTAATTGAGTCACAACTTTCATTTTTGCGGCGATGCGTTTCTCGGGTCGTAAACATTAACCGTGCCGAATGTGGTCCCGATCGGTAAAACGGCCTGGGATCCTATCGCGGACAGACACAGACAGAATAAGGCGCTTATATATAAGAAGATATCACTTAACGTGGACGATTTACAATTAAATTTTGCGGTACGATATGATACTGACATCATGCAAAAATCAAACTACGTTAAAACTATATTTAAAAATTTGGTTAATTATTAGCATAGAAAAGTAGCATAATATTTGTATTTATTGTCGTAAATTACGAACTTTAACACATTTATTTCTATTTCTTAAAAAGTATTTCCCATTCCTAACTCAATTTTTAATTTCCGATTCTTTGGAGTGGAAACACTTAAGGTTGTTTATATCGATCATCCTATGTATTATTGAACTTATAGCTCGCAGATGTTCTGCGGGGAATCAGCTAGTTTCATTTAATTGTGTTGACGTTAAGACGACAATTTTCTTTTTTCAACATGAAATTCTGCATTAAGAACACTTTGCATTAACTTGTCTCGTTCTACTTACTCCTTTCTGACGCTTATGAAACTGACCAATCAGATACCTCTAAATTTCTCCCTGATATAAATTCGAAATCGCTTCCAGGTATTTAAATAATGGCGACTTGTTTTCAAGTGAGATGATCAAAGTGAGTAGATTACGACTTTCAAACAGGAGTAAAATACTCTCATAAATTCGTATTTAATGAGCTTATAATTTTGGATAAAAAAGATATTAAATTTCTTGATAACTTTCCCCAGGAAGGGAACGAGTTTTGTAGAAAAACATAGAACATAAATTTTGATCACTGATACTTAAATACGCGAGTGCCTCGGACCAAAATGGCTAGGTAGCAATAACGGTTTATGATACCTTGAGCACTGAAATGTAAGAGCAATGCCGCTGCCTGTATTGAATTTCAATTCATATTTGATTGCACTTTACAGCAAAGATGGGTATAAGGCACTATAAAATTCCTACATCCAGAGAACATAAAAGTATACATCGTTTAGTTAGATCCCGCTTTTTAAGATGAATTTGAAATGATGTTATTGTTTTATCGTTTAGAGTGGGTTGCAAACTTCATTTGCGAGTCAAAAAATTGAAAAAATATAAAAAAACAATAAATAAGTGTAGGAAAAATTAGGATAAACGATTATGTGCGTGTACGTGGCATGGGACATGAAGTTTTTATGTGAATTTCATCTTTGGTTATATACGTACAACCAATTTAAATAATGTTTCCACGATGCAGTGTTCAAATGTGGCCTTTATTTCATTAGGCTGTATGTATAAATTCAAAATGCATATGTCTATATTAAGTCCCACACTATATAAAGCGCCACATTATTTTTCACATATTTCTCAAATCAGAAACGTCTTTGGTTGAAATTAAATGAATATTGACTTTAAATTTTAAATTAAAAATGTAATTATATTGTTGCAATGCAGCATGTAAAAGCGTAATACCGTATACTAAACATTTAATAATATTTTCATGCAGGAATCAGATTGCAAATGAATTCTTAAAAAAAATATTCGTAAAGAAGAAAGTAAAGCACACCTTAACTAATTTTTAATAAATGCTCCCCAATTTTGATAATTTTCTTAATATTTACTGCAGAAAATGGACTATTAAAAGTAGCTGTTAATAAGTCATAGCATACAAGCGTTAATTTCAATGAATGACATTCAGTCAGATAGCGTACTTTAAAATATCATTTTTAATTAGTGTACTCGTTGACGTTGCTAAAAATATATTTCTCAGTTCCAATAAAAATTTTAAGACACTCGGAATTTAGCAAATGAAAATTTTTACGTAATTATTTCTTCAAATCATATTTTATGTTGGAAAGATTAATAAAAAAAAAATAATTTTGGATATTTAAGAAGTGAAAAATTTATCTTGAAAACATTTTAACGAATTTCGTTTCTTTCTTTTTTGCTTATTGTGAAAATAGGTCTCAGTAATACGCATTTTTATTTTTGGAAATTATTTCGTTAACGACTTCGAATCCATACTATTTTTTCCAGTACGTATAAGTACATATAGAAACGTGACAATAACACAGTAAAGTAAAATACCTTTTAATTTCTTAGTGCTAAATTTCAGCCGTGTTTCCAGAATTTATATTAAGATGAATCCAATAAAAATAATTAGGTTACTGCAGTTTCAGGAATATGTACGCTTTTCTTTCTTTCTTAATGGGATACTCTTGAGTACTGTTACTCGAATTTATTGAAAGCAGCAATTTTGAGTATATTGCTTAACGGTTTCTTCATTTTCTACTTAAAGTTTGACAAATAAGGAAGATGCGAGTAAAAGAAATTATTTTATTATTTTTTATTAAGAAATTCTTTCCTTCAGTGTTCGAGGGGGAAATAAAGCAAAATTTCACTCTCTTTATTTGATTATCGCGCGAGGAAAGAGAATGAAATGTAATTTAACTTGCATTTGCGCAAGAAAGTTGAAAAATGGCAGAGATGGTTGGCATTTTTTAAACTGTCGAAAAGCAATTCAAACATACAAATTTGCTCACAAGTTATGAAATTTTTTCTTCATAAAGTTATTTCATTCTGCAGCATGTATAAAAGAGTTTTGCATGATGGCAGAGTGTTTATGTAAACGACTTTGTGTAGTAAAATTTTATAAATTATTTTTAAACTAAACAAAAATGGGGAAAACTTAATCATTTTACTTATGCCAAATCCTTAAAGTTATCACATTGGTTTTGTATCTTTTAAAATTTCGTTGTAAATTTTTCACATCCTTCTTTTATGACGCCAACTCTGACGTGTAGTCAATTGACGAATCAGAATGTTTATTATTTTACTATTTTAACCAGAATTTTGAAAACTTTGCGGTTGTCGTACCTCCTCAAAAAACCCACCTTTCTTCATGCCGCCATATTTTGCTTATAATTTTATAAGCGAGAAAATACACATAAGTAAATCAACAAACTCATTTTAACATTTAAGTAATATTTAGCCAAAGTGTACAGAACTGTAATAATATTTAAGCCAACTTGATTTAAATCATGCCCTACTGGCCAAAAACGTATTCATCCGGTACATTTGCCATCGATACCGACTCGTTGCTTACTTTAATATCTTGTAGCATGCTCCCTCGGAATATGTTTTCCTAATGTTGATGAATGCGAACTGGGTATATAATATCATTTCTATACTTTTTCTATATACTTTTACTTTTGAATAAACAATAATTACAACAGTGTTAAAGTAAAATCTTTCTTCGCAAGTGCCTTGACATAATCAATAAGAATATAAACTACATCAAAAGATAATAATACTTGTAGAACATTCCACGAAATAACAGAGAAAAGTCGCTTCTACTTCAAGAGAAGGTTAAACAAAAGATACACAATGTGGTCAAATCTGGTCAAGCAGTATCTGAAGAGAGCAACAGAAAATGCGACATGTGTAATTCGATCAGCGTAGCGAAAAAGAACGATATCTTTGTGAAGTGCAAGTGATTCAATTTCTCACGTGGATTTTATTTATACAACACTTTCAGATAAGAATAAGAAAATTTCCTTTTTTTATAATATTTTAGGTTTTAATTTTTATGTTTTAATCTTGAATTTATTCGGCGTAGTTTCACACCTAGATTGACTTACACAAACGCAAAGAAAATATACGCTTCTTAGCATCAGGCAAATGTTCAGTTTTCAGAAAATAAATTTATAAGTTTATGGCTTTTTAAATTTTTTATTTATTTATTTATTTTTAAGCCTACCAAATTAGAGATTCTTACTCCTATACAATATGTTTCTACCAATATTACTTCATTTCATTTGACTCTGTATACGTTAAGTATTCAATTTTATCTTCTGTCATGTGTTTGAGAACTCTTATATGGCCTTACAGTAAATTATTCTTTACGTCATCAACAATTTACTTGAAATTTGTTCCTGTAAGTCTAAACCATTCGACTACTTGGATATTGAATAATCTGTGAATAAACAATTAAAATGAAGACATATAAAAGGAATTTCAATTTTAAATGTCTGCGTAAAGTATTTTAAAAGTTACTTCATGAAAAAACAAACGGCTTTTTGTATAGGGTAAAACCTGGTGAGATTGCTTGGTCGGAGAGCTGGCGAAAATTTTCGTGGGAAAGGAGAAGTGCAAGTGGCACCGCGATTTCAGGAAGTTGTGCATCCACAACAGCGCAGTGAATTTATAAGTTTGTTCTCTGAAAATGTATGACACAGCGTCGTTTTTATTGTTTGCTTTCCAAATGTAAGGGTTAGAATTTTCATTACTGTTCCTCTGATTTTCATTGTGATTAAAGTTCTGAAAGTTATTTTTTTGAAAAAAACGCTTTTTCAGCTATTTTGACAATTTGCTTACAGTCATTAATAATATAATCTACTTATTATCGAAAGCCATTTTCCATGCGTGAAAACCACCTACGTGCGCAATCTCACCCACCCTATATAAAAAAAGCGAAAAATAGGTGGCTTGGTTTTATTCCAGCTGTCTTTTTAAATTACAGCTTAACAAGGAAATAGTGATGGAATTGCATGCAGAAGAATGTAGTTTATAATATTCCCCAAAATTTTGGCTAAACATTAACGATTTCAGTCTTTTTTATTATGTTTTCCAACTGCGGTCTAACTCTACCGACTTTCATTTTTTTCAAACAAACATAAACATATTTAAGTAATAATACACATTTTACAAAATTTTGTGGTTTGTTTATTGTTATAATTAGCTAATATGATCAAAATACTAGTATTTTGATAAGATAATATTAAGCGGAGACTACAGCTATATCAAATGTAAAAGCTATTTATATTTTATCAAAAGAAATCTCTACTTTTGAAATCAGGGATCTGGAGCGGAACGTAAAGCAGTGGAGCAAACGAGATTTTTCTCAAATTGGAGCAGAGCCGGAGTAAAGAAATTTTTGTGCTCCACTGCTCCGAATTAAAAAAAATCACATAAAAAAAATTAATTAAAAATAATAAATAAATAATATAATTTATTAGAATAATCGGGAGCAAGGAGCGGATCTGGAGCAGAGCTTTATCAAGTATTTAGAAGACGGAGCAAAATGTGGATGCTCCATATCCCTGTTTAAAATAATGCATGCAGCTCAGAAAAAATAAATTAGTAAAAACCGCTTTTTACAGGGAGTCTTCGACATACCGTTTTGAAAGAGACAAAAATAGACTTTGTTTAAACTTAATATCGTGAAAACAATTGAACGGTAAAAATTGTGGCTTAGTAATCGCATCAGTTCTTTAATTAAAGAAAAGACTGAAATTTTTTCTTTGGTACCACGTCAGTTCAGCTCAACAATAATTCATTTCACATATAAAAATTCACCGAACGTGAATTCACACTGACTTGAGTTCTTTACAATACAAATTCGTCGCAATAGTTTCATCTGGAGATTACATCTAAAAATTAAAATTTAAAATAAATTATATTAAATTTCGACAGCAGTTTTGTATGTTTTAATTAATTTTAATCTTAACTGGTGCATAATTTTCGACGAAAAAAGAAATCCATTTCAAGATAGTGTATTGTACTGAATTGGAAATTTAACGTCATGAATTAAAATCAGGATATTTTGATTCGTGGCACATTTGTATTGTGATAAATTGAAGTGCTACACTTCTAGCCATGGGAGACTCAAAGTTCAACCGAATATTATATCGACAAGTTCAATTGTAGATTCTGAGATGGGAGGAAATATACTTTTCATAGAGATTCGGTATTCAGAAGGAATGTCTATAGAATGTGTTATTCTAGAAGCTGTCGGGGTAGAGCAGGAAATGAGGGTTGTCGATGGAGAAGGGAGGGATCATGCGATGAAAATGATCATTTTTCTATTCTTTTTCGCAGTATGATGCCGAGTTGTATGGAACGTGAGAGGAAATGCCGGATGAGGGACTTTCAAAAAATTGCAGCTGTCATTTTTAGGTCGCTTCTTCTGGTAAGAGACGCTAACTTGAAGTTTCGTTCACAGTTTAAAAGTTGGTTATGCAACTGTTTGCTCTAATTTTCTTCTGCCAGTATTTCGAATAATAAATACTCAGTGAATAAAATGAAAACCTTTTATTTATTTATTGCTAATTGGGTTTTTTAAGTCACTGTAATTTTATTAAGTCAAATAAGCAAAATGTTGAGCGTTAAGGGTTAAAGAGTTTTAGATGAATCGCGAAAAGCGACTTATTAACTTTTATATTCACTCGTTGAGTGCTTGTTTCCTACTTAAGAATAGAAGAATAAAAATAAGTTTCCTACTTAAGAAGCTTTTCCAAAGTGGTACCAAATAACCCCACTATCAGAATATACGCTTTATCTTCTTTTTTGTAATTACCAACAATATTTGGTACTTGTTCAAGTTTTTCCTTTTTTTGTGATTGGCTTTTAAACGTTGCAGGCACACATTTGGTGGATCAAAATAAATGGTTAAAAACGCTCTGTATTTCAGCTGAAAAGTGATGATCTCTTCAAATTGGATAGTGGTCTTTCTTCTTTATACTGAAAGTTACGACTGCTTAACAAAAAAATAATTTGGCCGAGAAAGCTTGTGCTAATTTCGCAACTTTTAAAATAGATGTTTTGGCTTTTATTCTATTTTTCTTAAAAATAAAATTTGTCGCTAAAAAGGGATCGATCATAAGAACGTACTTCGAAGGCAATTTTTCACACAAGCAACCTCTTCATTTCTTCTTCATGTTGGTTTACCTCATTGATACGACCAGATTCACAGGTTGGGCCAAGTATTTTTTATCGATCAGTTTTTAGGAAATGTCTCACATTTGGCAACGTTACTTTCATATTATATCTCTAAAGGTATTTAAGATAAAGATTCCCCTTTGATCTCCTTGCGTAATTAAAGGACTATATCTTATTTAACGAGAACTGATAGCCGGGGTAAAACAGTAACGTGACACCTATCCGCTTCCCGTTGTCTGTTTGACGTTGGAAGGACTGGAAACAACACCCCTTTACATTGTGTTTTTTGGAGGCATAAAACCTTTTTTACTTTTGTGATTTCTTTCTAAAAGCATACTAAAAATTCATATTTATCCAAAAAAAGAAAAAAAGGAGCGAGCTTTCTTTCTCTGTAAATTTCGGGTGTGTGCAGCAACTTTGAATGAAACGATAACAAAGTTTTAAAAAACCAAAAGAGACAAGCAACATAAATAAATAATTAAACTAACGAATGATTAAAAAAAAAAAAAAAAAAAAAAAAAAACCTCGACCAACTAACTTTTGTTCAGTTCGAACGGAATCCCTTTTTCAGGGAAGAATCCTTAACTGCAGCAAATGCTGGCAATAAAACAGCAGCTCTCCTTGTTTACTTAGCTATCTATTCTCGCAATATAGGGAATAGTTATAAGATTCGCTCTGACTAATGGAGAAAAAAAAAAAGTCCGCCTTTTAGGAAAAATGACTCAGAGTTTGACATCTGTTCAAAAGCGATAGTAGCAGTGAAAAGTAAAAGAGAAAACGTTTATTGAGTGAGTTGCCCCAAAAGTTTTGAGGTAGTATGATAATAGTCACACTACAAAAAGCTATGCTCACGTTAGTTAGTCCTGCACTCAAAGTGCGCATAGAAATAAACTGGCGATATTCGGATTTTCAAGACTTGTTTAATAAATTTTCGAAATTCTAATACTATAAAACCTGTAAAGTTGACCAGCTTTGTAAGTTGACCACTTTTGTCAGGAACGAAATTAGCCCTTCTCTCTTTATAAGTTGCCCACTAAAGTGCTACACCGCAAGTGGTCAACTTACGCTAGTTTCACCGTATTCTTATTTTTAGTTCTGTAGCCTGATTCTACCGATTAGAGAAGTTCTACATCGTATGATCATCTTCAGAAATATCAAGGTTAAAAAATTGGGAAAAAGTGAATAAATTGTTGAAACAACTAGCTGAGCACCTCAGAATTTTTCTAAACTCAAAATTCTAATTTCACTCATCTAATCCTTTATTTGTGTGTAATCAATTTTACTAAGCTTTTAGAGCTCACAAATGCATAATTTTTGTTTTCCCCATATACCCTATGTATTATTTAAAATGGCTGAATACTTTTTCTTACAAAGTAATTTCCAGCGCTATTCTTTTTCCAAAATGTGAAGCATTCTTTGTACAAATAAGTAGTTATGTTTTTTTGGAACTATTTTTTTCTAACGAAGAACAAAATTTTATATGCTGCATTTTTATTTCGAAATCGTAGAATTCAAAAGGCTATTTCTAAGTAAGAGTAAGCAAGCGCTGCGAAACTACGCCCATTTGCTGAGGAGTCATTCTAATTTTAGCTTCACGAGCAATTATCTCATATGACGTGGAAATTAAAATAAGTTGAATTACGACATGGTTCTTTCTAGCATGGGATAGCTATATTTTCTACGAACTGTTTAATGAAACGATCTACGATCACATAACAAATGACTAATTTGATAGTTATTATGGGATAACATGCATTATGTTGAACTCCGCTTTCGTTTTATGACGAGAGTGGTGAACGAAGCAATCATGCACTTATGAACGATCCACTTATTAAATAATAATGCATCTGAGCAACCCTGACTTTTCTTGGAAATAACTACTAACTCTTAATATTTTAACACCTTCCTGTCACACCCAACCATTACATGGCTAGTAAATTAATTGGACTTGCTTCCTTCGGGGGTTTTTAAATAATTATTGTACTTATTTGACAGAACTACTGAAGACAAATAACATTTGATGTGCACTTTATGTCATGCAAATTTGGACCAAGGCGTGACTTGGCATGAGTGTCTTTTTGTAGCTATAGCTAGCTGCCACCCGATAATTTAAGTCGAAGGAATAGTGGAATAAAAATGAAAATATTTCACTCTAATTGAAAGTAATGAGATAATTTTAATTAGAAGAACAGTAGGCAAAGTTAAATACTTAGCGCAAGAATAACATCCACTCGTTCGTTTGTAACATAACTCCAGTTCTAAACTATCTTAGCGGAATTAACATGACATTTAAACGCTTAATATTGAGGTATAATTAAAATATTCACTATATAGGTTTAAATAATTCAATATGTCCGGCACACCTTGCTTCGAAGCCATTTGGAGCCTTTTCTTCGGTGATAAAATTAAGTGAAAACATTTGGCCGTTATAACGCCAGTAGGCTATAAATTTAATTCTTAAAGAAATAAATAGACATTTTTTTTCTCGATGGTACCCATTCAATGTATTCGATTTTGAATAAATGAATCGGGAATTCTTACTGCTACTTTTTTATATTTTTATCAAGTCTTCTTGACTTTTTTTCTTCATTTTAAATCACGATGTGAAACAAATTTGTTATAAAAATAGGCGATGTTGGTTTGCAGGAAGGTAGGCTCATTGTTTCATTGTTTCTGATAAGTGCTTAACATGCATTAATAACTTTTACACTGTTCCAGTGCTTTATTATTTTTTACAACGTGCGTTTAGTATTTTGCTTTAAGTTACATTTATTGATGTAGTTTAAGTAATTATTGTTTTTTTAATACATACTTGCATTTAAATGTTCTACCTTTATGCGATAAATAATAAACATTCTTTAAATGAAATATATAAAAATAAATGAAATACGTAGTTGAAGAAGGCAATTCAATTTTATTTCACTTAAAATAAATAAATAAACAGACTTTCTCACACTCTAAGTAAGTCGAAGTCATAATCTCCTTTTCGGTTTAAAAGTTACACATCTCTTCAGTGACCTACTTTTGTAAAAAGAAGATTCGACGATTTGAAAAGATGGAAAATATAAAGTGAAAGAAATAAAAATATTTATTTTTTGTCAGATAAAAATTCGAAACATTTTTCTTATGCACTGAAATAGATGAAAAAAAGTCAGTAACACGTTTTTCTTTTCTTTTATATAAAATTGTTTCATTACTTTTAGGAATTCTTCCATTCAATATCCGAAATTTGTTTCCATGAATTGAACTCTTCGATACATCATTTTAATGTACGGAGAAGGAAAATGTTGAAGGTAAGCCGTTTAGTACGATATTTTACCATTGTATCTTTCAACAGCGTTAGACATTTTGTAACAAACTGCCTACACAAAATATTTTGTAACCTGCATTATGTAACAAATACGAAACTATCATACATTTTGATAGAGGAAAATTTTTCGCTTCAGTTTATTTTATTTGTGTATCAATTGTCGGTTAATTTCACAATAATAAAGCTGTATAATAACAAAAATATTAAAAAAAATGCTCTAATTTTTTTCTCTTACTTTGAACTACTGCATGGCTTGATTTGCAGTTTCCTTTTGATCTAAATTATTGGGTTTTTTCTTTAAATTTATTTTTTATGTGTTTTTTACTGTATGGGACTGCTCATAAATGATGTCACACTTTTTCTCAATATATTTGACCCCTCCTCCCATTGTCACAAAATGTCACTTTCATCAAACCCCCTACCCCTCCCTTTGTCACAGGTCACCACTGTATTACATAAGCATATATACTTGCAGTTCAGAAACAAAGGGGCCGTTCATAAATGACGTCACGCTTTTTCCCACATATTTGACCCCCTCCCCCCTTTTGTCACAATACGTCACACTTAAGCGGACCCCCCTCCCCCTTTGTCACGCGTCACGCTATGTTGCATAATACATGATGTAACACTTCTTGTTACCCCTTCCCCTCCCCTTGTCACACTTTGTCACAATTTCCCTCCCCCCTCGAAGCGTGACATCATTTATGAATGATCCCAAAGCGGTGAGTTGTAGATCATATTTCTAATTTTATTTTTGAAGTTTTAATGACATTATTGTGCATAATAATAATGATGATTACGTGTGTGCTTAAATTGTATAAAATAGCACATACAACACAAAAGATATTTAACCCACGCATTTTTATGTTAAATGTCTAAGAAAGTTGCCTTTTAAACTTTTAACAAGAAGTAAATTTAATCCTAAATCAGCATCGGTGTTTACGATGCAAAATGATCAATGGACCAGGTTTTTTTTAAAAAAAATAGAATGTTTCTGAGTACAAAAAAAAGATAACCACCCAATGAAGAACAACCTAGTACGACACAAACTGTAACAAAAATTGCGTACTCTTCATGGTTATTTATAACATTTTTCAAATGGAACGTAGGGTATTTTACTACTATACGTCTATTTCTATATAAAAATTACTCAGTCAAACATTTCCATACCAAAGACATTGTGAATTTGTTTACATGAATTTTTTTTTTTTGTTCAGCTTAATTAGTCAATAATGTCGATTTATATACCCTAATCTTCCCCAGATTTAAAATACTTATAAACCGCAATACCTGGTCTTCCCGTCGCTTCCGCAACCAATTTACACACTACTCACATTCTTGAATCATTCTGAGGTCATAGGGCTTTAGAGCCGCGGTTATCCGAGCCTGGACTAACCGAGTTCCGGGTAAAGCGAGGCACAATTGTCAATTTCGCCGTCACTGGTTGTTTTTTCAATTCGCTAGTGAACAATTCGTTTGCGGTTTGTTTATCTTTGTTTAGACCGTACTCTGTAATGGTTACTTGATGAGTGCCATCGCAAACGAGCTGTTGTGTCTCTGGAGACTAAATTGCAAGCCATCAATAGACTCGACAAAGAAGAGATAATTAAAAAAGAGGCTTCAGATTTAGGTGTTGGAGAAACATCGTTTCATAATATGTACAGTTAATGCCTTTTTTCACATCCCCTTTGACGACCCTTTCATTCATTTCACCCGTTTACCCACGTTTCCCTCTCGATGTGGACTGAGTACGTGTTGTCCGAGTTTTCGATTATTCAAGGTACCTTCGGTCCACATTACCTCGGATAATCGAGGCTCTACTGTACTATTGTTTTTCCGAAGTAATAGTTAAAAAGCCCTGCATTAATTATGAACGTAAACTTTCTCTATAAAATTTTAATTTATTGCAGTTAATACTTGCCCTTTCTGCAACTGTAACTTCTAACTACGAATCGGTACTTACGACTGAAAACGGCGCTTGCTCACCTTTAAGTCAAAGTTACTTAAAAAGAAGGGTATATTTTCTCATTTTTCAGTACAACATTTTTAAGTGTGGTTGTTCCCTAAAAGATTAATGAAAATATGTTAGTGTTTAAAGGATAATTAAACGCAAAAATATAGGATAACTAGTCGACATGTGCGGAATTCCGCACTGCATATCAAATCGTTTGGTGTGCCACTTACTCCATTCGTTAAAAATTTGGGAAAAAGGACATTATGAAGCAGAATAGAAAAAAAATAAACGGGTAGAAAAGAAGACATGTAATTGAACAAATCAGTAAAAATAGCTGTCATAATTCCCCCCCCCCCCACTACTATTTAGATATTCAAAATAATAAAATAATCACAATAATAACTATAATTAGTTTTATTATTAGTATACATAGCATTAAAAGACAAAAACGATACAGTTCCATGACTCAAAATATAATTACTGTTGGTTGGTTAGGCTCTACACATCCATAATATAAATGCATGTGTAGAGCCTAACGACTGAATAAGTTTAACACAGAGACGCAGCTAAAACTGTACAATGTACTACACAATGAAAAAAGAGTCGTTTCTTGTTTGTTTGCTTGATAACAGATGGCGCCAGCATATCCAACATTAATTTGGTACCCATTAAAGGATCTCTTTCTTAAATGATTTTAAATCTCAAATTTAAGAGAAGCGGTACATTTTTGGACTGTGGGTCTATTTTTCGTCATTAGCCAGCACGATAAGCTGTAAAATGAGGGGTAAATCATGGAATTTGATAAAGGAATAAGGAAGATCTCGCGGACCGACAGAAAAACAGGCTAGAGAAATAACATATAGACAGATTGGTTTTCAGTAATAGTGAGAACGAATAATTTTTTTTTCCTAGAGTCCGAATTGAAGATTGACGACAAAGCAATGGACAAGAAATCACTAGAAAACAAACAGAGGGGGCGGGGGATGCATAAGAGCAGCGATTTGATCCCACGGGACAAGCTAAATTAGGGACGGATGACCCTTTTCCGGCAAACTCGACCTTTGGGGAAAGTGATTTGATTTCCCGCTGTACTCTGCGAACCGAAATAATTTGCAGGAAAAGAGAGAGATACCTACACGAATAGATTTTGTCCCGATAGAAGGATTCGAATGACTTGTCATTTTCAGAGTTTTGCTTGAGGTTTGTTGTTCCCGAGTTTTATTACTGCTCTTAGTTCTGTGATAATTCTTTTTCTCATTGTTGATTACATGTCTATTGAATCTGTTATCGAACAAAACTGTAACGAAGTCGCATGCCTTTCCAGAACTCAGAACTATGGGTCGCATTAATTGTGGGTCACTAGTCAATTATTGGTGGACCGAAACTAATAACTGCTTTAGCTTCATCGTTAGAGGAATGTGTGTTACAAATTAAAATAGTTTATTTTTATATTTGATTTAAAAAAATCATGAAGCACGGAAGTTTTCAATAATTTAAGTAAAAATTTTTTGTTTGTACATCAAATGAAATAAATTCGAAAAAAAAAATATATATACTTATGAAACTTTATTTTCTGTTCTTCGAACTTTGTTAAATATTTAGTCTAAATCCTTCTCAAAACAAAAGAAACTCGTTTAAATTACTAGAACTATCAGCAGAAAAAACTGTCAGCAAAAACAAATTTCCCAAAGCCGCAAGATTTTTTGACTGCGGTTTCCACAATTTAATACATTTTTTAGAGAAAAGAATTTAATACATTTTTAGAGAGAAAAAGTAAGTTTAATTTTAACTGAAAAAAGATTTCAAAATAAGAATTTTTCAAAAGTAAAGATTTTTTTTTTTTTTTTTTAATTTAATTGAAACTCTGAAAATTCACTCAATGTGCTGAGGGTGAAGAGGGCAGTAATGAATTGAGTTTCTAAAAGGTGGATCGCAATGTTCTTAAGGAAACTTTTGACTAGCTCTCTTAACCCCCTAGGAACTTCTGACTAGTCACATTCTTACTCAAAATGAATTGAACGTGAAAAGGAAAAAAAAAGATAAATCTCACGTGAATTAACAATAACTGCTTTATGGCGAGTTTTTCAAGTACATTTTAAACCAATTTTCCCAGTTTGTACAAGGAAATTACCTATTTTGAAGAGAGAGGGCCTAAAAATGTAATATTTTTTTTAAATCTAAAGGCTATTTCCATAAACTTGATTTAAATTAAAATTTTGAGAAAAGGAGAAGTAGGAGGTACACACTCTCAGAAAAGCATGCTCAAATTTCACGAAACTTTCGTTGTATTTGACGAAATGACTTCGTGAAAAATGCTCCGATTAAACATTTCGTCAAATTGACGAAATTTGTTTCGTCATACATTTGACGAAATTAAGTTCGTCAAAAACTAAAAAATATTTCGTCATATACGTTTCGTCAAAAATAACGAAATTTTAGTCACTTGTTTCGTCATTTATTTGATGAAACAGATTTCGTCAAAAACAACGAAATTTTAGTCACTTGTTTCGTCATTTATTTGATGAAACACATTTCGTCAAAAACGACGAAATTTTACTCGCTTGTTTCGTCGGGTCTATTTGATGAAATACATTTCGTCAAAATGACTAAATTTTCGTCATTTCGATTCCGCATTAACCAGTCTTTAAATTTCGTCACTTTTATTTCAAAAATGAAAATATTTCGTCATTTTGATTCGTGAATCATAATAAATTTCGTTGTATTAACATACTTTTAAGTAAATTTTTGTTATTTGAGCACGTCATGGAACCTTAAGTAAAATCTTGAATTTATTTTTTTAAGAGGGCAATTTGATATTTCTAGTAATTTGAGGCTTCAAATAATTACTGAAAATTTTCGAATTTTGAGTTGCTGCATTAATTGTTGAAATATGTATCATTAATTTTAAATAACTGTTCTAAAGGTGACTTAAACAAAAAAAAAATCATATTGAAAAATATTTTACTATTAGTAATTTTAATTCTTTGTGCACAAGAACTTTTTTATGATGCTTATACAAGCATGCCATATTATATACGTTTAAATTTATTTTATTTTAGGTTAATTGTAACAGAAATTTTCAATACAATTTTATTTTAACATTCTTACTTTCCGAACAATTTGAAATGTTAGTATTACTTCCAAATTAAGCCTTTTGTTGAAATATAAAAGCAATTACTTTTTTAATATTATGAACTATCAATTTGTCTAAGTTATGTTTATTAATTCATTCAGAAAATTGTTTAATTAATTTAAAACAGTTAGTTTCATTGAGTTGGTTATATGTATGTATGAATTTGTCACACGAAGAATTGCTTTTTAAGGGTTTTAAAACCTCATAACACATTTGAAAGAAAAAACAGCAGCAATAATAATAAAATTTGACTTTTATTACGATGGCAAACATTTTTCTAGCTCATATGGAGCATTACAGCAAAACTGAAATTATGGTATAACCATATAAATTTAAAAGAACATGTATAGAGCACAAAAAATACGTTTGAAAATTAAAAGAAAGGAATTCAAACCATAAATTAGGGGAAAAGCATATTCATGATTACCGTAAAATACCGAATAAGCGCCCCCCTAAATTTTGCTGAAATTTGTGGAAATGCGGGAGGGGGCGCTTAAACAAGCGAAAAAACGTACCGTTTATACGCACCCATCCATGATTCATTAAAAAGCAGTACCACAGTAAAGACTCATCTATTACTTGTTTGTTTAGCCAAAATTCGTTCCGATCGATTACCCCCCCCCCCCCCCGCCCTCAAAAATTAAAAGAGAAAAAAGGAAAAGAAAAAGTAAAGTGACAAACAAATTTGGATCGCGCTGAATGCACAGCTCTGCATTTAACCTCCTTTCACATGTTTTCCTATGTAATAATAAATAAAACGATTATAATTATAAACGATAGCGAGAAAAAATAACATCAGCTGAAGCAACTGAGGCAGGTGCAAAACATTCATTCCCCTTGCTTGACGCATCTTTGATTTTTTAGTTACTTTGAATGTACATAAAATTTCTTTTTTTTACATTTCTTTTTCTGTCTTAATTTTAGATCGGATATTGGTATGCTAACTTGCAAAACTGAAAATTCTTGCGCGACTATACGCACCCTAACGATGATGGTTCGCACCATTTTGAAAGTGCGTTCTTTTAAACACAGCATGAAAGTTGGAATTAATGTTTTGAAAGTAATGCAAATAAAATTTTGCGAATGAATTTAAGAGCGTAATGGAGCAATTTTCGTACTCATATTCGAGAATGGTCCACTTTTGCGACCGCCATTTTTGTAAAAAAAAGGTTCGTTTCTGCGATTTTTTCTAATTATTCCTTCTGTTCCTTGTTTATAATTTCAATGACAACCCAAGTTGAGGGGAGGGATGATAATCGGTATTTTGTCCTAAAGGTAATTCGCAGAAAACGGGGGGGGGGGGGGGGTTGTTCGGTATTTTACGGTAAGTAAATTCTCCTTAAAAAAACCTGTACATACAAAAATTTAACTGATATTCAAAAACACGCCAACCCTATAAGATAAATTACAAATCTGAAACTTTTACCATAGAACATGGATATAATAGTATATAAGAGGTTTTCTTCCCATATTTTGGCATGATTTATAGATTAAAAATAAATGAATAAAACTTTTATACACATTATAATTGAATCAAGTTATTTTGAATATGTTATCATTACTTGGTTAATTATGCAGAAGAAATATTTTAAAAATACTTTTATAACTGAACCCCTTTTACTTTCCAATCTACTTTACAAATTTAGTATTTCTTAATCAATAAAGCTATGCACTTTCATATAAAATAACATTCGTTCTACAAATGTTTATTATTTTCATTCTCAAAATCCTGTATGCAATAAAATATTAATTTAAAAATTTGTTTCTTTACAATTTAAAACAATATTTAAATTCTAACAAAAAATGAATAAAAGAAAAGTTAAAGACTTTTGTTTTCACATGCGTTACTTGCATTCAATTAGTATACTTATTTGGAGAACAATTCTTGATACTTACAATTGAATTTTTAAAGATTCCGACACATTTAAAAGAAAAGAAAAAAAAAAAAAAGGGATACACAAACCTATATCAAACTGAATCTCAATATAACTTACACCACCTGATGCATGAAATTTAGTATATATTGTAGCTACAAAATACAATATTAATTGCAATTTAACAATTAAGAATATTTACATAACATAGTAACAGAACTGGACTAACTCTGTGATTAATCATCAGACTCAGATTATCAGAAATTACTATAAAATGTGATTACGGTGGGCTGAAAAATCTAATGAATAATGTTAAAGTTTTAAGAGAAGTTTCCCAACTCTTTGTGATTTGTGGCATTAAAATTATAATCTAAAAAAATCCCCAAAAACCCCATTTAAATATGAAATAAAACCGTACTTGTTTTTTTTTTTATAGGTTATACCTGAAATTATACAA
Source organism: Octonoba sinensis (assembly GCA_038502835.1). Taxonomy (NCBI): domain Eukaryota; kingdom Metazoa; phylum Arthropoda; class Arachnida; order Araneae; family Uloboridae; genus Octonoba; species Octonoba sinensis. Next base: position 96,002,292 of record CM076599.1, on the reverse strand, counting down.
AATTAAACTAAAGCATAATATATGGTAGAAATAATAATATTTTAATTCTCACACTTAGTGGTGATTGTAAAAAAGTCGGATTTAATCAAACTAGGCAGCAAAAATAATAAATTCTGATTTATAAATTAAAAAAAAAAAAAAGATTTAAAATTTATGAAATACTTTTAAAATACAATCATTGACAGCCAATTAAATTACATTTTTTCTTATAATTTCAAAGAATTTGCAGATAATAATTATACAAAAGTTTGGTAATTATAGATACTTCATTTTAAAAAATCCTGAGTGTTTTGCAACTCTGCTACAGCTGCTAATGGAAATTAATACTGCTAAAGAAATTAATATTTTTTTAAACGGTAATGATTATTTCATTATTTTTTTTTTCAAGCAATGTATTATTACAGGGTTCATACTCTTTTGCGAAAGCAAAAAATAGGGACTTTTTAGACAAACATTCATAAATGATGACACTTTTTTTCAGTATATTTGACCCCCCCCCCCCTCCCTTGTCACAACAAAATGTCCCACTTCATCATACTCCCTAGTCACGCATTATTACACAAGCATATGGACTTAAAGTTAAGTACAATGCATTAGAGAGCTTCTAGTCCGTAGCATCTTCATCTATTTTTTCACCTATAAAAGAATAAAGAACAAACTTATGAAAAAAAGCTTCAAAACTTTTCAGAAAACTAATTTAAAAACATTCAGAAATTCATAGATAAAGTTAAGTAAAAATCCACAAGCATAAAGAACAATAGTAATATCTTCAAGAAGGGAAAACAATTTTAAACCAGTTCAAAGATGCACCTTTTGGACTACGACGAGCAGTGTTGTATTTTGTGCGTTTTAAAATTATTAAATGTTTAAAATTAAAAATTAAATGAAAAAATGTCCTGAAAAGGACCAGTCGATAGAAGCTTGGTTCCCGCAGAACACCAAAAGGGAAGCCGCATTGACCAAGCTAGTGTTTGGGACACCTCTCGCAGCTGGTTGCTCTGGGACTGTGTACACTCAAGTGAACCGATACTTCTGGAGGTGCCAACCCCCAGCTGAGTCTCTCATCTGGAAGCTGGTTCAAAAAAAGGGTGCGGAGGTCGGACTCCTACCAATAAGGACCCCGTTAAACTCAGGAGCAGTAAGTACACCCTCTCTTCCTCACTTCATGCGAGAACTCATCACCAACAACAAATGTAGAAATGCTTTCGTGTGTTATTCATTATTTAGTTTGGTTTGAAGTAACCTTCTCGCTATTTTGCAACTTCTTGACACATTTTCTATGCAATTTTTAAGCGGTACACCTCCAATGCTTAATTTTATTAAAAAAATATGTTGTAAAAATTTCTTTTCCAGTTTCTGAACAGTTTTTGTTTTTTGAGGTATTTATTTTATGCGATCCGTACCTACCCCACAAAAGTAGGATTGTCTTAATTTTCTTATGCTTTATGCTATCCATATTGGGAGGGGGGAGGGTAGCTAAAGCCAACACAACTTTATAATTGTTGACTGTTCATTTCAAATAGTAGTAATAACAAAATATGGTAAAGTTAAAGGATCACGTTGAGCGGTCTTAAAAGCATTAGATTTAAAGTTGTTGAAAAAGCTCCAAAATCCATTTTTTTCCTTTGTAAAAATAATGTTCAAATATATATATAGTAATATTTATTTATTAAATGACAGCAACAATAAAGACAATATAAAATGGTATGCACTTTGTGTGCTAGATTTTAAGAAATCTATTGAAAATATATCTTTTATATTTCATATATTTTCTCTTACACTTATATATTTCAAAATGTGCCTAAGCATAAATGTGTATTCAAACTCATTAACATAATTAATAGCTTTTAAAAAGTAATTTACTAAATTTTCCAGAAATTTCAGAATTAAAATTTAAAAACATTCTATGACAGAAATGAATGTAAATTTAGGTACAGCATGGAGATATTCGTGAAAAGTAGTAGTATATAAAATTTTAAGGCTCCATGATAATTAGTTTTTAAATTAGAGTGCACACAATGTCAAAAAATAGTTTTGAGAAAAAAAGCTTCAAATTTAACTTTACCTTATACAACCAAATATTTAAAACATTGTGTACTTTTACATAACTAAAATACACCAGGTGCATAGACACACCCTCCTTTAGTTGCATCTGCAGTCTTAGCCCTTCTTTTTGACAAAGCGCTGCCAAAGAGAGAAAACAAAATAGAAGCCATCGAATAAACAAACGAACAGCTGTGTCGGGAAAGCAGCTCATTCTTGCTTTGGTTGCATCAGAAAAACTTATATGGAATACACCTTTTTAATAAAAGTATTACAGTTATGCAACATTGAAGTGGAATTTTTTTTAAAATACTTAAAATCTCACAATTTTTGGATCACAACATTACACGTTTTCTATAACTTATGATATTGCATGAAATGTTACATGAAAAAAGAGTAGAAGAAGGAAAACATCAATATTTAGGACAAAAATCTCCATTTTAAATCTATTTACGAAAAAAAGTTGCAGAAAACAATTTTCAATTATTTAAGTAAACATTTTCTCACAAGTATATTAATTAAAACAACCATTTAAAAATCTCATTAAAATTTAACATTTTTAGTCAAGTACTTTTGCATTTAACAGAGAATTGGAGATCATAAAAATCCTTCTATTACCTGCTAGAGTAATATCTTCTGGAGGCAATTTTCTTCGTGCGACAAATCATCATTGGTGGTCATCAAAACAAATATATACCTTGAAAAAACTAATACTGTAATCAATTCTCACATTTTTAAAAAATATAACTTGAAAATTTAATGATAGTATGTAATTTGGAAGCAAAAATTATAAGAAAATAAAAGTAATAGTATGCACTTTTGGAAGAGCTATATTCTATTCTATTCTATACGTTTAATTTAAACAACACTCGAGTATTTAGTCATATGCGCGCTACATACAAACAGCAACTTTGCACATATTCTCAGTGTACACCTGAGTATCACAAATTATATTACTTAAATTTAATAGAATGTCTAGTTATGTATATACACATAGTAAAGAAACATATATATGTTTCTTTACAATTTAATTACATGTTATTTTTATAATCAAACTAGTAAATATATTATATACATTCTAATGGTGTTATTTGCAAACTATTGTTACATGCACAAAAAGGAGAAAGAAAATTTTAGTTTGTATGAAGAATATATCTATAAACAGTAAACAACAAATCTAAGGCTAACTTTGCGCCGGCTCAAAGTTACCCTAAGAATGGAATAAAATTGCAATGTCTTAATTGTTTGACATTTTACTAAATATTACTGAACCTAAATCACAAACACTAAAAAATTCACTATATTTAGAAGATAAACATCTTGGTAAATTACTGTAATGATACTTACTTTAAAAGAATAATAAGTTTTAACAACTTTTAAGCAGCATTCCAAAATAGCTTCCAAGCTATTACTTTTGAACTATTGAATTATACAAATAGCAGTGTACAGTGTTGCTAATTTTTTTACTAAAACAAGGAGAAGAAAAGTGATTTCATAACCTTGCCAGGAGAGTAGCACTGAGCGTGTTCTACAGTTTCATTTAAAGTCAAATATTCTAAAAAATATGCAGTGGTGCAAAGTTACCCTGATTCACTGTATATAAGTTGATTGAAGATTCAACAAGTTTAACCTTTTGTTAATTTGAATAACAAAATATACATTTTTTAAAGGTTTCAAAAATTAGCACAACATTGCAGTGGGCAATTTAAAATTATTATTGTTGTTTAAACTTTTTACGCGTAATATACAATATGATTCCACGTTTCCCCACTTGGCCAAGTAGTAAAGCTACGGCAAACTTAGTTAGGCCTAACAGGACGTTGATAAATATTAATTCAATAATATATAGTTATTAAACTACAAGTATACAATCACAGATCCTTACAATTCTAAAAATACTAACCTCATAGTACTTTTTCGATCAGACCTGACCAGCATCAGCATCAACATCCACCAAAGAACTTACATCACATACACGGCGATGTTCGAAGCTTCTGAAACGCCATTTTCTTTGAGGGAGGAAACATTTCGTCAAATTTTTGAGAGAGTGAATTTCGTTAAACGTAATGTGACAGAGTGAGGAAAGAATCGTTGAAAATGACGAAATTTGCCTTGAGGATTTAAGAATCGTCAAAAATGAGCGCTTTATTTCTGAGAGTGCAGTAAAAGCTGCTCGTAGAAAGTTTTATTCCTCCTAGTTCTTCTCTCAATATTTTAATTGAAAGCAAGGTTACAGAAATAGACATTTTATTATTATTTAAAAAAATGTTTTGTTTAAAGTGTTTTTGTTTTGAAATTTATGTGAGGTGAACTTTTTTTAATTGCAAATTCTTAATGCTTTATGGTTACTGATTGATAACTGATTTTCTATATATTTAATAACTGATTCGACAAGTGTTGACGTTACGCTTTATTAGCTAGTAGTGCCATCTATTACAGAGACGTTACACAAATCCATGCTATCTCACCCAAGCGGTTTCGGCAAAATGTCTCTTTATGACGAAGAGTTGTGCGTTAGAAATAACTAAAAAAAGTAATAGCGACTTCAGATCATCTTGGATGAACTCCAGATGATAAAATTTATAATTTTAGGAGCTCCTGAGGATTTTAAACCACATACCCCAAGTTGAACAGCTTGGCAGGTGCATATAGATTTCCCTTCTCGAGTTCTGGGGAAATCAGGTATAGTGCTTTCTTCTGTGTTCTGTTAACGAAATTTTCACATGAAATCTGTATAGGCAAAGGGGTTAATAATAGCTTCTTAATTTTTATTCAACTAGAAACAACAGCAACGGTATATTATTTAAAAGAGCAGCTATGCGTAATATTTACATCAAGAATTTGTATTTAATTTTTCAAAATGTATTTATATAACAATAAGAAAACTAAAGCTGTAGGAAAATGTCTTCCATTTCTACGAGACGAGATACTGTGGAAAACAAGGTGCAAAGAAGAAAAGAAACAAAAAACAAAAAAAAAACTTGAGAACTATCTACTCGGGAAGTCGTTTCTATGCTTTGGTGTTGAGAAAAAGCGCCCTCACACGGACTTATAAATTAGTCTCAGAGTTAGATACCAATACGGATAAGGTATTTTAGAGAAATCTCACCGAGTGTTGTGCGCATAAGACTGCTTTAATTTCCCTCGAGATTCAGTTGCGAGAACCAACTTTTAGCAACAAAAGAAGCGAGCAAACAAGGATGATAAGTAAAACAATTTTCAAAAGAAAAAGGAGGTAAAATGCCCCACGGCCTGTTTGCCAATGAGGAAATGTTTGCTTCATTTGTTGTTGTTGAACGTGTAATTGTCTAATTTTTTTCAAATTTATTCCTAAGGAATTAAAGGCGAAAAATATTTTAAAGCTCAAAACTTCGAATTAAATATCGAATTCGATGAACGATGAAACGAAAATCGATGAAACGTTCTAAAGTATGAATGTAGAATTTTAAAGGGACATGTTTTATTGGGATCATTCATCTCTCAAAATAAGATTTTGTCCGTTTAAGGGCAAAATCTTCTTTTTAACTTTTTTAAAAATTCAAGAAAGACTTTAAACATTTATCTATTAATACAACTTTAGGGAGGAATTTCCTAAATGTGCAAAAGTCTTTCTTTTAAGATTTCTTAAAGACTCTTTGCAGATAAGGTGCCCCAAATATTTTAAGTCCATAACTCTGCTGTGGTGTAAAAGCCACCAAGAGACCTTCAGCATTTAAAGTGTCTCTTTTTATTTCAATTAAAAAATGCTTATTAAAAAAGTTATTTAACTACTTTTTTACTTTTGTCAATTTTAAAGAGGACTATTTTACTTTTAATTAAACCTTAAAATAACCGTTTTTTTAAAAATGAAATATGTACTTAACAATTTTTAAAGAGAAATGTTTTTAATTTTATGGGAGATTAAAATTTTTTTGAGCGTTTTTAAACTTTAGAAAATATTTTAACAACTTTTAAGGAACCTCAAAAAGATCTTTTCACATTTTGAACTTGTAAGTGAAATATGTCGAACTGAAATATGTATTAGGAAGTAGACAGTAGAAGTGGGACATTTCAAATTCTAAAAAAGCTTTAAAAGCTTTCGCAAGGTCTTAATTTTTAAAATGTCTAATTTGAAAGTTTTAAAGTGATTCTTTTCATTTTTAAAGGAACCTCAAGTTTACTAGAAAGATTTTTTAAGGTATCTCTTTTAAAATTTTTAAGGGGTCATTTTCAATTTAAACACATGTTTTAAAATTTTCTACAAATGGGGTTTTCAAAGCATTGTCGTTTTTTTGCAATTTAAGAGAACGTTAAGCTTCCTTTTAAAAATATTTTCTTTTAAGAATGCTTTTTATAGAACTTCTAATGGTCTTTTATGAGCTTTTAAAAGGATAACATCTAAAGAAAAGGAACGATAAATCTTATTTTTCATTTAATATTTTTCTTGCAAATCTTTTTGAGATGTCCCGTAACTTACAGAAATTGTTCTTGAAGATAAAGCAGAGCTAAATAAATCTCAATATTTCGTATTTGAAAATATACACTACTTTCTGAATCTTAAAAAGTATACAAGTTCGAAATATCACTGGAGCAATAGCAGGCTTAAAATTTAAGTAGACAATGAATAAAAACTCCACAATAAAGACAAATAATATATGCTTGAATTAAAATAACTCCTAATAAGAGTTTTTTAATTTTTTCTGATATAAAAAAAAAAGAAAAAAAAAAGAAAACGAAAAAAGAATTAACGAAATGCATCATTTTTTTTCTTTTAGTTAGTTTTCTTAATAATTGTTTCTTAATTTTCAAAGTAATTAATTTTACACCTTTAACCGAATTTTCACTTTACTTTCTTAAAGTATTTTTTTGTTTTGGATGTTTTAAATTAATTCCACTCATTTCCTTTTTTAATAGCAATTTTCATTGGCTAATAATTTTTGTTCTTTTAATTTTGTCAAAAGAGCGGCAATTTAGGTTGTTTTTGATTTTGCCTTTCTTTGCCCATAAATGGAGCTAGTTATCTTAATGATTGTTTCGTGTTTTTACAGAGCAACGAAACATTCATGGTTGGTTTCACGTATCCTATTTCATTTGTATTCATTTTTTTTGTAGTTTAATTTTCATTTTTGGCAGAAGCATGATGTTCTATTTTGTTTTAGTTGCTTAGAATGCGTTATGAATTATGGTTTTTAAATTTTACCAATTAATATATTGCAGATCTAATTTAAATGTAGTTTGTGTTTATTTTGATTAATAGCGTTTTAAATCCTTATTTAAAAATATATATAAATAATGTTATTCATGCTGTCTTAATTACACATGAATACACGTCTTTAATATTATAAAATTTTATTGAGTTGTTTGACCTAATTTAAGTTTGATGTGTGCTTCTAATGGAATATTTCGAGAATTATTTTGAAAGTTCTTCGTTATTTAATTTGAAACTTTTTACCGAATGCTTAATAATATACATTAACATATTTGCAAAGCTAGAGATATCTAGCTATACAGTTCGAGCACGGGGTTTTGACATTTGGACGCTTCTGCGCATGGCAGCAAAGAGCGAATCCATTCAAGTTTTAGGAAAGCTCATTTTGGAGGTGCGTTTATTTAGTACGCAAATCAGAATGTGCTTCTCTGTTTGTTAGGAGCAACTAAATTTAAAAACTGGCGCACGGCATCAGTTCGGAAGAAATCAAGAATGCTAAGCGTACTAGAACGAGAACAGAAACGACACATTCCTTGTACCAGCAGTTCCTCCCTTGAGCATGAAGGAATTCTTCTTGGCACTGGGTAGTTTCTTTGGTTGATGGTAGAACTGAATTTAGGTTGAAATGGAACCTACTTACAGATAAATTTCAGAATTACACGGTAGCACTTATTCAGATTCAATTGGCCCATATGTGCAAGAACACCGTAATGAAGAAAGGGGTTTTTCCTAACCCCGAAACAGCGTACAGAATTTTAAGTACAAATTTGTATTGCATCCCGTCGGATTTCTTTAATTAGTTTTATCAACTTCCTGAACATTTATTTGTAATTTTTTTCAATAAAGGTTTCTAAAATAATGGGTATTTTGACGCTTGCATTTGTTAAAGTTTGTTCCCTTATAAGTCAGATTTTCCTCTTATAAAAGAAAAAGAAAGTATGAAAATGGTTTTATTTTTCAAATCAGTTTTTTCACGTTTTGAACGGATTGTTTTTTAGCATTTGTGTTGCCAAATTCCAGTGCTAATTTAGAGCGATTACAACTAAGATCGTTTAAAATAAGTTTGTCTGCGAAAGTGCTGTAAAAATATTTATCCGTGTAAGAATTACTCGACAGAGAAGTGTAGAATTTATTTCATTCATTGCCTAAGGAATAAATTTTTCGTCAAAAGTCATTTATCGGTAAACAAGCATTTACAAGCTTTAGTGCTCGAAAACAGGCTTTCAGCATGAATTTCAAATGTACGACGCCGATTGATGCCGTAATTTCCCTAGAGAAGTTGAGCTAAGGGAAAAAGTACAAATGCACTTCTTGCAGAGAATTACAACAAATAAAGGTTTGCTGCATTATTTGTACGTAAAATGTTTGTAGAAAACTCTTTCTGCGTTATTTTCTTTTAAGGATACGCAGAAAGTTAACAAAATATTTAAAATTCAGATGATTTCGCCGAAAGTTCAATGCATTATACGGATGAACAAAGTATTTTTTCCAACCAATAAAATCAAACTCTTTTTTGCTGTGAAATAGCGCAGAAAGTAGTGCATCAAAAATACACTATGAATGATTTAAGAAATCTCGTATATGGAGACTTTTGGAATAATTCTGCGAATTTTTTTTTCCGCAACTCTCTTGTGTTTTTTTTTAGCACTGAAGAAGACGTTCCAAGTAGCCTCAAAACAGCTGCATACTAGATTTTTTTTTTTGAAGTATTTCTTGGCTTCTTAAGAATTAAATTTTTGACAGTTGAAAAGCAATCTTCACTTAATACATGCGTAGTTGCCTACTTGATTATATGTTAATCGTGCATAATGCGAGCGTATAGAATGCTAAAACATCTCCATTGACAGTTAAATGAAGCTATTGTGGTGATAGTAATTCCCAAGACGAAAGTTTGACAAAGAACACAAGAAAACTATCCAAATGTTCTTAACTAGACACTAAGATACTATTCGGGATTATTGTAAATGAACTTTAAAAGAAAAAATACTAGTGTTATATAAATAAATATTAACATTAAAAAATGTGTTTTGTCTCAACCAACTATTGCTTCGGCAAATAGCACAATGGGCTGAAAAAAATTTGAATTTTGAAAACGTCACTGAGGTGGCACCTTGTCAGTTTTAAAGGAAGATATATATTTTATAGCCATAATTGTTTCTGAAGCAAACAAATTTTGAACCAAATGATTGTTTTCAGGGAAATGATTATAAATGATAATTATTATTTGTTAGTTTTTTTTTGGTTAAATTGAAATACTATTAAAAAGTGAAACGTAATAAAATTATTATGAAAAAAAAAAAGGGGGGAACGTTGCTATAGAGAAGACAATGAAACGACACGATGACATTGTTTCCCTGTAGATGGCGCTCCTTAAAAACTTCTCCGGTGCTATGTTTGACTGCGAGGGAAACCTCGAGGCATTTCGATTTTTGCGTTTCTCCGGCAAAAGTCGCACATAAAATTCCGGAACATCACTTCGTCGCATCGCGTGTTCGGAAACAACTAACGATTTGAAAGTTTTGGCGGTCTAAGAGGGGAGTAAGTAATATTTTGCTCTTTTCCTAATCAAGTTTAACAATCAAGTTAAGTATGTCTTCTAAATTAATCAGAAAGATAATAACATTTTTAAAAAATATAATTATTTAAAGTTGTAACTTCACGAGAGAGGAGGCTTATTTAATGTTTTTTTCTTTCATTCATTTTTTCTCCTCCCCCCTTCTCTCCCGACCCCCTTTTTAATTACAGGCCAAATTAAAAAAAGGGCTAAGATACACATTGAGCTCAAAACATGTTTCGAAAAATCACACAGGGCGAAAACAAAATGTTTCAAAATGAAACAATCTGGGCTGAAAAATGCATGAAAAAAAAAGAGAAAAGTTCAAAATCTTCTTCATAAGAAGTGTAAAACATGTAGGCTCTTATGCCAATTTAATAAAGAAATTAAGTGAAGTGAGAGATTTGGAGCGGAGAGTGGAAGAAGAGCGCGAAAATTTCTTGTGCTCCACTGCTCCAATTTTGTTTGACATTACATTCATAAAATTAAAAATAAATGAGGTTCTTTTTCTTTCGGACAGGGGGAGGGTGGGCTTTTATTTTGTAACGTAATGTATACAACTGAATCGCAAGTATGAGAAATCTAGAATTTTTTTGTTTCCCATACCAAGGGAAACTCGCCAGATTTATGTTTTATTGGGAGTTTAGGGAGTATGATTGGAAGAAAAACACCTCAAGGTTTTGTCAGAACAAAACGAGAGCTTCAGAAAGTAATGATTAAAGTTTAGCACATGAAATACAGAAAGACGTGTTGGAAAACCTTGGGGATTCCATACCTTAAGCTCCTAGAAGTGGCTCAGCAACATATTAAATGCTTCGCGTTTGAATGTCACTCATTTATTATCGTTTCAGTTCAGAAAAAATTGAAATTGTTTCTTTATTTCGTTTTAATACGGGGCGGATTTCTCGTAACCTGCACATCCTTATATGTTTTGTAAAGGTTAAATTAAATCATTCTTTCTGTTCCATAATTTAATTACATATTGTTTTTGAACTGGCTTAAGATATCTACAAAAAAAAAAAAAAAAGAATGTCAAATTAAATTTAAAAATATTATCATTATTATTATGATTATGATTATTATTCTCGTCTTTATGTATACAGTGAAACCTCTCATAAAGATCACCTCGATAAAGAGACCATCTCTCATAAAGGCCATTTTTTTAAAACTAAAAACTTCCAGCTATAGGCTCAATATTAACTTTCCCTCCATTAAAAGACCACTTATTTTCTGTCTCAATCCCAATAAGACCACTTTCAGATGAACAGGTAGGATTATTTCCCTAGGGGAATTTTAAAATTACCTTATTTCTGAGAAAAACAGGACCCATATAGTAGGTGGAGGAAGCTAATGTACCTGTTCCTGGTATTGGGTGGGTGATAAGCACCAAGGCAGGGGAATTGGACGAATGTTACCTTTCTTGAAAAGCTAAGGCTGTTTGTAGAGTTCACAGGATATTTCCCTCTTGTTTTTCCCTCTTAAAATTATTGTAAACTAAATGACACTACAGTCAATATTATTTAGATTTTTTTAGGAGTTTATTCTGATTCAGAAATACAAGCTTCCTCCAGTGAAACAGCCATCAATTTGCTATCAAGAAACACTGAATGATTAATAGAAAATTCAATTCCTGCTACAGATGACTCTAAATTTGTTTCAGGAAATCAAACATTAGAGATAAAGATTGTTAATGAGAAATTATTAAAATCAAAGCAAACTTCGATTAATCCTTTTTTTAAAGCTATTCAGTCATAAAATAGTAATAAAAACAAGTTTCAGAATAGTGTTTTGTTGTACTAGTGCAAGAGACTTTGTTTTAGCCATTACCTCTATTCAGAGGTAATGGCTACCACCTCTCTATAAGACCGATTTTCTATGGTCTGGTGGGTGGTCTCTTTAGAGAGGTTTCACTGTATATATATATATATATATATATATATTTCACTTACCGTGGACCACTTACGATTAAATTTTGTGGTACGGTACGGTACTGACATTAAGTAAAATGCGAACAATAGTAAAACAATTTTTTAAAAAATGTTTAATTATTATCATAGAAAAGTAACACAATATTTTTTTTTATTATCGTCACTTAGGGCGGGGGGGGGGGGGGGAGGTGCTGTAAATAATAAATTCCTTTTTCTTGAAAAGTATTTCCGTTCATAACTCAATTTTTAATTACCGATTTTTTTGGAGTGCCGAATCTTTGAAGTATATCGAGCGATCATTCTCATGTTTATATTTAGCGATCTTATCTTAAGCCTTTCGGATTTTAAACTGTTTTTTTTTTTTTTTTTACGATTTTAAAATATCCTTCATATAACACCTTTCAGATGTTCTACGGCGAATCAGGTAGTATATATTAACTGATTTCTCAAACTTGTAATACTGGTTAACTTAGAAATTTTATTTTTCGATAATTTAAAAAAAATAACCATGAGCGGTTGTGGAAGAAATTGAAACCTCTTTGCGTAGAAAGCCCAATAGTACGTAGAATTATCTTTTAGCACCGAAAATTAGAGAAAAGTGTAGATATTCTAAATATATTTTTTTTTTTTTTTTGTCAAGAAATTGTAAAAAAATAGTACAAAAAGCGGAATGAAATTATGCTCAGACGTAATATTGATGAAAGTTGTAAAGTGTAAAAAAAAAAGACGGAAAGAACGAAAATCAAAATTATTTTCTATGCTACCAGTGTGGTGGACAAAAAATTTCCACTTATTTTCCCTCCCTCTCTGCCTCTCGGATTGAGAGTGCACTGTTCCTTCTGCTCTGACCACGCTTCCTCTAACTCAGGGGTCTCCAAACTTTCCAGCCTTAGGGCCATATTGATTACTCCAGTAAATTCCAAGGGCCAAAACCATATTATCATTAACTGTTGCCGGTGGTAAAAAGTTGAATCAGTCCACTAGTGGTGTAAAATATGATTACTTTTTTGCCAGATGCCATTAGCGACGGGGAAGCTGATGTGTCCGCGGGCCGGATGTGGCCCGCGGGCCGTAGTTTGGAGACCCCTGCTCTAACTCGACAACAGATGTCACTCCAGACATTTTATACCTACCTCCATGATTTTATAGAACCCAATGCATTTCAAATACAAAAGCCCGCTTGTTTGCATAAAGTTACAATACCGCCCATTAAAAGAAATATAAGGTTTTCCCCCAAATTTCGTATCAAATTAATTTACACCTAAAATAGTTATCATGAAACGAGTTATAGAACAATAGATATTCTAAATTTAATTATGTAAAATGTCGTTCTGAAGAAATTGTAGCTTGATGTTATGTGTTCAATCATTTAAGTAATTATACGCAACCTATGTTACCTTTATGTCCTATATTAGTGCAAATAAAAAATAATTGACTTTAAATTTCACTTCAACATTTAGCTCAATAGATGGACAACTATGTCATGCCCTCGTGAATCTGAAACGTATGAATCTAGCAGAAATAAGTAAAAGGGAATCTTTCCGCAAATCGTCGATATCCATGTTTAATTCTGCGGAAGTTCTCCAGTTAGTTATACCATCGTTTCCCAAAGTGGGTTCCGCAGAAGGATGGCAGGGGTTCCTTTGGCAATTAATTATTACATAAAAGTTTTTAGTCAGTCATGTTGAGAAAACGTGTCGCTATGAAATTTAGCTAAAACTGGTAGTTAATTGACTTTCTGAAAATAAAAAATACATTTGAAGGAAGCAAAATAAGAAATAAAAACTGTTTAGAGAATTTTGTAAATTAGTTATTTAATGTAAAAATTGCAGAATGACTCGTTGCTTTGCCTCAGACCATTCAAACACTCTATTGGGGCGGGTCAAAGGCTATACGTTGTTTGATGATGAAAAGTTGACAATTTTTATTCGATGATAATGACTAATGTGTAAAAATGGGAATTTAGTTGGTTTTTGTAATACTTTTAACATGACTTCCGAAAGGAATCGAAGAGATCGGTTCATCATTTTTTTTCCTTTCTACTGGAGCTCCGTACTGGTCATTAATCTTTGCAGACCTAGTGCATTCCCCGGAAACTGTCATCCATTCTTCCAAGATGCACTACCATTGGCGGATGCCATTTCCACATGAGAATCTTGACGTCTAGTTTCTCTACCGGAAGGTGAAACACCTGGACTCTAGCGGTGAGAAATTGCACTATGAATTTAAATTAGCCGAGAGTATCCAAGCAAAATAGATACTCAAACCCTGTAACGATCTGGATAAGGCCCTATAAGTAAGCCTTTGTCCAGATCGCTAAGTTGGATTTTCATTACGAACACTATTGGGAGTTCCTCAAAGTAAAAGTTAATCTTTAAGCGTTCCGTGGTCAACAAAGTTTGGGAACCGCTGAGTTAGACAGTTCAATGAGCATAGCAGTATCAAGTGGGATCATTCTTATTAGTTTCTTTAAAATGATGGTCACGAAAAATAAACTATATTTTATTAACTGAGAAAACAGTTTACACTTAATGCATGTTTTGTTTTGATATTTTTTTCCCCTCACGGAATACTTTGGTTGTCTGCGTTGTTTAGGAAAAAAGCTAAAAATGGAATTTTTGACCGGTTAAAAACAATAATAACAGAAGTTTAAACTGCAGCACGAGCATTTAATAAATTTCCTCTTGGGAGAAAAAAGTGAAAAGAGAAATTTTTTTCTGTCTCTATATTGGTTAGCGTGGGTGAAAATTTTTCCTAAAACCGAAGTAAAATAGAATCAAATTTGAATTTTAAAAGAATTCCTTCTACGTATTTTTACACGAGGTATTTTTTTACGGAATATTATAAAATAGGTCGAGTAATCTTCGCTCTAGGCAAAGTAGGGATAGTTAGACGTCTCTGGAATCCATTAAACTAAATAGTTTGCTGTGTTATTCTACGTTCTGAAAATTACAGTCCACAAGTGACTACTATGATTTACACCCATTTATTTTATTACTTATGCATACAGAACATGAAAAATATATTTTTTAATTGCAAAAGTAATATTTAAGATTTTTTCCGGCATGACTATTATTTATCCAAACCAAGGCTTTTCAAGTACTTCGGCTTTTGACCAGAAGCGCAAGAAAATTGCCTAAGCATGAAGTTTCAAAGGATGTAAAGATTTTTGTTAATTTGTACGAATTAAACTTCTGTCTTTCGAGATTTTATTTTCGTGTTCCTCCAAAGGACCATTAGACTTCGTTTACTTTGCCCTATAAAGTTTACCCTATCATCTGATATGGCAAATACCAAATCAGTTCAATTAATAAATGTGATTTTTGAGTATAGAAAATTTAGGCTTAAGACCAAGAGTAAATATATTCTGAAACGAACTGATAATAAATTCTGAAATGTAATATATTCTGAAACGTTGAAATATTAAAGTGGAACTGATTGCAGGAATTCAGTAAGTTTTTGACTGACAAAAGGAAGAATGGTAGAAAATAATTATTACACTGAAAATTAACAGTACACATCGCAACAGTAAAAAGAAGGGAAAAAATACGTACAATAAAATAGATTTATTTCCTCCATAAAATTTTTTAACTAGAAAGTCATCGACAGTTACTAAATGGTAAAACAAAAATATATTTTTAAAGGAAAGAAACAAATAATACAATTTTAAACAATTGAAGTATAATTCAACATTTGGAATATATATACTGTTGATGAAAGACAAAGAGCAACAAAATAAGGTTATAAGATTAAGGTAATAATTTTTTAGGAAACCAGAACTACTATATTATTTAAGTAATTATGTTTCATTTTTTTCTCCATTAAGAACAGAGCAAATAAGACACAATAAAAATTGTAGATTCAACTTCACCTTTTTATCCTCACGGTGACTCCAAAAGCTCTTAGACAGACCTACAATTCCAAATAACTTTTATTTGACATTTATTGCTGTATTATAGCAAAAAATTAATACAAAATTTTAAATTTTAACCATGCTGCAAATATTAAAATTTATACATTTCTATTAACAGGTAAAAATATTTCACATTATCTTACTTATTAAGAATGTGCACCAATTTTTTAATCGTTTTTACAGCGTTTTCCTTTTTGTCAATTAAGAAATTAAGATACTTCAAAGTATTTTTGTTCTGCATGATGCATGCACTTTCTGAGGCCAATACATTGTTCCAAATACGCGTTTAAAAATATTTTCAAAAACCTTTTAAATAATACCAACATAAATTTTATGTTCAGCCCCTATTTTTAATTCTTTCTCTCTCTTTTTTGTTGACATCTATAGCATCTTATAATAGTTTTTTAAAGATTTGTTGATAGATATTTGTTGCACAGAAATATCCTTTTAGAATAATTGGCATGAAAATAAGGAATGAATAAGCATGGAATAATCGGCTTGTGTCAACCCTTTCCGGGGATAATTTTCGCATTTATTCCTCTAGCCTTTTTCAATTTCAGTGTTCTCAATGGAGCTATTAGGAGTTGGGATTCTCTAATCTAAGTTAAATTCATAACATTAAAATATAAAAACTGTACGTAACTTCAAAAAAAAAAAAAAAAAAGAAACATCTTGCTGAAAAGTAGTGTACTAAAAACCGCACTTGTCTTTTTTTTGTCAATTTTCTTATACGTACAGGTTTGTGAAAAGTGTGAGAGCTAAAACCGACATTATTTTATCCTAACCAGAAAAATCCCCTTTTAGTCTGGTTATTTCTATATCCAATCAAAACTCGTGGTACAATGATTATGAAACTTTTTACGAGACTTCAAATAATAAAACCTGATAACAAAATAAGAGGAAAAAAAAAACACTTTGCTGAACATTACAGTCCAATAGTAGAGGAAAAATAACATTCGTTTCCTTGAGTTTTTCTTCAAACCAAGATTTTCCAAAAAAAAAAAAAAGGGAATCTTCTTGTTCAAAGTAAAATTCAATCACAACATTCACTTTCGACGAAAATACTCACGCGAGTGACTAGAAATAAAATAGAAGGTGTAAGAAATTAAATAGACCGATAAATCTCCTCGAATCTGGCAATCTGTTCACGTGCCCGCCGAAATCCCACGAATTCCATTCGATTTCTGTTCCTGTTTTTTTATTTAATGGCATACCATGGAATTGCAAAAGTTTAAGCGAATGGCGCCACCTTTAATTTAAAAGACGACATTTGTTCCTTTTATTGTGGAATAAAAGTTTTATAGATTTTTTTTTGTTTTGAATATAATGTGTGTTTCAGAATATATCGCTCTACACCGCCAGTGCAAGAGGGGCAGAGCTCAAAATCGACTTCTTTCCTAAAAGAAGCGTCAGAAAATTTTAAGAATTTTGAAATGTAGGTATGTAGGTTTTTTTTTATTCTGTCCTTAAATAAGGTTTTGGATTGTTATAGCCTTATGGGGGGGGGGGGTATTTTTGTTAAATGTGTGTACAATAATGAAAAATAATTATGGAATAATCAAATAATTCAATCCCAGCTATTACTTGATGTCTCGAATAACTTAAAAAGTAACGCAAAGCATTCGCAATTCTCAGTTTACAGTCTTTTTCTCTTTTTCTTTTCTTTTTTTTGTGCTCTAGTCCTGTTGCACTGGAGGTGCGATGTAGTAGTTGTATTTAAAGTCTAAAATATTTTTCTTTTTGTATTAATTTCTCTTTGAAAGAGTTAAAGGGATGCATCATATTCTGCAACAGTTTTAATCTTATGTCTTGTATATGATTATGTTAATATTTACAATTCTTTAAAATGGTTTCCAGTGTTTGCCAATTTTCGGTGAAGCAAGCTTGAACTTTAGAAATAACGAATTTTGAACTTTTATGTATTTCAAAACATCATAGATGTAAAAGAATTTTCAAGTATTCCTTGGTAGGGAATGTTAACTAGTTCGCTTCAAAATATGAGATTTTGTAAGAGAACTATATGAAGGAAACTTGAAAGCATGCCAAGCAAACTAAATGATTTAATGTTGTCGATACGTAATTATATTATCATTTTGATATTTCACTATTTTATTGCAATAACAGTGTGTTTCAAATTATTTAAATTTTTGAAACTAACACATACCCAGAAGGAACAAAAAAAATGGTGTCATCTTCAAGGACATTTTAAAAATGCAAATATTGGGCAGTTGGAAAAGTCTTATAAATGCACTTAATAACTTATCAATATATATACTCGTATGTGTAGCGAATGTTCGAATACCAGAAAAACGAGATTTTTATCGCATATTGTTCGGTGATTATTAAAAACTCTGAGAAAATTAGAAAATTATTATACAGCAAAGTACAGTTTTACGCTGATTGAATATGAATACAAAGCATGGCGCTTTGTAATAAGGGTATCCTATCAGATCATAATAAAGAAAGGGGCATATTTAACGGATATGGCGAAATTAAATTAAAAAATTTTAGTTTAAAATAAGTCTAATGTTTGCATTTTACATGTAGCGTGTCGCGGGTCTTCCGAACTTCGTCCCACGACACTGTTGGTTCTTTTTACGTGGTTACGAGAAATCTTCAAACTAGCATCAGAGCACAACCAAACTTATCCACAAATCTCTTGTTTATTAAACATTAACTTTTTACACTTTGAAGAATAATGGTATGTACATATTCACAAGAATACTTATATCAAGCAAAGTTATAAGAAAATGTTTCGCTAGAGCCAGCGCTTCGCAGACACTGCTCTCCCTACGACTCCTCGAGTCCTCTCTCTCCCTCTCACTTTCACATCCCTCTTCGCCCCCTGCGCGAGATCTCCCGGCCGAACTAGCCCGCTAGACAGGAAGGATGATTCGAGGGTGCGTAGGGTCGAGTATGCCAGACACTACATAATTATATATAATAGTTTACCCATTAGCTATGTTGCTTTTAATTTCATTACAGGTTTTTCTTGCATTGTCTTTGTTAAACAAGCATTGAAACCTTTAAAATCCCCTAAAGGATAACACTGAGAATTAATTCAATTATAAGTATAAGATAATGTGTGGTTTTATTCAGTAATATTCTGGTGCATCATATATTTCATAGTGCACTATTTATTTAATTGCTTTAATGAGTAAAAACTAATTATCAGTTTTTACACTTAAACAATCTATTGACTGATTTTTTTTTTAAAATACAGGGTGTTTTTAAATGAATATCGGGGTTTTAACGCTTTGCAGTATTTATTCCGTAAAACGTAAAATTACAGCTAACACATGAAATGCAAGAGCAACTCAAACAGTTTTACGTGCAAGCTTACAAGTTTTTAATGTGAGCATTTTTCGTCACATGGTACACATCAAGTCGATAGCCCATTCTTCCTAAACGTTGTTCAGTGTTTGTGGAGTAATTGTTGCAACAGCTGCATCAGTCCTGATTCTTAGGTTAGGAAGATCAGCTGGTAGTGGAGGCACAAACACACGATCCTTTATGAACCCCCACAGGTAGAAATCACATGGCGTGAGATCGGGTGAGCGTGACCATGCGAAACAAGATGAGCCCTTTGCGGACAATTTAGCGTTCGAGTACAGTGATGTTGAACTAATCGGTATTTGCAAACTGATAATACCATCTACAAATATTATTATGACTTGGGGGATCACATCTGAACTTAATCTGTAATGCACGTTCCACAGAAACTTCTGATTCGGTCTTTGCAAACTGCAGAACACAAAAATGTTTTATGTTCACTTTCTTCCATTTTTGCTACTACCGCATGCGCAGAGGCTTTCTAGTGCATGCGCGTACCAACAAACAAAACTGTTTGAGTTGCTCTTTCATTTCATGCTATATAATTATGATTTTAAGTTTTACGCAATAAATACTACAAAGCGAAGAACTCCAATATTCTTTTAGGAAATCATGTGTGCGAAATAAATTAGTAGTTTTATACAATAAAGGTGGAAATATTTAAGTGACATAAAATATCCCTGTAAGAATAATGCATATATAGTATGACATCTAAGATTGAATAGTTTATATTTTGGCGCCTTAGGCAGAAGAAAAAAAAGGTAGACATAAAATTTAGTGCCCGAATAAACTATTTAATAAAATCATTCGTACTATTTAGTAAAATCATCAATTCGTACTTCATTTTTGTATTGGGTAAGTACTAGTACGCCAAAGTTGTGAAGTGGTCGATCATAATTATTCCAATCAATGTCCCTTAAAATGTGCTATGCAGCCCTTGTTCTTTATTTCGGGACCATTTTATAGTGCGATGGTGAACGATTATTTTTGCACCGCCATTCTATGGAGATTCAATTTAGGCTAAATTTAATTAAAATACACAAATACACACACGAAATAAAATTTTTCACTAGTACTTATCACAAAAATACTTTAATATGTAATTTTTTGAGTTTACATGGGAAAGATTTTCGGCATTGTTGTCTTTAATTTTCTGGTTTTTATAGATATTACTTTTTTTAATTAATGAGTAAACCAACGTTGCTATAGAATGCATTGGAAAAAAGCTTGTGTTACAAGAAATCTCTTTTCCATATAAAAATTTTTTGAGCTTCTGAACAGTTCTCCTACACTCGTGTAAAACATTAATTTCGGAGCAATTTCATTTGGTTCGAGTTTTAAGTGACATTTAAAAAAGACCAGAATAAAAACAAAAACAAAAGATCTCGTTATAATGCACAACCAATAACTGTATAAAAATAATTTAACTTTGTGCAAGTAAACAGTCATAGAAATGTAATTTCACGTTAATTTAAAGCACAAATAAGCATTAAAACGCAGACATATGTTTCGGGATTGCTTGGAATCCCTTTTTCAATGCGACAGGAAGCTTCTAGATGCAAAACATCCAAATGAAGCAGACAAAACAACAAAAACAAAGCTTATATAGCCTAAGAATTAACTGTAAACCAATGAGAATAAAGGCAGTGTGAAGTAGAAGTAGCGGGAAGACACCAATAAGAGAGCAACAAACGAATCCAGTTGAAAGTACAGGAAGTGAAAAGGAATATCAATACAAACAAAGCAAAAAAGACGACAGCATGCATAAAAATGTAAAAGTACATGAAAATTGCAAAAATAATAAAATAAAATACAAAGAATAAAATGGAAATAAAATAAGTACAGAAAATACCGAAACAAAAAGCAAAACAAAGTACACATGTAAAGGAGGGGGAGGGGGGGGGGGAGAAAAAATAGACGCAAAAAAGGAAAACTAACAAGAAAACCAAAAAAGAACAACAAATTAAAGGAACTTATGCCAGACCTGTGAAAAATAAGGAGTTGAAGAAGAATCATTAACCAAATTAAAACAATTCCTGTTAATATGATAAGCTTCCCAAAAGTCAAGCTCTAAAGGGGAAGAAAATTTTTGAATAATTTTCCCAGAATTGAAATCAAAAGAGTGGTTGGAATTCCAACAATATTGAGCAATGCTAGACTTATTTAACTCTTGCTTTCGTACATAACCTTTATGCTCATTTAACCGAATTTTCAGAGCACGTTTTGTCTGTCCAATGTAAGAAATTTTATATGTAATAATGTATTTTTTCGCCCCCCCCCTCCCCCTCCTTTACAGGTGTACTTTGTTTTGCTTTTTGTTTCGGTATTTTCTGTACTTATTTTATTTCCATTTTATTCTTTGTATTTTATTTTATTATTTTTGCAATTTTCATGTATTTTCACATTTTTATGCATGCTGTCGTCTTTTTTGCTTTGTTTTTATTGATATTCCTTTTTACTTCCTGTACTTTCAACTTGGTTCAACTGGATTCGTTTGTTGCTCTCTTATTGGTGCCTTCCCGCTACTTCTACTTCCACTTCACACTGCCTTTATTCTCATTGGTTTACAGTTAATTCTTAGGCTATATAAGCTTTGTTTTTGTTGTTTTGTCTGCTTCATTTGGATGTTTTGCATCTAGAAGCTCCCTGTCGCATTGAAAAAGGGATTCCAAGCAATCCCGAAACATATGTCTGCGTTTTAATGCTTATTTGTGCTTTAAATTAACGTGAAATTACATTTCTATTACTGTTTACTTGCACAAAGTTAAATTATTTTTATCTGTTAGGCTTAACGTGCTTGAATTTTGTTCTTCTTTCTTTTGTTTTGTTCTTCCATCTGTTCGCTGCTTGGTGAGTTTTTGATTTTTGTTCTTTCCTTATTCCCTTTCTTGACTGTGTTTTTGCTTTTTTATTTTCTGACAATTGTTCCGCATATTTTTACGTCGTGTATGTTTTGCATTTGTTTTTAAAATTTGTTCTTTCTGTTTATTGAACGGTTTTGCTATTGTTTTTTCCCCTTATGTTTTGTTTGTTTTCATTCTGGTTATGTGTCAGGTTAACAGATTTTGTGATCTACGAATTAAAAAGGTTCGGTTTTTGAACCATTTAAAATTTCTCCAGGCTTGGATTCGCAATAACGTCATTCCTAAGTTTATCACTTTAAAGTAATTTACCGCGTTCTGTTAAGGTTGATAAGGTAATTTTTCGTTCTAAATTAGCTTTACTTAGAGCTTCAATCCAGGAAACTAGGAAAAAACTTTCGTTCATAGAACGTAAACTTTACGATTTACATTTTTCTGTATCTGGTTCTAATTTCGATTTTGATTCTATTGATAGAATGTCATGGGCAAGAGCTCTTCATTTATCTGAGAGTCACAAAATTATTTTAAATAAGAAATTTACTAAGTTGTGTAACGATTCAAATGTTCCTGTTCCGGCTGATTTGCCTCTTTCGAAAATTCTTTTGAATAGTATATTTTGGCTAAAAAGCCTTCTTTTTCTGAACTTATTGCTCCGGTTGAAAAAGCTATCAAATTTAGTGCTTTAACTTCCACTCAAAAAGAGTAGGTTCGACATCTTATTGCTTCCAATGTTGATTTTAATTTAAAAGTTCCTAATATTGGTTTTACCCATTCTGTGAAACGCTGTGTCAATAATTTAGTCTCAAATTCTGATTTGGTCATTACCAAAGCTGACAAGGGTGGTCAGATTGTTGTTCTTAATAAATCATCTTATGTTGAAAAAACTGATGACTTAATGGCTTCTGGTCCTTATTCTGAAATTTATAAAGATCCTACCGACAAGGAGTTAAAAGCTATTTCTTCTGCTGTTAAGTCTGTTCATTCTATTCCTTTGATTGCTAAACGGTCTGTGATTCCTTCTGTCTAATTGTGCGCGTTTCTATGCTTTACCGAAGGTACACAAAGCACGTATTCCTTTCAGACCAATTGTTTCCAATATTGGCACTGCTTCATATAAACTTTCCAAGTATTTAGTTTCTGTGTTTTCTCCACTTAGGAGTCTGAATGTTTTCACTGTTAAAAATTCCACTGATTTTGTTAAGAAGCTTCATAACTTCGTTCCGAATAATTCGGTTATGGCCTCTTTTGGCTACCTATGCTATGGTAGATGGCCTGGCTATGGGAAGTCCTCTTAGTCCTATTTTAAGTGATTTCTATATGCATTATTTTGAGGAAAAACTATTCCAGAAATTGCAATTTCAATTTTATGTTCGTTATGTGGATGATTGTTTTGTTCTAACGGACAGTAACTTGTTAGGTATTGATGATGCTCTTTCTATTATGAACTCTATTGATCCTAATATCCAGTTTTCTTGTGAGAAAGAACTTAATAGTAGCCTCGCGTTTCTTGATGTTTTGATTTCTAGGTGTGAGTCTGGTTTCACTACTTCTGTCTATCGTAAACCTTTCGCTGTTTCTTTACCTCCTCATAGACTGTCGTCTCATCCTCCCGACCAAAAATATTCGGCTTTTAATGCTCTTGTCCATCGTGCTATTAATATTTGCTCTTCTCCTGAGCTTCTCAAGTATGAACTTAACTATCTGAAAGCTGTAGCTGTTGATAGAGGATTTTCTCACTCTTTAATTGATTCTATTTATAACAAACTTTCTAAAAAAAACTTCTGGTCCCAATCATGTGGTTTCTAGAAAGAATTTGGTTGTGTTACCATTCTTTCATTCTGTCAGTTTTCGTATTGCTAAAATCCTAAAAAGGTTTCAATTTCAAGTCGTTTTTGCTCCTAGCAACAAACTTTCCTTCTTTTCTCTTAAAGATCCTGTCGATCAACTTAATACTTGGGGTATTTACCAAATTAGTTGCCGTTGCGGCCTTTCTTACATTGGACAGACAAAACGTGCTCTGAAAATTCGGTTAAATGAGCATAAAGGTTATGTACGAAAGCAAGAGTTAAATAAGGCTAGCATTGCTCAACATTGTTGGAATTCCAACCACTCTTTTGATTTCAATTCTGGGAAAATTATTCAAAAATGTTCTTCCCCTTTAGAGCTTGACTTTTGGGAAGCTTATCATATTAACAGGAATTGTTTTAATTTGGTTAATGATTCTTCTTCAACTCCTTATTTTTCACAGGTCTGGTATGTTCCTTTAATTTGTTGTTCTTTTTTGGTTTTCTTGTTAGTTTTCCTTTTTTGTGTCTATTTTGTCTCCCCCCTACCCCTCCTTTACATGTGTACTTTGTTTTGCTTTTTGTTTCGGTATTTTCTGTACTTATTTTATTTCCATTTTATTCTGTGTATTTTATTTTATTATTTTTGCAATTTTCACGTATTTTCACATTTTTATGCATGCTGTCGTCTTTTTTGCTTTGTTTTTATTGATATTCCTTCTTACTTCCTGTACTTTCAACTGGATTCGTTTGTTGCTCTCTTATTGGTGCCTTCCCTCTACTTCTACTTCCACTTCACACTGCCTTTATTCTCATTGGTTTACAGTTAATTCTTAGGCTATATAAGCTTTGTTTTTGTTGTTTTGTCTGCTTCATTTGGATGTTTTGCATCTAGAAGCTCCCTGTCGCATTGAAAAAGGGATTCCAAGCAATCCCGAAACATATGTCTGCGTTTTAATGCTTATTTGTGCTTTAAATTATCAAATTGTTCAAATCCAAAAATAAAATATGGAAATGAAATGTCTTCGCCAAAATGTTTTGAATGCAAAAAAAAAAAAAAAAAAAACTTTCGAATTGGGCAGTTCCCTTTGAAATTTGTTTGGGGGGGGGGGGGGGAGAGAGACCTATAAACTCACATTTTCCTCATCTCAAAAACTTAGTTTCAAATTTTACACTTCTCAATTTTTATTTAATTAGGGTCAGTTGGGATAATTGTAAACAAGTTTCATAACTACACTTGTGGTGGTTTCTAAAACTTTACTGCTTGTGAGGGATAAACTGGCAGCATAGGGAAGACATTCAAACAGTTTCGTAAGTTTCGAAACAACTGTGGAGGCATCACTTTGTTTGAAAATGGCACAGTGGAAAAAGTTTTTAAACGAAATTTAGTGATCTTACACTTTCCTCTCCCGCTCACCTGCAAAAGCGAAGTAAGCAGTTTCAACCATTTTTATTTGTCATATAGAATACTGCTAAAAATATTTAGTTATGAATTTAATCTTCCCTGTTATTTTTCATGTGCAAGTTAGGTGTTTACAATTACCCCATATATTTCGTACTCTGGGGTAATTGTAAAAACTTAAATTTATCCTACTTCCAATATTTTGGGGGGACTATAAGTATTATATTTTGATGTAAATTACACTTTTGTGTCTATTTTACATAACTGTTGCTGTTGTTGCTAATGCCACTTGGAAATCCAAGCTCCCCTCGCACTGCAACCATGAATTAAGGAAACTCCTACTGATTATTAATGAGCTCCGCTAAAATGAAGTATACTTGACTCAGAGGGACTCAATGAATTTGAACCAGCTCCCAGATGAGAGTTTGTCACCTAGGTTGTTCCCTCACCGAAAATTAGTTCAAACTTGGTGGACATTTGAAGCGACGATGTATTTTATGTGCACCGCTCCCTTTAGCGCACTCGGTCTCAGAGTAATCAGTCGCGGGAGGTGGTCACCCTCTCAAACGTTGACCACGGCCAGTTGTGCTTCACTTTCGGGGTTCTGTGGGATACAAGATTAACCGACTGATCCACTGCGAGGCAAATTTTACATAAATTTATCACAGTATTTGATTTTTTGCAAGATATTTCGTTAAATGATCTCAGCCGACTCATAACATAACTCAGCGGACCATATGCAGCCTGTTGGCCGCCGATTGATAACCATTGCTCCGGAACTTCTTAAGCCTTCAAGCAGACTGTGTATGAAGCAATTTTCCATTTGCCTCAACCTGATTCGAAAATAAATCACTGTTTACAATTACCCCAGATCTCTGGGATAATTGTAAACACGAGCTCATTCGCTAACAAATAGTCATAAAGTCAAAATTTTTGTACACATTTACTCACAAGAAGTACAGTAGTGGCTACAATGCTCGCAATTTTGTCTCTGAATTCATTCAAGAGGTAGAGAAGGATCAAAAGTTAAAACATTGAAAAAGCGTTTACAATTACCCCAACTGACCCTACTTCACATGTTTTGGCCTTTTCTTTGCTCTTAACGATATTTTTACATTACATTAATCTTTCTTTCATATCTTTTTTAAAAAACTTTTACTTGAAAATAGGCTAAAAAGAATGGCACATGCAATAAATTACCCAAGCTTAATTTTTAATTAGGAAATATTATATTTCAGCCCTTTATAATTTCTTTTCAGCGTGAATTGAATTTATAAATTCTTACCTAAAAGTACATCGTTTCCTATCGAAATTCCGGGGAATTGAAATTAATTAACCAAGTTCAGAGAAAGATTAAATTGCTAGTTTAAAGTTAAAAGTTAGTTTCTTTCTTCCAATTTATTTTTTCGGATTCCATTTGAAGTCGAAACCTTAAATGAGCAGAGAAATTATAGAAGATCTTCTGCTCCCAATTTTATTGGGGAAGATGTGACACCTGCTTTGGAAAGGAAAAAGTATTTTGATAAATTATCACAGGAGAAGATTTTAAGAGAATTAATCCCAAAGCCGTTTTCCCTGAAGTAGTTATTTGAAGTCTCTCTAATTTTTCTTTAATAATTTTACAAAGAAAATTGCTTCTTGTAGGAAAAATTTTTACCATAGCTGACTTTTGTTATGAATTTTATTCATTAATGAAGCTTTCGGTTTATTAAAATGTTACGCTAACTTTATTTATTGAATAACAAACAAAAGTTAATTAAGAATTTAAAACGTACGGCCTATCAAATTATTTAAAGTAGAAAATAAAGATATTTTTGAACGTTGGAAGATGAGCATGCGCATCTTTTATGGAAAACACTGAGACAAAACTCTTTGAAATAAAATGTAAACATTTGTGCTTCAAAGTAAAAACAAAGCCAACGTAAAATTAAGCACAAAATTTTCAGACACGTGTTTCGAGTTTCAAGGAACCCTTTTTTTAATGCAAAAGAGTGAGCTACTATATAAAAGACAATTTAGAAGCATACTCTTTTGCCTTGTTCCTTGTAACCTCGAAACACGTGTCTACATAACTCTCTATGTTTAAGAATTTCCAGATGGAGTAGTATTCTTAATATTATTACTTCAAATAAAGAGATTGTCCTTTTAAAAGTTTTAGTATCTAATTTATTTAGATATATAAATTTACTTCTGATATACTTTAATTAACAAAAAAACAAGCACATATGAAAATTAAAATCTCTGAGACGGACATAAAAAGCAGCGTGAATTATAAAAACACGAGGACTAATATAAAAATGTTTAGCCAGATTCATTGTCTTATATTAACTTAAATAAAGTAATGAAATGTTTCCGTGTTTTTGCTAAACCTATTCTACGCTTTTTAAAACTACTCGGTACAATTTCTAAAACAATATAAAAATAAGTACTCGTTCTATTTTTAAATACGAATATCATCACATGCCCAAAAGATTTTTCTTCACCAACTATTAATTCCGGCAAAAGCAAAATGAAAATGATATTGTTACGACTATTTTATGAGCAGCACACAATTAAGATATTAAATATTCATAACTATTTACAGATTCAAACCGAATTTATAAAACTCGATTTCTTTTGTAATCAGATTTTCAGCTAGCTTCAGGCATGAATTAGTAGTTCTGAATATGAATACTTTGTAAGTAAAATAGGAATAAAATAAGTACGTTTTCGGCGAAATAGAATTGAAATAATGATTTAAAAATGTATAAATGCAAATGAATTTATTAGATGAAATTGATTTGCATTTAAATGAATTGTCTGTATCTTTCCGGCGACATCGCGGTTCATAAAAATATAACAAAGGTATATGTGGGCATAGAATATTTAGTTTATGAATATGCCCTAGATTTCTTGGAATACCTCGTTAGGGGGGCGTCAAATAAACGAAAAATTAATGCACATGTTTTGATTTTTAATAAAATTTCCTTCTTCTTTATGAGATTTGTTGATAGCTAGGCAAAATGTTCCCTCTTATGCCAGAGAAGAATCATGCTGTTTTCCACAGCTTTACAAAACATAAGACAATTTTTCCGCAACTATTCAACAGTTCTTTTATTTACGATACAATGTTTTTTTTACATTGCACATTTTTTTTTACATATTTAAGCATATGACAGGCATTTCTCTATAGAAGTTAGTAGTAATCAAATTAAATGTTTATAGGGATAATTGGTGCTACTTAGTATGACATGAGTTTCAAAGTAAGGGAAAGTTCATCGCATAGAGTCAACATGCTTGTTAATCATTTGATTAGTATTTCCCATCAAAAAGTGCATCGATGTGGGCGATTCTTCTCTGATGTTGGGGTATTAGTTTACTCTCCTTTGTTCTTGCCCAAGAAGGGTTCTCCCAAATGTTATTTTCAAATTTTACTGAGTTTTTGTGCACTGAATCACAATAACGCTTTTCAGAATGAAATCTATAACGGATGCTAATAATTTAACAACAATCTAATTGGATTCACTGCTCTTTAGTGTGACATTAAAGTGTTGTCCCAGTTTTTTCAAAAAAATTCCGGTTGCAAAATCATTGGAAAATCAGAAATTTTAGATATAAAGAAGTGAATGCAACGAGTTAACAGTTATAAAAAGAACAAGCAAACAGTATATATTAATCAGTGATATTTAATGTGATATTAAAGAACTATAGGGTCTGGTGGGGTTTAATGGGTAAAAAAATTGACAGTGTTTTTTGGAATGTTAGTTGAGTAAAACACTGAATGAGTAAAATATTATGTCATTGATTCATAAGCATAGACTATTAGAACAATAAGTATGTTTAAAGAGATAGACATGCTATTTGATATCACATTAAGATCTACTATACTGTTTTCAAAATATTCTTTTTATAAGATTCCTCCCTATGACATTAAACCATATCAGTGCTTTAAGAAAAGATTTTAATAAAAAATGACTGTTGCCTAGGTCAATAGAGCAGTCAAATTTCGAGTTAAAATGTTAGGTGGTTCTTCGTTTAATTTCAGATCAGGATATTTTATCAATTTTCAAGTTTCGTTGGTTTCGGATTGGTGCTAATTAAAATAAATAAATAAAAATAAGAAATACACAAAATTATCCAAAACGAGATATTCAATTTTTTACTTATTTATAATTGTATAGCAGTGTGTTTCCTACTTCTATAATATTACGTAACTATTTCAAAAGCGTAATAGCCTCAAAAATTGTAAAAATTTTTTGCCCTTTAACACAAATTTCATCCTCCTTGCCATCACATGGAATAAATTCACGTATAAGAAGTATACCTATTGAATATTTTGGCAAAGACAAAATTTTTGTCAAATAAAATTTAAATTTCCCCTTCGGATTTAACGATTCGCAAACACAAAAAGCATTCTTGTTCAAACATTCAAAAATGCTACAACAACCTTAAAAAAAAATGTTCAATCTTGCGAATGCAGCAGACACCAGGCGCTCATAAAATTGCGTTATCACTCGGGAACAGCTGTAAAAAACCTGCGCAAATGGTAACGGTTACATTGCATAGGTTCAAAGATTGTGTTAGGTGATATTTTCGGAAACTCTATTCTTCGGCGAATACTTTGTTTTTATGATTTTCCTTATCTGTCAGATTTATCTCAGAAAAAAAAAATCAGCTATGAATAATTTGAAAATTTCTAACACATTGTTTTGCTAATGTAAGGAATTCCTATCAATGTGAGTAGTAGATGTCTTCGATTTTTTGCATTAACTCGTTCGTTTCGCTTTGGAAACAATTTCAAAACATACTAGCTTGTTGCAAAGTGGAGAAATTCTTAATAAATGATTACAGATTACAAAATGTTTGAATTTGTTCTTGTGATGCTAAAGATTACACAGTCAAAAGTGGAGTTTTGTTTCCATTTTTCTAAGCATCTCGAACAAAGCTTTTCGCTTAGTTGTAAGACGTCAGATGATATTTTTGATTTCAGAGAATATTTTCAGACGTCTGATGAGGTTTCCGGAATCGCAAATGATACCCTGTAATATCCTATAGATGTTTTGGAATTTAAAAGTGATTTTAACAATTCTTAGTTTCAAATAATTCATATCAAATTCGGCGTTTAAAAAATTCTTTGGGGCACCGTTCGAAGTAAAAGCACTGCATTTTGAAAGCAATTAACGTCAAAGGCGACGTTTTGAGGTAACTAATCAGGATTTGACCAAAGCAAGTTAAATGATTAAATGTGTTTATTATCTATTGTTTTTAAGCTTGTTAATTTGGATTTTCAATGATATAAGTAACAATACTGTTCCATCTAAACTTATTGTTTTAAAAAACATTTCTAATTTGGATTGTCAATGATATACGTAACAATACTGTTCCATCTAACCTTATTGTTTAAAAAATCATTTTTTATTTGGATTGTCAATGATTTAAGTAACAATACTGTTTCATCTAACCTTTTCGTTTAGAATTTTTCTTTTAAATTCGGATTTTCAGTGATATACGTAACAATACTGTTCCATCTAACCTTATTGTTTAAAAAATGTCGAAATGGGTATCAATGATACAGAAAATGGTTTTATATTTGAAAAAGTGATTTACCGAGTGGTATAAGTAACAACAGCAACAACAACAGATATGGTAGTATATATGAAAAATGGCAAGCAATTCTGTAATGTAGATCAGGGATTCTCAACCATATTTCACTTCTGGGTCCCTCATGAGGAGAACATACTGATCTAATGTATCTATGATATTTTGTCTAGCTATCTATCCGCTTTAGGGGGTGTTGCTTTTGCTTTTTATCAAATGCTTGAATTTTTTTTTTTTTATAATGTTTGAATATTTATTTTTTTTTATTTCTGAAGATTTAAATAAATTAATGAGCGAAAAAATGACGATGTAGTTAATTATTTCGGGATTTATAAGTAACACGTTTATGAAATCACTGTCAAAACGTGAAATGTTGAATAAATTTCTTATATTACTGCTTCGATGTGTTCTTTTTGAGCATAAGTTTCAAACATTTCTTCGTGAAAAGATTTTTTTACGGCAAAAACTTCCAACTTGCATTTTTCTTCATGCATTTCTTTGCAAAAAATGTTCCTATCTTTCCGGTTTTCATTTTAATCTCTAGTCTTCTTTGTATCTTGTTTTTTTAATGAGCTATGTAAACAATATTTACGCAGTTTCTTTTTCACCGAAAATTGATGACCAGCAACAGCTTGTTCTTCTTTTTCAAAAAAATTGTATTCGCTAGTAAGCTGCTTATTTTAGATATTTGATGATAGTTTATTCGTTTCTTCTTTTCATAGGTTGCTTCCATAGGTTTGCCTTTCTATAGGATGCAGTTCTGCTGTGTTATTCTTGCTGTGGAGTTTTTTTTAATTTGAGAAAAGTTTATACCATGCTACGAAAGTTCAAAAAAAAATTCTTAAGGTTTTAAAAAAGTTCATGTAAAATTTTAACTTAGTTACTTAGTTGAATTTAAAACATCCAAATACGTATTTCAGCTCCTTGGAAACCGCAAGTAAATAGCATATTTTCGATATAAATTAAGCAGTTTTAAAGTTAATTTTAACTTTTTTTAAACATTAAATTAAATAATATTTTACCATCTTTGTTCCCACTATACGCATAAAAATTTCAACTTTTATTGGCTTTAATTTACATGAAAATTACTTACTCGTATTTCGAAATTACAATTATCCGTTTTTTTTAATGCAAGGAAAAAATGCTTTTCTAGAAAAAATAGTCATTCGAACATGACATGATATGTAAAACATTCCAAGTTTTACATATCATGTCTGAAACGATAGGAAAAGCTAGTAGAGATTAGAACTGCAGAAAAAAAAATTACAAATATATTGTACATGTACTCAAAAAATTACTTTTTAATTTTTTTTATTTTTTAAAGGTTTATCGGAAGTTTTTATCTACCGGTTTTTTAATTGTGTTTTGTACGATAAGTAGAATATGTTTCAAAATAACAGATTTGCGCTCCGCTTACAAGAACCAAATGTTGCTTAGGATTTTTCTGATATCTCTATGGGGCTTTTAGACATTCCTCCTCTTTCATGTCTTTGACTGCGAACTATTGATTTAATAACAGAAATTTTATAGCTATGCAAAATGAAATGCTTGTAAGATTTCGACAGAGATTCCTAAAAATTTTGAATTTCCAAGGATTTGTTTAATGCCACTGAAGTGCAATAAAGATTTTCCTCCACGTGATGCACTCCGGGCTACATTTAGTACAGCTCAATGATCTACAAACACGCTATATCATTCTGCCTGTCAATATGAGTTTCTTAGGGTACCACAGTGGAATACAGGTAGCATGTCCCAACACAAAAGAGAGGAAGAAATCCCAACACATGTTTTTATGTATTTCCTTGTTTTTACCTATAGTATGCATTGTAAATATATCCTTGCCCCCTCCCTTCCTGGAAACTTTTGAAATGATGGGCCTGCCTTCAAGAGATTTGTTACGTACGTTGTTCCCAAGGCTGCCATTAGAAATTCTAAAAAATGTAAAGCCTTGTGAGAAATGTAAATACATTGGGAACATGGCGAATCATTTCATTTACCAAACGTTTGAAGTAACGATTACGCGCTTTTTGGAGATAAAAACATACATAGGCAATCTTAAAAGTAAGTATAATGAATTGTGACAGAAAATAGGACACAGTTAGACTGCAGTCCTTAGACTGCATAGGACTGCAGTTTCACCAAATGCAGGATTTCGGCAATGCTCAATGATAGGGATCGGCATGAATTTTCCTCCTCACTTTCTGAGTCTCGGTTCATGACGCCTTTCGTTTGAAGCTACTTGAAGGACTGTTTTCAGTAATATTAAAAGGTTGTATTAATTTGTACAGTTCATTGGCGAAGGTTTACATCCATTCAGTAGAGATATTGCAGAAGATAGCTTTAAACTTCGCCTTTCTCTTGTTAGTCCGTGGGCCAAACTCTCAAAAAGAGCTTAAAATTAATTTTCGTTCCGACTCTTGAGGGGCAATTTTATTCTGCCAAAAAAAAAGCATAATATTGGCTGGTAAATGTAAATTCATAAAGTTCTCCAAAATATGATTGTCCATTAATTCACAGTAACCAAAGTTATGAGGAACTATTTCATTTTCACGTTAGCGCATGGATATCCGAAAAATATAGCACTGTGACGTCACTAAAAAAGAAATTGACCAATCAGAGCAACAGGAGCGGCCCGCTGTTTACGTTTTAGTAGCGCGTTCACTGTCTGATTCTTTGGAGTTATGTTAACGCTTTTAAAAAATTGTCACTTGCAGTTTTAATGTAAGGGGGTATGTTAGTTCATTGACAGTAATTTTTGAGTTGTTCATGCAATTTCAATGATTTATTTAAATAATTTTTATTTAAACTTTTAATTCTGTAGGGGAAAAATAATAAAATCCCCTTCATAAAAAATGTCAATCGATTTTTTAACAATTACTACGTCACTGAAAATATTCTTCCTTTAAAAAAAATCTGGTGATATTCTATATCATTCCAGACAAATATGCATCAAGGACGTAGCCAGAATTTTTTTTTTTTTTGGGGGGGGGGGGGGGGCTGACTTTGAAACACTTATGTTGAGGAAAGTTTTAGGGAGGAAAATATGCTACATTGCGAAAAATTTCCGGATTTCGGGGGGGAGGCCCGAAATCCGGACAACACAATCCCGGCCCGTGGGCCCCCCCCCCCTCTGGATACGGCCTTGATATGCATTAAAGCGGGGACACAATCTCAGGGCACAAATCGGCTTTTTCACTTTTTATCTCTTCAGAAACCGCTATGACCCGTTATAAAAATTTTGGGTTTTAAGAGTTAATATAAGCAGTAGTCATACGGGGTAATTCCTGGTCACGCCTTTTTTAGTTTTATAAACTGGTATAACAAAGTAACTGCTAACTGAAATATGACAAACGCTCCTTAACCCTACACCGCGCACTTTTTCGTTTCTTTGTAAAGAAAAAAGAAAGAAAAATTGTGTTTGTATGTGCTAGTTATAAGTAGAAAAAAAAGTAAAATTTTTTTTATTAAATTCGGAAGAATAGAATCCGAGGAAATTTGACATGTTTTTTAAAAACAACACCGAGCATTTATGGGTAACATTAATAATTTTTTATATAATCATTTTAATAAATGAAACAAAATTAATAATAAATAGGTATGCATTATAATCATAAAATAGCAAAATTTATTAAAATAATTTATTTTATTATTATTTATAAATTGAAAAAATATATCAAAGTAAAAATTCGCCTATGTCACTATTAATTATTAGTTACATGTGCAAATTTTTTACTTTAATTACCAATAAAGTTTAATAATTTCACTAAAAGGTTTTAAACAAGAAACCTAACATCTGTAGGGGGTTTGATGCAATAATGTTTGTTTCTTCTTTGGTTGAGAGTCAATTGATTTTAAAACAAAATTCCTAAAAAATAATTTAGTCAACCATTTTACACTAATTTGTTATATAATTACAAGAATAATCTTCCAAAAGATACCAAATAAAGTGAAATAGAACAACCAGAGACACCTGTTCTTGTTTACACTGCAAATAATGCAGGAGCACAAAAAGTACCCCCGAATGCGCGGTGTTGTTTTAAAATAACAAGTAAAAAAGGCGCCTTAACATGTATTTTTCACGAAAATTTTCGGACAACTTATATTTATTTTATTTTAACATTATGTAAGCCATTAAAGACTATTTTAAAAAAAAATATTGCTTAAAATTTGTAAAAAAAATTAAGAATTAGTTGTTTTTTGTACAAAATCAACATTTGTTACGATTTGTGAAAAAAAATGAATCTTAAGCCCAGTTTACAAGATCTAGGGTAAACTGTATTAACTAATACGATCTTACATACAAAACGAAAGAATACACCACTTGTTAGAAATAATACAAAATAAGAGCTTAATGAACGAAAATTAGAGATGTTGTTTAAAAAAACACTCAGTGCTGTGTAGGGGTAACTATTCTATTTCATGTTGGAAAAAAAGATTTCTTCCTCGCCTCGATAAGTGAATTAGTGGTATCAGAAATAAAGTTCAAGGACATGAACAATAATAAACTTTGCTTTGATACCACATGTGTCAAACGTAAAGCTGTAAATAGTGCCTTAAATAAGATGGGAAAACCCCTACCCATTCCAGTGCCAAATGCGTGTATATTTATGTGTCTAAAAAAACTCTCTCTTGCTAACATATTTCCGTTTAACAATGTAGTGTAAAATTTAGCTCGCAATGTAAAAGATGCAATATTTTATTCAATAACGGAATGGATACTTAAATGGAAGACAACAAGGACTGAGGCAACTGTGAGGTAAGTCCTCTGATGCGTACCCACTATTTAAATTACTGCTGAATTAGAAATGTACAATACAAATATAACACAGAAAGCAAGCGCTCCATACGCACGTAGAATACCAATATAACACATGTGCTAATAATATATCTTTCTATTATTTTATTGTGCACGATGCAAAAAAAATATAGATTTTCAGAAATTTTAGAGGGAAAAATATGTTACTTACTACTCCAAAAACATTTTGAAAACAGATCGTCTCCAAACATTATACCTTTTTTAAAGATCCATACCAGTGCTATATTTAAAACAAAATAATTCTCGTTGATGCTGTTTTATATTACAAATAGCCTATGCTTTTGAAACCAGTGCATATATTTTGTATATATTTAAATACATTGGTCGCAAGAATTGATTAAAAGAGCCTTTTTTAAAATGAAGTTTAAAATAGAATGATAGCAAGGGTCGAAACCTTGTTTACAAACAATGATGTCAGCGACTGATGTTACAGTCGGCGGGATTGGTTAACTTCGCGGAGCAAAAAATAATTCGATGATTTCATTGGAGCAGAGTACGAATACATCGAAAAGAGAGTGCAAAAGGAAATCTCTTGTTATTAAGTTATGGCCAAGTATTTTTTGGAGAACTTAATAAAATTAGAATTACTAGAACATTTTAAATAGTTTCCTTCAAAGAAAAAATTGCCCCCAGAGCATCGGAACGAACTTGAACGATAAATGCATTGGGCCCACGGACTATGTGTCCTGTATTACTGCTACACACGGTAGCCGTATTGATTCCATATAACGTTATTTGACATCTGTTAGCAAAACCATATTTTCATCCGGTATTGCAGAGCACTGAACAGTTTTCATCTCTGAGGCCGTTATATCCATTTCAATAAAGACATTGCAGATTGAAGATTTAAACTTCTACCTAATTCGCTTTTTTTTAAAAAATATGCCTGCTACAAATGATGGAAATACATAATTTTAAGGGAATTTGATTTAATCATTGTTCACGGTAAACAGTTTAACCTTTTATTTGAAACACAATAGCACTGACATAGCAGGTGCTGTCCATCCGACTTCATGTTTCTGCCCATCTTTGTTCGCATTTGGACCATATCAAAGTTGGGGAGTCCTTCAAGGTGTTTTTTTTTTTATTTTTAATTATGATCAGAGCATAGAAATCTCAAAATAATTGTTTAAAATGTTTTGGAAGATCTTTCGTAATATGAAGCATAGAAAATCCTTCAAGTAGTTAAATTATTTTAACAGGTATATTTCAAGTTTACAGCATGTACAGCATGTAGAATGAATAAATCAGGACCCTTGGTGGCAAGAACATTTGGTGCAACTCTTTCTATTCTAACACCATTCGAAACGAAAGGATGCATAAATTATGAATATGCTAAAATGAGTTTGAATAATAACAATTAAAAAAATGATGTTGTAGTAATTCAGATCTCTTTTAAAATATATTTTTAAAAAAGTGACGTTTATAAGCATTAACTAACTGTAGATTTACATATCGAATGCTTCTGCCCATCGGAAGAAAAAAAAATCCTTGAGAACTGTCTGAATAATTGCTTGAATTTTAATCTACTCGAAAGTTGAGATTATCACATTTTTTGTTCTTGACAATTTTCTAATGTCTTTAAATTTAACAAAGAAAAAAGACTTTCTCTTATCAACGATTAATATATATATTTTTGATTTGACAGATCAATACTCAAAAACGTCAAGATTGCCCTAATCTCCTAATCCGCGATTTTTCTTTTTGCCATATCGAAAGTTCTTTTTAAATTAGAGGCATAAATAAGGCGATTTATTTTTTGCGTCGTTTGCGTTAATTATAACAAAAACTGTTTATGACTTCATTCTTAAACAAAAAGTAATTGATATGCTTAATTTATTCAACAGCATATTTTACTAGGAGCTTTTAATTAACATTTTTAATTAGTCGTTGTGTCTAAATTCCGCTTTTCCCAACAATTTACAAGTAATTGATAATAAAAACTTCACTCAAAGTTTTCTAATAAAAGTTCACTACATGATTTAATGCTATTGTGATAACAAACAGCCAGCTTTAAAAATTAAAATATAACAGAGAATTTTTCATTCAAGCTTAAAGAAATTCGTATTTGTTTCATTCTGACATTTTAAACATAATATAACGTAGCTTGAATTTTTTTTTTTGTTTCATTAGTGATGCAATTACACTGTGGACTTTTTCAATAAAATGTTCTGAACTAGTTGGTGAGAAATACTTTGTGTAAAGAAATGTATTTTCTTATTTAAGGCTTATTCTCTGCTTTTGTAATTATTATACTCTAGTTATTCCGTAAACGAAATTTTAAATAGATGACAGATAAAAAAGTTTTATTGATGATCGATTTTTGAAGAAAAGTTAGTGTTTTAAAAATGTATGGTAATAAAAAAGAGCATAATTTACAAGCATATTAATCCAATTTTCAATGTAGAAAGAAAACATGCAGTTTACTGTGTTTTTAAATCTCTAAGTTTTAATACGTTTCTTCGCATGTGCCTTCCCTTAAGAACGCCTGTTTGCACATTAGCAAAAATTTGGACAACCAAACCAAATACTCAAAAATGTCAAGATTGCCCTAATCTCCTAATCCGCGATTTTTCTTTTTGCCATATCGAAAGTTCTTTTTAAATTAGAAGCATAAATAAGGCAATTTATTTTTTAACGGAATTCCCCTCCATTCTTTTAAGGATTATAAGCCGTCGTTCTTGTATAAAAAAATAAATAAATAAATAAAAATTAAAGATAATAATAATAAAACTACTATGAGTCGTATCGAAAAGGATATAGCGAATCCACGAATGTCTAATTAGGACTTCCGATTAATTATTTCTCGTCATATACCATTCATTTAATTATCTGTAAACGCATTGTAACAATTAAAAGCCCTTAAAATATATTTTAATACTTTTTCATAGCGATCCAAATACTGTTTTTAGTAAGATCTAAAGCAGGAATTTTGGATTTAGTGATTTTTATCAGAACGTCGACGATATGTAACTATTAGGATTGAGAAATGATTTTTTCCTGTCAGACAGGTTTTACATATTTTGCATGCTTCCAGTGTCAATTATAGAGACATTCTACGATATTTAGAATCATATCTATGAAACCTATAACACAAATTCTATTTTGAATAAACACTATGCTAATATACTCCCCTCCATTCTTTTAAGGATTATATGGTTCGTGTTTGACTCTGGAATCATCCTCTTTATGCATAACCTTGAGG
The DNA here is from genome assembly GCA_038502835.1 of Octonoba sinensis. Taxonomy (NCBI): domain Eukaryota; kingdom Metazoa; phylum Arthropoda; class Arachnida; order Araneae; family Uloboridae; genus Octonoba; species Octonoba sinensis. The sequence goes on along the minus strand of CM076599.1, from coordinate 95,963,688 downwards.
AAATCTGCGTCGCGCATCTAAAATCAAACTTAATGAAATCTGGTCCTCCTACTTGAAGTCATAGCCTAAGAGGGGGAGGGGTGGGGTGGATAGGAACCACGGCAACAATCCCCCACACACTATTATAAAGTCGACTGGGTGGAAAATGTAGGCAAGCTCTCAAACAACTGACGCCGCGCTTTGGGTTCTTTGTCTGTGTAGCGCTATTCTGTGATTCGATTTTAATGACCACTCCGCAAGGGGGTTCGACCACTCTATCTGTACTTTCTGCATAGGTTTGTTAAAATACCATCCTTTCGCAGTAAGAAATGTTAATTCCATCTCGTCACAGATATCAATGTCATTGTTGTAATGCACCCCTCCCCCCGCCCCCGCCAATTTCATTAAAACGAAATTAATAAATTTAGCTTACAGAAAGCTCTATGATAACTGGAATTTTCCACTTGTGCAAAATGGAACAAAACTACAGGGTATGCAATACAGCTATGGTACATCGACTTAATGTTAAATCTGCGCTTTAGGGGTGACAATTTAAAAAATATTTTCAAAAAAATGCTAAACACCATACTTAACGCATTAAGTATTTTTTTCTTTTTCACAAATTTACACTTTTGCCAATAATTTGGTGTTACGTTGAATTATTTGGCATACAATTGTTTAATGATGATTAAAAAAAATTTAATATGTTTTTAAACATTTCCTTACAGTGAATTAAACTTCAAAAATGAAAATTTGAACCTAAGCAGCACATTCAGTCTTAATGAAGTATTTTTTATGAACCATTGAAATATCGATTTTCGCCGAGTCCGTTTTGACGTGCCGTCCGTATGCGTGTATGTGCGGATGTGCATATATTGCATAACTATAAAACGGTTAATCGTAGAAGGTTGAAATTTCATAAGTAGGAACTGCACGAGGTCTAGTAGTTAAAGGATTTTGAAAGAGAAAAAATCAAGTACTTCCTTAATACGATAAAGATGTACCTATAACTCATTTTGTGTGACCTAAGATTACGCCTTCCCAGCAAAACATTTATAGGTAACTGTTTACTATCTTTTTGGAACTGAATCTCACTTTGGATAATAAAAATAATGTAATACTTCAGCGTTAAACAATGATCTGATATCGAAGATTTTTTTTCACACTTACGCCACTGCCAAAGAAATGTTGTGCGATGTGATAACCGGAGAATGATGTGGCTAAACCAAGTATGATTGCGTGAAGTCTTTACCCACTGTCAATTTCTCAGAACACGGATGTCTTTGGTAGGATGAATGCAAATTGTTTGTTATGCATGAAAAAAATGCCCTAAACCGCAAGAATTTCTGATGGAAGTTTATGGCGTAAAAACGCAGTCACAACATTCAAAACTGTGGTAAAAATATTTTTTTTGGTAAAATTATTATTTTAATTAGAATTTTCATTCACAAATTGAAAATTTGCCATACCACCTCAACGTCAACTCAATGTGATAAAAATTCGTCCAAATCAATTCGTTGACTGATTGAAATTCATTATCCATCATTTAAATGATAAGATCCATCATTTTATAGTCTCCAGAACCTGATTAGTATTACTTTTTTTGAAATTAAAAATTACATATATACACTATTGAAATAAAGCAAAATAGAAGCATAAAATATAAACAAAGTTAAATTGCAAAAAAATGTTCTAAAACATTTAATACGAAAAACTCAATGAATTTATTGTATTGAATGTAATTTAGAAAATAAACTTCTCGAAGATGTACGCGGCCTGAAGTGGCCTGTACAGTAGTAATAATAATAGAATATACTTTACAATGAGTTGAAATGATATGAATTTGTGCCACGTTGAATACATATCGCATTAAATTGAACTGGAACTGTAAATATTTAATACTGGCAGTAAAGTTAAATATTTAATAAACCCTTGCATTCACGTATGTGTCCAGAACCTAATCATCCATACCACGTACATAAGGTAAAAATACACCGAAATATTTCATTTTAAAATTCTTTATTTATATATTCATTTATTACGATTTCAAAGTTGCATGAAACCTCCTAGTTATTCAAATCTGCGTAGACTTATAATGCTCAATAAATTTCATTCAGAAATAAACTATTTTCCCGATTCGGACATAAACCTGCAAAATAAAGCTGGCTATTCGACATAGGGAACACGTTTTCCTGATTCATTTACAGGAATTCCTGTAATGTGTTCGAAAATACCTGACGCGTTCCATTTCCTCTTCGTTGAACAGTTCCAAATTGCATTGTTACCCGAAAGTTAATTCCAGTTTTAGTAACAGTAGACTTAATTTCAAAACACCCCATAGAACTCGTTTTAAATCAGCTTTAAGCTTTCGTTGCTTAACAAATACAGTTACAGTGAGGCGCTTTGTAAATTCCTCACTTGTGTTTAGAGATTATTTATGTCTTTAATAAAATTGTTATTAGTAGTTGAGACGAAAATGCTATTGTTTTATAAATATATTCATAGCTTTGAAAGTTGAAAATAATAAAAAATAAAAAAAATGTGCGCGAAACGGTGTTTTTTTAGATAACTCTTACAACAATACCCTATGAAATAAATTTTTATTTTCTTTCTTTTCAACTAATAAATATATATGTATATGGAAAAATAAATAATAGAGATTCTCGCCTTTTTTAATGATTTAAGGCGAAATAAGTTGAATAGAAAAAATTGCAAAAGATTAGAAACTGATAAGAGTACCAAGTTCTAGCAATTAATGCTGCACAAACTCATTAATACTCATGATGGAAAAGTTCAATGTTTAAACAATGAAAAAACTAGGTGGCAAGGAGTTAATAACAAATTGCATCAGTAAATGCGGGACAAACGCATGCTTTGTGAAACATATAGCATTAACACTTTGTAGCTGTTTCTATAAGACCTTCATACACAACTAATTACCTGAGAGTTAAATTCCTTGTCATGAAATTTAGTTCACAAATGTTTTTTTTTTCTTCAACTTATTTTGCTTTTGGCAATTAAAAAAAATCCGCAGATTATAGTGATTCCCTTTTGATGATTTGAATTGGAATCGCAATTTCAGTTCTTCAAACTAGAATCGAAAGAACCAACGGTTCCAACTGGAGGCATACATGCAGAAAATGGTAAAAACAGCCACATGACTTGCTCGTTTGTTGATACTATTAAGTTTAATCAACTGAAAAGTTATAACAAATTCTTACATTAAATAATAAGCACATGTTTTTAATACGTATATCAAATGTGTATAAAGTTATGGTTAATGTGATACTAACGTGGTTTTTCCTCATTCGCCCTGAATCAAATAAGGGATGACAAGAGAAGAGAACTAACTTTCATGCTGCCAACTTACTACTAATAACACGAAGTGCTGTATAGAATTACCCCGAACTCCTATACACACTAATATCAAATTGATAAGCTATCTATCTATCACTCTCTCTCTTTCTCACTTAGTTTTAGTTCTGAATTACTTTAAATATACTTTTTTCAACGGTTTATACACATTCATTCATTAATTCATTCCTTCATTCGGAAATATCCTTAAAAATTCACATCAAAACGTTTCGTGGAAAAATTGGCTTTTTTAGTTCTGGGTGATTTTTGTATCTGCAGATATTCCATTTCAAAACATCTTTTCCATAAAGTTTGTTCCAAGTAAATTCGTCTGTTAGAGCCGCTAACGTTGAATTTTTTTTTTGAACTCTTGTTCAAGCTTGAACAAAAACTGTTCATATCAAAAATGGTTTCTTTGAGAGCGTTTCCTCTTATAATCTTGTTCAAAGGAACTTGGATCTTATGCCCATTATTTATATAATTTGCTTCATTATTCCCATAAGCGCTAATGTTGAAATTTTTTAAACCGTTCAAAATTGAGCAAAAAATGGTTCATAACAAAAAGTAAAATATGGAAATGAGCTATCTTTGCCGATATCTTTCTGACGAAAAAAAATATCTTTCAAATCGGACAATTCCTTCAAATTTTATGAGGGGGGAGGGCGGACTGACCGTCAGTTTTTTATTTTAAACTATTTATTTAATTAACAACTTTTTTTTTTTTTACTTTTTCTTATTTTTAACGATATTTTTACGATACATTAAGCTTTCTTCAATTCTTTTTCCTATACAATTATCATATTAAATATTTTGCATCTCTTTTGAATTCTTTTAATCTTTGCGCTTTTTCACACAAACGAAAGAATAAGTATTTTTACTTGTTGTAAATATATATCCTTGAATGAAAATCCCGACCTTGAGAATCCTACGTAAGAACATTGTTTATGATGATAATCGTCTTTTCCCACGGATTTTGCTCTTTTCTTCGAGAGAAGAGCTTCTGGAATATTAATTAAGTTGGACAACATTCAATTTAAACCTCAAGGAACAACTCAAGATTTTTTCCATGAGATCGTGAAAAATTTCTCAAAATAAGATAATACACCCGTTTGCATTCGTCGACATTTTCTTTCTTTTACTTAATGGATTAAATTACTGAGTAGCTGATTTTTAAACCAATTTAGGTAAGCACTCAGTGGATTTTTAACGAACGTCAAACTAAAGGTAACAATACCAACATCTGCTAATATAGTGAATGGGGAAAAGGTCTTAATTAGCATTTAAAAAATAATTTTTCATATAAAAATTATTTTTACTGCACATACAGTCGAAATTTCGAAGAGGTATTTGTTGTATTTTCTATTTTTTTGCATTGCGTTATTACTTAAAATAAGTTCAGGAAAAATTGTTACTTTATTTTTCAAGCTAGTCTTATTTGAAGTAAAAGTTTTTTATCAAATGTTTCGCTTTTTATCATGTCCTGGATAAAGCGGAACATTTGAAACAAGTTTTCAGTTGTTGAATTAGTAAGACTGAATTTTAGAAATTTCTTCAAAAAAAGTTGAAATTTTTCATACACACAGAAATGAATAATGAAGGTTCAGATGTCACACATAATTATAAACTTGCATGTTATAAATTCGATGTTTTATAAAACATAGATCGAGCAATGTGCTTCATAACTATTAGGATTTATTAATATATTCATTAAAACCATTTATATTTTTTCAATATGTAGGACAACGTAGAGCTTAATTTCAACAAAAATTATTTCTAGTATAAAAACTACACGAATCTATAGGAAAAATAAATGAAAGGAAAAAAAATACTTTTTTTTATAAAAGGTTAGAAAAAGTCTCTTGATGTTAAGGCTGATTACTTAAAGCCTGCCATCGTTTTATTCAAAAAAAATAAAAATAAAATAAAATAAAAAGTTATCTCTGGCAACTATTAAAAGACTTTTTAATAGTCGTCAAAGAGAAAAAAATATTAATATAAAAAAATAAAGTAGATTTTTTCTTTAAAAAAAAAATCTTAGTAATAATTTGTATAAAAAACCGTTTGAGGCTATGTATATTGTGTGAAAAATAAAACAATTTAATTTCTCTTCAATTTTCAGTCAACAGTCTACAATTTTCGACAGTGTTAGGTCTACGAAAAAATCAATTTCAGTTTTATTCATATTTCTTTTCGAGTATACAGACAGACATACATTTTCCCATCTCAATACCCAACTTCCTAATAATTAATTTTTCAATCTTTTATTAAATGCTCAATTTATTTTTGACTTCGTTTCTTGTTTTAACGATACATTAAGCCTTTTCCCAATTTTTTTTTCGTTCTACTCTTACGGGAAAATAGGCTGAAGGGAATGATGTGAAAACAAAGATAAAAATTTTTGTAATATACAAAATATTCAAGAAGTGAATTAAAATGAAAGAATTAGAATGATTTTAAACGAACATCGTTATCATTTATTTAATAGTTAACCATGCGACTTACACTTTTAGCAAACAAAACACCTTTTCGCTATACCAAGGGATAGTATAACAAAATATGCGCCGAAATAACGTCTTTTCAACATTATTTTTGGAAAAAAAGTTCAAAATAAGTGGTATCTGGAATAGTCAGTTGTCATTTGTATGTCAAATATTCGCTCTACTGAGCTGTCCGAACCGCGATGTCTGGTAACAGTTTGATGGGTCAAAATAACAAGAACAAAAAAAGAAAGAAAAAAGAAAAGAATGATAGTAGGGATTTCAACTTTTACGTTTATTTTCCTTCAAAAATTTCTTTTCTTTATACGTATGATGTGGATATGGTTACAGTTAGCAACTCAGAGTTCGATATAATTCTGAGTCTTTTACTACACAACTAACTCAATATAAACTTTCTTGTTCCTAAAATGCTTTTCAATTTCGGGTGTTCTGAATTTTCTTGTTCAAGCTTTTCGAATTGACTAAACATATTTTATTAGGTTTATAATTACCAAGTTTGAGAAAAATAAACTTAAAATAGTTTTACTGTTGAGTTAATCATCACTATAGCAGTATTAATTTTGTATAGTATAAAAAATAAAAATCTGCAGTTGTATTTCGCACGAATTTTTTTCATTCTACATTATATATTCTCTACATTTTTTAAAGTTCTTAAATCTAAGAACTTGATTTTAACGCTAGCTCCTTATTAGTCGTCTCACTACTTAATAAGAAAATTATCTGGTTTCTGTTTGTTTTCAGTTGCCAATGTCCCAATCTTTTTTCGCCAGTTGTACGACATCACATTAATTGTATCATATCGAGGCTGATGGCTGCTACTTAGACTTCAACTCTCTTACTTTAAAGAATAATTTCACTGTGGCCAAATGAAATGTAATAACCATAAAAAACAAGAAGTTCCGCCTAGAACTATACGAGCCTACTTTCTCGTATACACCCCCTTCAAATTTATAATCTGGATCTCTATCTCTCTCTCTCTCTCTCTCTCTTTCTTGTTTAGCTTTCGTTCTTAATTGCTTCAAATATACCTTTTTCAACGATTAATATATATTCATTCACTCATTCATTCATTAATTCATTTATTCAGTCATTCATGTATTCATTCATTCCCTCACTCATGTATTTATACACTAATTTACTTATTTTTTCGTTCATTAAATCATTTATTCACACGCTCATTTCTTTTTTATCAGTTATTCACTCATTTGTTCATTCATTCTTTCACTTATTCATTTAATCATTCATTAATTCAAAAATATTCTTGAAAATCCCGATCGAAAAATTTCATAGGAAAATAGGCTCTTTAGTTCTGGATAAACTTTCTATCTGTACATGTTCTACGTTATAAGAGGTTTTCGGTAAAGTTTGTTCCAAGCAAATTGGTCCGTTAGATCAGGATTTATATAGGGTTGAAATTTCCCCTTAGGTGCTATGTTATTTTCTTTTTTTTTTTTGAACTGTTCAAAAATGAACAAAAATTGTTCAAATTAATATTTCACGCCAAGAGCTTCTTCCGGTATGCTTGTTCATTGGAACTTGGATCTTGCACCCAGATTTACACAATTTGCTTCACTTTCGCACGTAAGCGCTAATGTTAAAAATGTTTGAACTGTTCAAAATTGAACAAAAAATTTCTCAAATGAAAAAGTAAAATATGGAAATGAGATATCCTCGCCGCGATGTTTCGAATGCAAAAAGAATTTTTCGAATCGGACAATTTGTTCAAACGTTATTGGGGGGGGGGGGGGGGGCAGACAGACCGACCGACACTTTTCCCCCCTATCTCAAAACTCTACTTTCAATTTTTTTTATTTTTCAATCTTTATTTAATTACTTCACTTATTTTTGACTTTTCTTGATTTCTAACGATATTTTCACGATACATTAAGCCTTCTTTCACGCTTTTTTTATTATATTTTTACTTTTATGGGAAAGTAGGCTAATAAGACATGAAAAAAAACCTAAGCTAAAATGGCGTATCTATATCAACAACCCCCTTAAAAAAAGTTAAACAGATTCTTAATAAGACATTTCCATGTAAAGAAGTCAAAGTTAAACAAATGTCTATGATTTTTTTTTAATTGTGAAACTTTAGTTTATTTATAGTATTACATTTATTATCTGCATATATAATATTTCATAAATACGATATTTAATTAATATATTACTTAATAACATTTTAACTAACAAATAATTAAAATTTAATCTGAATTCAAAACATTAACATGTGAGCAATTCCTATTTGTATTCCCACTCGCTAATACTTAACTGTAAAATAACATAAACAAATTAGTCAGCTTTAAAACTAATAAATTAATTTAACAAATTAATAATTGCACCATATGTTTACATTGCAATAGTTTTCGGAATAAGCCTCAGTGGAATTAATTAGCCTTTGAATCAAGATTTTAAAGTAATATCAATGCATCGCAAACACAATTTAATCTGATCCTGCTAATATTAAAATAGTGTACTCGTTTCATTATCATATTTGAGACAATCTTTACTAAACAACACGGCGTTGAAAATTAGTGTAATTCTTTACGGTAGCTTATACCTGATAAAATGCATATTAAACTATTATTAAAGTTTAGTTGTTGGTTTGAGGAGTATTTTTAGAATTTATAGTGGAAAGCATTCCTCATTTTTAAACTTCCTTTTAAAAGCTTAAATATGAGTTCTTCAAAGTAAATCAAAATGCTTAACACCTTCTTTGTAAGCATTTAATCCTGTTTCTTAGAAATAAGCTGCTTTATTGAACGTGGGGATTTGTCATAGCTTTATTATGATGAGTTTTACTGTACCAGTCTTGAAATGTCAGATGAAAGTTTAAATTTGAGTAGATTGGTATTATTCCCAGCATTTAATATTGCTTTTAATAATTCAAAGATGCAAAGTACAATTAGGAATGATCTGTCAGATTTCGGATATTTTACGTGTTTAGAACGTCTACATTTAAAGGATAAAACATAAATAATTAAAAATATGAAACTAAATAGGAATACGCGTTTTAAACTGAACTCAATAGAATTAGAGAATCGGGAGTATTTTTGTTTCACTTACATGAAAAGTTCTGTTGTTATAAGAAACGTTTAAATATTCAAAAAATTCTTTAAACGGGAAACAAAGTTTTAAAACGCAGTAAATCATCTTGTTAAAGAAATTAAGAGAGATAATTTCCTTTTCTTTTAGTTTTGAGATTTAATAAAATGTTTAAATATTACTATGATTTATGTATGATGCAATAAATTAAAAAAAAAGTTTTTGTGGGCAGAATATTAAAAAAAGCTAAAAGACTTTGCACCCATAACCCATTTTAGCACCATTTCGCTTACACAAAAGCATTCTCATTACGTGAAATTATCTACAAAAATACACAAAACGCGTGTACAAATTTTCTCATATGTTCTATAAGAGTATCTCCTCAATATATTCAAAATATATAAGTGAGTACATAAAACTTTAAAAGTCCGTAAGATTTTGTATTATCCGTTTTAAGCGTACCGCATGGAAGCCCGCAAGTAGTAGAACCGTCACTGGTAGCCAACATAGGTGGTGCTGTTCATTACTGGTTTAAGTAGGGAAATGGTAGATTTCCGTCAAGCGTATCAAAGTGAAAACATCTAGCATCTGTTGTAAAAAGAAAAAAAAAAAATGTCTCACTCGATCATTATAATTCTACGAATTTTTCCATAAACCAGTGTCTTGTATCCTTTGAGAACTTGTGAACCTGCCATTCTTCTAAGAGCATTCTGGACATTCCCTCTAAAGGATTTACATCACTATATAAAGCATCGTCAATGCAAACCTTGTATTATGTAAGGATAGCATAGATTATTTGAAGTCAATAAATTGGTGTTAAAAACGGTTTGTTAAATACGCTTTTGCGGGTTGTGACATTTGTACCAAAGTACATATTTGCACTACAATCAAAGAACTTTAAAGTTTAGCTCTTAACTTTTAAATTTAAAATTTGTGAAGAATATAATAAAGAATGAAATTTCTAAGACAAAAATGTTTTATTGCAAAAAGATTAATTTATGTATGTTGCGGGTGTGACATTAATGAAGCAGCCGCAAGATGCACAAATTATTCTTCCTTATATAAAACTTTTTCGTTAACAGAAACTCGATATTTTGTTTTAAGATACGTGATGATTATTTGCATTCAAACATATAAATATTAAAAGCTAATGGATAAAATGCTACAGTTGTAGTGCATATATATGCGTACGAATGTCACACCTCATGCGACAATGGATTGAGCATTTTCTGCCAATGAAATATTTGTCATTGTAATAATTCACATTTGAAAATGCATTTGTTTCTAGTATTTTAGAAAGGATCTAAAATAATTGTAAATTAGTCGACTCGTGCGGAATTCTGCATTGCGCACCAAACCGTTTTGTGTGACATTCCATTCTTTAAAAATTTGGGAGAACGGACATATGAAGAAGAATAAAAAAATATAAACGGGGTGGGGGGTGCAAAAGAAGACATGTAAGTGAACATATCAATAATAGCTGTTCCAAATTTTTTTACAGAAGTATTATATCCAAACATGCCAATAATATACACGTTTACAAAACCTGTTTTAAATGCAATACAGTGGTCCCTCGTTTTTTGCGGTTAATGGGGACCGGAACCTTCCGCGAAAGCTGAAAAACCGCAAAGTAGGATTTGTCTCTAGGATTTTTCGTGTATGCGGGTACACGAATGTTTTAAATATGTAAACAGTATTTATACTTTACACATTTTAGACAAAAATTACAACAGTATACGTATTTACTTAAACGTGCCAGTGGTAATTAATAAGGTTAATTACAAAACCTTGCACAGTACTAAACATTAATCAACATTGCTTTCTGAGAGAGGCGAAGAGTCTTGTGTTGGTGGCGGAGGAGAGGCTCTCACTTGACTCGTAGAAGCTCTCTCTCTAGTCAACTCATCTCTGCTTGACATACAGAGATCCTTCTCTCTCGCGCATCAACATGAACAACGCTCCTTTCTGCAATGTGGCTGCCGACATAGTTGTATTTTTCCATTTTTATTTTTTGATAAATATTTTGGACAAACCCGCGAAGCACTGAATACGCAAAACATGAAGCGTGAAATGGTGAGGGAACACTGTATATTTATTCGATATCTATCGAAAAATCGACGCATCCATTAAAATATTTCTTCTTAGCTTATTTTAAATCTCAAATTTAAGCTAATTATCTACACAATATATAAAACGCGTGATTATTTATATTATTTATAATTTGGTAAAAATTTAAGATAAATATTTTAAATCGGTCTAAAAATGTACCGCTTAAACGGTACATTTTTAGACCGAGGGTCTATTTTTCGTCCTTAGCCGGCCCGATAAGCTTCAAAATGAGGGGTAAATCATGGAATTTGATTAAGGAACAAGAAAGATCTCGCAGACCGATATAAAAACAAGTTAGAGAAATAATATATAAGATGAAAGAATGTTAAGTAATTGAAAGCTAAATATTTGTAAAAACTTCTCAACTGTTTTTCCATCATTTCCTAGAATAAATGTTTACTCTAGAAACAGTTCCTGACAGTGTAAGCCATCCATAAAAAACTTTTCAGAGCTATAAAACAATTATTTTAAACATTAAACACTAAATAAGAAAGGAAAACAATAAGAGAACGCAAATATTTGCATTTTAAACTCTTTCGAAACTTACAGAAATTGCCATTAAGAGTTTAAACCCTCAAAATTAAGTAAATGGATTTTACTTTTTTGTTTGGATACTTAAATAAAGAAAAATAATACTTTGGAAACAAAAACCTAATTTTTTCAACTTCTATTCTGGAATTTAAAAGACACGAATAACTTTATTCAGAGATACTGATTGTTAAAGATAATATTCTGTAGCATTACGGGAAAGAAATACAACGGCAAAAAATTTCTATCAAATATTTTGAGAATGAACTTTTTGTTTATTGTGTGAAGGAAAATGTTGCAAAGACGATGTAAAATGCAACATGTGAGCCAGTATGTCTATAACACATTTTTTGTACGAAAAATATTTCCTCAGACACTTTATTCCCATACTTTTTTTTCATTGGAACAATTTTTTGTTTAATTCTAACTGCTCAGAAAATTTAACATCAAGCTCTACGAGGAACTTAGAAGCCTATGTAAGTCCTGTTCAAACAGGTAACTTTGCTTTGAAAAAATTTTGTATTAAAGTATAGCGTGATATAAAGGCATTGCTTTAAAATTTGGTTATTCAGAGGCAGTTTTTTGGAAAATAAAATTTTTTTCTAAATAGCGTCAACGGAAGAAATTCAAACACTTTAACCTAAAACACCTGTAACATTAGAAATTTTGTTTTTGCACATAAACATACATATATTCTGATTATATTTTAGTTTTCAGTTCTTAGAGGTTGGAAACAGTTATGAAGAGAAAAAAAAGTATAAAGGAAGAGCCATAAACGGCTATTTTTGATACATGTTTACTGAAGAGTAAATATTTTATATCCATTATTTGTATTTAATGTTAACATTATTTTTTTTAGGCAACGATTCAAAAGTAAAAAAAATGTTTCTTGTGAAATAAACGTTTTAGATTGAATTTTAATTCTAAGCAATGCCTTTCGATTTCATTAAACTTCTTCAAATTTAGAGCCTCCGTACAGTATTGTTAAGAGCCTCTGTATAAATGTATAATTTTCTTCTTTGTTTTTTACCTATTCAGTTTTAAGGGTGATGTTTTTTCTTTATTTGTTTAACTTTAGGCTTTCTTATTAACAATCTCTTATGTCATAAAAAGAACTCTTTTCTTTCCTTGATCGATCTATTTTAGATAACAAAATCTTTTTCATATTTAAGCGTAGTTTCTATTTTTTAGTATTTGTTTTTAAAAAAACCAAAAACACAAGCAAAAAAAAAAAGTTTAAACTATTATTTCTAATTTTCTCAAAACTTTCAGCCTTCCACTTCTTTCACATGATTAAAGTAGTTTTATGCAAATTAATTTTACATATGTAACATCACAAAAGAAATCGTAACGAAATTAGATTCCCTGCGGTGGCAACATTCCTTTGTTCCGCCATCATGAAATGTGTGCGTTTCAAATTTAATTAATCCGTAGAGCCGTATGGAAGGCCCCATTAATAAAAGGCGAAAACTAATTCATTAAGTACGAATTGTCCTCAGGGAAAAACTCACTCTTAGCTGCTTTTCGAATTTCGAGAAAGAACAATTGTTGGAAGGAGTGTGAACTAATAAAGCATTGTATAAAAATTTGTTCTACAATGGAAAAATTCTTCAGAAATGATGTTTTCGCTGCCATTTTCGTGGAACGAATTCATGTGGATTCTTCAGAGAACCTGGGAAAAGTTCTCTCTTTTTTTTAATTTTACGAGCGTTAAAATTGCCTTTAAAGTCATTTATGTTTTGAAAAAAAGAGAGCATTGTGTATGCTAGGCGTTTCGGAAATTCCTGTCACATTTGGATATTTTACTGAATCCAAGTAAAATTGCACATCATTTCTGATTTTTTTCGATCCTTAATTTCTGGGAAATTATGTGTATTTTCAAGACTGTGTCTGATTTAATAATAACTTTTGAGAGATAGTTTAAAAATAATATTTTCTTCGTCATTTCCTTGAATTTACGACAGGCTTCCATATTATTCCAAAAAGCATTTGGAATTTGCATTCTAGACGTTAGCCTTAAAATGCTTTTTTTATTTTACCTTAGTTTTTTTATTTACGTTTTTTTTTTCTACATGACTTATCAAATAAAAATGCTATCTTACTTCATAATTATATTACTCGATTATAGATTTATAAGCTCAAGTTTTTCGGCTTAGTTTAAACTTCAAATATTGTTTATCGTTCCTTAATGTTTTAGTAAAAAATACTGCTTCGTCAACGGTTTGAGTGTCATTTATGGATTTTTTTTAAAACCGAGTTTAAGGATAATAAATAATGAAATTGGAAATAAAATACAGTAAAATCTGTAAAGTTGACCACCCAAGTAAGCTGACCACTTCTCTAAGTTGACCACTTGTCTAAGTTGACCACTTCTGTCGGAAACAGAATTAGCCCTATATCATATGATGGAGGGAACCCTTTGCGACTTGACTGTCTATATTGACCACTCATGTACGCCGAAATTGAGTGGAAGTATTAGAAAAACCCTGTGTAAGTTGACCGCCTAGTTATTTCAATATTTATTTGTTTATGGTATTTAAACTAAGTACTTTACTTTTGAAGTCGTATAGGATACACTGCAAATCATTCAGGTGAAATTTATCTAATCATATTTTAGATAATTGTGTTAAAAAATAGCTAATTACTATTTTAAAGTAATGTAAATACATGAAGCTGTATTTTAATTAGCTACAATTGAATAAATGAATGGTGTAAGAAATGAGAAAAAAAAACTCTCCACTTTCTATAAGTTGACGACCTGTCTAAGTTGATCACTAAAGTGCTGCACAGCAAGTGGTCAACTTACACAGATTTCCCTGTATTTCGATTGATAAACTTCTAAATAAATGTCCAGAATTTAACATTTAAAAATAGTTTTCAGGAAATACTTCCAAATTTTCATGTCATAGTGTCCTTTCAAATGCGACAGCAAACGATAAATTTTCAGAATCAGACGAGTTTTTTTTAGATCCCGCCATGCTGTAGGCTAACCGTGCAGTAAATCGTGGCGCTGCTTGAATTATGAATAGCATATTTTTGGAGTAGAGTCACCCAAACTAAGGCCACTATATTATGGGAGCCGTCTCATTCGACAAGTTGGCTCTGAGATCCGCGTGGAACCACGAGTCTGTGTACCACGAAAAGGGTTTAAGAAAACTTATATCTATGCTTCAGGTGATTTGCTAGTTTGATGGCCTTTTTAGTCTATAAGAGCAGACGATTTTTTTTTCAATCAGATTTAAAATAAGCAAGAAATGCAAATGACATCATTTTTTGCAAGGAATATTTTATAATAAAATATTATTCCATTAGTAAGCTCAATTATCTAGCCTGTTTCTGTTAAAATAACTGTTAACTCAACTTCTTATCAGTTCTTGTTATGACGTAGCAACAAGCGAACTGTTTTTAAATACTTCAAACAAAACTTGATCCTACCTTTAGGCAAAACGAATTACAATCGAATTCGGTTAAGGTTAATGTCGTATGAGGTAGACAGAACACACATTTTTTGTTTTTTGTTTTTGTTTATTTCAGGTACTAAATAAATTTTGATGTGCTTGCGCATTTTCATGCTTACTTTAAAAATAGTGGAATAATTTTAGTCTAAGAAATAAAATTTTGATTTATTATGTAACAAAAATCCGTGAGAAACATCACAAAAATTGGACATGGTTTTCAAAACCATTTCATAGAAGTTAAAAAAATCGTATTAAGGTGAAGGAAAAAAGTAGTGAAAATAGAAGTTTTTAAAAGGAAAATTAGAATTTTAATAAATATTTTAGACAGATATTTTAAATGCCACCTTCTAGATGATTTAAAATACAACCAGCAAAATATAAATTTATATTCGCTTCACGTTTACGCTGATTCAGTTATCTATTTTTATTTTTAAATGATCAAAGTTTCATTTTCAAATCTGTTTTCTATTTCCAAACGAAATTGTAAATAAATAGCTTTTGAGTACGATTATCATTTCATGAAAGTAAAACTTATGTGCTAACTCTTTGCGAAAAGTAATAAATAATGAGCTGGAGATTATTTCTTTTTTCCCCAAGTGCAATAAAATTTTAAGAAAATCTATATTGCATTTTTGTGTATGACTAACATTCCTTTTTTTTCAGGATTGCATATTTCCCCACTTTCTACAGGAGGAAGTTTCATATCTTTTAACGAAAAACAAGAACCGTGAGAGTTTTGACGAGGAAAAAGATTTCTTCAAATAAACGTATTTCTTAGGAAGGAATTTTTTGTTGAAAATAAATCATGTAAATTTTGATTACTTTTGCGTTCCAAATTCCTATTTTTAGAAAGATCTGGGGAGCGAACATGCTTGAAGACCTAAGTTATTACGAAAGTGGAAATCTCCCATGGTTGCTATTTATTAACTAATTAGCTATTCACATTAATAGAAATTAAAAGAAGTTAATTTATCTACCAGAACAATTGCCTACATATCCTAAATCCCCCCACAAAAAAATCTTTAAGTGATTTCCAATTCTTTAGAACGATTGAAGAAACACATTCGGTTTTATTATTGAACTCTTCTTTGAAATTTTTTGTCTACATACGTTGTGTAATATGAAAGAGTGGAAAAGGGAAAATATCTTACGAATGAATGAAAATATCTGAACTATAGCAAATTTTAACAATGACAATATGAAAGATTTCCTGCAAATAAAGTGTTGTTTTTACTTAGATGAGAGAAAAAACTGAAAAATTTAAAAAATAAGCTGAAAATAAACTTTATGCTGAATAACTTGGTGATCAAAAATTTATTGCTCTATAAGACAATTATAATTTTTTTTTCATATTTGGATTTTAGTGAAAAAGTATATTTTCGTTTGATAAACAGTTGAAATAACCTATATGAATGGCAAAATTATGATGCAAAAAGAATATAAAGAAAAAAAATGTAACAATGAAATTCAATTAAAAATATTTTAAGAAGAAAATCGCAAGATTAGCAGTTGTGTTGGAAATTTTATCGCTTGTAATGCATTGTATAAAATTATATTGTTAATATCAATATTCAGGGAGCATTGGATATTTAAGCAAACTGATTATGTGTCTTTATTGAATAATACTAAGTTTCTGAAACATCTTTACAGGAAGAAACAGAAGCATTTTTATGGTAGAATTGCTAGTTTATGCTTCGCAAATAATGGGAGGTAATGAAATTCGAGATTGTCTGCTTACATAATGATGTCACAAAATTAAAAAATATTAATAATAATTAGCAATTGTTTATCAGTCCTGCATGTATACAAGAGTTCTGATTCCTTAGCTGATTTCTCCTTATAAAAATAATCAATCAACTGTTCTAAGATATGTAATCAACAGTGATATGAGCGAAGCAGTTTTGTATTTGTGAATGATTCTTAAAGATTAACAAAATAATCAGCAGTGATGCGAAATTAAAATGCAAGATTTATTCATTTGAGTACTTATCTTTTGCTGACGAAGAAACGGCCACGCCTTTTTGCATGCGTAGAGTGACAAAACTGACGTTGATATTTATGGTTTAATAACCGGAAGCGGGAAAACGAATCGCTGTGGAGTCAAAAACAGCGGAAAGAATATCGCTGCTTTGTGCCAAAATGTGACAAACCCCATTTAGCACGTGTAAACATATTCGCCCCAACCAATCATCTCCTCGCCCCGGCTCCTAATAAATGATCCGCGACAACGGGACAAAGAATTTTTCCGGGAAATATTCCAATCGAAACAGCAGTGTGTGAAGGAGAATTGTCTCTATTTAACGAAGACGGACAACACAAAGAGTAGATGTTCCATTTTTCGAACAGATGCCGGGATAGAAATTACATTGCATTCTCTTCACAGCAGGGGTTTTTTTCAGCATGAAAGAATATTTAAACTCTACTTAAATTCTTAACTTATGTAAACTGCAGTGAGGAGGAACTTAATTTCTTTACCGAATTCTCGAACAAAGGGCTTTGATTGTGTTCGAAAAGTGACGTTCTTTGAACATGATTGAAAAACAAATTTTAAATCGAATTCTGTGAGCAGTTATTTATATATGTGTAGTTTCGTTTACTTCCAATTCGACGCTGTAATTGTGTTTTTAATTCATTTATATTTTTCGTTCAAGAACTCATTTTGAAAGACAATTTGATCACATTTTCGTGCACTGGAACATCCCTGTGTGTAACTTTTTATCTTAGTTCGTAATTTCTTAATTTCATTCAATCAATTTAGCTCACGCATTTTGTTCCAGTTAATTTTGTTCTTCAAATAATTCAATTTAAATTTTATAAAAAGGATTTCATCTGGAAATACTTCTCTTAATATCTGATTCATTAACACGTTTCATACACTTTCCTAAATCGTTGTATTTTTTGCCTCACGTTGGAGTTATTAGTACGAATAACTTTTTTGCAGGAGAATTGTTAAAACCAAGTGATTAGCGGCACGAAGATAATATTGAGTGTTTAACTGATTCGACTAATTTTTGCCTGATTTAGTATGGACGAAAGTATTTGCCACAGGAAGTGAAAGTGCTTCAGAAAACTATACTTGTATTTGTACAACATTCTTAACGATATATAACCTAAATATCTCCTGCTTACTAACGTACTACTGCGCTTAACTTGGATGTTATTTTTTCATCAAAAGCAATGCACCCGATGAAAAAGGAGGTGTTATCTTCTGAATTACTTTTCTGTTCATGGGCAGTTATAATTTCAGGAAAATAATAATTAGTTCACATTTAGTGCAATAACAGTTTTAGAAGTATGCATATGATGCACCTCACAAAAAATACATTTGCTCGTACTCGGTGAAGTTGCAACATGGATTTGGATTTATCAAGTTTCAACGGTAGCTTCAGCTATGACAGCTATCCATCCTTCTTGAACGACTCTTCCGTTTCCTTGTCAGAATGGGAGTGTTTGCTGGGCTTCCACAACCAAAGTTTCTCCGGAAACGGTAAGTACAAGTTTTCCCTAGAATTATAAATACTTAATAAAATTATTTTAAAATAAATAATTTTGTGTTAGAAAAGAAAATGAATAAAAATTCATGCATTCAGAATGATATTCAGAAACGATTACTAAGTGACGTCAGATGAAAACTAGTTAACCGAGCGAAACGAAGTCATCTATTAACTCAAACATTTAGAGTTTCATCTGTTTGTTGCTAATTTTGCTTGTTTTATCGTCATGACTATAGAATATAATAAAGATAAATTGCGTGTTATTTTGTACGAGCGGTAGAATCTGGCTGTGATCGTAACAAATCTTGTAAAAAAAAGAGCTGCCTGAAGGGGAGAGGGAGAGAACTCGGCATTTGGCGCCTTTATCACCCGTTCATTGGAATTAAATTATCTCTGTCTAATTAAATTTGAGAGAAACAACATTGACGAAAAACTATATGGCTGAAAGGTAGTTCTCTCAGCTCGCAAATGGTCACGTAAGTATTGTAAAAAAACTCTTTCACGTTGACAGTCTAAATAACGCTCAGTCTAGTTTTACTTTTAGTCTATGGTCACTACCAGACGCATTGTCTGATTTTTTTTTCCAGATTTACTTCATGCTTAAAAACGGCAGCCAGTTTAATGAATCCGAAAGTGTTCATTACCACAGGAAATGTCCTTTTTTTTTTTTTTTTTTGTCAAAAGGTACGTTGATCAATTTAAAATTGCAAATATAGCTGTTTAAATAGCGGAGGAATGGACTCAAAGTGCGTACCTCTTTTGAGATACAAATTTTGATGTTCGATGCCCTTAGGTACAATGTTGTCAATGCTTGCCAATATGTCTATGCTTGCCTATATCGATTATGTTTGTATTCATCTTGTTTCTTGCACCGTTTTCCAAGAATTACTTTATGGTAAGAGACAATTACTTTTCATCAAGATAACGCTAATTTAGTAGTCAATTGTGAGTAAGTTTTTATTCACAAAGCTTGGTGCTAAGTACTTTAGTTGTACTCAAACTACCAACAATATTGTGCCCTTTGATGTTTCGCCTAAATAGAACGAGCTCGGAACGCCCCCATGGATAGTTGAAGGACCTACAGCTATAAACCCACAATCTCATTGTAACAAATACGTTTTTAGTTAAAAATTCAAAAAGTTCGTTATCTTGCTACAATTTAGATTTAAGGTATTCTTATTGTGACAATTTTGTATACAGATATATCAAACACTTTTGTTTACGTAAAAAAAATCACATCTACTAAAACAAAAAACAATCAACTACCAAAGATTTTCTTTTTCTTACAAATATAATTCTGTGCCCCTAAAATAATACTATAACTAAAATTTTTAATGCTGTTGTAAAAAAAAAGAAAAAAGTAAAAAGAATCGTTTTTTGTTGTTAAAGTTTCTGCAAAACAAATTCATCAATGTGTGTTCCCCCTGCACAAAAATATTACAGTGTAGTTCGAGGTTAAAGCGAATGAATTCATGGTTGTCAGCACTTGTATTTTTCGAGATAATATTTATGTCATTTTGAGAGATATTTTTGTCTCTGTGATGCATCTTATTTTATTTTAGTCTTTTTCGCTATTTACACGCATATTTTATCGTAAATATCCCACGCTAAACTGAATACTCTTTGTTTTAAAAGGCACGATTTATGGAAAATATTTAGTTTTTCTAATATTTTTTACAAACATTATAAGTAATAACCGTTTGAATATGTTTGACGTTTTATTTGAGAGGGGAAAATGAGACAAATGGATGCTTGCTTTCTAAATGTCGACATAATGATGTTACTATCTGACATTTGTTGCCTTCGACATGGAGCCTGTATCTACAGCCTTTAAAATATGTTTTTACTTTGATTTTGAATAACTTTAGTTGTACCATTTTCCACATTATAATCATAATGATTATTTTTTGACATTAATCTTTTTTTTTCTTTAACATGTTCTTTGAAGACAATAAGCCTTTACGTTTTTAATAGTTAGGCTCTTGAAATCTCCTCGTGTTTTCCGAACGTTTCAGAAATGAAATAATCATCTTTCTTGTTTTTGATTTCAAAGTTCTGCAACTTTAGCATACAATTACTGCTCTTAAGAGCCTAAAAAATATTTGTCTCTTTAATAACGAATGTATTTTTTTTCTTTCTAATGAAAACAAGATTATTAAGACGATAAATAAAGAAGTGTATATTTTTATTTCATTAATATAGCTACGTTGAGGTCCAGATATAAGAATTGGACTTCGATAAAACTATCCTCAAATCAAACGTTTTTATTTTGAATTCAAAAATTCAACATCGACAAATGACTCATTTTTCAGTTTCTGTATTCTCCTGTCCCCAAGTTTGGGGTTTTTTTCTTTTTCTTTCTTTCTCTTTTTTTTCAAGTTTTTTCTGCCTCATTTTTTTTTCTTTACAGGTTTGTATACCTGTGTCAATTTCCTCCTTTTTTTGAACTTTTTTTGAAAATGATAAAAACAAACAAAAACATAAAATGAGGCTACGAGCTTTTATTAATTTTTATCTTTTACGCAGAAATATATCATTAAAAATTAATATACGTAAGTCAAAAGATAAAATTAGCAGGTTCAATAAATATGTATTAATACAAAAACGAAAACTGCATTTCTGTACCCTTGTAACCCATTTCTATCAAAAAGCTTTTTTTTTTTTTTTTTTGAAAGATGTTTGTTCACATGGACACATCAATCCTTTGCTTTATTCACTGATTTGCAAAATTTTTCATTCAATTGTAAATAGTTCAATAGAAATATGATTAGCTTGTACTCGGAAATTTGAATTATATATGAACCCTTATCTAATAATAAGTAGACAAAATATATATATTTTTTGATTGGTATAAGGCCATTTTTTGCAGTCCAAAAATGTTCAAGATTGCCGTCTATAATAGAAAAAGAAAGTTTGTAACAAAAAAATAAAAAATAAATAAATAAATAGATAAATTGGAAACAAAATTTTTTCTTCAAAAAATCGATAAAATTAGAGGTTTTGATTATAATAATTTTCTTCTTAGAAATGGAACTAAGGCAAGTATTATGAGAAACACTACTAACAGCTATTGACAGATAACCAAGGGGAGAAACACACGCACACGTTTTTTTTCTCCCTCTTCGTATACACATCATATATATATATATGTATAGCATGCTAGAACTTTTTATGGTTTAATACAAAGTAAAAGTCGGTTCATAATGTTTCAATTCAATTTATTTTTAGAAAATTTAGAGCGATTTTTTTCTTTTTTCTATTTAGCGCAGCGGAGCTTTTAAAAATGTAACAAATTTCCTATCACTAGAAATATTAGTAAAGTGGCTGTTTGTTTAATTAAATATGCGTAAATAATCATCATATTAAAATTGCAAAGGTTTTGTCAAAATTAAGAATTATCTTTCTCGTCCTTGATGTATATTCAAGAATCTCGAGTCACTAGCTCAACGACGTTCAATTAAGCACCCCCCCATTATAAGGAAACTTAAAATTGTCCCTCTCGCGAAAAGAGCTCAACGTTTGCCGTGACTGAGCGCAGCGTCCATTGCCAAGAGTTCATGGGGGCATGGAACGCAAAAAGTGCGAGATTTTGGAAACGAACCAAGGGATCCCCGAACATTCATAATCCCGAGACCACTTGGCAGGGCTCCAGGTCAAGGGCCTTGCACATAGGAGGAAGGTATTGAAGCATTTAATGCCTTCTTCAGCGGAGAAGACACAAATTTGCTTTCCATAGGGAATACATTTGAATTGGATTGCCCGCTGCTCGGTTCGTTATTGCATATTTAACTTTAGATAACTTAATCCTTACACTACTACGCGAGTTTGCTTAAGCTGTGTGGTGGTATACAGTATCATGTTTATGTTGATACATTCGATGGTTTTAAAACAATGATATACACTGTAAAAAGTTTTTCGCCCGAAAATGAATGAGAATGTCCTGGAAATCATTTGTTCGGAGCCTGATGTAAAATTAGAGCTAAAAATAAGGAAACTGCAAAGTCTTCAAAAAAAAAAAATACAGGGGAAAAAAACAGAGAACGTTCCATAAATTATAGGAACAGATCATGTGCCGTAGTAGGTGCACCATCTGCTTGATCCTACGCTGTTGTGATTCCTGTGTTTATGCCTCTCGTCCAAACATGCCTCCGGAGTTGGGAGGTCTGGCTGGTGAGGGATAAAGGCTACTCACTAGACCTGAAATAAATTCTACACCAACAATATATACAGTAAAACCTGTAAAATTGACCACCTTTGTAAGTTGACCACCTCTCTAAGTTGCCCACTTTTCTCAGGAACGGAATTAGCCTTTCACCCTCTACCTGACCCTCTATAAGTTGACCACCTGTCTAAGTTGGCCACTAAAATGCTGAACTACAAGTCGTCAACTTAGACAGGTTTCACTGTATTGCCTTTCCTGACAACTTTTAAACTGGTAGTGACAGATCTGAAGCGTTTTATTATGCATCCGTTTACAATTTTTTAACTGGTAGCAACATACTTCGAGTGTCCAGTTTTGAATAAATTACAGATCTTTCTCTGTAATTGTACAGAATGCGGAAAAACAAGAGTTTTATTAAGAAACTGTTATCAAGAAACTTGATTATTTCATTTGAAACAATTTCTTACGTAAAATCAAAGAAGCACTCTGCTTCCTTTCTGTCTTTTTACGGACATTTTTTACTGGATCTTGTCAGTAGGATCCCATCTAGGTTTCCAGAATGTGAATATTGGCAGCGGGCTATCCGCTTGTTCAGCTTTTTGTTACACATTTTCCTATACATAACTTAATCCTTACACAACTATCCGCTTTTACTTAAGCTGCATTTCATGCACCGAATACTGTGCTGAAGAAGTTTATAGCAATAATATTCAATGCTTTAAAACATTGCTGTATCTTGTCAGTAGAGTCTTGTATTTCATTCCCAGAATAAAAATATTGGAATTGGATTATCCGCTATTTAGTTTGTTGTTGAGTGATTACTAAAAATAAAGTACTTGCTAAGAAAACTTCATATTAAAGAATCGTTTCCGTTAATTCTTTCCCAGCATTTTTGCTTAACAATTAGGCTTCACATATTTTCAAGAGCCTATGAAAGCAAAATGTTAAATATTTATTTTACCCTAGATTTTCAAAAACTAATTAATGGCTCACGCTCTCTTTCTTTTGAAACATTAGAACAAATTTTATCACGCATAGTTCTTTTAGCTTTAAAATGGTGTAATAGTTAAAACGGTTTTACTCAAATTTACATGAGATATGTTTATTACCACACATTAAAAAACATCTATTAATTGCAAAAAAAAAATTGACTAAGGAAAATCCGATTTTTCAGAATTTTTTAAAAGAGATTACAAAAGTTATATGTACATTATTATATATAACGGCAGATCCCATCACAATGCTACTCTGAAAAGTTTTTTTGCGTATTTTTCAAAACACATACATTTTTTTTCCAAAAATTTAAAAAATTAATATCTTAAATTTTTTTTTAATTTAAAATTTTGCGAAAACAATTTTTGTAATGAAAAGTAGTCAAATTATGTATCAAATAACACGTCATGTAATGATCTTTGAAATGAGTTTTTACACAACTTTTTAGACTTCATCAACTGAAGTTATAACATTTTAAAGCACTGACGGCAAATACAAAAAAAAAGGTGCTTTTTTTTCTTTAATGTGAAATTCAAAAGTTAATAACTCATTAACCATAAAAGATAGATTTTTAGAATATATATATATATATATATTCTATGATATAGATTGATTCTATGATATCCAGATTATATATATATATATATATATATATATATGTATGAAAGAGAGAATATATATATAAAAAATTAGTGGGTATGTGAAAAAACAACAATATAAAAGGCTGAACGTGGGAAATCACAAATATAAACATTCAAAATGAAAAAAGAGCCTGCCTCTTCATCAGTGGGAGGGAGCAGGAAGCATATATAACGAAATATTGTCATTGCAGGTTTCTGAGAAATCCCAGCATAGCATGTGAGAAAAAATTTTTTATAACAAAAAATATAAGACTGGGAGTTGCAAGCCAAGTGAATAATCAAAATAATTTGAATAATCAAAATAATTTATCCAGTTATAAAAAGAACAAAAATTTTTTTATTATTAAAAGAAGTTTCGAGTTTACGTGATACTGACTGAGTCAAAATGTAAAAATAGAAAAAAAAACAACATGCTATAGCCGAAATTTCCCCTCCCAGACCTGCAAAGCAATACGATAAAAATATAGCTTCTAAATCTACTCACCTCCCAAGGCAGGACCAGAAAAGGAAGACATCAACAACTAGCCGAGAAAGAGATACGCCATGTAATGGCTAAGTCCGTCCGTGTCCATGTGGCTGACCTTGACTTTCCGATCTCGCTCACGGACCAACACAATATCCAAAAACTGGCGTTCCAACTGATGGACTTTAGCCAGGAATCTTCATCCCGTGTGTGTCAATGAGGTTCCGTTATGGTTATATAGCAACTGCAAAACGCTACGCCAAAGTTTTAAACGACTTAATGTAAAAATTAATAAAATTCAGCGGATAATTATTAAAGTAAAAAAGAATTGCAGAGAAGATGAAAACATTTTTATCCAAGTTATATTTGTTATTGCAGATTTTAAAATACCTGTAAAGTTGACCTGTGATAATATTTATAAAAAATTTTTTATGCAAATTACTATGCCAGTGTGGCATAGTGATGGTATCTAAATTGAAGTCCTTACGTTTATCATATATGTCAATAATTAAATTACTGTTTCTAATGTTCAATGATAAATCCAAAAAGTTAGTTTTGTATGTATTATTATTAGTGGATTTTAAATTTAGACAATTGGGATAAATTTTTTCCAACTCCTCAGCAATATTAAAATTGATAACCAGAATGTCATCAATATATCTGAATGCACGTATTCTATTGTTATATTGCATCACATATTTAAATTCGTAGTAGAATAAAAAAAAAGGTTTGCGGCTGTGCTAGAGTAATTGGTTCCCATTCCTATACCCTTTATCTGCTTATAAATCAAGTTGTGGAATTTTAAAAAATTATTTTTGAAGCAAAATCTGCATAGATTAAGTGTAAAATCCTTATTCAAGTTAATTTCAGATTCTAGGTGAAAAAAATCAAATAATTTGTCTATTGTATGTACCAGCAGATGAATTGGAATATTGTTAAATAAATTTTCAAAATCATAAGAGTATAAGAGTGTAGGAGGGGAAGCGATTAAGGCTTTTACAACATCCGAGCTGTTGTTGATTGACCAAAAATAGCTGGTGTTATGAAATTTGTTTTTTAGAAAATCGTAAATTTGTTTTAATAGTTTTTGTAAATGTATATTGAAAAAGCTATTCACACTATCAATAGTGCAACAGATAAATCTGAAGCCGATTGGTGTTTTATGGAATTTTGGAGTCAAAAAGAGAAAAGGAATTTTTAATTCCCTAGGGACAGAAAAATTTTTTTCGAATAGAGATTTGCATTCCTTTGCAAAAGCAGCGAAATTCTTGTAAATAGAACTGAATTCTGCGTCTACAGGTTTGTAAAAAGATGTGTTATTCAATTCGGTCATAATTTTTTCTTTATAAAATTGTTTGCATATAATTGCATAGTTGTTGGCAGCTTTATCCACAGGTACCAATATGAATGATTTTTGTATATTTTTTATATAGCTTAAGTCTTTGTTACTGATTTTTTGATATTCAAATTCATCACTATTAAGATGGGTTTTTAAAAAACACATAAAATCAAGTAGTATGTTATGTTTCCATTCAGAAAAGGCTTCGAAGGGAGTGGTATATGTATATGCGGTTTTTAATATGAAATCATTAATATTGTTTGTGAAATTTATTAAAGCTTTTTTGAAATTTAACTTTCTATTTAATCTGAACTTTGCACCGAGTGATAGTAGTTGTCTTATATTTGGATTCTCAATGAAATTGAGATCTCCAGTTAGGATATGACCGTGATTATTGTCGATATATTTATAGAATTCAGACTTATGTCATAAACAACTAGAATCGTCATTCGGATCTTTGCATGCAAATTGTCTATAGTTATACATAGTTGCGCTGAAAGGTTTGCAGTACTTAAATGTATTTTGAATTTTGCAATTTTTTATAGGGAAAATATTGTAAGCTTTTTTAAAAGAACTGTTAATGTCGAAAAAATTAAATGATTTTTGTTGAAAAAGAGTAACAAAGTATAGCACATTTACGTGATTATTCCGGTTACGAATCTTAAATTGTATCAGATCACAGATTAAATCTTTAAATTGTTTATTTTTGAACTTATATTTTGAAATGCATTTGTATATTTTACGTAAGGAATTGAATTTTAATTTAAAAACTTCAGATATGCATTGTTACAAAAATGTTGTTCCCATTTCCGAAGCCATAGTTCCGGAAAAAGGCAATTAAAAACTTTACTATTGATTCTGGAACCTCTTTTACCACGTTTAATGTTCAAAATGTTATTTATGTCATACAGAAGTGCATAGACGTTGTCAATCTTCTCCAAAATCATGTTATTTAAATTGGTATTAAGCCCGTAAGAGTAAATGGATCTATTTTTAAAAATGAAGTCATTTTCAGCATGTAATCGTTCTTTATGATCGTTAATATGAGCAAGAATTTCAATAGTTGAACTGTGAAAACAATGTGATCTGAAATGTAAAATTTCAAAAGATGGATTAGAACATTTATTGATCTGACTTCTATGTAAATTTATTCTTTTGTGAAGTTCATTGGAAGTCTGTCCAATATATACTTGTAGACATTTATTACATGTAATTTTGTATATGATAATGTTAAATTTGCAAAACGGTATACAAAAAGGGTTGGGCATATAGTCAGCAGCCATGCTCATAACACACGTTTTTCATAATTTATTTCTACATTTGTAATAATCCATAGGTACATGATTTGTTATTTTTATTTTTTGTCTGCTTTTTGTAAGCAATAGCTTAATTGCAATAACGAAAAGCCAAAAGGGCTAACTATATAACAAACAAACATAAAAAACATACCCACAACCAAAAAATATATAAGAAACAAATATGCACTCAAGCGCACAATGCAGCATAACTAGTGCCATATTCTAATATAATCAAAAATTAATAAAGTGAATCAAACTGTGAAAAGGCGCACGAGGCAGCACACTTAAACAGTTGCAAATATATGTATGAAATAGAGAATATATATATAAAAAATTAGTGGGTATGTGAAAAAACAACAATACAAAAGGCTGAACGTGGGAAATCACAAACATAAACATTCAAAATGAAAAAAGAGCCTGCCTCTTCATCAGTGGGAGGGAGCAGGAAGCATATATAACGAAATATTGTCATTGCAAGTTTCTGAGAAATCCCAGCATAGCATGTGAGAAAAAAAAATTATAACAAAAAATATAAGACTGGGAGTTGCAAGCCAAGTGAATAATCAAAATAATTTGAATAATCAAAATAATTTATCCAGTTATAAAAAGAACGAAAAATTTTTTTTTATTAAAAGAAGTTTCGAGTTTACGTGATACTGACTGAGTCAAAATGTAAAAATAGAATATATATATATATATATATATATATATATATACATTCTAAAAGTTCAAGTTGAGGTTTTTTTGATTAAATTGACATGAAGGGATCATTCTTCTTTATTCTCATGTTTGCAAGTGAAAGTAGCTTTTTCAATTCTTCAAAAAGATGGTTGATATTCGTACCAAACATTGTTTGAATCGATCAAGGAGTTTGGAGTTGTACAGCATTCAAATAAGCATACGGACACAGATTATCGGATTTATGCAGTTACATATTTTTAATTACGGCTTAAGGCAAACTTAGTTCAGAAAAGGCATTTTGTTACTTACATAAAAAAAATTCCATTTATGAAGAGTTAACAGTTGTATTCTGTTGTTGTCGAGAATTTTGCCATTTGAATAGAACGTTCTTGATCTAAGCTCCTAACACGATTCTGCTTTGTTGAGAATTCTAATAAAGTCTGCATCTAGCATGTAACAGATTTTCATTAGTACACGTATCTTGGTAACCTGAACTTAATGACTTTGGGACCAAATAAACAGATTGATCAATTTTGCGTATGCTTCTCTACCATATTAAATGTCACCTCTCTAATTGTAAGAGAGTTTTGGTAGAATTATATTCTGAAACATCGAATAATTATAACCGGTATGCTTGTACGGGGTATGTGGCAATATTGAATCAAAATTGTGAGATCTTAAACTTAGATTCATGGATGTATTCGATATATTCTTGACGCTGATCTAGAAGCAATTTTTTCATAAAATCAGTTTTTCAATTTAAGGAGCGCTTATTAAGCTATCTTTTTTTATTAAAACGTCTAAAAATATATATTTATCCGACAGTATTTTAATACGGTAGCCCCTCGTTATATCGCGGTTGTCGGGGACAGCAAAAAAGCGCGATGTATCCGAATGCGCGATATAACCGATGCCGTTAGAAATAACTCTAAAAGTACAAGTAAATTGAGTGTCAACATAAAAAATTTAGTTTAATCTTACATAATGACAACTTTCTAAATAATAATAGCAAAAACAACTAAACTGCTTTATTTGCTATTATTATTAAGAATCTGTCTCTTTCATTCAATGGGCGTAAGGATCAATACAAAAAGAAATGTCAAGTAAAACGTCAACTGATTTGAGTAGAATCATTCTGCAGGCATGTAAGTTGGGGAGTTGCAGCTTTCAACTGCAGAAAATTCAGAAGAAAGGAAAGAAAAATGTTTGATTGCTTTGTTTAATGAACGAAAAAGGGCTATATTGAGAAATGCAATATTTTAACTTTCGAGAGCTCAAACTTAAAGTTTTGGGAGACAAAGAAAAACGCGATATATCCGAATGAGTGATATAACGAGGGGTTACTGTAGTTAATTAGATTTTTATTACTGCATAAAATCTGGATTTGGTAAATTACGATAAGATCCCATGTATCTAAACCCAAAAGCTATATTTGAGTTGTAAAATATAAAATAGATAAATAAATAAATAAATAGTTAAGTTGAAGGTATTTTTTGAAAATTATTATAAAATGCTAAGTAAGACAACCGTATCTGAACTTTCTACACGGATACGGCGTATATCTCACGTGTGATTTATGGGTTTAGTAATATATAATGTCACAATTTAAGGGCTCAGACAAAAGGCTAGTGAAACTTGATAGGGGATTAACGTACACAGCTGCTAAAAAAATGCCGCATTTTTGAAATGTACTAGACTATACTAATTAACAAGAACATAAATGAACTATACACCACACAAATGCAGTACTGACATTTTTTCCCCTTAAAACGCAACTTAAATTACTAATTTAAATACTTATTTCTCCATTTTACTCTTACAACTAAATATATTTCTCAACTAATTATCATGAGACATGTGATTATTAAGAGATACAATCAAAAAACTAAAGGGCCTCCTCTTTGGAGCCAGTCACGTTCAAAGGTTTATCCAGCAACTACCGTTTTTCAGTGTATTCATTTGACTGCACTCATAATTTAATAAAAACTAAGGGTATAGTCACTAAAATCATATAAGATTGACCTAAATAGAACTTCATAAACGTAATATATAGCTAAAATAATAAAGTATTTATTACAGGGGTGCAAAACAATCATTTACAAAAACGCTCAAAGCCAAAAATGAGCTTTTTTGAGCACTCCCTTCTTTTTAGAAACACACTAAATTACACTTGAAACAATAATAGAACAATTTCTTTCTTAAATTTGACAGCCTTAAGATTTTGCTCGCTACTGATTAATAAATATCAATAATGTGTATGAATTACTTGTTGCATGCAAGTTTTATGATTATGTTGAAACTTAAATTATTAGAGATGGTAAATAAATGATATATAGCTTATGTGAGTATATATATGTATATATATATATATATATATATATATATAAATATATATATATATATTAAAGGCTGACGTTCCTTTTATGTATCTTAATAGTTTAAGAACCAAACATAAAACAAACACCACCAACATATTCTAAAAAAAAATTTTAAGCTTCTTTTCTTTAGCAGCTCATTTCCACAAAATTATACAAAATTTGATGCTGCTTCCTACTTAGACGTTAAAGACAAAACAACTCAGGGTTGAATTTGAATGTGATTGGCTTAAATGGGCTCTGTTGGTCATCTTGTACTCAGTCATGTGATGCCGGGTTTTGTACTTGACAGCTACTCTAGGAAAATGGCTGGTTTCGGCAATCTTTAAAGTTTAAAGAAAGACCCTTTAAGAACAGTGTTTTTCTCGTCAAGATGACAGGGCAATTTGAATCGTTTTGCTCTTATAAATGGGTGGATGATCACTCAGCGTTAACCGGAGTTAGTGTGTGTTTTATATGTGGGAATTTAAAAAATAAAAAACTGAACAAAATTGTAAACTGTTTCTTCTTGTAAACATATTTTAGATTCAGTCATAACGGGACAGTAAATAGAGTTATTTTTAAATTATTGACTAAGACTCAACTAAGACATCAATATCTACCCCACAAATCTTTTTATCTCGCTCTCTCTCTCTCCACACACGCACGCACACTTATAAACGTTAAAAAGTATGTCCCAACAAATTATTTTTCTTATTTCACATAGTTTTTCTTCAAACTAATTAAAAGTAAATGATTATTTTTGATACTCACATATAAATGAACTGATCTCAAAATAACTAAACAAATAACATAAACGTGAAAATAAATAAATTAATTAACTAATTAAATAAATAAATAATGCTAATAGTTTTGTATAAAAATTTCCATCCACATGAAAAATCAGGCTTGTCGCAGGTTGACATTCTTTACCAATATACATTCAGTGATGAATTTAGTAGTTTTTGTAACATGGTTTATAGGAATGTTTTTTATGTATTAAAGACAGATTTGCACAAAAATAAATAAATAAAAATAAAAAATGAATAAATAAAAAGTTAAAAAGAGAAAATTTATCATTACAGTGCAGCGTTCTATTTTAACTGGGATATTATTTAGAAGACCCATTGTGTGTCCTCCAAATTTTTCAGAGTTTCAGAAATTTTCTGAAAGAAGTGCACACAAGCCATGCAACACTATATGCGATTTTTTTAATTTTTGAATTTTCGTAATTCATGATTAAATTTAAAAAAAAATCCACCCGAAAGTCACGAACCCTTTTGAAGAATTTGTAATAGAAACACATCTGGTTATTTTCAGCAGCCTTAAAGTTCCCAGTATATGTAACAATATGATTAAATTTAAAAAAAAAGGTTTTAAGCATAATTAAGGCAAATATATTTCTTTCTTTTTTGGACCTATTATTTATTAACCCGTTCACGTCTGTGAAACGATAGTCATTTACATGGGTTACATCTTTTTAAATTTAAATCTTGTAGAAATATTCGTTCATCAGATGTGTCTGTACGTTCTTGTCAGTTGTTATGGTTTCATTGCAATATATAAGTGTGATTAATTACCAAAGTTTCAAAAATTTAGCAGTACATTTTCTTTCTCCATTTTTTTGTTTAAAAAATTGCTAAACAAATCTATAATTAAGACACATATCTTGGATTCATCTGCGAATACTAATTTCGTTCAATCTTCTTTTACCCATTTTTAAGTCGTTTTATACAGTGTAAAGGAAGTGGTTTTCTTTAAATTGAACAATATACTATGGTTTCGCTGTAGCTTTATTAAATAAAAGTTTTAGTCGAGTTAGAAATTTTCTTTTCGTAAAAATCCCCATATGCTTTTTTTTGTTAATTTTGTTCTATGGGTTTTATCATTTTTATAATGCTTTCGAACTTAAGTGATCATCCTCTTTAACAGATGGCGGATCTCGGTTTTTCAGAACTTGAAGTAGTTTACCCAGATCAATAATAACAATAGTAGTAATAATAATAATAATAAAAGTAATAATGATACTGAAAGTAATAGTGATAAAAGGAGATTTCTACACAGTGCTTAAAGTCATCTTGAAAACATGGCTAAATTAAGTTTACTTTGTTACCGGAAGGTGCCTTCTTTTCTTCTAATAAAAGGCAAAATTTTAACGGATCGATGGCAGCATAAAAGCTGCCCAGATAAAAGGAAAATAGAATGATGCCTTTATTTTCTCTTAAGCTGAGCACTCTTTTGAAACGCGAATAACCATTACTCGATTATTTAAAACCTCGAGGGATTAGATCGAGTAAACAATGATCATTAGGAAAATGATGATTAGATCATTCATCGAAAACTTTGGAGGAGGAGAAAAATCAGTTTTTTTTTCTGTTGAAGGTTTCAGAACTTGTTTTTAGTAGTGAAGTAGTTTCTGGTGTTTGAATTCTTCTGTTTTTATACGAATACTTAACTACTTTTGAACAAAACATAAATGTACCCAATATTTCCAAACATTGTGCAGGCTTATTAATTTTGAAAAAAAAAATAAATAAATAAAATGAAATAAAATAATTTTTTAAGTGTTAAGCAAGCATTATTTTCTTTTTGCTTATTTGTTAAGTATTTATTTATTTTATTAATTAATTGCACATTGTCATTGGGGGATCTTTAAAGTACTGAACAAAAATCTGACCTTTTTATGTACAATTACATAAGAGCCATTACAGTTATGATATTTTTACTTGAGGAAATATAATAAACATTTTATTTGAAGAAAATTTTCAAACCATTTTTGTTCGACGCGAAAACTTTGCAATACAATTTCTCTAATACTGCTTTCTTAAAAAATACATGATAAATATGAACAACCTAACTTTGTAAGTATATATTGTATAATTTGAATCATTGGGAAATTCTAGGTAAATTTAGCTAATTATCGCTAAAACTGTTTACACGACTCTGCAAGAGAAATACTAAAGAAAAATATACTAATAGAAGCACTGCTCCAGACGTGGTAAAAACTACATGTTCTGAATAATATACTGTCTCCACTTCTTTAAATGTTTTGCAACTATCATTTGCGATACTGTTGAAGGAGACGTGTAATGATGAATGATCCAGCTTCAGCTATTTTCCATCAAGGCTCACTCCACGATGTACTATTGCTGTTTCCATGCATTTCAAAAGATATAAATCTTTTCAACATTATTTTTTTCAACTGATTTATATGCAGCCTGGTCAAGTTTCAGTTCATATTGTCTGAATCTTCCTTACTATATATTAAACTTCCTTATTGTATTCTTATCGTCGATATTTTCTTCCTATTCTGCTTGTTTGCTTTTAAAATAAGCACTAAAGTTTACGCATAAAGAGTATTTTCTTCATGAGATTACTCACCTTCTTTTTGAAGAAAAAAATTGTTTTGGGAAGGAATAACTCTATTTCAACTGAAATTTTAACACAAACCAAGTCTTGAATCTTCTATGAGTAAAGTTTCCTTGTGGAAACATGCTAAAAATAGCACAATATGGCAAAAACAGGTCTCAAAACATCACTATCCATTTGTTCGCCTTCGGCAAAATTCGACGAATTTTGTATTTTTAGTAAACGCGAACAGTTTTATTGCCATCGAGTTTTTAAGATTTTTGGTTTTACTTTAATTTAGTTTTACTCAAATCAGCATATTCGTTTTTCTTTTCAAACTATACGGTAAACTGATTGTTTCAAATTATAGTTTTTTGCTGTGATAATTTTTTTATCACCGGTTTGCTGCGATGTTTTCGCTTAAATTCAAAATAATTTTGGAGACAAAAATTCATTTTATATCATTGTACTGGCGTTACAATTTGAACGAACATACGAAAAGTAATTAAGTTCCAGTTTTGCAATGGTAAACAAACACTACAGTTTTATTCCATAAGCTTTATTATTTACAACTAGTAAAGCTTCGAATTACTAAGAACTTGGATTTCACCGCTAAGAACGTGCAAGATACAGCTATATCATACAGCTTCCCGTTCTAATGTACTACTTTTGGTTTCAGTTTTCATCAGTGTTATGTTTTATAAGAACTTTTTATTTTAATTTTTTTCTAAATACCGTAAAAAAAAAAAAAAACTAAACCAAACTGAAGAAAAAGATAGAAAAATAATAAAATAATGATAGTAATAAAAACTTTGGAAAAAGAAGTATTCATCTTTACTCTTTACATTAATTTTAGAGTTTTTTCTCAACTTTAATGAATAGCGTTGTTTAACCACATACATACACTTGCTATAAATCATATAATATGTTAGAATTTTTAATGTTTTGCAACAATAAAAGACCCAATAAAAGTTTATGCATCATGCACACACATACCTAATTAATTAAATTACATAGATAATATTGATGTGTGTGTGTGTGTTTGTGTCACTCAATTTTTTTCAATTTTTATACTAATGTAAGAGAGTACTAGCAACAAAGTTTTATGTGTTTGATTGAGTTTCTGTTTGGTGTTCAACATGTTCAAATCAACACACTCATTAATGTTGAGCTTTTTTGTGTTCTTAATATTATTCCGTAGTTTATTGTCCGTAAATATTCATTTATAATCTTAGACAAATGTATAAACTTATATTGTTTGTCCAAGGATTTTACTTAGAGTGTCGAAGTGCTATGATGCTACTATGAGACAGTGATAAATCAAGAAATCCTGCTTATCTGATTTGAAAAACTTAAAACTGAAGTTTCTATATTCAGAGATATTTCTTTCTTTGTAATTTTTTTTGACCGATAACTTTTTTTCTGTTACTGAAATATTTAAAAACACTAAAATTTTGTTAAAACATAAAAAGTAATTCGTATAATTATTATGTTATGTCTTTACAAAAATGCAATTTAAGGATTGCATAAGCTTTAAACTTAGAATTCATCTAAAAAGTATCATTCTTTGTCTTTGTGAGTTATTTTTATTTTTACTTCAAAACAATAATGCGTTTTTTCCCTCTTAAAAGAAACCAAATACCCATCACCGGTAATTTAAGTCCCTGGAGAATGAGTGATGTAAATGGTGATCATTACGGAAATGATGATTACATCATTCAAGAAAGATTTCTTTTGGCACAAAGAGTATTTTTCTTATGTTGCATGTAAACTGTACGTACTCTTTTTTTGCGGGCTAAATTTTTGGAGACTGTAGAGCGAAGCAAGCTTGAAGACTGAATATATCAAACACTGCGGATGATTTGCATACATTACGAAGAAAATAACATTTAAACTTAATACAAAATCCGACTCACGTTAAAATTACCTAATTGAGTATGCGAGAGGTTATAATTCATTTTTACTATATGATTTTAGTCATTTAATAAGAAAATAGAAACTTTGGATGTTTTGCATCTAGAAGCTCCCTGTCGCATTGAAAAAGGGATTCCAAGCAATCCCGAAACATATGTCTGCATTGTTTTGCTCATTTGTGCTTTAAATTTACGTGTAATTTTATTATTATTGCTTGGTATGATAATTCATTTAACAAACGTTTCGTATTTTTAGTTAGACTCTAATCAACAGCTTTTTTTTTTTTTTGTAAATTTGAAAATTGCATGCTTAAATTTCATATTCTCTACGAGAAAAGAATAAATTAATCAAAAAGTAAAAACGATTAATTTCCCCCTAAAATATCATAAAAAAGAGCGTAAAACTAAGTTAATGAATTAAAGTACAAAAATAAAACTTGAAAGTGTGCTTTAAAGATAAAAATTGCGTGTTACTCTGTCTGTGTGCTGTCCAAGTCCCTTCAAAGATAATTAATTAGGTTCGTGCAAATATTTTTCTCACTCGAAAGTGAGCTAGAAAATCTAAACGTTCAACGTTTCATCTTCTGGTTTGTATGATTTTTATATTGCCTTGTAACTGTAATTATTATTATTTGGCATTATTAGGTTATTTTTGAACAGTTTAAAGATACAAATTTCAAATGACGTTTCAGCCTTAACAAGCCTTAAAAAGACTTGGTCCAATTTAAAAAGGAATGGCTAAGTTGAATATATTTCTAAATTTAATGTTAACCAGTTAATAAATTGTTAATAAAACAATGTTTTTAAAAAATGGTTTTGAAAAATGTTCTCGGGGTAAAACTTTGGAGTCAAAATGAGATAGATAAAAATATTTTTTTTTTGTCGTATTCTCCATACTGGAAGTGAAATCAGAAATTTTAAATAAGGTCAATGCTTTGGATAATCATGAACAGATCCCTTTTTTTCTCAACGGGTGGTTAGCGCGATCTGCGACCTTTTGTTTTGTTGCTTTTTTAGCGGGGAGGACTTTTTTCTTTGTAGGGCTCAGGCGCAATTTTCTCCCAAACCAATTTTCTGTAACGTAAGCCTGGTGCATAGCAACAAACAGCGTGACGTCTCGCAAAGCTGGGCACACATTGACGTTGAAGCTCTACTTGTCTGCTCGTAAAAACGCTGAAGCTTTTGGGAGTGTTGCATCAGTTTTGAGGATGTGCCTAAATGGGAGGACAACTGAAAATGCGCCTTCAGAAAGTTGAATGTCTACATTAAGGGGGGGGAAATTGGTACTTGGTTGTTAAAAGTTGATTGCTCAATGTTATTTGTTTTCTCTGCTACGGCATTAGTTATTTCATTATTTTGAAACACATAAATAAATAAATAAGAAATTAAGGTAATAAGAAATTTTGATTAATGATAGAAATCATCGTAAGCAAAAGCCCATAGAAAAGTAATTAAAAATAGTTACAATGCAACTATTTTGTAACTATTTCTATTTTATGTGTTTATTCATTTTTGTACCTTTATTTGCGTTGACCTCTTATGCTTATTAGTTGTTCCCTTGTGCCTTTTTTGACATGTTCTGCAAATGACGTTTGTACAGCGAGTTTTGGTTACACTAGCAAATTTTTTCTTTTTTTCTGTTATGTAAAGGTTTTAAATAGTAACTTTTATTAGGTGTATGTTGCTTGCAAAAGAGCAATCTCCCCCTCGAAAATGATCTTGTGGAGACTCATATTTCGAATATGTATTTGCACATTATCCCTTATTCCTCCCCCCTCCCCAAAGAGGAAAGCATTCGTACAATAAAAATTCTGTTTTTCTTATTTTTATTTTTGGTCTAATGTGGTAAAAATGGAAAAAGGATTGTGAAAAAGGGGAGACAAAACCACACCTGTCACTTTCGCAAGAGCACGCGGCCGCGATTTAAGATATGTCCGTCAGTTTTACAACAGCTCAAATGCCTTTGCTATCTCTTGTGTGGTGTTCCTATTTTATTTTCTTTCTTCTCTTTGCTGAAACTTCCGCTGGGACAAAGATATCGGCTGATGTGGAAAGTGACACCTGCTTGACAAGCGGTGATGTACTGCGGCAGAGATTAAAGAATGCTTTGAGAATGTCTTTATGTTTATCGGCGGCGAAAGCGCAAAAAGAAACAGCTTTAATGTGAAAGTTTTTGAAGAGATTTTTGGAAGCTTTGTTGATGTTTTTTTAATTTTTTGTATCAAAGGGAATGTTTATTCTTTAATTTTTCTAAATAGGGTTGAAAGGTAGTAGATAATGGTGATGGGGGGGTAAAGGTTGCTGGCATGTTAGACAGCTGTAAGGTATCAGCATATTGGACACTTTTACCAGTATATCTCTGAGTGAGCCTATTAACTTTTATGACTACATCAAAGGAAATGTAGATAATTGATAATACTAGATGTTATTGGGGAAGGCGGCCATTCTCGAGTATTTTTGCACTCGTAGTTTGTGGGAAATTTGGGAAGCTGGAAAAATGAAATTAAAGACACGGAATGCTTTCCTAAATTAAAACTTTTCACAGTAAATAGTTTTCATCAAAATTTAAAAAGAGCATTTATAATTGAATCGATTACTTCGAAAAGCAGGGTTCGAAATTGGCGGTCGTAAGTCGTATTTTGCAGCTAAAAATGTCCGTTTGACGACCGGTATTTCGCATCCGGTCGTCACTTTTGACGCCTAACCTTTCATAAAACTTTTAGTTTGACGACCACTATTTTCACGGTCATTTAAAAAAATGTATTTATTTATTTTTTAAGTCTGATATAACTTTATACAAGTACATTTTTATGAGCAATTTTTATCTAAACTTCGGTATTTTGAGTTTTTACGGTAATTTCTTGACATTTAAATTTTTGAGTTGTGAATTTTTACTCATTTTTAAGTAATTTAAAGTCAAGTGTTACTTAGTTATTTGTAAGTAACACTTGATTGTAAGTAACACTTGAAAAAAACTAACTAGCGGTTACCAGCTGAACTTTCTCTCCTCCCCCTTCTCTTCTCTTCTATCCCTAAGGATAAAATATCCCCCTCTATGCACTGAAAGAGATACTCTTTAATAGTTCATTGCAACTTTCATAAAAAAGAAACAATTTTTTGTATAATTTTGAAATTTTGAAAGTGCAACGTCATAAATAATTTTCAGCTTAATACATTTTTTCTGTGAAGAACTGCATACTGCAGCAGAAAGTTCAAACTGTGGTAGATTTTGAAACTAGAGAAAAGGAATAATACACTTTAAGAAAAACGAATGCAGCTTTAATTTTTAGTATTTCTTAATAAAGTCTTGAATTTATAGAAGAAAGAGTGTATATGGATTTAGATTAATACTTAATTTAGTTCAGTTTTATTATTCAAAATTAGGTTTCTGAAAGTGTGTAATTGCGTTTTTTTACGTATCTCTGTGTGTGGGTATGTTCGTCTACGTAAGCTTTTATCTTTATTGAAATATAAGTTTTAATTAGGAATATTGAGTATATTAAATTATTATTATTATTATTTAATTATTTATTATTTAAATTAAGTATATTATTACCTTATGATAAATGATTATTTGTTATTTATTCTTATTGTCTTAGATACTATTATTATTTCGTCCTATATCTCATGTCTTATCTGTTGAGACGTTTAAAAATATCAACAAGAATATATGCCATCTTGTGATATCTGCTACTCGTTTTATCACGTCATTTTCTGATAACAGAAAAGAGACAGAGGAAAAAAGAGAAAAAAAGAAAGAAAGAAAAGAAAAAAAATCTATATAAAGCAGAATTGCAAATCACAGATTACTTTAACTACTAGTGCCGTACCAAGTACTCAGCAAACTAGCCAAGTAGAACGAGTACCGAGTACAAACCGAATGAACTGTTAGTTAAGCTAATTTGAGCACTCATCCATTTATGATGTAAAATAATGAGGGCTGAAAAAATTCAAGGCTGCTCTATTGTCAATACAGCCTTTTATCACAATTTTATATTAGTAGTTTAGAAGAGCTTGCAACAGTTTGATATCTTACTTTTGTTGAGCGCGTTATGACGAAGATTTTTTTTTCAATTCAAAAGTGACCAAATTATTATTATTTTTGATATTTTACACATTGATTGTGACCGATGTCTTTGATTCGAAAGCACTTTTGACAAAACTAAATTCACATTAAGGTACACCTGCACTAAAGGTAATAAATTCTTGAATTATAAGTAATGTCCTCAGGGAACGCAAGTAGACATTTATTACAAAAACTTTTGAGGCATAACTCTATTTTTTTCGTTTTGTTTTTGGAAAGATTGTGTTCTGTGTAGTCTCAAACGAGCTCTGATCAGCCATTATTTCCACTTTGCCAGTTTAATTTCAAGTTTTTATCTTCATTGTGAAAATAAATAAAAATTTGTAAAAAAGATGTTTAAAAGATTGATGAATAAGAAAACTTCAGTGCAAAGTTCAGCAATAAATATTTTACTATTTATTTTTGTTTATAAGTTTGATTAACGGTTACTGGCGCGCTAGGGACTTATTAGCTTTATAGACCTTTGTTTGTTGTTCTTGTTCCTTCTGTCTCGTGGTGCAGAGGTCTTTTGTAACCTTGGGCATTGTAAATAATAATAAAAAATGTTTATAACGTAACAGGAACGCTTTAGATACACACAAACACAATAAAAAAACTTAAGCACTTTATTACACTATATTTATAATATTAATAATGAAAAAAAATGTGAAGTAATTTATGTAGTGCCTTTGATACTACCTCATGATACGAGTTTAATTCGTTCCGTAACCTTGCTCGTACGCCAATTTGCTCGTATCTCAAGGCAATTTTCCCCATTGAAATTAATTGAAATGCCATTATGTAAATCCGCGTTTTTGAATAAGAAAAATATATTTATCAATGACAAATATTGTATAAAAAAAAGCAAAAAGGCGCAGTAAACTGGATGGGCCGTGTGCAGCGTCGCAGTTGTCCGTTCCTCGTATCTCACACAACACGTATGTCAGGGTACTCGTATCTAGAGGTACCACTATATTAGTAACATTCTTTGTGAGGCTTTAAATCTTTTTCAAGTTCAACACGTTTGACAAAACATTAAATTTTCGTAGTGAAATATATTTTATCAAAATTAATAAATGCAAAACTTCAGTAAAAAAAATCCTTCATTCGAATGAATAAAAATAAATAAATAAGCCATCACTTAGTTTAATTCCTGCCTCCCTCCCTCCCTCAAAAAAAAAAAAAAAAAAACTAAATAAAAAGCTACACGAAATTTACTGACATTTCCTTTTAAATTTACCTAATTTTTCTTCAGCTCTCAAAAAGTAAAACCGTTTTCAATTATTTTTGATAATGACGAGTGAAAAAAATGAAAGAGAAAATGTGCTAGAGATAGAAAATGTTCTTTAGTTAATTTTTTTTGCTACAAGGAAT
Organism: Octonoba sinensis; assembly: GCA_038502835.1. Lineage (NCBI taxonomy): Eukaryota > Metazoa > Arthropoda > Arachnida > Araneae > Uloboridae > Octonoba > Octonoba sinensis. The sequence goes on along the minus strand of CM076599.1, from coordinate 95,922,597 downwards.
GGAAAAAAATATTGAGTTGAGCGGGCAGGTTTTCTTTCATTTTCTTTATTTTTAATTTAAATTTTTATTTTAAAAGCGCTTCTTGCACTTAACATTAAGTGCTGACATTTTGACTCCCCACCTCTAATGATGAGATAACGTTTAAAGTAAAAATTAATAAATAAGATGTTTTTCCCTTACTTTACAGTTCTATCTTAGTCGTATTTCCTCATGTTACAAATTAGTTTTTAATTGACTACTGTAGTTAGAAGTAAAGTGGCAAAATGACAGGTAAAAATTATTTCCATATTACTCATTGCACGAAAATAATTAAAATTATATCCCTTTTTTTGTTTTTCTCATTAAATTTCGAGCATTTCGATGGCCTGGTTGAGTTCCAGCGGATATCTTCTTCAGAAATGCAACATTATAACACTTAAATCTAACGATCTTTAAAGTAAATTTTGTATGATAATTTACTTTAAATGGATGCATAGAATTTAAGAAGTAAATGAATAAAATGAAGGGTAGTTTTTGAAAGGGGGGGGTGTATATTTTTGTTTTCAAGTAAGGGATCATTCATAAATGATGCTACCGTTCAGAGGGTGGAGGGGGTTCGTGAAATTGTGACATTGTGACAAGGAGAGGGGAGGGGGTAACAAGATGTGTGACATCATGCTTATGCAACATAGCGTGGCATGTGACAAAGGGGGAGTTCGTATGTTGAAAGGTGACATTTTGTGACAAAGGGGGGAAAGGGGGGAAAATGTATGGGAAAAAACGTGACATCATTTATGGACGGTCCCTTAAATGGTATTTAAACGTTTGTGAATTGAAAAATATATTGTAATTGTGAAACATATTTGAAAAATAACGTTTTCAGAAAAAAAAGGCTTTTCGTGGAGGCCCGTTTTAAGCAATCTAATAACGAAGTAGCTCATTGATCTAATTCACGGTTTCCCAACCGGTGGTCCGCGGACCAAAGGTGGTACAGACACACCCCTAGACCCCCCCCCCCCCGCGCCTGCCATTAACTGGCCTATCGGTGTGATTAGATGGTCCCGAGGACTAGCCCTCGGGACCAAATGGTGTTTAGGGGAAGGTTCAACCCATAAAAGCCTCGGGAGTGGTCCGAGACAGAATTCGGTGACTATTTATAAGAAAATAATATTTTCCCGTAAATAAATTAGAATTACGATTTTCGTGGAACAAGATTAAGTAAATACATACATCCTGATAAACACTAGATTATTCTCTACTTTGTTATTAGTTAAAATCCAACAAAAATATCGGCTAAATGCTAGCAGTGATTTGAGAGTAACTCTTACAAAAGTCTAAGTTCCAGAATTCCTCGGCTTGTCATAAAAATTGGTGCACAAAAGTCACATTGAAAAAATGAGGTAAATTTTCATTGTTTTTTTCGACTAAGTAAATTTTGTATTCTTCATTTCGTTAAACGACAATACACAATTAAAATATTTTTTACTTTTTGTGGCACGGAATGCAGCCTACGTTTTGTAAGTTACCATAGATATGTTTGCAATATTGTTAATTATAATAGTTTCTTAATAATAATAGTTTTTTTTTGAAAAAAATTGTATTTAATGACCTTTGCATTTGATTGCATCTGATAATGGCATGTGATAATATACAGTAGCGTGCAAAAGTTTCGGCCCACCCTGATTTTTCCGTTGAGTTGATAAAATGTTTTATTTCTCCACTCGTTCATTGTTCGAAATATATGAGAAAGTTAGAATATATAAAGAAACATCAAATATTACATTGGTTCATAGCATATTCTACGTGTACTGCGTAAAATGACTTTCGTCGGTGTGCAAAAATATTGGGCCACTACTCGCCGCGGCTCTGTACTCCCGGTCTGTTTACATTTTATGCTCGCTGGTCTCAAAACATGCTGCACAAAGGAAAATTAGTCTTCTTGTGGCTACGATGCCGAAACACACGAATATTCAGGTTCGAGAAATCGTGGAGAAACTTTCTTCAGAAGGAAAAAGTCCACGTTTCATTGCAAGGGCTTTATCTGTCGGTAAAAGTACTGTTAATCGTATTATTTCTAAGTATAAAACAACTAACTAACCGTGTGATAAAATACGGAGCGGTAGGCCGCGAAAAACATCGAGTCGTGTCGACAAAATTATAAGAAGAAAGTGTGTTGTCGATCCTCGAAAAAGCGCAGCCGATATTTCACGAGAATTACGAAGTGAAAATCTACTCGATGTTAGCCAGAGTACAGTGTCTTGACGTCTGAATGCTGTAGGGATGATTGGACGGATTGGCGTAAAGAAACCATTAATTAGCAAAAAGCATAAGAAGGCTAGGTTGAACTTTGCGAAAAAATATGAGCACTGGACGGCATCGGATTGGCGGAAAGTGCTATTCTCTGATGAATTGAAATTTCAATTGTTTGGAAGTGATGGTGGGAAATACGTAAGACCTCCAACAAGTACCAGATATAAAGTAAGGTATCAAACTCCTACTGTTAAACACGGTGGTGGGAACATCAAAGTTTGGGGAGCATTTTTTGCTCATGGCGTCGGTCCGCTGGGGAAATTCACGGCAATGTGAACGCTGCAATGTACAAGAACATTCTGCTATACCATATGCTTCCATTTGCAACGAAAAATTTGCCTCGTGGTTGAATTTTTTAAACTAGATAACCATTCAAAACAAACTTCGCGTCGTGTGAAAAAATTTCTTCACTGCCGAAAAGTCCGCCTCCTAGCCTGGCCATCGCAGTCACCGGACTTAAATCCTATTGAACACTTCTGGCAAGACCTAAAGCTTCACGAAGAAGAACCTTACACTTAGAGCGAAAAATCACTCCAACAAGCCGGAATTGTGGAAGCCTTTGCAACAAGAGTGGGAGAAATTGCCAAAAGAACGAATCTCGTGGTTAATCGACTCAATGCCTCGTCGGTGTGCTGCAGTCATTACTGCTATGGGCATGGCAACAAAGTATTAAGTCGAGGGAAGGAGTACAAGACATTTAACCAGGGTTCGAAATTAGCGGTCGTTAGTCGTATTTGGAACTAAAAATTCTTGTTTGACGACCGCAATTTCACAGCTAGTCGTAACTTTTGACGCCTAAGCTTTCAAAAAAACTTTTAGTTTGACAACCACAATTTTCCCCCTAGTCGTCCTTTTTCATTTATTTATTTTTTCAATCCAGTATAACTTTATACAGTTGCATTTTTATATTCTTATTTCATCTAATCTCCTGTATTTTGAGTTTTTACGATACCTATAAAGACTACCGTAACTTCTTGACCTCCAAATTTGGAATTGTGAGTTTTTAGTTACAAATGAAGTAAGTAACACTTGATAAAATAGTTAAGCCAATTAATTTAATTTTATTAGGCACTGTAGACGTTTATATTGATTCATAATAAAGTAGAGTATAAAGTAGACGTTTTTATTGATTCATAAACTTAAGTAAAATTTCCAAATTCTCAAAAGTTACTAATTGAAATTGATTTTTGAACACTTTTCTCTTACTTATCAATAAATTTCTCAGTGAGGTTGTCATGTTTAGAGATATTTATTAACAATTGCGCAACTGTCTTCATGGTTATCAGTTGTCATCTCTGCCCAAACAATTTGAATTATTTTAAAATGACGCCTCGCAGAACACTTTTGGCAACTAAAACAAAAATGCTAGGTGCCAATGACGCCTAACTTTTACATCCTAATTTCGAACCCTGCATTTAACCCCAATTTTCCTTTATTCTTTTTGATTTTTCTTAAAAGTAGTATGTGTCTCGATACTTTTGCACAATCATTAATAAAGAAATGTTGAACAAATAATTATTTGAAAGTAATATCAATGTATATAACTCATTCTTTTCAAATGTAAGTGAATATCTGCCATAATCAATCGTTTATATTTCTTTCACCATCGTATTTATGTGCAATATGTATGAAAAATAGGATGGCCCGACACTTTTGCACGCCACTGTATACTGGTATGTAATAATGCAATGGATGGTTCGTAGTAATTTACGTTCAAGCTAATTTGTCCACAGACTTCTACTGGTTGGGAGCCACTGATCTAATGGTACACTAAATCATTGCTATAAAAATTCAGTGTTACGGTACTTAAGCAGAAAAAGTGCAAACACCTGTTTAAGACACGTCGTAAGTTGCTTTCTGCTTTCATGAGAGAAAACTTTCACAGTGATAAATTTGTTCTCTAGAATGTATTTTTATCAATAAAATACTTCAACAATTTCTCATAATTTTCATAGAAACATTAGTACAGCCAGAACTCTATTTTACTTAATTTGATGCATAAAATTAAGATACGATTTTTTCCCCGTCAGGTTGTTTCCTTTTTTTAGCAGTCTTTTTTTTTTTCTAGCAGTAAACAAATAACTAAAAATTTCTATTTTTGTTAGAAAAATAAAAATAAGATAATAAACAGCGTTTTAAATATAAAATTAAAATAAAAGTTACAGACATCTGTTTCGGAATTACAAGGAATTACGAAAAGTCTGAAATTTGTATAGCAATTTTCTTAACGTTGTCTATTATTTTATCTTTTTTAGAAAATTTAGTTTTAGAAATGAAGTATTTACTTATTATTGCGGACGTTAAGCTTCTAAAAATATCCGCTAAAAAAATATAATTAATAAATAAGTTATGAGCCTTTTTTTCTCCTTTTACAAGCACTTCCAAATAGTAGCACTTTCCAAAAAAGTTTTTTGCAAATATTTTATTAATAAGCATTATAAACTTCAGAAAAAATTAAGAGGAAAGAACTATTATCAGTTTTTACGATAAACCTGACTGAAGTGCTACAACATCCAAAATCAATTAAAATAATGCTGATGAATGCTCTTATTGCTGAATTAATGTATGAATTAAAACACAAAATTCATCACTTATTAATCAGTTGTTTTCGAGAAGTGATATCAACAATTTAATGTTTACTCAATTATTTTACATTAATCACTTCTTGATCAATTATTTCATTATCCATTCTCGTTCTTTTCCTCTTAGATGTCACCTCATTCTAGAATATGAAGCTAATATCTTTTTTAGAAAGCGCGAGAAATGAAATTACAGACACAATATTTCTCTGGATAACGAGAACCAAAAATTAATTTTAGCATCATTTTTTTTTTTTTTTGCCAAACTATACATTTATTTTGCCAGCAGAATAATGAGCATTCCGAACAGAAAGTTATTTTCTTAGAGTGTTCGCAATTTATGAGTGCCTCTTTTCCGTCGAAGAAAATGCATTACTTCATCGAACCTATCTGCAATGGCTTCTCATTATTGTTGCACATTTTTTGTTATATAAAGAGAAAAGTAAAGATAATTGATGTGAAGCTTCATCATGGAACGCACCATTTCCTATTACTACTGCCGTTTGTTACTTGGTTAGTTTATGATGCCAATTTCCGGAAAGAAATATTTGTCTTTATGCCCAATCACTAGCGGCTCCGAGCCCGTGGAAATGAGATTTTCCGTAGCATGATATACTTGGTTTGATTTTAAATTACTTTGTGAAATTATATCTAATTCAATCGGTAGTTCTAGAATGAAAGATAAACTTTCTAGTTGGGACCATTTGGGAGGGAAAAGAGGCATACATAAACTAAAATACTGTAAATGGTTACATTTCATAAACTGCACAGCACCAATCTACAATTGCATACAGTGTCACCTGTGTAAGTTGACCACTTGCCGTGCAGAACTTCAGGGGTCAACTTAGACAGGTGGTCAACTTATAGAGGGTGAGGTGAAGGGCTAATTCCGTTCCTAAAGGGCTAAATCCGCTCCTGGAACGGTGAAGGGCTAATTCCGTTTCTAGCAAAAGTGGTCAACTTTACAGGTTTTACTGTATATATATATATAAGCTGTACAGACAGTTTTTACAGTCGCAATGAACTAATTATTCAAAGTTGGAATCGGTCACACATCGTTATCTGACGCGTGTTTATAATCACTCGTAAAATAACAGTTTAGCTGCGGCGAAATAACTTTTGATAACAATCGAATATCTGAGAACAATCCCTTACATATCCTTTTCAAATATCATTGCAATACAATTAGTAAATTGTCGACATATTACCGGATGTTAGTTTCAAGTTTTAGTATAACGTTTTTCTTGTATGTTGTCAAGCTTTCCGTAAATTTGGTAAATTTGATGGAAAACTCTTTGCATTATCAGCTTACCATAAATAAATTTGCATTTTGAAAATAAAATGCCTGACCGTGAACGTTTTCTTTTTTTTTTTCTGATGGACTTACGTCCTTTCGTATTAGTCATTAACCTTTGCAAATCTAGTGCATTCCCCGCTGCTTGGCATCCATTCTTTTAAATGCCACCAAAAACGAAGGAAACCGTTACCATATGAGAATTTTGGCACATAAGTTCCTTCAGTGGAAGGGGAAGCACCTGGACTCTGACAATGCGAAACTGCACTTGGAATTTTGTATAACCGAGAGCTGCAGTAAAGCCAAATAGGTACTCAAGGGATCTTTAGCTGACAATGCATGTGTCTGGGGACTTGTACGTACATTAGTATGTATTAGTTATTAATGAGATTAACTTTTTGTGTTTATGATTTCCTTTCATATTTAAAGTATTAATTCCGTTGCAATCTCTTGGTCGTTGATGTTTTGTAGATTTTCGAGTAAAAGAAGGTAAAATTTAAAATAGATTGTTTAAAAAAGTAAAAGTACATACAACAGGCTAAAAATCAAAATTGAGATAGATGTCGCAGTGCATTTAGTGCATATTATTTCCCCACCATAGTTCATATTTTAGAAAACATTAGGTGAAGATGTCACGTAACAAAGAAGTAAATTTAAGAAGATCAGCTTTAAACTCTTTAGCTTTTTCTCCTCTTCACATAGTTAGTATTTTAAGTTAATTAGAGAAAATCAGCTTTAGAGATTTCAACTTGCCTTTTTTTTCATTTCGCATAGTTGGCATTCTTTCTGTATGCTGAGGTAGCGTTGCACGTAGGGTGTTGATGTAAGTTTTGCTTCTATTTTGGTCTGAAGGGTTCAGTTTTTCCAAGACCCCAAAACGAATGTGAATGAAGAGAAAAGGGAAAAATATCGCAAAATATTTGAGTTTTCTTTTTTTTTTTTTTTCAAAATAAATTTAGCTTTATTTTGTTCATATTTGGTTTCGACTTTTCTAATGTTCTTGAAATAGATGTAAAAAATTTTGACCATTCAATCTTACTTCATTTTCAAACATGGGAAAGCCTGAGGTAACATAATAAAGAAAACAAAAGCCTCTGGAGACATGTCAAAAAACCATTTATGCATTATTAAACAAAGACTTGGACTCTGGCTTTTTGCCATTTTTCTACCGTTTTTTGCTTCATTATTACTTATTTTTTTTTACATTTGCATAATTTTGAGTAAATACTCGAGTCAAAGAAATGTAACAAATGACTTAAGCATATGAAAAAAAATGTTCTAAATGCTAATGTTCATCTTCGAAAGCAGTAATGCATCATTTTTTCAGTAATACAATTTATTTGCACAATTACTTTCTTTTCACAATTATGCTTTGAGCCATTTTGTACAAATTTCTTCCTTTTACTTTCGGTTCGTTTGCTGCTTCAATCGATTAAAAGTTTAATCTTTATTATATTCCATACGTTAAAGGCGTATTAATAAAAAGTACGCGAACATTTCATAACAAGAAGTTCCGTCTAGAACTATACGAGCCTACTTTCCCGTATACACCAGCTTCAAATTTATAATCTAGCTATCTCTCTCTCTTTCTCGTTTAGCTTTAGTTCTTAATTGCTTCAAATATGCCTTTTTCAACGGTTAATACAGATTCGTTCAATCATTCATTTATTCAGTCATTCATGTATTTATTCACTCATTTATTAATTCATTATTTTGCTTATTCATTTAATCTTTCATTAATTCAAAAATATTCTTGAAAATCCCGATCAAAAAATTTCATAAGAAAATAGGCTCGTTAGTTCTGGATGAACTTTTATCTGTACATATTCTACGTCATAAGAGCTTTCCGATAAAGTTTGTTCCAAGCAAATCGGGCAGTTAGATCAGGATTTATATAGGATTGAAATTTCCCCGTAGGCACTACGTTATTTTTTTTTTTTGAACTGTTCAAATCAATATTTCACGCCAAGAACTTCTTCCAGTGAGCTTGTTCATTGGAACTTGGATCTTGTACCCAGAGTTTACATAATTTGCTTCATTTTCACCCATAAGTGCTAATGTTAAAATTTTTTGAACTGTTCAAAATTGAACAAAAAATTGTTCAAATCAAAAAATAAAATATGGAAATTAGATGTCCTCACCGAGATCTTTCGAATGCAAAAAGAATTTTTCGAATCGAACAATTCATTCAAAAGTTATTAGGGGGGGATAGACCGACAGACAGACTGACAGACAGACCGATGGGCAGACCGACAGACCGACAGACACACTTTTTCCCCATCTCAAAACCCTACTTTCAAATTTTTTATTTTTCAATCTTTATTTAATTACTTAATTTATTTTTGACTTTTCTTGATTTTTAACGATATTTTCACGACACATTAAGCCTTCTTTCATGCTTTATAATTATTTTTTTTTTACTTTTACGGGAAAGTAGGCTAAAAAGGAGAAAAAACCGATTACGATATTCATGCTATACTGAACAACAATTCGCTAATGCATATTTTTTCTTCCGAAGATACAAACAAAAGGTATTTGACCTTTCTGACTGAGACTTGTTCCGAACTTTAAAGCTTTACAATTTATTTCAAGATGTAAATAATTAAATCTCATTACTTGGATATTACATTGTACTAGCAACACTTTGTAGTGGCTGCCGACTTACAATACACTGTTAAAAATCTCCATAAGAAAATAGTAAAATAACCATTTATTTGACTGTTATTTTACCATATTTAATTACAACAGTTCAATAACCATTAAAAAGATGGTACTCAAACCGCTGATTGTGAAAAAAATCGTTTATTCTCTGTTTATCCTAAAGAACGTTTAACTAACCGTAATTTTCAAGCGCTCAATAAGAATCGGGCGTCCATCTTGGTTGCGAAACCTTACCGGTCATACGTTGTTTTAAAATCAAATTTATCAGTTAAAATCTGCATGTGTATATAAACAAGAAGTTCCGTCTAGAACTATACGAGCCTACTTTCCCGTATACACCAGCTTTAAATTTATATTCTAGCTATCTCTCTCTTTCTCGTTTAGCTTAAGTTCTTAATTGCTTCAGATATACCTTTTTCAACGGTTAATACGTATTCATTCAATCATTCATTCAGTCATTCATGTATTTATTCACTCAGTTATTAATTCAGTCTTTTGCTTATTGATCATTCATTAATTCAAAAATATTCTTGAAAATCTCGATCAAAAAATTTCATAGGAAAATAGGCTCATTAGTTCTGGATGAACTTTCTATCTGTACATGTTCTACGTCGTAAGAGCTTTCCGATAAATTTTGTTCCAAGCAAATCGGTCCATTAGATCAGGATTTATCTCGGATTGAAATTTCCCCGTGGGCACTATGTTAATTTTTTTTTGAACTGTTCAAAAATGAACAAAAATTGTTCAAATCAATATTTCACGCCAAGAATTTCTTCCAGTGAGCTTGTTCATTGGAACTTGGATCTTGTACCCAGAGTTTACATAATTTGCTTCATTTTCACCCATAGGTGCTAATGTTAAAATTTTTTGAACTGTTCAAAATTGAACAAAAAATTGTTCAAATCAAAAAATAAAATATGGAAATTAGATGTCCTCAACCGAGATCTTTCGAATGCAAAAAGAATTTTTCGAATCGAACAATTCGTTCAAAAGTTATTAGGGGGGGGAGGGGCAAACAGACCGACAGACAGACCGACAGACACACTTTTTCCCCATCTCAAAACCCTACTTTCAAATTTTTTATTTTTCAATCTTTATTTAATTACTTAACTTATTTTTGACTTTTCTTGATTTCTAACGATATTTTCACGATACATTAAGCCTTCTTTCATGCTTTATTATTATTTTTTTTTACTTTTACGGGAAAGTAGGCTAAAAATGAAGAAAAAAAAAGTGGCTTAAGCAGTGGTTACTAAATAGAAACACATACACACGTAAATCAAAAATTGGAGACATCGGATTCCCGAACTGTTTGCGAATGAGCGAGCCCATCATTTGAGCTGCTGAAGCTTGTTTGTATTTTAATTTTTGCAGCAAATAAAATGATTTTCGTCAATATACAGTAAATTTAGACTAAAAATGACTTTGAGTCCAATCAAAAACTGAAATCCCAACCTTAATGCAGTTTGCCTGTTGGAAAAGAAGATTTATTGATAAATAAATAGCCGCTTCACGTGGTGTAGATGGCCGAATGGCTAGAGAGCAAGGTTTGGGTGCTATACACCCGGGTTCGATTCCTGCGAGCTTCGTTTACGGTTTCTACGCCTCGAAATGGTTCAAAAACGGTAAAAATTTTGTTTTGAAACCATTTTTAAATGGTTATAAAACCGTAAACTTTTGTATTTACGGCTTTTTAACCAAGTTGATTGGAAATGGTTAGGTCCCGTAAAGATAGAACAATGTTCCAAACCGTACATTTAACGTTGAATTAGATGGACAGACTGCTGCCGGTCATTTAACCGTAAATTCATGATGAAATTTCTAACAGTGTATGTTTAAGCATTGTGCACTGCAGAGCCGTTGCAGGTAGACCCATAGCAGAAAAATCGTCGAAAATGATAGTAAAAATTCTTCTGCTCTGAGATATTGTTCATGTGAGACTTAATTAGTAAATAAAACGGTTAAATTTTAAATTGCGCAAAAAAAAAAAAAAAAAAAAAGATGAATACGAACGTTTCCGTTCTATAACTGTTCACTCATTAAAACTTTTCCTACCTTATAAGGAATTTTGGGAGGTGCTTACGTACTCCCATCTTTTCAAGGAATTCGGAATTTAAATATATGAGAAGTGTGTAACTTTCACATAAGGTATGATGCATGATTTTAACTTCTTTTTTTTTTGGCACGTTGTCAATATAAAATGATGTCAGTCGGTTATATATCACATGTTTTTTCACCCTTTTAGAAGCATCGTCACATAGCAATGGGCAATAACACTGTACCTGAGAGCCATAGTATCTTCAGTTTATGTTTCGAGTTTTTGCGAGTTTACACTTAATAGACATACAGAGTACAGACGGCATAGCCACTAGCTACATGAGGGTTTTACTGCTCTCTTCGGACATCTTTATTCTAGGGTCTGCAGGGAAAAGTCTGGCTTTGCTTATAGTACTAAAATGTTCATTTTTTAACTTCATCGCAAAAACTCGAAAAACGAACTTAAGAAACTCTGCCTCTTTGGTACAGAACAATTACTCGTAGTTTTTGGATTTCCTTTTAAATTTTATCTCGAAAATTGTGTGTTTAAGCATCACACACTACAGTCTTCATAGTTTCCATTTTTTATATCCTTCAATTAATAATATCGTAATTATCTGTGCATAGCTCGCGGGTCATCTACAAAAAAAAAAAAAAAAAAAAAAAAAAAACTCCTTTTTTTTTTGTTTACCTGCGGGCAATACATGAAATTAAAAAAAATATTATTAAAAAGACAACTACCGTTCAAAAACATCGAAATCTCTTTTCTTGAAAAACAAAATGCAGAGAAATAAATCGTAGCTTTCGAAACAATGGTCCAAAGCAGATTGGGGGTCGGGCCCGACAGGCGAACGTAGTAATGAATTTTTCGTCCTGCGGATTATTCAACGGTGCGGGCTATTTACCGATAATTACGGTAATAACATTATTATTATTATTTTAGAAAGAAAAGGTTTTTTCTCCAAATTTTATCTCAAACGAGGATGTAAATGATTTTAAAAACATTGAGTGCTGAATGTTAGAAACAAATTCTTTATCAATAAAAAAAAAACCAAGTTAAGGAGAACTTGACAATCATGAAGATCAGCAAATAGTGTACCAAAATTTGGGCAAGACTAAATTGGAAATTGTTTGTCGAGGAAGTTGTTTATCTTCTTAGTTTTATAGAGCTGAGTTTATAAACAGAACTATTATACTAAATACATTTGAACAAATGCAACGAAACTTCAGAAATTTTCAGTGAAAACTTCATACCTATATTACCTTTACTTAGTGGGAAAGAAAATTAAATCCGCTTTAGAAACAGTACATGCTTTTTTTATCTGTGTAAAGTTGAATCCCTGTAACGTATATATAAGTATATTCTCTCATTCTCGTTTCAAATTAACACTTTGGTTTTATTAATGAGTAGAACATGCCATCAGTGAATGGATAATTATGCGAAAAATTTTACGCACATTATTTAAGACTTCAAATAAGAAACGCCTTTAAACCAATTTTAAAACCAGAATTCTTTAAACTATTGCCCGAATTACCTCCGCGAAATGCAAGAGAGGGAAAGATATCTATATCACAAAGAAGAGAATTGATTTGAATTTGAGAAAAGGTCTTTCATACGGAAAGAAAAGAAGATATTGAGTATTAGACACAGGATTTTTTCCTTATTCGTTACTAATAGATGCCCTTTCCCCAGGAGGAGCGCTGGATTTCTGAGCGGATGCATCGGAAGTGTTTTAATTTTTCACATCGGATTCTGAATTGGACAAGTTCAGTTGAAAGCGGAAATGCTCTTTCTTATTAATAATACATCCTGAATTTGTCAGGAAAGCATCACGCGACTGTTTCATTTCCTTTAGGCTCGAAATGTTTTGTTCTTTGATATTATAATGTCCGATTCGGGACGCAACTCAGGAGACGACAACTTATCAGAAAGTTCTGCACTCTACCACTTTTCTTCCCCTCAATATTTTTTCATAAAAATTTATATAATAATAATAAAGTGAATATTTTTATATTAAGAGGAAAATTGTCAATAACAGAAATGAGCGTAGGTAAAAAGTTTTACTTTGAAAACCAATATTAAAAATGTATATATATATATATAATAAAAATTTATGCATCTTCAAAACCGTTCAATGAGCCACAGAGAAGTTTTAGGTAAACACATTTTTTAAAAGAAATATTAAAATATTTTCTTCCTTGATGTTGTGAACATTCCTTTACGTGAGAACAGTGGCCTGCTTCTCTTCCTCTACATTTTTTTCAATGCCACGTCAAACAAATTTTGATAAAACTTGATGCTACATATTTCTTTTTTCACCTCTTTTTTTTTTTTTGCTTTCTCTTCCTATTTTACTCTGTCTCTATCTCTCTTTTTTTTTTAAATTGTGTTTTTCGATAAAATTTTGGAAAGATGCAATGATTTTTTTACTATTGTGTTTTGCATAAATACTATATTTAAACAAAAAATGCGCAGCATTTTAAAGTAAACTATAATACAAGATCCAATTTTGCTCAAAGCTCGTTAGAGATTCAGAATGCGCATATTAGTAGCATTTAAAATTGTTCTGAAACTACGGCTCGACTACATCTCCAAGTAAAGCGTATAATGAAACAACATTCTCCCTTACGAAAAACCCACTATAAATGCTAGGATTTTTTTTTCATGATTATCAAAATTTTTCATTATTATCAAAATATCCATAAATTCGATTTTTTTTAGACTTTCAAATTCCTAATTCTTAGTTCTGGTCCAACATTTTTTTCAATAAGTCGGCGATAACCGAAATTGTTTGAGTACCATCGTTCAGTTTTAATATTGATTCAAAACATTCGTAAAGTATCACGAGGTCAGGAGGAAAGAGTAAAATAAAACGAATGTATAAAATGGATGAGCAAATGGCACTCAGATAGCTGAAAGAGCCATCTAATGATGGGGTGAAATGGGTAGCTCTGTATAAATTTTTCTGCACACTTCAGATTTTGCTTTCGAAACATCCTTTAGCTCAGCTATGCATGTTGTATGTTTATTGGTAACATTTTTTTCCATCATCAAGTTCATAATTTGAGTCTGGCAACAAACAAAAATATCTTTTATCCAAGGGATGCTTGAGTGTGAATTGCAACTTTAAGGTGACCGACTACCTTCGGAACAAATTTTTTAAAAAAATGCAATTTTTCTGCACGTTTTATATTTTTTGGGTTAAATAATGTTTAATGAACATAAAAATACTTTTAAAAAATTCACATGTACTGTAGTTTCCGAATGAATGGGTAAAATGGGGAAAATTTTAGTTAAATTTTATCAAAACGGTTAACACTGTAAAAGAAAAAATATCGTTGCAATATTAATTATTTTAAGCCATTAGTTACAAATAACAATGATCTTCAAAATGAACTAAAATGAGACAGAAATATTAAAATTTATGAAAATTACAAGGAAAAATGTATGCTAATGCATTGTTTTTCCGAATTTTTAACGTGCAATCCACATAAAAACCCTTGTAAATAAAAAAATATTTTATTTACAGTAAAAATTGTAGTTCATATGATAGCTGATACTATTTAAAACAAACACTGAAAATTTTGTGAGAATACATTGATTATGTTTTCAAATATGATAATGGTAAATGGGTTTTGCGAAAAAGTAACTTTTGAGAAAATTGCAGTTGAAAGTTACAGTTCGTTCAAAAACAAGCTGGAATTACATGAGGAGTATCAGACGATGTGTTTTATAATAGCTATAACTTTTTTTCTAAAGCACATAGAAGAAAAAGGAAAACAGTTCTGGAAAGAAAAAAGTTCAAAGTATTAGAAACAGAAATAAAAAAAAATTCAACATTGAGGTCAAAAATCGATGTTTTTAAGGTAGTCGGTCACTTTAAAAAACTTGCAAAAAAATATTTTCTTTGTGTTACAGTCATCATTTTTGCTTTGTCGAGATAGAATTTCTAAACAAAATTTATTTCAAGCAAATAAAAAATATTAAGAATATTTACATGAAATGGATATTTTGTGAGGTTGGAAGAAATAGGTCAGTTTGGTTTAACTAATAGTTATGTACTTTATAAGACGATTGATCAAAATGCTTTGTGCTAAAATATGAGGACAAAGATAAAACAACGTAAAAAAGCACAAATTCAGAAAAAGTATCGCAGATAGCTATTTCGAATCTACAATGGAGCCTCTTCATCAGTGCAGAAAAGAAGTGCTCGACACAATAACACGTCTCCGCAGTGGACGCATCAGAGGTCCCTGAAGTATTCCTGTGGGGATAAGGTATTTGCCCCCTGCAAAAGATGTACCACTGCGCAGGCTCCCCCAGATCACCTCCTCACCTGCTCGGGACTGTCTACCGAAGATTTACAAGATAGACCGGGTCTTGTCATTAACTTTTTGAGGGTGAATGATTTATTAGACCTTATCTAGCCCTGCGAGACCCCGGGGATTAGAAAGAAGAAAAGTGCTCGACACACAACAGGAAAGCTGTGAGCGAACAGCTATGATTATGCGGCATGTAAAAGATCCCTTAAATAGACATTTGGCTTAGATGCTCTTGGCTAAATTAAATTCCTAATGCAATCTTCATCAACTAGAGCTCAGGTGCCGCCATCTAGGTGAAACTGAGCGTCAAAATTATTGGATTGGTAATAGCATCCGCCGACAGTGGTGCTACTTGAAAGAATGGATGCCTGTTTCCGGGGAAAGCATTAGGTCTGCAAAATAGTTAGTAACCATATGCAGCTCCGTTGGAAAAAAAAAAAGTTTAAAAAAAGTAAAAAACTACTTTCTTTTTAAAGTTTTAATCACTTAATATAAAAAGCTTTGTACTTAACTATATAAATTATCATTAATTTTTTCTCATAGCTTTCAACTTAAAGAAATATCTTCCATTGTAAACACTTCTCAATTATAAGACAAATGATCAAATTTGCTTTGCGCTAAAATATGAGTACAAGGGGGGAAACAACGTAAATAAAGCACATATTGTCAAATCAACTTGTTATTGAACGATATCTATTGTCACATAAAAAAAATATAATTTAAGCATTGTGATTCCCTTTAACGTTTTCTTTCTCTCTCTCTTTTTCCCTTTTTTCTCTTTTCATCTTTTCTCCTTTTTTTTTTCGGCACTGCGTTTATTTCTTTTTTTTCTGACAGCTTGTGTGCGCAAAATCTCTAAAGTGATTATATATTAAAAGCTTACTTGTTGGTTAAAATAATATAATAACTTAATAACTATTTTTCTCCTTGTAGGACGGAATAAAACCATTTATAATTTAGAGCATGATGTATAACTGGAGAAAACACAACAAAGTGAAAAAGGAAAAAAAAAACCAACTTTTTAAGCATCAAGTGTCCAAAATACTTTATGGTGTTTAACAAACTCCCCAAACTTTCTAAATGATACTCAAACAATACGATGTTTACATAATAATATTCTAACATTCTTTTTCCAGCTAATGATCTTGAGCCACATTCTATCAACATTGTCATTGATGAAGATTTTATGCTTTCATATCGATTAATCATGTTGATGAATCGTTAAATCGAGGAAAATTAAGAACAAAAATTGTTATTCATTCAAAATGCTAGTGCAATCATTTTGATAGTGAGCTAGCTCGCAAAATAAATGAACACTTCAATAGCTGGTGAACAATGGCAAAAATATTATGCTTAGGATTTACCTTTTGTTTTCCTCATTTTGAAGAAAAATCGTCTCAATTCTTTCAAAGCAAGAGTTTCGGTGCATGTACTTGTTTTATTAAAACAGGGTGATAAATAACTTTCAACAAACTCTTTTCTAGTTGTTTTTATCCCCTTATAATAATGAGAATTTCGCGTGCTTCTCAAATATGTATGTTTATTGTCTTGTGATAAGAGGTGATTTTTCGAATACTCCATTCTAGTGTAAATTTGTTTTCGACAGAAAAAGCAAAAGTGTAATAGTAAAAGTAGAAAATGAAATAATGAAATAAAGGTAGTAAAGTAAGTTATAGAAGATAAAATGTTTACCTATTTTTACTGCAAACTCATTTTTAGGAATTTGATACATAAAATAAGACAATATTGGGGAACTCTAAGATAATTTCCACGGATAAAAATTTCCGTAAAAAAAAAGTAAAATAACCATTTATTTGATTGTTATTTTACCTCATTTAATTACAACAGTTGACTAACCATTAAAAAGATGGTACTCAAACCGCTGATTGCGAAAAAAATCGTTCATTCTCTGTTTATCCTAAAAAACGTTTAACTAGCCGTAATTTTTAAGCGCTCAATAAGAATCGGGCGTCCATCTTGGTTGCGAAACCTTACCGGTCGTACGTTGTTGTTAAAATAGGAATAAAGATTTATCAGTTCAAAACTGCATGTGTATATAAAAAAAGAAGGAAAAAAATGTGACTTAAGCAGTGGTTACTAAATAGAAAGACATACACACGTAAATCAAAAATTGGAGACATCGGGTTCCCGAACTGTTTGCGAATGAGTGAACCCATAATTTGAGCTGCTGAAGCTTGTTTGTATTTTAATTTTTGCAGCAAATAAAATGATTTTCGTCAATATACAGTAAATTTAGACCAAAGATGGCTTTGGATCCAATCAAAAACTGAAATCTCAATTTTAATGCAGTTTTCCTGTTGAAAAGGAAGATTTATTGATAAATAAACGACCGCTTTGGGTGGTGCAGAATGGTTAGACAGCAAGGTTGGGGTGCCATACAACCGGGTTCGATTCCCGCAAGCTTCCTTTACGGTTTCTACGCCTCGAAGATTCTACGCCTCGAAATGGTTCAAAAACGATTAAAATTTTGGTGTACGTATTAAATGTCTAATAAATACACAATGCACAGTGAATTTAATAAATGAAAAATATTTGAATACGGCATATTTATTATGTTTTTACATAAGCATCACAAGGAAAAATAAAATAATCACAGCAAAAATACCTTGAAATATATTGCAAATTGTAATCGTGAATAAGTGAATAAAAAATAAATAAATAATAAAAAAAATTAAAGAACTTATTTCCCATGTAACTTGACGTTGAAAAACAAACGTAAAACTAAAAAGATGCATAAATGAGTAAAAAAAAAATTATTAAAATTAATTTAATTAATTAAAAAACATTATTCTTAAAAAAATAAGAGTATAAAAAGCAAGATTTACTGTATCGTGACAATGAACACACTTGCCATTTTCCAACTCGTGAAAACCAAAACAGTTTTATTTTCGCTCAGTTTAAAGAATTATTGATTGCAAGAGGGAATAATGCCCTAAACTTCTCAAAGTACACTGGTGAAATAAATTAAGAGAATTTGCATATTTTATAGAATTGCATGAGAAAAACTGAACTGAAGGAAAAACCACTGCTTCTAGATAAAAGCGCTAATCTTGCACGGCAAATACGTGTGCGTACACGTGTGTGTAGGAAGAGTCAGCAGAAAAACAGGCTTTATAAGCGCGTGGAGGGTAAGACGAATTTCGTTCGCAAGTACCCCTCGGCGAATTTCTTGGTGTCATCTTGCAGCAATCGGTTAAATTCATATTGGAACAGTAAAAATGAGTAATTACCAACGTTTAGATGATGGAATGAGGTGGCGAATTGTGGGGAGTCTAGAGGCACGCCAATCACAAGTCCAGATTTTCAGAGAGCTTAATTTAACGCCCAGCGTCGTGTATAACCTATTAAAACAGTTAGAAAATACTGTGTCTGTCGAGAGAAAGCTTGGGCAAGGTCGTCCAAGAGCCACGACGGCCAGAGAAGATCGCCATTTGTCCATTTTAGTGAGACGTAGCAAAGGGACTACATCTTCTCAGCTCTCTCGGGACCTGTATGCAACCGCAGGAACCCGTGTAACAAGGGTGATTGTTTCCAAAAAGAGTGAATGAGAGATGGTTGTTTTCCAGAAGACCGGCTGTTTGCGTTCCGCTCATGTCTACGAACAGGAGAGTCCGATTAGCATATACAAGCAGCATAGTGATTGGAGTATGAAGCAATGGGCAACCGTTCTGTTCCTCGACGAGTCCCGTTTTAGCCTAAATACCAATTTTCGCCGTACTTTCATATGGAGAGAGCCAGGGACCCGCAACCTACCCTTCAATGTCCGCGAAATCGACAATTAAGGCGGTGGCGGTCTAATTAATGGTCTGGGCAGGCATCAGGTTGGATGGCCGCACACATCTCCACGTCTTCATCAGAGGCTGTGTGACTGGTGGGAGATATAGGGATAAGGTCTTGGAGTCCTATGTTCTCCTTTTCCGGGGTGCAGTAGGCCCCGAGTTCATCTAATGGACGATAACGCGAGATCACATAGAGCTTTTCTGGTCGACGAATTTCTCGAAAGTGAGGATATCCGCCGGATGGATTGGTTAGCCAGGTCTCCAGACTTCAACCCTATAGAGCATGTCTGGGACGCTCTGGAGAGGGCAATTGCAACTCGCAATCCCCCTCCGAGAACATCCAAAAACTGAAAACAGCGTTGGTGAAAATGAGTGGGACCAATTGGCACAGGGACTGATAAACTGCGTTATTTCCAGTATGACATCATGCTGCAAGGCGTGTATAGCTGTAAGAGGGGACCATACCCCCTATTAACCTATTTCTTTCGTGTATTCTGCAACCGCTGTTTCAGACCTTAAGACTCCCATGAGTGCTGTGCACAAACATGTGTGTCTATTATAACTGTTGAGTGTTTATTTTGTTTGTGTTTATCAACCTATGTTCACACCAAATCTTATTAAAATATGTCCAGTAGTTCTGGAGATCGTAGATCAAATATGAAAATTCTCTTAATTTCTTACACCAGTGTAGTTTGGCTTGACAGAAAATGGAATGTAATAAATGTTTGTTCATCTTTATCGGTTTTACAGATGGAAGTTTTAAATCTGATTTCATTCAATATGTCTTTATAAGTATAACGCTATTATCTTTTTAATTTTCATTATTTTCCATGATTTTAATTTTTCTCATCTGGCCCTTTTTGACCAGTCAAAGTTTCTTACGTTACGTATTTTACGTCTTCAATACATATTGACTGTATATTACTTTCGGCAGTTTATTAACCAAATTGGCTGCTATTAAACGAAATCGGTCATTAAAATAAGTAATGCCCAAATCATCGAAAAATTATTGCATGAAGTTTTTTGTCGATATTTTAGAATAGATAAACAGGATTTCGAAAATACATGTATATATAAAAGATAGATTGGTGAACGTATACTACTAAATTTTCATTAGCGCCTTAGACTTAAAAGGAGTTTAGTATTAAAAGTTACTATTGATCGTATAAATAGATTTTTGGACCATTGGAATCACTTACAAAACTGTTCTTGTAGTCGGACACCTAATCGAATGAGCGAAACAGAAAGTCGAGGAATTAATTGTTTATTTACCAAGCATTCTCAAACTTTTGCAAAACGCCCCTAAAGCAAGAAGCTATCTATCATCACGTCTGTTGGACTGACTCTGATTAAGACAAATTGATCCTTCGATCAGGAAAGGGGGATTCAGATATTTCGGAAATCTGATCTTTGAAATAATCAGATGTTATCAGAAGGTGATGTAGATGGCGGTCTTAGTACGAATCTTGATCAGTGTTTTGAGGAAATAAAAAGATCCTGTTTCCTGCTGAGCAATTCAGGCGCAAGATATCTGCATTTTGAATTGTGACGGTTGGCAGCAGAAGACATTGCCTAGAAGAAGAGGAGTTCTGTTGCATTTTGTGAAGTCTAGTGTGCATTAATCAAGTCCATCATTATTATGATCTGCGAGTAGAAGATGATGAACTCTATTCTAGCGAGTTGCTTTTGAGAAAGTGAAAAAAATGCTACTTCAGATTTGAGTCCCTATTTTAATTACGATTTTTTAGAAAACTTTTGCCTCCCATTTTTTGTTCTTATTGAAGGGCTTCTGCTTATATATATGAAACAGTTACGTTTTTTGGGGCGTCATAGCCTTAGTTAGAACCAAGGCTGAACTTGATCCACTTTACTGTTTAACTGTTATCAGGCTGTTTCATTTCGCCATAAATGAAGGGACAAAAATAGGGGTCGGCACTCAGCGTCATCTATTCAACTTTGTGGCTACTTTTTGGCGTAATTGATTTGACGAAAAAATATTTAAACATCGCCAACCGCACGTAGGCAACAAAAGTAGTTTGATTTGGCGAAAAACAAAAAAACATAACCATCGCCAGCGTCCCGAAAACGGAAAAGTACCTCATTTTCATTAGAAAATATTAATTAACTGCAAAAATCTTTAAAAATTACATTCAAAACAGAGACAGGACGACTTTCCACTAAAAATATACATCTGAACGTTTCCGGAAACCAAGAAAGGACATCGTATTAGCAAAATAAAGAGGCTTTGAAATAATGTGAACGAAGTTTTCTGGGTCGGGAACTAGCACCACTCGCGGCGGAAAAAATGCGACGTCGGTTCTTTTGATGTTTCCAGTAATGAAACAGTCTGAACAGTAGCAGTTACGATCAAGTTCAACCTTAGGTAGAACTAACAGATGATGGAATCGAAAATAATGTTAGCAATTGTTTAGGAACAATTCAAAAAGTTAATTTTAAAGAAAAGCAAATCTGAGGCATCATGTCTTCATCATCCAGTGACTTAATAACTTTAAATGCATTTTTCTGATACATGTATAGCCAGATATTTAAGCAAAAAATAATAATGATAAAAATATAAAATAAAACAGTTGAAAATTGTAATTTAGGACACGTGAAAAATATACATGCTATTTCAGGTTATCACATCTTATCACATGTTATGTCAGGAAATGTAACTAGATATATCAAACTCGCAATGTTTTCTTCAAAATAACCATTTTTATTGCTTATCCCATCCCTAAATAACGAAATTTCACTAAACGTGCTATTTGAGTCTAATCAACTAACGATCTCTAATTTGTATCTAAGATATCACCAATTTTATCGGTTTTGGAATAACACAGAGAGGGAGGGACTAGTCTCGTCGTCAAGTCAGATAGTTCCTTTCGAATGGCACTTTTCCACCCACGCTCTCGACCGAGAGAGTGGGGTTGTCCGAATGAGACGCCCGGCCGCATTGGCGCCTAGAAGGGGGTCGGCCGAATGTTCGAAGACAGCGGGAATTCCGATGCTTCATTATTTCGCTTACCATTCAAGACGAAGAGGATGCTCTCGCTTAGCGTGATCAAGTTTTCTTACATCGTCTCATATTTAATCTTGTAGAATATCTTTTCACAATATCTATTCTTTTCGAACGGAACTCATGTAGAAAATTATACTGATCATGGAATGTTAATTCTATTTTACATTTCTTGGGAATGATAACAAAAGAGGTTTTGTGTGAGGATCATAATGATTTTCAAAAGGATTTTGCGTACTTCTTCGTCTTTTAAGTAAACAAATATGAGGGTAATTTTTAAAAAGTGAATGAATGAGTGAGTGAGTGAAATGAACGATGGAATGAATGATTAAATTGAATACTGCAAATACTAAATTGATTAAAT
Organism: Octonoba sinensis; assembly: GCA_038502835.1. Lineage (NCBI taxonomy): Eukaryota > Metazoa > Arthropoda > Arachnida > Araneae > Uloboridae > Octonoba > Octonoba sinensis. The sequence continues at coordinate 95,900,231 of CM076599.1, read as the reverse complement.
AACGAAATGCATTGAAAAAAATCAACGAGTAAATTGAATGAATTTTAGAAAATAAAGTTTAAAAAAATTAATGAATAAACGGTAGCAACTTTGTAAAAGAAGCTATTAAAATGAATGAACGAATTGAATGAATAAATGATACAATCTTTTTTTAATTTAAAGGATGAGATTAGTATGAACGGATAAAGTAACTTTTCTGTGTGAAAGAAAATATTCTTTCACCATTTTTCATAAAAGTTAAAATTTGGTAATTAATTAAAACAAGTTCAAATGTTACTTCAGATTTCTAAATGTATAAAAAGACAAAAATGTCACTGTATAGTCATCAAAAAGAAATATTCCTTTTTTGAAAAGTGAATTTTATGTTTTTGCATCGATTTTGTTTTGATGAGAAACGACAGTTGATAGAAAAATGGGATAGATATATTTATACTTCTGGCTTGTGTTCTAAGCAATATTTGTACGCGTTTTCAAACTCCATTTACTTCCAGTCTCAAATTCTAATTAGTTCATTAATTTAGTTCGTAAGTTTCCGATTTAAACATATATAGAAAAATTGTCTTCATCTAGAAAAAGTTCATTCTGACAGTTTTCTGAATTGTTACAAGAGTGAAGCAATTACTTGAAAAAAAAATGCAAAAAAGTGTTTGCATATGAATTTTTTAATTATAAAATACTATGTACAGAACAGGAAAATAATTTTAAAATAGAATTTCAATGACTATCTAATTAAACACTATTCATTTGTTCTTTAATAAATTTTTTCACGCATTTTACTATGAAACTTGCGGCAGCATCATTGAAAATTTTATATTTACAAACGCATGACTTCTGAAAATAGTAAATTATCTAGAACTTCTACAGCAAATAACCAAATTTTTAGAAATAGGTTTTAAAAAGTACTGTTTTATTGGCCCAAGACAATCTTATAACGCAATGAAATTTGTTTAGGCTTGAATGACGTGGGATATATAAATAATGTAGTCGTTAGATTTTTAGGACACGTTCATTTGTGTAGCTGTTAAAGCGGAGTAACTTTTCCTGCTTTGGGCACACAAAAATTAGTACTTTGGTATGTGATGATTATTTTGAATACTATTTCAATTTTTGATGCAGTAAGTGACTAAACATTCGGTCAAAATTCAATAAAAGCTTCTTTTTTTATTGCTTTTTACCAAATATAAATAATGGAAGAAATAAAAGAAAACTCAATAAAGTACACAACGAGCATTGAAAGCTTTTGAATATGGAACGTAATGTAGTTTTGAGTAGTTTATTCTCTTAAGAGACTTTATTTTCTCATAAAAAACATAAATAAACTCAATGAAATTTCCTAAACTATGTGAACAGAGAAGCTATTTTCCCAACATCCGAAGATTTTTTGCTCTGGAAAACAGCCAAAAAGGATTGTTTATATTATTTGAACCTAAGAAAACAATTTTCTTTTTCTTCTCTATCAGCAAATAACTCGTTACCGCTTTGTCCAAATGACCAAAAAATATGGCGAGGTCAGTTGCGGTTACAGATATTCCGTTTCATTGAACGACATAATGTTCTGTGCTGCCAAACTGAGTTCTTTAAATAGTAAAACGTAATTATTTCTCTTCTTATCACTAGTGCTCTCTTTTTGGTTACTGTTGAATACTGCATTGGTATATATATATACATATATATCCTTTAAGCATTTATATAGAAAACTATTATTTAATCATTTATCAACATTTTATAGGCAATTCAATATTTATTTTGAGTGCAAAAATTGTTAAGTTATAAAACTGAAGCTTGGCTATCTTTCTCCAAAATAAATTTAGTCTTACAATACAAATAAGTTCGCTTTATGAGATAATTCTACCGAGATGAAAATTTAAAAATCAAATTACACATAAGCTTGTTTTATGAGATAATTCTAGAATCAAAGTACAAATAAGTTTGTTTTATGAAATAATTCTTATAGAGATACATTTTTTAAAAATCAAATTATAAATCACATTGAGACTAAATACTTTTAAAACTGAAATAAAGTCGGTGGAAAAAGCCTTTAAAGTACAATACGATATAAGATTTAATGTATAAGTAATTATATTTTTTTCTTCAAATTTTCACACGAAGATGCAATTTATTGGAGCTTGACTAATTAAACAAAAATTTAATAAGAAGAAATCAGTTTTTGTTTCAAGTTAACATTTTTATGTATTTTGAATACCACTAGCATTATTTTTGACAAACACAAATGAAAACGGGAAATCTTCCTAATCTGAAGCTGTATGCAAAATAAATTCACTGTCATAAAAATTAAACATTAGTGTAAAGCATTAATTCGATAAAATATCAACCACACCTTCTTTTTCTGGAGGATTTCTGGAGTGGTTCATCCAAGTTGCATGTGAGTGAAATAAAATCAGGAAAGCGCGCTACCTCCATGTTTGATCCGAAATTCTCCGACATTTCCGAAAATTCTCGAGAACCTGTTCCGAAAATTGAATTGAATTATATAAAAAAAAACCCGTTTTCTGGAAAATCTTTTAGTTTATTAATCATAAGATTTCTTGAACAAATAATACTTGAACGAATAATTTCAAATAATATCGTTTCCTCTCTATATTCAGGCAAGCAAAATATGTTGCATTTAAAAAAAAAAAAAAAATCAATACATTAGCGTTTCTGGGGAAAATTCAAATAATATCGAATGGGAATAATTTCAAATAATATCGTTTCCTCTCTATATTCAGGCAAGCAAAATATGTTGCACTTAAAAAAAAAAAATCAATACATTAGCGTTTCTGGGGAAAAAAGAACTTCAATATTAGACCTTTCATTTAATTACTTGAATGATTCTTTTTTTTTATTTATTATAGATGTAAATTATTTTTATTTACGTATGTACTGGGCGTTTGGGGGGGGGGGGGTTGATCACCTAGGTATATAATCTTTAATTTAAATTGATGGTGCATACTTTTTCCGAAAATTTTGTACGAAGTTCCGAATTTTTTTTTCCTTATAGAATCACCCGTGCTAAAAGCAATAAAAAGTAAAAAACACGGTTTTCTTATCGTGTCGTTTCGCAGAGAAATGGCTGTAATGCTTATGTTCTATCCAGCATGTGATATTTTTAAATAAGTATCTTATTTCTCTAATATTTACTTAAAACGTAATTATAGTTTGATTTTTTTTCTTTTTCATGCTACTTCTATCTTCTATACGAACAAATGAGTATAACAGATTGCTAAGCGTTACCCTACCGTCTTTCCTTTTATATAGAAACTATTTTGTGTACTAATTTTCACTAAAGAGCAGTTTCATGACGGGCATAAGTTCGTCACATACCTTCATTATGGATAACTCTAAGGATGACTACTCGCATTTGCCTATTGATTAAGAGAAAACCAGGGAATATATCAGTCAATTCGATCAGAATTAAACAATGTATCCCTATAACCACTTCATCACTTAAAGCATCGCCTGCAAAGTAAGCATTCGAAAATGAAATTGGAAAACAGGTTATGCGACTTGTGTTAGTTCTTTCAAGGATATTGCATTTTTTTTGGAACCCTCTTATACAGTCGCTTTATACTTTTTAAATAAAAAATAATTGTATTATTTATCGACAGGCTTTGAAAATTTTCACAGAATTACCACTTATTCTTTCTGTTTTAAAGCCATTTGTGGGATCACAATAAGAATTTATGCATTTGATCTCTTTGTCTAAAAATCCTAGGACAAGGATAAACGTTTACAAGCAGAAAGTGAATCAATCTGGTGAATAACAAGTACTAAAATCGTTTAATTTCGAAGCTTGAAGTCTTCGCCTTAGGAAGATTTGAAAAATTGGAAAATCAATAGTATATCGATAAAAATTTCGGTTGGAAGAAATGCTTTCAATCGTGAAAATATCAGAGGATGGTAATTGTAGTTTCACAACAAGAACCTAATTTGAAAGTGCAAGTAATCAAAGTATGATTTTTCTGGTTTATAAATTAAGAGTTAAATTTCCATTGACCAATTGTTTTAGTTCCTTTAACTTATTGTCATACTTTATGAAGAGAAGAGTATAGGGGTTAATACTTGGATAAACATATTAAAATCTATTTAAATAATTATTTTAACGGTTCAAACTGTTAAAAATAATTAAGTAATATTAAAACGTAAAGAAAAGATGGTTAAGCATAACACGAAAAATCTTCGAACGCTTGGAGCCAAATGATTGATAATTAAAGAAGAGACATTGAAACCCGTCATAATCCTATTCAATACGAAAAAGAATGCCAGAGCTCTGCAGTTTTTGGAATAACTGTTGTAAGGAAAAACTGAGGAATACTAGTGAGGAACAGAAATTGCAGACCAGGACAACATCTCTTCTGACACTTTCGTTGAACAATACCTCAGCTGCCAAATAATATTTCTCTCGTCACTCGCCGCGAAGGAAGGAAAATAAATTTTCAGTGGTGAGTTACGGAAGGGATTTTGAGAAAGGGATTTTCCTCATCACTCATCCGCAAAAAAATAAAGGAAACATAAAAAGTGAGTCCGCCACAAAGCCGATCCGTTGTTACAGAACAAAGAATAGCTGGGGAAAAATGGTGCCTTTTCGGTAGCACCGATATGAAAAATGAATATCATTTATAAGAGCATTTGGATTGGTTGCAGCTATTTCACGGTCGGTAATATTGTTCATTGAAGTAGCCGAAAGGACGGTTTAGAATGGAACGAACAATTCCACATGGTAAGATATTACGGTAAATATTCAGAAAAATACTTTTTTTGAAAGTTAGAAAATATTGTTACAAAACTGCATCACAAATATCAGTTATTAAGTTGCATAAACGTTCTGTTGTGTTATTATTATTATTTATTTATTTATATATTGCTCGGAGTTTGACTTGGGGAGTTTTTTTTAGAAACTTTTGTTTAAACTACTCTTGGCAAATTAAAAGCTAAAAAAATATTTTTATTGTTTTAGCAAAAGTATTGAATTTTTTCTTGTATTTTTTCTTTTTTTTTAAACTTTTTTTTGGATGAACCAGTTGTGGAACGTTTTATCTTTTACCAAAATATCGTGAGAGTGTGCATTAGAGTCTTTCAATATAATCAGTTTGTCATGAAACTTTCTGTTCCCACAAATCTATTTCAATATTTACTGTAATTTTTTGGCAGAAAATGAACTGAATTAAATCAGGCTTAAGAAGTTTAAGAAGCTTTTGTATTTTCGTGTGCGGCACTTTTGGAAATGAATTTAAAGTTGCAATGAGTTTGTACATGAAAAATACTCAGGCATAACGCGACGCATCGAAATTTTGCAGAGCATAATTTCGCACGTTGAGGGAAAAAAAAAAACATTTCATTGCAAAAATGTTTTGCAAATTACTCAGTACCTCATTCGTTGGAAAGCTCTATACAAAGCCTTAACGGTAATATTCTGTTATTTTGTTCGAAATAAAAAATGTGATCATTTCAAAAAAAAAAAAAAATCATTGAACATGCTTTCTCCTTTTTAAGAAGCATGATATTTTTTTGTTCCTTAAATGAAAATTAAAATTAGAAACGAGTAATATTTTGATTGCACAAGCTTTGTTTCTTAGTATTTTAATCAAAATTTAGTGTTGCATTATTCGTTTTAAGGGTGATTCGTTTTAAGGAGTAATGTTTACCCATAAAAAATAGAATAATTCGAGGAGATATGTATCGCTGGGTGAGATAAACCATTCAAATTTCCCGTTAATTCTTATTAAGAAGAATTTTGACTTTTATTCGTCAAACCACGCGCCACATTTAATACAAAGCACGTTTTTTTAAAGGATCAGTAAATGATTTCGAAAAAAAAATTATTATTATTAATGTCACTGTGCGTTGTTGTTCCTTACAGGGTATATGAAAACTATTGGGCATTTTTGATTGTTTTTGATGCATGTTTTTACTCCATATACAATTATGTATAGGCAAATCTCAGTTTTTAAGCATAAATTTTTTTTCACGCATTATTTTTATAATAAAAATTTTTGATTTTACTTTGCTAGTAAACTTACCTCTTCAGCTTATTTTGCCTTCAGTATTTAATAATTAGGATATTATAACGAATATACTTTTAGATATTTGGAATAGCTTTAGTAGTTCACAATCGGAAAGTGTTATTTGATGTTTCTATGGCTTAAATATTGTGTAAGATAGTTTAGAAAATAAATTTGTGAAGCTATGGAAGGCATTTTATCTGTATCCCTGTTATTCGAATGATAAATGAAACATTATCATGACTTAGAGCCTTCAAATAACAATCTGACGTTTGGTTGGCTTCCAACATATAATTAAATCTGGAACATTTATTTTGAAGTGTCAATCGAAGCAACCTTGTTTGAATAAATGGTAGATAAATTTAATTACTTAGAACAATGTTGCATATTTGAGATTAAACAATCTGATTGAGGTTTATGTTGCATTTATTATTAGAAAAATACCTTATTGTGATTTTGTAGCATTTTGGAAAAGCCTATCTATTTACTTTCATACAAGAGTCTCCAATATTTCAAGACTAGTTAAAATGTATGTATTAATCATCAAAATTCAACTGAAATTTAAATAAAGAACAAATAGTGAAAATATTGTGCGCTTGCCCTTGTGTGTGAAGATGACTCCGCCCTATTTGGTAACATGAAACCCATTTGTTTCTTTAAAAAATGAAACAACAATTTATCGAAAGTTTGCTCAATTTGCAGCTACGGAGTCATTCATAAATGATGTCACGCTTCGAGAGGGGAAGGGGGTTCGTGAAATTGTGACAAAGTGTGACAAGGGGAGAGGAGGGGTAACAAGAAGTGTGACATCATGCACTATGCAACATAGCGTGACATGGGACAAAAGGGGGAGGGGGTCCATTGAAGTGTGACGTATTGTGGCAAAGGGGGTAGGGGGTCAAATATAGGGGAAAAAAGCGTGACATCATTTATGAACGGCCCCTGCGATCTTTGCCCATCTTGCGGGCGATTTGTGGATTTCTTGTACGAAGAAATCCTCGTATTTTAATTCGTTCCCTGGTGATGGTTCGTTTTCGCACCATTTTAAAAACATTTTTTTACAGGCCCTAAATTATGAAACTTCTTTTTTATTCGACTGTTTTTAAATAAATGAAGATGCTTTATTTTTTAAAAAATACTATTTCTTTTTAACTATTACCTATCTGTGAGTTTTTGTTAAATTTCAAAGAAAAATGATTTAAAGTTTTAAATTTTGTATAGATTATGCCAGAAAAATGTTTTTGAAAATCGATTAGCAAGTTCTGTTCTTTAGTAACAAAATGGCATTTTTCGTCAAGCTATTTGTTTCATTTTTCCTTGTGTATTTTAAACTTAGAAAGAATTACCTAATAATAACCTTAAAAATAATGAATTTTGAGCCACTTTGTAACTTGCATTTACGTGTTACAGTACAACTCCATAATACCGCTCCTCAGTATACCGCGGAATCGGGTATAACGTGGTTGCTATCATGCCCCCCGACGCTTAAACCACCCTTTATCATTAAAAACCACCCTTAGTGTTCCAGATTCTTCGAAATTTTTAAAAAGTAAATATATTCTCTAGTCCGTGAGAGTGTATAAAGGCTTAAAACATTGTTTCTTTGAAAAGTGCGTTTCTCCCCTTCCACACAAATCTACTTTTTTCTTAGAATCTCTCCCCCTTCATAATCTCATGTTGATTTTTAAGCCCACGTTTTCTCAGAACACAATTTCTTTTGTTGTGATTCATATGGTTTAGCTTAGGAGTCTCAAAGAGCAGAAAAATTTAGTCTGAATAACCTATTACTCGATAGACTATCCCCTCAGTTGAGAAGTGTGCTTCTTGCAAAGTAATTACAGCAAATAAAATGGCAGCAAACAGGAAAAGAAAAAAATATACAAAAGAAGAAAAGTTAAGAGTAGTTGATAAGAGCGAGTATATTTCGTGAATATGGTTCCGCGGTACAGTTTCATTATATCGTGGTTATGTTATAACGCGGGTGCCAAACTTGTCCCCCGACACCCGCGTTTTAACGGGCTTTACTGTATTTAGGTCGCATGGATGTAAGAAAACAGTATTTCGTTAAAATTTGTACTGGAAGTATGTGTGGCAGGAAATGGATTAAGTTGCTCAATCATCCAGGCAAAGTTTTATTCTTTCGTAAGCAGTCAACCGCTCTCCTGAAATATCAGGCTGCCGTTCGGAATAAGTAGTAATCCAAAAGAGCAATGTCTGGTGAATATGGAAAGTGGTGTAAAACATCCCGGTTCTATCGTTGTAACATGTTTCCATGGCATTTTCAGCATGTAGTCTGGCGCTGTCATGTTGTAAAATTAACATGATTTTGACCCATTCTAGTCGTTTTTCTTCGATAGCTTGCTTCGAACATTAATTCTCGACGGTAAACTGTGCCCATATTATTAATGTCAGATGCTTTTAGTAACTCATAGAGCATGTGTGTAGCTAAATGTGCCGTTGTTTTTAGGCCTCCATCTATAGTTCGGCTCTGTACAACGCGTTATGATTTTTCGCCTTAACAGGACTCAATCAAATCCTCAACTAGCAGTTGTGACTGCAAATATCAATAAATTATTTAGGAAAAGCAATAAATTATTTAGTAATGACAATAAAAGTATTAACTCTAACTAGCTAAAATATTCCATAATTATTTAAGTGTTTTTTTATGTAAAAAAGCTATTGTTTTAAATTGTATTTTTCTTACTGATGAGTACCTTACTAGTTTCTGATATAGATGTCGAATGGAATGAAGCTTAACTTAAAAAGAGAACAGCAACTGCATTTTTTTTGCAGCTCGAAACCCTTAGTGTATGTAACATTTATTTTGCTTAGAACGTTAGTTTCAATTTATACACATATTAATAATCTATGTCAGCGGTTCCCAAACTATGGTACGCGTACCACCAGTGGTACGTGCAGCCTCTCCAGCTGGTACGCTTGCAGCGGATCGAGTTTTCCCAATTAGAGTTGGGAGAATTTTGGCTCAAAGTTAAAAAAGAATTCTCGTTATTGTCAAAAAAGGATTGCTGTTCTTAATTTCCTTCACAACCACTTATCTTTGTGAAATTGCTTTTTCCAATATGACAAAATATATATTAAAAATACATATAGAAGCTAATTAAACGTCGATCCAAATTTGAGATTAAAATTAACTTCTACTGAATCAGATATCACCTCATTGTATCTGCCATTCAGCAGCTACCTTCTCATTAATTTCGTTTTTTTCATTTTCTTTGTACTTTAAGACGTATTTGTAATGTATTTTGGAAGTACATAATTAAAATATATTTTATATATTTCATATATTTTATTTTATGTATACAATTTTATTTTAATAAACCCTTTTCTCTGCATTAATAACTATCAAAAATGGTGGAATTCTCAGTGGAACGCAAATGGTTGGCAAGAAAATGATGGTACGCGAAAAAAAAGATTGGGAACCGCTGATCTATATAAAGTGCTTTATTTTTGACGAAACATCTCCGCTGGAACGAACATTGACATCTTCATCAAGTTTATTTTAAGTAGATGAAAAGTAGAAGTTTCTCTTTTCAAAATAGCTGTACCTTAATTGATAAGAATTTCATTTTCTGTGCCTACGAAAGGAAAATTAGCAATTAAAAAAAGTTAAAGATTTGTTTACTTACAATTATTAAACCGTATTAAAATTCAAGCATGCATTTTAATTTGTAAGTTTGCCACCACTATCCTCTTCATCAAAATTAATCTAAAAAAATCCGATTTCAAACTTCCAGCTTCTACAACTCCAGAGAAATATACTCTTCAAAGAACGTCCTCTAAAAGTAAAAGTTAATGCTTTTTCTCAAATGGCACCAGGAATCCTATTTCAATGGAATAACTCACATGTTCTCGCTTCTAAGCTGCCATCTTCAGAATGTCTTCCTCTTTGCAAGATGAGAAGGACTTAGGAGAGATTATAACACCTCCTTTCCTTTGGTATAATCAGACGATTCGTATAGAATAATTGTATCTAGGAAAAGTGCTAGCACTTGAGAAACACAGGTTGGCGAACAAAAGAATTCTTCATCTTCTTTTCTCTTTTTTATTTGGATTCCTTTCTATTTTTAGGTTATAATTCCACAAATATTGTCCACAAATATATATAAATATATATTCCACAAATATATATAAGTTTTTTTAAAGCTTTTTAGTATATAAATTGAATTGTGTATAGTAAATGTTCTGTAATCATCACAGTTATATGTATCTTTCAATAAATACAGCTTTATAATTTTCCTTCTTATGAGCAACGAAATATAAATTTAGCAATTTGCAGCACGGCGTATTTTGAGCTGTTTTGTGGTCTAATGCTATTTTAGTTATCATTCAGTGGACTTTTTAAAATACAATGACAAATGAAATATCTGTATTAAATTTTCCATTTGTGAAACTTGGATTTATTTCTCGACTACAAGTATTTCTATAAGTAATTTTTCTTACGCTTCTGCCTACAAATAGTGGAGAGAAAAATTCAATTTTAGAGTAGTTTAGGCTTGTTTATCCATTTTTAGCTTTATAAAAATTTATAAAAAGTTTGTACAAATAAATAAGTCTAGCACGTAATTGTGCGTTAATGTTTTTTTTTTAAATTATTTTTACAGAGTTGATTTAAACTAGCGTGCCTCTAGTAGTAAGAGTGATGACAACGGCTACTGCGGCCGCCATCTTTTTACCACTGCGCTTGCGCATCGCCCGCTTTTACCGCGCCCCACTTGGCGATACGCAAGCGCGCTGGTAAAAAGATGACGGCGGGGAGCATGAGCAGTAGAGAGATGACAACCATCACTCTTGCTACTAGAGGCACGCTAGTTAAAACTGTTTACAAATCAAAAGATTTTAAAAAATTTAACCCTCTATCACTCATAAACTCGGACTTATTTGATTTTTTCCATTTTAGATAAAAATAAATAAATAATTAAACAAACAAAATACATGTATTTCTTCAATATTTTAGTTTTTTTAAAACCCTCTTTCACTCATAAAATCGGATTTATTTGTTTTTTTTATTCGAGATAATGACAAAAAAATAAATAAGTAAATTAAAATACACGCCATTTCAGGATTTTAATTTATCGAACGGTATGCTGCCTACAGTCTACACTGTAATACAAAGATTTTGAAACATTATGGAATCCGTTCAACAACAAGTCCTTTTTACGTCAATGTTACACTAATTAATATTGTTTTGTTAAAAAATTATATGTACATATAAGAAACATATTCCTAAACGAACACATAATTAAGCAATAAGTTTCTTATCAATTTTATTCTTATGTAATTATAACAAGATATTGGCTTTTCCGCTACTTATTACTTATTTTCTAAATTTTTAACAGACGTTCACTGCTGAAGGTGATTTCGAAGTCTGTTCTTTCTGCTGAATCTATACAATTGTTAAAATAACAAGAAGTTCCGTCTAGAACTATACGAGCCTACTTTCCCGTATACACCAGCTTCAAATTTATAATCTAGCTATCTTTCTCTCTTTCTCGTTTAGCTTTAGTTCTTAATTGCTTCAAATATGCCTTTTTCAACGGTTAATACAGATTCGTTCAATCATTCATTTATTCAGTCATTCATGTATTTATTCACTCATTTATTCATTCATTATTTTGTTTATTCATTTAATCTTTCATTAATTCAAAAATATTCTTGAAAATCCCGATCAAAAAATTTCATAAGAAAATAAGCTCGTTAGTTCTGGATGAACTTTTTATCTGTACAATGTTCTACGTCATAAGAGCTTTCCGATAAAGTTTGTTCCAAGCAATTCGGCCCGTTAGATCAGGATTTATATAGGATTGAAATTTCCCCGTAGGCACTATGTTAATTTTTTTTTTTTTGAACTGTTCAAAAATGTAAAAAAATTGTTCAAATCAATATTTCACGGCAAGAACTTCTTCCAGTGAGCTTGTGCATTGGAACTTGGATCTTGTACCCAGAGTTTACATAATTTGCCTCATTTTCGCTCATAGGCGCTAATGTTAAAAATTTTTGAACTGTTCAAAATTGAACAAAAAATTGTTCAAATAAAAAAGTAAAATAAGAAATTGAGATGTCCTCGCCGAGATCTTTCGAATGCAAAAAAAATTTTTCGAATCGGACGATTCGTTCAAAAGTTATTAGGGGGGGACAGACCGACAGACAGTTTTCCTCCATCTGAAAACCCTACTTTCAAATTTTTTATTTTTCAATATTTATTTAATTACTTAATTTATTTTTGACTTTTCTTGATTTCTAACGATATTTTCACGATACATTAAGCCTTCTTTCATGCTTTATTATTATTTTTTTTACTTTTACGGGAAATTAGGCTAAAAATCAAGGACTAATATCTTTAATTGTACACAAAAACAGTGTGTAAATATTAATTTCTTATAGATTAAGAGTTAGAAACGATACCACACTATTTTTTGTAATAACCTTAGAAACAAAATTAATTATAGAAGATATTTATATAGATTTATTCTGAGTTTTTTTCCAGTAGCCGAAAATATAATTTTATTTAATGTTCTCATTGCTCATCTTTCGCAAACGACTGTTTCTTTATTTTCAATAAATTATTAAAATCCAAAAGTTGTTAAATTAGCTAATTTTCTTTTTTTTTTTTATTTCTGGAGGAAAAGGATGAGGGTCATATATGAGCATAATCTTCTGTATGTACTGCAACGTAATATGCAGGCACTTTCAATGCATTTGCTCTCTCGGAACCTGTCCTAAACTTTTCCCTAGATTTCTAAAGCGTATCTCAGTTGCGTTTGTAGTATTTAAAAACATGGATAACATACAGAATTGCATCATTTATTTATATTTTGGATCAAAAATAATCAATGAAATTATTGGTACCGTCTAGACAATTTTCCGAGAATTCAAATAAGTTCATAGCTTTTCAATAAATAGATAATGTATTTTAAAATGCTTCAGAAGTACTTGATATTATTTTCTGTGTTCACCATACTTTAACCATTAAAAAAACTAAATTTCCTTCGTTCTGTTTAAAAAATTGTCTCAAACACAGTAAACGTAAACTTTCTAAAAATTCTTGGAAAAGGATTTGTCTTTTGAATAAATGGTATGTCGTTTATGTCTTCTGTCACTTTTTATTACCCTTCCTTCTTAAGAGATAAAACGTATTTTAGGAGAGAAACAAGAAGTTCCGTCTAGAACTATACGAGCCTACTTTCCCGTATACACCAAATTCAAATTTATAATCTAGCTATCTCTTTCTCTATCTTTCTCCTTTAGCTTTAGTTCTTAATTTTTTCAAATATACCCTTTTCAACGGATAATACATATTCATTCACTCAGTCATTCATTATTTCATTTATTCAGCTATTCATTCATTAGTTTACTCATTCATGTGTTTATTCATTCATTTACTCATTCATGTATTTATTCACCCATTTATTTATTTTTTCATTTATTCACTTATTTATGCCTTATTTTCCTCATTCATTTATTCATTGATTCATTCTTTCACTCTGTCATTTATTCATTGAGAAATATCCTTAAAAATCCCGATAAATACATTGCATTGGAAAATAGGCTCGCTAGTTCTGGATGAACTTTCTATTTGTTCATGTTCTACGTTATAAGAGCTTTCCGATAAAGTTTGTTCTAAGCAAATCGGTCAGTTAGATCAGTATTTTTATAGTATTGAAATTTCCCCGTATACGCTATGTTAATTTCTTGAACTAATCAAAAATGAACAAAAACTGTTCAAATTAATATTTCACGCCAAGAGGTTCCTTCAGCAAGCTTTTTCATTGGAACGTGGATCTTGCACCCAGAGTTTACATCATTTGCTTCATTTTCGCCCATAGGCGCTAATGTTAAATTTTTTTGAACTGTTCAAAATTAAACGAAAAATTGTTCAAATAAAAAAGTAAAATATGAAAATGAGATGTCCTCGCCAAGATCTTTCGAATGCAAAAAGAATTTTTCGAATCGGACGATTCGTTCAAAAGTTATTAGGGGGGGGGGGGACAGACAGACAGACCGACAGACAGACCGACCGACACACATTTTCCCCATCGCAAAACCCTATTTCAAATTTTTTATTTTTCAGTCTTTATTTAATTACTTCCCTTTTTCTTGACTTTTCTTTATTTTTAACGATATTTTCGCGATACATTATGCCTTCTTTCATGCTTTATTCTTATTATTTTTACTTTTACGGGAAAGTAGGCTAAACAAAATTCCTAGTTTTTGAGACAGAAATTCTCTTACAGAGAAATGCCCCTATTTATATTTTCTATCCCAATAAACCCACAGAATATTTGAAAAATTAAATTGAATTACAATAGTAATAACATTTTTTTTCTAACAAATTAAAGTTTTCGCAATCAAAAATTGCAGTTAGGATTTTGTTTCTGACGAGCAAAAGTTTTCGCTATCAAAGATTGTAGTTAGGGTTTTGTTTCTTTGATTTTAAAATTTTAATTGGCGAAAAAACATTCACCTGCGGTACTTGTCTTATTAAACAAGAATTAAAGTTTATTTTAACCCTCTAAAGGGCAAATTTTTTGCAGTCTCGGTACATCAAAATATTTTTCGGATTTCGATTGATTTGAAAAAAGAAATTCATATAGAACATTAAATAAGATTAATATCATTTTTTCCACCACCCCTTTGAAGGGGGGGGGGGATAGTTTTAATATTTGAATGTTGATGCATGTGGCGGTAAGTGTCTTTGCAAGATTCTACCAATCAGAAAGGGTAAAATAGCTGACTATAAACATCCATAACTTGGATGAATTTGGTGGGAAGCATACTTCCCTACCGCCTTAGAAAGAGTTAATATCACTTCAGAATGTTGATAAGATGAAAATATGATTGACACCGTATCATAATGTATTCCCTTATTAAAAATATAGAGTAATTGGTAATAAAGAACGGCATTAAAGAAATTTAATTTTTTGTCAGCATCTTGAAAGTGCAAAGAGAATTCCACCGCAAATTTTCAACATCTTCATTCCCTGTGGTTCCGCCTTACACAATAAAGCCTTTACACTTCCATATAGGTGAATATTGCTTTTTCTTTTCCTTTTTATCGATGCTTTGTACCATTTCCTTGCCGTATAAAATTTAGCGATGCGTTGCCTTCATTTCAAGTTTTAATCTTGTTTAATAACTGAGTGTTATTTAATCACCCCATGTTCAGGCTGGAACGTTTGCCAGCTTTGCTTGAATATGGTGCTGTCAAAGGAGTTATTCTATTTTTTGATCATTTTGTCTTATAGTTATTCTATTTGCTTTCTTGCTGTTTTTGATGAACAGTCTGATATTTTTTAAAATTCCTCTTGGTGCTTGGAATTCAACACTCGACATGTGAATTTAAGTACATAAGCCATATCTTGTGTACATGTTTGTTTTGTGTTGTTTACGTTAATTATGCATCAAAATAAATTGAATTTTTTTTCAAGACTTTATTCATTTTATTTTGCTACAAGCATAACAAATCGAGCCTTTATTTTTGGTGACCAAGGACATTATAAATAAGCTTAAAGTAAAGTTGTGCTGTCAAGGCAAGCTGTTGATGTACCTTATTGAATGAAATTAAGTTTTAATTTAAATATAGTTTTCTTTGTAATGTAAAAATCTAGACACTGTTGTGCGAACTAATTTCACAAATTTACTTATTAAATTAGAACCAATTTTAACTTAAGAAATTGAAGAGAATGATACTGAAGAACTTATCTGATATTATTAAGAATTCTATGGAAATATTCTTCAAAAAGAAAACTTATTGAAAACAATAGATTCTGAAATTCAAAAAATATTGACGTAAACTACAGATTTTGAAAAAGAATGTGAAAATATCAAGTTCGGAAAAATAGTATTTGAAAAATTTAAATTTAAAAGTCGGAATTTAGAAATGTAGCAAGGGTAATAGTAGCAGTAACAGTACTTTTTTAATGGTATTCGAGTGTTTCTGAAACTAGTGCTTCAAACGTTACTTGAAACGTGAAGCTTCCTAAAATATTGACAAATTTTCAGTGATCTGATTTCATGTTTGGGACTGTATTTAATGAAGGGATACTCTAATTAAACATTTTAATGAAAGTTTCATACCTTTAATGTAAAAAAGTCATCCCGGTAGAAAGTGAAATGACAGTAATTTCAGAATTGTGTTTTACTGACTTTTTTCCCGTACACTGAAGGCATGCCTTTATTTGCACTGCTTTTTAAGTTTTTCGATATAATTCAAGTTTCGCTGAAAATAAATTATGTGATAATTCCATAGTTTTTCCACAAAAGTGTGGAATTTAAAAACAATACACATTTAAAAACAATAACGTCCACATAAGATTATAACAGTCGAAAATGTTATTTAGCCTCAGAATCTAAATTAAAAAGAATAGTGATTTTATAGTTATGGTTAAAATTTTTAAGCTTCACTTAAAACAGTAAGAAATTTTAATTTGCGGTGTTTTAATGTTACATAGCATTGGGCTCTATAGGAATCTCGCTAAATTTCGCCAAGTATCGAGAAACTGATAGAAGAGTTGACAACTCAGTTTTGGAGCTAATTTTGACAACTTCGCAATAGCAAAATATTGTCTAGTAGTAGCTAAATTGTATATATATATATATATATATATATATATATATATATATATGTAGAAAGTACATTTTATTTGTGAGAGGTGGTGACCCCGATCTGAACGAATTTCATCCCGTACGGTTTAAGCGTCCAATAGTAGAGTTCAGTCCGGACGTGACGTCACATTTTCAGAGAGAACAGTTTTGGCTAGCAGACTCCCGCGTACAATGGCCGAGTGAAGTAACGTTATTTTTTCTTCGCCCCTCTTCGCGTTTTATCGAATTGATAAACAAACTAGGATGGTCGGAGTCCCCATCTCATAGTTCACAGGTGAACCATGCTCTGTAATCAAACTTTATTTTACCTTCCTGTAAATAGCGTGATGTGTATTTTTTTATGTGTTTAGTAGTAAATAAAATGTTTAGTTTAAAACAATCTTTCATTATTTCCATAAAATTAATTACCCCTAGACGCCGTCCTACAAATTGGGGCCTCGGTCCCGGATTAAAACCTGTTTCCGTACATTGGGCATTTGCCTCGGAACAACATTACCTTTATTTCCGTTTTCGGTTTTAAAATTTTTATTTTTAACGAAGCGCATTTTTTCCGTTGCGGTTCACCTCTTTTCGGTTTTCACTTACAGAACAACGTATTTTTGCTAACGTATTTTTTAAGTTCACAGTTCATAGAAATTTGTCAAGAACGGGTCCGGCAGCAATCAGCACAGCGAAAGTTTCAGACCACGAAAGTATATATACATAAAAAAAAAGAAGTCTACAGCTCCGCCATTTCATGATCCAGATTATCGTCAGTCCAGCATTTTTTCAGCCGGTCCACTTCGTGTAGCTTCAACGAATCGCCATCGCCAGGAGGTTAGTTTTGTTTCGTTATTACTTGGTCCAAGGACATCAACGCCAAAGAACAGTTCTCCAATAATTTATGTTGTACGAAATATATGTCAAAATTTTATTTAGATGCCCGTCTCTTCATGTTTATAAGTTAAGAATTGTCTATATTTGGATATTTAACGTTTTTCTGATATCAATTAACCCATTTTTACGGTAGACAGCCTTTACGAGAAAAAGATCGAAAAAAAAAAAAACTTTATTTTGCTTCTTTTAAGAATCTTTTGCAGCTGTCGCTACAGTGCAGTAGAAAGAATTTAACGAATGTGTTTATTTTTTTCTTTCCCCCCTTTTTTGTTTATTTTATTCTTTCGCGTTTATCGAAAATAGAATTTGGATACTGATAAAAGATTTTTTGCATTTTGTGTGAAAACATGAGTTCAAATTTTTTTTTTTTTTTTTTTTGCGACTAAAAAAGAAGATACATGTTTTGTTCTGATTTTAAAAGTACTTGCTTATAAATATTTTTAGTATCATTTTCGAATTTCAGAAATTCTTAACATTTGCTTACTTTTATTCCAAATGCAATTTCTTACATTTTTATTGTTCACGTTTTATCTTTCTTCTTGTCTGAGTAAGCGGACTTTTCAGGTGTGATTAAATAAATTTTTTACGTTGAAAATAAGTTTTGAAGAAATATTTCACCGAGTTTTAAATTAAATTTGTTCTCCGAGTTACCGCTAATTAATTTTTTCTACGAAATGGCATTTCTACACTCGAAGAAAAAGGAAGATCTAATAGAACTCGCCGCAGAGTTAGATTTAAGTATCGAAGAGGGTTCAACTAAAATTCAGATAAAAGAGCTGATTGTGAAAAGCCCAAATTACGTAAAGGAAGATGTCAAAATACTGTTTGATAGCATAGTTGAGGAACGCGTACGCCGAGAAGCAGAAGAAAAAGAAGAGAAATTACGCCAAGAAGCAGAAAATAGAGATATTGAACATAAGCGAGAAGAACGAGAACACGAACTCGAGAAATTACGAATACAGGCTCAACAGAGTGTCAATACGATGAATAACGCCGAAAACGTCCAAGCGCCGAATAAATTCCACGAAACTTTCCATAAGTTTAATAGGAAGGATGACATCAGCTTGAACCTCACCTTATTTGAACGACACGCAGAATTGACATTTTTTGCCAAAGAAAGACTGGGTACAAAAACTGATAGGGTTGATACCTATTGACGTTGCTCATCTGATCGCAAGAGAACCAGCGGATAAATGTAATGATTACGACCACGTCAAGAATTTACTATTGAAAAGATTTAAATTATCTCCGGAAAAACTTCGTGAACTATTTGTATCTCACCAAAAATCTGATGAGCGGACATGGCAAGATTTTCACCACGAACTGCAGACGTATTTCGACGGACGGTTTGAAAATAGCAACCTTCGATCAACTGCGAGAGTTAATTATTGCCGACCAAATTAAGAAGAAAGCGCCTTACGAGTTTCAGCAACATTTTCTAGACGAATGGTCTACTATTAACTCACCTGCCGAACTGGCTAAAAAATTTGAAGAATATGAAGATGTCCGAAGAACATTAAAACTGAAGTCATCCAACTCATTCGCGAAAGTAAAATATGAAGCCAGAGGATCTAACGATACTTATTCTCGAAGACCTGAAAATTTCCAAATTAGGAACAATTTCAATGATAAAAGATACTTTAAATCGAACGCAACTCCTTACGTCGGAAGAAATAAGCAACTAATCTGTAGCTACTGCAAAGGACCAGGTCATTATGCCGTAGATTGTAGAAAGCGACCTGAAAACCCAAACACTAACAAATCTTCAAGCTCTCCGGTTCAAATCTGCTCACGAATTTCTCAAAAAAGAGTTAAAATAAAGAAACTAACCATGGGTAATAATAATTTTGAAACTCTCATCGATACTGGCAGTTCAGCGACGCTCATTCGTGAAGATATGTGCGATGGAATAATCAAACCCTCAGAACTCTCGAAAGACATAGTAGTGTTGTCTGGGTTAGGGAAGTACGAAGTCAAAACGAAAGGATCATTCCAACGGAAAATTGAATTGGATGGAGAAGAATATTCTCTCACGTGGCACATCGTAATTACACCGTGTTTAGAATTTCAGGCAGTAATCGGATTAGATATTTTGGAACAAGCCTCCGTTTTTTTCGACAAAGAAAGTGTTCAGTTCCGCAAACATAAGGACAAAATTTGGTTGATACACACGCAAGTATACGAAGCGAAAATCGAAGAGGAAGTAGAAGTCAAACATGTTAGCGATCCACGAATTAGAAAAGAACTGTTTGAATTGATCTCCAACTATGAGCCAAATAAGACAGAAACGACAAGCGTGTCCATGAGGATTATTTTAAAAGACGACATTCCAGTTTACCAACCTGCACTACGCTTATCATTTACCGAAAACCAAGCAGTCAACAAACAAATCGACGAATGGCTTGAACAGGGAATCATAAGACCAAGCTCATCCGAATATGCGAGTCCAATTGTACT
Source organism: Octonoba sinensis (assembly GCA_038502835.1). Taxonomy (NCBI): domain Eukaryota; kingdom Metazoa; phylum Arthropoda; class Arachnida; order Araneae; family Uloboridae; genus Octonoba; species Octonoba sinensis. Next base: position 95,880,273 of record CM076599.1, on the reverse strand, counting down.
AGTCAAGAAAAAAGATGGCACCACTAGATTGTGTGTAGACTACAGAAAATTAAATCGGAAACTAGTCAAAGATCGTTTTCCATTGCCGTTGATAGAAGACGTGATAGATAAACTCCAAGAAGCCAAGGTGTATACTACGTTAGATTTGAGAAATGGATTTTTCCGTGTCGATGTCAATGAAGATTGCAAACATCTCACCTCCTTCGTTGTTCCAGATGGACAATTCGAATTTAATAAAGTACCTTTCGGCCTAAGCACTAGCCCCAGCGTATTTCAAAGATATGTGTACAGTATTTTTCGAGAACTAATGCGAAAAGGTATTGTAGTCATTTATATGGACGATTTGATAATTCCGGCAAAAGATGAAGAAGAAGGTTTGGAAAAACTCAAGAAAGTGTTTGAAGTTGCCTCGAAGTATGGCTTAGAAATGAAGTTTGAGAAATGTCGATTCCTAAGGACGAAAGTAGAATTTTTGGGTCACGTCATCGAAAATGGTACAATACGCCCGTCGGTTGCGAAGACGATAGCCGTCAAGAAGTTCCCAGTGCCAACAGTCAAGCAGGTCCAGAACTTTTTAGGACTGACCGGCTACTTTCGTAAATTTATTCCAGCGTACTCTAAAATAGCAAAACCTCTGAGCGATCTAACAAGGAAGGACAATCCATTTGTATTCGAACAAGCCCAAATTGAAGCATTCGAGAAGCTCAAGAAACTATTAACTGAAAGTCCCGTTTTAAGTATTTTTCAGCAAGGGAGAAGGACCGAACTACACACCGATGCAAGCCAACTAGGATATGGCGCTGTTTTGCTCCAAGAAGCGGATGATGGAAAATTACACCCTATTCAATACATGTCGCAGAAAACTACTCCAGCCGAGGAGAAATATAGTAGTTATGAACTGGAAGTTCTTGCTGTGGTCACCGCTTTAAAGAAATTTCGAATCTACCTTCTGGGACAGCATTTTAAAATCATAACGGACTGTTCAGCTTTTCAAAAAACTATGGACAAAAAAGATTTAATTACTGGTATAGCGAGATGGGCACTACTATTGGAAAATTATGATTACGAAATTGAGCATCGACCCGGCCAGAGAATGCAACATGTGGACGCTTTAAGCAGATACCCCGTCGCCATAATTACGAGCGATACTCTCACCGCAAGGTTGAAAAGAGCACAGCAAGGAGACGAAAACACTCAAAATTTTAAATCACTGATTGGAACTAACACTACTTCGGACTTTTTCATTAAAAACGAAATATTATACAAATACGTAGATGGCCGCGAATTGATAGTAGCGCCAAGAGATATGCAAACTGAACTAATCAAACTTGCTCATGAGAAAGGACACTTTTCAGCTGCAAAAACAGAAGAATTCGTTAAACGAGAATTTTTCATACCTAACTTAAGCAGACAAGTGCAAAACGTGACCGTTAACTGTGTGCCGTGTATTTTAACCAACAGAAAGAGCGGAAAAAACGAAGGTTTCCTAAACCCTATTCCGAAAGAAGATATACCGTTAAGCACCTATCACGTAGATTTTCTTGGTCCAATGCCCTCTACCAACAAAAGATACCAACATATCCTCTCAATAGTTGATTCTTTCACTAAGTTCACTTGGCTGTATCCTGTAAGATCTACAATCGCAGAAGATGTCCTAGATAAATTAAAATTGCAACAAAAGACTTTCGGCAATCCCCAAAGAATAATAACAGATCGAGGCTCTGCTTTCACCTCCAAAGCGTCTAGTGACTATTGTACTGAGGAGAAGATCCAACATCTGCAGATCACCACTGGCGTACTGCGAGGAAACGGTCAAGTGGAGAGAATCCACCGAACTCTCATCCCTGTTTTGTCCAAGATGTCAATCGCCGATCCTGCCAAGTGGTACAAGTTCGTAGACCCACTTCAAAGAATTCTCAACAGCACCTCCAACCGAAGTACTAAATGGTCTCCATTTGAACTATTAACTGGCGTTACCATGAGAAATAAGGAGGACCTTCACCTAAAAAAAATTCTGGATGGAAGAGATGGTGGAAGAATTGCAAGAGCAAAGAAACAAATTACGACAAGATGCTAAAAGAAACATTCAGAAGATCCAGGCAGAGAATAAAAGAACCTACGATAAGAAACGCAAAAAAGCTCCTGAGTATCAGCAGGGAGATCTAGTAGTTATTCAGAGAACACAATTTGGAACAGGCCTGAAGCTGAGACCTAAATTCTTAGTACCGTATAGAGTTATCGAAGTAAAGCCTAGAGATAGATACGAGTTAGAGAAAGTAGGTAACCACGAGGGTCCTAGATTGACCTCCTCGTCCGCCGATTTAATGAAATCTTACTCACCAGGATGAAAGATTAAACGTTTTTCTTTCAATTATATTTTTATTTCATAATTGTTTACTGTGTTTTATTTTATTACTGTTTATTGTAATTCTTCATCGCAATTCATTTACACGAATTGTATGGTTATCTCTCATATGTAAATTATTCCGTCGAAATTTTGATGTCTTAAGCCAATTGTTTTATGTAAAGTCACATCACTGAGGTCAGTGATTCCAGGATGGCCGAACTTGTAGAAAGTACATTTTATTTGTGAGAGGTGGTGACCCCGATCTGAACGAATTTCATCCCGTACGGTTTAAGCGTCCAATAGTAGAGTTCAGTCCGGACGTGACGTCACATTTTCAGAGAGAACAGTTTTGGCTAGCAGACTCCCGCGTACAATGGCCGAGTGAAGTAACGTTATTTTTTCTTCGCCCCTCTTCGCGTTTTATCGAATTGATAAACAAACTAGGATAGTCGGAGTCCCCATCTCATAGTTCACAGGTGAACCATGCTCTGTAATCAAACTTTATTTTACCTTCCTGTAAATAGCGTGATGTGTATTTTTCTATGTGTTTAGTAGTAAATAAAATGTTTAGTTTAATACAATCTTTCATTATTTTCATAAAATTAATTAACCCTAGACGCCGTCCTACATATATAGATGTGTGTGTGTTACCGTGAGTGTCGGAAATTGGAAAATGTCGATATTATCCGGTGATTGTCGACATTTACTAGCATCGAACCGGAGAATGTTGACATTCTCGAATTTTAGAAATTCACTGTAACACACACATACACACACACACACACACACACACACACATATTTACTGTAACTTATATATATATATAAGTTACAGTAAATTTTAAATTTCATTTTCATCCATGTCCAATATATATGTATGTATACATATATATATATATTTATATATATATATATATATATATATATAAATATATATATAGAGAGAGAGCACATGGCTGAAAATGAAATTTAAAACGTACGAAACAGGAAATGTTGACAGTCTTTAATTTATTTTTATCTTATCAATTCTTGCCTTATGAGTAAAGAGGATATAATCACTCAGACAGAATAAGACATAGTAAGATATCGCTTACAGAAATGAACAGTGTCATATCTGTAAAATGGACATTTTTCAAAAGAGGAGTTTTAACTTGTTACAATTTGTTTTGTTTAATTACCTTATTTTTTGTTGCAATGATTATTGTAATCGATTTTGTTCAGAAAATAGTTGTTGTTCTAGTTTTCTCTCACACGATTTATGTTGATGTTAAAAAAATTAGAAATAACTATAAAAAGTAGTTATTGCAGTATTGCACCAAAAAATACTGTTGACCTCTAGCCTTAATTTTTGAACATTTACTTACGGCAGTATTGCAAATATAAAAGGGCCAAAATCTGAAACTTTTGATAGAAAAAACAAAAACAAAAAACCCCGATTTTTTTTGCAGATAGTACACTGTTAATTTCTATAAAAGATATTTCGTCTTTAAAGGAAATATTGAAAGTCCTGGATCCGAAAGAATGCTTGCGGAAATATTCACATTCTGCACGATTGTGAAATATTTAATGCCAGAAAGTTTACTTTTGAAATACAAATACTTTATTATCGAAACAATGATTGCAGAAATGCTCTTTCGGCATACTTAGAACATAGGCAACTTCTGCGATGTATCGCGACCTAATAACTCGTATGCGTACATCTATAAAGCTTGATGAAACAGTAAAGATCTCGACATGTATGAGATCTTTGAAGTTACTTATTTATTTTTGAATTTTTCTCATATTTAGACCGTAATAAATATCTTTCCCATTAGAAGTTCATCTTGAATACATTTAGTTTGATATTTGATTTTGGAGGATTGGAAATATTTACAGATTATATTCTTTATAAGATATTTTGTGATCAATTTATCATGTAAAATATTTTTTTTTAGAATTTAAGATTGGCGAATATCTATTATAGATTCTTAAAAAATAAAATTTTTAGTAACTTTGGAACTTTGTGTCTTTTCTACAGATATCGCAATGCGACAAAGAACTTTTTGTTTGGCGGTTGGAATGTTTAAATTCCTTTTAACTGTAATTTCTGTTGCGGTTCTGAACAAGAAAAGTTTTTCTTTTTCAATAAAACTCTCTGAGATCCAGGTTATTAAATTCGAATTATTTGTTGCTGTAGAATCTACTTCACCCTTACTAGTTAATTGTATGAACCACATCTGTAGATAGTATTTAATGTTTACATTTTACCTGTTCCTATAAGCTTTTGCGTATTATTTGCTAAGTAATCTTTAAAAAAAGGCATGATGACGAAGAAATTGATAGCCACACTGATTCATTTTGTCACAAATGTTTTGAGTACACCCTATTCGTGAGCACTTGAGACCCTTCCCCCAACACCTTAAATGAGGGATATAGCTATAGATTGGTGCTAACCAGCTGCCGATAGATGCTAGAGTCAGACTCCAGCACTCCAGGGCACAAGTTGTTATGACTATCATCCTAAATACACGTAGAAAAAAGTAGAAGTAGGGTGACTGTCAAACATAAGAAGCTTATTGAGGGGAACAAAACTTTTTATTTTGTTCTTTAATTAGGGTATTGTAGATTGCTGGACTACAACTGCTTTTGGCTTTTTGTTCTACCGAATCTATAAAGAAAATGTTGTATAATTTAACACTAACCTGACCTAATTTAATGTGTTGACGTAAACATAGCTACTGCTATACATTAAAGCAAAAGTTGGCGAACGAATACTAACGGTTACACTTTGTTTTCAATTTATGAAGTGAACATTGAATCACCATTTTTAAAAATTTGTAAGTATAGGTAGAGCCGTGTGATTTATTCAGGCTTTCATTTTTTTCTTTATCATTACACTCTAAAGGAATAATTAGTTCCAATTGATTTATCCCTGATGCGAATCTCTTCTTTTCTTGGGGGCACAGAAAATAATTTGCCGCTTCAATGCAGCGTGAGATGGAGTTAGATCAATTTTTAGAACATATTTGCCATATCAGTTACAGCCAACGGATCTTACTTCTGTCTGGACAATAAAATTTTAAGTCTTTACTTACGTGATTGTACTTTTATTTTCCTTTTACTTATTTTTTTTTTAATTAAAAACAATACGGTGTTTGAAAAAACTGATGGTAAATAAACAAGAGCAGTCTTCTATATTTTACGCATTGCGTCAGCATTTTGCTGATTTTTTTAATTGTATTTTCTGAAGCAAAAGAAGCATTTAAATTGCACAGTACGAGTATAACAAGAAGTTCCGTCTAGATCTACACGAGCCTACTTTCCCATACACACTAACTTCAAATTTATAACCTGGATATCTCTAGCTAGCACATATATAATCTAGCTAGCTCTCTATGTTTCTCATTTAGCTTTAGTTCTTAATTACTTCAAGTACACCTTTTTCATCGGTAAATACATATTCATTCATTCACTCATTTGTTTATTCATTTATTCTCTCACTCACTCATTTATTCATTTATTTATTCACTCATTTATTCATTCACCCAGTCATTCATTCATTCGAAAATATCCTTAAAAATCCCGATCAAAAAATTTCATAGAAAAATGGGCTCGTTTAGTTCTGGTTGACCCTCGTATCTGTACATGTTATACGTCATAACATCTTTCCAATAAAGCGTTCGAATCAAATCGGTCTGTTAAATCAGGATTTATATAGGATTGCAGTTTCCCCCCGTAGGCGCTATGTTAATTTTTTTGAATTGTTCAAAAATGAACAAAAACTGTTCAAATGAAAAAATATTTCATACCGAGAGCTTCTTCCAATAATGAAATGTCCTCGCCGAAATCTTTCGAATGCAAAAAAAAAACATTAAAAAAAAGAAATAAATAAAAATAAAAATAAAAATCTTTGGAATCGGACAGTTACCTCAAAAGTGATTGGGAGAGGACAGACATACAGACCGTGAGACCGACAAGCACACATTTTCCTCATTTCAAAACCCTACTTTCAAATTTTTTATTTTTCAATTTCTACTTAATTACTTCACGAATTTTTCATTTTTCCTTATTTTTAACGATATTTTTACGATACATTAAACCTTCTTTCATGCTTTATTATTATTATTAATTTTACGGGAAAATAGGCTATAAAAATCACTGAGCAACCTTTCCTCAAAACTTTTTTTTCATGATAACAGCTGTACGAGCTGTCACTGTCACATTATGAATTTTTCAAACAAAAGTTATTGTATTTTTTAAATATTCAAATCAATCCTATTTCTGTACCTCAGGACCAGACTAACGTAAGTCACATTGTCACTACTTTAAAAGCTGAGCGGAAAAACGGAAAAGAATGATTTCGTTGCGTAGGAACAAAGCTGGGGAATTCCAAGTAAAAGTAGACATCTTTGGGAAACATTAAAATGAAAAGTTTCAACAAGTATTATGTGTTTTGGGATACAGAAGTTATTTACGAGCACTCTTCCTACCTCCTTGTGAGAAAGAACTTCTTCACAATAAACAATTTGGCTGTCACTAGATGAATATTAGAAGCCCGTTTTTCTTTTGTGTTGCCTCAGTTACTACTATTTTTTGTACGCATAAATAATTTGTCTAACACCAAAGAATAACACAAGTGTACACCTTTTTAAAGCATGCATTACTTTTTCATTTAAATGAAAATTTCCTTGTCACAAGTTCACAATTCACAGATTTTTTAATTTTTGTTTTGTATTTTCTAGTACATTTATCTATTTCATGTTACGTCAGTTGCTGTCATGTTTTATAATTTTTTCTGATTACGAGCAAAATAACAAGGTTTCAAATAAGGTTGTGTATTAATGCATTAATGTAGCTGTATAAGACAGTAAAAATAAACTATTTTGTATTTAATACTTCACTTATTCTAATTATTTAAAGTTAACCTTTTGCTTCCAAATGTTGCGTCAGGTACCGTGGAATGCACCAGCTGCTATAGGCATTAGGTTACAGAACATGATTGTTAACATCAAAAAGCATTTATGCCAGCGTTTCTCAACCTTTCAGTATTCGCTGCCCAGTTTTCAATCATAATTTTCGTCGCGCCCCCGGTATACAACAATAATGTATATTGAGTACTTTGGATTCTGTTTTTGAATTATTTTTAACTTACTGCCGAAACAAGAGTAAAAGCGATTCATTTAGTAATAAAATTAATTTAGCAATAAATCACTATTTCAATTTTGGGCAGGAATAGAGAATGATTTTTCTGCACAAAAACCAAAGGCATTTCGCATTCTGTTACCATTTTCAACATCCTACTTACGTTAAACGGGATTTTCTGCTGCGGCTTCTTTCAAGACAAACTATAGATCTCGGCAAAATATAGAAACAGAACTGAGAGTGGCTATTTCTAATAGTAAGCCTTCCTTCGAAAAACTTTGCTCTACAAGACAAGCGAAATTATTAAATTTGTTTTTAATTTAGTTTGTTTTGATTGAGAAAGTGTTGATTTAGTAATTTGTTTTACTTTAATAAGTTGTTAAATACTTTAATAAGTTGTTAATACACATACACATAGAAACCAAAATGTATTTTGTTTTCTATGTGTATGTGTGCTTTCCTTTCACTCAGTTAATCAATTTTTCAAAGTAATATATTCTATTGGATATTCTCGCACCCCCTAGGGGGTCGCGCCCCACAGGTTGAGAATCTCTGATTTATGCTTTATTTCCTGTTCGTCAATTTGCTTACAATATCTGAAAATCGCCATTTTAAAACTTACGTTACAAAGTTCTAAAATTGGGTCCTCAGGTTCAAATTTGTGAAAGATTAATAAACAAATTTTCTCCCTGTCTCAATGTACGTAATCCCGAAACTACTCATCTTCAAGTTATTATTAAAGAACTAAAAATAATTTTATTTGCAGTTCGATAGTGAAAAAATGCAGTTTCCCAGGACGGTAGTTTTTAAAGATGTACTTCAATTCTTAAATCATGTATTCATAATATCAAATACGTATGCGTTCATTACTGAAAACCTTCATCCCTTAAATTTTCAAACAAATAAACGACAGATACAATTTATATTCCCTGAAAAATAATTTATTTCAGCAGCTTTCATTAACAATGCGCAAGAATTCTCTCTCTCTCTCCCTTTTTTTTTTTTTTTTGTTTTGTTTCAAATTCTTTTCTGACGAAAAAAATTCAATGTTTCCCCTCAAAAAGAAACAAACAAGTAAGAAAAAAGGATCTTTTAGTTGGAAATGCTCTTAAATTAAAACTGTAGTCAGTGCGAACGGATGGGTAGGAGAGGGGGACTGAACTTCAAGAAGTATTCGCTTTTCAAATTCTCGAAAGAATACGTGTCAGATTGCTGCAATATTTCGACTTTATTTTTTAAACACGACCCTTCATAAAATAACCTATGATGTGTTTTAAATAATTATATTTATTAGCTTTTATGATTCACAAGAGATGCCTACGCTTAAAAAGACTTTTAATGTTTAATTAGAACTGGTCTTCAATATTGTAAATTTTTTCTTAAAGATATTTGATAGCAAATTTTAAATATATTTCTTAGGGCTCATCAGTTTATCTTCAAACCAACTTCCTATTAAACCATTTGGCAAATAAAGATTTTCCATTTAATGTTTTCAGTATCTTCAAGTAAAAGAATAAGATATAATTTTGCTAAGACAGCTTTAAATGTGAAAAAGTCGCTTTTATTTTTGTTGTGATACATTATTTACTGAATGTTATTCTTATCTTTCACAGATGCATTCTGCAATGCGAATTTAATTAGTAGCACATAATTGCGTTGGAAATAATTGTTACAAATGTATATCTGTCATGAGGTTCATAGAAAGAACATTTCTTATTATTTACAAATAAACTGGCGAACTTGCAGTGAACTCAACTCAATATTTCTATTTGAACTGTAGTGCATTAATTAAGTTTTCATTTAGATAAGTATACATACATATTTTCAAACATTTTTTTCTGTCTTTTTAGTTTTGTTAAGTGAATTAAACTTGTATATAGACAAAAAATGGATATTGATTTAGAAGAATGCAATTATTATTTCAAAAGTATTATATCTTAATGAATCAAATGAAAACATTAAACTGAATGTTTATCATTTAATTGTGATACAAATTAAAAGATACTACTGCAAACATTAAATGGGCAATCTTTATGTTATAAAATAAGAATCGTTCTCATACGAAAGCCAAGACTGTCACTAAAGGATGATTCTATTCATCAAAAGGAGTGGTGGGGGGAGGGAGAGAGGAAGGTGATAGGCTAAAATGGACATTTGCTGAAGCTGTGTTTAAGGCATCATTTGCGGTTTTTTCTGATGTTATTCCTTTACTTTCATTCTTGCAATATTATACTAAATCCATAATATTCCATTATTAATGGAACATTATTGTTCCTATTTCAATTTATGATTTGAAACTTCAGTGCAAAAGGAAAACGGCAAGCACGAATTGCTCATTAAACCTAACAGGGAGTGCAAAGAACACATTTGGTTCAGCTGGTATTTTTCATGAAAAGTAAACATTCACTCATCTTTATCTATCTTTTCCCCCCTATTTTGATGAAATTCAAGCAGACCTGATGCATGCGCAGGTTTTAAAAGGGTCACCGTTAATAAAACCAACCCTTATTTTAGAAATAATCATTTTATTTTTATTACATGGTTTTATTTAACTTGACTTGTGGCGGAATTTTGTAAGGCGGTTTTCGACAGCTATTACTGCATAAATTATCTTCAAATTTTGCACCCAAGCTTATCTTCGATGACAATACAATAATCCATCCATTTTATAATTTATTATAACGTTAATTAGGAAAAAAAAATAATAATTTTGGCTCTGAGGAAATTATCAGCATTATCATTTGCCGTTTGGCAACAATAGTTTTGTTTGGATAATGCAATGATGTTTTGAATTTAAATAAAACCATGTAACTTAAAACATTTTTGGCTATTTAATATTATATCTTTACTGTTTATTTCATTCACAAAGTTTTTCAAGCCAAGTATCAATAGAGAAAGCCTTATCTCATAATAAGATTAGGTAAAACGATCATTTTTGTGTTTGGATAAGGCTGAACTTGATCCAGTTAACTGTTACTGATGTAAGGTACCGGTAACACGATCAAGTTCTGCCTTGGTTTGGAGAAACAAGTATACGGATTAAATACATGGATTATGCCGTTAATACCTGCTTATTATTACTAAATGAAAAATTCTCACTTATTAAGGAACTAATAATCCTGAACTATCTTACATAATAAAACGAGCAATTCTTGTATATATATATATATATATATATATACATATATATATATATATATATTAAGTTCACCTATATAGGTGTCTTCCCCGATTTTACACACAAAAATATATATATATATAACGCTATTGAGGCACTTGCAACAATGAACAAACATCATCCGCTATAGATCTTTTATTTCAATTAAGATTGCAATACATTCAGTGGCAACACTTAATTTTAATCTTACCTTTTGTTGATTGAAATTTGTTGTTGTTACATTTGTGCAATTTAAAATGCCCTTTAAGCCCATTGAAAAAAAGCGTTAATAATGCTGCTCGTAATCTGAATGTATCAGAAGGTTTTTGAAACGGTGCGCGAAAAGTGTAAGTAATGACATGATAAAGGCAAAAATCGTTATTGTGAACAATCTGGCAAGGAAGTACACATACATGTATCTATATTCACTTCTTGGGCACTACTTTAATGTAGGGGCCTGTTACCGACTTTTTAGTTGAAGAAGAATATGTTGATTACAATTGCAATTAGTTGTTTCGTGTTTGATGTGTGGAACTCGGTACGTTCAGGACATATCACTCTTTTGGCGACATCTTTCTTCGCCAACCAAAATAAATTTCCAATCGGTCCCTATACTAAAGCTGTTCCTTTGACCTTGAGATGTGTGTACTGTCATGACTAACTTTCGAATTCGTTGGAGTGGACTTAAGATCATCAGTTCTTATCCATGGCATATTGTTTGTGGATTTTTCTATTCTAAGCGACTAACTACGTTAAAAGTACTAAAACAAAATGGGAAATTCATCGACATGCCCGCAAAATAGTATGAAGAAAGTATTACATTAAGACCCGCTGACACCATCGTGATGCTGATGAAACATTTATATGTATCTATTCGCTATATCTATCGTATTCTCGTATCTCGGGAACAGCTCTAATAATAAGAATAAATGAAATTTTTTATTAACATTGTATTTTTCCAAATGTATAGTAGAAATAAGTATTTATTCGTAAAAAAGAAGAAAAAAAACTTTTAGAAGAAAAAAAACAAAAAATACTACAGAGCTATAAGCTCGGTCTTCCAGGTACTGATATTTAATCTAAGCAAGATTTTGTGTACGTCATAGTTCACAATAAGAATTAAAATAAAACATGCTGCTCGAAGATCAGGACAATCACTGAGAAGTTAAAAGGCACTCTGAATGATATGACAGCGTAAATTTCAGTAATATAGCGATGCATGCCGTATAGCTACTTGTTTGCTAATTGTAATGATTTCGCACTTGAGTTAAAGTTTTGCAAGTAAAAGAATAAGAAATAATTTTGCTAAGACAGCTTTAAGTGTAAAAAAGTCGCTTTTTTGCTGTGATATATTGTTTACTGAATGTTATTCTTCTCTTTCACAGATGCATTCTGCAATGCTACTTGGGATGGCCTTTCTTGCTGGCCACCTACAAAAGCAGGGTCATCTGCTGTCATACAATGCATGGAATGCTTAAACAAGGTGCCCTATGATTCTTCGCGTAAGTACTGTACTTGAGTATTAAACCTATCGACAAATCAAAGTCGATTGCAGTCATAAAAAAAAAGATAGAATAAGGTACTAATAACTGCGTTACCCTTCAGATATAAAGTAAAAACAATACAGCCTACTTTCTGTATTCAGTTAGAAAGTAAAAGGTCATTAAGAAGAAAAATTTAGAGGAAATGTGTGTGAGTGCTGAGCAGTTTTTATTTTATTGCTTTATATATGCACTAGTTAAGAACCAACAAATGCAAAAGTGTAGATTTTTTTAATTAAATGAGCTATTTGAATAAAAACAAAATGTTGGGGGCCCCTAAAAGTTTTTTCAAAATTGTTTCGGGGACCACCAGGGGCCCTCATGGAGTAGTTTAAAAGTATGTGCTGTAGATTATGCAAATTTGGCGAGTCGTGCCAGTTCACTTATTACTGATAAAGCGCAAAACATTTCAAAAGATACTGGTTTAATGCTCAGCTAGATGTTTAAATTGTATTATACCTCTTGTCTAGCAGTTTGTTATTTATGTGGAATCATAATTATTATTTTAAAATAGCGTGTGGAAATCAAAAGCAATTCTTCCCTTGCTTTAGATTTTGAGATATTTCCGTTTTTTTCTTCTTTTTTGTAAAAGCATGAATACAATTCTAGTTTGACATTTTCTTAAGCAAATGAGTATTTTTTAATTGGTAGGTGCTATTCATATTATTATAAGCATCAGTTCAAGGACAGAAATTTATTGGAACATATTTGCTTCTTGTTGTAAACCTCATATATTTTAAATTATTTCATATTATTAACGTTTCAAAAAAAAAAAAAAGTTTTCATCACATTTATAGGAAATAATTTAAAACCCTTCGTTATTAGTTCTTCAAATGCCAGTCTCGAACATTCTCACTTATAGTTAAACCTTAATTAATAACACTCCATAAAAGAAAATCATTAGAGCTTTCCTTCTGCTTCATAGTTTATATGTTTCATATTCTCGTTTTAACTTTCTTTTAGCAATTAATTTAAGAGACGCTCGCAATTTGTGACTACATAACTAAAACAAAAAGCTACTTGAATTCGCTTCGAACGAAAGACGCAATTTTCTGCCGTTCTTTTCTCCAGAGACCACCATTTTTACGTCTTCTTCCTCATCAATTAAGCTGATGGAGTTCATTTGCATCTCTCCTTAACTGGCAATTGTTTTCTCCTTGATTTAATGGTGCTTCTCATATTCATTTAGTGGGACAGTTTTACTTGGATGGAAATATTTTACGTGAGAACACATAAATAAACTGCAAACTTACACGCACACGTACATATGTATATATAATTGATAAAAGTTAAATTTAAGAGTAATATTGCAAACAGTTAGGAAGTTAAAACGTAGATTCAAAATATAAAATAACATTGACAAGGCTCTGAAAATGGAAAAATGCATCACTTAAAGAAAGAACAACTATAAAAATATAAAATAAAAATCAACGTAAGTTAACTCACAGATTTCAGTTGTATGTTTTTCATCTAGATACTCACTTCTTTTGCATTGAGAAAAGCTTCTTTGCAGCCTCAAAACACGTGTCAGCAATTTCTTTCAAGATTGATTTGTAATTTACGTCGATTTTAAATTTTTATTTTGTTGCACAAAGGTTTTCATTTCATTCAAACTATAAAACCGTTTGAATCATAGGAAAATTTAAAGTAAAAAATGTAGAGTAGAAATGTGATGGTATTTATCAAGGAATTACCGATCACTTCCGTTCAAAGGTCGTTTTTAGTAGACTGCAAAAATTAGTTTAAAATTACAGCGCAAAAAAATGCAGAAAAAAAAAGAAAAAACGTAAAATGAAATAAAATGAATAAATCAAATTAAGTTAAAAAAAAATTAAGAGTATCCTACGACCCCCCTCCCTCCCCCCCAAAAAAAAAAGAAATGCATGCAATGAAAAAAGCATAACTACCTTATAACTTTATAACCGGTTACACCCCTTCATGAGTGCGACCTTTTACATATCGCATAGTATTCTTTTTAGTTATAATGGTTTACGTATTTCATTTTGTGTTACTTTGTTATGTATATTTCCTTTAGTTACCACTTCGACTTCGAGTTAAGTAAGGGATAAAAAATGTGTAGGACGTGGTTGTCTTCGATGCACCCTTCCAAAATAATGCGTTACCGATGCATATTTGGGCATTATAATATATTATTAATGCGTACGAGTAGAAATTTGTGGAAAGGAAGATGAAAAAGTTTTTTTTTTTTTTAGAAAACCGTTTTTTTAAATGATTTTTTGAGAGGTATTTGAGTAATTAAAGAGAGGTGGCGAACTATTTTTTTCCTCCTCCTTATTCTTTTTATACTGTTTATTGTGAAAGCGGATTACCAAAGAAGATCGTTGTGTTTATCGGTCATAAATGAAGTAGGTGCTAATCAACAGAGAACTGTAATCACAAATTTCACAAAATAATGTCCTAACATCACTTAATTTAAACTTAATATTAACAACTTTCATACATAACATCATGCTCGTTAACAGTGGATCTTTTCTTTCTCATTATCTTCTACTTTAATTTTATATCAGGCTCAAAGAAAGTTTCAAGACATGACGCAATATAAAATGAATAGCTTTTTTATTTATATTGACAAAAATTGAATAGCTTGAAGCTTTACAAATACATTTTCCATAAAAGGAAAATTGAATAAAACAATGAATTTCTTTTTGAAAAATGGAAGACTAGCTGAAGTAAATTCTGGGTATTTTTCATATGCTCGGCTTTTCTGATGTACGTCAGAAAATAATGGATTGAAAAGTTGTCTCATTCCTTTTCTATATCCTACTGTATGGTACATTTTTTGCTCTCGGTTGCGGATTTTATTTGCTTCAGATATACTTGCTTAGAGAGGAGGTAGCAATCTTCTGAGTCAATTGTACTCATACTTATCCTCTGCTTACATCATTCATAATTTATTACCTAGACTAGAAAGGTATATCCTGCTCTGCAGACAATTACCTGCCCAAAGAAAAAGTAAAATACAGTGAAATGTATACTACCGTTTATACTAAGATGAAATATCTTCTTATCAAAAATAATTATAGAACAATGAAGTGTGTACCAGAATGAAAATAATAATTCAATAACACATGCATTCATGCATGTAACATAATAATACTGATAATACACACAACGAATATTTCATTTACTTTGGGAAAGCATTAGCAGGATTTTCTATTCCCCATAGTGAAATAATCACCTTTTCCCTCTTTTCGCTTTAATATTTTACTGTGTACTTATTCTTCTTCTACCCCATAATCCTTCAAAAACCACTAACTTAATAATAATTCCCCATAGTGAAATAATTAACTTTTCCCTCTTTTCGCTTTATTATTTTACTGTGTACTTATTCTTCTTCTACCCCATAATCCTTCAAAAACCACTAACTTAATAATAATTTCCCATAGTGAAATAATTAACTTTTCCCTCTTTTCGCTTTATTATTTTACTGTGTACTTATTCTTCTTCTACCCCTTAATCCTTCAAAAACCACTAACTTAATAATAATTCCCCATAGTGAAATAATTAACTTTTCCCTCTTTTCGCTTTATCATTTTACTGTGTACTTATTCTTCTTCTACCCCATAATCCTTCAAAAACCACTAACTTAATAATAATTCCCCATAGTGAAATAATTAACTTTTCCCTCTTTTCGTTTTATTATTTTACTGTGTACTTATTCTTCTTCTACCCCATAATCCTTCAAAAACCACTAACTTAATAATAATAATAGAATAAGGTAAAGGAAAATGATGAAAAGAGAGAAAGCTGCCATTAATGTGCATAATACTCGAATAAGGTGACCAATAAGACAAGGAACTGGAGACAAAGCTGAATAATTTATTTGAAGTACATTTTCCTGGATTAAATTATTATATGAAGCAGAAAACAATTCGTACTCTACACCATGGTGCGATTTTTTTTTTTCAATTTTTTAAGTTATTTTATACCTATAATCGTGATTTTTGTTCAGTTATTATTATTTTTATTTTTATTTCTTTTTTTTTACCCTGCATTTGATACCCTTCGACACGTTTTTATTAATTTAAGATTTTTTTTTACTGTTCTTTTAATTATTATTTTGTTTCTAATAGCACTTCGTTTCAACGTTTTTCACTTTTTTTTGCTGATTACTGGTTATTCTTCAAATTAAGTTCCCATAGATGTATATCCGATGCTAGTTGCATCACAGGTATTTGTCGCTTTTAGAGAAAGTGTATAATGCTGGATGAAGAAAACTAATAAACATTTAAAATTTTCATTAAATAATTTTATATATATATATAAGGATTCACAGTCAGGTTTTATTTCTTTCTTTACAGTATTCCTTATTCATTCTAAACATTTTCTGTGCAGTCAAATAAGAATTTAAAATCTTTACCAAAATGAGGATTGGAACGATATTTTTTATATGTTGGGAATAACACAAGGTAGTGGCATTAATATGATAGTGGTATCTTTTCGTTTGGTGGCCATGAAGGCCTCCAATGGTCACCAAGACGTATTCCAGTTACTTACTACCTTTTCTTCACGACTATTTTTCTTATCTTCCCCTCCTCCCCTTTATATGTAATATTTTTAGAAATATTAACTGCTGGCCTTGGATTTCACTAACATTTGACTATAAGGTAAGAAATAATTCTCCATAAAATGCCGAAGAATACTGCAGTTGGCAGTCTTTTTAATCCTATGTACTATTTTATCTCCTTCAGCCCTCTGAGCAATTTGGGAACTGCTTGATAGTTTGTAAAATTCCTGAAAAAGTTTATTTCTTTGCTCTTCATTAATCTTTGTGTAACACTTACGCCTACAAGAGCAGGGGATTTAAGCACCTAGGCAGGAATAGTCTGACCAGTAGAAGGTAGATACTTCAGACCTGGAGCTTTTGCAGTTTTTCTTAAATTTTTTCACCATCTGGAGCTATCATTACGAGTAACACATTCCTTCTGTGATTTTTATACTCCTGCGCATCCTTTTTTTTTTTTTTTTGGCGTCTCTTATTTTTCAGTTGAATTTATTTGCTTTTTTGTGACTACGTGTTTTTGTTTATTTATTTTTCTGAGATTGTTTTTTTCTTCTATTTTACTAGAATTTGAGAAAATATCCCTATCGTGTGCTGTAAGTTCTCTGAACTATTTTCCAAAACGGCTATTAATTGCTCTAATACTTAGATTGGTGTTTACGACTTGCTTGTATGGATTTTCGTCGATTCTTAAAAACTAAGGACATAAAATCTTGCTTCCCTATCGTGTAAATTTCATTGAAGTGCAGACGACATCACTTTTTTCCTGTTTACACGCACAGAGAGGGGGAGAGAAACTAACTGACTGCAAAAACGTACAGATTGGTACAATACTAATTAGTTACAAAATTATGAAAACGAATTTTCTATACTTAGTTAGAGATCATTTTGGCCATGTGTTAAAAAAACTAAACATACATATAGGACAAATGATCGAAAATGCTTTGTGGTAAAACATGAGTACTAGGATAAAACAAACTAAGTACAGCACAAATTGTCAAATCAATAATGCAAATAGCAGTTTCGAGGCTGCAATAGAGCCTCTTCATCAGTGCTGGAAAGTCAAGTGCTCGTCGCACAACAAGAAATCTGTGAGTGAACAGGCAGTAACCAGAAAGACAATCGGTGTTTGTAGCAAATGGTTCGGAACAGAGATTAACCAAGAGGGAACAAAGACAATTACTGAAGAAGACCAACCAGAGGCCAGGAACATGAAAAGGAAAGATAGAGGGAAAAACGGATAGGGGAAAAATATATTTATAAAAAACGCTTCCAAACATCAGGAAAAATTCAGTACTGGAAAAATCCGTTTACCAAAGAATGATAGTTTTTCCAAATGTACTAAGCTTTAAGCAAGGTGATAGACTGAAGAACATTTAATAATAATTATCGCAAAAGAAAATTCAAAAGAATGATCAAAAGTCCAACAATGCTGAGCAGTCGAAGAGCGTGCTAGTTCTTATCGTTCATCGTAATTTTGTTCCTATCTAACTCTTTGCTAGCTGAGCTTTCTTTTCTTTAAGCTGTGGCTTTAGCTCATATCTGTTCTCCCAAAGTCGTTGATTCTATTTATAATAGGTTAATTAAACCTTCTCTCTCTTGTAATGTTTCTGTGTGTAAAGTCTACTTATACTATTATTTTACCATTTTATACAAAAATCAGTCAGTAAGTTGCCAAAATATAGAAAAATTTCAGTTTTTATACTGCATTTTCTAGCGAAAGTAAGATAAAAGTTACAAATTTGAAGCATCCCATTAATTGTTACAACGACTGTGGAATTTATAGAATTTCTTGCAAACGTAGTCTTTCTTACATAGGTCAGACTAAACGTGCCCTCAAACACCGTCTGAAAGAACATAAAAATTATGTTAACACTAAAGAACTAGCGCGCTTTTCGATTGCTCAGCACTGTTGGATTTTATACCATTGTTTTGAATTTTCTTTTGCTAGAATTATCCGTGAAAGTTCTTCGGTCTCTGACCGTAATTTTTGGGACGCTTATTACATTTTGAAAAATTCTCATTCTTTAGTAAATGATTTTTCCAGTACTCCCTTTTTTCCTGAAATTTGTAAACGTTATATATATATGTATGTATGTAGTTTTTCCTGTAGGTGTTTCCTTTTATCCTTCATTTTTCTTGTTCTTGGTCTGCGACTGAGCTTCTTCAGTCATTGTCTTTGTTACTATTAGTTAAATTCTAATCCGGCCCATTTGTTACAAATACTGGTTGTCTTTCTAGTTGTTTCCAGTTCACTTTCTACTTTCTTGTCGTGTGTTGAGCACTTTTCTTTCCTGCCCTGATGAAGAGGCTCCATTGTAGCGTCGAAATCGCTATTTGTATTATTGATTTGCCAATGTCTTATTGATTTGTGCTTGATTTACGTGTTTTTTCCTTGTACTAAACAATCTTCTTTCACTTCTTTGGTGGCGCAAACCTAAAATCTCCTTACTTCTGGAATACATATCACTGTATTTTAATACTACTATAAAAACTCAATGAAAATAAATTATAAGTAACTCAAAATATTGAAAAAGGAAATGTACACTGATCAACGGACTAACAACAAAAACAGGTTACAATGTGTGGTTCGATAAAAGCTTATATATACACATATATACTAGAATAATTGTTTTTTCATCAATTCACCATAGTTAGTGGCAACACTGGATGTAAAAATTAACTGAGTTTTAAGGTAAATACAGCTTGGAAATAGTCAGTGTAGTTTGCTAAAGTACAATGAATTAGGTGTGAAATAAAATTTGATGCAAAAAGTACCCGAGAAGGCATTGACAGTGTTTTTTCTCCATATATGTATATATATGTGTGTGTGTGTGTAGTTTTAGCAGTATTTAAAATTAACCGCCTATGGCGTCCAATAAGTTTGCCTGCAGTTATAGGGATTTTTTTTTTTTGTAACAAAAATATAAAATAAATCAAGGTAGAAAATTTTCTCAAGTAATCCAGTCATTTAAGGGTTAAGTAGGGTTGATTGCCCTTTCCTAACTTTGAGAACCCTATGTATTCTTATTGTATTTATTTTGTTGTTTTTTTAATGCAAGAATAAAAGGCGTGTATACCGTTTGCCCGCCTGTGGAAATATTCGAAATCACTCATTTTTATTTGAGAAATATTATGTTGAATCACGAACTTAAGAGAGAAGGTGAAAAAAGGAAACTCATCGAGGCGGATAACTTTGTTACTGCAACAAAATCGACACCTAAATTAAATAAAATACCGCATCCAAAAAGGCAACATACAACGAAATCCGTTTATCACTAATCTTGTTATAACGAGAGCAGGGCTTATAGGACGAAATGAAAATGTAATACATTCATCTGTTTTGTAAGTTTAGAGCTATAAGGCAGTTTCAAAGTATCGAATCTTCTGTTAAAACATTTTTCCTGCTATTTTTTATCAAATGGCAACCAGCTATAGCTGACAATGAATCTCTGCCGAATGAAATGACGCATTGAATAGTAATTAACTAGCCTGTGCTGTGTGAGACATTTAGGAATTTTTAATTTTGTTGTTTGAAAAAACTTGAATATATTTCTACGTTAGTCCGCTTTCAGAAGAATTTTTACCTGCATTCATATATAGGTACATGTGTAATTTAGAAACATTATTACGCTGAACTCATTATTCAGAAATTGGTTACTTATATCTTCAAATTAGCTCTGTAAAATAACCAAATCGGATGACAATTTGACAGTAATCCAGTAATTTTGTTCATTTTACTTGTGATGGTTGGTAAATGCGCAAACCAGCAAGGTCGAAAGCTCGCTCGTTCTAGATCTAGCGTAAATGAGAAGTTAAAGATAATTTATTATTGTACACCTCTTAGGATCTTTTTAAAGGCAGTTAAAAGTTTAATAATTAACTTTGATTTACAATGTAGTTTTATCCAAAAATATAACGGTAGCGTTTGAACCATAATTAAATTACCGATATTAGTTTTCACTTCTTTTCAGGATCAAAGTTTACATTTCTTTATACTGAAGTCTGAAAATAAAGCTCTTTTTCAAAAATCATTATTTCTTCTAACTAAAACGCAACAAATTGTACTTTAAATGCAATTTCCGCGTGGGTCGTTTAAATATCAGTATGATTCATCTTGAAATAAATCCTTTGATAGTTAAAGAAACAAGAAAAACAATATTCACATATCATAAAAACAGTGGTCATTAAAAAAGATTTTTTCGCGACGTTAAGGTTTTTTAAAAAAAATCTATCTCTACTGTTCAGGATTTCAAAAATATAAAGTATTACAATAATACGACTTTCAACATGTTTCAGCTTGTTAGTGGGTTTCTTCTAGTACTTCAGCCAGTAAATAAATGGATTCCATCACCGAGACTGCAGTAAGAGCCTACATTTATCGCCATATTTAAAGATAAGACTGCATTTCCCTGCACAATTTGACCCTCATCTTTTCTACCATTGTTAAGCTTTTCGAAATTAAGTCAAATGTCAAAAACATACATTGCTGTTCTTTGTAAAATATTATTAAAGGCTTATAAAGGAATACTGAAACAAAAAAAAATATATTAAAAGACTTATTTGAAGACTTACAACACTTAATTATTTTCTTAACTGAAAATTTACTACTTCTTGTGATGTACCTATTTAACCTCTTCAGACCCCAGAACTAAGCACAAACAATTTTGACGCAATTTTTTGGTTCTCTGATTTAAAGAATGATTGCAAAACAAAATAACTAATTTTTTTTTTAAATTTTAATTAATAATTAGTTTAAAAAATAATTAATGCCCAGTATCCATGTTTTACATATTTAAAACGAAGTAAACTATCTGTTGATTAATTTAAAAAAGAATTGGGAGATTTAGCTTTCAAATTGCACAAGCAGTAGTTAATAAAACAGTATTTAAAAATGTACCCAATTGGGTATACTTGGAATGAAGAGGATATATATGTGGGTACACTGGGGGTGGGGGTGAAACAATCAAAATACATTGAAATTACTACTTTCAAGGTGCATGTTTATCAAAGAAAGAAGAGGAATCTAGCGAAGCACAAAGAAATAAATCTTCACATTATTTTACAAAATAAACGTCTTTTGGGAGTTTTATTTTATACTTTGATTTGTGGCACAAAGGCTTTCTGCTTTATTTCCTAATTCTCGTCATTTCAGTTTGAGCTCATTCGTTCAGCTATACGGTCCCTTAAAGGGCAGTAAAAGACATTTTTAAGTTTAACACAAAAACTACTGCATATTTTGAGCTGAAATTTTGGATACCTTTATAAAAGCGCTTCTAGATGGATTTTTCACTAAAATAAAATATGTTTTCAGACCCAGTGTACGATCGACCAATCATCTTTTTTGAAATCCAAAGTGGCCTCTCACCTGAAATTTTAAAAATTCGAAGCTCGTGGTACCCGTCAGCCACACACAATAGCCGTTATCATCAGTGCTGAATGTATGAAAATATCATGCTTTTCAGTTTCAAGAGTCTGATTGAAATCTGTTCTATTTTGCAGAGAATGCTACCAGGGAGTGTCATGAGAACGCTACGTGGGCCTTTCGGTCCGACTACTCGAGATGTAGGCCCCTTTACCAGAGTGATGAATCCTTTGAGGTGAGTTTCTTGTTATTTGATCAAGTGTATGTGATGAAAAAAAATCAGTCTCATTACAATACACAGGGAATGATTTTAACAAAACTACAAAAATAATCAGGCTTACTTTAGTATGATCCAACTAACGAAAATCGTAATACACAACCCATAAACCTCCAAATCTAAGAATTTAACGAATCAAATTGCGTGGTAGACAGCGAAGAGCAACGATCTTCAAACTTGATACATTTTGTGCGTTTTTGTTGGTCGCGCGCGTTTGCAGATAGTGGTTTTGTGTGACGGTTTGCGGATGGTAGTAGTTAATTTACTGCGTGTGGATGATAGTTGTTGTTTTACGGCTTGCGGGTAGTAGTTGTTGCTTTACGGCTTGCGGATAGTAGTTGGTGCTTTACGGCTGGCGGATACTTATTGTTATTATTAGATGATTAAAGAACGGTGATTATTTTTTGACTGCTCAGGGATATTTGCAAAAGTTTAACGGTTTTCGGTTTATGACTATTTGTTTGCAGAATATGATTGTAATTTGAAGGTCTCAAATAGTGGTTGCTTGACGATTTTCGTATTCTGGGATTTGTTTAAAAGTTGGTGGATTAAGGTAGTCACTTTCCAAATGACTACAATGATTTTTCAGAAACTAGTGTTTCTTAATTGTTCCTTTTCAATCCGGAGGTGACTTGAAGCGGTTGCTTCATCTCAAACACATGTGTATCTCTAAGCACATGGGTATGGAGCAAGTACTGTAGATGGTACAGATTTAAAGCAAGTTAACAGCGTACAGATCATTAAAAGAGACTAGGAGATGTTTGAAAAACGGAGATAAACTTCTTAAAACGTCTTCAGAAATAAAAGTGGAATCATTTGATAATGTTGATTTTATATTTGCTTTTGTAAAATACTTAATACTTTTTTTTACTCAGGACAAACACGTTGCTTTAAACTAGAATTTACAATTTTGTTATTCTTTCAAAGCTGTCCGTTCGATTTGTCTCTCCAGTACATATTGGAAGATGAATTTCTCACATAAATATTTTAATGCCTATTTTTCTTTCCCAAGTCGGAAATAGGAAAGCAGCAAACGATGTTATTTCTGAAAGAGCAGCCAATTTCCAGAATTCCTTTCAATCCTATAAAAGGAAAAACAAAATACTTTTTCACGAAATATGGCTTTCGATACACTATTTACCCAAGTCTTTTGAACCGGGTGTTTCGGCTAAAGCATCACGTGGCCTTTGGTTGTTTGTCGCTTTATCGCCTTTATCGGTAGAGTGCGTGAAGACTACCGATTGCTGTTCATTCACTGGAAATAGTTTAAAATATGTGGATTATTATAAAAATTTCCTTCATTGAACTGATTCTAACCTTTTTCTATAGGATATAAAGCTTGATATCTGTAATGTATCTCAAATGTAAAGTTATTTGTAAATTGTGTTAGTTTAATAAGTTGTAAGGATAAAACTCATATCATTAAGATATATTTTACCAATTAAGTAAAAACATTAAAAAGAGTAGCATTAAGACATAGAAGCACCCAATGTTAACTAAGATTCAGTAAAAATTTTCAAATTCAACGTAAGTATTTATATTTTATCTTTATTGATTTCTTTTTTAATATTATTATATTGTACAGTGAAACCTGTGTAAGGCGACCACTTGCGGTGCGGCCCTGAGTTTCCCAATTTCTAATTGCAAGTTGCACCATTTTGTAAGATCAATATGTATACAAACCTTTCTGCAGTAAAATTAGTGGAAACTACTTTTACCGATATATGTACTTGTTTCAAACAGAACACAAACGGATTGTTACCAACCGGGAAAAAAAGGCTTTTTTCCCGACCACGTATTAGCGTTTTATATAAATAGATTAGATGTTTATAAAGTTTTTTATTTACTTCAACTTACTTTTTTTATTTATTTTTTAGTGGGTAACGTTTTAAGAAACATTTACAGATACACTCTTTAAGTGTAAAGCTAAAAGTATCTACTAAGTACAGATTCTATTCATTTTCCCTATTAAATTCAAATCTTCGAGAAAGATTTGGTTTCTGAAAGGATAACTAATTTCACATGTGTGATTATTCCATTTACTTCATGCCATACCTCAGCTGTTGAAAGGTGCAAAGTGAGTCAAACTATTTACAAGATGTGCCAAAAATTAGTAATATTAAAACAATCATGTTCTAACTCCAAAATGATTGTTAAAAATATACATTGAAGATAACCCTCATTGAAACATTTATCATGGTCTAACTTGTTGGAGGATTTAGTATAAAAGGGAGTGAACTTGAATTTTAACTAAAGTTTCTCGTGGTTAGTTTCGCTTTTTCAGAAAAGTGCAAAATGGATAAGCTTTGATAAATCATGTAATTTTCTAAAAATGGAATAGTTAAAGTTACTGTCATTAAAAACTTTTTAGGAAGATACAGTTTTTTTGCTTTTCTTCTCCGTGGTACCAAATAAAGCTAAAATGCCCGAACTTTCATGTATGTTCTGTAATTTTTGCCTCTTTCACGAGTGCAACACTTTTTTACAAATGTAATGTTTTCTATCACCAAGCAACTGAAATGACTTGGTAGCGCTTAGTTGCTAAAAAAAAAAAACCATTTCCCATACATTTTTAATGTAAAGGTAAAATTTAATCTCATTTGCAATTTTTTCTAACTTACGACCTCTTAACCTCTTCATTCCAAGTGTACGCAATTGGGTACCTTCTAAGATACTGTTTATTAACTACTGTTTGTGCAATTTGAAAGCTAAAACACCCAATGGTTTTCGAAATTAATAAACAGATAGTTTACTTCGTTTTAAATATGGAAAACATGGAAATTGGGCATTAATTATTATTTAAACTAATTATTAATTTAAAAAAAAATAGTTATTTTGTTTTGTAATCATTTTTTTTTTAAATCAGAGAACCAAAAAATTGCGTCAAAATTGTTTGTGCTTAGTTCTGGGGTCTGAAGAGGTTAAAAGAACGGTAGATTGAATGCAAGGTTTGTGCCATGATTTTTTCCTCATAGTCATCATGACAAGCTACATCTTTTACGCCCGATTGGAAATTGATTCTAGAAAATAGACTCTTGTACCTGCATACACTGTTAAAAATTTCCGTAAGAAAATAGTAAAATAACCATTTATTTGATTGTTATTTTACCATATTTATATACAACAGTTGAATAACCATTAAAAAGATGGTACTCAATTCGCTGATTGCGAAAAAAATCGTTCATTCTCTGTTTAACCTAAAGAACGTTTAACTAACCATAATTTTCAAGCGCTCAATAAGAATCGGGCGTCCATCGTGATTGCGACAATCATACCGGTCGTACGTTGTTTTAAAATAGGAATACGTATTTATCAGTTAAAATCTGCATGTGTTTATAAAAAAAGAAGAAAAAAAAAAGTGGCTTAAGCAGTGGTTACTAAACAGAAACACATACACACGTAAGTCAAAAATTGGAGACATCGGATTCCCGAACTGTTTGCGAATGAGCGAACCCATCATTTGAGCTGCTGAAGCTTGTTTGTATTTTCATTTTTGCAGCAAATAAAATGATTTTCGTCAATATACAGTAAATTTAGACTAAAAATGACTTTGGATCCAGTCAAAAACTGAAATCTCAATTTTAAGGCAGTTTGCCTGTTGGGAAAGAAGATTTATTGATAAATAAACGGCCGCTTCCCGTGGTTTAGATGGCCGAATGGCTAGCGAGCAAGGTTGGTGTTCCTGTAGATCTGGGATCGATTCCTGCAAACTTCGTTTGCGGTTTCCACGCCTCGAAGATTCTAGCCTCGAAATGGTTCAAAGACGATAAAAATTTTGTTTTGAAACCATTTTTAAACGGTTATAAAACCGTAAACTTTTGTATTTACCTTGGCTTTTGAACCAAGTTGATTGGAAATGCTTCCGTCCCATAAGATAGAAAAAATGTTCCAAACCGTAAATTTAACGGTGAATTAGATGGACAGACTGCTGCCGGTCATTTAACTGTAATTTCATGATGAAATTCCTAACAGTGTCTAATGCTTCTTAATAAATATGGAATTTTCACTCAACTGCTAAAATCGAAGAATTCTTTCAATTTTTTTGACTTTACAACATTTTTTACGTCAAAAAATCTCGACTTGTTTGTTGATTTTTCATCAACTCTCTTGGGTGGAAGAGAATTACAAACAACCATCAAACATTCCAAACACTTCTACTATAACTCTATTTTTACAGATAAAAGTAAAATGCAAAACGCACACTTCCCCATCGTTATACCAATAATTAAAGCTAGGCTTTACCAGTAAATGTGCAGTAAAGTAACGAAACTTCGATAACAGTGGTCAAAAATGAAAGTCAAAAACTCGATGTCACTTTTACAATGTCACCGGAGAACTTTTTCAAAAGTGTGGGAAGATCGTAAATTGCTTTCCTGGGAATCTTTTGGCCATTAGATGCTCATTTCCTCCCATCCCCCTCTCGCACAGACGATATTCCCATCGATCGTATGCAGGTTGTTAGTCATAATTAGGTGGCATCAGCTGATGGAAAAGATTAAATGCTTCGCTGATGGATTCTGATTTGGGTGATATTTCGATGTAAAATACCGAAATGTTGCTAAATATATCCCTTTAATGGCGTAATAAGAATGTATTACGTCCTTTTTAAACACAACGTATACAAAATTCGTCTAGAACATTTGAGACTTATTTGTGAGCATTGGTCATTAAACATAAGTTTTAAGTTCTTATTCTTTATTAAATTTAAAAAAAGAACGTTTATTTAGTATCATTTAAAAAGATCTATTATATACAAAAAATTGAAAATAATTTTGAATCGGATCTTGGATATTTCTTTCTGTATAATATGTACATATATATATACATGCAGTGAAACCTGTGTGTTGACCACTTGCGGTACAGTACTTTAGTGGTCAACTTAGACAGGTTTTACTGTATATTTCACACACACACACATATATATATACATATATAATATATATATATATATATATATATTATATATATATATATATATATATATATATAAGCGAGCTTACGCTATGTGTGTGGAGAAAAACTGCAATAAAAATATGCAATAATGTAGACTCAAACACCTCAGGTAAATTTCATGATATTTTGGGAAGATTTTATTCAAATTATGAAAACTTTAAATAGAAAATCTATGTCACTACTCAGTAATATTAAAAAAAATTTGCTGCATATCTACCATAAACGAAAAATCGAGCTTAGTTGGTACACTGATTTAAGAGTTCAGTTAATCTTATAAAATATCCATATTGCAAATGCTTACAAAAAAGGTTCTATGTCTTCCAACGTGTTGGAAAATATGATCATTAAATTTGACGGGCTTGGAAGTTGGTTGTACTGGCAGGAAAAGGAAGAACACGAATATTTACGGAATAACAAAAGAAGTCAGTTATTTTGATTGGCTGGAGCTTCTGTTCTCAACATTGTTCAAGTATTCTCCTGTGATTTGGTCGTTGCTTGTTTGGTAAAATGTTAACGATTTTGTATTTCTCATGTTGAGACATGTATTATTATCTGAAAATTACGTATCACTTTATTGCTACGTTTGTCTTGTTTTATTAATCTGGCTACACCTGGATTTTTTCTTAGTTTAACTTTCTGGGCATTATTTTTTCATAGATATATAATATTCTGAAATTTTGCATAATTTTACGCATTCGTATGAATTGCTCTTCGCTTTCACGTTTTTTACAGTTAATGTTGTTGAGATATTCCATTCCTGGTTTTCTTCCCGAAATTTACTATTTGTAATCTTTAAACTATGATATTATACACAAACTTCCTTTCATTGTATTGCCTTTTTATTTATTCCTGATTATGTGACTGAAATGTTTTGTCCCAATCTTCCAATTTCAGATCAATAAAACGAATTTCTGTTTTAGTTTCCAACGTAATTCAATATTTATATGTACCTCGAGCCTTATTAATTTACTCCTTTTATTGCCGAAATGTTGTATCTGATTATATTTTTGAACAAATATATATTTTTTCTTTTGCAGTTTTCGATTTGAGTTTATAAAAACGCCGGTTTCCATTACGTTTCTCTCACAGTATTGCCCTTTTATTTCTGATTATAATATTTAATCACTTGCCTTTAATTATGCTCTGAACATTTCTGCCTGTGATAATTATAATGACTCTGTGCATTAATTTCCACTCATAAAGTTGCTTTTCATTTTTCTTTACGTTACTAAAATTAAAATTTTCTCCCCAAATTTTTTTAAGTTCTGATCATTATGTAGATTTTTGTATACTTATCTGGCCTTTCATAATACAATTTTTATGATACTCACGTTTACATTACATAAATTTCTTCGATAACTTATCTTAAGCTAGATTTTTTTTTGTTTGCTTTTGATTTTAAGCAATTATTTATCGATTTGTAGGAAATTTCGCTTCCAGACTGCACCTTGTCATTCGATCCTCACTTCACTCTTTTAAAAACGAGGGAGAAACGGGAATTTGATCTCTAGCTAATGATTGACCATCTCTGGATGGGAGATCTGCTTAGGAGGTAGTTTCAGGAAGGATCAAATTGAGACGGCAGTTTAAATTAGCTAAAGTCATTTTTGCTCAACATCTTTGGCAGAAAATCAGTGGGATTTAATTTTGTTATGCTTTTTGTTTGAAAATCTTATATTATATTATTTAGACATGGAGTCTTAACAAGAGAGAGAGAGAGAGAGAGAGAGAGAGAAGTTTTTTTTTTATATATTTCAAGAAGCGAGAATTAACTGCATACAATACATTTTAGTTTAACTACATTTTAGTTTTAAAAGTGAGAAATAAGGGTCGGGAGTCATCGATAACATATAAGAATATTTTAGAAATTTTACTAGTAAAGCATTTTTATTTCATTTATGTTGCCTTTTATCATAAACACAGAGTTATGTTCATTTAGTTTAAAAATATTTAGACACATTCACTGTAAAATTGTTTGTTGCAATGTGAATATTAACATTCTGTCTATTATTATTTATTTAGGTACTTTGGGATGTAAAGGACGCCCATACTATTTACTCTATTGGCTATGGACTATCGCTAATAGCTTTGGCCATCGCACTATGGATATTCCTGTACTTCAGGTATAAATATCTGAACTGTAAATGTATGCATATATTTCAACAATCTGTTGGTTCTGAATGAAAAACCGTTGAGATTTTTTTAAAGATATCTTTTAATAGTTTTTATGGTTAGAATAGTTATTTTAAGTGCCTTATGTACGTGTATTTAAAAACTTTTTTTGTAAATACCTGGAGTAAATTTTGTACATAATAGGGGTGTGAGGTGTTGTACATTCATTGGTTTGAGGTAGTAAATATTTCTCTCCAAGTAAGTGCATGTACTAGGGAATAACGAAAGTTCTAATATTAAAAATACAAATTACGATTTTTCTCCAGAGAAGTGCACTTATTCATTGAACTACTAATTAATATGACCCGCTATTTCAATTTACGACTTACTTCTTGTGTTCTTCAGTGGAAATATCTCGTTACTAAAAACTTAAAACTGAAACATCATATCCTCCTCCTCTCCCCAGTAAAATGATGATACATTAGAAACTACTATTACACGTTAACATTGATATCAGACGAAATAAATGCAAAGAAAAACATTTTCAACGCTCGCTTTGATTTCAGTAGTTAAACTCGAAGCATTTATATTTAATGTGTACATTTCTTAAATATCTATATTATATTAATTGAAGCAGTTCATCAAAAGATATTATATAAGTATTAGAGTTAATTCTGTTGCATAAGGAATATCTTGGCATTGATCTTCATTTCCAGAACCAGATTTCTACATTAATCTCCATGGAAACTAATCCGATTATTGAATAGACTCCGCAAACTTCGATATTTATAAAATGAATAATACTTAGTGATTGTGATTACCATTCGGAGTGAGAGAATGTTATAAGCTGACATATTTCCGGATAAAATTTTTTGCTGGAAGCAAAAAACATGGATACAGCTGTTAGTACATGCCAGAATTTTAAAGATAAATGAAAAAATTGCGATTCTAAAATAAAAGCTTGAAAATCTATCGAATAAATGGATATTCGAAAAATCTATGACCTTTGCATTACGGTGGTTTTGGTTTTATCGTTTTACGTCGTGCGATCTGCTTTTAACTCTGTAGTGAATATAATATATTTATGAAAACAGTAACTAAACAAATAATGGGACTAGATGGTCCAGGGAAATTTAAAAGATTTTTACGGATAACTTAGTATGTATGTTTAGGCATGGGCTGAAAAATAGGGGTTATGTATTTAGAAGGGCTGCTAAAAGAAAATCCTTAATTTAGCTATATAATCTACTAAACAGAACTGATTTATCAAACGTAAGAGTTTATTTATTTAAACAATTTGAATGCTAATCACTAAACGTAGGAAGGATTAGGAAAATACTTACGTAGGATGGCTATAAATTGAGTTTTCTTATTTAATAAATATGCTGCTTTATAAAATGCTCAACAAGTATTACATACATAAATACATACTCTTCTAAAAACGTCATACTTGCTTAAATAGGTTGCTATGTAACATT
This sequence comes from Octonoba sinensis, assembly GCA_038502835.1. NCBI lineage: Eukaryota > Metazoa > Arthropoda > Arachnida > Araneae > Uloboridae > Octonoba > Octonoba sinensis. The sequence goes on along the minus strand of CM076599.1, from coordinate 95,849,401 downwards.
TACTCGTGTTCATAAATAGGTAGCCAAAATAGGGTTACCTACCAAAGGCTGATAGAAAGGGCTTTAGCATTAAAAATAATCTGCTAAGTGGAAGCTTGCACAATTAGACCTTTATACAATCGTATATGTATACATACAGTCGAACCCCATCTGAACTTCACTATTTGGGTCGTTATATCAAATGGTAGCTGCATCTAATGAATTGATAATAATGTTCAAATGATTGCTTTTTTCTCTTTAAATTTCTTTAAAACATACCATATGAAATACCCGATATTTTTATGTGAATTAAAAGTTGTGAATGTAACTGTATGAAGAATAAAAATCAATAAGATAAGAAATACTCTTTAAATCTGACTGAAGTAAGGATTTTACGTGGCGATTTAAAATAGTTGTACTGCCAAATACATTGCAAAATATAAATCGCATAATAAGAGGTTATTTTAATTGAAATAGTATTTGCAGTAAACTAATTATAATCAAAAGAAAATGGATGAAAATCTTTTGTAAGTATGGTATAAAAATCTAGACATTTTAGGTATAAATAAAAATATCCTTATTGCGTGAATAGTATGGTGATGACGGGTCCATTTTTAAAAGAGTTTTCAATCTCTTTTAATAAGGGGTAAGATTTTTCTTGTCTTTGCGCCACATAAATACAACATTCCGAATTGACAGAACAGGAAAGTTCCTGTTTGTCTGGTTCAGACCCGTTATGAAGGTCGTTGATCATCTTCATGGTCTTTATTTATAATGTGAAATGACATTACCTTAAAAGAAAGTCACTGGGTTCTGAAAGAAAACCAACAAAGTCGTTTTAACGCCCTTGTAACGCAGTCGTTATAACGCGAGTTGACTGTGCAGAACTAGATGCTGCACATCATCTTTATAGTCATTTGTTCTACAGTTATGAGAATTAAGAAAAACAGTTCGCGTCTTGATAGTGCTCAAAGCGAAGACTTTAAACACCAATGTATCAATTTTGACTAGTATTTCCACGTTTTGGGCCGTGGTAGCCTAGTGGTTAGCACGTCGGACTTCCACCTGGAAGGTCGCGCGTTCGATACCCACTGAAGACCACCATGTATACTTGGGGATATGTGCATGTAAAATCCGTAGACCCCACTACCTCTTCCCGTGCGTAAGCAATCCTAAGGCCTCGGCTAGCAGGTAGGGGTCTGGTGGAGAAAAGTATTTCCACGTTGCTCGAATATACATTTTGACCATCCACAGTTCGTTTTGACGAGTTTTGCCGTGGTGCCTGTGTATACGTGCTATGTTTCTACTATACTGTGTAAATTAATTGTGACAAAGTAAAAAAAATGGTTTTTCCTCTTTCTTTAATTTTGTTTGTGTATAATTCTGTGCCGGTTTCGTATGAATCCTGACTAATTATTTTTATAAAGCATGACCTTTTGAGCAAAACTTACTCGTTAAATTTGTTGTGCCCAGCGGCTGTCTCTTCCGAAGTAAATATAAAAGGTAGAAAAAGAAAAACTCAACGTGAATAGAAATTAGAACACGATGACATGAATGCTGATTTTTTTTTTTTACATTACAAAGAAAATGAAAAAAACTGATTAAGGAGAAAAAAAGCGATAATTTCTAACTGTGTGCTTTTTAACGATTTGAGGGGTCCTAAATCCCCTCCTTGTTACATATTTTAAAATTATTAACGTTTATGACCTATGAGAAGAAATTTAACAGTTAAAGTAACTCTTTTTGTTCTCTAAATTAAATTAATGGCTTTAACATTATTTAAAAGGGAAAAACATAGAGAAGAGACCCTCTCCCAGAAAATGACGGGAATTTATAGAAAACCAGGTGTTATATTTGGATTCAGGAAGTCATTTTACATAGTATATTCGCCCGTGCCGGGCATTTTCTCGCGGAGCGTTCTTAATCAATCATAGATAATACTCAAAACCACACTGAGTATATAAAGTTGTAACATAAAGTTGTAGTTAGAATAAACAAATAAGGAAAAATTCAAAGTAGAAAGATCTTCTAAAGCGTATTTTTCTTTCATGATTTTTTTTTTCAATTTTCTCCTATATATCCACAAAGATATGTCCACGAAGTAAGTTCCGTTTGGTTATATTGAAAAAAGTGTACAGATACAGAAAAAATATTTATTGTACAAAAATCTGCAACTGTTAGACTACTTTTCTTCATAGCTTCCGAAATTTTGTAGACACTTGTTATAGCGTGGCACAAGTTTTTGTATGCCTTCTTTATAGAAGGTTGTCGCCTGTGTTTTCAACAATGTGGTAACATGTTCTTTCAGCTCGGCATCATCGTTGAAGTGTTGACCACCAGAGAAAGATTTTAGGTGTAAGGAGAAATGAAAGTCGCTAAGGAGCGAGATCCGGGCTGTACGGAGGGAGGATGATCAAACACGTCCCAGTAAAATTCCTGTAGGAGTTTTTTCTGGCACTTTCGCAGTGTGAGGTCGGGCATTATCGTGAAAAAAAATAACACCTTTTGACAGTAATCCTCGGCGCTTGTTCTGTATTGCACGGCGCAATTTCTTAATGGTCTCGCAGTAAAAATGTGCATTGATTGTTTGGCGTGGTCGTAAGCAATCAATCAGCAAAATGCCTTTTCTGTCCCAAAAAACGGTGCACATGACTTTTCGAGGTATCGAGATTTACTTAGGCTTAACATTTGTGTGGGACGAAATGTGCATCTATTCCATTGATTGCCGTTTATTTGCAGGGGTGTCATAAGATACCCAAGTTTCATCCCCCGTGACTATCCGAGAAAAAAATCATCACCGTCTTCATTGTAGCGTGTCAAAAACTGAAATGCACTGCCCATCCGTTGTTTTTTGTGTTGTTCAGTAAGAATTTTGGGTACCCAACGAGAGCAAAGTTTTCGAAATTTCAGTTTTTCAGTAACAATTTTATGAATTAGTGATCGTGAGATTTGCGGAAATTCCATAGCAATAGTACTAATTGCAAACTTACGGTTTTGCTTAAGCTTCTCTTCAATTGCGTGAACCAGTTCACCAGTAACCAAAGACGGGCGTCTACGTCGTTCTTCATGGTGCACTTCACCACGTCCTTCATGGAACTGTTTGACCCATCTAACCATTGAATCACTCGTAGCATTTTGCCGGTAAACCTCGCAGATTTGCCGATAAATTTCACTTGGCTTAACTTTATTTGCATTTAGGGAACGAATCACAGATCTGTTTTCACAAACGGCGGCATTTTCTATTAAGGCTGACATTATAAAGGAGCACTACAAAGAACACGTCGGCAGCAGCGATCTGAAAATATCGTACATATTTCTTCTTCTCGATTCAGAGTAACTGCCGCGCATGCGCGGAACTGCGATCGCAATGCTGCCGCGGATAGAAATAGAAACGGAACTTACTTTGTGGATATATTGCGTATATAGATATATAAACAAGATTTACTTGATGCAATTGAAATTTCAGAACAAAGAGAAATTAGGCAGTCCTAAACGAGAATTGATTTCTGTAGATATGTCTTTTGTTTGTATATTTTCATGGGTTTTTCGCAACAGTAAGAAGGTATATTCAAATATGCGAAGCATTTCGCGTACTTGAATATGTTTTAAAACGGCTTTCACACTCCGTTTTGAAAAATAGATTTGTAAAGTTATTTCCATAAAATTGCCTATTTGATAAAACGAATTTGTTTTTAGGAAAGTAGTTTAATTTTACTATTATTATTAAGAAGTGCTTCTTATTTTTAAAAAAAATTAAACCTTGAACGAACCTATTTACGAAGACATTGTATTCAGAACTAATTTTAATGTTATTATAATTTTTGCATTTAAGTGGACCTATATTTAGGATTAAGAGTCGTTTAGAAACAGAAAGAAAAACTAAATATTTGCAAAAACTATTTGTTTTTTCAATCGTCCTTTTTAATGAAGTGCTTTTATTGTGCTAGTCGTTTACATTTTAATTTCACGCATTTTTTTTTTTAGGAAAGACGTTTTTTCTTACAAAAACAAAAGCCTTCCTTTTATTGTTCGACAGACATTCTTTCAAACAGTTATCTTTTTGTAGAAGAAAATCTGGATCTTCTTTGTTCCTTAAAACTTCTCAAAAAATTCGTCACTTTGTTTCATCCGTGCATCAAAGGCATTAAGAGTTTGTCGCCTCCATTTCCTTTCGTTCCGAAAAAAGAATGCAGCCGAACGGAAGCCCTTCCAGTTTTTCGAACAAGAAGATTGATCAATTGTTTCGAACTTTGACTGCTGCCCGCTAAGTGTCCTATCCGACGAACGCTATTAATCAGAAAAGGGAAAAGCTTTTTGCGCTGCCTCAAATAATATTTCAGAAAGTGAAGAACTCTCTTGGGCTTTGTCTCTGCTTCTAAACTGCGAGAGATTAACAGTGATTTGAATAATAAAACAGCATAAAATTTGCGATTTGGCACTATAACCATATACTGTATTAAAATCAGATTTTATGATATCTTGTACTTTAACCCATAAAATTATGCATGAAGGCAAAATTTTATTAAATATAAATGATAAAAAATTGAAAAAAAAAATCCCTTAAAATTTTCCTTTTTCTCCTGCTACATTGCAGTCAGTTTTAAAAGGTTGCGTGATAAGTTTTGGATAGTGTATATAAATTGTAAATGCCAATTTGAGTGGTTGTGTTCTTTTAAACACCAGCCCACACCTGATAAAAATTAAACGTACTGCAGGACTAAGAACGAGAACAAGTAATTATCTAATCTTTCTTTGCATATAGGGACATTTCACAGTGTTTTGGAGATTATGTAGAATCCGTAACATTTATATTTATATATCCTTATATTTTCTATAAATTAAAAAATGGTTTCAAGACATAATTACATATAGGTGCTTAACAAAACAGTTTTTAGGTTTCTTTAAAACTTATAGAAAATAAAAATACAAGAATATATTTATGCATGTTACGAACTCTTCATGATATACCAAATGCGGTGAAATGGCCTATCATCATCTTAGGTTTGTGGATTAAACTTTACTGTGCTACTCTTGAATTTAAAAAATATTAATAATGAACACATTTTAAAAAAGGTGTTTAGGTGTTGTTCACTTGACGCTAAGGAAAGATGCAATTATCCTAAAAACCAGTTTGCGAATTTCAATGATTAAATGTTTTTATTACGCCATTTAACGTTGTTTTCCCCATTTTTACTGCGTTTTACCTTTAAAGTTACCTTTTTTCAGTTATAGATTTTGTATTGCTTCTGTGGCTATTTTTTTCATTTATAACTAATTGTAATTTCTTTTCGTAAAAAAATCGTTGAACGATTCTTATTCTTATTAATTCTTGTATGCACACTCTCTCACACTCACCCACACTCATGTGTATATATATATATATATGTTATTCGAACATAAATTAAAATGAATTAATATTAAAATTAATAAAAACGTGGTATTTTTCAAGCAAAGTCGTTCTTCCACCATTGTGGTGCTGCTCATTAAAAACGGAAGGTGCTCCCTTGTAACTTTAAATTCAGTTGGTCATTTCCATTTGAGCTCGTTAAACCGTCATCAGAAATAAAAACACAACGTGGTTTGATATTCTTCTTCAGAACACTTTTGTAAGTAAACCAATATCAAAAATAATCTCAGAGCAAAACAAGCTACTCGTGCAAAAAAAATTTCGTTAGTGAGAATTTTCATCTGCGTTACCTAGTACGCATTCGTACGTTCAACACGCTAGTCTTAAACAGGAGATCGCAATGGAAGGGGAGATGCAAACGATTGATATTGATACAGTCACATCAATGAAAAAAGAAATTCTTACTTCAAGAACAGTAGATGCCCAATAAGTTAAAGTAAACTTTTTAACAAAAAATATTCATAATTCATAGCTAATATCGAAAATGCCGGTATTTTATCTGATCAAACATCGGTTTCACGAAATAGTAAAACAGCACAAAATCCTGGTATTCGATACCGGTACACTGGTATTGCAATCACTAGTAGAAACAGGGGTTACCACAGGGGGTAGCATGGCGCAACTTGCGCCATCAGGAAAATTTTTGGGTGGGATTTTGAATTTTTTTTTTTTTGGGGGGGGGGGGGGAAATAAAAGTATTGAAATATTCGAAAAAGTTCTTTGCATGTTTAAAGAGGAAGTTCAAGGAACACAACATCCTGCAAATCCAAAACCGAAGAAGTCGAAAAATAAAAAGGTTCATGGACGAACTCTCGGTTGATGAGACGCTAAACAAGCCAATTGCGAAGCTTAGAGTACTCGATTCTCTAATACTTCAGCTACAAGATCGTTTTCCTGAAAGCTCGCTGAATATTGTCAAACAAATGACATACTTTTCTCGTGAAGGGTTGATGAATATTGCTGAAAATGTGGAAGGAGCTCTGAGCTCAATTCAAATCAATGACTTGTGCGAATTCTATGGAATTGACGGGGAAGAAGTTATTGAAGAAATAAATGTGTTCAGTCAGCTTTATAAAATAAGTTACACTACCCTTGACTTATCGGATGTGCTGAGCTCGCCTGACGAAGAGACAAGTAATAAAAATGAAGAAGATTACTCCCCTGACCATGACTGCGACGACATCCCAGACAAGATGTCAAACGAAAGATTTCTTGATCAGTGGATTAAGAAAGGGTTTATTAGACCATATAGGTGTGTAATAAACATGTCGTCAGGCTTCCGAAATCTAACAATGCTATACCAAATTATTCTTTCGTTGCCAGCAACAAGCTGTTCTGCTGAAAGAACAATGAGCAGATTAAAAATTGCTAAGAACAGACTCCGAAGCAGCATGGGAGATGTTTGGTTGTCCAACATGCGCGTTTTAACAACCGAAAAGGACATTCTGAAGGCAATCTCTAATGTTGATGTAATAGAAAAATTTGCTTCAACAAGCGCAAAGAACAAAATTACTTCTCCTTAAAGCACATCAAGATCTTAAGAATTAATGTATTATAATCTATAAAAGACACCACTTGTCAAATATTACTTTTTCTGAGTTTTCATTTGTAGTTTTTGTTCAACTGACATGTTTGATGGAATTTAACTTTTCAATTGCTAAGCTTTCGTTGTGTACCTGTACCTGTACCTAACACTTAATATATTATGATATAGCCTAAGTATAAATATATATAGTATATAGATATTATATACATATATTAATTTTTTTTCTTTTTAGTGGCAAATATTAATGCGAGTATTAGTATGTATACTTAGTAGTTGCAACGATACAACTGGTTGGCCCATGTCCCCAAGGTAGTGCAGTTATAATCGAGTTACATCAGGCATTTCTTATGTCTAACAGAAATATTGTTAAAAGTTATTTAAAAAATTACTTAGCTTAGAACCATTCGCAATTCTTTTACAGCAATTCGTAAGTAAAATATTTTAAAAAGAAAATAATAGAAATTGACCTGTTAGTGAAACCCCTAATTTTCACCATTTTCCCCCCAACCCTCATATTCAATAGAATTCCGAAAACATGAAGGATGCCGTTAAAAAACCGCGTAAAATGTTCTTTTTTTTTTGCCATTTTCAACCCCTCCCACTTGAGGTAAATTTGGGGAAATTTCCTATAAACGTAGTTAACGTGACGCTAGCCTGTAACACCTCCCCTTAAAGTGCGTCACGTGGCTTTTGAACTGCCCCAAGAGTATGGTAAAATTTCTTTTTTGGGGGGAAGCTGCGCCATAACCTTTGGGGGGGAATGGGCACCCCTGAGTAGAAACGTATCAAGACGCAAATTAACTTATATAAAATAAAAAGCTTTTCTAATCGATAAGTTAAGGTAGTAAAATTCTTTGGAAACTTTACGCTGTATTTTTTTTTTTTTTTCGTTTTTTAGCCTACTTTCCCGTAAAAGTAAAAAAAAATAATAATAAAGCATGAAAGAAGGCTTAATGTATCGTGAAAATATCGTTAAAAATCAAGAAAAGTCAAAAATAAGTGAAGTAATTAAATAAAGATTGAAAAATAAAAAATTTGAAAGTAGGGTATTGAGATGGGGAAAAAGTGTGTCTGTCGGTCTGTCGGTCTGTCTGTCGGTCTGTCTGTCTGTCTGTCGGTCTGTCCCCCCCTAATAACTTTTGAACGAATTGTCCGATTCAAAAAATTCTTTTTGCATTCGAAAGATCTCGGCGAGGACATCTCATTTCTATATTTTACTTTTTGATTTGAACAATTTTTTGTTCAATTTTGAACAGTTCAAAAAATTTTAACATTAGCGCCTATGGACAAAATTGAAGCAAATTCTGTAAACTCTGGGCACAAGAGCCAAGTTCCTATTGCAAGCTTATTGAAAGGAGTTCTCGGCGTGAAATATTGATTTGAACAGTTTTTGTTCATTTTTGAACAGTTCAAAAAATTAACACAGAGCTTACGGGGAAATTTCAACCCTATATAAATCCTGATCTAACGGACCGATTTGCTTGGAACAAACTTTATCGGAAAGCTCTTATAACGTAGAACATGTAGAAATAGAAAGTTTATCCAGACCTTACGAGCCTATTTTGCTATGAAATTTTTTGATCGGGATTTTCAAGGATATTTCTCAGTGACTCAATGAGTGAAATAATGAATGAATGAATAAATGAAAGGGTGAAAGAATAAATCAATGAATAAATGAATGAGGAAAAGAATGAATGAATATATTATTGAATAAATGAAAATATAAATAAATGAGTGAATAAATACATGAATGCGTAAATGAATGAATAAACACTTGAATGAGGTAACGAATGAATGAGTAAATGCATGGCTGAATAAAAGAAAGAATGAATGAGTGAGTGAATGAATATGTATTATCCGTTGAAAAAGGTATACTTTCAATAATTAGAACTAAAGATAAATAAGAAAGGGAGAGAAAGAGATAGCTAGATTATAAATTTGAATTTGGTGTATACGGGAAAGTAGGCTCGTATAGTTCTAGACGGAACTTCTTGTTATACCTGTGATATGAAGAGTTCCTTGAAACCTCACGACTCCCGTATGTAATTTTCATTGAAAAAGTACCCTGTAATAAAACTCCATATAGATTCTTATTAACTTCGTATTCAAACCAAGATATTTTACTACTTTAATTCGTTTCAATCAACATTTCTCTAATAATTCTCTACTATTTTTATCATCTTCATCTGGCAGTTTTTAAGATTGATAATCATTTATTCAAGTACTTTCATAAATCTCTTTCAATGCAGATTGATTTATAATGATTAGATTTAAGTATTGTGGCCTCAAAGTACGTTGAATGAATTTTAAATGTTTACTGTCTTAAAAGAAAGAAAGTAACTGATGGCATAGTTCATTAAAAATTGATACCAGTCATACTAAGATCAGCTCTGGCTAAAATTGCTTCCTTATATCGCCGTTCCGGAAGAACAGTAACGTAAATGCAAAAACTTCAATTTTACAGGAGAGTAAAAAAGCGATTTTCAGTTGTATAAAACGTATAATTGAAAAAGGTGTAAATGAAAGAAAATAATTGTATATTGAGTGAAACTGTGTAGGATATATACTTTACTTTTATTTACCAGGGATTAGGATTTAATCACCCTAATCTCAACCCCTAAGTGCAGTTACGTCATTGTTTCTCTAAAAATTGTTCGTTGTTCTAGAAGACACGAACTGTCGTTCTACAGTTACGTTCATGTTCCCCTGTGGAAGGGATGTGTTTTTGATATTTTCTATAGAATTATTTGCATTTGACACATTTTTGCAGTTACGTCAATGTTCTCCGGAACGGCGTTATGCTCTTAACTATACAAAAAAGCTATACATTTATCAACTCTTATTGTCTTCCCTGTAATAAATCATCAGAAATCACGTAAGGAAGGAAGAAGAAATCCAGATTAAAGTTTTCAAGCCTAAATTCTTCAATTTTTTTTTCTAGTTAGGAAACATCGTGTGTCTGAAACTCCTAAAGGAGTGACAACCGTCTCGTTTGACTTTGAGCGATGATCTCCGGAATGGTTTCGTTTTAGTTTGTGAATTGAATCAAATATTTTTTTCTTCATAGAAGTCTACTATAAAATTGTCAGAAAGAGGCGTCAAACTGAATATCCAAGTTATCGTTTGTTTTATCTATAAAAAGCCAAGATGTTTAAGTGGTTCTTTGTGAACTACATCAGACTCAAAAAATAGGAACATTTAGATGAGTATTGTTACTAGTTTAATGTGTAGGAAAAAGTTCGAAGATTATGGGACGTTTTTGGTGAATCATGTCGTTCGACGCCGCTGCCTCGACGCTGTTATTTTGACGTCGATCCTTTGAAGCCATTGCTTCGACACCACATTACTTTCGACGCGGTTTATTTCGACGCCTTAGTTTTCGATATTATTTATTTATTTTATATTTTTAAATTTTTAAAAAAATTTTGTTATGTTATTTCAGTATTTATTACCCCGATTTGAATGTTATTTTATTACAATGATTATTACAATATAAAGAAAAAAATTGCGAAAAGTAGAATTTCGAAGTCCAGTCCTTTTCTCCGATATGGTTGAGTTCATTTGCAATTTTCATTTGAATTTAATTTCGAAGTTTTATTTAATTTATGTGAATTTTTTAATTATAACTAACAGAAAATAGGCAATAAAATATAATTTTTATGTTTGTTAATTAAAAAGAAGCTTCGTCAAAATGGACGGTACATCGAAGAAACAGCTCAGAATAAAATATGCGTCAAATGGACGGCGTGGAAAGAACCGCGTCGAGGTGACCAGTAACGTTTTTTTTTTTTTTTCTAGATATCTGAGTAGATTCGTAAAAATTAATATGCCATTTTCATTAGCTAGTTCCTTGTTTAGTACATACGTTTACCTAAATTTCAGCTGAATGAGTATATACAGGGTGACCGAGAAGCTTATTAAGTTGTTACTGCATATGTTACATCCGTCTAAATGCTGTAACATATTTTCTTAGACAAAAAAAAGTAAGCGATATGTCTGAAACACTTTAGAAACTATGAGAAATATTTCTAATTTACCCTAATTTGGCGAAATTAGAAAAAGAAAATAAGCAAGAATTGAAACGTAACAAGGACATTCAAAACTTATTTCTTTGCAATAATTTCTACCACTATTTAAACCACCATGTATTCCGCAAGAGTTATAAAAAACCAGTACCTTTATATTTTTATCAAAATTTATTAAAATGGGAACTATTTTCTCTTATTAAATAGTAAATTTCCGTATTTAAATATTTGACGTTACAATTGAAGGAAAACGTTATATACAATTGCATACCCTTTTCAATTCTAATTTATAAAGATTTATTGTAAATTTATAACCGCAAAACTATGCTTTGGAAATAAATAAAAAAGTTTATAACTTTACGTTTATATATTTTTATTTTTAAAATAACTAAAGTGACTTTTACTTTTACGCATAGTTAACTTTTTGTGAAATTACGAAAATAATTTTTGGACATCACACAATTACAATTTTTATGTTAGTATTTTTTTTTTTTTCTGTTTTTTTTTTATCTTATAGATGCACGAATTCAAAAACTCTTGTTTACATAAGGTTGACTGCTCATTTGAAATATTAATGATCATGTTATAGCTCGTTGATCTTTCTAAAACATATTTCCTGCCCCCACTTCCCATTTTTTCCTTTTTTTACAGCGATAAAAATAAAAGGCACTTTTTCGGAAAGAACGTCTGATATTAAAGCATCAAATAATAATAAGAATAAATAATAGTAACAATGATAATTTTCATGGCGCTTTATAGAATAAAATTTAACAAATAAATGTATTTCCAAATAAAAACATACAAAGTAAAAATTCCGAGTAAACATTGTTTTAACACAAAAAATGAATTCAGAAAAATTATTATTTTTTTTTTTTTGTTAAACCAAGAAATGTATGCATTTAAATATCTCTGTCATTGAAAAATATACAATTTAAATATCAAATACAGATATTTCGGGCATAAAGCAAGAGTCTAGTTAAATGACTGGTAAAAAAAATGGCTTTTTTTATTCTCATTTAAGGCAAATGAAAAATCGCAACAAAGTTCCAAAACTATCATTATCCATCCTAGTCATTGACACATTTATCATCAGCAGATAAAAAATATTAATCCTCGATTACTTTTCCCCTCAACTCTTCATTTCTAACACCTTTAGCAGAACGAACTGCTTAAGGACGTTGCGCCGTTGACGTTGAAGCTTCGACTTTGAGTGATGATCTCCCAAACAGCTTTTAAGAAAGCTCTCTCACCATGTTTGCGCGTTGATGCGATTATGCGCTTTTTGCCGAGCTCTCCGCTTTTATCTCGTCACAAAGACGCTTCGGCCGGAAGAAATACTCCGCCTCTGGCTGCTCCAATCGCAGAATTTTCGCCGCAATATTCATCAGTGCTTGTTTCTTTTTTGGCGCAAATATTAGTTTATCTCCTATAGCGTAAGAGAAATAGGCCCCAATTCGGAGTTGTTAATTCCTAATCTTCATCATTCTTCGATAATATTTCCAACTGGATGAATTAAGTACATCAGTAATTATAGTTTTGGAATGATTAGTGTCAAGGTGGTAGATAATTATAGGGTCGTTTTATGCGTAAAAGTTTATTGTTTGGTAAATAATCACTTTTTTAAAAAGTTAGTATTATTTTGCATGTCCTTCTTTCTTTTCTCTTTTCTTCTTCTTCTTCATCATCATCAGCTCATTTTTTTAAAAAAAGCTTTTAATATTTGATAAATAATTACTTTCTTATTGTGGTTTGTGCTCTTAAGTGTCTCCTCATGATGAACGATGGCAAGAAATTTTTTTTTTCTGATTTGTTTCTTTTTAATTGTTTTAAATTGCTTCTTGTTAATATCATTCTGCTAGCTGTTTTACAACTCAGATTTCAAGAGAACGCCATGTTAGATCTCAGCAAAACAGACGGCACTGACGTGAAATGCTCTCTTGTACGCATGCTAGACATTGAAAACGTGATAAGCCCTACAGAGCCTGTGTCGTCGGCAGTGCCTTTGTCTCTGAGATCGAGTTGTTAAAATGTAAGCCTTACTTGACAACCAGCCGCGCTTTTTTTAATCATTATACATCTACTCTGAATTCATTAGAAATAAAAAAGCAAATCTAAACAGAAAATGCTCAAAATGAATCGCGTCCAATGAAATCCAAAAATAAAAAAATAAATATAGCCAATCGTTTAAAAAACCTTTCTTGTGAAGACAAACTTCACTTTTGAGACGATGTTTTTTTATCGCAATGAAGTTTTACAGTTTTTTTAATAACCTAACTATATTGTAGTATGTCCACTTATTCGACACATCACAACGTAATAATTATTCTTATTTTATTAATTTATTTATTTTTTTATTTGTACAAACTTAGAGGTTAGCAAATACGAATCTAGTGAAAATATATTTTTTTTTCATGCATTATCTTATATATAAGCCGTTAAGTGTCTGTTTGTCGCCGATAGATTATTCCGAATTTCTTACTCCAAGAAAACTGCATCGTGCTGCCATCTACACAATTGTTTCTATAATGAAAACGACTGCTAATCAAAACATTTCTCTAGCATTTTGAGTGAGGCATCACTATATTTGCAATCTCCGTTGAAAATTAATGCGAGTTTAATTTAATCCTTCTTTCTTTGTTTTAAGTTATGTATCACCTGTTCTTTTTATATATATTAAAGTGGCAGCGCTCTTTTTTCTAGTTTCGTTAAAACTATTGTTTTGACGATGATTATGTTGGATATAAATAAATATTTTTCGCAAAAAATTTGATTATATATTAAATAATATTTTTATTTTACAGATTATTAAAACTTAGATGTTTTTTTTTTTTTCGGTAAGAATATTTTTTCCGAAATTATTATATGTTTATTATTTATTCATTAAACTTTACTGTTCTACCTGATAAATATCTCTTTGATTTGATGTGCATTTCCGGTTACTGGGAGAATTGTATATTTGTAATATCTAGAACAGCGGTCATTTCTTATGACCGCCGAACTTACTAGTTTTACTATATCCATACATACTTTTCTTTCTTTCCTTCTTTTCCTCTTCTTTGTCTGCTTCTTTCTGTGTATTTAATGTTTTAATTAATCTTTTATGCTTCAATAATATTCGAAAGTTTTTAAAACTTTGATTTTGATCGTAATAATATATTATTTCCTTCTAGCGACTTGCGTTGCCTCCGCAATACGATCCACACCAACCTTATGGTGACGTATCTTTTCAGCGACCTTACATGGATCATCACTGCATGTTTGCAGTCCAGCTCATCACCGGAAGCTAACAAAGTAAGCAGATTAAATATTTTCGAAACACCAATATCAAGAAAAAAAGCCTTAGTTATAGGATAATCAGAAAAATATGGATTAAAGCACTTGTAAGTTAACTTCTTTGATAGGAAAGTGTTGACCTGTTAGATATCCCTAGCTGCTAAATAGGGTTGGCACTAAAAGAAAAACTCTGAAATTCAACGACGTCAGACTCAGTGAACCAATGATTGATATTTAAAAATCCCACGCGCAAAAAACAGGGTGGAGCTTAACGCGTCATTCTACGACGTCACATTTTAGGTTTCACTGTAGACTTCGCGTTGCTCTTAACTAGTTGGCTTTCTTCTCTTCATTATTTTATTGTTACCTTGAAATTACTACTTTATTATGGAGTCTAGATTTCTAAAAGTTCAATCAAGCAACGGGCCTAAAGGGACCTCAATGATGTTATTTCATTTCATCCAATTTTATGCAGCGAAATTCCCAACTTGGTAACTTTTATCGCTTGCGAACATTTTCAAGGCAAACCTGATGCGGTTGATTTCTTGCCCTACCAGTTTTCCTTGGCGAACATCCGTGAAACTCAAACCACGGGGCTCTCGCTCCTATTGCAGCAAAATATTGTATTACGATTAGAGTGATGAAGTTTTTTTCTAAAGTGTGACGCGCGTGCGCAAAAAAACTTTGCGTCGCTTACTGCACTTGAACTTTAAAAATTATTTTTAAATACTTATCGCAGAATTTTTTATTTTATTTTTTTTGCTTAGATGATGTTTGTAGACGTTATTCCATTAAGTAAAATAAAAAGCAAAAAATCAAAAACTTCATTATTGTGTTGAAGGAAAGGCTATGTTTTTGTGTGACTTTCGTACAGCCGAAATAAAATGCAGATGAGAAGAATATGAGAAAACGACCGTTATCGAAGCACAAATTGCAAAAATATTGCATAATCTTTTTTTTATCAACGTGAAAACGCTTTGCGCTTTCGGACTAAGCAGTAGCCATGGCTTCATAAGTTACCAGGAGAATTTCGCAAAGGACTCCTGCGTATTTACATGGGAAAAAAAGCTCCATTTTCATAATTACTCTTTGAATTTGTGGAAAGATAAAGTGAAAATATGATTATTTTTCAACCCGCCAATCTTGTCATTCAGAAATGTACAATTTTTTGGGAAACACTTGAACAGAAAATTCAATTTCCTTTTCGTCTTTCAAAATGAAAAATTTTCTGGCCTGAAGTAAAACTCATTAAACAAACCATCCCCGAATACTTTTTAATACTGAAAACTTTTTCATTTTTATTCCGAATTTCATTTTTATGTAAGTAATTTCAATTCCAAATTTTTGTTTATTTTCCGGAAAGAACTGATTTCTTTCTTATATGATGACACTACAGCTGTACTTAAATATCTGAATATTTATATCAAATAGGAAATCCAGAATAAGTTTTGAACTTTTGTAAGGATTTATTCTTCAAAATTGATCGAACAGTTGTAAACTACCGAGCAACAACTGCATTTATAATTCTTACCTAAAAGTTTTGTACTGCTGAATAAATCGTCCTAAACTAAATGAATCTATTTTCTAGTATACCTACGCCGATTTTCTTACATCAGCTGTATCTTTCCTTGACAGAATTGCAGCCTTATTCACCAACCGATTTGAACCTTTGTCAGACACTCGAACCGCCGATTTAAACGTTCTGGTTGGTTGAGGAACACTTTGATCTGCAGTTCAAATCGGCTTGTCAATAAGGCCGTTAGGCATTATTTCAAACGAACCTTTTTAACAGTCAAAATAATTTTCTGGAAAACAGAAGGATCTATTTTATGCAAAAAGAAAGCTGTTAGAGAAAGTGAATTTCATGTTGTTTGTATTTTAACTAGTAGTTAGGTACCATGTTTCAACTAATGAAGTTCATAACGATTGCTGCCATTTCTTTTTTATAATAATTATTTTTTTTTATATTTTAGAAAGAAACAATTTAAATTCAAGTACATTTTTATTGAATATTTAAGGAAACAAACGCATAAGGGAAAGAAATTATAGAGCCGAATTTTAATTAAAATTTCCCCAACGTAAAATGTTGGATATGAAGAGATAAATTGTCTATAAATGAGTCAATAAATAACTTTAAAACATTTTTTTACTATAATTTGCAAAGACTCTTAATTTTAAGCTATAAAAAACTTTATTTCGTAAAAAAAAAAGAGTTATTTTGCTTCATTGCCAATAAAAAAATTTAATCTTAAAAGTTCAGAATTAAAATAATAATAGTAATAAAATATAATTAATCATTATTATCAAATGTTTTTCCTAGAAAAAGTAAAAGTATTTTAAATATATTAAATTAGATCTCACAGGGAATTAATCTTTTTGCGAATGCTATGTCGAAGAAAAACGTTGCTCTAAATGTTATCCATATACACATTTTTTCTACTTTTTGCAAAGGAAAAAATTAAATGTATATATGCAATCTCTTCAATGATGTCGATTTGCATATTTAAATCTAACCCAAATGCTGAAAAATATTTTTCATTGTCTTTAATTTTTTTTCATTAAAAAGGTCTCTCGTAGATAAACATTAATGATAATTTTTTTTTAACTGCTCAAAAGTAACACCGAATTGAAAATTCGTGGTAAAGCAGTCGTTATTATTATTTTTCTTTTTGAATTGTTAAAAAGTAGAGGAAAATCAGATCATAAAATGAAACATGAGAATGAAAGCCCAGATCTTTCGAACAAAATGAGTTTTACTTCTTGCATTGGACTACTTTCTGCGAAGTTATTAGAAGGCAGACGAATATTTGGTACGTATCACACCCGACCTTTAAATGAAATGATGACCATCAAATTCATTTTAAAATATATATTCTATCAACTAAT
This sequence comes from Octonoba sinensis, assembly GCA_038502835.1. Lineage (NCBI taxonomy): Eukaryota > Metazoa > Arthropoda > Arachnida > Araneae > Uloboridae > Octonoba > Octonoba sinensis. Next base: position 95,832,285 of record CM076599.1, on the reverse strand, counting down.
TTTGTTTTATGATATTTTTTTCGTTTTCAGAGACATTTTTCCAAGCGTCAAGCTTATTTTAGGGCCTTTATTTAATTTATAAACTTGTTTTTCTTTAATTTTACTGGCGAGTACGTTGAAAAATGCAAAAATTTAAATCGAGATCTTGTAGAAGAACCTAAATACATACGTCTTTACTAGAATTTTGTAAAATTATCCTTGTTTGTATCTGCGTAATAAATTCATCGTGAAACGATGCATTCTCTTCTTTAGTTATTCCCTGACTTTTTCTTTCATTTTAAACTAAACAAATTGATTTCAAAATTCATTTTGTTTCACTTGAATATTTTGACAGCGTGAAGTGGCAGCTAATACCCGCAGCTCTTTAATTTTTTAAAAATTATTTTGTTTGTGTGTGATAAAGTATAACAAGCCTGTAGCCAGACTCTGACTCCAGGGAGGGGGGGGGGGGGACTTTTGGACAAGAGGGGCAGACTAGTTTTTCACTTTTTTTCTAACATGTTAAAATTTATGCTCCATTTTGGGCGTTTTCTTAAAATTTAAATTAATAATTTATTTAATAATTAATACAATTATTTAATTTTTTAATTGATTAATTAAACAATTAATTAATGAAACTAATACTAATTTAATTCAATACTGAAATTATTTGATCTTAAAAGAAATACTTGATTAAAACTTACAAAAGGCAGAATTGAATTTTTAAAGCCTATTCTAAGAATGTCTTTTGTAAATTAATAAAACATAAGAATTAACATAAAAAAGTGAAAATTTTTTAAAGATAATTTTAATGCGAACGATCATTCAAAGTAAGATATTGAAGCATAAAACATGTATCGGTATGTTACAGTAAAATGCTGGACTGCCCATGATCCTTTCATTAGTGCCTGGTTAGATTGAAAACAGGGGGGAAAAAAGAGCTGAAGAAAGGAAAAAGTTCATGTTTTTTTTTTTCTTCTAAAATTTGAATTAAGAGATAAAGGTGCGTGGGAACAGGATTTTTTCTATATGATTTGCATTTAAACAAATCAAAAACAGAAATACCATAGATTATTAAGGTCTGCACGCTAAGACGGGCAAAACATTTTCCAGGTCGGGCATTGCCCGACCTGGCCCCCCTCTGGCTACGGGCCTGAAGTATAATATTATTCAGTTTCTAAAGTAAAATAAAGTAATGAATTGATATAAAAACTTCGTCTTTGAATTTAAATTTCACGTATGCTTTGAGTTTAACGTAGGAAAAAGTTTACTTTACTGACAAATAATTTGGTAAATATTATAACTTTACTGTAAAGCTCTACGAATCGTTTAGTTCTCAAACAATTTTTGAAGTATTAGCCGCAATAGTTGCGAAACCACTTTAAGATTGATAGTTCCAAAAATCCAAAATTTCCACCGTGATAATTTTTGTTTATTCCAAAGGATAACAAAATAAATAAAATGTAAACGAGTTATCAATTACTATTATGACAAAAAAAAAAAAAAAACTGATTTTTTTTTCTGTGCATATTATATCATTAACAATGAAACTTAACCAGTGACCATTAACCAGTGATAGATAATTGTAAAGACTATTGAAGAACTCAGATATCTTGAAAATAATTTTAATATTAAGAGGAGCGTCTACGGAAAATACGACAGGAAATATTATACTTAATGATATATAAGGCAATCGACTCAATGTTCAGCATAAATATTAACAGTTTAATACATAACATAAATCACGCAATCGTGATCATCAAATAACAGCTCCAGAGGGGGTAATAGAGTTCCAAGCCAATTATTTGTTGCTACTGATGGCAATCATTGATAGGATCTAAGGGAAATGAAACGCAAGCAAACGACCCATTAATTGTTACTGTCCGTTAAGATAAATACTAAGAGAGCGGACGGAAATTCCCGAAATATCCACATTACAGTTGTTAAGATGTGGAATTCCGTTAGACACTTTTGTTGTTATGTATCACAACTTGCAGTGATTCTTATTGTTGTCGTATGATTGAGTTTAGTGCGGGGAGTGATACCTTTTGTCTATAATTACTTTGTACTAAAACATTACTTTTCTACGGATATATTTTTGCTCTTATAATGAGAACATTTAAGACGCGGTCTTCGTGTATTTACATTGTAGTAATGATTATACTCTGAAAGTAAAGTTAATTGCTTTAAGTAGAAGTTGGCAGATTAAGTGCTTTAAGCTGTAAAGTTGCTAGTTTTGATTTTACAGCTAGTAATTTCGACTAGAATTTTTTTTATGACATCATAATTAATATATTTAGGAGGTTAGCGGATTATCTTACATTGTTATTTGCTTTTTGAATGTATATAATGATTTTTTTATGCACCTTTTAAGGAATCCTTTCATTAGGGAAACGGTAAAGTTTAGTTCTCTCTGTCACATAAGGTACAGCTGCTGCTTTTAGTCTTGGTGGCACTTGCGTCCAGTGTTCTATCTATCAGCCAATGGAAATACCTTCTCTCGCTAATAATACAATGTTTGGGAAAAGGTTTAATGACACCTAACTTTTTAAAAAATAAAATTTTCAATGACTGTACAAGTATTACGAACAAAGACGTAGCTTTGATTACTTTTTAAAAATTTATAATCAGTAATAATTCATAATGCAGTAATGCCAATGCTTTAAACAAGGTTTCAAATTGTACTCCTTACTCACCCCCCATCACTGTATTAAGCTGTGAGCTACTTATATGATAACACTATGTTAGCGTACGTTGGGAGTGAACCATTTACTAGGAAACTTTAAGAACAGAAAATTCATTGCCCTACAGAATAGTATCTGCAGAAAAAATTAATTTTTGAAACGGTAATCTTCGAAACCGAAAGAAAAAGAAACACGTCTCACTTTTTTAATTTTCAGTTTTACTTTGTCTTATTTATTTATACTTATTCATTTATTTAATTATATCGCAGGCTTTAGAAGCACATTTTTCAATTTCTGAAATGATTTGATTTCAACGTAGAGATAGCTGGACAACATAAATGGGATGTTAGGATGACGAGCGATAATGCGCCAAATCTGGCCGACAGATGCAACACACTTTGTGAAATATTAATTTTAATGAAATAAATGGGATCCAATAAGCATGCCATTAATAACATTATGGATTATTAATCAGTTTAAGTTAAACCAACGGTAATCTTCTCTGCATCTTCTTAACTTAGAAGCGAATTGTATCTATCTGCATTTGGAGTTGTAAGCAACATGGAATAAACCCATTTTAATACAAAATTTTGGTACATCATTGGTGATAAATGCTCAAAAGGTTACCTTTTAAACTCAAAGTAAAAGCATTCACTTTTTCGCAATGCATAAACTTTAACGTAATCGAGCTTAATTTTTTATTATAATTTATTGTTCATTTTAGTAGGCGTATTTCAGGTAAATCAGGCAGGAAATAGTACTTTTATTGTCAATTTTTTCAATAAAGCTTATTTTCATATTGGGGATAAAATACTATACTAACGGTAAAAAATTTTAGTTCAACCTTTCACCAAAAAAATGGAAAAAAGTGTCCTAGTGGAATCCTAGTTTCAAATTCATAGTGAACCTACTTCATTATAATGTTTTAGCTTAGTACCAAAGGTTGGTTGCAGCTAAGTTTCAGCATTTTTTCAGTTTCTTGGTGAAACATTGAACTACAATTTTTCACAGTGTATGCAAATTACTTGGGACAAATTTAAAAAAAAAGTTTTTTTTTTTTAAATTTTTGCCTGTGTATTCATTCTGTAATGTTTTACACCTTATTAAACATTTGACATTATAAAGTAATCCCTCTTATGGCAAAACTTATTCATTAAATTTGCTTTGCATTAATTGGACTTGGGATCATCTTATTATTTGTCCAGCGTTTTTTGGTTATACTACCTATTTTACAAAAAAAAACAAAAAAAAAAAAAACTTCAAAATATTCCTTAAATTCTTTTTGATTGGAGAATATAAGTCATAAAGTGTGATATTTTCCAGAGTAAAATATAATTTTTCGCGTTTCAAACCGATAAAACCACATTATTACTATCAGTTCTTAATGGTCTCACTTCTTAAAGGAGAAAAATGTTGGTGTATGCGCGTGTAAAAGACTTTTACTTGCAATATCATTGAGATTCAAAAAATCTAGGTCGTCCCAATTAGTTTTAAACAGTATAGTACCATGAACGTATTTCTAATTTTTATCTAAGTAAAGAATTTTAATGGAAAATTTCTTATAATTCATTGTATTTTAACGTAATATTACACAATATGTTGAAATACAATGACAAATATTTTTAAACATGTTTTATAGAAAAAAGAACCGGGAGAAACATTTATTTCCTATAAGTCGGGATTGAGCTCTACTAAGTGGTTAAACATCCCCAGAAAAACTTCGGTAAAACTTAGATAAATCAAGTCAAAGACGGAAAAAAGAATCATTTTTACATTTAGAACTTGAAAATATTCCCAAAAGTAGTTTCTTCTTAAAAATGTTTTAGTATTTAGAATGAAAGAAAGTCTTTTGCAGAACAGGAAGTTAACATTAGGTGCACTAACATTTCTCTCAATTCACATAGCTGCTTTTCAAGCTAAGAAGCAAAATATTCATGTAAATGGCGAACTAATCATGTTTCTAGTAAAAATATGTTTGAGAAAATTGAATGAAAGTCGGAAGTTTGGTGAGGCTTTTGAATAAAACGTTCTTTTTTCTTTTTTTCGTTTCTTTGACTTGTCTTCTAATGTGTTGCAGATCAAAAAAGTATGCTTTTAAAAATTCTATAGGAACTCGGAACACTTTATTTTTATTTGAATGATAAATTCCTTTTAACTTGTTTTGTTTCAAAACTAGTAAACTAATGAATATACTAACTTTTAAAAGCCGTTCCTTTTTGTTGGTAATGTTTAGCCACAAAATGAAAGTATATACATGAGATACAAAATACTGAAAAGCATAGACTTTTGTTCATTTTATACTCAATTGTCCTTACCTGAAAGAAAACTTACATATTTAGTATATCTTGATATAAATGACAGGATTCTTTTTTATTAACCGTAAAAATCGCAAGGTATAAGTTTTAATTATCTTCTTGTTTGGGCATAAAATCTACACTGACTTTGCATTGGTTCGTTTTGCAAATTATTTTCGAACTTCAAATAAAGAGTGAATATAATCCAAGTCATTTTGGAACTTGAAGTTAACCAGGAATAAAATCTGGTTTTCTATTTTTATGAAACATATAACAAATTTATAGAGGAAATAAGTTCCTTATTATTTTGTTTGCAATATTCATTGCAGGTTTGTGAAATTAAATGTTGCTTTTAATTATCAATGCAAACGCGTCTCATGTTAAGATCCTATAGCTTTGATTGCGCATAATTAATGCCTTTGTTTGCTTTATGAGATTGTTTTTGTACGTTATTTTAAATTGGATTTTTTATGACATGTTTCCAATCGTAATTTTTTAGTTAGGAGCTTTTTTTTGTGTTTCATTTAAAGAAGAAAAAAATCCTTTACACTTTATAACAATGACGGCAATTCGTAATACACATAATGTTGCAAATTTTCAGGTGCCGTACTAAAATGGTTGCAGTTAAGGGCTATTGTATTATTCGATGTATACCAATAAACAAATATAATAAGTAAATATATAGGTAACGACACTTTTTTTCTTTATTGATTTCAAAGTTGTCTTCTTATCTTTATGTTCATTCTTTTTTCAGGTGGCTTGCTACCTTGTCATTCTTTTGACGTACTTAATGGGCACGAACTTTTTCTGGATGTTCGTCGAAGGACTGTATCTCTACATTCTAGTGGTGAAAACCTTCTCCGTCGAGACGGTCAAGATTCACACCTATGCTGCCATTGGTTGGGGTAAGATAAGATTAGAGATTCTATTAGTCCAAATACGAGAATAAAGTGTTAGATAACAGTCCAGTCGCCTAGAAAAAACCAATTGCAGTCTGCGAACCCTTTTTTAATGAAGCTCTTACCAAATCAAACTTCAAGCTTATAACCCTTTGACATTAATGTAACTTGATTGGTTACAAATATTTGTTGGTTAAAGAATAGAGATTGTGACTGTCATTTCCGTTAAATATAAACTATAATCTAATCTCTATAATTTGTTGTGTAAACCAAGAAATAGAAAGTTAAAGTACTAAACTATAACAAGCGTTTTAAAGAAATGGTAAATGTTTTTTCTCTTCTTTTTCTTCTTTTCGTTTCAGAATTAAATTTCAGCCAACCATCGCGGTAAAAGTCTTGAAATATTTTAAGAGTTGACAAGTAAATTAATTTACAAATTGGTGCATAAAACTTAACGTTAACTATAGAACAGTTTCAAATATACGACGTGTCATCAACGGAACAACACACACAAATGTAACTATTTTGTGATTCAGCTTATCATTAATTATAACACAAAATGAAGTATTTTGTAGCATTCACGGCGTTTTCACCTTTTATTTTATCTAGCTCCATGTTCATAAATCTTGTTAAATAGCATTAGCATTCAAATCTGTCATTTCATTACGTACTATTCATTTGCATAAAGGGTCATTCGAACTGAAATAGTAGGTCTGTCTTCTTTCATATTAATGATTAACTTCTTCCAGTTCCCAATTCAAAAGTTTCAAAAGGAATTTACTAACGCAATCTCTATGAAAATTATTTGTATTATAACTTCAGGAAAGATTTTTAGGTTTTTAACAAGCTAAAGAAGGCTTGAGTTGAGCTAAATTAGACACATAGAAGATCTTGGGTTTTTTAAGCTTTATAAGAATTTAACGAAAATTAGCAGTTGAGCATTGCCATTTGAAAATGCGTTTTGTAAAATTAAGAAAGAATCATCATCCTAATAAGATTGTTGAGATATGTGTTCAAGTTTGTGTTCTATAATTTTTAAGTATTAAAATTGAATTTATTGGTATCTGTATTTTTTTCTTTTACACGCAATTCTTTTCCCCAGCTTTTATGGAAATCATTTACTCTGGTTATTATTATTATTATTATTTGTTTTTAGTTTAATTTTGATTTATTCTATTTGATTAACATTGCGCATATATTAAAGTTGCAAATGAACACCGATTATCCCTACAAAATACTTCACGAATTCATTTGGCATCGCCACTCCTAAGTTGGGAACCACACATTAGAATTATTAATTTTTTAGAACTATTGAAGTCAAGAATACTTAAGCTACTATCCTTTATAGGGATTTTTTAAATGAATATTAAATGTTTTTCTCAGAACTTTTTTAAATGCTGTATATTTTTTTACAACTGAAATTCTACGAACGGTATTTACAAAAATTGTCAAAGAATAATGAATGTCTGTATACGTGAAAAATGAAAAGAGTAAAAAAGCGACACAGTCTTCGAAAGATCTAAAGGCATTATTACCTCAAATAACTCACGAAATTTATGTGGCAAGTCTCAAATAGGTTTACTGAGTTCAAATTTTTTGCACACTAAAATGCATTTATTTTGACGCTATTAAATTTGACATTTGAAATGATTTTAAATCAACAGAAAGCACTCTGATTTATAAAAGCATTTTTTTCTTCATATGTTATATATATATAAGATTTCAGCTTTGAAAAGGGAAAAACTACAGTTCTATTATTAGCTTAGAATAATACCTTGTCGAATACAAGAAAATGGTGATTCGTCTTCTTTTTTTCTCTGTCTCTTTTTTTCTTTAACCCTAAAAAAAAATGCTTCAGTTTTATTCACTTATTTTTACATACAGTCTTTTTTTAAAAATTATATTATAATTTTCTTATTTTTTTCCTTTTCATAAATCCTATTATTCTTGTAGATATAGCATGATAAAGTATGTATTTTCCTAAAAAATCCTATTATAGTTGTTTTTTTCTTCTGTCTATACCTTTCTAACTTGTATGGCAATCAGATATTCTGTAAAAGACTGTTGTGCTAGAAGAGCTTGTTTACATGTCAGTTTAAATTTGAAAATAGAAAATATTGTAAAAATGTAACTATTACTGACATCACATTTTTCAAATCCCCTTGTTAGCATTTAATGAGAACTTCATTTCATATTACATAGTAATGAGCCATCGTAAATAACTTCATCAATTTAAAACCGAAATATTCTTTTTTTTTTTGTTTAATAAGTATTTTGATGCATTAACTATATGTCAAATAGAATAGATTGATCTGACCCTTACGTGTGATACGCATGTCCCTCGATTTATTCAAAATTTTATTCAGTGCGCTATCGAACTTAAAAATATGCTCATTCTTAACAGATAAAAAAATTGCTTTAATTTCTACCACAATATTTCAATTTATAGTTTCTGCCTTGGAAAAACTATCCTGAAATTTTCTTAGACCATGTATAGTTGTTTTCTGATGTTTCATTTATTTTATAGCAGGTATCAGTTAAACCTCAGCCCTAGGTTCATATTGTAGACACCATATTGGTTCTTATTGCTGTATTTAAAACTTTCTCAACAATTTTTAATGCTGTTGTTATTGGAGTATTTTAGTTTTTATAATATAGGGACAGATGTATTATAAACACTTTTCTCTAAACCGCCTACTCTGTAAATTGATAACAACAGAGTACCCAGGACTCAGTAAATTAAAAGAAATAAGATAACTAAGACTCTATAAATAATAAAAATTTAATTAATTAATTAATACTGTAGCATTTTCACCATCTGTGCGTATAAATCAATATTTCCTGCGCACTAGGTCTAATGCTTTGGGATTCCGGTGCCTTTGAACGCTTGGAGTATGAAGGCTCTGGGGTTGAGAGCTCGAGATTGGATTTATATCCGTTGAACGTGGAACATCTGTGAAATATTAACTCTATATTTTTACAGAAACCCATTACAATGATTTAAAAAATGATCACTTTTACATGGAGCTGTTACCGAGAAACTCGATTTGTGGCTTTAGAACAAGCACTTAGGTCATTCAACAAATATCTTTGCTTATTCCTCAGCAGTTGCACAAAGTACAAGAAAACAAGAATTTTACTGAGAATCTATCATCAAGAAACTTGATCAGTTTATTTTAAACAAGTTCTTACGTATCTTTACGTAAATACTATGTTTCTTTTCTGTATTTTCACAGAAATATTTTGCGGTGTGCACCAATTTCACCTCTTTTTTTTTCAATTTTCCACTCGATGGCAAATTATCATATTTAAAATCCACCAATTTAGAAGAGTATATAATAATCTTTAATTTAATTATTGACGCAATGAATATTCACCCAGTTCTCATAAATTGATGAGTTTACAAGGCTTATCCTGCAATGTTCCATGACAGAATGGTCCTCATATATTTCAGTTTCTACGAAAAGGCCCTCCCTGGAAGTGTAAGGGAAGAAAGAAACTCTACAAATTCCTTTGATCTCAAAACAATGATGTCCCTTTGTTCTATGAGGAAGAACGATTTTGAAGCCCTAAAAGAGGATTCTGATTTGTACTGTTATCAAAGGAATCATCGCTTGAGTCTGGAGAAACATTAGAAACTCCCAAACGGAAGGCTCATGTTCGTGCACGAAAGTTCTAAATAGAATTATGAAAGAAAATTCTTTTCGTAAGTTCTATTAAATTTTAATATATAAACAGAATGGAATTTCATCGTAATCCTTTGACTCATATTCAGTCTCGCTGGGGCACTACTCAGAGAACTGAAGTATTTCACTAAGTGATGATATAACGCCTTGAAAACATTAGAGGCTTTTCCAAAGTGAGTTTGCACTGACGAGGTTTCTGGATTGTTCTAAGTGAAACTTTAGAGAAATTCGCTTCCATAAATTAAATTAGGCTTTGACATTTAGGAGGAACGGAGTTTTGATAATTGAGTGGTCGCTGTTTTCAGCCTGAATAATGATTTAAATGAAAGACATTGGTATGGATATTAGAAGAACTTATGAGGAAAATATTCATAATATAAATAATACTTTTCATTACAATAATATTGATTTGAAATCTCCATTTCCTAAAAATTAAAGGCTAAACTGAAGAAAGAAACGTATTATGCAAAGTATGGCAAAGATGGAATGAAGAGAGAAAGGGAGAAATCGTGAAAGACACGTGAGTTTGTAGTACAACGCAAAAACATGAATATTGAATGGTGTGATGTGCTACTATAAGAAGACATTTTTGCATATTTTGAAAGAAATATCAATAGGGGTCACGACTTGATTATAAAATAGTATATCGAAGAAGAAATGTTGTAATTGAGAACATGGTGATATTGTAATTAGAATGCACGCTCTTTGCGAAAGATGTATGAGTTTGATAAATTTAAATAGAAAGAAGTGGAGAAGAAGTACTACAATTGAGGGAATTGTGCTGCTCCAATAAATATTTTACTCTAACTCTAATAAAAGGAAACTTGAATAAAAATTGAGCATTTGTTCAATTTTTTTCTCACAAGTCACAGCATAAATGTAACTATTTTGTGATTCAGCTTATCATTAATTATAACACAAAATGAACTATTTTGTAGTATTAACGGCGGTTTCACCTTTAATTTTATCTAGCTGCATGTTCATAAATCTAGTTAAATATCATTTGCATTCAAATATGTCATTTCATTATGTACTATTCATTTGTATAAAGGGTCATTCAAACTGAAATAATACGTCTGTCTTCTTTCATACTAATGATTAACTTCTTCTAGTTCCCAATTTAAAAGTTTCAAAAGGAATTTACTAACGCAATCTCTATGAAAATTACTTGTATTATAACTTCAGGAAAGATTTGTGGGTTTTTAATAAACTAAAGAAGGATTGAGTTAAGCATTTAGATACGTAAAAGATTTTGGTTTTTTAAGCTTTATAAGAATTTAAAGAAAATTAGCTTTTGAGCATTGCCATTTGAAAAATGCGTTTTGTAAAATTAAGAAAGAATCATCATCCTAATATGATTGTTGAAATATGTGTTCAAGTTAAGTTCTATAATTTTTAATAGTTCGCATGTGTTCACAAGGTTTCATAAAAAACCTTGTGAACAAACACATGCGAATGATTTGTGAGCAACCTCCTTTCAGTTCTTCTTTTCCCAATATGTATTGAAATACAACTCACTAAATCGTCGATTTCTTTCTAAATTTTCAGGAATTCCACTGTTTTTTTTTTTTTTTTTTTTTAAGTTGTCCTGTATCCTAACTATGAAAGTTAAAAATTGATATTTTTCGCGCATGTGCAGTAAAAAGAACAATACTTTTCAATGCTTGTTTTTCTTGTATGTTTCCAAATTTTCTTTAAGTGGGTTGAAATTTGCACGCAAAACTCTGCTTGTTCTAAATCGGAAACACGCGGGGGAAATTGGTATTTTGAAAAGAAACGATTATAATTTTGTGAATATGCCCGCGCGTTTTCCCAAACATATACATACATTTATCGTACACGGCAACTAATCTCTTTTGCGAAATTTACAGCTTATTTCTAACATTTTACGATACAGGATGATAAAACATGCTTTTCTCTTCAATTTGTTGTTCGTCCCCTAAATGCTTACGTAATAAAATTTTAACTAGAAAGAATGAAGTAAAGCATGCCTTTCATATGGTAGAAGTTACAAAACATTGCATTATATTTCTTCAGGTTTTTTTTTAAATGCAAAAGAAAAACATGTTCCATCACTTTTGGCTATATAAAGTATCATAAATTAAAGGAGCCGTTTCATGGTTCGGTTAATCTTTTTAAATCATCACCGTAGTTTAAAAACACAATAAAAGTTTAATACATATTTAAAAAATGCGCAAAGCGAATGCTAATTAAGTGACATGTCTCCCTTCTTAAAAAGTTTTCCGGATGTCAAAGAAATAATGAGAACTTTAGCAGTCTTTCTACACTCTTTGACCTTCAAGGAATAACTTGAAATGTTCCTTTATCCCAGACAAAGCCATTCTAAAGCTCCAAAAGTGAGTTCTGATTCGTCAATCCTTTTCTATGGAATAAATATAACGCCTTAAAAACATTAGAGGCTTTTCCAAAGCGAGTTTGCACTGAAGAGGCTTCTGGATTGTTCTAAAGGAAACTTTAGAGAAATTCGCTTCCATAAATTAAATTAGGCTTTCACATTTAGGAGGAACGGAGTTTCGATAATTGAGTGGTCGCCTGTTTTCAGCCTGAACAATGATTTAAATGAAAGACATTGGTATGGATATTAGAAGAACTTATTTGGACATCGTAAAACAATAATAATGCAGTGTTTTCTGGTGTTAGTTTCAATAAGCCTGTAAAGATGGATATTCAATACATAACGATAATCGTATTGTTTTCTTCTAAATTAAATAAAACAATTTAAAACTTGGATGAACTTAAAGAATATTTCCTAGAAGTTTTCATTAAATTAAAGCAATTCGAGACATAATTTTAACTACTTATTATTGATCCTAAGTGATTAGCTTTATTCCTCTTGTTGCACGTCAATTGAAGAAATTCACTATCTTTATGCTCAAATTAGCAAAACTACGCTAAAAATCAATAAAAAAGTGCGTGTAATCACGGACTTCTTAAATTTATGACTTTTTTTTAATGAATATTTCATTAACATAAGCCACAATATCAACATGAAACCAGATTTGTGCACGCAATGTGAGACACTAAAAAGCTAATGTCTGGCTGCATTTCATCAATGCTGATAAAGAAACATCAAAATATAATTTTTACTGATTTAATTAATTATATCACTCATGCTATATTGCAAGTAATATAATTAAAACAGTCTTAATGATAAACAATCGGGCATGTGTTTGGAAATCTTGCAAAGTATGCAGACAAACCTTATTCAAATCCCGATAAACAATTTTTGTGTTTTAAATGTTCGCTTTATTTCGTTTGATTGAAAATATTTAAGGCGTCACTTTAACCAGCGCAAATTCTACTGCAAGTTTCAATTACTCTCAATCGTGGCAAAAGAAGTAAAACTTAATAATAATAATAAAGAATACTTTGTGCTCGAAAAGGCAGTTTGATAGTCTCTCGGTCTAAGATTAAAAGATTCTCCCAGTTTTTTTTTTTTTTTTTTTGCAAAATACCAAGAGTTTTCGGGAGGAGTTTTTATGGTCTTGTTTAATTTTATTTTTGCCAGGGAAGAAATTTCACTAAAGGTAAGCTTCCTGCAATGATGTGTGTCGTCTTCAGCAGCGGATTTACCCAAGATGTCAGCTTTCTCATTCCCCTCAACCCCAACATGTGAGGGAATCCACTGAAAGTGTATAGAATGGTTGAGTGAAAGCCTGTCAGTTTGGTCTAAAATATCAAGACTGGTCTGATCTCCGATAATATCCCAGTTAGCGATGTGCTGGATTGAGGCACGACTATCAGTCAATATCCAAATATCTTGAAAATGATTCGCCCGAGCAGCAAATTGCAAGCATTTCTGATAGCAATAAGCTCAGACCTAAAAACTGAACAGTTGTTGGGGTTTTTGATCTTGAATTCTATAGCACCTGTAGGAGTAGGAATATACACTCCACTACCTGAAATTCCTCCTTCACCCTCCTTCATTTTATTATTGTAAATGTCTTAAATGCAATACGATTACTTCTCTAACTTCAGGTAAAATCAAACCATTTATGTAAAGAATATTGTAATTTTAACTCGCAAGTTTGAACTTTGAAAACCCAAGGAAAAGAAAATAAAGTCAAACTGTCTTTTACTTTTAATTTAATCTAAATATCCGAAATTTGAAGTGTAATATAATGTTTCTTAACCTAAAATCACAGATTTAAAAATAAAATTCAAAACAACAAACAATTTAAAATTGGAATTGTTCTTGTCTAAATATGTAATATGGTTATTTGGAAATAATGTTAATAATGCAATAAGGAAAATATTGCATTTACATTTTACATTTTCTAAAAAAATTAGAAGCATAAATTTTAAAACACAAAACTGATATTAGAATCTAGCTTTTTAAAAGCAAAATTCTCTATATTTTTAGAATGATGTATACATTTTTGTACATCTCTCATGAAAAGGAAATTTTCAGCAGCATGTAAATTTAAATTTCACAAATTTATTATCTCGAGCATCAAGTTAAAATAATAATAATAAAAAATAATAAAAATAAAAATATTTAATGCTTGATCTTTAAAAAATCCTCCAAGTTTTACCTTAGGATTTAAAGATAAAGGTAAATCCAACAGTGAGCACATTTTTATAAAAGAAGTAAAATACTTTAAAGCTTAAAAGAACAGAAGCTTAAGAAAAGAATAATCTCTTTTATAATAATTTAGTGAGATTCTTTTCACAAAAAATAAAACTAAACACATTTATGTCTGTCTTAAAATGTGTGTATAAAATTTTAAGTAGTGAAGCTTATTTTAACGACCATAAAAGAAAAGTTACGGTGAAAAAGCAAAAAATTAGATAATTGGACGTTTGCTTTTTGAGAAATTTCACATGAGTAATTAAACCATAAGAGCATGACATAATTTTGATAAGCTGATCAAAGAGAAGATAATTTATTTGTTTTAAGTATAGTGTTTTAGTGTCGATGCAAGATTTTTTTTTCAATGTTACTTTTTACTTCCTAACTTTTTATTTATGTACTTATATATTTTTTCAGCAATTTCACTTTAGTGTCTAGTTCTTTCTGTCTTAAATTCTTCAACTTATACGAGACTTATCGCACCACTAAAAATGCTTCAGTTAGAAACAGCAACATTCTATGTTTAAATGAAATTAAAATATTCACGCTCAAAAAAAAAAGGGGGGGGGGGGGACTTTATTTCTTCAAAAACTTATCATGATTGTTCACTGAACTTTTTAGTCTCCTTAAATAGGTGGAAGGGGAAAACACGGCTGAAAAATGAACTTCGTGAACACAGAGAAAATATATAATAACAGAAACTTACGAAAATGTTCTAATGGTCTAATGGTTTTCTTGAATTATTGTTTTGCATATTATTTACTATTTTATCTTCATGTCTACTTTAAAATTTGTCTGAAAGATTTCAGTTTAAGAAATAAAACTTTGAATTATTATGCAAAACCCTGTCTTGAAAACAATGTCCAATTTTTTTCATGTCTGTCACGGCAATTTTTTTACATAATAATTCAAATTATTTATTTCAAAGACTAAAATTCTTGCATTATTTTAAAAATAAGTCTGCAAATGTGCAAGCGCACCAAAATTTAGTTAATTATTTTAACACTTAGTACCTGAAACAAAACACCAAAATTTAGTTAATTATTTTAACACTTAGTACGTGAAACAAAACAAAAATGGTGTGACAGACAGACATAAAACGTATGTAATTAACTGTTAATCCTTTCGATTTTGAACTAATAGTTAACAATAGTCATCCTTATTCAAAAAGTAGTTCTTACTTTACTTTATTATTAATACATCTCGGCTAATAATAAAGTACAATGCTCGGGTGTCTGTGTGTGTGTCTGCTGGTGGTCTACATAACAGATCATTGCTACGAATTTCGACACAGATATCCATTGAACCCTGAAAATATGCACCTCGGAGCCACGTTTTCGAAATTCGATTTTGTTCTTTTTAATTCCATTTTGGCGAAATGGAAATATTACCATCAGGTGGTTTATTTCACTTATATCTACTACTAATAAAGTGTAACGCTCATGTATTTGTCTGCGATAGTATCGACTGTGACACCCAAGGTGTCAGCACTTATTTGCTAGTCGCCTGACAATTAGAAAAAGGTATATTTGTAGTAACTCGGAACTAAAGATAAATGAGAAAGAGGGCGGGAGATATAGCTAGATTATAAATTTGATGTTGAGTGTGTACGGGAAAGTAGGCTCGTATAGTTCTAGCCTAAAATTCTTGTTAACTCAATGTTGTAATTCTCAAATGCATTTTCACTCCTAATGAAAATGCAACAGGCTAGTCTGTGTTATATATACAGGAACTCACAAATACACCAATTGCGAGTTCGATAAAAATCAGCCGCCAAAATGCGTTGGTTGCGGGGATGATCATACCGCGAACTATTCTAAATGTCCAAGCCCGTCCTTTCGAAAAAAATTGGAAAAACATCTTACTCATGACCCAAACAAAAAACAAAAAACACTGGTAAAAGAATCAATAAAGATCCTGATAAGTTTAAAGGCATCTCTGACACATACAGGATTTGTCGTTTAATGTATCCTATTTGCCTACCAAAAAAAGAATGTATCTTGGACGAACGCATCTAGAAGCTCCACTATTGCATTGAAAAAGGGATTTAAAGCAACCCCGAAACATATGTCTGCATTTTAATACTTGTTTGTGCTTTCTTAACGTGAAACTTTTTATTAGTTTACTCGTGCATAAAGTTAATTTATTATTATTAATTTTATTGTTTTTACCTGCTTGAAGAAGCTGTCATTTGTATGTTGCCCGAGAAGAAAACGGTAGAATACAGCTGGCTTAGGTCTTTCCCTTTATTATTTTATAATCTCTTTGGATTGCTACGGTGCATAAAACAATAGCAGCATTGAATCGAGCACATTAGATCGATACGGCCTTCTGTTGCTTTAGAGAAGCTACAAGTTGATATTCCTTGCATCAAAAATGGAGCCAAGCGCCTTATTTCTTTGCATAACTTTAACACTTGTGGATTCTCATTTCGCGCTATAAAAATCCATTGAAGTCCTGGGAGCATAAAAAAGAAAAATCACCATATCAGACGCCATATTTCCGAGTTGACGGAAAGGCATTGAAGACCCAGCTGCTGCAAACTTTGCTGTTTATGGATGGGGAAGCTTTGTTTCTACTAGAATTGGTATAAATTTGTATAATTTAAAAACTATCCGCCAATGTTTCAGATTTAATAATAAGTTTTGTATCGATTTATGAGAGTTTTTTCTTTTTTCGTCAGCTATATTTAATTTCTTAGTTCAAACTACATGCTATATTTTTTTAACTTAATTTTATTTATTTATTTATTTTATTGGAAAACAGTAATGTAGCGAGACCTCTAACTTGCAATCTTTAAAATTCCGTATAACAGTGTCAGGAATGATTTTATTCCTTGGATCTCTCCAACTTTATTCAGGAATCAGACGTAAAATAAATGCAAATCATATAAGTAAACTAGTTAATTTTGCGTTTTTTTTAACTGTAAATTTCAAAATATCTCTTTGCGACATTTTAGCTAGGAGCTCAGTAAAAAAATATTGCTCCCAAAAGATTAGTCATGAAAAAGACATTCTGAAGTTTCTAAAACACTGAGAAAACTTTTTGAAAGCAAAATATAAAATTAAAATGTGAGCTGTTTACTTCAAAAGGCATTGATATAATTATCCTTAATATTTGGGTCTCAAATAAGAATGTTCGGAGTAGGAAATACATAATCCCAGTTTTGTTTTTCCTTCAGAGGAGAATAAAGTATCTACCCAACGTAGTTTTCTGTGTACCATTTGATCCAAAAAATGAAATGTTACAGAAAAAGGCTAACGGAAAAAAAATGTGTTGGATAATTTCTCTTAAGTGTGTTGAATAATTTTACTTACTGGTGAGAGGATCAAAAAGGCAGACAGACCGATACACGTGTTTACAATCTCATGAGTCCCATTTGAATATTTTTATTTATTTTATGACATTTATTGAATCAATTCGTTTGTTTTTGGTTTCGTTTTGTATTTCGTGATATTTTTTCTTTACATTACCACTGCTTTTATTCCTCTTTTTTGTTATAATAATAATAATAATAATTATTATTATTATTTTGTAGACCCGAAATATTTTTTGGAGCTCGAAATTTGTGATTTTGTAACATTAATTTCACTATATATTGGTTCTTAACATACTTCTGTTTTATAGATTCATTTTTGAGGTCGTGTTTTTATTCTTTGTACATTTAAATTTTATAAATGTGTGTCAAGTGTTCTGCAATGGGTTAAAATCCAATTATCAATATTTTACACGTTATTTACTAAGTTTTAAGGGCTTTACCTCTACTTATGACACACTCTGTATACATAAATATTTATATATAAACCGACATTAGCCTGAATCAACGCAGCATTTTATAATACCGTTTTTATTTTAAATCCTTTTCACTTAAAGTAGAAATGAATCTTATTGATCTATAAGAATATAGCAGTACCTTGAATTGCATTGAGAAAATAGCTTTCTTGGCGTAAAAAATGAATTCCTGCCAAAGTTGACAGGAAAACCGGACAGAAATCATTAGGATCGTTCTTTCCATGACAAATGGGGCCGGATATCCAAGAAACATTTGTTGCTATTCACATGAGACATTGTGGAGGAGTAAAATTCATTTCTGAGAGAAACCATAAAACTTTCTGCTCTTGAGCTTCAAACAGCTTATCGATTTATGATAATTAACAACAGAGATCATACAATGTTAGTATGAATTCATTGAACTTGAATTACATCTTTTAACATTTTATTTAATAGTTTCTGTAATATGATAAACTGAGATATATGACATGAACTGAATTTCATAGAATAAATTTCCATGAGTGCTATTTGAATCTTTGAAATTTTTTTATTTATTTAAATGTTTATATTAAATTTAGCACTTTTTTCTCGACTAACCAATCTGTTGAATAGCTATAATTTTATAGAAAAACAAGTCTTTTGTAAAAATTTTATTTGATACCTTCATTAAAAAAAAGGAAGGAAATGTTTTCTGAGAAAATCCGAGAAATCAGTCATAAAATTATTTTAGAATACAAATGCAGGCGGCGAAAATTTTTCTTATTAAAGAGAATTTTTAAAGATAATTTTACAAAAATTTGTTAAGCTATGTGTATAGTTAAGTTTAATTTCTTTCTTATAATCTCATTAATTGAAATAATGTGATAGCAGCTAGTTTTTAACTACTTGGAACATTAAAGACTTGTGTCCGTTTCATTGTGCTCCAATTTATTTCACTTCATTTTAATGTATCTATTTTATGCATTTCTTTTAATCACATCTTTATTTTGCGTATACTAATAATTGCATTTTTATTCATTTGATGAGATTCTTGAATATAAGACCTTGCATTTTAAGACCTTTTAATGTAAAGATCTAAACTCTTTAAGATTAATTGAAAGACTGAATAAACCTTTTAATATCATCAAGTTTTGAATAACTCTTTTGCATAAAATTTAAATATAATTTTTAAACGTTTTTCTTAATTTTTAACAAAGTTTCGTCTGCAACTATATTAGCCTACTTTTCAATGAACTTACGTCAGGGAGTAAGGATCTCTATCTCTCTCTCATTTAGCTAAAGTTTTTAATTATTTCAAATGTACTTTTTCAACTTAATATCGAAACGTAATAAATCTTTAACTAAAGAGAAAAATTATTACCTGTTATGTCAACGATATCCAATTCATTATCTCATACGCTCTTGGAATTTTTATTTCAGTAATTTCCTAACTAACTGTTAATATTTTTAATTAAAAATGTTTTGATACAAAATAGAATTTTTCAATACGTAGGAAAACACAGAATTCAATTTGAACAAAAAATATTTAGATTAAAAAAATTAAAAAAAAAAAAAAACTACTCAGTAGGTAAAAAAAAAAATGAATAAAACGAGAGAAAATAAAGTTTTTATGAAATACAGTAGCCCCTCGTCATATCGCGCTTGTCGGGGGACAGCAAAAAAGCGCGATATATCCGAATGCGCGATATATAACAGATGTCGTTAGAAATAACTTAAAAAGTATAAGTAAATTGAGTGGACCTGTACATGCAACCTGAGCATGGTGTGACAACGATGTCAAAAATAAAGGTAACCATTTGTTTTTCATGCAATTCTTTGACCCATCACTCTTTCCTGGGTTAAGGGAAGTGTATACTTTGGATTTGTTCAGCCAATGGCGAATCCTTTCTGTACTAAAAGGTATCCAAAAATGGGTGTATTTCCTTTCTTTGGACAGTAGACATCTGTTTCTTTAGACATTAGGATTAAGACAAAAAAAAAAAAAAGTAAAACGTCAACTGGGTAGAATCATTCTGCAGACATGTAAGTTGGGGAGTCGGAGGAGAATTGTTGCAGCTTTTAACTGCAGTAAATTCAGAAGAAAGGAAAAGATTCCTGTTCGATGATTTCGACTAAAATTTGTTGGCTTTGTTTAATGGGGGGGGGGGGCTTTACCCAGAAATGCAATATTTTTACTTTCGAGATCTCAAACTTAAAATTTCAGGAGACATAGGAAAAGCGCGAATTTACATCCGAATGAGCGATATAACGAGGCGCGATATAACGAGGGGTTACTGTACTATAAAATGTATATTAATGTTAATCCGAATACGTTAACCATGCAATCATTTGATTCCACCAAAAAAGTTATTCATTCATTCAGACACTCATTTATTTCATGTACTCATTCAATCACTCCTTCAGTCATTCATTCATCCATCCATTTATTTAATCAGGCATTCATTCATTCACAAGTTTAGTAACTTATTTACTCGTTTATTTATTCATTCACTCACTTTCTCGTTTATCCCACTATTCTTTCCTGCATTCGTTTCTCCATACTTTCGTTCAAAAATATCCATGAAAATTTCCGATCGATTCGTTTCTTGTCGTCATCGCACACCTATATAGGAGATGAAATTCGGTGCAAAATTACGACAGTTTAAGTACCATTACACCATGACAATGTGTTACTTTATCTAGGAACTTTCAAAATCTGGACCGTGTATATCTGTAATAGATTTATGATTACAAAAGATTTTATCTATCATAACTTTGCACCGACTACAAAAGTTAAGTTTAAAGGTCGTACCGATGTTGTTTAAAGAATGAATGTTTTTAAACTTTTAAGCTCAAATTTTAATCTACAGTCGGTACTATTTTTTTTCTTCAAAAATTACTTTATTCTTTTTAGTGTGAAAACATTTCTTATGAAAACTCTATTTAAAAAAAAAACATATTAAAGGGCGAGTAAAGAAAGTTCAAGGCAAGCCTTCACAATTAAAAGAAAAAGACATTTTCTCCCCATAACATTCTTTCGCAAAAAGAATTATAGTCAATTCAATGTATGATATTTAAATTAGACGACCCTATATCGATTAATAAACAATCCTTAAAATCGGTTTATTTGTCAAAAGTTATGGCCGAAAAACCAGAAACAATTACTATATTTTCGCCCATTACTTTTTTTAAATTATCGCATATGGTCAAACGAAGGTACAGGACTTATGGGAGACCACCTTCGATCGATTAAAAAATCATAAAATTTATCGAAGAACAAACAAACAAAAAATACATATGGTATGAATTGATTACCGTCCTACTTGGTGGAAGTAGCTTGAAAAGAGTTTCAATGAGAAAAAAAAAGCTGAGTTTACCGTGTCGAAAATCTCTGATGGATAGAAAAAAAGTTCCAAGGCGAACTTTATATACCATGCTGAATATTTATGCAATATTTATTACACTGGAATTGCTATCTCACAACATTTTCAAAACGCAGCATATTTATGAACTGTGTTTACTTTTAAACACCTTTCTGAGCTCCACATTACCTATAAAGTAAAAAAAAAGTGAAAAAAAAAACACAATCTCTCTTCAGAAGCGAAACATTTCTTTTATATAATATTCAAGCCATTTTCATTCCAAAATAGTAGAATTTAAACACAGAAAAAGGTCTTTTTATGCAAATCGAATACGAGTGTGAAACCTGTAAGGAATGTGACAGCTCTGCTATTCATGGTTTATTCAAAGAAGGATACGTGTTCTCCAGGTACGACGTCGGAATCCCGATTTTCAAAGGTACACACTGCGGCAAATGGGCATGTAATTAAAGTTTCAGTGAGATATACATAGAGAAGAATATCTATCTATCTATTTGTCTCTCGCTCTTTCTAGACATACATATATATATATAGTTGGATGGGTTGTTGGGTATGGTTTGTGTGTGCCTTCTGTTTTGTAAAGAAAAAAATAGTTTTTAATGTGCAGTTCAGTTATCATAATGAAGCAGAAAATGTATCCTGAGTTTTCAAATTCTTAAGAATAACGAATATGTAATTTTAAAAAATCTAAATTGCTCGGGCAAATTCAAAAATTTCGGATTATTATTATGTTTTTATTACACTATTTATAAATAGACGCACTAATAAGTTATTGTAAGTATTACTTTATGTCATGCAAATAATAACACTATTGTAACAGAAATACTTATATTAATTAAACAAATTTATTGAATATAATGAATTGTGGCCGTACCGTGATCTTATAAAATATTTTTCAACATAAATTGTGTCTGGTAAGGCCTTTTGAAAAACTTAATAGACTTTGATGTGCGGTGATGTATGACTTGTTTTATATTGTTTTTTTTTTTTTTTCAATAAGCATTTTTTACTTACAGGTCTTCCAGCCGTCGTAGTTATACCGTGGGCTATCGTCAAGTCCCAGTATGGACCTTCAGCAAGTGATCTGGCCATGCACGGGTAGAGTTCTCTTTTTAATTTACTATGCCGAAAGCACGCCTCTGTGGGGACATCCTTAAGAGTGAATAGTTTGGGCTTTTCCTCCTTTACTCGCGCGCGCGCACCACACGCATACATTGAAGGAATTTCTTTGAACTTCAGAAAAACGAAAATTAGTGGATGAAGGTGTTATAGAACGATTTAGTAATGTCAAATAGGAAATCTTAATGTTTCTGGATCGCTTATTTCCTCACTTTCTCGCACAAGTGTTTACTCAACCCAATAACTCAGTTCTGGCATTAGGAAGTTACTTCTGCAGGTTATCAGTGACCTTCTCCAACTTAACTCCTCAACGTGGCCATAATGCATTACTGAAAATATCTTTTTTGGGGGCTAGCAGAAATGAGAAATAATCTGTGTTTCAAGTAGAAAACTTCTTCATTCGCACAAAAATGTTCGCTTCACCCCCCCCCCCTCTTTTTAAAACTAATCACTAAATACGAATCATTTTCTAAACTCTTCACTAAGCGTTATGATTTACTTTAGTTTCTTGTGCTTTTAACTCCATCATCTGCTCGACAAAATAATTTAAACAATTTAAAGGTAGAAGCCTTACTATTCTTAACATCTTTCACTCTAGATTCCAACCAGGGTTGCCAAACGTCCCGGATTTTACGGGACAGTCCTGTATTTTGATAAATTGTCCTGTTTTCTTGCCAAGATATTGATTTTGCCGGATATTAGGCTTACGGATCCTTAGTCCAAAATATAGATATCTGGATCTGATGTTTGAGGCATGGTGTTTCCTGCATTGGACGGATCAGATTCCGGATATTTAAAAATCAGTCGAATACCAGATATCCGATGACGCACGCCTGGAGGAGGACTGATCCCGTTCCCCCTTCTTCCGAGGTCCTCGCTGTCAGGTATTTGCAGTTTTTAAATTTGGTGATCCTGAACAATGTTTCATTATTGCCAAAACACTTCTATCAATGTATCAAAATTAATTCTTACAGAATAAATAAAATTGTTGGTATGAGTGCCATGTTCACGATTCAAAGATGTTGACATTATTACAATGGATTTATTGCACTAACTTGGTAAAGCGTCACTTATGCATTTATATTAGATGAAGGTTATCTTCAGTCAAAGCTGAATTTAAAAGGTTACATTGTAAGCATTACTGTCATTACATCTACCATATTCGACAAAGTGTGTGCAGCTTGAGTTTTTTGTTAATTATACCCATAGTATCAAAAGATTATTTCTGATGAGCATGCTGGTTTAAGACAAAAAATGGTTTTGTAACAACTATCTGTTGAAGAAACTAAACCCTGGCAAAGCATGAACTGCAATTTCTCACAAAAACACGTCAGAAAAAATCGTCAAACCACAGAGGTGTGATTAGTTTTGTAAGGTCAAATTGCTACTGAAACGTCAACATAAGTTAATTTATTTATTTTTAAAAGAAGCGAGAGAGTTTTTGTATGTATAGACATGTGGAAACATATTTAAGCATGTATTCTGGACTGGTATTTTTAATACACGTTTGATAGTACCAAATGCGTACAAAAATCGTAGAGGAATAAAAGAAGCCTAAAATTGACATAGGTGAGTAAAAATTTCAAAAGGCACAGCAATTTTAAATTTTTAAATCTTGTCAGTTATTTAATTTAAAACGAGTGTTAGACGGGGGGGGGGGGAGGGAATTGAGTAAATTATTAAATATTCATCATGGCATGCAATGTGTTTTCTTAAAAATATGTATATAAGACATTTCTCTTGGGATTTGTTTTTACTAAATGTTCAATTATTCCAATTATTCATCAGTCTGTGTTTATTTTTTTTTACATTTTTCCCACTACAACTAAAAGGTTTTCTTTCTTAAAAATATAAGCTGCTTACGTTGTTTCCTCCTTTGTTTGTACTAATTATTTATTTATTTATTATGATTTTTAATTTTGTCAGAAACACTTATCGATCTTTACATGAGTTTAAAATGTATTTTAAATTTCACAACTATTTAGATTTTTTAAAAAGCTACTTAATATTTTCCGCCCTAATTTAGTCAAGAACACACTCTTCAATAAACCTAGAGGTTCAATAGCTACGATTCTTAATTGTTGATGCTTTTCGTGAATTTATTGACAGAAAGTATGATTAAACAAAAGTAATTAATGCTAACTTTATTTTTTCTTTCGCTACTTCCGTAAATAAATTACGTAAATGATGCATATTTAATTAGGAATTATTTAATTCTTATTTTTAATTATGACTATTATATATAGTATATTTGTGTCAGTATTTGTACTTAGATATTGCACAGATAATACGGTACAGAAACATAGTACGCCAAGGGAAAACATGAAAAACTGCTTTTAAGTGAGTCTTTATAAAATTTGCTCCAGTTTATATTCCAGGTGCCATACTGTTTCTGGTTTCCAAATTTATTGTGTAACATGATTGTGTGTTGCGAAAGAAACATTTTCCGTTTCAATTGCTGTTGCAAATAAATGTTTCCACTTTTTTTTTCTTCTTTTTTTTTGGGGGGGGGGGGGTAAAAAAACTTGTGATGTTCGAGTATTTCTGAATTATATATTTATTTTCCATTTTATGTAAACTATTCGGGTTGTTTTACTTTGGAAAGAAACATAAGGCATCAATCTAAAAATGTCAGAACACTTGTTCTTACAATATCAGTCACGTAGAAACGAGAACAATCGTCCCATTTTTCAAAAAGACCTTTGTAAAAATGCAATATTGCGAATCTAAAAGAGAAATTTTGCTATTTTGACCGGCAAGCCCTGTTGCTGCACGAAGCGCTTTTTTTCTTTACCTTTATTTTTTAAAGTTTCAAGTTGGTGTGTATTTTAGTTAACCTTTGAAGTACACACCAACAGATGCGGAAAATGTCTTGGCATAAGACCTCCATTTTTGAGCAATGTTTTAATGCTGAATGTTTTTCTACATTTTTTCTTTTTTTGAATTGTTAGTTTCTCTATATATATATATTTTTGAATTGTTAGTTCTTCTCTAATAATGTTGAAAATTATAATTAATGTGTACGAATATTATTACTATAGCTAATTTTAAATATTGTCTTTCTTGTAAATATAGTGACTCTTGAAAACACAAAACACAAGAATATACGAGTACAAGAGAAAAACGACGCAAAAAGCATAATTTGTCAAATCAAAATTGTGCTTTATTTACGCTGTTTTTTCCTTACTACTCTATATTTTAGCACAAAGTTTTTTTTATCACTCTTCTTACAAGAATATACCACTCGAATTTCGGCATATGGAGTCCAATGTAGGCGTTCTGTTTCGTGGAGAACATAGACTCCTTGGGTACTCTAGAGAAATTCTCAGAGACCGCAAGAATAGATAAGAAAGTAAGGGAACAGGAAGTTTAGTTTGATAAATTGGTCACCCACGTAGAATTTCATGCAAAATTATCAAAATTTTTAATATTCAGTTAATCAGAAAATGTTATTTTCAGTTCAACCATTTTAACATAGTCGTCTCGTAGATTTCTTTTTTTTTGAAATTTGTTTTTATTGAATATAAGTTAAGAAAAGCAAGTTTTAATGTGCACCTGAAGTTCTGCCACTGAAATTCCTGTCGAGAGCCACCCAGTGGCACGCGGGCCATAGGTTCGTTATCTCTGGTGTAGGGGGAAGTAGAATTGTTTAGCTTGCATGAACTTCTTCTTTCAACATCAAATCTGGTTTTAATTACGTTCACATATAAATATTTGCAAACTTCCGTTATTGTCTTAAAGATAAATTACTGAGTATAACAAAAAATATATGATCATTGTTTATAAAGTAAAAAAGTCTTTCGTCAATATTTATTTTCCACTATTTCCTTTTAAAATGCCAAGGAATAAAATAATGTTTGTCTCCTTCGTACTTGAAATATAGAGTTTTGTATCTTAAGGGGAAAACCCATAAATTTATTATAACTTGCGTCTGTGCTTGTTTTGAAATCTATTTTCATGTTTCTTTTGGAAACTCTTTCTGTGTTTCTTTAGTCTTTCTTCAATTTTTTATGTTTTTTCCCAAATATTTGTGAATTCGTTTGACATATGTTGACTTTGTTTTCCATAGTAAACAAGAATTGAGTGTTTCTTTTTATTTGTGTGTGTAATAACTTTATTCCGAAGTTATTCATGTCTATAAATACACATTCATGTATATAACCACTCTTTACTTTAAAATCACCACAGATCAATAGATGTATTCATGTGAATATTGATTGCTTTAATGCAATTCCAATTAGTCTGGACCCCGTTTTTATTCTTTTTAGTTTTCTTTCACGTTTTGTTCTACTTTTCTTTCAATTCTTGTCGTTATTTATTTATTTATTTATTATTAATATTGTGTTATTTGTTAACTGTTTTATCAATGGCTTCTGACCTCGTACCAAAATTTGAATTCTGTCACTATCAACTTGGAACTGAAGACCGTGTAGTTTTTAGAGATGAGTTTTGTTTCCAACTCTGGACGATAACAGCGGACGTGACTTGAAGGCAACTAGGGGATCGTATCCTGAAACCATACAGATCCACAACGACTCTTTATGAACTAGCATGCTATCTCTTTTGATGGGATGACTGGACATCTTAGATAGTCATTTCTGACCCTATCAGCATAGCGGTGCGCAAATGCCATTTTTCAGTCATTGTGTTGACATTCCTGTTTTGACAATTCGGATTGACTTATGTATTAGCAAAATAATGCTCGATCGTTCACTTGTTGCTATGAATTGTCTTCAAGCTTGTCCAACGCTTTCTTCGCAAGCTAGATCTCCAGATCTCTCTAGAGCATATTTGGGATGTTATGGGAAGGTGATTAAAACCTTCCCGGAATATTGACGATTTATGCGCACTATTTGAAGCAGTTTGACAAAGAATTCCCCAGGACACTATCCAGGAACTGTATCAGTCTATGTCACGCTGAATGAGTTTGCATTTCGCCTAAAGGTGTAAGGGTGGACCAACGCGTTATTGATCTCTTACCTTTTTAAAGATCAAACTCTGCAATAAATCATTTAATTGTTCCGAAATTTTATTTGTATGCTTTTCTGTTTTTGTTCTCCATACCCACTAATTTTTATTGTAATCTCTTCTTGCGTGTGTGTTTTGTTATCCATCGTATATTGCCGTTTGAAAATTGTCCGTGCATAAGCATAAAATTTTCTTAAAATATGAGAGCGTTGATTTTCAATTAACATTTTTTGAATGATATTGTATAAGATTATTCGTACTTTATTCACTATTTATTATTTTTTCAAGGTGTACATGGCAGAATAAAGACCATTTCGAATACATTTTTGTGTGTCCTGTTATTTTGGTTCTTTTGGTAAGTATATTCCTTTTAGTAGTCACTAATAGAGGCTTCCAGGGACAGTTTAGCATGAATTTTTCTTGTTATTTCAATTTTTTATTTACACCGCTATTAGTGTACATTTGTATGACTGGTCAGTTCAGCTGTTACTTACATGTGCAGTTTTATACAGTTGACGGTTATCCCTGAATCTGTGTTATATTATATTAGTATCATGAATATCTATGCTATGTTAGAAACCTTATTTAGGAAGGACCAAAGGGGTATGGGGAATTTCTACGTATGCCCTAATATTTTAATCTGCTAAAACTTAATAATAGACGATCCCTCTAAGGGCTTTAAATGATAGATAAAATAACTCAAGTGCTTTAACCCAAAATTTTGTCGAAAATTTCTTCCATGTGGTTCACAATCACAAGGAACCGCTTACGCAATGGAAAAACACTCTGGTAACTTCAAGACACGCGTATTTAATTTTCAATCCAAATCTGTACTTACTAGATCGTCTTCGAATGCCTGTGCTTACATAATTTCCCCCTTCAGTATTTCTGACATTATTTCTTATATTTAATAACATTTCTTCTTTTTCATTCTATTTTCACAGATCAACATCTACTTTCTCGCCCGAATCATGTGGGTTCTCATCACCAAGCTAAGAGCTGCCACCACTGTCGAGTCCAAACAGTACAGGTAGCTATTGTGCAACCTTACTGTGCATCTATGATTTAATCTGTCTATCACACGTTCTTAAAAATATTAAAACACAACGCTTAAAATTTGTAACATTCAATCGTAAATTTTGCATTGGTGTTCGGTACAAGACAATATTTTTTTCTTCCTTGCCTTTAATTAAGGCAAATTTAATACTGAAAAAAAATAATAATTCAAACTACTTTTCTTTGGGACAAGTTATTTATAATACAGTAGCCCTTCGTTATATCGCCCTTGTCGGGGGACAGCAAAAAAGAGCGATATATACGAATGCGTGATATAACCGATGCCATTAGAAATAACTCAAAAAGTACATGTAATTTGAGTGTCAACGTAAAAAAAAGAAAGAATTTAATCTTACATAATGACAACTTTCTTTATAAAAATAAATCTTAATAAAAATTCTTGGGCAATAGGCTCTCTTTCATTCTATGGGTGTTAGGATCAATACAAAAAGAAATGTCAAGTAAAACGCCAACTGGCACGTAAGTTGGGGAGTGGGAGAATTGTTTCAGCTTTTAACTGCAGAAAATTCAGAATGAAGGAAGACATTCCTATTCGATGGCTTTGTTTAATGGGGGGAAAAGGGCTTTACTGAGAAAGGCAATGTGTTTACTTTCAAGAGCACAAACTTGAAATTTCGGGAGACAGAAAAGCGCGATATATCCGAATGGCCGATATAACGAGTCGCGATATAACGAGGGGTTACTGTATATTAAGATATTTGAGAACCACAGGATAGGTGTTTTAATAAAAGTACAATTGGTTGAACTATCATCACAATTATTATTTTGAGCTGTTGAATACTACTTCCTGTTTACTCGTTTATTTATTTACTTATTTTTATTATTATCCCACTTTTACGTTAAAATTTATTTAAAAAATGCTTTATTAAAAATCGTTAGAACGTTTTTAGAATGAAAATATTCTTTTTGAATGTTAGTTTCAATATCTTGATATAATGTTAGACACCGAAACGTAGGTAGCTTGAACGTTCTGCAGCATTATAAAAATATTTTTTACTTCTTTTGGTTTATTTATGCACCTATTCTAATATTCAGAAACCTCACATTCTTCTTATTATTCAATTTCCCTTTTTCTACTTTCATTTCATCTTTTTTATTTATTACACCTTTAAATCTGTTGTTATTATTTTTTTCGGGAAAACATTACTCTTATTTTCTTTAAGTTTTCTTTCATTGTGTTCCACTTTTGTTTTCACAAATATTTTTCTGCTAGGACCCGGCTAGTTCCGAGCCCAAAACACGCTTCAAATTATCATATAAAGTAAGTATCCGTAGAGATTTGTTTTTGATAGCGAGCAAAGCATATAAAGTGATAATAAAATATCCTATTGCTTAAAATTATTTTTACTTTTCTAAAACCTGATACGAGCTTCTGATATTAGTAATTTTTCTCTAAAATTATGGAAATCACATAAAATAAGCTGGAAAAATTCGCAATGAACTGCAGTTAAAATTGTAAATTAATGCCGTGGTCAAATATCGTTAATTTTCTCCTGTACAAAAAATTTGATGGGGTAATAGTTGCAAAAGAAGAAACTAACGTTGCACCAAAATTTCCTTTTAAACGCTTGTGGACGTTTCGTGTACTGCACTTACTATTACATTCCAATTGTTTTAAAAATACAATTGAAGTCATAATGAGTTAATATTTTCGGTTATATAAATGTATCATCCAAGAATTCCATTATGTTTCGTTATGAAAGTAACACATTGCTCTTCTCCGCTTTTTGATCTGTTACATTTTCCTGCGAAATCCTTGAAATAGTGCGAGAAAAAAAAATTACTTTCTAAGACGGTTCTTTCCTCATTTTATTTCTCAGAAGCATAATCCATAAATTATACTTCTATTTGAATATATTGGAAATACGAGTGGTATAATAATCATAACAACTTACTACAGTAAAATCCCGTTAAAACGCGGGTGTCGGGGGACATGTTTGCCATCCGCGTTATAACATAACCACGGTATAGTGAACCTATACCACCGAACCATATTCACGAAATAATACTCGCTTTTGTTGCATCATTTAAAACTTTATCAATTACTCGTAACTTTTCTTTCCCCTATAGAAATTTTTTTTTTTCTTTTCTTCTTTGCTGCCATTTTACTCAATGTAATTGCGTGCAAGATGCACACATCTCAGCTGGGCAATCAGTTTCTCGAGCGATACGTTATAAACCAACTGTGTTCCGAGAAAAAAAGTGATTAAAAACCTCTTTATGTTATCAATATGGGATTGTGAAGGGGAGAGGTCTTAAGAAAAAAAATAGATTTGGAAGGAGAGGAACGCACTTCTCACTGGGGAATATATTTACTTTTCAGGAATGCTAACGAATCTGGAATGAAAAGGTTGATAGTGCTATAAAAGAAGTTGCACACGCATATGGACTTTTGAAAATGGAATAGTTAAGCATTGATCTGAACAGTCCCTGACAGGTTGAGTTCTGCCCATGTCAAGGGAAACAAGTCAGGGTGATCGCACCTGATTTTGAAATCAAGCTTATGTTCTAGGTTAAAAGACAGAAAAAGCATGAAAAAGGGTGTTCATCACGCCTATCACAATAGGTCTTTATCTGTTAGTGTGTCTGGTGGGGGGATGGGTGTTCTTTGGCTAGAATATTTGTGTGCTAGGGCTGGCTTTATTTACAATGATAAATAAGGAATCACCTTTAGAAATGGCGATGATAAAGGGAGACATGATAGTCACTGCGGTATACTGAGGGACGATATAACGGGATTTTACTGTATTTCAGAATTGTAATTTTATTTTAATTTATTATTTATCTAAGTGATTTACATACAGAACATTTCATACATAATAACAATCGCATTTCTTTGGGAAAATAACAAACTGCTCTTAATGTGTCTTCCCACCACCTTTGTTTCCTGCTTTCCACCAAATATTTTGTTCCCAAAAATTTTATTAGAATGCAATATTTAGGAATTATAATACTGTATTGTATTATAATTGTATTTCATGTCACTTCTCCATTTTTTCACTACATCACCCTGTATTACACTAGCAAGATATTTAACCCTCTGATAATGTCAACCGTTTTGTAAAATGGGCCACTAAAGTCTTGAAAAATTGTTTTCAAACACGCAAGAGCATTATAATTGCGGAATGGCTATTGTTTGTTGTTCAAAAGTAAGATTGATACGTTTGATGAGACTGTCAAAAGTAAAACAATTAACGGGTGGTTGAGAAAAAAAATAAGGAATTGGCTAAATCAGATTGCGTGAAAAGAAATAATGGTAATGTCCGATTCAATTATGTAGCAAAAACCTAGCCAGACATTTTTCATTGAAACCATAATCCAAGCAAGCAGCACTTCATTTTTGTCAGTCAAGATTAAGCCAGCTGGTTTAAAGGCTGGATCAGTACGAATGTGAGAAAAAAAAATCTGGGCTTTAAAAAAGTAGATTTTAAAAGTAGGCTATTTCAAAGTAGAGGTAAAGCAAAACGTTGTTGTCTATAGTTTTGATTTTGCACTCGAGGAGTAGCACAATGAACAATAAAGTGACAGATGAAAAGAAAATCAAACAAAAATGCCAATTCAGATTACACGCACTGGGATTACATTTTCCGCCATAATATGGAGAGAGAATAAGCTCTTTGCCTAGACTCGCAACCCCGCAATAAAATGAAATGAACCTGCCGTGTACGTTTTTTACTTCCTAATATGAAAATTATTCACATTTTCATGTTACCTTGCTTAAAACCATGCCTTTCCAGGAAAGCAGCCAAAGCGTTGCTGGTGCTGATTCCCCTCCTGGGTGTCACTTACATCGTGGTCATCG
The DNA here is from genome assembly GCA_038502835.1 of Octonoba sinensis. Taxonomy (NCBI): domain Eukaryota; kingdom Metazoa; phylum Arthropoda; class Arachnida; order Araneae; family Uloboridae; genus Octonoba; species Octonoba sinensis. The sequence continues at coordinate 95,800,053 of CM076599.1, read as the reverse complement.
TCACCCCTTCACACCGAACAGCAAGAGTCGTGTTCTCTTATGCTCAGGCAACCCTACTCTCCACACAGGTGAGTAATGCGAAGAATACTTTCCGATCTTATTTTTAATTGAATAGTAGCCGTCGTGTAACGGGGCATTCTATGTAGGCGATGTCCAGGTTGTTACAATTATTTTGTTCCAATGTACGTGTGGAATGTAAGGTTCGACCACGGAATTTTGACACTGGGACACTTCTGCGCATGGCAGAAAAGAACGAGTCCATTCGAGTTTTAAGGAAGTTCATTTTGCAGGTGCGTTTATTTGGTGCGCGAGTCAGAAGGTTTGCTTCTCTGTTTATTGAAAGCAAAAAATTTATAAGCTGGCACATAGCATCAGTTCGTAAGAAATCAAGTATACTACAAGAAATAGAACGAGAACAAAAACGTCACTTTCCTTATACCAGCAGTTCCGCCCTTGAACTTGAATGGAATCATCTTGGCATTTTTCCAGGCAGATCGTTTTGGTTGATGGTAGGATTCTAATCCAGAATTTCGGTGCTTGATGGGCGGCTTTTATTTTACGCTTTGCGTTAAATTATCTTTTTCAAAAAACCGCGTGGTTACTGATATGTTATATATACAGTGTACATCGCCATGAGTGTTCGACTGTTTCTTTTATCGTCGATGATATCTTCGATGAGCAAATGCTATAGACCAGGGGTCTCCAAACTACGGCCCGAGGGCCACATCCGGCCCGCGGACAGATTTTGTCCGGCCCGCGGAGAGCTAGCATACTTGAAAGAAAACTCCTTCTAGAGAACATATTTATTTTTTATAGCAAATTAAATTAAGTTTACTGAAGTAATCTATTTTTATGTTGAATAATTATGTTGTAGGGTAATCAATATGGCCCTAAGGCTGGAAAGTTTGGAGACCCCTGCTATAGACCCTCACGTCATGTTTCTTTTCCGGTAGACCTAAAATAGCTTTTCAGAAATTCAAAGATCGATATACCTATTGACGTAATAGTTGACAAAATGTTTAAAACTATTACGATATCATTAACAGCTTTTTAGGTTAAAGCAACAGTCGCTTAAATATTTTGGATTTTTTAATAAATAGTATGTAGGTATTTATAAGTCTTTTTGTAATTATCTTGAATAGTATATTCTTATAAATTATTTTATTTTTAATGTGTATCCCTTTATTAAAAAAAATAACAGTATGCATTTATTAAAAAGACAATATTTGTGACGGAAGTTGTGATATCATATTTTTTCCATTCTAGGGTTTCACTGTAGCTGTACTTTATTGTTTTCTCAATGGAGAGGTAAGCATTAAATTGAAAAAAAATTCTTTAAGTAAATAACAGTAGAATATCGATCAATCATTTCTTACGGGTTCATTAGATACGAGAAACCAGGTGTAATACGACGATAAGGGTCAGTATAAAACAAAACTACAGTATTAAACGGTTAAAGCAAAACGATAGATTTGGGGATGATGGGTTGATGCTATGTTGTATTTATTTATGTTTGGCGGTCATGTTTATTATTTTCATGCATCTTATTCTCTGAGTAACACTTCAAGTTGAGCAAATTTCAAAGTGCAGGCATTCACAAAAATGTGGCATAACGCATATAGCATGTAATTTTAGAGATGAAATGACTCGAATTAACTGGTAAAAATATTCACGTACTTCGGTACTCGAAATTAAATAAATCAAATTTAACACAGGTAGTAAGTACGTCGACCAAAGAATAAAGCTAAACATCATCTTCCACGCTTATTTAACAATTGTTTATCTCATTTTCTCATTTTCAGGTATTGTTAACTTAAATGTTTTTTTCCCCATGTGAATTTACAAATATTTCCAAATCACGTGTTCTGCTTTGAATATCCCGAATGATCTTCCTCTATTCTTTCGACAGGACTTCCTCTATTCTTTTTGCTACTCTGTGATTTGTTTAGATTTTAGGATTAATGTTGGTGGCATTTTACGTTCCAAGATTCTTTTGTTTATATTTAACATTTAATGCAATCCTTCCTTTTAATTTTCCTCTCGCTATAATCAATAGCGTTAAAAAAATATATAGCATTTCTTGAACTGCGTATGATATTTGACGCTGTCCGTTTCTTTACCCTTCTGTAAAGATTTGACTTCAATATTTTAGACTTAGGGACTTTAGTGGGATTGGTACTTTAAGAAAATGTACTCTTGCATGCAAAGAAAAAAACCCACCTGCAATAAATATGGATTCTCAAATAAATGACTAAAAAATTTAAACATTTAGGTATTCAAAACGTTGATAAGAGTGCTGTGATTTTGGTAGAAATGCATTTAAATCAATTTCGACACAGAAGTATCTTCATTAGAAGAGTTAAGAAAAGTATGAGACTCATTTTAGAAGGTCAGCTTTTATAAGTAACATATAGATAATTTTAACTGCACATTTTACTCTTATAAGAACAAATATGGCAGTTTTTTAATTATAATAAAATATACGCTTTTTACTATAATACTATAGATCTACAACATGTGATTAAACTGAATTTTTCGTGAGTAAACGTAAACACTTGATTTTATTTGTTCTCAAAAAAATTAAAGTAAAAGAATTAAAATGCAAAAAAAAAAAAAAAAAAAAAGGGTAATCTTTCAACAAAATGTTCTTAATATTATTCGTTTTATTTTCAGGAATTTTCCTTTTACACATAAATATATTCCATATCAGCACAGAAATCAGAAAATTTTTTAAAGGAGAATAAATTAATTTGAAAAGTTTTGGACGGAAACGGAAAAGTTGCTAAGGACGACTGACATCGGAGTTGACATAGCTCCCCATAAACAATATTAAACTTTATCATAAACTTGCATCAACACTGCAACATTGCAAGAAAAAATTTCTGATTGTGGGAGTAGAGAAACAGTTAAACTGAAAATTTTAAAGATAATTCTCTCATATTTAATCTTTTATCAATGTTATTTTCATCCACTAAGCTCTTCATTATTTTCTACAGAAATATATTCTCTTCAGTCTCAAATGTCACAAAACTACAGTTGCAGACGATGTTGCTTAATTTCCTCAACTTCCAGTAGCTTAATTGTCCGAGCAAAGATTGGCCTCGTTTGGATATCTCACATTCCGGGTATTGCTCGGAGAATTAATGATCTTACATTTTTCCTGTTCCCCGTCGCCTAGGTAACTAAGATATCCGGTGCCACTTGGTAACCGGATACAAATTAGTCCCTGATAGCAGGTGGCATGTCTATAAGGTTCGTTTGATCTTGCAAAACACTTTCGGTTTCATTTATCTTGACGTTGGCTTTCTTGGAAAGATTAGGAAATATATTTTTGAAAGAAAAGTACTTGAAAAAGGATTCCTTGAAAAACATTGTTTTATTTATCTAATATTATAATTAATTATAAAAATTAATTTATTTTAGATTTTATTGCATTCACAGTAACCCTTCTGAGATTGAAAAATAATCTGTCGGCAGAAATTGGGATATTAAACTGACATTAAAAAATATTAATTGTATTTATGTTGTATGCCTTCCGGATTTTGTATCCATCATTTCTGAATAATTAAATTCATTAAAATTAGGTATAACTGTTAAAGTTTTTGAGTATTTCGCTTACAAAGTAAACCACATTCAGACAAGTCAAGTGACGATTATAAAAGCAGTGAAATTGCATACACACATACGTGCATTAATGTTTGTGTGTACGCATATGTGTGTGAGTGTATGCGAAAAAAAATAGGAGCAAAAAAATCAATTTACTTAAATTTAGAAAGAGTTGAAGGAAATCAATATACTTGCTGATTTAAGAGATTTCAATTTTTGATTCAGCTGCAGGTATATTGACTACCGAAGATGTTTCGACTATGGGTTTCTGGGTGATTTTCAAATATTTTTGTATGAACTCGACACCCGGTCCTAAAATTAATAATTTATATATAAGAATATAAGTTATTCCGGATATATGTATATTCATAAAGTGTAGGCGACAAAGTTTGAATCTAATCCAACGATTTATCAAAAGTTTGGAAAGGGTTCATTTTTTATTCCTCTTGGAGTTAAATAATAAACATTTTTTGATGTATTGGAGGTTTTATGTATAATGGAAATGAAAATATTCCATATTATTTCCATATTTGAATTACATTTATCTGTTTTAGTTTTGAAAAGCAGCGTAATTGTCTTCAAGAAAAGAATAGTTTAAAGAAAAAAAAAAAAAACTGACGCGATTTATCGGTAGGATTTATTTCAGAAAATATTTCTATTACAGGTTCGTAAGAGTGTCCGTCATCACCTCGAGCAGTGGAAGGACCGGAGAGGGCTGAACAATGGACGCCGCCAGCGATTCAATGACTCGGAGCACGCCGAATCCGGATTTAGGCTTTACGCTAATCGTGGAGTTCGAGACCGAACAAGTTGCATAAGTCTTTCTACTAGCGGAACATGGCTCAGCAACAACTATAAGTGCCAACAGCCAATAAGTCAACGTCCAATTAATGGTTCATATAGTCCAGTACCTGTACGAGACGATGCCATATAGAACAAAATAAGACTTTTTAACAGCACATTTCACTTACACATACATGTGTGCGTTCAATTTGAGGTGGACTTGAGGGCTGATTGTTAGTATGTACCACGATACTGTTAGTGAGCTTGTGCATTTGAAAATTATAGCTAGTTCACAAGAATTTAAAAATGACTTGGAGATATTTTTCTGCATATAGGAGACCATAATTTAGATTTTATGTCTCAAAATGACAAGTGAGTCATTACAGGCCAATGACACTTGAATGAATGGAAATAGCTATGGTATTGCGTTAGCAAATTTCTTAGAAATTGTTTTACACCTAAAGAAGGTTTTTACAAAACCTAAACAATTGCAACTCAGATTCGCTAATGCGAACATTTGAAAAGCGAATTCTTAAGCAGTTGATATTTGGAAGATTAGAGAACTAATACGGGATATTTAAATTTGCATCTATATGCATGGAAAGAAATTGAAATTTAAGCCTTTAATTTGCAACAAAAGCAATTCAGTCTTGGGGGAAGGGGGGGGGGGTCACGTGTTAACTGACGCTTCTTACCTCCCCTCGATATTAATGTATGGTGCCAAAAATGTACAAAAACATCTTGTGGATTCATGCTCAAGAATCATAACAAACGTTGATACCCACATTGATAACAAAAAACTCTTATAATTGGTTTTAAAAGAATTATAAAATATAGGCAATGAATCATTGCTTATAAGGACGGACAAAAACTGCTGTTGCAGAAGACGTTCAACTAATTTCTTATATTTGATGCAGGAAGAGATGAAGGTGAAGTTCAAGTTCTAAATGTGTCATAAAAATAGGTGTTGAATTGGAGTTTAAAAAAAGTTTTAAAACTATGCCGTACAGGGTTTTGAAAGAAACAGTGTTTTTAACCCAATGGTACTATGAAAACATTTTTTAAAAAGTACTATTTGTATAAATGGATGCCAACGTTAACTAAACTGAAAACTAATCGTAAGAACCAGTGTACTATCAAACTGTTCAAACAACTGGTAACTTCCCACCAGTGTATTAGCAACTTGTGCCAATAATCGATGTACCAATTACCAAAACCTAATGATAACAACTGATTAATTTTAAGGCAAACTTAACACCTGTGAACACCTGCTGAGCTCTTTTATCTGAACTATATAAACAAAATGCCTACTGGTATTTATAGACGCTATACCAATAATAGTTTTTCCAACAGTTTTAAAAGAATGATTTACGATATCATTTTAAGATCAACCTAGATCATCACAAATGACTGATGCAATTACTGAATTCTAAAAAGAGCTATGGTCTTATCATTGCTCTTAAAGGAAAGAGTGTATGGAGGTTTCATGCAGTCTAACATACACACTAAAAACAGTGCCAACATCTTCTAAAACTTTTTCTCAGTAAAGCATTTTACGTAAGAATCTAGTATAACTGGTAAAAAGATTTTTCCAGCGACGCTTTGTGCATCAATAGACGTGCTATGTATTGACTACAATCGGATCTTTGCAACCGAGGATAATAGTTACTAAAGCGATCAAAAGTTGATGAATATATATATTTTTACCACTGATAAAATATAGTGACAAAAAAAAAAAAAAAAAAAGAAGAGCAGTCTATTGGTAAAGGGCGAAATTATTAAATAGCCAGTTGCCGGTGATAGCAATTCCATTAGTGGCCCCATTTTTGAAGTAGACGCCACTAATTTTATTTAAGTACCAAAAGGTACATTTAAAAAGATACGCTGAAATTAATAGCCCTAAATACATTATTTAATGTAAAAAGTACTATTTATTTTTTGCATACCAGGGTTTTGTTTTGGAGAGTATGAGAGCATTGTATGAATTTTCAATGAAATATTCAAGAATTATTTAATTCGCCGATCAAGTGGTGGTTGGCAGTTGATTTTTTCATAGCTGTTTTTAAAATTAGTCTCCCTGTTGCCGGTGGCGGCCGCTAATTTTTCCCTTCACTTATGGGTGCCCTCATCGGATAATTTAAGTAATCCTTGCTGTCAATCTTGGTAGAATTGGAGCATAATTATTTATCCCGATTCATTCGAGTAAGATGAAATTGCCCTTGCCAATAGAAAAAAGGCACCGAGGTGGTTTAGTCTTGTAATGTACTATCAGTCATAACGGGTGAACCACCATACTTGCTCTTTGGATATTTGAATCCAGTTATTTAAATGCATTTAAAAATCACGCATAAATATAATTTCATTATGAAGTACACATTATTTATTTTTAAAGTAAATCTTGTTATCGACATTTTTTGAAGACATTGGAACCGATAAAATCAATGAACAATTCAATAGAAATCGACGATCTTAATCAGAATTCTTTATGAAAAATTGGATATCTCATTTTATCCGTTAGCTCTCAGTTTCTTATAAAACTTTGAAGGCTCATAGGATTAAATTAAGTTCTTATATTCGTCGATAAATATTGAACTAACGGTAATTCTTCCGTGCAATATTTTTAAAGTAACAAATGACTTGCATCTTTAATCTAATAATCAGAGCTCGATAGAGTGCATTGAATAGTATATAATAAGAAACTGAAATTGCAAAAATGCTTCAAGGTTCCTTTACAGCCGTTTCTAATTTCATATTAGCATCTGAATATTTTTCTTCTTAGCCAAATGTGACTGAACAGTAATTTCAAAGCAATTGTTTATACCGATAAATATATCTCTCTCTCTTTGTTGTAACATCATAACTCGAAAATTATGATATAATGATATTTAAGTTAATAATACAGGTAAATTAAAAATATCCCTTATACTATTAATTCAAAAATCATAATGTTTTGATTTATGATTGTTGAAGTAGAATTGTTTGGCAGGAACACTTAGAAATCATCCTATCATGTAATAACGATGTTGCAACAAAGCTATAACTCCGCTTATCTGTGTATATTATGATGTTAAAGACATTAAAAATGCTGATTTTTTTTTCAACGTAAATATAATACTTTGCTGTTGTATAAGTTATTGTTACGGATGGTGTTTAAATATTAATGAAGATCTAGTATTCCATATGAAGAAGAATAAACTACACAATAACAACAATTAAATTCGGCATATTAAATCAAAGAAATACATTTGCTGGTAAGCTAGATTGTTGTGATGGTTTTCATTTTATGGAACGAAAAAGTTATGTTATTAGTTCCTTTGTGTATGTATCACATAATTTGCCTCTTCTGTCATAACGCCAAGATATTCAGGGGTGCTTTTGGGGTTTGTTAGACACTTGAAATTGGCTGCAGTGAAAAAAATATACATATAAGTGATATATTTTTTAGAGCAGGGATTCTCAACTACTGAAGTTTAAATACTTTGTGAAATTTATTCTTACATTTTTGATCTAACAATTCAGTCCCGAAAAATTGAGTCAATAAAAAGAACCAATTCGAGTTTTAAGTTTTTCCCCCTAAAAATATTACGTCATTAAACATTTTACTAAAATGGAAATTTCTTTAAAATATATATATGATGTTTGGTTGAATTGAAATTTTTGTAATACTTTAGAGATCAAAGTTGAGCTTGGAATATTGCATTTATTTAAAAGGAACTAAACAACTATGAAGGCAAAAAAGAGTACCAAGATAACACGCAACATGAAAAATAGGTTTTTGTATAAAAAAAATACTATTCGTCAAAAACACAGTGGAGAAATATTGGATGCAAAGAGATACTGAGAAAAATTCTAACGTCTTGAATGTTTCCGTTACATTATTGATCTCTATGTGAAATAAATGTTATATTTCATGAGTATTAAATTGTGTTTCTGTGTCTAAGTTTTGTTTCGTACGGTACCTGTTACAGTATTGATTCTGAATGTGAAGATTTATGTAAAAAAGATAATTAAATGGATGAAAAAGAAGTTGTTTATGTATTTTAAATGTCTATAACTTTGTTCTTAAAAATACTGAGAAAAAAGCCTTACACCTGAAACTCTACATAATAAGTATGTGGTGGCCATCTCGAAACTTTCCTATATTGCTTCTATGTGAATACTCTGTATTTTAAAATAATCAAACTGACCATTGTTGCGCAGAGCTTGATGCGAAAACTTAATAAGTATTTGTTCTATTTGGCCACCAGACCCGCGCGCACGCAGTCCTAAGAGTTTGGCTAAAAGGTATGGGTCTGGTGGAGAAAAGTACCTGTTCTCTTTGGAACTCACCTGTTTGCTAAATGTGGTTTGTGTCCTTACACTACTTCTTGAGGTATAAAAATCAGGTTTATCGAGAAAACGTTCGATTGCGCCACCTCGTGCAGCGATCTGCGACGAAAACGCATCAGCTTCTGTTTTCATTGAAGTTTACTTCTGTATCAATTTTTACTTGGATCCTTAAGCTATAGCAGTCACATAAGGCTAGGTTTTAAACTGCCGTAAGGATCGATCTCAACAGCACAGGTCGCTCTGGCGTCACATGTGCGTGTTCTAGACATTGTTTTGATGTCTTTAGCAGGCGCATGGGCACTAGAGAGTGACTGCAAGACGGTCTGCGGCCGCCTTTAACGAGAAACGTCCGACTACTTGGAGCCAAAAACTAACCAGCACCAGCGCATGCTTGGATCCTTGTGGTTACCGATATTTTGCTCGATTCCTTGTATTTGTGTTTTCGAAGACCTTTTCTTTTGGTAAAATTTCCAAGTCCCGTCAAGGCATAAAACATTGAGGAATGTACTTTGCGTCAAAATGTTGAAACATTAGCTCCTAGTAATCCAGGATAGATGCATTTCAAATACTTTAACTAGAGTAATATGATCCTGAAACTTGTTTTTAAAAAATCTCCAACACCTATATTCTTCAGTGTTCGTCCACGTACTAAAATATAACTCTGAAAAGCCGATTGAATTAGACGAATTAGTTACTCGTAATAAAATTAAACCTTGTAAATGTTCTGCATCGATTGGAAAGAGTGTGTTTCGGCCTCTCTGCGTGGAAACGGTGCTGGTCAATTTCCATTACAATTCTCAGACAAAACTACGGATTAGTTAAATTTGTTTCGCATTCCCATGATTTGGAAAGCACAAACTATTTAAATCTTCGTCAAACATTACTGCGATTATAAAATTTGGAAGAGAGAGAGAGGAGCAGTAATGTGCTTTATTGAATATCAATATTATCTAATTTTCTTACAGCCACTATGCTATATAAGCAACTGCGCGATGTTTCAGAGTTGGGGGTACTTTTTTCATACTCTAAACAATGATTAGTATTATATATTGGTATTGGTAAAAACTTAAGTTTACCAATGTATATATATTTTTTAACTGGTCAAAGATTTAAGACCTTTCTTTCCGAAACGGACATGAATTCCGACAATGTATTCCGACCCAAGTAAATATAACAGTTTTAAATCTGTTCTTGAGTTAGGTAAAAGATCCTTTTCTATTTGTAAAAAGTCTTTTGTGCTGAGGAAAAGAAAGACAAATTTTCATTCACATCAAGAAACGCGTCTCCGGTAATGTCTTATCAGGATATGAATAATTCATTTTACTTACACGAATCCGTAAGTTGTGATAAGATTTGTTGCCACCAATCCGGCCGTAACTTTTTTCTGCGTCCGCAAAAGACTATCCTTTTATTCCAAATCAGAATATTGGTGAAATATTTTTAATTTAAGGATTCTTTTATTACTGCTTCGTTTCGAAGATTCTCAAAAGAACTATAGAACGAAATAGTTTAATAAGAATCAAACTCTGATAAGCAGATAAATGAAATGTGTAGAAGTCACTAAGATTATTTTGGATTCAAAAGGTATCCTAAAAGCTTGTTGACATTTGTTATCTAAACTTTAAAGTTTAGAATGAACTAAATTAATGTAAACTATGTCAACTACAAAAAAAAAAAAAAAAAAAAGGTTTTCTCAGAAATAAAACCGTTTAAAACAAAATGAACGTTTATTTAATTAACTACTTGAAAAACCAACATATACGAAAATTTGATACGCCAAAATACTCGCCAACATTGACTTAGTATAGAAGTTAAAATGTTCAAAATAAAAATTCTACGTTTGTATAATAAATTATAGTGACCACCTGAGTACAACAAGAATCCATTTGATTGAGCACCGCATCAAATTGTCCTAACACACACATTAATTCACAACTTGAAAAATTTACTAAGTAACGCCGTATAGGCGTGCCCAGTTGTAATAAAACCGAACACCAAAGTGGGAATGTAGGATCACTCAGCTGTAGGAGAACTTCGGTCGTGGAAGTTGCGAATCCGAGAAACACCAATCTCTGGTCACACGTGGTTCGTCATGGAACGGGTCCGGAAATCAATGAATTTTCGAATCAAACACCTCGGGGAAGTGAACTAAAACAGGTCGCGATCACTCCCTCCGTACCCCAATCCAGGAGATAGAAACCATCATGGCGACTCAATATAACATGAACACAGAATGTTCCAAGAATGTGTTTGTTCTAAATGACAAGCAATCTCACAAGTTGAACAAAAAATATAATTCGGCGCACTACACGTTCAAACACAAGGAGGAGCAAAGTAGTCCTTCCAATTTCCTGTACAGAAGCAAACGCTATCGGCAGCCCACCGCAATCAGCGACGTTACCCTTTATTTGCATGGTAGCTGCACATCTCAACTCAAGCAATAACAAGCGTTTACCTCTTTTTTAAAGTTATTTTTAGGTAGGTAGTGGCAGAAACATGACAAAAACTGAACATCTCAACTTTAGATTTCGAACATGCCCGTACGTGTTTACATGGACGTTGTCGAAGTTACGACACGTTATGCAGACATGTTCGCCGGAAAAAAGAAATCAAACCTGCAGCCAGTGAACAAGGTAGAAAACACTTTCATATAATATTTTACAATAATTTACTTTAGATTTTTGCATAAAAAATAAAGGGGCTTCAGTGACTGAGTATAAAAAATAAAGGTTTTTCATCCCAACAATGTTTTTTTATGAATTATTTAATTTACCCAAATAATCCCTAATTAATATAGGATTTTATTAATTTTTAAAACGTTTTATTTAAATTGCCCTGATTTCGTCTTTGAGCAAGTCAGATTGGCTATAGTAACGTAACTAACAAAAACATTTTCTGCGGTAATCAGAGGTAAAAGTTCATAGCGTCAAAAACTGAAACGTTCTTGGAACTCTGAAAATTCGAATACAATAATGGTGTTTAATTGTAGTATGTGTGTGTAACACCACATAATGTGTCAATTTTTATACTCCGTGATGAATTTCATAAAATCGAGACATCGTTCGTAGTTAACCAATTTTACCACACAACTATTGCGGATGAATATACCAAATTTAATGCGAATTGCAGTGACCAAGTTAATGCAAATAAAATTCTGAAACTTTTTTTGTTAAAATTCTGTTTTTTTTAATCACATCTTATTTTATGTAGCGTTTCAGTCTTATACATGGTTTTAATTTAATTAAAGATTCATTTTTAGCAATTCTCCAGCAAATGAGAGCTTCTAAAATCCTTTTGTTATTATATTGTGCTTTATTAACAATTAACATGAAAGCTCTATTCATGTTATGCTACCAAATAAAAAGTGCAACTCAAAATCTAACTTTAAAACTTTCTCGAAACAGCACGAAAGCTGGTCGCGGACAGTTAACAATTAAGTACAAATAAAACTCATGAGATTATTTTAAATCATGCCTACAACAATGAATTATTGGAATTGATCTCTCCAAAATCGTCATTTAACAATAATGTTTAGTTTAATCCTCACTCGAAGAAATAAGATTCTGGGCAATAACCCACGTTCCTTTTACTCTGCAGTTTTTTGAACAAATTTCAACTGAAATAAGTTTTTTTTTTATCAGCTTCAAAATGATATAATATTTCAGAATTCTTTTTATATTTGAAACCAATTGCGAAATTAGAATTTAAAAACACGAATTCAAATTTTCGAAAAGATTACCTGTGTTACCTCCCTCGAGGATGATTGAATTCCGGAAAATTTCATTCCAATCCGTCAATAAGTACGACTTGGCAAATATGCAAACGTACAGACACACGATATCATATATATATATATATGTAATATTTAAGCATTGAATTGTTTTATTTTTCTTTTTTAGTTTTGGACCTGAACTAAACAACAAAAAGAGGACTAAACAACTTTTATTTTCTGGTATTAATGTGAGTTTAACAGTGTTTAGTGAAATTGAAAAGTTGCTTGTCACTTTGCAACTGCATCAATATGTTGCAGAAGAGGATTTCTGAAAATATTTCTCAAAATGAACGTTTTATGCGTGTTTTTCACTTTCTGCCTGTTGGGAATAAAAATTCTACCCATAACGTTATGACTAGATCTCAGATTTAAGTTGTAAATCACGCAAATGTGCCATCGGAATCATTTTAGCCACATACATAAAAAGGGGAGAATCGTATACGCCAACGTGATTCGTTTTCTTGCGTTTTTGCGAAAGCTGATGTTGCAGAATTTTACTGCATCTCAAAACACAGAAATTTTATATTTGAGAGAAAGTGGATCAGATTTATGTGTGTATTAGGTAAAAAAATCCTGGGAAATATTTTTAATTCTAACTTTCTTATGTTCTTTTTGTATGTGTTTCTTTATTTTTTAGCCATTTTAATGTATTAAAATATTCTGATATTTGCCACACTTAATTAAATCAAAATGCTTTTTAGCTCTAAAGTAACTTTTAAGCTTAATTAAGCGATTACTTTTGGAAGCTTATTTGAAATAAATACTGTACCTAATTGTGTGAACATTCTATTATTACGCTTACGATTGCCTAAAATTATGGAAGTTAGTAATATTATGTGTAAAAAAAAAAATAATAAAATCCTAGCTTTATATTAAAATATAAAGCTAAGATTTTATTTATTTTATTTTATTTGTTTATTTACTTATTTTTTTGAAAATGTTTTGCTTCAAATAAGTAGATAAGGCTGACCGAATGCCAGAAAGTGATACTTTGGTAACTGCTGTTTTAATACAAAGAAGCCGACCAAAAGCCATTAAGCTTGATTAAATGACCAGCCACCTCTTCCATTAACCCTACGGCTATCTGATTCCACTAAAATCCGAGTTCCTGCTTAAATGTCTCGCTCTGATTAACAGGTGTCGCTACGTTTCTCTCTGATGTTCAGTTGCTTTCTCGTTGCGTCATCTGGTGTTGCGGATCAGTTCCTCATAATCGGAGTTGAGCTATCGGAGAGCTGTGACTTGATTGAAATGTGGTGCTGTCCATATCGTGTTTGGACTCGGTATTTATTTACTATGCCATACAATTCAATGGAAGAAACTGACACCGGATTATTTCATTAAAGTACATTGAGTAATATTTCTGCAATAAAAGAAAGGCCGTAATCAAGGTTGCTGATAGATTGAATAGCGATATTTTAATTAAAGGTTGTTAAATTGAGCAAACAGACAGTTTTAAGGGTTTCAGATATATTTCTATTAAGCCCTGCAGGGCTAAAGCTAGCCTAAAAAGTATAATATATAAAGAAATATAAATAATTAAGACGTAAATGAACTGTACTCAAACCTTTTTCCCCTCAGGTCACATACACAATACACATGCCAACTATCACACGCGGGCTAAAACACAAAAACAAGTGAAAATTAATCCTTTGACTGCTCATTTTTTTTTAGCGAATTCGATTCGGTACAAGTTGGTCTACTTTATACAACTAAAGCTATCTCTGGAGTAAAACCTTATTTAATATCCAAATACTTGAGACATTCATTACTGAAGTTTTAACGAATAAACATCGGGATAATATTTTAAATACGCTTAAAAAGCTCATGCCCATGGACATCGCGGGATAATCAGTCAGAGGGTTATGTGCGTTAACAAACCTTTCCTTCAATAACGTCGCTGAGTTCGTCTAACAAACGCTCCTTTTCAGGAAGTTACAAGTAGTTCTCGTAAAAAACTAAAAACTGGTCTCATAATTTTATAGTACACACAAAATATTACGCGACAAAATAATATAAAGTCTCGTTTCTTTTAAACCTTTGTAATAAGTATGTTTTTCTTTACTAAACATGAACTTTTGTCAATGATCTGTAACTCTTCGTGGCACATAATTATGAAGACTGTATACTGCCAAGATTTTTCCTTGAATTTTCCAAAGAAGCAGAATTTTATCTGAATTGAAACTACAATATGCACAATAATCACACATTATCTATAAAATTAAAATATAATGATGTATTAATACAAATTCGGTTGAACAAAATTCAATGTCAGAAAGAAATGTTGATTAGGATTTGAAAGCAAAATTTTATACTTTTTTCTTGTTATGAAGAAGACTCCTTAACGAAAAATATACTAACAACATTTTATAGAATGCATTATCAATTCATTTTTCTCTATTACTTTAGTAGTATTTAAATAAAAAGTAGGATTTCGGGTTTTTTTCCTTCTTTTTTTTCAAAATCTGAACAACAATATCGGAAGTTAATTCATTTAATACGAATCAATTTTTATTCTATATTCTTTTTTCGTTCACTTATTTTTTATTAGGTACTTAGAATATAAAAATAATTTCACTGTGTTTTTATCAATTTATGATTATCAACCTGAAGCTTTGTCTTACCTGATAGGTTTTTTAAGGTTATTTATATTAATTTTTTAATATTTATTTATGTGTCTCGAATTCAAATATTTTTTCTTTTATTTGTTCTTTATAGTTTAAGGGTTCTAAAAATAGGAAAGCTTGAATAGTTTGACCATGTTTTTGAATTGACATAAAAAGCTAAAATCGGAAATTTCTGAGTTCGTGTGTACATCTGTTTCAGTCCCGTTTCTGCTGTTGCCTCAGAGTGATTTAATTTAAGCATGTCAAACACTTATTATTCATGTTCAACAGACGTATGTATAGTTTTCCCATGAAAGTTGGGTTAAATGTTTGCTGGTGCGAAACATTTGATTCAATTAATTATTTCTCCTTATTCAGCTTTATCCCATGTAAAGTAGCCTCGTGTTTTGGGAAACCCTAACTGGTGTAAATTAGTGTTTCGATATCCCATTTCGGTTCATTATGTGGAGTAATGTGTTAACATCCTCTAACACATGTCACATTCGCCAACGCCATATTAGCTCTCTGGGAAATATTTATAAATAGATATATTTGTGCAAATTGCTTAGGCGTCAATTCATTACTGAATTGATTCAACATGAAATAAAATCAGCATGCATTAACTGCCTATTGACTTCTAGCCTTTGCAGTATAAATTCAGGTCACATTTTGTAGTTAGTGCTGGTTCTTTTAAATTATTTTTTGTACTTTAAAAGTGGTCTTTAAATTAATTTAATCAAGAGATATATTTTAAATCATTTTAACTATATACATATATTTTTACTATACATTATAACTCCACATATATTTTCTTAATCAGAAATAGATATTGAAGAGATACAAAATGATGAACAAATATTGCTGCAATACAGAGAAAGAACGTGATGAATTAAAACCGTGATCTATTGATTCATTTGTAATTAATTTCTGTTGCCGTGAATAGACGCGTTACGGCTTAGTTAAGTCACATTTACGTTGTTTATTTTATTTCCTTCCTTTTCTCCCTATGGCTTTAAACTCTTGATCAATTTCGAATAGATCAATTCTTGTTGCATCCTTTTTGAAGTTTTAGGAAGAATTGGATTTTATATATTCACAAAATGTGTTATTGAGCAAAATTCATTGAAACAGAAGTATATAAGTAAAAGAGAACCTAGTAAAATAATGAAACTAATTAAATTGAAATTTTAATAATTTGGAGAAAAATCTTAATGAGTGGAAGCAAATCCTATTAATGAAGTATATAATGCTAGTATAAAACATAACTATAAGATTCGGAGAAATAATCTATTGACCAAAAAATAATAATAGAGACTGAATAAACATTCTTACTGATGGACAAAGTTTTTTTGACCGATTGAAAGAAGTTATGATGATTAATTGAAGACATTTTTTGAAGGCGGAACGAAAGATGCCCACGACTGAAGGAAAAATTTTACTAGGTTGAAAAATTCTATTGACGAAATTCTAATGGCTGAGAAAAGGTCTAATGACAGAGAGAAAAATCCTGAATAGTACAGAAGAAATTTCAATGACTATTGTGAAAATAAGAATTAAAGGGAAATTTTTGACCACAACAAAAATTCTTCGAAGAATGAAAAGAATTCAGTAAAATCTCTATGACGTGAAGGGAAAATCTACTAACATAAAATCCAGGTGACTATAAAGTTCCTTTGTAAAACAAAACTGACTTGTAATTATTTTTCAAATTTGAGCAGACCGCTTCTGAAATAATATCTGTGCCTACTCGCATGTGATAATGCAGGTTTAATTATAAAAATAGACCTTTACGTAAGTGTAATGTAACAAAATAATGGATAATAATTTACTAATCCAGTATTGCTACATTACACTTTAAGAAGAATGTCACGTATTCTTTTCGTACTAAAAAGAATTATACTTCAACATTTCTACAGATAATAAATACTACTTGAAAAATTTCCGATTTTAAATATGAAGTTTTTCGTGCTTTAAAAAGGTTACAGGTTCAGTTATTTTGCATGCAATACCATGCTTAAAACATTTCATAGGATTAAATTATTGTGTGGAATATTTTATCGCAATATTTTTATGAAAATGTTTAATGCATGAAACTTCTTGTGACACGAAATTCTTGGGCTAAAATATGCTGTAATGTTCCTTCTTCTAATTCTTTTTGTATTTTTTCACCTTTGCTTCCTTTTCCAACAAAATTAGAATTAAATTTATAGAAATAATTATGTCTCTATACAAGAACTATATGTATCAAACAATTTCTCTGCGAATTGCAACTAATTTGTTAAATCTTAAGAGGAATATGTTTTACTATACATATAGAGCAACTAGCTGTTAAAAAATGCAAGCCAATAACTTGTTTTACATAATTTTATTTATTACAGTCATATATACATTGCGGAACGTGCACAGTTTGGTATTATATACAGGTTCAAATACTCACAATGCAGCCGAAATACTACACAAAAAATACATTGAAGACAATGAATCACTCGCTTTTATTTAACTAAATAGTAATTTGCCCTTAATATTACAGTTGCATTAATTATGATTGTTAACTGCCTAAATTTAACTTTTAGTGAGATTTATGCATTAGAAGAAATACTGAATGTCCTCGGCAAAGTGCACATATGGATTTATTACTAAGACTTAAAACAAATCTGTCAAATTTATAACGTTCTAGTAAAAGTTTTTATGTTAAAATTAGAAAGAAATTAGTTTTGTAATAAAAACGTGACTTGATTGGTTGTTTCATTGCTGCACATACAATACAAAGCATGGTCATTTTAATAGTATATTTTAATGTTAGAATCACATCACTAGAAAAAAAGTACACAGCAATACATGGAAGGAAAATAAAAGCAAAATGCAACGAATACGATTAGTATTTTTCAATTTACTGTTCCTAAAAGTTATTTAATCGCTTATATGTTGATGGGGGAAAAAAGAATCGTTATCAGTAGGGGGAGCAGCCTTTTTGTGTATTATAATTACTGTCAATATTAGTAATACTAAGCATTGAAAGAAAAAAATGCCTATGCTCCGTGTTACGCTGAAACAATGGAATGATAATTACATTATTTAAAAATGCATGATTTATTATGTACAATATTTAATAAAAAATGGATTTCAATTAAATTTTTAATTCAATTACTGTTTGAAAGCATAAAGAATTCCTATAAACAGAATACTTTTAGATAATAGTTTCGTTACTACAAAATATATACAATATAAAAACCTGAGCAATCGTATATACAAAGTCAAGCTTGCAATATGTTAAATAATAATAGAACTAAAAATAAATAAATTCAGTAAAAAATCAAAAATACGAAGAAATGTTCAGAAAGTTTAAGTATTTAATATTTTACAGTACTTTTTTTCAACAACTATTATTATCAAATTTTAAAAAATGAGACAAATTTTATTTAAAAAACTATTAAAAAGGTTTACATGTGCTCATTTAGAAATTATAAAACACACAAACCAACAAAATAGTTGCCGTAATAACATTTTCAAACAGTTTATTTTTAAAATTTTGTCGTTAATACTACTTATATATATTTATCGAGTTTCAGTAAATGCTTTCCTTTTTTTCCCAGTAGTGACAAACTTATAACTTGCTTTACAGTGACAAGCGTTGGTGAATGAATACTTCTAAAAGTTATAAATGGTTTTCATTTTCTGCACTTTTGAAAAACTTTTCATTTCCTGTTGTAATGCTGCTATTTAGTTTGGAGATACTTCTGCAT
Source organism: Octonoba sinensis (assembly GCA_038502835.1). NCBI lineage: Eukaryota > Metazoa > Arthropoda > Arachnida > Araneae > Uloboridae > Octonoba > Octonoba sinensis. The sequence goes on along the minus strand of CM076599.1, from coordinate 95,781,214 downwards.
TACAGCAGTGCTCAATAAGGAGGAAGATTGCTTTGAAAATTTCATGGCTTGAGAATAGGACGACTAAATTGGAGACTTCAGCGCAATAACGGATTAACCCTAAAAGTTCAATATTGACACACATGAAAAAAGTTTCTTCTTTATCTTAAAAATATTGAAATACCCTAATGATATAGGTTTTGTCAGTTAGTGAATGTATATTATTGCCATCTTGGATAGTTTTAGCTCCGAACTTTACGGTATATATCTCCTATTAATGCCTTTATCTCAAATGAGAAAAATGTATGACTTAGCTCGTTAGTGCACTGAAGGCATTAATTTAGTAACGTAAAGAAAAAACAGAAGAGGAGTCTCTCTGTTTGCTACACTCTTAAGACGACTTCTATGCACATAAGTAACAACTTGTAAGACTTTACATAAACAAATGGCAATAAATAAAGAGAGGGGGTTATAGTGTTATTCTATCGTTTCCTCGGGATAAGTTCCAGTTTCACGCCTCCTCTAGACCGCAGAACCAACTCTGCCGCCAAAAAGAGCTGGTCCCTCTGATCTACGGATCTCACGGTGAAGTTCCTAAGGATATTTGAGACGATAGTTTTCTCCTCTAACATGGCGAATTTTTGTCCTGTAAAGGAAGATAAATTAATGAATATATTTGTAAATATACTCTAATTACATATTTATACATTCTCGTTTGTAGAATTAATTATTACAGTTTTACACCCTTACTTTTTTCAACATTGTTCTTTTAGGCTTTCAAATCCAATATACTGTAGGGTAAGTCTGCTTAAATTTGTATCTACATTTGAATATAATTTGAATGGAATGGATGTCTGAAAGATGGGCCAAAGACCGGTTTTTAAATTCAACTGCAATGCGATAAAATGGGATGCAGTTATAAATAGGGATATAACGAATATTCCGCCACTATTCGGTATTCGGCCTATTCTGCCCTTTGACTGAATATTTGGTCTGGTCGAATAGACATATCATTGCCTGGCCGAATACTGATGGACTATTAGGTCGAATAGTTCTACTGCAGTGGAAGTGTAAGAAAATAAAGTTATTAGTCGTTTTTAAACATTTAAAATTGTATTATAATTATTGCAAAAGAATACATTTGTATATAATTTTAATAAATAAAAATAATGTAGAAAAAAACTACTTTTTTTAAGCATTCTTTTAGGCTTGACTGAGCAAAAACAGATTTCAAGGTTGTAATATAGTATTTTATATTTAGCAATAGCTCCCAAACGCTGTCAATTGTTAATTATGTTGGAGAAAACTGTTAAAAATTTCCGTAAGAAAACAGTAATATAACCATTTATTTAATTGTTATTTTACCATATTTAATTATGACAGTTGAAAAGCCATTAAAAAGATGGTAATCAAACCACTGATTGTGCAAAACATAATTTATTGTCTGTTTCTCCTAAAGAACGTTTAACTAACCATAATTTACAAGTGCCACTAGGTCTCGTAGTCAATTAAGAGTCGGGCGTCCATCTTGGTTATGGAACCATACCGGTCGTAGGTTGTTGTTAAATATGAACAAAGATTTATCAGTTCAACTCTGCATGTGTATATAAAAAAGAAGAAGAAAAGTGGCTTAAGCAGTGGTTACTAAATAGAAACACATACACACGTAAATCAAAAACTGGAGACATCGGATTCCCGAACTGTTTGCGAATGAGCGAACCCATAATTTGAGCTGCTGAAGCTTGTTTGTATTTTAAAGTTTGCAGCAAATAAAATGATATTCATCAATATACAGTAAATTTTGACCAAAAATGACTTTGAGTCCAATCAAAAACTGAAATCTCAACTTTAATGCAGTTTGCCTGTTGGAAAAAAAGAGATATTGATAAATAAACGGCCGCTTTGTGTGGTGTAGATGACCGAATGATTAGAGTGCAAGGTTGGTATACCATACACCTGGGGTTAGAGTCCCGCACGCTTCGTTTACGGTTTCTACTCCTCGAAATGGTTCAAAAACAGTAAAAATTTAGCTTTGAAACCATTTTTAAATGAGTATAAAACCGTAAACTTCTGTATTTACGGCTTTTTAACCAAGCTGATTGGAAATGGTTTAGGTCCCGTAAAGATAGAAAAGTGTTCCAAACCGTAAATTTAACGGATGGACAGAATGCTGCCGGCTCTTTAACCGAAATTTCATGATGAAATTTCTAACAGTGAATATAAGAAATTTATTTAGTTATCATTAAAAAAGTGGAAGTCAGACTTCGTTTGGGTAGACTGATTTATTGTGAATATTTGGTAAGAGAGAAATGTGAAAAGACTAGAATATATCATGAATATTTACATAGCATAAGTAATTGGGGTTCTTGAAAATAAAAATATATTTCAGTTAAGTGTATCACATTTTAACAGTTCTTTTTAAAATAGGTATGTAAAAAACTGCATAAAATAAAAATATTAACCCTTTATAACTTTTGAAACATTGTCATAAAACAGTTTTGAGCAACTTAAAAGTTCACTAAGCAATAGCAGTTCTTGCATTTGAATTAAATAATTAGTAAAGTAATGGTACTGCTTACTACCATAAAGCCTGTCATTTCTATTCCACTTGTAGGTGAAATCCTTAGTTTTATTACATTCAAAACAATAGAGAATATTTTTTAATTTTTAAACAGATTTAAATTCTTAGCAAACAGAATTAAATCATACACCATAGAATGTGTGCAATTGGTGTGAATAATTTTAAATTTGACAAGTACTTTCTATCCCAACGATTTTCTAGAAATTTTAATATTCGGCCGCCGACTATTCGGTATTTGGCCTAATATATTCGGCCTAGAAGAAATGACCGAATATTCGACGTCAGCCTGTAGGAAATGGTCGAACATTCGGTATTCGGCTATTCGGCCAAATCATTGTTCGTTACATCCCTAGTTATAAATCGTGTAAAAGACTAAATTGCCTGATCCTTCCGCTACGGCAAGTTTTTTTTCTCTCCCCCATCTTTTTTTTTTTTAATTTTTGTACGCAGGTCACTTGTTAGATTTAAACTGCCACACCTGTAAAATTACTATAAACTCTGTGGTTTCATTCAAGGCATCGATTTAATCGCTTTATAACAACGGCGGATCTAAGGGGGGGGGGGATGGGGCGATCCCCCCCCCCCCTTGGGCTGATTCAAGTGGATACTACAACGACACTCGTAAGTGAGTTTTTACTCTTTGTGCCCCGTTACCAGCCATTTTTTTATGTTCTTGGAATCCCAGACTAATAGCCCTTCAAGTTCTATGCTTTCCCCCTGTCCCTTTGTCCTTTAATATTGCTGAGTTGCTAATCCTCGGAGTAATGGGAAAGAGATTCCCTGATCTTTTCTTCTACCCATCAAACTGGTGACAGCTAGCCAACCCTTAGCACGTGGTGTAAATTCCTGAAGCATTTACGCTAAAACCTGGAGCCTGAAACTTTTCATTGAACATTCATAATTACAAATGTTTATATAAATTGCACATACTCGTTGATGGTTTTTTTAAATACATATTTAGTATTACATTTTGAAAATTTTAGAAAATATATTACTAATAATTGCTATTATTTTGTAATTTAGACATATCAATTCAAATTTAGAAAATGTATTTACAAGCCTACATTTTACTTGAGAAAGCTTGAAGGAAATCCTAACTCGGTTAAAACTTGGCTAAGAAGCAGAATGAGTGATGGTAGACTCACTGAATTAGCGTTATTGCATATCCATAAAGATATTACATTGGACGTTGAAAAAATTATAGACAGATTTACGAAATCAAGAAAAACGTCAGCTTGTGTTCCTTTTATAAGGGCTTTGAATAAATGTATATGCATTGAAAAAATGTGCTAGTAAAATTTTAAATATCACTACACTAGCATTTTTTTTTTGTTGTTCCTGCTGTTTGAAAAAAAGGGGGGGGGGCGGAGGGACTGTTGAAAAGCAATGAAGAATCTCCTCCATCCATCCTTACATTGAACCCCGAGATTTCCAAAATCGCCCCCCCCCCCCCCCCCCTTGAAGATTTTCTAGATCCGCACTTGCTTTATAAATTGTGTTTCCTTTGCAGTAATTTATTTTGTTGCAATATTGAAGCAAAAGAAGCTTCATGCATGAGTTTCTAAAACCTATTTTGCCTTTATGTCAATAAAATAAATTGCTTTTCCCTTTTCTGCCCAAAAATTTGTATAATTTTATTTTTGAGCAATATGTCTTATGAAAAATGGTGCTGCCATCTGTTCGCTTTAAATCGTACTGGAAAAGAATTTCCCATTTTACTGTCTTTTTTTATTGTTATATTAATTTGAAAAAAAGGTAACAATAGCGGTGTTCATTTCAAAATTCTGCTTTCAACAGAGGGGCAGAGGGGGGGGGGGGTTATCTATCTGACTCATCCGATGTTGGAGCTAACGGTAACACTCGGGAATTCTTGCTGATAGAATAACTGCAATCCTTCGTAAGAAAACATATTCAGGGGCTGAAACAGGAGGTATGTGTGGGGGGAATTGTCCCTCCCTGAGTCAAACATGCTTATGCCTTAAGAAAAAAGGTTATAAAATAATGAGGAAGAATTGAAAAGTAATTAAATTTCATAGTGATTATTAAGTTGTTTTATAACTTTTATTTTAGCCACACTTATATAGAAAAATTTTGAAGTATTTTTTTCTTTTTTAACAACGGCATTAAGCTCTGACCCGGAAGATTTTTCCGCACGTGTTCTTTTTTTCTTTATTTCTTCTGAATGATAATAATAATGATAATGAAAATAATAATAATAGTGATAATGATAATTAGTAAAATAAGGTAAAACAAAAACTGGTGGAATGAGCTATTATCGTCGGTATATAGCCTAGCGCAGTTATGGCGAACCTTTTGAGACGTGAGTGATTTTTTTTACTACTAGCTCGTGGTGAGGCCGTGGTAGCCTAGTGGTCAAAGCGTCGGACTTCGACCTGGAAGGTCGCGCGTTCGATGCCCGCTGAAAACCCACCATTTACACTTGGGGACACGTGCATCTAAAATCCGTGGACCCCACTACCTCGTCCCGTGCGCAAGCAATCCTAAGGCCTCGGCTAGCAGGTAGGGGTCTGGTAGAGAAAAGTACTAGCTCGTGGAGCACTAATGCTCATTTGCACAAAAGTTCAAAACTCTTTAACCGTGTATATCTTAACTTAATATCTTTAATAACTTAACTTAATATCTTTAAAATTCGATTGGCTTAACTGGTAAAAATGGCGTGGTTTGACGATTTTAAAACTTTTAGCGGGGTTTAAATTCTCAATTGTTTCGTGCAAATGGCAATAAGTGTTTGAATGAACAAGGAGTAACGAAAATTACATACATTTTATTTGAAAAAGTGCTTTAAAGTTGATTATTTGCTTTGGTTTGTCGAGTTTTATTTTTCAACAAACAAAACTTGAGTAAAATTTGATATTTTGTAAACACTTTTGCTTTGTTTCAAATACTACAAACGCGCTTGTCGTCATTAGTGTAACTTTAGAATTGCAATGATCAAATTGAAAGTCATAAGCAGCATTTAAATGGTTTTTGTGTCAATGCAGTGCTTGAAAAATACAAATAGAGTATAAATTATCCACACAAATTAGAAAATCTAAATATAACCGCGTAAACAAATAGATGTCTAGCAATCGTGGGTCAGTTAAATATCTTGGGTGGGTCAGTGTCTGACCTTCGGGTTATAGATTCGTCGTCACTGGCCAGCACTGTTAAAAATTTCAGTAAGAAAATAGTAATATAACCATTTATTTGATTGTTATTTTACCATATTTAATTACGAAAGTTGAATAATCATTAAAAATATGGTACTCAAACCGCTGATGGTGAAAAAAATCGTTTATTCTCTGTTTCTCCTAACGAATGCTTCACTAACCGTAATTTACAAAAGCCACTAAGTCTCGTAGTCAATAAGAATCGGGCGTCCATCTTGCTTGTTGAAATTTACCGGTCATACGTTGTTGTTAAAATATGAATAAAGATTTATGAGTTCAAATCTATATGTGCATATAAAAAAAGGAGAAAAAGTGGCTTAAGCAGTGGTTACTAAATAGAAACACATACACACGTAAATCAAAAATTGGAGAGACACCGGATTCCCGAACCGTTTGCGAATGAGCGAACCCATAATTTGAGCTGCTGAAGCTTGTTTGAATTTTAATTTTTGCAGCAAATAAAATGATTTTCGTCAATATACAGTAAATTTAGACCAAAAATGACTTTGGATCCAATCATATACTGAAATCTCAATTTTAAGGCAGTTTGCCTGTTGGAAAAGAACATTTATTGATAAATAAACGGTCGCTTTGAGTGGTGTTGATGGCCGAATGACTAGAGCGCAACTTTGGTGTACCATACACCCGGATTCGATTCCCGCACGCTTCGTTTACGGTTTCTACGCCTCGAAGATTCTAAGCCTCAAAATGGTTAAAAAACAGTAAAAATTTAGTTTTGAAACCATTTTTAAATACTGCTTTTACTGCTTTCTAACCAAGCTGATTTTAAATAGTAGAAAGTTTTAAATGGTAAAGATAGAAAAATGTTACGAACCGTAAATTTAACGGTGAATTATATGGAAAGACTGCTTCCGGCTATTTAACCGTACTTTCATGATGAAATTTCTAACAGTGAAGCGTTACATGCATCTACCTCGTTTTAATTCATTGCACATCCTTTGTGACACACGCGGAACGTGCTCTTGGAATGCAAAAATATATTCTGCCATGTGCCATCTTTTACAAATTCTACTAAGAAACGAAAATATAAGAAGTTTCTTCGGTGGCATAATGTGTTTCCCATTTCGATGATCCCAGGCTAATATTGTCCACATGTACTCTACATACCTATGCAACTCCTCGGTCCAGCTGAGAAGGGACAGTAGGCAAATGGATGTCTCTTGTTGATATTTTCTGGCAGAAATCGGTCTGGATCAAACAGTTCTGGATTCGGGAAGCACTCTTTATTCCGATGCAGCATATATATCACCAACATACAGGTGGTACCCTTCGGGATCTTGAAACCGTCTGCGGGGGGAAAGAAGTTTTGGCGTCATCGAATATTGCATATTGTCATAGCTCTCAGAAGGAATATTTTAATACAAACTAAGTTAGATGTTTACAAGTAACTTCATTAGCAACCTTGCCTTACGTGTATTTTAACATAAGTCAACTTATGTGACTTATGCTAAAATACACACAAGTCAAGGCTGCTAACGTATATTTGCAAGGTTGCTAATGTAGACTTTCTTGCGAATCTTCTCTTATGTGTATAATAATAAGTCCTAAACCCCCTAATTTTACTGTTCGTTATACAAATGATACTAATTGCGTGAAAAGTTTAGTTAAGCCCCAAAATTTCGAAAATTGTGATTTTTTTTTTCTTTTTCTATTAACATTTGAAAAATGGTAGCGGGACGTTTAAAGCATAATTAATATTGTTCCAAGAAATTCTGTCAAAACTGGCTACTTGTACACCGATTTCGACACCTCTCTTCGAATCTAAGTTATTGCAAATATTCATGTTGATGAACCAAAATAAAATATATTGAAAAACAAATAGTAGATTTTTAAAAAGTCGAAGCATATATTTATTGGTAAAAGTAACTAAGCTTCCTCTTCCATTTACTAATCGTCATTTCAGTCCATTTACAAGTGTTTTTTAAGAGAAAATTTGTTACATAAACTTATTACTTAAGTATACATATTTAAATGAAAACGCCAAAACAAGTGTGACACAGCAGTGATGCAAAAATCAATGCATAAACTAAAATTCTGAACAATAAAATTAATTAATAAATAAAAAAATATAAATAAAATAAAATGCTACACTTGACTCCCGAAAACTCAGCCTAATGTGGGTGGCCGAGTTTGAAAATCCCGAGTTATTTGGAACGGGGGTAAACAAAAACAAGCACGAGTGTTTTTCGGAAAATACAGTACGGTACTTGTATGTATTGCTTGCATGAGGACGAGGATGCAGCAAAGAGCCTGCCCAATAGCGTTAAACGCAGTGAAAGAACGCACTTTAGGAAGTTATAGAGCTTTCACTACATGAAAATGAATGCACTGGTCGTGTGCAGCAATTTGGATGACAAGGACAGACCTCAGAGAAGTGTTTGAAGACATAAGTCAGTCTATATTAAAGATTAACTAGCTGACTTTCTAAAACTGGCTTTTTTTCCCTCAAACAAATGCACAGAGAGAAATTTTGAAGAAGTTTTTCACTTTGCCGGAGTGTTAACGTGACATCCAGCTGCCGGGTTATCGGGTGTCGAGTTTACGGGACTCTACTGAACCAATTAAAAATAACTACATGAGTAAAAGGAATAATAAAAGCCACTTCTGCACAACTCTCTCCTAAGTTCGAAGTTTTTTTAGAAAAGGATATTTGTAAAAAACAAACTTGTTGCTTCGGTATACGTATGCGCATGAAAGGGGAAAAAACATGAGGAAAAGGAACAATAGAAGCAACGTACTGATTAACTATAACTACTATTTAAAAGCAACAAATGAGAAAACGAGAAGTCTTTAACTGTAATTTGAGGAATGTTTTAAAAGATTTCCTTTTCAAATGATTTATAATGCAGAAACCATAATAAGTAAAATGTATATAATAAATCTTTAAGGAAAAGCAGAAAATCCATTTCAGAATCAAAATTCTTATCGAATATGGAATCGCTTGCAGCCATTTAAAAAAATTTCTTGTACTTAAAAATTTTTATAATTAAGATTATTTATTTCGGCTCATTTTTTATTTATTTATTTATTTTGAAAAAAAGCTTTTGTTTTTATTGGAAGTACAGCCTTAGTTTTATGCTTTTATTATTCTTTATTTAAAATTTTTAAGAGTAAGTGGGCTAAATCCGGTTGTTACGAAAACAATATACCGCACTGGGGCAACAGAAATGGCACGACTCAAAAATAATCTAACAGTCGGGAGTCCGACCAATCGATTACTAAAAATCTCATGTTTTTCTTTCTTTTTTTAGCATGCTGTATAACCGATTAATAAGTATTATTCTTTATATTTGGCTCCGTCTCATTCGCTGGAATTTTCTGAAAGATATAAATTTTTTTTGTAAATTGTTTTTAAGAAAAAAACTCACGAAGTTGAAATTATTCAGTTGTGCTACTTCTGTTGCCGGCTTGCGCTATTTAAATGTATACATACCAACTTCAACATCTTCTTGTAATTCTCTGCCAATGTATGGCGCTGGTGGGAAAAGCCTCTGAGCTTCCTAAAAAGACAATCATTTTCTGTGCAGTAATTTGTTTCTGTTTACTAAATCTCTATATCATATATGAAAGACCAATTCCTCTTCTTGCTATCCCAATCTATTTTCGTGTAAATAAATACATTGCTTATAGAAATAAAATTTCACGTGAAATTAAAGCACAATGCTCATTTGTGCTTTAATTTCACGTGAAATTTTATTTCTATTACTTTGCACAAAGTTAAATTATTACTACATTGCTTATGCTTGATATGTTCTTTTTCGTAGTATTTTAAGTATTATTTCTACATACATTTTAAATAGAGTAAAAAACTGTGGTAAGCCCATATAATGCATTTAAAAAGTTCTAATTCGCAAAGTTCACAATAAAAATTAGAATAATTGTCACAGTGATAATAATAATGATGATGATGATAATAATAGCAAAAATAAAGAGCATTATACAATTGTCAAAGCTTGAAATTTAACGTTTTACGATCTCAGCATATTCATGAATTGTATGGAAATGAATAAGCGAGGGGAATCCCAAAATTGTTGCCTCAAAAACGCTGGGGACAAAACTAGTGAACTGTCGGTAATCTTGTTCTGTTATACGACGAATAATAAGGAAGGAAAATTCGTATTTTTACCTTTAGTAAGGAATTCTGATTAATGAAGAAAGTGGAAAATCTTGTTGCACCTTTCATTAATAATTGACTTTTTCCCCATAATTAAGGAACTTATTTTTGCTCTTGCTACAGAAAATTTTAACAACATTCAAAGAAATGTTAAAGATTTTTTTAAAAAAAATTAATGAGTATCTCTGCGCCGCGATTATCTCTGTGTTTGACTGGTTAGGGGTGGGGCTGCCGCACTCTCTCTCTTTGACTGTGCCCGGAACAAGGGACAAGCGAAAGCTAGTGAGATAATCGGGGCCCCTAGCCATCGCTTAGTGATTTTCGTTTATCTCTTGTTCTAGGCCCAGTCAAAGAGAGAGATAATCGCAGCTGCCGCGGTAAAACGCCTAATGACTTAGGGAAGCTGAAGGATTGAATGAAAACTTGTGATTTCGGAAGGAAACATCCTTATGATTTAGGGTTAAGTTCGAATGACTGATGGAGAAAATCGAAAGGCTGTATGAAAAATCTTAATAATTAAACAGCAAACTATATTGGCTGAAGAAAACATTAAAATGTCTAAGGAAGAAAAATTGTATTCACTAAGAAAAATTCTATTGAGCAAGGTAAAAGTAATAGTTTTTAGAGAAAGTCTTCGTGAAATTAGGAAAAGTTCTAACGTCTAAGTGGAAAGAGATATGGTTTCATTAAATTTACTAATTAATAAGAAAGAATAAAACCATATTATAAAATTACTCATTCAAAATTTGAGTTGCTATTAGAATCTGACATGTTTCCACCTTCGTGTTAACTTTTAAATACCTGTCAATGACAAATTAAATTTTTGACAAAAACAAGTAGATGCCAGTAAATAAACCAGGAAAAAGTTAAACTATTCCTTAGAAACATATTTTTTTGCTCACTTTAATCACGCAGTCTAGATATTTGAGTTGCTTGAGGCATTCCTCGGTGACTGGTTTGCTGTAGTCATCACCGTAGACTGCATCTATTTCTTCGACCACTTTCGCCTGGACTTCAGGATAGAGACCGAGAAGATATAAAGTCCACCCTGTACCGACGGCGGTGGTATCGTGACCCTTCATAGAGAAATACATCAAAAGAGCAATTTTAATAAAGGATGTACAGTCAAAGCAATTTCTATTTTATCATCAAATGCATTTTGAAACGTCGTCACGATGCATGAATCATGTGTCTGGAGAGCTTGGGGTGACCAGGAAGGCTTGTGTCATTCAGATTTAGTCTGGAATTTCTCAAACATATGCACCGTTGACCTTGTATTATCATAACAGCGTTTATTTTCTCTCACAATTTGTTTAAAGGGTCACATTACCGAAATAATGAACAAAATATCTAACTTTCTCTCTCTGTCTTTCTAAAACTTGTCACTATTTCAACCAGAAATTTTTTTTCATCACTCTAGGTGCATTATTTAAAAAGTTAAGAATGATTTTGTGTCACGATAACTGTCAAGGTAGCTAGTGTTGATCCCAGTTTTTGCATCAGCTAAATACGCATCAAATATTTTATAAATTTCAAAAAGGGACTGTGTAATAGCCTTTATTGAAGTTTTGAATTGTTTCAAGTTTTGTAACATTAGTAATTGAAAGATTTTTTTTTTTTTTTGCATAACGTGTGAAATTCATTTTTAGTTCGTAGTTGCCCTTTTTAAGGAAAAAAAACAACTTTAAACTTTGCTTTATGTTTTTTCACATTACGATGACATATTAAAACAAAACTATGCAATGGAAAAGCATTTTATAAATCATTAAAATTTGGGTTAAACAAAATTTATGAAAGTTTTAATTTTCCGGTTTTTATCGTCGTCGACTATAAAGTGTTTTTTAACTAAAAGAATGCACAGCTTTGTGGAGTTGATTATAGTGTTCATTTATAAAAAAACAGAAAAAGAAAAAGGGAAGTAAAAAAAGTTTTAAAATATGATCAAAAATAAAAGGATCCTTAAAGTTAAAAAATACAATAAATAAATAAATAAATAAAGATAATTTGCAATATTTCTGAATTTTTAAAATTAATTATTTATTGACAAAAAAATGCGCATGCGAACGTTTCAAAAATGATTTATTTAACTTTAATTCTAAAAAAATGTTAACAGGTGATGGGACCACTTCATTCACAAAAAAGAGTTATAAAATAATTCAGTAAATCTTACCGCAAACATGAAGGAGTCTACTTCCTCTTGGATGTCGTATTCTGTGAAACTTTCAGGGTCGTTGAGATGCATGTCAAGCAGCAAATCGAGAAATGCTTTACGTTTCTCGTCTTCGCTTTCGGGCTTCTCAGTCTTCTCGGGCTTCGAGTCATTTCTCTCAAATTTCATTTTTTCCATCATCTCGGCTTTTCTGTTGAGAATGACCTGGGGGCCAAATAGTCGTAAAATACTAATGTTATTGTTTTAAACACCCTTATATCATAGTAAATGCACAAAGAATAAGATGGTTTCGTGAATTGAAAAACGAGTGAGAGGAGTACAGTTACAACACGGACTTTTGATATTTGGATGCTTCTGCGCATGGCAGAAAAGAATGAATCCATTGGAGTTTTAGAGAGGCTCGTTTTGCCGCGTTTATTTAGTACGCGAATCAGAATGTTCGCTTCGCTGTTAGTTAAATTAAATTTATAAACTGGCGTCTAGCTACAGTTCGGAAGAAATCAAGTATTCTTAACGAGCTAGAACGAGAACAAATACGGCACATTTCATATAGCAGCAGTTCTTCCCTTGAACATGAATGGATTCTTCTTCTCCCTCTGCCTGGTAGATTGCTTTGGATGATGGTAGAAATGTAGCTGAAATACTTTTGCATTATTTTATTTCAGACTTTGTTGAAAAAATTGTCGCTTGTAGTAACAAAATCTAAGTGTTAATCCAAATTTTGTTTTTCTACCGGCATTGTTTATATTTAAATGGATTGTAAATGTGCTACGAAGTATGTCTAGTTTCCCTTGCTCTGAGGTTTTCAACTGCTACCGGCTGTATACACAAGGTCAAAGAAGTCAATGTGTTAACTGACATGGGCAAATTTATTTGCCGTCGCACATACCTTTCAAATCTGTACCTATGTGAAGATTTACGCCTCCTTCATTTAACTGAGGTGTTTGGGAGGGACAGGACACTTTCTTAAAATTAGGGTTAGTTTTCAGGACGTGTATATATCGTACCTCAGATGCAGTTAAAGACTTAACTTGTATTGTAGCACGTGAACTCTTTTCCCTCTTTCCAGTGTAGCAAGTTAACTTTTTTCCCTCTTTCCCCCAGCTTAGAAAAGGATAGGTAAAAAGAAGCAATGGAGTAGCGGAGCCTTGGGTGCAGTTGTATCCAATATGTGTTGTGTTTTGGAATATTATGTCCGTGCAAAATAAAAAAACTGATGTCTTTACCCTATGATTTTTGTTTGCTGAGCAGCCGGCTACAGTATAATGATTCTAAATTGAGTGTGGGTGAAAGATGATGTTATTACATTAAGCGATTTTTTTCTGCCCTGTTAAATTATACACAATGATAGCCACTTCTGGGATACGTTGCTTGAACTTACTTGTCTGGTGAATTTGTCCATTGCTGCAGAGTTCTCCTTGAATTCCTTACCTCTTCTCGTATTATAAAAAACCCAATCGGGCCACAACCAAGGCCTTAATATACGTGCAGCAAATGCTTCGCAAGCCCTGAAATGGTACATATAGAACGTTATAAAACGAAGAACGATACTGAATCAGGCCAATAACAGCTATGTCTATTTAGTGGCTATTTTTTTAAAAATAAATAGAGTTGTAATGATGGTCGGATCCATTTAAAATTTTTAAGTATTAGTCACAGTTCTTTAGTTTACAGTACTGAATCAGGCCAATAACAGCTCTGTCTATTTAGTGGCTGTTTTTTTAAATTTAAATTTAAATAAATAGGGTTGTAATGATGGTCGGATCCATTTTAAATTGTTAAGCATTGGTCACAGTTCTTTAATTTGCAGTATTTTCTGAAGTTTCACGTGAATGTTTATTTATTTATTAATTATTATTCTTATTATAATTATTATTAGTATTATTATTATTATTATCTGTGTGTGTGCTTATTTAACTTGTTACGTCAATGGCAGGTACGTAGCATGTGAGATAAAAAAAAGAATATTGAAATTTTTATTACATAACAGCTTATTAGATAACAATATTATCTCTTAAAACTAAACGACGTGAAGAACTGAGTTTATGGTAACAGAAAAAAGTGTAATCAGCAAATAAAAATTCCCCTCATATTAACTTTCTGCACAAAAATTATAAGCTAGTTTTGAACGCTCAGCAATAAAGTTATGTGCATTTAGTATATTCAAACATCTTAAATAGGGTAAGAGAAATTAAATATAAGAAAAATTGCCGTAATTTCAATACAGAAAAAAAAAAAATAAATTGTTAACTTTTTGCAATAATCTCTGCCTTTAGTGCACATTTTGTAGAAATACGTTTTTCAATGTTACAAAATGTGCACTAAATTTGCATTTTTTAACAATACATGCTTGTTGTCAGAAAAAATATTTTCCTTCGTACTGTTACGTATTTTAAATAAAATAATTATCTCTTAAAACTAAACGAAGTGAAGGAAAAAGAGGTTTCGTTTACTTGTGCATACGCTTCACGTAGACCGAGTCATGGTTGTCTTGAGCATGGATACTAATTCCCATAGCAGTTTCTAAAACAAAGAAAACGTTTTGTTAATATTGGAATAAAGTACTTGACACAATTCCTTTTGAAATTACAATGCACAAAAGCGACACTTTTAAGGACTTGTTTAATAGAATCCCGAGAGGATTTGAAGAATTAGAAAAAACAGAAGCAGAAGCAAAATAAGCAAAGTATTCAAATGATTTATACAATTAGAAAATATTATGTTAATTCACAACCAAATAATGGAAAGTTGTATTCTTACGCACACACACATACGCCTACGGGAAAAAAACTACCAGCAGTAAGAAAAAAAAAACCCATCGCCTTTTGGGGGATGTTTTAGGATGACACCCAAAACGAGATAGTTTTTGAACAATGCAAATACTTGAAATACAATTTTACTGTTGCTATTTCAATGTATTATAACTGAAAATAAATGTAGTTTACTGAAGGTAAAGTCAAATAAATAAAATAGAATTTTTAAAGTTTTATTTTTTAATTTTTAACCATTGAAAATAATATAAACTACAAACATACAAGTTTAAAACACAACTTTTTTAGGAGGTTGGGCGGGGGTGACTTCACAAATTACCGCCCCGAGCGACGCCCATGCTAGGTACGCCACTGTATACACGCAATTCATTTTTCCCTATTATCGTACAAAAATGTATTTGAAAGCAGGAACTTTGAGTTCTTCCTCTTGTCATTTGTAGAATATTGAAATTCATGTTTGAATTTTCTGTTTCAAGGGCAGAGAAAGTTAATCGAATGAGGCCATACTTACGACAAATGGTATCCAAGGTACACATGGTGATGTAAGGGATTACGTTCACAACGGGATTCTTACTCCTTGCGTCGGTAAGTTTTTTGACCATGTAGCGAGACTGATCATCAAAGACGCCCACGAAGCTCTCCAGAATCTTGAAATGAAAGGTGTTGGCAATGACACGGCGTCTTGCTCTCCACTTGTTACCCTCGCTGAAACGATCATAAGAAGAATGTAACTGGTGTAGTGTCAAAACATTACAAAGTAAGATATCTGACTACAAACTAGTGCTGAGCTAGAATATATTCCAGTAAGGAAATTTTCGGGTCTGAAGAACAAAAGGATGCTATATTACGTTTTTCAGTTGTGAAAGAAGATAATTCAGTATTGCAACATCTCATGCTGTAAGAAAGAGTCGTATTTTTTTATATTTTTTTTCTCTGAAAACAAAATAAGTTGATTATGATAAAGTTCAGTTTAAATCAATGTCACATTTAGAATTGTTTAATTTTGAAATACCCTGTATAAATTACATGAATTTTTTAAACAACTCCAATGGAATGCTGATAAGATAAACATACCTTTTGAAGTCGTTTTCTTAATTTTAATTAATGCTTTCTTTCGGATACCTTTCTCTAAATAGCCAACATATGTACGTAATTATCTTTTTCATTCCGGGTTCATTAAGAAAGGTTCCATAAGTTTTTAGCTTTTTTTCGTAAGTGAAAGTTTTAAATGCTAAAAAAAAAAATCTTACTTTTAATGATATTTCTAAATTGGGTTCAACAGGAAGCAGAAACATAGCGAAAGTACTGTTATTTCCTATTTTCTTCTTTCTTCTCATGTAACGGCCACGATAAAAATAATTACATGACCTTATCTTAACTACCTCGCACTCTGCCTTCCAATCGAGCCCCCTTTGAAGCGCCATGGTAATCAAAAAGGGCATTCTGTCAGAAGAATCTTCCCTTATTATTTTGGAATGTCTAATGCATGCGGGAGATAAGAAATGCGGCGCGAAATTAGAGGTCCGGTTTCAATTCAGAGAAAGCTCCGTTTCCCTATTCCGCTCTTTCTTTTTTGGAGCCACTAGTTTTTGTGTTTCTTGCTTGATTACACTTGTCATTGTGAGTGATCTTTACCATGGCTGAAGTTCGCCTTTTCCTTTTGTCTACCAAGCGAGACGATAAATGTTTACCGATGACACGTGGCATTATAAGGAGGAAATTAACCCTGTAATCTGTGTATAAAAGTATGAAAACAAGAAAAAAAAATATTGATGAACAACATAAAAGTCATAACGAACAGCAACTCTCCTTATCTAACTTAACAAAGGGAATACTAAAGATTAAAGTCTTCAATGAATAACAAGATACCTCGATTTTTATTTTAAGCTCAAGACCGACATCCACATTTGTTTTAGTATTTCATACTAATGTAATAAAAAAGAATTAAATCCTGCTGAGTTTTTAGGATTTAATTTGATTAGTTTTTGGATTTAATTGATAATTTTAGGATTAATTTTTAATTTGTATTACTCAAGATTGTAAGAAAAAAATCACCGGTTTAAAGAAGCAAAACTGTCTTCAGAACTGTCCAATATTCAATGTAACATAATTATAATACACAACGTTAGTAACAAACACTAATGTTTCAACTCGAAAAACTTCTGCTTTTAGTTTAGACGCATTGCCTTTTAATAATAACTTGTAATGACTATATTTTTTGGTGTTTAATATTTTTTTTATACGCGCTCTACTAAGACTTATGCTAAAAGAAAATCAATATTCATTTTGTATGAGTTTTTCATATCTAATGAAAATCACCGATATGTCTGTTGTAATAAAAATAGGGGGAAGGGGAGGATTTGGACCCGTCAACTTGTAGAACAATGATGAGCCCACTCTTCCCACCCATGATTTATCAACAATTTTTATAATTATGCTTATATTAATCTATTTTTATATCCTATAGAACTATTAATATATATAGTGGAAGACTACATAGACTACATTGCAACACGGCTCAAATATGGCCCCGTTGACTTTTATTGCATCGGAAATTTTTCCCAATATTGGACCTGTGATCCAATGTAAGAATATAAACATAAAACAAAAAAAAAACTCTTATTAATTTTTTTCTTCATTTCTTCGAATGTTGAACAAATTCCTTGGAGTTGTATTTAGGATTGTCTTATCCAGTTTTTGAAGTCAATTCAGAATATTGACATTCAATTGCCTCGTTTTCATGTATGTATACGTACATAAAACAGGGATCTGAAGCGGAGCTTGGAGCAGAAGCGCGGAGCACTGGAGCTACGAGATTTTGCTCAAAACTAAAACGAAGCAAAGAAATGTGTTGTGCTCTGCTGCTCAAATTTTTATTTTACTTTAAAAAGTATATATCATATAAAACAATAATTAAATATAAATATATATATATATATATATATATACTATTAGCTATAGAGCTCAGAAAAATTATGCTTTTTTGTTAAGAGTTTTCCGTTGAGATCGTTCAAGCGCAAAGTAGGGGCGGGGCGGAGCAACTCAAAAAAGATGCTACTCCAGATCCCTGTATAAAACACATATTTTCGAAACGAAAGTTACTATCGAACGTTAAATATTTCGAAACGAAAGTTTTACTATATAAAAGTTACTATAATTTCGAGGTCTCTTGCTTTTAGAGTATTTCAAACAGAGAAATCTGATGATAATAATAATAATAATAATGATGATGATAATAAACAAGTGAATTTCTCACCTCGTCACCAAACCTTCTTTTAGCCAAGGATGGAGAAAAGTATAATCGAATGACTTCTTGAGGTTTGTAGGACTTTTCAGAATCACCTGAAATTAACAAATGTATGAACTATATTTACTTGACTAAATGAGAATTTCCGTCTAAACTATACGAGCCTACTTTCCCGTGTGTTAACATATAATTTGTAAATATAGCCCTCTTCCTCTCTTTTACTCATTTAGCTTAAATTCGTTATTTTTCTCAAATTTGTAAATACATTTAATGCACTTAATATCAAAACAACATTAATATCGAAATAATTTACATACTGCTAATGCACTTAACACATTAAAGGCGGGAGTCGTAGTACTATGATTTATCTCGACTGCGGTTTAAAGGCCGGAGTCGTAGTAATACGATTTAGCTCGACTGCGGCTTAAAGGCGGGAGTCGTAGTAATACGATTTAACTCGACTGTACCTTAAAGGCGGGAGTCGCATTAGTACAGTTTGCAACCACATTGCACAATCCATGCGCCACTTTATATTTGTACTTAGTATGTTTTGTTGTTTGAAGCTGTTCGGTTATTCAAATTCTACTTAAATAAACTTTTTTAAGTCTAAATTTTTTTATGATCACACAAAATATCGCCCGCTCTCGGCCGAAAAACGAGGCGGGGCGGCCGCCACGCTACCTAGCATACTTTCGTCGAGATCGCCCGCCGTTAATGTGTTAATATCGAAACGTAGCAAGTATGTTTCAATAAAAATGAAAAATTGCAGTAATAACCTGCAATAATTTTATTCCAAAGAAAGAAATGTTTTTTAGCCGTTGTCAAAAAGAAAAGGAGAATCTTTATTAAAAACTAAGCATAAAGAGATCATCTTAATAATAATTCGCATAAAAAAAATCATTTGCCGACCATTATTTTATATGATAACTAAAGCGCCTTTATTTCTCTTTATGTTGATTTAGTCAACCCTGTGAATTGACAACTTTCATCAATGTTAAGGAAAAATCAATTCCGGTTTTTACTCATTTTTTCTACTTTTATTTTATTTACTCATTCATTCATTCATTTACTCATTCATTCATTCATTTACTCCTTCCTTTATTTATTTATTCATTCATTCACCTATTTATTCATTCATTCGTTAATATCTTCGTACACTCTGTGAGTCATTTATTCATTCATTCATTTATTCAGCCACTCATTTATTTATAAATACCCATTCAAATGTAAATCAAAAAGTTTCATGATAAAGTAGTCTCGTTTAGTTCTAGATGAACGAGTTTGTACATGCTCTACGTCATATGCTCCTTCCGTTGAAGTCTGATCTAACCGCTTTTATTTATTTATTTATTTATTTTACTAACTGGTTTATGCATTTATTTCTTCATGCCTTATTAACTAATTAATTAATTAATCTATAATTTGCTCGCTTATTCATTGATTCACTCATTCATTCATTAAAAATTATCCTCAAAAAATCCAGATAAAAAAATTCATTAGAAGGTAGGCTTGATTAGTTCTAGGTGAATTTTTTGTGCGTACTCGTTCTGCGTTATAAGCTGTTTCCAATAAATTTTGTTCCAATCAAATCCCTCTTTTAGATCAGGATTTCTGAATGATTCAAATTACCTAAGCGCTATGTTAAGTTTTTTTTAACTGTTCAAAATTGAACAAAAAATGTTCCAATCAAAAAATGAAATATGGAAATGAGATCATACGCAAAAAAAAAAAAAAAAAAAAAAAACAAATCGAACAATTCCCGCAAAAGTTATCACCGGGGGACAGACAGACCGACAGACACTTCCCCATCATCTCAAAACCTTATTTTCAAATTTTTTTATTCTTCAATCTTTAGTAAATTATTTAATTTATTTTCGATTTTTTCCGTCGTTACTGATATTTTTTAAACTACATTGAGCCTTTCTTCGTTTTCTTTCTCTCTCTCTCTCTCTTTTACGTAGGCTGAAAAGAAAAAGAAAACTTTTCCGTAGAATGTGAAAGCATGTCAGACCTACACATTCAAAAGCTTTAATATCTCTAAAATATACTTGGAAGTTCATTCTTTCAAAAAAGACTGTATTTTATTGATTGTTTATGTTTCTTTTGTTCCTCCATTAATTCATAAAATTTTTGTTCCTACTGAAATTGATGTACTGCTTTGAATATTTTCAATATGTTAAACAAGGAAGTTTTGCTTAATTTTAATTTACCATCATTACGAAAAAAGCGAATCAAAAAAGTTTTAAATTATGGTAATTATCATTAGAACGATTGTTTCACCGTCTTCCTTTCTCAACCTTTTTTAGTACTGCGGTTCTCTTAAAAGCTGAAAATATAGTTGAAAAGCCGTTCAATCTCCTTGTTACAAAATTTTATTCGAATAATATTGAATTTTCTAAAACTTGATTACAATTTAAGATATCCTTTTTAACAAAATGATGTTTCTTCTTATTTTTTTAAGTGAGATTCAACCGTTGGATTGTTTTAAATGTCATTTCCGTTGTATTTCTCGAAAAAGCGCTAATTATGGTATTAATACTCGCTATAGCTGTAGTTGCATCGTAATGTTCTACTAATTCGAGAAACACAATTACTCGAGAATTCACTGGATGAAATTTATTTCTCTAAGAAGATCTTACAGAAATAAAAGTATGTTTAAAGTTGAATATATTTGCAGTTCAACAGTACAAAGTATGTTTACAGTATGTTACAGCTTGAATATGATTGATTAAACAAATAAAGTATATTTAAAAGTTTTCAAAAAGTATTACTGAAAACCCAAAAATTGAATTACTTTGGCCTCCAAATTTAATTTTATTCACGATTTTCATTTTAGTTTATATTGGAACACTGACAAGTCAAAAAGCAATTTTACTAGACTCGTTAGTGTTAAATTCAGCAGTTCAACAGAAAACCTTTTTTTAAAGGCATATAAGACAAACTCGTCTCTGAAAGATTACATGAACTGTATTTCTGCTATTTAGTTTCCCACAAAAATAATAATTTTCTGCATTTTATTCGCTAATACCTAATCAGTGTCTTTTATGTTTTCAAGATGGTTTTAAAGACGAATTTAACCGTTTCTTGCAGTGATTTTAATTAGAACCGAATCTGATGAAGCTTTTTCTATTACATTCATCTTCGAGCGTGAATCGCAATATTGTATTTAGGTGAAAAAGAAGAATATGCGAATTGACACATTATCCCTCTGAAATGTATTTTTTAATTGCTATCTTTCTGTCTCTTTATCTGTATACGTAAGAGTAGAGCGAAAAGAATAAAAGTCATAAATCAAAACTGCCTGTATGTGGAAAAGTAATCTACTGCTAAGTCTGAATCATACAATTCCTTTGGTGGCTCAATCAAAGAAATAATTTGATTTTGCTGACATTTTGTACTTTAATGGGCTTAGTAGCGGACCCCTTTTTCACATATAGGCGGTTTTGATTTTTTTTTTTTTTTTTTGCTCCATTTTAATGTACGAACCTATTAATACGAAAAATTTAAATTGAAGAGAGAGGAAAAAATACATAATTTAATAAACAAGTTATAAGTATTGTTGCATTAAAACAATTTTTTTCCTTACATATATCTTTTAGTAAACTTTAAGTCAAATTTATCTTTATATTAGTTTACAGTTTTTGTTTTTTTTTAAATATTACAACTACCGTTTTCACCTTTATTTTAGGACTTCTGCAAAGTATTATTTTTGTGTTTGTAATAACTTTCCTCAATGGCTTAAAATACTTATGGTACATCTGTAAAAGTTTGTCTTTCTTCTGAGTATTTTGATTTAAAAAAAATTCAACACCTTTTTCTTGTTATTGAGAAAACTCTCTTTAGGTTTTCTTGAAACGTAAAGAGAGTGTCAAACGTATTCCAAAGTAAAAAAAGAGAGAGAGAAAGAAAGAAAAGGAGGGCAAAAAGTTCCCGAATCACACTGCTTCAATATATTTTTTATTTACTATAATTTTCAATTTTAAGAATCAGCGAAGAGAAGTGATTTGTCAATGCACGCTAATGAGAAAAACGTACGATACTTTGGTTGAAGGAATATTTTATTGATCCGACTTACCTCGAAAAATTCTGGGGAGAAGCAGAAAACAACGGGTCGGAAAAACCCCCACATATAGAAGCACCCCAAATTCTGAATCTGGTGAATCATAACCAATCCTCGCAGAAGTTGAAAGAACACTGAAAAGAAAAGTAAAAATAACTCTGATATTCTGAAATGGTCTGCAAACATATTAGTATGCGATGATCCATATCTTATTAGTTATTTAACGAACACCACTTTCTCACTAGGTTACTTAAATTCAACGTTGAAATTTAAAGTTATAGTAGAAAACTGAAAAGTCTTGCTAATCGCTGCAAAAGAAAAGAAAAGAAAAGGGAAAAAAGAAAGTAAATAAGTGGATATCACTCGCTGCGGCTTGTTTTCAGGGAAGAGCAGTACTTCTTGGCTGGCGTGGAGCCGTTTTGTCACTTGTCTATACTTTTCTTTAATTTAACGGGGTAAAGTGTGTCGCCAACAGTAAAAGTACAAATAAAAAATAGTTAAACCACTTTAATGGCTTCAGTAATTTTACTGTCAACTGCAAACAAGCTGTCGTTACAAGAAAAGGTTTTTCGTTTGCGTTTAATATAAAGTAGAGTAACAGGATCAACCATTCATGTACACTTTACTCGTACGATTTTTATTTTATTTATTTTTTTTTGTTTTTGTTTCTAATTAAGACATATTTTATTGAAAAATTATTATTTAGGTTAATCAAAACTTGTTTTATTTATTTATGAATTACTTTTTTCTAAACTCCTCAGAAAAATAACTTATTTTAACTTTTGCTATTATAGTTTTTGATGCTTATATTAAAAGAGAATATGTACGTATATTTATTTGGGAAATATTAGTTTTGATGCAAGTTTACCTTTGCATTCATACAAACATCAATTAGTTATATATGAAAAGTTAGTAATGCAGCCGCAGGGATCTCAACTATTCTTTTATCAATTTATCTTCCAGGAAATAACCTTTCTGACATGTTTGACCGTCTTCTGTCATCTTCTGATGAACTAAATTGTAGTTTCTTGAGAAGCAGAAATTGAAATCATGTTTGATTACTTCACAGACAATATGAGTCCTTTTAATGCGTTGAAATGTGCTTTGAAAGTGTGAAATTTAAACAAAAGACACCTGGTTTTATACAATGCATTTTCTGCATGTCTTTTAGAGCCCGGTTAAGACCTATATTTCTCATCGATCATTTCTTATGTTGTAAGGAGTCATCATGTTGTCCCCGATGAGGAAAAGATGCATACTATATGGAACATTTATAGAATTTCATGAACTACTTGTTTTAGAAGTGAAATACGAGGCCTTTTTTAAGCCACGATTCAAAATCAAGACTTGAGGAACTTAGGTGATGAAGATGTTTAGTGACAAATACATGATGAGAAAGTAAGCTTCAAAGGGCTTGACTTGCTTGTTTGCTTCGTTTCTCACATTTAGTTCTTGTTGTGCGATTATTTAGGAGTAAGGAAGTTATTCGCAGATTGTCTTTCTGTTTTCTTTCGTTATGGAGTCAAAAGTCTTTTTTATTTCGGATTCTTCAGCTTGGATGGATGTTGCCAGCGCTTTTTCGATTGTCTCAGAAATTTTACTGCAATCAAAATGATTACATGTTACAAGCTTCAAAACTTAATACATGATACGAACCGTTATCACCTATATCTTATTAATCGCATATGTATTTTTAATTTTCGTATCTGATCATTATGGAATAGAAAGTGCATTCTTTCGTGATCTGTATTTGACTGTCAAATTCCATTTCTTGGTATCTGACACAAGGGCATTAGTTACACGTAATGAATCTTCTTTGAGGCATATGCACTACCGAAGAGTGCTTAATTTGAAGTAAGGAGCGTTATATGTTTAAAAGACATAATTACATAATCTATTAAAGATAAATCTTGACTTTTTCAAAAACAACGCTGAAAATATTCAGTTATTAAACTGTTCAATCTTTTTACAGTTGCTTTAATTTTGAACTTAAAAATTGGCTGTTATGAATTTCAAATTAACAAGTTGGTTGATTTTATGAAGTAATGTGAGCAGGATCAAATACAAGAAGTTTTTTTATTTGTCTGGGAATTACCTTCATAAATAGGAAATCAAGCATAAAGCGTATAAGAACTCAAAACTGACAATAAGAAAAAGATTAAAATATTTACAAAACGGACAAAAGAACAAATACATTACTTCATCGGACACAAGGGGAAGGGAGGATAATAATAGCTTGCTCTTAATTATAAAAACATTGTATAAAGTAATTGAGCGTTAAAAATTACTGTTCTTTACTTTATTTATTCATTTATTTATTTTTAACACTTAATCCACCCATAACGGTTGTATTAACCTCAAATTTTACTGTCCACTCAGTGTTACTTGCCACTCAGAAAAAAAAAATTCTTGAATATTTTTGGTACAAAATTACTGCTCCCCAAGAAACTCTAATTGTTTCATTTTCTTTTTCATATATTAGTTAGGTAGTTATTTGAATTAATTGTAGCGTCAAAACATATTTTCCCTTCCTGTTTTATTGCAAGTATTTTTAATAAGACTTTCAAAGAACTCTATATACACATATAGATATTATTATTATAAAAATATTTATGGTGTTAAAGATTAAATAGGAAAAACGTATACGTTCTGTATCTCTCCCCAAAAATAAATAAATAAAACAATTTTACATTGCGTAAAGTACTTTCTTTTTAATGCTGCGGAAATGACATTTTTTAAAGAACTATCCTTTTGTTAGAGCCATCTGGAATAGTTCCTTATAAGAATATTATATCTGCACTTTTGCCACACTGTGTATACAGTTCCAGATCAAATAATTAGACGCACTATATATTTTTCGTAAATACAGGAATTTATGCTTTGTCGTATGCGAAGATTCGTTTTCTACCTATTTGGTAATGTTTTTCTGCACATATTCACTTTCCAGTAAAAATTAATCCCGAGTTCACTTAGGGGACCAGAGGACCAGCAACAAATTTCAAAGGAAAATAAATGGATTTTATCTTACTGCATTGTACAAAATTGGAAATGAGTAGTGAATTTTTCAGCATAAATTACCTGTTATGTAAAAATTTCCTATGCATTTTCGTTAAAAACAACACGTATAAAACATGAATGTATAAAAATTTCTGTTAAAGTTAACAAATGTTTGGTTTCTTACACGTAGAGTTTTCCATGAAACTTTACCAAACATTCAGAACATATGATAGCATACAAGAGAAACATTTTACTGAAAAATTAATTGGTTAAAATAAATATACTGAATATTAGATAAATTATGACCGTTTAAAGCAATCAATTATTTACTGTCCATGCAAGAAAGATATACAAGTTTTCATGCCTAAGTACACTGTTAAAAATGACGTACCTTAAAATGAGAAAGTAAACCTGCTTTTTTTTAAAAAAAATTATTTGGACTTAAATATGAGCAAACGCCGTTCTCAGTTTGTAGTACCGATGTTTACTTAGAAATAATATTTAGCGAACGGACGAGTATTATCTTGTTTTTGCAGCAATAAATTGTAAATTTATAGAGCAGCTTTACGTTAATAATTAATACATGGCTTTTTTCTTAACGATTAATTCTTCAGGACAATGGTCATTGCATCAAAATAAGGAACAATTTACCGTGCGAGATGTCAGAACAATTCAAGAATTTGGGTAGTCTGTTCGTCTCTTCGGAGCAGAAACACTAGATGCTTAATTCATCCAATTCACACAAATTTTTCCGAATATTGTAGACGTGTTTCGAGATCACAGAGAACCCCTTTTTTCATGCAGAAGAAGTGAGCTCTTAGATGTAAACCCTGGAGAAGTTCATTTCTCCTGCATTGAAAAACGGATTATTTGCGACCTCGAAACACATGTCTGCAATATTTTGGAAATTTTGTGCGCAATGTAAGCTGCATATATTTTTTTAATCTGTAGCACAGAAGTTATTTCTCAAGCATTTAAGGGTTCGAACTCAGAAGCTTGTGGCTCGCGCTAGCTATCCTACCTTCAGACAATTTTCAAAAATAAATTTTAAAGCACCCGCATAAAAATAGAGTAAAAATTGAGAAAATACTATCATCACAACTTCATTTCGGTTTTCAAAGTAACGTCCAAAGTTCGAGGTAACTATTTTTCGATGATTTATGCGCAATAACTTTTCAGATATATTTGAAGAGAAACTCAAAATACCGCATCAGTTTCGTCATAAAATAAAAATTGTTCATTTAACTGTAGATGATCGACAAGACTTAAGAAAAAACTGTACATTGTACACTCAACCGTTTCCACATGGCGAAAGGAAAATTAAAAGCATTACAAAACCCAGACAGCAACTTAAACAGTAAATCCCATTTCATTAACAGGTCGTTATGGCAACTTGGAGAAAGAGAGGGAAAAAAAATGTCAGCATGTTAATCTTTCCCCGATTTGTATCTGGTTTCTTTGCCGACACTCTTTGAAGGAAGTGTCAGGAAATAACTTTTTAATCATGTCCGCCTAAATGAGATTTCGTTCCATCCGCCGTACTTTATGGTGATTGGTGCTTCCGTTGACTTTGATTTGCATGACCGGAAATGGATGCCTCAAAGCAGATTCATTACGTGTAACTAATGCCCTTGTGTCAGCCACCAAGAAATGGAATTTGGCAGTCAAATACAGATCACGAAAGAATGCACTTTCTATTCCATAAAAATCAGATACGAAAATTAAAAATACATATGCGATTAATAAGATATAGGTGATAACGGTTCGTATCATGCATTAATTTTTGAAGCTCGTAACTTGTAATCATCTTGGTTTAGTAAAATTTATGAAACATTCGAAAAAGCTCTGGCAACATCCAAAATCAGAAGAAAAAAAGAAATCAAGTAACACAAGAAAAAATAAAAGCAGGAAACACATTTATTTTCCCGTTGCAGTAATTTATGTGTATTATGAAGCATCATAACTGATGATGATGTTTAAGTGTATTATACATAATCATAAATACACTTAAATCATCATCAATATTTCCAGCCGCTGTGCATTCACCTTTCGATAACATCCTGATCTTTCTCCACTACTATCTGCTGCTTCCGATTTCAATTAATTTACCAAAAAATTTTAAATCATCAAAATGTGCTGACGGCGGCAACTTTTTTGAGGTGTTTGATGTCATGGGAATACGAGCCCAAATATATTGGAGACATTCACGTATATCCTTACCTATATCCTATCCTTGTCATCATTTTTTTCTAGGTATCTGACCTGCCCAATGCTGTTTAAAACAACTGACTCTTTCCACTATGTAACATATGCTAGTTTGGTTTCTTATCAGTGTTTGTCTCTTTCGGTCATTCTTGGAATTTTGAGGGAACCGTTCTAGAAATATATTTGTGTTGTCGAAGGACTTCAAAGTGCTCTATTCAGGTAGCAGTCCACTTTTGTGCTCCATACGTTCGTACTAATAATGAAAAATAATTTTAAACTTTCCCTTTAAAATACAGTAGCATGTTGCTAAAATACTGTTTTTAGGCAAAAACGCTTATTTTATTTTAATCTTTTTAATTGATTTTACTTATGATAATACTTTTTACACTGACCTTAATAAAAATACCTCAATTCCACGGCAACTCATTTTATCTGAATTTTCTTTTTTGTAGTATAGGCGTTGAACATTGCGGAACTTTTCGAAGAGTCATTATTGATACTTGAATCCAAAAGGTAATTCAGTATTTCTACATATTTATTTATATTTGTGTATGTGTGCGTAAAGGTGTTTTAATAAGAAATACACATGTAACATTTTTAAAACAACACTATATTATCACAAACCAAACATAATATTTTTCAGGCTTATAGGCCATGGTCCAACCAAGATATTTCTGGCTGACGTTTCGCCTGACGTATTTCAGGCTTCTTTAGAGTGAAAATGAAGCCAAGGCAGAAGTCTGGTCCTTATATATCAAGCATCACATGTGCTTAGACCTCATTGAATAAACTACCAATCTCAGGCTTGATGGGACTGATTTTGATTATTTCCTCTTTGTCCTTGCCATTGATTGGTGCTTTTTGAAGCAGTGGAACTCATAATTTGTTCACTTTCAGAAATTCTTCTTTTCTATTTATGTATTTCAATAGCTTCTCTATGAAGGTGAGCAAAGTAACGAATATTAGTAGAGAGCACTTTTGCTTCTTCAAACAGGGGTTGGTGTCCTATAGCAATAATATGCTCAGCAATGGCTGACATCTCAGAATGTTTCTGGCGGCAGTGTCTCTCATGCTTTTTTATTCTTGTATTGATACTCCTCGTTGTGGTGCCTATGTAAGGCACCACATAAAAATAAGACATTTTGAAAGTAAAAAAGTTATGGGTTCCACTGCTTCAACAAGCACCAATCAATGGCAAGGACAAAGATGAGAAATCAATCAAAATCAGTCCCAGCAAGCCTGAGATTGATGGCTTGTCGAATTAGGTTTAAGCACATGTGATGCTCGATATATAAGGACCAGACCTCTGCCTTGACTTCATTTTCACTCTGAAGAAGCCTGAAACATGTCAGGCAAAACGCTCTGCTGTGTTTCACTATCTTGATGAAACTTTCAATCACCTGTTCACACATCTCCACATTGATGTAGTTCACAAAGCGTTCTATTTCCACCTTAAATTCTTGCACTGTGCAAGGGTTGTTGAGAGTCTAGTCCTTTATCAAATGCAGTCTGTGAGTTCCGACAGTGCGTGAAAAAATCGTCCGGAGTTTAAAAAATAAAACGTGTTTTTATTCTCTCCAAGCTATAACATTCGATTACTTCGTGTCGGCGATTTTTCTTTCAAAAGATAATCATGTTTGTGAAACTTGCTCAACTTTGAATAACAATTTTAGAGATAAAATAATGGCCTTTTTTTTTTTGACTAAATTTAAACCGAATTTTTTCTTCAATCGCGATTTTTTTTAATATAATAATATTAGCTGATTATTAAATCATCATGAAACGTCTTAAGAAATGGAAAATTTAAACATCCTTAGCTCTAAAATGTGTGAAGCTGTTTGAGATAATTGAAAGTATTATTAGATCTTTCTCCACATATAGATTTAGCTAAAAGTAGCTGTTGCACAATACAAATTTATTGTTTATATTTTTATGATTCATTTTATCACTAGAAGGACGCTTAAGTAGTAAAAGAAAATTTATTTCTTCTCAAAAAAAGCTTTTAAAAGGAAAAAAAATATGAACGCTTTTTTTTTTTTTTTCAATTTTATCTTTTTTAAAACTCCAATGCGTATCTATGTTTCCAAAACACCACTTTGTGAGTGAAATTTTTCTGATACACTTTTAAAGAAAATTCAACAATATATTTTTAAAACAATGAAGAAAAGGGGAAAAAATATGTGAGATGAAGAGAAAAAGAGAAGAATGCGATTGACTATCATTCTTTTGTTGGGAAAACTATTCCAAGGGCTTTATTTTTCAAAAACTTTAAAAAATATCATTACTCAAATATTTATTCTGAGCTATTTGTTGTACTAAATAAATACTACTAGCCACAGCCAGAGATCAAACGGAATTCAGAATTAAGAATCCTTTTCCTTCTTATCGTTGAAAATATTGACATTTAGAGTTTTGCAAAAATTAAAAATAAAGCTTCGTAAGAATTCAAACGTGTCTTCAGCCGAACAGAACTTGCTCGTCCTTTGGGAATTCAAAAAATGTTGTGTTCAGCTTTAATCTCTTGAGATCTGGTGTTTCTTGTAATGTTGTATTTAGTTTTTCTCTCTTGGGAAATTTCTGGTTAAAAAAGAAATATTTTTCTGAAACTTGCTTTAAACTCAAAGCACGAGTTTCAATGATTCATTGATTTTATTTTATTGATTTAACAAGACAGATTTAATGCTTATCAATAATGATTTTTTAAATCACAGATTACCCTTGAAATTTTTTTAACAATGTATTTACTTAAGAAAACATGCATAGCGATTTCTTCTAACTACTACAAAAACTACAACGTTTCGAAATAAGAAACCAATTTGGTTTTCTAAATAAAGATTCTAATCTTAATCTAAATTTTATTTGAACTCCGCATAAAAACCAAGTTTTTTTTTTTTTTTGAAACGATGCATAACGATTTTAATAAAAGAAGCGTCGAAAGGAAAAGTTATTAAAATTACTTCTCAATCAAGTAAAACAAATAAAAACTTCTTAAAAGATCGATATTCGTAGCTTTTTATGAAATCATGCACTCTTCAAAATTTGTCTTGAGTGAAAAAAACGTGAAGTTTATTTCCATGCTTTAATATTTTTTATCACTACTTCGAGAATATAACATAAATTGAAACGAATTCCAAAACTAATTTAAAGATGATTCACATGACACAGGGTTGAAATTAAACCAAAAACATGCAGTTAACAATGTAATGGTTTTTCAAATGATTGATATAAAAATTACAAACTATGGCAGTAAGCAGCTCTTGGGTACTTGCGAGAGTTAGCTTTAATTAAGTGGATTTTTTTAATAAGCTTAAATTAAGTTTTCTTTTCTCGGGAGAGAGAGGGGGCGGGGGTTTGGTGTTTCTTTTAAGTGGAGGGGCTGAGGGACTGTGTTTTCTAGATCATAAATGAAGGTCATTTCGGGAGAAGGGAGAGAACTCGCCTTTTAACAAGGCAGTTTTTTTCGAGTCGTTGGAGTTTCGGGTATTTTTTTTAGTAGAGGAGGGAAGGGTTTTATGAACATGTGATGTGGTATATGCGTATATGCGCGTTTAGCACAGGAAGCGTCGTGGTGGAAGACTGGCCACAGGCGAAATTATGTAAACTTTTAGTATGGGCACCATAAGTTTATAGCCTAATTTCCCGTAAAACATTTTAAAAAAAGCTATGAAAGAGAGCTTAATGTATCGTAAAAACATCGTTATATATAAAGAAAAGTAAAAAAAAAAAAAGTAATTAAGAGATTGAAATATAAAAAAAAATGAAAGTAGGGTTTTGAGATGGGGAAAATTTGTGGTCGGTCTGTCTCCCCCCCCCCCCCTTTTAATAATTTCCTAGGGAATTCTGCTCAAAAGATATTTTTTTTTTTTTTTTGCATTCGAAAGATCTCGGCAAGGACATCTTATTTCCATATTTGTTTTCTTGATTGGTACAATTTTTTGTTCAATTTAGAACAGTTCAGAAAATCTTAACATTAGCACTTATGGGCAAATATGAAGCAAAGCATATAAACCCTGGACAAAAGATTCAAGTGCTTTCAGAAAAGCTTATTAAAGGAGAACTCAGTCTGAAATATTTTTTTGATTTGAAAAAGTTTGTTCATTTTTGAACAGTTCAAAAAAAAATAAACATTAGCGCTTACGGGGAAATTTCAATCCTACATAGATCCTGATCTCACTGACCGATTCTCCGGGAACAAACTTTATCTGAAGGCTCTTATGACGTAGAACATGTAGTTACGAAGTTCACCAGAACTAAAAGAACCACTTTTCCCATGAAATTTTTTGATCTCTAAGACTATTTCTGAATGAATGAATAAATATATATTATCCGTTGAGAAAGGTATGTTTGAAGCAATTAAGAACTAAAGCTAAATGAGAAAGAGAGAGAGAGAGATTATAAATTTGATGTTGGTGTATATGGAAAAGTAGGCTTGTATAGTTCTAGACGGAACATCTTGTTTCTATTAATGTAATAGTTTTTTAAAACTATTTCCAATATATTCATGCATTCGTCCGATTCTGACGAGTAGGAATGTTTTTTCTCCCGATTTCTGTATTATTCTTTTTAAAATGATCTACACTTTTATGAGTTTAATTCTTTAAAAAAATAATATCAATTTCTGAGCAATTTAAAATACGAGAAAACAGATTGACAAAACAAATTCTTTAATTTTAGTCATACAGGAATTGAAGAACCATGTAGGAAATCTAAGCTAAAGAAGCTTTATTCATCATAGTGCCCTACCCAAGATTAATTATTGGGTACGCCCCTGCTGTTGAAGAGCAAGTGTAACTTGCAGAAAATGATAAAGAAAGATATTGTCATGCAAAAAAATTAATTACTAAATCGTAAAATTTCTTAAAAAGTACAGGGTGTCCAAAAAAAATATCCGTACAGCTTCAAAAATTTTATTTAAAAAAATAGGTCTACAGCGAAACTTTTTTCAGAGCAGAGATATATAAACCAAC
The DNA here is from genome assembly GCA_038502835.1 of Octonoba sinensis. Classification (NCBI taxonomy): domain Eukaryota; kingdom Metazoa; phylum Arthropoda; class Arachnida; order Araneae; family Uloboridae; genus Octonoba; species Octonoba sinensis. Next base: position 95,748,932 of record CM076599.1, on the reverse strand, counting down.
TCGAAAAGTTTTTTTTTTTTTTTTTTTTTTTTTTTTTTGTATTTGGATTAGGATTATGGTCATGGCGAAGCATAAGGATATTTTTGTGTTTTGAAAATGCCGTCTCTAAAGAAAAAAGCGCAATGTTTCGCGTGGGTCATCGAGACAAAATTAATTAAGGATTGAAGTAGGGTAATGTGGGGCAAAATGAAATGGTAAAATGTTTACTCTACAAGGACTCCTATTTAATAACATTTTGACTACGTTACATAACGTATAGTTGATTCCAGTCTAAAAGTAATTAATTTTAAAGATAAAGCTATATGATAATTACAAGCCTTTTTCAAAATTAGATGCTCATGTTGCAGTATTTTCTGCCAAGTAAAAAACTTTTTTTTTGCTAATGTATAATGATAAAATTCGCATTATTAATATTTTAAATATAAACTAAGACCTACTTAAGTCTAGTGCAATGTTAATTTAGTTTATGTTAGGTTTGTTTTGATTTTGAAAGTTTAGTACAGCTTGTCATGTGCATATAGGCCAAACAGAAATACATATTTAATTTCACTTTTTCCTTACATCTGTTATCAAACAACTAATTTTGTCGCTCTTTTATTCATTCATTGAATTATTAATTCCTTTCTTTGCTCATTTAATAAGCATATTTTCCATTCGTTCATTTAATTAATTATTTTTTATTACATTCATTCCTTTATTTATTCGCTCGTTTCATCAATAATTAATTTATTTAAACATTCATGTTGAATGAAAAGTATTTATAACCCTCTCTACTCGTAAATGCGAATCATTAAATGTTCATAGAGCGACATACGAATTGAAAGGGTTCATTATCCCACGGAAAACTATTTCGTTAGGAAAATATTTCAATTTTTCACTTTTCCCTACACAACCACCACACAAGGGACGAAGTCATAATTTTCTACTTTTATTTTAACGTGCAAATTTACTGCCTGAAATGAAAAATTCTATTACAAAATTATGTATTACAAAGCTCATAAATCTATCTTTATGGATTGTTATTTTCAAAAATTACTTTTCGATTTGCTCGTTTTGAAAAATGCCATTTATCTTAACTGTTTCCCTTTGCCTCACATTCCCCTACATAGAAACACCAACATCTCGTTGAAGCATTTGTCAGTGGTATCACAAATTTAATGCACTAAGAAATGTCAATAATAACAAGAAGTTCCGTCTAGAACTATACGAGCCTACTTTCCCGTATACACCGAATTCAAATTTATAATCTAGCTACCTCTCTCTGTCTTTCTCGTTTAGCTTTAGTTCTTAATTGCTTCAAATATACTTTTTTCAACGGTTAATACATATTCATTAAATCATTCATTTGTTAAGTCATTCATGTATTTATTCATTCATTCTTTTGCTTATTCATTTAATCATTCATTAATTCAAAAATATTCTTGAAAATCCCGATCAAAAAATTTCATAGTAAAATAGGCTCGTTAGTTCTGGATGAATTTTCTATTTGTACATGTTCTACGTCATAAGAGCTTTCCGATAAAGTTTGTTCCAAGCAAATCGGTCCGTTAGATCAGGAATTATATAGGATTGAAATTTCCCCGTAGGAGGTATGTTATTTTTTTTTTGAACTGTTCAAAAATGAACAAAAATTGTTCAAACCAATATTTCACACCAAAAGCTTCCTCCAGTAAGCTTGTTCATTGGAACTTGGATCTTGTACCCAGAGTTTACATAATTTGCTTCATTTTCGCCCATAGGCGCTAATGTTAAATTTTTTTGAACAGTTCAAAATTGAACAAAAAATTATTCAAACCAAAAAGTAAAATATGGAAATGAGATGTTCTCGCCGAGATCTTTCGAATACAAAAAGAATTTTTCCAATCGGACAATTCGTTCAAAAGTTATTAGGGAGGGGGGGACAGACCGACAGACCGACCGACACACTTTTTCCCCATCTCAAAACCATACTTTCAAATTTTTATTTTTCAATCTTTATTAAATTACTTAACTTATTTTTGACTTTTCTTGATTTGTAACGATATTTTCACGATACATTAAGCCTTCTTTCATGCTTTATTATTATTTTTTTTTACTTTTACGGGAAAGTAGGCTAAAAATGGATGTGGCATTCATAGCACTAGGGCTGTGCATAAGAAACGTGCATGTGAACATTTTCTCGAAAGAAAACGAACTTCAAAATTAATTCGAAGATTATGAAAGGATGCTGGCATGATTAACCACGAGACATGTTCCGTTTTCCCCCCTCGGAAGATGTTCTCAATGAATAATTTGTCCATGTTTATTGAGCATACGCTAAAAACAGCAGACAGTGAAAAACTTTCTGACGTGTTCTATTCATGTCAAAAAAGTTTTTTGTTGAAGACCATTCGTTTTATTTCCTTTTCTCTTGTTTAAAATTAAAATTAAAAAATAAAATTTGAGTTCATAAATGATGTCATATTCTTTTTCAAAATATTTTACCGGGGGTTCGAAATTAGCGGTCGTTAGACGTATTTTGCAACTAAAAAATTTCATTTGACGACCGGTATTTCACATCCAGTCGTCAGTTTTAACGCCTAACCTTTCATAAAATTTTTAGCTTGACGACCACAATTTTTCATCGCCATTTTTTAAAATTTGTTATTCTTTTTAAATCTGATATAGTTACATTTTTATAAGAAAATCTCATCTAATCTTTTGTATTTTGAGTTCGTACTATACCCGTGAAGAGTATAGTAATTTCTCTACCGTGAAATTTTTGAACTGTGAATTTTTACTTACTTGTAAGTAATTTGCATCAAGTTGCAATCAAGTCAATTTTGCATCATTTTTGTAAACAAGTGTTACTTACTTTCTTATTTGTAAGTAACATTTGATTGTAAATAACACTGGAAAAAAGTTAACTCATATTTTATTTTATTCGGCACTGATTAAAATAAACGTTTATATAGATGCATAAACTTAAGTAAAATAACCAACTTCTCAAAAGTTACTAACAGAAACCAATTTTTGAACATTTTCCTCTTACTTATCAATAATTTTCTCATTAAGTTTGTGATGTTTTGTGATATTTTTTATCAATTGCATTCCTGTCTTAATAGTAATTAGTTGATATCTCTGAGCAAACAATTTGAATTATTTAAAAATGACTCCTAGCAGAACAGTTTTGGCAACTAAAACAAATATGCTAGGTGCCAATGACGCCTAACATTTCCATTCTAATTTCGATCCCTGATTTTACCCCCTCCCCCTTTTGTCGCAAAATGTCACACTTCATCATACCCCCTTCCTCCTTTGTTACATGTCACGATATATTTCATAAGCATATATACTTTAATGATTACATGTGTGCTTAATTTGTACAAAATTAGGTTAAGGTTTGTGACACAGAAGATTATTAGTATGGAATAGTAAAATACATTAATTGTTTGAATTCTGGGTAAAATGACCCACGCGATTGCGTCTTAAGAGTGTAAATACCTAAGAAAATTTGCTTTCAAACTTTTAACAAGAAGTAAATTTAAACCTAAATAACAATTGTGTTTACGATACAAAATGATCAATGAAACTCTAAATTCAAATTATGAAAATTAAAAAAAAAACTAACAATACATTTAATTTGCTGATTTTAAATGTTTTTACAGAATCGAAAATGCTAAATCACACTATTTGTTATCCCCTCCCCTCTCCTAGGCAAAAACTGTCACAATTTCTTGAACCCCCTCCCCCTCTAAGCGTGACATTATTTATGAAAGACCCCCAGTATGACTGACTCTCTTGACGGGATTTTAGACATCCTATTAACTTTCAGCGCGCATCAAGATCTTTGCAATTTGCTTTTTCCTTTTTTGAGTTGTAACATCTGTCATTAATTTGTTATTTATGAAGGACTGGTAGGATTAAATGTGTTCTGTAATCAATTAAAGACACAAATGCTAATTCCACAAAATAAAGTGTAAAATGTTTGATGTTGTGATATACAAACAATGGTACATTGAATAAGTATATAATAAATAAGTACGACCTCTAGCTATTTTAAAACTTCTTGAAATTTCTTCAGTGCTTTAAACTTACACAAAGTACTGTTAATGAACTAATTAGTAATTCTTCAAAACTCATCAAGTACTAGCGAGTTCATCCGCTCTCTAGTCCTTTTGTATTTTAGTGATGTGAACTCCTTTAAAACTTCCGAAGTTGTTTTAAGATATCTCAAAAGTGTTATGTACCGAAGGAATTTGAATTCAATTAATTTTGTCTTGCTTTAGTAATGTGATATTGTTCCGGACTATGTATTAGGACACAATCTTTGTGTAAAAGTCGAGTAAAGGAGGTAAACTTTGTTTTAATTACAGACGTGGGGAACTTAAAGCCTGAAAAGAGCATTTTGAAGTGAAGTTCTAAAAACACTCTTTACACCATTGATTGTATTTTTTGCATGTCAATCCGGTTAGAAAAGAATTCAAATGTTCCAACGTTTCACGCCAGCTCCTTCACTGTTAAAAACTCTGGTTCAACATCATTTAAAAAATGGCGAAATTTAGCTGCAACGATATTGATCAGACGATTGGACATTATTCCTTCTACCTTTTTAATAATTTAACATGAAACTACTACATTAACCTCTTCATTCCAAGTGTACCCAATTGGGTACATTTTAAAATACTGTTTATTAACTACTGTTTGTGCAATTTGAAAGCTAAAACACCCAATTGTTTTTGAAATTAATCAACAGATAGGTTACTTCGTTTTAAACCTGGAAAACATTTAAATTGGGCATTAATTATTATTGAAACTAATTATTAATTAAAAACAATATTTTTTTTAGTTATTTTGTTTTGTAATCATTTTTAAAATCAGAGAACCAAAAAATTGCGTCAAAATTGTTTGTGCTTAGTTCTGGGGTCTGAAGAGGTTAAGATAAGTTACTTTTTCCGTCTATATGATCACAACTGAAATAAGCCTGAAACATAAATCATAACACACTGCTGATGCCGAATAGAGTGACTTGACAAATTCTACATTGGAATGCACAATATTTAAACATGTTCCCGGTATAAATATATATGTTGTATATTCTTGTTTCCGACTGGCCAAAGCAAAATAAGTATTATAAGCAATTTCCTAACAATAATAAATAATGGCACCCCATAACAGTTCATTAAATACAGTAAACCAGTTTAGAAATGAAAGTTTTTTTTTCTTTTTGTCAGTGTTAAAGGGAGTCAGTACCCAAAAATGCCGAAAAAAGCGAAACATTTTTTTATTGGCTTAAATAGTGAAATTAATCTTTAAAAACGCTCCCTAAAAGTTTCCGAAAAATTGAAGCAATATTTATTGATTTGTTGTTGATTTTATTGCAGTGTGATTTGCCACCTTTTCATTCCGAAACAGAAACTGTGCTAAATATAAGCCACATATTTATTTTTTAAAATGAAATAAGTGAGAAGAAGCAATTTCATTGCGACTGTAACTGAACAAAAAAAGTTCCTTACTTGAAATTCTGATATAGACATTGCAAGCCGAAAACTTAAAATGCTGTTTTCTCTTGCTTTGTTTTTTGCATACTTCATCTCACTTAAAATGCAAAGGCTTTTTGAAATTTGTATCTATAATGTGGATTTTTTCCCCACGTGTTCCTGAAACTGTACATAACAAATTCATGCTTTACTTTTATAATATTTTAAATATTTTTTTAAAATTTCTTTTTGTAGGTTTTTTGAATTTTTCGCTGTTTATTCTGCGTTATTAGTTATTTCTGCGTTTTTAATCAGCAGTTTGTTTTTTTCAAAAAGTATTAGACTTATAAAAAAATCAAAGTATAAAAGTCCTGCTTTATGAGTAATGAATCAATAAAAAAAATTTCAGACTTTACGCCAATTTTTGAAAAGGATGCATTTTTAAAAATAGCTGAATTTCGTATAAAAAATTAAACTTTTCAAATTAAATTTTAAAAATCCAGTTTTTTCTTCAATATTAAATTTCTTACGACGTGATATAAGATTACATGAAACAAAAATTGTAAATAAAAATACCATAGAGAAAGAAAAAGATCTCATGGTGCCGACTCCCCTGAAACTCATTCATACTCAAAAGAAACTTTAAAACTGCTTATTAAAGCTCAAACTTCCTTTGTAAGGTAGGGGACATACTTGTTGTACACTCACCCCCACCCTTTATTTATTTATTTTTTTAGAACATTATTTTAGTGATTTCGAATGCCGTTGTGTTTCTCCTACTATGTATATTTTTCTATACTATGAAATCAAATCTTAAACTCCTCCTGAATTTTTACAAGTCTATGAATGAGTTAAAATAACGATATACATAACTGTTATATCCTTTAAATAGCTTTTGCTTCTGGGTACACCAAAGAATTAAACAGATAAAACAAAGCTTTAAACACATTGTGTTTAAAGCTTTTTAAGCGTCATTTTAAAGCGTCATTTAGTCTTTTGTATACAATTTGACAAAAAAAGTAAATTATATAATTTCTACTCACAAACATTTCCATCAGTCAATTTGTTGTGGAAAATGGACGACAACATACGTTGTGCTATGATAAGATGCTTGTTGCATTTTGAAGAAGGTAATGTTTGTAAATCCTTGACGGTATATTTCCACCAACACCACTCAGCAAGAGTGACTATTGCCATCACAACCCCCGTCACTACTAGGGGTTTCGTCCACCCCATCCTAGTGTCCTCTAGGGGGGGTTGGTGAATCTCCTGAATGTGGACGTCCAGCATGGTTCGTCCGCGAGGAAACCTACCCTCAGAAAATAAATAAAATAACTCCTCGGAAAATGTGGTTCTGTTTTCTCCCTGCGGACCGTTCAAAAGATGATGGACTTCCACATCTTAGAATTCTGGTTTTTGTTCCAAGATCGCGTTCCAGTTCCGACTGCCGGTGACGTAATCGTCCGTCGTCATTTCCGTCGCACGCGCGAGTTGAGCGGTCGCTGGTGCGTGGGTCTTGGTTTCGCTTTTTGAAAGGAATTCTGAAATTAGATTTTGTCGAACATGTCATTTAGATAAAATGATGCTGGCAGTCAATTAAACTAAGCTGCTGGGCAGAACGACGGGTTTCTGAACCCGTTTTTAGGGGAAAGGGCAGCAGAGTGATGGTATTAATGCTTATGAGAGGTTTATTTATATCGAAAATACATTAGTCATGAGCATCTTGAATTTAGTATACATTTTGTGAAAGGCATCAACTTAATGTACTTTTTAGCCTTTTATTTCAATTTACAATAAACATAGGATCCAACGTCAAGGGATAAAATTCCTTAAAAATTTTCACACTTCGGTTGAAAAGCAGCAGAACAAGGTTAAGTCAGGAATCTTATGTAGCAGGAGAGGAATAAAACTTCAACAATTCGAAATGTTATGTGCCATATAGATATGGAAAAAATGTTTTTTTTTTCTTTTTTTAAAATTATATTTTGCTCTTTTTATTTATTCCAATATTTAGATCAAAACTGTCGTCGACTGTATCAAAACGGGGATGAAATAATATACATATATGTACCTGTATCTATGTATATATATATATATATATATATATATAGTAAAAAGTCCTTGTATTACATGCGATAATGACTTAAATTCATGCTTCAGTTTCGTTTCAGAAGTTTTTCTGCACTAAAATCAAAATTTTTTCAAGAAGCACTTTACTGTAGAGTTACATAAATAAAAGACTTAAAATGTTTTATTTATTAAAGAAAATAGAGTTATTGTCACCTATACTCATGGTATAAACCGTTTTCTCTTCACTCATAAAATTTGACTTCAATACCTCTCAAGCATTCTAGATAATACTAGAACTCAAACTGATCAAGTTTAGATACTTCGCGCCTTTCATAAATTATTCAGTTTTATTCATTCATAAAAATAAAATTGCAAAGCAGCGACAAATTATGATAGGAAAAACGTGAGTCTTGTTAGATTTTAGAAGTTTTTCAGGACATAAAATTCGTGTTCTAATCATAAAATAAAACGTAAATTTCTGGTATTTTCCGTCGAAGAATCGTTTGTGTTTGTTAAATGGAATTCTTTATTAGAAATCGATGTATATGGCTGTGCGTAATTTAAAAGTTTAAAGCATTATTTCCACCGTGTTTTGTGTTAAGTTCTGTATATGGTTGATAGTTAAATCTCATAAGAAGTTCAGCGATTTGCAGTATTTGTCTTTCGCAATTTTCTGGTGTGTTTAGAGCGTCATAAGGAGAAAGGTTTAAAGTGCCGTCTTCTAGCGATAAACTTTGTTCTTTTCCTGACTGCTATTATGCAGAAAATTAGTGCTATGAAGATTGTAATTGGGTAGGATAATGTAGTTTCGTTTCAGTTTTGTGTAAGTATTAAACATAATTGTGATAATTTAATTCTTTTTGTCCTTTGAAAGCAAAATTGTTGCATTGTTTTCTTGCATCAAGAACGCAATTTTTAGAAATAATGTCATGGTAAGAATCACTTGTTCATGAAAAATTATCGTAAAGCTAAGGTGCCATAAATAATTATTAGAGCTGCATGGCTATAATAATTTCAACTAAATAATGCTCAAAAACTTCAATTTATTAGAATTGGAGATTTTTTTTTAAATTTAAGTTTCGAATTTGTTAAACAAACCAACGTAATTTAATATATTACTATACGATTTCATATACTCCGCGATTATTAATCGGTCACAGTACCAAAAATATGCCTTGAATATCGATTTTTCAAAATTGCTTTTGTAAAATTTTGAACTATTATTAAGAAACTGAAATAAATTTCATTGTTCTAGTTGCATTATTTATACAGTTATGAGGCATTTTATGTCACACTGAGTGTCAAAATAGCTGCTGCTGATCTCAGTTTTTTCATAAGATAAACGCTGATTAAACGATTCCAAGTTTCGAAACGTGACTGTTAAATTGTATTTTATGAAGTTTTGAACTGCTTTCGATTTTCTAGTATTGGTAATTGCTACAAATTTTACTGCATACTCATTAAAATACCTTTTAATTCGATAGTGGTTCTTTTATAGAAAATCAATTTTAAAATTGCTTTTTTTCCAATGACCATTTTTTGCGTTTGCATGTTAATTGAATCCCGAAGGCTTTTTGTTCTAATAAAGATACAGCATTAAAGTAATAAGTGTTAGGATTAGTGTGATGCTTATGTAACAAAACTGTGCGTTCGATTAGCATTTTACAAGCTGTTAAAATTTCTAATTTTAAATCGTATTATACAAAATTTATGACAGACATTTTCTGATTTTTAACGTGATTAACCACAAAACGTTTTCTAATTCATGTGTATCTAAAGGAATGCACAGTTTTGTTGAAGTGGTCATTGACTGATCATTCTGTCAGTTATTGATCAGTCAATAAGAATGAACTGATCATTCTGTCAGTCAATAATAATTCAATGAGAATGAATTCTAAAGTAACTCAGTCAAAAAAAAAAAAGAAAAGAAAAAGAAAAAAGAAACATGTGCAAAAATAAAAACTTAGAAGTTTAAAAATTTGATTTTTTTAGTTTTCTTAAATTTAAAAAAAAAGCAACACATTTTTTAGTTTTGAAAATAAATTTTTGATTTAAAAATGAGAGCGCTTGTAAATATTTCAAAAGTAATGTAACCTCTTAATGATAAAATTGATAGTCAAGTTTCCGTAATACTAAATAAAAACTTTCTTGCGAAAATTAGAAATCAATTTAACGAAAACAAACTAAAAGAAAACGAAAAATAAGGCATAACTCTAGGGCACGTATTCTAGGAAGGGTACTCACATCCTCCTAGAAAAAATCCCCTTAGCCACGTTCTAGAGACATATTTATTTATTTACCTGTACATACAAACAAGCTTAATGACTCCTTTAGCTCCGTGCAAAAATAATTTAAAACATATGAAGGAGAAGCGTTTTATACCTTCACTAGGTCACCTTTCTAGTACTAATCTTATAAAATTCATTTAAATGTACTTCTTGAAAGTATCTTGCTACACGCTAAAATTTATTAACTACTTTTGCATGTGGGAGAATTATTGAGGGGAAATAAGTACAGGTAATGAAAAAAAAGTGTATTTTCTTCCTTAATCGACATTTCTGTTACGCATATCATTCTTTTATCTGAGATTAGTTGAATCAAAATATCTCGTCAATAAAATGATATTTTTACCTTAATCATTAAACGATAAACCATTAAGGTTGTTCTAAAGCTTTTGCTATTTTAAGGACTTTATGATATAGATTCATCACTATTAATCGTTTCCTCTTTAAGCAAAAGTGATGAATATCCATAACTAAAAAAATCATTAAGACGAGAAATTCATATTACGATATGTGACAAAGGAATATGAATGAGGCGAAAATGTGTCCAGTCATCAAGCGTCCATCGGGTTGGAAATTTAAAAATTGCTTATCGTTTAATCTCATTGTCTGTCGCAAAACTATATTTGTGGTTAATTTTTACAGCTAAAGAAGTTAATTTCAAAACATTTTCTTTTAATGCACTTAAAATATTTCAGCAAAAGAGCTAATTTATTAAAAATAATGTAAAGCAACTGTAAAAAGGGGTTAAAATCATGTAGTACTTTCTTGTAATGTGTAAGTCTGGGAAATGTAGTTGAAAATCTCTTCAACATTTAACTTCTTACTTAATCGTCATCGTAATCGTACTTCTACACTAAACTTTATTACATTCTACTTTTCTTGTGAAAATCTTCCTCATGAAAAGGTAGTGTCCAGTACTGCTTTCACCTACCCCACCCCCTTTTTTTATTGTAAATTATTAGACAAATTTAAAAAGTTAAACGTTCATCTTAACGTAATCTGGTATCGTATACGAAATAAAGAAATAGAAACGCTTCATTGTATTAAGTGTCAAGGAATAAATAGCTCTAAACAGTATGATCAGTTTAAAGCAAGTGAATGGGTAAACTGAAGTCGTTAAATATTTTAAATTTTATCAACTATGCATCTAAAATTACTATGTATATTTTTACAAATTCAAAACAATTAATTTAAATAATATTAGATAACACTCGAATTTTAATATTTACAGTATAATTGTGATGTGTTGAAGTTCTAGAGTTTCATCGATAGTAGGGCTACATTTTTCTCTAGGCTAAAGGACCCCGGCGCTTCTTCTTTGATAAAAAGCGTCAAAAAAAGACTCTTCAATGTATGCTAAGAAATAGAAAATAACTCCGAGAATTAGGGCTTGGATAGGAACCATGTTTTCAGAAGGATACTGCAGATGCAGTTTTTGTTTTATTTCTGTGAATACTGTGAAAATGAACAGGTCATTTCGCTCAAGTATGCTTCATTACGGATGACACTATAAATATCTAATAATTTAATAAATATTTAATCTATAGTGCAATATTTCATTTCTGAATTACTTATTTTCATTTTCTACTGCATAGTAAAAATCGCCCTTTCTGAAAAACTTTCAATTGTTTTTCCAAGAAAAAGAATCATTCATGTAATTTTGCATACATATTTCATTATATGTGAAGTTTCACTAATAGAATATTATTCATGAAATCTTACATTCATTAATCGGAAACGTACAGATTTTTTCTTCTTTTTTTATTAAAGCGCAAAACAACTTTAACTGCAATGGATCGTGGGTTTTACTGTCCTGTTTGGATATCCATGACATGCTTTTGAATGAAAAACGGGCTAAATTTTAAGCATCGCAGCCATTCATGAGCACAATCTTAAATTGATCTTTCCCAGAAAACGATCCGAGCTTAGTTTTACTTTGCAATCAGTTGTTTCTAATGTGTGTGAGTTAGCAAATTGTATGCTTAATCGCGAGCAGAAGTAGCTCATGTCAGTTATTCAATCCCTATCCAACAAGCATTCATCGGAACGGAATATGGGGAAAACGTTATTTAAAAAGCTTCTGCTATTTCTCTGTAATAAAGCGTATATTAATCTAGATGGAAAGTGTCAATTCTTGTGTTTCGTGAACCTTTGGGCATGAAATTAATTGATTTTCTTTCCTTGCTGAAAAAATATGTTAAATAAATGTATGTTCACGGGAAAATGTTCTACAGTCGAAGGATAATTTACAAAATCTTACTCATATCTTTAGAATCATTAAGATTGCATGGAACTAGGAAACAACTTAACTTGTATGTTGCTAGTATCAATAAAAATAATAATTGGGGCACAAATTGCTGATTAACATGAACATGCAACGTCTTTTAAAACGTTCAACAATAACTCTATAAAGAAAAAAAAACGAAGAGCTAATACACAGTTACTGAAAATATATGTCGTATGTGTGCTGCTCCCAGAAAAGTGTTTGCAAAATCTGTACATTATGCTGTTAGTTGATTTTCGCTAGGTATATCTAATTATATTACGAATTTTGTGTCTACTATTTTTCAAAAACGTAATTCAACCTTTCCCTCAGTACACGCAACGATAAACAATTTATTATTAAGTAAGACATAATATTCTAATATTTATAATTTAAAATGTTTACTGGAGACAGTGATGAGCGATAAATAGTGGAATTCGATAAAATCATCATTAACCTCTCTATTAAATCTGCCATTTTTTTACTTCTAGAAAATCAGTGTTTTCCATACACGATGCTTATCGTCAGTGTAAAAATATTGAAAGCTATGGATTTTTCTGCTATTATTTCGTCCGATATCAGTGATCCTTTCCAAGTCCAATGTGGTCCAGTATTTAGGAGTGCTGCTTTTCATCCATTAGAGGACAGTGTTAGAAATAAGCGGCTGTAGGCGCATTTTTTAACCAAAGAACGTCGTTTCGGCATCCAGGGTTGAAACGTAATAGCAAAATTCCATGTCTAAAGTTGGGAGGGGGCGGTACATTGGTGTAGTCCTAGAAAAAAGGTGGGGGGGGGGGGGTTCGCTTACATATATCAACATCAAAAAGTGGGGGTACGCTTATGTTAAAATTCAAAACAAGTGGAGGGACGCTTGTGTTAAAAGAAAAAGTTAGTGGGACGCCGTCCCCCCTCGACTACACCCATGGGGCGGTAGCCCGGTGGCATCGCGGTAAAGCGCGGGACTCGTATGCCCCAGGTCAGCCTGGTAGTGTCGGTGGATTTTCAAGATGCAGTAAATCGTCTGTGCGCATGTCGTATGATTATGCGGCATGTAAAAAAGATCGCTTGAGTAGGCATTTGGCTTGGATGCTCTCGGCTAAATTAAATTCCTAGTGTGCAATTTCGTATAAACTCCTGGTGCTTGCTCTTTCAGGTGGAGAAATTGGACGTTAAATTCTCATGCGGCGATGGTACCACAGTCATTGGTGGGCACTGAAAGAGAGCTAACCAATCTCGGAGAGGTTTACCAATCTCGGAGGAAAGCACTAGGTCTACAATTGGCAGAAACCAAGAGCAGCCCATCAGATTTTTTTTGGGAGGGGGGTCACATCAAAAGTTTTTTTTCCCGACGAATCACCATTGTGATAGATGACAAGGCCTAAAACCAAACTTTCTTCTTTAATTTTGACGATCTTAAATATCTAGGCTTAGTGGTTCTACTTAATAGAACTTGTTATAGCTTTTTCACCTGATTTATCCAAAAGGGCCTTAGATTTTTCATTTTGAGGACTAGAAAATTCCAGAACGTGATCGTGACGATAACATCCGGCCCGGAAAAGACTTAAAATGTCTCCCTAGCCGTGAGTCAACGCTCTTGGTAAACCTACTTCACGGTAAGAGAGGAGGAGGAAAGTAGGGTAGGAGAAAAGTGGGGCTTTCAATTTTAACGTGGACGGGTTTACTTGCTACACTAAATAAAAATTGCTTTATTTGAAGGATGTAGGAATTGTATGTTTAAAATATTATAATTCAATTGTATGTTTAAAGTATTTTAACATTTCCTTCTATGCTTAAAATACAATAATAACCTGTCCATATGCTCATGGAGATTATGTAAATTGCTGTTCAACATTTTCATCTACTGATCTCTTCCATTATTTATGCATTTTACTGCAGCAGAACACATAATGCAATACTAAAAGAATATTTTCAACATTAGGTATTATTAAATACGCACTGTAAAAAGTGCAAGATTATTTATTTATTTTTTTTTTTTTAGCTGTCAAATGTAGGAAAAGGAAGCATGAATAAAACTATTTTTAAAGTTAAGTGCGGCTAAATACATACAAAAAATCTTCTTATGCAAAAAAAAAAAAAAAAAGATGGAATCAAAACCATCAACGCCGAATATTATTTAAAAACTTTATTCTACAAAACTATTTTAAAGCTTGATTATATGTTGCCAGTCTTCATTTAACTACGCAATTTATTATCATCTATTTATTACGTCTTAAAAAATTTAATAAGAACTCTTGGGCAATGCATTACACTTACCCGCATTAGTGTGACAAAGCTACCGAAATCAAATAAGGTATTATTATGTTTTTTAATATGTATAAATTAGTTTTTGTACCTATTTATTGCTGTTATTGTTTGAGAATCTTTTAATAAAGCCTACAGAGCACTCTGCCAATAAATCTTGTCCCATAATTATGATAATATTTTCTATTATTGCTGAAACATTTAAAGCAAGCATAACAATTGTTAATAAATAACTTGCAGTAGCATTTTGATAAACTTAAAATGATGTAGGAGTGTATATGCAATTCATTATAAACGACTTTATAGTTTTTCTCCCCTTCAAAAACTAAGCACAATGTTTATACATTAGGTAAGCGTCAGAAGTAATGAAAATAAGTACGTTATTTTACGAGAATTTAAAAAAGCAAAATAATCTCCATAAAATGTATGTTACCTCTTGGTAATTATTTATTACTACCACTTTCATGTTCACAAGCTGGTAATAATTCTTGGTAATAGTTCTTGGTGTTACTCAACATTCTCTGGGAAAAACTTACTGACTAAAAAGTTATCAAGTCATTTTTCTCAGTATTCTAAAATGTTTAGCCAAGTGGTTAGAATTTCGAACTTCCAATCGGAAGGTCGCGGGTTCGATATCCAACCCGCTGAAGACCCATCACGTACACTTCGAAATAGGTGCATGTGAAATCCGTGGACCCCTCTACTTCGCGCCCTGGGGAGGGCATCCCTTAGGCCAAGTGCTAACAGGGAAGAAGGTTGGAGGAGAAAAGTATAGCAAAATTCAAAAGTAATAATTGTCTCTGATTTTCCCTTGGTGAACTTGCCCAAAAAATAATTTTGAATTATTAGATTGCTCAAGTTTAAGTTTTGAAACTGCAAAGTTGTGAATGAAGAAATTTGCTCTCCTCAGTACCTTTTACACCCTCTATAGCATTTAATGCCAAGGTCCATTTTATTGATTTAGAGAACTAAGGCACGCTTCGCCATAACTCACAACGGCCTTTTTCTGCCAAAAGTTATAGCCTTTATTTCAGACATCAAACACACAAGTTGGTTGATTCCGATGAAATCGACCAACTCTGAATCACAATTCATAATCAAAGTTTATCGGGAGCTTTATTGCTTACTTTACAAGGCGTAATCGACGAAAAACCATTCTGCATCCAACAGAGCGAAACTGTTCTTTTTTCGAAAAAGCGAAAGGGAATGCTGAAATCGAGAGTGGTTCTTCACGGAAGTTCTTTGAATAGAGGATTGGAGCTAATGCTTGGTGTAAAGGTCGGGACATACGTTGGTTACGAACCACCGGGTTGTACGGATTAGAACGCCATTTAGACCGTTAGTCTAGGCTTGTGCTGTTTCGGTCAGTTTGAGCTGAGATCTAGTTCTTACGGTGGCTTGGTTGCACTTTTAAATTTCTAGTTGAAAAGGCGAGTTTGCATAGTGGTCTGAGACATGATCTGTTAGATTTTGTTTGATATTTAGAGAAATGTATAGCCTTTTTTTTTTTTTTTTTTTCAATTATAGAACTTTTTTTACGAATTTCTTTTGTATTGAGTCATATAATTAACAAAAAAAAATCTCCCTAGCAATGAATTAGAAATGAATTTTAAATTTGAAAGATAACCAAAAATAATAAAGTAATTCCAATGCGATCAAATGTGTGCTGCCGTAGCTGACGTCGCAAATGGAAAACTATTTGCCTCTTAAAAAAGAGTATGGCTTAAAGACAAGCAACTGATTGTAACCCACACGACAGACCATCATTTACACAATGTTTGCCAAATCAGGCCGAGCACGAAGTCCTGTATTAATCGTTGGGGAGCTTCATCTTAGAGCGGTATCTGCCCTACTAGGACATGATAAAAAAAGAGCTATGTCGGTCAGTAACATCCATGCCCTTACCGGAATTAGAGTGCGGACCCTCGCAGCAAAATACTTTGAGTGTATAGACGCTATGCCACTGGTAGTTTTTTAAGCATTATATTTATTCATTTAAGTAAAATAATAATTAATAAATTTCAAAAATATATTAAATAATGTACCATAGAAAATAGAATTTCTATGGCAGTTCGAAGTGTGAGTATACATTCTTTAAGGGGGGAAATACGTGTAAAACGGCGTATAAAGAGCAATTTTTCATGATTTTTTTCAACATATAGAGAATAAATATTTTATTGAGATTTTGAGGTTATTTTATAGATATATTGATGAACATTTACTGCAAATTTCAAACATTTTTCTTGAAAACTAGCGGAGATATCACCTGCTGCACACTGTAAGTCGCCACCCTTGTCGGCAGTTTGCGTACATTTTGGAGCTCACAATTTTTATCTGAAATCAATTTTTTTAATCTACTTTTTTTTTATAAGTGTCTCTTCTAGTTGAACTAAAATCAACACAAAAAAATGAAAATTTCTATTTTTTTTCGAATGGAAAAATTAAGTACGATTTTTAACCGCTTTTTTGGGTTTTTTTACAATAAAAAGAGTAAAGATAAAGATATGTATATTATATATATAAAGAAAATGTGTGCTAAATTTGATAAGAATTGATCAAAAACGCTGTGAACTAGAGTGTACGCAAATTCGAAAAAGTGGTTTCGAGGAAAACGCGCGTTTGAAAAAAAGAGTGGTATTGAAGGTAAATTTAAGGCAGTAAAATGAATCAATTTTTTTTATAGTTATAGATACTAATACTTATAAAAATTTCTATCTCCGAGGTCTCAATTGTTAAAAGAAATAAAAGTACATCTGCATACGTTCTCTAAAATATCCTTCAGGTCATTCATGAAGCACTACCTGCTCAACTACTCCAAAAGGGGCGCTAGCTCAAATGCTTATAACTTTTAAACGACTTGGAATTTTGCTTTGAAATTTGCAAGGTATATTATTAAATAGTTCTAGAATCGATTTATGAAGAAAAAAATTTTTTTTTGAGACCTTTACATGTATTTCCCCCCTTAACGCACACTGGACACTGGTCAGGGCCCCCACATCATTCAATGGGCCCCGCTGCCAGACATTACAAAAGAGCCCCTTGCTCTTATCGTTAGTTTTTTTTTCTTTTCTTTTTCTACTCTTAGTTTAAGTCTGAATTTTGCTCTCTGTTCTTGCCTAAAAAAAGTGATTTATAGCAGTAATATGTGATATTAAGTAAGATGTTTAAATAAAAAATACTAAATTATTTCCGTCATTTCCAAAGAGAGAAAAATCATCACTGTCGATCAATTAAAAAGAAAAAAAAAGACTTTCTTAAAATATTTCGGAATAGTCATAACTAAATTCGCTATCGCCAATGGCCTTCTTGACCTACGGATCCTGTTGCCATAGCATAAGTAGCACTGGTTTTGTTGCGGCCCTTACGTTTTTCCAATAGTTATTGTTTGAATTTTTGCTATTGAAACAAATTTAGTAGTGGACTATTTTTGTTAAAATAGCTATTAAAACTTCAAACAAAATTGGAGCACATTCTTAAGGACTTGATCAGTAGTCATGATTGCTCCTTTTACAATAATGTATCAACTGGGTTTATTTCATTGGCGAGATTTCAGGCCAAGTTTTTCCTCAGACAACTTTATTGTGTTCATCACGGATACACCACATTTAGATGTCAGCAGAGAAAATGAATTTTATGGATTTTAAATATACCTAGGGGCGTTATTTCAAATACATATTTTGTTCTATTCAACTATTAATTAGTTCGTTATTTTTATCGTTCCATATTTACTGATGCCATACAAGAAAAACAAAATAGTACACCATAAAAATACAGCAGTGACGGTAGTGCATATTGTTTGAGATACAATTATATATCAAAAATGTCTATGAAACATTAGTCATTTTACGTCGTTTCATATGTTAACAATATGTATTCGATTGAGTAATGTGCCTAACCTATTTAAACTTGCGAAAAACGATGTTTTTAACTGTAACTCGACGACGATAAAAAGGACACTCATTTCCAAAATCCCTAATACACTGAAGAATAATTGAGACAATGCTTCCAGAATACAAAAACGGTTCAAATGCAGCGACAACTAAACTTCGTGTAAACATTTTAATCTCCAATTTGAATGCACAAAACCGTATATCTAATTTCAGAATTCGATGAACCACAACGTTCGAATTCTCTGCAATTTCTGATAACTCAACCCAATTGGATAAATTGAAAATATCAAAATCACTGCTAAAGACAGTTGACGGATATCGACTACAGGTTAGCTTTTAAATGCTATTTTAAACTTATTCAAGAAAAATGTTATATGTATAAAAAGAAAAATGTTATGTCTATTTGCTAATAAAGACACCCAAGATTAACCATTACAGCACTGCATGAAGACATAATTGGATAAGATAAAATAATTGTTATAAATAAAATTTCTTTCAAGAGCTTGGTTACATTTTTCATTTTAAATGTTCATTAAGCGTTCTTTTTGTCATCTGTAATATATTATTAAACCGTTGTGACTTTTTTAAATTTTGGGTATGAAATAAAATGGTTCACGCAAGATATTGTTTTCCAATATTAGTCACATCAATAAATTCAATGATTGTAACCAAAATCAGAATTCTTAAATAGTTAAGTTATAATGCATTATATATTTTTTGTCCGAAGTTGAATGCTACAAAACAGTTTATATTATTAAAAATTTACTTATTCAATGTTTTCTGTTTCTTTTTCCTTCAATTTGTAGCTGGCGTTCTTGTAAATGTCACTAAGTCTGTAACATATGTCTGTCACATAAGTAGAGTTTTGAGGCATTGTTAATTTTAATTTTCAAATCGTGATGAAAAAAATACTAAAACTTATTTTACAGAATCCAAATTCCAAACCAAGCAGATTCACTTATGTAACTTCTAAATTGTTTAATAGGCTTATATCATGAAATAACTAACTGCAAATTCTAATTCAGAGCAGTGTGCCATCTTTTTCTTCCTGTGTACACGCGTGGACTTAATGCATATTTGTTACTTTTATCAGAAAGTCAACCTTGTTTTAATTCATATTTGTTATTTTTGAAGAAAAGATTAAAGATTCTTCTCCCCTCCCTTTTTTTCCCTTCGGTTATTAGTTAACATATTTAGTTAATCCGATCAAAGGTGCGTAACACCTGAGATATAGTATAGGGTCAGGTGGGGTGAAGTGAACATACGGCAAATAAAAAGCTATAGCTTTGAAATAAATAAAGGAATTGATTTAAATTTTTTATTTTATGTTTTAATAATTAAAAGTCAGATTTTACATAAAAAATCATATTAATGGCAACTCTTTAGGTGGAGAAAACACTCAATTTGTTTGTTTATACCACACTTTGAAATTGAAACAGCTCTTTTAACTTCTCTGACATTTTGTTTTAAAGAATTTGTAGCAAATGGACGGCACAGGTAGTTTTAGACAGATCTCAAAAACACTTCCTCACTAACCGTGAAGCTAGATTTAGTTTATATATTATTTTACAGTAGCTTAAGTAAGATGGGGTAAAGTGGTCATAGCATAAGACTTAACATGCACCAATGTTCTAAAATTACTTTAGGTTAATTTATGCGGTAGACCGGGGATTAATTTGCATCGGAATTCACACTAGCTCAGTTTCCATATTTATTTTCAATGAGAGAATTCAGGCTTTTTACGCAAGAAAATAAATTTTGAAGACAACAGTATTCACACTTCTTTTGTTAGAAATTAAGCCACGAGGCAGATGTTAGTTACACTTTAATTTCACTAATACTGTATTATTTTTTTAAAAAGTAACTTTTAAATTTACTTTTTAGTAAACCGGAACTAACACAACTGAGCTCAAATGCAATAGAGATTGAAATTACTATAGTACAGTCTTCTTACAATGGTGTGTTTAGTATTGAAAATTTTTTACAAGCACTTTTAATAAAAGAATTTTCAAGTGTCAATGATTCATTTACAAACAAACTTATTATAAGTATTATTAAGCTATAAATGTTCAGAACTAACAGTGACAATACATGCAAGAGAGAGAATTAAAAATAGCTAGGTTAAAATATGTATTTTTCTCCCATTGATTTTTAATATGCTATAATTATCGAGAAATCTCTTATTAGCAAATTTTTCTTAATATGGTTTTTAACTAATTTATTCATCAATTAAAAGCTATTTTAATTTTTTTCACGGAAAAATTTGAATTTCATATTTATGCTTTATTATACGTATTGAGTTAAAGGACAGACATAAAATCTAATATTTAGAGATTAAAACCCAAGAATACCTTCTATTATGTGTCCTAACATGTTTTGGTACATAACTTCGTTTTAAGACCATATATGCAGCAGCTGAAGAGACTGAAGTACCTTACGAGACGTAACGAATATGACGCTAACTTTTGACCATAATAGAGGACCTAAATAAATTCAGTTGAGGGAAATCAGTTGGTTTAAAATGAACCTTTGTTGAGTATTTTGAAGTATTATGGTTATTAATACTTTTATATAGTTTTTTTTTTTTCAATTATGACCACTTTACCCCATGTATTACTCACTTTACCCCACCCCATGGGGTTAAAGTGGTCATACCTACATCCCAGATAGAAGGCGTCCTAAAATTATTATACTTAACTTTTTTCTGCTCAAAATTTATTGCAATCTGTTCTTTAATAATTTTAATGTAAGATAACAAGCAAAAAATCTGAAAGGTTTTGAACAAATTCTTATATTTATTGGCAAAGAAAATTGAAAAAGTGGATTGTAGGACCCTTTTACCCCACCTGACCCTATATATTTTAATCATTTTATTCTTCTGCTATTTGTAAGTGTCCTGAAGACATCTGAAAATACTAGTAATAATTCAATTGTAGTAAACACTTTCTGTTAAGAAATTTCAAAATCGCTCTCGTAGAATTCGAAAGTAATGTGTTTGCTCAGTGGCTTTAAAAATTTTCAAAATAGTTTTCGTTGAATTCAAAAGCAATGCGTTTTCTCAGTGGCTTTATAAATTTTTAAAATAGTTTTCGTTGAATTCAAAAGCGATGCGTTTTCTCAGTGGCTTTATAAATTTTCAAATTAGTTTTCGTTGAATTCAAAAGCGATACGTTTTCTTAGTGGCTGAGACATTCCATGCCAAATCATCCAGGGGTCGACACCCGAGGTCTGCCGATTTTGATGAAACTTGGTGAGATTGTTCTACCCATAGATATAAGAACAACTGTAACGTTTTATCTCAATATATTGATTAGTTTTTGAAATAGAACACTTTAAAATTTTGCCAGAAATTTGTAATTCGACGCTGATCGCAAATCAAGCGATTGCACATACTTCTGCATTTCTTATCGTAAAACAGTTATTTTTGAAGATAGAAGGTTAATTTTTTTTGTATTGTGTTCAGTATTCTTTTGTGAATAGAAATATAGCATTAAATTTGGGATTTGAAGGTATTGAGGCAACTTAAAAAATCTTTGAAGAAGAAAATTGAGTTGTATTTAATACAATGACTGGCGTTCAGAAACTGCTCAATTGCATTAAGAAAGTATCCTTCGATTTTAAAATTAATTATACCATTAGAAACTAGATTAAAAATGCTTAAAAGTGGTACATTGAAATTGATGGGGTTTGGACTTTTCATTGAGTTAGAGCTGATCAAAGTTATGGCTTTGAAAGGTAACAAAATCTATTGTTCCTAATAACTTCAATTCTCAAAAAAATAATATTGGCTGCTCTTATAATGTTGTTATATAGTGTATTTAATTTACATTCATATATATACATTGTGCAAAGAGCTTTCCACCAAAACCGAGTGAAATCATAAAATATTCAGAAATATATTTACAGCAATTTTTGGAAAAAAAATAGAACCGACCTCAAATCATAAAATGCGCGAAAAAGAGAAAAATAAATATAAATTCTTTAACTAACACCGATACGGCATTTAAACAGAACTTTTGAAGTCGGTGTAAAATTGTTATGGATTTTGATTCATAATAACTTTTGTAACCATGAAACAATTATAATTGTTAATGGAGTAGATTTTGCAACAGTTTCAATGCAAAATAACGCATGGTGTAAAGAGAATTGGACTGTCATAATTTTGCACCGATTTCAAAAATTAGGTTATAAAGTGGTATCTATGTTGTTAAGAATTAATTTATTTTTCAACAAAGGTACAGGACCTATGGTAAACTACCCTCGATCGAATTAAAAAAAATCATGAAAATCGGTTCATCCGTTAAGAAGTCATGAGTGGAGAAACCAAAAACAATTGCCATATACATTATACAGTATGAATGTTATATTATATTATTAATATATGTTTATATCAATTTGATAATTATTACTTGATTAATATATATTTATATTACATTTGATTAAGTTTACATCAAAGTATAACCTCCTTCCTTTGCAAAGTTGGTTAAAAATACATCGTTTTTTACAAAATGCTTATGCCATAGAAATTTCTTCAGACAAGCATGAAACTACAAGTCTAGACTTTGAACCATGCAGTAGATTGAATGTTACTAAAGGAATATCAAAGTCAAATATGTTGCCGGATTTTGATAGGAATTTACATAAAATATGTTGCATGCGTTTATGAAGGAAACTGGTGGAGTGGTCTAGTGTCGTTAAAATGAACAAACATGAAGGCGTGACACAATTGCTTTCATGCACCCGCATGGCCCTTGAGAAACATTTTATTGGTCTGAAAGGCAAGATGAATGTCTGTTCTCCCACAACGTATCTTATGTACTGTTGAAAGTCCAGAAGTAACATCACATATCAGTCGTTTTTTCAAAATTGGATCAATATCCATGAAAATTATTAATGAAAGCTGAAATAAGTTCAAGGGGAAGTGTTAAAACTGTTCAAGCTTGGAAGGAAACCTAGTTTTAGCCTGTTGAATAAGAGACATAGCCATTTAAATACATTGATTGAAATTTATAACATTTTCAATCTACGATTTTAAGAGTAGTGATCACTTCAATAATAGGCATCTGAAATATTATTCTAATAAAACATATATATATATATAACTTTCTTATCTTAGTTTATCTAACAAACATGACATTTTACGAAAAAAGAGTAATTTTTAAAAAAACCTTTCTCATGCATTATTGTATATTATTTTGAACTATAGAAGGTCTGGCTGATTTTGCAACTTCGATCTGTTACAACCAAATATACAGTTTTATTTTCCTAGTTTCATGCTTGTTTGAAGAACTTTCTAGAGCATAAGCATTTTCTAAAAGAACGACGTATTTTTTGCTGTAAATATATCTCAGAATATTTTATGATTTCACTCGGTTTTAGTGGAAAGCCATAACAACAATATGTATATATGTATATATAAAAATAAATACACTATATAACAACAGTATAAGAGCAGACAATATTATTTTTTTTGGAAATTGAAGTTATTAGGAACAATAGATTTGGTACTTTTCAAATGCATAACTTTGATCAGCTCTAACTCAATAAAAAGTCCAAACCACATCAATTTCAATGTACCACTTTGAAGCATTTTTAATCTAGTTTCTAATGATATAATTAATTTTAAAATCGAAGGATACGTTCTTAATGCAATTGAGCAGTTTCTGAAGGCCAGTCATTGTAGTAAATACAACTCAATTTTGTTCTTCAAAGATTTTTTAAGTTGCCTAATACCTTTAAATCCCAAATCTAATGCTACATTTCTATTTACAAAAGAATACTGAACACAATGCAAAAAAAATTAACTTTCTATCTCCAAAAATAACTGTTTTACGATAAGAAATGTAGAAGTATGCGTAATTGCTTGATTTGCGATCAGCGTCGAATTGCAAATTTCTGGCAAAACTTTAAAGTGTTCTATTTCAAAAACTAATCAATATATTGAGATAAAACTTTACAGTTGTTCTTATATCTATAGGTAAAACAATCTCACCAAGTTTCATCAAAATTGGCCGACCCCGCTGGACGATTTCACATGGAATGGCCCGGCTTTATAAGTTGCGCTACAACTGCCGTTGACGATGTAAAGTGTGCAAAAACCAGACGATTTATTTGTGTTCAAATGGCAAAGTCCTTTTGTATCAAAAATATTTCGAAATTGTCCATTAAATACCTATATAAGTTCGACTATGATAAGATTGTAGAGCTACATGATTTGTTCGCTGATTTGGCTGTAAAATATTTTTTAGACACGACACTTTTTTTATGTCTTAATTAACACTATTTCATTAACATATTTTAATGAAAATAATGCTCCAATTTATGAATTTTCAATGCTTGACCTTAAAATAAAGGAAATTTGAATTTCTGTACAAAAACGTTGAGAGAAAATGACTTATTTGGTCGCTAATATGGCTATAAAATATTTTTCAGCCACGAAACTTTTTGTGTGTTTCACATATTTCAGTGAAAATTAAACCCCATTTCGTAAATTTCCTATGCTTGTTCTAAGGTGAATTAAATTTGAATTTCTGCACAAAAAATCGAGAGTTTAAATCAACGTGCAAAATATTCAACAATGAGTATTAACAGTTTCGACTCATAAGGTCACGCATTCATTACCAAATAAGTTAATGACTTTTCATCTCAGGAAGTATAACTATAATCTTCAGTTTCTCCACTCAGACGGAAACTAAATCTGACTTTTTCACAGTCTCTTCGAATTTATCCATATGACTGGAGAAACTCTACTAATCGCATTCACGGTAATAACCTACTCGATTGTCGCAAAAAGAATAAATTCCTGCAGAAAGGGAAAATGTTACTAATTAATCGGATTTTTTATTTTGGAGCCACTTTTCAAGGAAAATTTAAGGGGAAAATATTAAAATTGTAAGCTTACATGTTAACACATGTTCTTTTTAAATACGAAAACTGTATAGATTTTTAATGAATACGATTCAAATTAAAGGTACCGAAGAAGTGAAATTATAATTTAAAATATTGATATAAATGTAGTTTATTTGGATAAATGTTATATAGATTGGCCAACACTGCCATTTTGTGTCTGAGAGCATGTGTGGTTGTCTTTTCTGGGATATATCGCCTTTTGGAGATGTTTCATTGTTTCTGGTATTTAAACTTATCCCTATTTGACGATTTGGTCGTGTGACATACGACAGGAGACGTCGCTCTGATAACCATAGCTTTTCAACAAAGAAAATTTGATCCAAAATGCCTGATACTTCGGTTCGTTTCTGCAGTGGCCTTAGTCAAGAAACTGGAAGCATGTGTATTAGGGGCCATTCATAAATGATGTCACGCTTTTTTTGCTTTTTTTTTCCATATATATCCCCCCCCCCCCTTTGTCACACTATGTCACATTTCAGGAGACCCCTCCCCCTTTGTCACCTGCCACGCTATGTTGCATAATGCACACTTCTTGTTATCCCCTCCCCTCCCCTTGTCACACTATGTCACAATTTCACGAACCCCCTCCTCCCCCGAAGCGTGACATCATTTATGAATGATCCCTTAGAGCATGTGTGACTTAAGGGATGGAGCGTAACATTCACTTAAAAACTGAGGTTTTAAAATGCTAGGAAGTCTACTTCTGGTGCAAAGTCATTTGGAGAAAAGACAACTCTTACATGACTCCTCAGAAGGCAATGTGGTTAAGTCCAGAAGAAAAACAGAAGATAAAGAAAAAGAATGAAAGGGAAAGAAGGAAAAATAATATTTTAACACATTTTTGTCCCAAATCGAACACACACAAAACAAAATTTCAGCATTAGGTGTTATTTAGCTGAGTAGCTGAGTGATAAGAGTCACTTTTACACTTTTACTATCCTCCATGCAATAAGTTCTGAGTTAATTTCTTTAATTGCGGAACTAAACAGAACTAAATAGGGAAAAAAGAAAGAAAAAAATGGCGAACTATGAGGAATCCAAAAGCGGTTAGTTTCCACCTAAACAGGTTTATTTTGAATATAAAAGTTGAAATTTTTTTGATCACTCTTTTTTTTGTGTAATTTATTGACCTCACATATCATATAAAGGTTTTTAAAAATAATAAAAATTAAAAAAGAAACTTCGCTTAGAAAAATTAAAAAATGTTAATTCCCAAAAGAAATACATTCATTTTTAAAATTACTTTAACACATTTAATCTGCCAGCAGAAAACAAAGTAAGGTTTGTTTCCAATGAACGATTTCCAACACCCTCAGGTGTACAAGAGAATTTAATCGGCAATATTTGTTGAAAATGGCTTTACCGGTTTAATCAGAATCAATATGCTTTTCACAGATAAGGCTAAGCGGTGTTTCAGGGTGAATTTTCATGTGTCACTGAACAGACATCAGCGTAGAATGTTTCGTTCGACGCGAAATTCTTACTCGCTTATTTCGCTCATTTGGCATGTAAGAGGTTTAATATGTTGTGACATCAATATAGGTTTCGGTCAACTTTCGTTAAGAAGCGAGTGACCGATTTGGTCATCTAGGTTTCGTAAAGATTTTTAAAATTTAGTACGCTTGAGAGAAATTGATAAATATTTGCACATAAATAATTATTTAAAATTTAAAATTAATTTTAACGTTTTAAATTTAAAATTCAAAACTTGGCAGCTGTTCTTGTTTGAAAGTGATATGTATGCTTTCCATACTTTTGTTTCTTATTACACTGCGTTACAAACTTGAAACAAAGTAATTATTCAAAGTAAAATAAAACCGACTTCAAAGAAGGAAATTATAAATTGCGCTGAATAGTATAATATAAATTAGTTATTTAAACAACAAGTCCCGCAGTGGACCAGTCGGTAGAAGCTCGGTTCCCGCAGAACACCGAAAGTGAAGCAACATTGACTGCGGGCAATGTTTGGGAGGGTGACAAGGGGGCCGTGTACGCTAAAGGGAGCTGGTGCACGTTAAACAGGTAGTTAAATAGGTAGTGAAACGATACGGCTGGGGGTGCCAATCCCAGGTGACGGTCTCTCATCTGGGAGCTGGTTTAAAAGTTAAGAGACCTTTCAGAGGGGCGGAAACCGGACTCCTGCCTATAAGGGCCCTGTTAGACTCAGGAGCAGCGTACGCCTCGCCACGCGCGAGGACACGACAACAACATTTAAACAACATCGAAACTACTTTTAAGCAAAATTTTTGAAATCGGCTGATGCATGTGATAATTACCACTACTATAATGCGTTACTTAATTCAAGGAGATATTGCTGCAAATGCTGGGATTTTTATAATAGATTCATGATTCTAACTGATTTTACCTGCCATAATTTTGCTATGAGTTCGAAAACTATGCTTAAAAGTAAGATCGAAGTAGTTTAAAGAATGAATTTATTTATTTATTTATTTTTACTTTTTAGCACAATTCCTAATTTTTATGTTTTGAAGCCGGTCCTTTTTTTCTATTATTATTTTATTTTATTATTTTATTATATATTTTATTCTTTTTAGTGTGAACATATTTTTAACTGATTTCAAAAGGGAGATGGTTCTCAGCTCATACCGCATATGTGTTTTTTTATGTTTGTTCATTTACAACTTCTCATAGAATGAATCAAATGTTTGTGTCTATAACACCAATATTTTAAGAACTTCAAAAACTGTGGCTTCTACAGTTTCCGCAAGCAAAAATATCTGTACAAAGCAGAGGAGAGATTTCATTTCCTTCCCAACTCCTTTTAAATTCAGGAATAGAGATTCATTTCATTAGATAATGAAAGAGTATCTTCAATGTTTGTTTTTCATGTTTACTGGGTAATAAGTTTTTCAGTAACATGAAAACATTTAATCTGTACATCGAAATATAAAGCTCATTCAAACTTTATACTCAAAGAGCAAAGTCTGTTTACGAATGAGCTCCGATTTCAAGGACGAACGCATTTTAACATTTATTTATTTTTTGGTTTCTACCCATGTAACACACATTTGCACTGGTGCAATTATGTTTAAAGCTCTGAAATTGTTTTCTCAAGTCGAGCGTGTCATTGAAGTGCGTTTGGAAATATCTTTTACGTTCTTATTAAACACGTAACTGGTGCCAATTTGATGAAAAATTATAGTTCATAACCGTGAAAAATGCTTCTATGCAAATCATGAAGAGAACTAAGTTGACATTTGTACACAAACCGGGGAAAAAGAAAACAATACTTCATAATTGATGTTTGAGTTTTGCGAAAAGTTACAAGTTCATTTTGCAAACGAGTTTAGATGCAATTTTAAAGTCTATTATTTTCTCCAATTGCTTCACATTTTTAAAAGCTCACAAAAATTTTTGTTTTTCTCCCTTCTCCTTTTATTTATTTATTATTATTATTTATTATTTATTTTTTTGCTTTTACGAGCGGCAAAAAAGGCTCTTTGAAAACTGGCATAACTGAATAGAATTAAGAGTCCAATTACGTATGTACCTTTATGAAATAAGCAGTTTATTTTATGGGGAGAAAAAAAATCAACAAAAATTGCAGCCATGTGTTTCGGCGTTAGAGGGGATTTCCTTTTCAGTTCAACGAGCACAGACATCTCTATATGTACCTTTATGAAGTGACGTTATGTATGCGCCTTTATGAAATAACAAGTTTATTTTTGTGCGAGAAAATGTCAATAAAAATTGCAGGCAAGTGTTTCGACATTCGAGGGAACCCCATTTTCGGTGAAAAGAGATGTGAACTTAAGGATGCACAAAATTCAGATGTCTATGCATCCCTACTTCTTGCGTTTTACGTTGACATTTTTTTTTATGTGGCGTTCATCTATTCCTTCTGTCATCTATACCGAAACTACTGCCTTCTTATCTGACCTTTAAGCAGATAGTAGTTTCACAATAAAGTAGTTTCAGATAAATTCATCGATATTTAGTACACATTTTTTTTTTTTTTTTTTGAGTGTATGAAATGCTTAGTGCCCAATAATAGCATAATCATGTTGTTTTCCATAGGTAGCAGAGTAGAGCATGATGCAGTTTCAAGATTAAGATTTTATTAAAACGATTAGCAAGACGAAACGCACACATACAAAATAGATAAAAAGAATATCATATTAATTTTCCATCTTACTTCCATCAAGTCCACGCGCCTTCTACGCAGTTTCTACAATGTTCCAATAGGCGGGGCTGATTACATCACAAATTACGTAATGGGTTGCGAGTGACATTGAATTATTCTCTAACACCCAAATGTTGTACAGACGAACCTTGCTTTAGTGAACATTCTAAGTAATGAGCCCTCTTATAACAAGCAGTTCCACGTGGTACTAGATCTGCGAACAACATGCGCACGTAGTTTCGAGTCAATGACATCAAATTGTTGCGCACTACAAGCTGTTGGTAATTACCGTGATGTAATAATTGCACCTAAATTTTTTAAACTTATTTAGACCAATAATATTTGTACATTACGAGCAGCCAGTACGTACGAGGAAAAATTTATATCGTAATTGAAATAAGGGCAAAAGAGTCAGTTGAGTACTCAATGATCGATGCGCTGACGCATTGTTGGATGTTGGACTAATGTGATGTAATTTTACATGAGTCAATGTGTACGTTCTTTATCTACTTATAATAAAAATCAATAATAAAAATGAAAAAATATTATTCGTCATCCCTCCTCATTTTTTTTCTGGAGCGTGATTTTTTTAAGGCTATTATTGTTATTATTATTATTATTTCTGTAATTATCTTGAACAAAAGCTCTGAAGTGATAAAATAAATTTATATTTTCGAAATAATACATGTTTTTCTTTCAAGTAAGATTAAAAGAATCCAGAATTGAATGAGTATTTCTTCATGATTTATTTTTTTCTACATCTTGCTTATAACTAAATATCTGTCCTCTTCAATTTGTTCCTAATTTGCTTTTCTTTTGAATCTCACTTAGTTGTTTTCATGCTTCCGTTTCACAGGTATAGAAGCTCTCTTTGAAACTTAAGAGCCCAGATTTGAGAGCTCGGAAATTTTTGTAACATGTAAGCAGTGTGCAAGGTTCATGAAGTTTCTCGCTTACTACACTAATATTAAGTAGTAATTTCTCCAGATAAAAATCTTTATAGCTAATTAAATTGATTTCAATTATAATTATGTGAAAAAAATGGATTCAGATTTAGTACTGAGTTTTGGCGATTTTGTTTACAAGCACTAACCGTTGCCAAATTTCCCTCCTAAAGTGTCAATTGCATTGTCTGGAACTAATTATAAGTGTTTTTTGAGAACTTAAATTTTGTTTAAAATAATTTATTAAAAAAAATAAAACACACGATTATGCCGGTTTGAGGTCATAAACGTACTCCGTTATCTTCGTTAGTTTTTTCTTTTTAGAATTAACATGGTGCCTATTTTTTTAAGCCTAAAGGTGACATGATTTGAAGATAAAACTTTGTTCTTTGAAAAGCAAATTCAGGTTAGAGAAGATTTAATCCCTTAACAAAACCAAATTAAATCCACAGAAATAAACTGACTAAATATACATACGTATCTATTCTTTAGGACCGTAACTTATCTAAAAAGTGAAAATTCATTTCGAGAAAATGAAATAAATTTTAAGCTGCAACATGACACAAGAAAGGTGCTTTTTAGAAATTACCGAAGCATTTCGTTCGACGTTCCATATCCCACTAAAGAGACCAAAGCCCCTGCCACAAACCAGTTACCAAGTCGATATTTTACAGTCGACCGGTTCAGCTGGAGTAATGCTTAAACGTCGACCGATCTGCCGATGCGCTTCACTAAACGATGAAGATTAAAGGACGCTTAGAAGGCCGTCATGGAGGAAATGGAATAATGAGGCGTTAATTAGCGTCAATCGTACCGTCGGAGAGAAGTGCAGTAAGTGTTAATGGAAGTGATAGTGTTTTTTTTTCAAACCTTTTATATGAGAAGATTTTGCTGTGTGTAAGGATTCTCTTTCTTATGGTTTGTGATTATAAATTAAAAGCTACTTTCCACTATCGAAACTAACATTTAGTACGAACGAGTAAAGAGGATACGCTCTCAAGCCAAGTTAGTGGACTTTGAAACCAATGTTAACGATCAATTCATTATAATTGGGGACTTTTCCAATATTCTTCACGCCAGAGGTCAGGCTCTCACCCCCGCCGGAAAACACTGCTCAACTGCGTCTTCCATCAATGAAATCAAATCAAAATCCTAAAAATCATGCCATGCGTTCTACAAGTTGTTGTTGATTAAATGAATATTCCACAAAGTGATTAAAATATGTAAAGTTTTACTTAATGAAAAGGTAAGGTTAAGGCTTAAGACACGTTGCAAGCAGTAGATAATCGACGCATAAATCAAAGTTCATTGTTAAAATACGGAATGAAAATTGATTTAGAGACTACAGTAGCACTACAGGTTATAAAACAGACTTCAGACGTTTTCATACGAGCTCGAGACATATAGCACGTCAGTCATAGTGTGCAGTTTTTCACGGTTATGGGAAGTAAAAAAACAGACGAGCGCAAGTAGTGACATCGATAGTCTCAGAGATTCATAGCTCAGAATTTAATAAATTGTAAATTCAGGGACAGAGGACAATTGGTCACGAGGGAATGTGTGAAGTCTCTCACTTTCTTGAACATGTCATAACATGCCCGTGTGACAGTACAAAATTCTGTGTAACAGTTCACGATATTTATAACAGTTTATGAAAAAATGAGACTTGCATTTGATAAAATCTCATTGCGAGGAGCAGAATACCAAAATACTTCTCCCTAAATGATCGAAAAAAATAGTCCGTGTCCATTTGTTAAATTAAGTAGATATATTCTTTATTCTAAGCGCAATTAAACTTAGTGATGATTGGTAATGGTGCAGTAAACCCACCTTTAAAGCCTGAACACGTACATCCAAGAGCTGATAAATTAGTTTTATTGTCTAACAGGAAAGCAATAAATTGTGTTTCAGACATTTGTTGCTTAGTCTATCGGTTGTATTCTTACGCACAAGTAAACAGGCAATGTTTTCAATTTGGTTCTCAAAATAATCGATACGAATGAAAGCGCTCTGTCAAATAAGTGAATTTTTCTTGGTTTTATCAACAATGTACAACATTTTAAGTTCTCGTTATTTCCCCTGCGTAACTCGTTTCAACAAAATGCCTAGTGACTGGAGAAATGATGCATGGAGGCGTGCTTATAGAAAAAAAAGGAAAAAAATCAGACTGAAGTGAAAACATGTTACTAATTTTATTAATTTATCAAAATGTGAAATTTATTAAATATGTAAGTATAAATGGTTAAATTAGTTGTTGAAGGGTTGCTTACTAAGGCATAAACTGAAACTAAATTGCACAGATTAGCCTTGTCTTTACAAAGTACTACTGTTAGCAAAATATTTCTTAGGATTTTTTTAACATAAATTATTATTTTGCAAATGTGGAAAAAATATTTATTTCCTTTTTTTTCTTTTGAATGTTTAACTTGATAAGGTTTCAAGATACTTCCAAATCCCTTTATTTCATATTTCATAAATGATGGATAGAAAAAGAATAGGGTATGGATGGCATACACATATGCCTATGTGATAAATATGACAAGCATGTCAAAAGCACGGATATAATGAATTACTGTGATGTATCAATAACAAATAAATTGTAAATGAAACAGAGATACTCGTGAATAAATGCACACGTAATTAGTTGATCGTTATGATGCGAGAAATAGTACATGAACAGGGAATTCGAACTTAAATATGAAGCAGTATAAAAACATCAAGGATGCATGATATTAATGTTTAAAAAAGGAATATGTCATAAAAAAACAAGCAAATTCCCTTATTGAATAAATATGATATTAAGATCATAAGAGTATAATAAATGAATCTTTCTTATAACAGGAGTATGATCAGGAGCATAGCAAACGCAAACGTAAAAATAAGTGAATTTCAATCAAATGTAAATCTGCACATCTTCTGCTAGAAGCAGTTTAAGAGAAATATTAATCTTGCCACAAGTATGAAATTCCGCAGCGGTTAGGAAAGCTTTGGACCCGTGGGGCTTCCTTTATTGTCAATAACACGTGGATTGAGCGTTATTTTGGTCAAGAATAAAAACCGAAACGAGTTCCGAATCTTCTCTTTTATTGCCTGAACTACCCCAAATCACCAAATATAAGCCACGTTGCCGCAGAAAATCACTTAACAATATTGTAAATCGGAGGGAACCGTATGGAAGGGGCTTAGAGACACTTAATGGAAACACGAACATTAAGCCCCAGTAGGCGCTTTTCCTTCATTCTGTCATAAGTGAGCTTATTTGAGCAAGCAGATCACGTTTATCCACTTCCGACCAAACAGCTTTCACGGAAAAGATTCCCTTCTTATTTAGGAGCATGTGGAATTTGATTCCGTATCCTGCCGAATAAGTTGGCGGACTGGAATCTGATGTGATATTACAAACCGATTTCAGCATCGTACGATTTTACTTTCGGAATGAGGGGGGGGGGGATTGAGAAAAACCGTTGTATATTTACACTCAAATAAAAAAAAATAAGGCAGGCTTACTCGTAAAAAATTAAGGCAGGTCGTAGAACTAAATAAGCAGGGCAAGAAATTTTTATTCATGCACCGGAAAATTTATGCTCAATTTGGAATGAATTCCATCTCGCGGTTCATATTATAATTGATTTTCTTTTGTTTAAAAGATGACTATGGAAATATGTTCTTTTTTGGTTTCAAACTCAAGGAATGTTCAATTTATTAGTTTAGGAGTCATTCGCAATTGATATCACGCTTCGAAGGGGGAGGGGATTCGAGAAATTAAGACAATTTTTGACTGTGGGAGGGGATAGCAAGGGGTATGACACATCACACATTTTGGTTCAAATAAAAACACCTAAAATCAGCAGTTTAAACATTTTTATATTTATTTTTAATTTTGTTTTTGTTTTGTATTCACACTGATTCATTTTTGCATCAAAAATATTGAGACTGATTAAGGTTTAAATTAACTTCTTGTTAAATTTAAAGAAAATATTCTTGGTCACTAACACTTTTAAGACAAAATAGTGCAGGTAATTTTTACAAAATTAGAACTTTTAATATTTTTTACTATTAAATAATATTAAGTGTTTTTTTTTTTTGTACATTTTAATCTTATTTTATCAGTGCATATATATTCATTATGTGATCTATAACGTAATGCTTTGTTTCTGAACTGCTAGTATATCTGTTTATGCAATATAGCGAGACATATGACAAAAGGGGGAGGGTGTGCGTTTAAGTGTGACATGTTGTGACAAAAAAAGAGGGGTGGCAAATATAATGAAAAAAGGTGTGACATCATTTAAGAACTGCCCTTTATACGGAAATATATTGTCCCCTGAACTTCCTGACCTTACGCAAACGCGTGTCTTTACCTTTTTCTACACGATTTCTTTGTATTCAATGGATTGTGACGAGATGAAAAGTTCTAAAATTTCTCAATAATCAAATTTTCGACACATAATAAAGGCCTACAAGTTAGAAATTGGTTTAGCTGTATTTGGGATGCTGATTTAAAACATGAAATCGTTTTTCTATATCGGATATAGGTTTTTAGATCAGTGTTTCATTAACTTGCAGTTTCACATGAAATGTGTACGTGCAGTTATAACTCCATTTTGGGCATTTGTGCACTTCTAAAAAACATGTTCAAGGATTGGTTCCTATGTACTTTCTTTATTGTCAGTTGGCTGTCCATTTACTTTCACGAAAATTCACGAGAAAGTGACTTTCAACATTTCATCAAGTAGTTTAGTTGTTAGTTCGACCGTGGTTGCCTACGATTCTATATCGAAATTGGCCTCACGTGATATTTGATTTTAGGAAAGCGTTGTTGTAAAGTTAACCTCAAGCGTTCTGTATTGTTGAATATAGTATTTGTGTTTTTGAATCGGAAAAAAAAAGTGTTTCAGTATAAAAAAATTAACTAAATCATCCCGATGGCTTTTGCTTAACGTGCAAAGAATACACATTAAAACAAAAATTAAAAAAATTTAAATGCGCTTAAAATAGCTTATCTTGTGTACTTTGGAGTTGTGACCAGGATAAATTTGGGTACCACAACAGGACTGTGAAACTTGTACAGAAGATGTGGATTACTGGGGGGGGGGGGGATTCTGAAATTTGGTGCACCGATGATTTAAAGAGAACCGAAAAACTAGTTCGATGACTGTTATGTCTGCTTGGTTAATATTTGTGCAATATACTAACAAAACTTCTGTATTTATTTTCTTTTATTTGATCAGTGGCTATAACTTAAAATAATGCTACGTTTGTTTCATTAAAATGTCGTATCTAAGATACTTGAATAGCCAAAAACTGTCATATTTGAATTTAGGACAAAAATTCATTTTAAAGCACCTTCAAATATGAAAATAGCTCTTAGCTTGTGTAATCTTACTGAACATTAATTACTCAGTAAGCTTCTCTTTGTTCGGTAGTAATTTTTAGTTCATTTCTGTGTTACATTTAAATATTTCTTAGTATTGTTTTAAGAAAAGTCTTTTGATTAATACTACCAATACTTTTTTCATATTTACATTTCTAATCCATAAGAAATATTACTAATGGGGCCAATCTCCCATCTGTAGATATTTATAAACAACACATTTCGTATTTCGGTTATATGAAAGAATCTCCTCAAAGTAATTTCCTTCACCCAAAATATAGTCTTATTTCATAAAATGTATTGGATCTTAAGAAACTAAGTCTGCAACTTGACCTAAATGTTGCAAAAGATTTCAAAGTAACTTAAACTTGCGCTTCCAACGAGGAAACAGAAACAGATTCCACACCTATGTCTGTATTTGTTTTTCGTCTCCTATGGTAAAAATTCTTCTTCCAATACTCTTGACGGATGGATCTAGGTTAAGTAAACGACTGGAGAGAGAGAGTGTTGCATCATCTGTCACATCTCAGACCGGCTTTTGTCCTCTTCTACTCCTCACTCTGTTTTCGGACAATTGGTTCTGTAAACAGTTCTGTTCATTTTCGAGAGGGATTTCGATTGGATTTGGGTTGCTTCAAGTCAAAACAAAAGCGTACGCAAGGATATGGGACTTAAATCGCAGCGAAGGGAAATTAATTTAACTGGCTGACGCTGTAAAAAACATTGAAAGAAGTGCGAAAGTCCACAATTGTTTGTAAAATAACTGCCTTGATTTTCTAGGGGAAAAACAAAAGGCGATGAAACTGAAAGCTATACTCTTCAAAAAAAAAATACACGAATTCTAAAAATAAGATGAAATGTTAGTAGCAATAAATATCAAATATGCCGTAAGATAATATGTCTCATTACTTTTCTATTAAGGTTTTATATGTTTAATATTATTATTTTGCGTTACTATATTTAGTACACATTGGCAACAGGCTTGGAACACAGAAAGACTAAATGCATTGGGCTCCAGCTCAGGACGAACGGCTTCAAGCCGTCAAAAACCAACCTGAAGAAAACAACTTGTAACAACCTGACTTCCGATTGGTCGCACGAGATTAACTCATAAGCACATTTCTGTTGTTAGTAATCAGCTCCTATATGAAGTCATGTGATATCAGTTAGAGAGTATTGTATATCCTTTTTAACTGTCTAAATTTCAATCCATACCTGTTTTAATTTTTTCTGTCATTTTTACAGAAATTAATAAGAGACACATTCCATTCGAAATTGTTTCCTTCCTTCAGAAAATTGGATTTATGGTTAGGGTTCATCTTACTGTCTTCACATTCTTTTCGTCTTAATTTCGTTTCACATTTTTTCCTGTTACTTTATTTAAAAACTTATACAGTAAAACCCCGTTAAAACGCGGGTGTCGGAGGACGTGTTTGGCACTCGCCTTATAACATAACGCGGTATAGTGAAACTATATACCTCAGGAACCATATTCACGAAATACTACTCGCTTTCGTTGCATTATTTTTAACTGCATTAATCACTCGTAACTTTTCTTCTGTAGTATAATTTTTTCTTTTCTTCTTTGCTGCTATTTTATTTACTTTAATTGCGGTGCACGAAGCACACATCTCAACTGCGCAATCAATCTGTCGAGCGATAGGTTATAAACCAACTATGTTCTGAGAAAAAGGGGACTTAAAAATATCTTTATGTCATCAACATGAGATTGTGAAGAGGTCCTAAGAAAAAATAAGATTTGGAAGGAGAGGAATGCACTTCTCAAAGAAACAATGTTTTAAGGCTGCACACACACACACACACACTCAGACTGGAGAATATATTTACTTTGCAGGAACGCTAAAGAATCTGTAATACAAAGGTATACTTCTGAAAAATGGAAGATAGTTAAGCATTGAACTGAACAGTTCCTGACAGATTGAGCTCCCCCCATGTCAAGAGAAACAAGTCAGAGCAAGTCAGGGCGATTGTACCCAATTTTGAAATCAAGCTATATAGTGTCCTAGGTTGAAAGACAGAAAATGGTGTACATCAGGCCCGTTTCTATAGGGCTTTAATTGTTAGTGTGTGTGGTGGCAGCTCTTTGGCTAGAATATTTGTGTGGTCGGGCTGATTCTATTTACAATCGTAAATAAGGAATAACTTTTAAAAGACAATGTAAAAGGGTGGTTTAAACGTCGGGGAACATGATAGCCACCGCGATATATCCGATTCCGCGGTATACTGAGGCGCAGTATAACGAGGTTTTACTGTATTTGTTTTCGTTTTTAGGAACATTATTCAAAATTGTAGAAGTTTTATGTCCTTCTTTTCAACGTTTTATTTATTTCGTTTTTTCATCTTTTTTCTTTTCCAAATTTCGGCAATAGCTTGGCGCAATATCCCCTACTAAAGCACGTTCATAATAAAACTTCCTTCACCTCTTTTACTGAGTAATATGAAAATAACAAATTATGAAGTAAGAAAACACGTGATGAACATTCCGTATTTTTCTTAGGCTGAAACACATTGCTGTTTCTCAGTGATAATTTGACGGTTTTAATTGAAAAGAGCTTGTTGTTGCTTTTTATATGCTCTACATCATTTTACAACTTTGGTAAAGTCGACTTAAATCGTCTATTGCAAGCATGCTATTTTAAGTCACATAAAACTAAGAGTTTCTTTTCTTCGATTTCAAGGACCTAATCCAAAGCTCTCGTCCTATGTGCAGAACAGTGCATGAACTACAAGATGGAACAATATAATAAAGAGAAAGAAATTGTTTTACATGCGATAAAAATATGTACCCAAAGAAAGGAAAGGGGCCATCAGCCTTTTACGCCCATCTTCCCATCAGGTGCGTGGCAGGCTGAGGCACTTAGACCTCTTAGCCCCTAAGAATACGTAAATTATCGTTTATGTAATATTTCATTGTGCATATACTAGAATTATACGATTTTACTGATGCCATTTCAGCGTATCATAACTGAATATAAATGCTGATTCATGAAAGTTACACCAAAAAAAATAAAAAGTAGCTCCGGCTAGAACCATACGAGCCTACTTTCCCGTATACAACAATGTAAATTTGATAATCTAGCTATATCTGTCTCTCTTTCTTATTTAGCTTCACTCATTCATTTGTTCATTAATTAATTCATTCATTCACTCACCCACTCACTTATTCATTCAATCACTCATTTATTCATTCTATCACTCATTTATTCATTCATTCATTCAGAAATGTCCTTAAAAATCCAGATCATAAAGCTTTGTAGGAAAATAGGCTTGTTTAGGGCTTGTTTGTAATAGGCTCATGGGCTGCAATAGTGGCACAACTCAAAAAACACGCGTTTTGTACTAAGAACAGATGTAAATATGA
Organism: Octonoba sinensis; assembly: GCA_038502835.1. NCBI lineage: Eukaryota > Metazoa > Arthropoda > Arachnida > Araneae > Uloboridae > Octonoba > Octonoba sinensis. The sequence continues at coordinate 95,709,971 of CM076599.1, read as the reverse complement.
AAATACATTCTTTTCAGCAGCAATACTAGCACAACTCATAATTCAATATTAGGCCGTAAGATTTAATAATAACTAAAGCATTTCTTAAGCATTTTCCTTAGCAATGAAAACTTCAAACCCACTTATCTCAAAACATGATTTTTTGAGTTGTGCCGCTATTGCAGCCCTTGAGCGTTAGGTTCTACGTCATATCATCTTTTCGATTAAGTTTGTTCAAAGCAAATCGTTCTGTTAGTCAGGATTTGTAAGGGATTGAAGTTTCTCCGTAGGCGCTATGTTAAATTTCTTTTGAACTAATCAAAATTAAACAAAAATTGTTTCCCTTTGAGAGCTTTTTAATAGTTGTTGGTGAGAGCCAATAAGCATGTTAAAAAAAATGTGGATCTTATGCTCAGAGTTTACATAATTTGCTTCATTTTGCCCATAGGTGCTAATGTTAATATATTTTAAATTGTTCAAAAAGTGAAATATGGAAATAAGCTGCTCTCGATGAGATTTTTCAGATGCAGAAAAAATCTTTCAAATCGGACAATTCCTTCAAAAGATATTACGGGAGAAAGACACATCAACACATATTTTTCTCGTCTCAAAAGACTACTGTCATTTTTTTTTTCAACATTTATTTAATTACTTAACTTATTTTTGCCTTTTTCTTAATTTTAGCGTTATTTTTATGATACATTAAGACTTCTTTCATTACTTTTTTTTTTCTTTTACGGAAAAGTATGCTAAAAAAGAATTTTCTGGAAAAAAAATTCTTTTTATTTATTGATTTTTTATTGGCTAAAAATATCAAATTGCAAAACTACAAAATTGTGTAATAAAGTTCTTTTTGTTTCTTTTCATGGCTAAATGGGAAGGAGAAGGCGGAGTTGACACCACATATTACCGCTCTCGGGTAACACACATACTAGGAATTCCACTAGTAAATGTATGCATGCATCTATGAATAATATTCATGCATGCATGCATATGTGTGTGTACACACACACATGTGAATATATATATATATATATATATATATAATTGCATGTGCGCGTGTGTGGGTCAGCGGGCGTGTAAAAAAGGTATAAAGAATATATTTGAGTTTTCACTCTTTATATTTTTCACGTTTTTCATTGAGTTATTCATGTTTACTCATATTTATAGACAGTTGATGATGATAGGAGATATTGTTGACACTTAACATGGAAATATTTTTCTTTAACCGTACCGAATATCAAACTTCATTAGAGAAAATAAGATGCACAGAACATTTTGTAAGTAAAAGTTTGAATGTTAAAATATAAACTCTAATTATAGCAACAACAGTAACTTCATATATTCAGTCGTATTACGCGACTTTAGAACTGAATAACGCTAAAAACTTAACTTCGGTGCGGAATTTGTCACTCATGTAGCTCCTTTGAAATAGAAAAGATTGCGAGTTTACGGTAGAGGTATTTCACGGTAGAACAGATTGCTCTTCTACGGTATTTCATGGTGTTTGTGATATAATGTGGAGTCCGAAACAGAGGCACATATATCCTTGTATTTTCCTTAAATTTAAAACAAATCTAACAAAATTTTGGTGTCTACTGGTAATTATATCTTAACACCAAACATGTTTTAGATTTTGTTTAAAATTTACAGAAAGTTCAAAGATATATAGGCATGATACGGATCCTTTATTTTGTCTTACATACAGTAAAAGTGCCCAAATACAGTAAATAGGTTTTTTCAAAAACTCTTTTATTCATTTTTGGTGTCCCCCGGAGAGGACCACCCTTCCCACCCCCGTATGGACGCCCTTGCATATACATGTGTGTGTGTGAAAAGAAGTTGTATCAGGGTACAACTAGAATCATTGCTCTTTAACACTTTACCGACCGCTGGCGGTTCAACAGCATACGAACGTCCGACCGACCGCTCAGCCGCAGATTCTCCCTGGTGAAGCAAAACACTTAACGCAAGTGAGTAATGTACCTCAATACTAATCATAAAATGCAGATGATAGCAAATGGAAATTGTTTATCGCCATGGCCACCTATTGATAGGCTATTTTTAGGTAGGCTCGAGAAAAAAGCGATTAATAGGCTATCGGTCGGAAAAGTGTTAATATTCTAACTCTGAACATTCTTCAATTATATTTATTCTCCGAGATAATTTATTACTTTTTGACCATGGAATTAAAAGTAGTCCGTAGTTAGTTAATCAGCTCTTTAATTCATAGAATCATCTGTTCCAGTTTTGAGTTGAGCACCTGCTTATCGAGGTCAAAAATAAATCAAATTTTCACATCCTCACCTTTTATTCACGATAACTCACTCTGCCAAGAATATTTAGAAATGACTTTTGAGAAGTTCGTCACACTGTTGAAGTCAGCGGGCAGCATAATTGCATGAACTCCTCAAGAAGCGGAAGAGAAAATTGTAATTAGTAATTAACACAGCCAGTCCGCACTCACTGTCAGTTTAGGAGTGTTTTTTTTCCCCTCTCTTGACAGGCCATTGTGGATTCGCTTTTTTGAACAAATATGTTTTCATTTTCTAGGAAGTGATTTTGAGTTCAAAAGGGCATTTGGTTCTTGGACGAAGTTCTGGAAAGCAATTTGCTATGTACAATATGCTTGGAAATGAGGATACGTTGCAGTTGTGTCCAGCTTGTCGTAACGAACATAAGTTCTTGACATGCTCTGTTTCTTGGTTGGTGTAGTTTAAGACAACATTTTTACAAGAGTCATGCAGATAAAATACCACTTTTAATCGAAATCGTTCTGAGAAGACCTTAAATGTGCGTGAAATAATTGTACATCTTATTCTGTACTAGGCAACTGTATTATGAATCTGAATTACGCATGTCATCAAATCTTCATTTAAAAATTATCGAGTTTAATAACTCAGCTTCAACAGAAACAGCATTAGTCGCATGCTAATATGTAGGTAGTTTGCTAACAGCAAACATGCCTCCAAAAACTAATTTGTGGTTTAGCTTCATGAACTGTTTTGACTTAGCTCATCTATATTTTGTGATTTATCTTCGAAGAAGACATCATTTTGAACGAGTATGCAAATGAGCTATTTCTTTACTAGTTATCTTTATTCTTTTATGTGGCAGACTTGAAAATCAGAAACTAATTACACTATTTTTACTTCTTCGGGGACAACTGACTTTTATCTACGTATGGTGATTTAGTTGGGGCACTGATATCAGTTAGAGTTTTTTGTCTGCTGACTCTTTCTGTTAAAGCGAACATAACATCCAGTACCGTTGTAGTCAATTCTAGCTATTTTTAGTTTGGTCATGTAACTCTAAGAATGACAACCTTTCGGAGTGTCGTGCATTAATAAATTCTTAAAATAAAAAAGGCTGTGGAGAACGAATGCTTCGGAACTTTGAAAATAACATCCATTTCAATCATCAGATTTTGTTTTCGTGATAAATTCCTTTGTAAAAGTAGAAAATCGTTAACGGATCTGATTTTTATGTAATTATCCTTGCCTTGTCTGATTTCTAAGTTCGTTTGGATCTCCTAATAGTACGTTATCACATGTCTAATGATTTTCTTAATATATATGGGAGTCGTAAAAAGTCTAAAAAGTTGAATGTGTATCCTAACTCTTGGTCGCTCAAGAAGTCACTTATTGCTAATTATTTTGTTCCCGCGATTAAGATATTTTCCCCAGCGGCAATGGAAAATCGGAAACTGAACCAATCATCTCTTACTTGTGCTAATGTTCAAAAGTGATTTCAATTTTACAGTCAGACTGTACCATCATTCGACGTAAAGTTATTTTTCCAAGTCAAGAAAATATGACAGCACGAATTACGCTTGTACAGCTCGACCACGAAGTTTGGACACTTGAGCGCTTCTGCGCATGGCAGAAAAGGACGAATCCATCCGAGTTTTAGGGAAGTTTGTTTTGCACGTGAATTAGGATGTTTGCCTCTCTGTTTCTTGAAAGCAATTAAATATATATACTGGTTAAAAGATTGGTTCGAAAGAAATCAAGTATACCAAACGAACTAAAACCAGAACGGATTATGGCAAATTCCTTACACCAGGAATTTCTCCTTCCAGTCTTCTTGAAAATGATTTTTTTTTTTTGGAACTCTGGCAGTCAGAGCTCTCTTTTTTTTATGTTATAACTGAACTACCGACGTCTCTTATACGTATTGTCAGGCAGTTTCGATGATGAAGTTATTTCAAATCTAGTCTGCCTACAATCTGAGTTATTCAGATAAAATATCGTTGAAGTTAATAAAACATATATATTTATTCTATGAAAGTTGTTAGTTTTAAGAGATAATATTATTTTAGATCAAGAACTAGTAGTCCCGGAAACTCTTTCGAGGTGTATCATCTGTAATAGAAAGTTGATAAATTAGTTGAATTACTGGACAGTTTCAAATGTTTAGCTAATACTTTTGCAGTGGTAGTGACACATGTGTGTGTATAATACTTTTGTTACAATATTTATTTATATGAAACTTTTTTAGAATTTATTTCACAAATTTCTTTGAAACTTCCTGAAGAAACTGAGATTGAACTCATCTTTGCTTCATTCAACGATGATTGCCTACATTAAGATTTCTGAATAAAAAAAAAACAAGAGACTTCCGTCATCAACCAATTAAAAGCACCCAAAATATTGAAACACATTCGGAAGTTGATCATCAACTACTTCAACTTTAATTCACAAGCATCAAATGAAACGACAGCTAGGAATGCGTGGCTTACCTTTTCCAGGTAGTATTTCTTTTGTTTTAGCTTTTGAAAAAATTGCAGCTTTACCTAACAATTATAGTTTTACTTGATTATCATTTTACGCCTGTTTTTTCGCTTTTTAAAAAAATCCTTTATTTACTTTATTTTAACATTTATTTATTAAATTATTTTTATCGTTTCGTGGAAAACGTTCAACGAATGTATCTAACTTATTTCTCTTGAAACTTCTAAATTGAACACGCACTGAAAACTTTTGCAATGAAACATTTCGAAAATTTTCAAAATTGCAGAACATCAGTTCAAAAGAATGTGTTTCATCAGTTCAAAAGAATGTAAAATAGGAAAATCTTCTTTAGAAAAATGTCCCCAACTATATTATTATATTTAGTGCGAATGACTCTGGGATACGTTTCTAGGAAACGTGCACAACAAGTAGCTACAGAACGTTAAAAGCCCTTTATATTAATCTACATAATTGCCTGTGTTGTAAAAAAGTCTTATATTAAAATGTATTTCCATTGTCTTAATAAGTAAGCTCAATCGCTATGCATTTTTACGAAATTAATTAAAAGGTTAATTTTTGTGCTAGAGTGATGTTTTATATAAATCGAATATGCAACGAAAAATTTCTTCTTTTTGCTTTTTCTAACCCTTTCAAACCTGAGTTAAATCTTTTTTATTTAATTTAATAGTCATTTAGGAACAATAAACAAGAATATTTCTGTAAGTGTGTTAATGTTGAATATCGAGGGAAAATGCATTATGCCCATTATTACGACGTCAATAAAAGTGCACAGTTTAAAAAAGCATGTAAAAGAATCATTCAACTTTATATAAAAAGCACTTGTCACAAATGTTATTTTTTTCAGGAGAACCATTACCGACTATTTTACATGTTTTCTTAAATTCACTTTTATTGTCACCCGTAGGAAATTGACATTTTAACTGCGATGCACAGAACTGATATCATGGCACATTGCTAAAATTGAAATCTTAAATTGTAAACTAGTATCTTGGTTTTGACGATTTGAAATGTGTAGAAGACACAAAGCTGTTAGCAAGGTTCAAGAAACGTTTCTTATTAAGAGTAATTTCAGCTTAAAATTATAATACTGTGATCTTGAATTATTTTTAATTTATTAATTTATTTATGTATTTTTTTAATGAGAAGCTTCCTTACGGGGTTTTTCATTCAGATTTAAACAACAAATCCAATCGCTGTCACAAATTATAAATGAAATTATTCTTAAAACGTCCTAATATTTCGGAAGGTTTAGTAATTTTGCTACCGCGTACTTGGATTTGTGTAAAAACAAATCTTGTTTTACTTGTCTTAAATGTAACAATAAAGAGAGCAAAGTATTAAACTTCTCAAAAAACGTATCATCAATTCACCATAATTTCTAAAATCTCCTCCTCTTTTATGTTAGACAAATCTTTTGAAGTCCTAAAAGAAATAAAAGAAAAATCAAGGATAACTTTTAGTTGAAACAACTTCTGCTATTTTTTCTCTCAAAAACGGCGATTTCAAAAGTTGCTCCCAACTATTGTTGAGCAAGTACTTCTTTGAACATATTTTCAGTCAATACAATGGACCCGCTGTGCTTTGTAGAAAAGGAAATTAACTTTTCGGAAAGAAGGGAAAAAATATGAAAAAGAATTAAAGAATTAGAAGCACTGACGAGAGAGTTGAAATGTCTGCACCGTTGTTGATAAGACTAGGAATAGATTTTTCTTCTTTTTGGTTTTGACATTTTATATCATCTCAAACTGTTTTTGATTCCGTTACTGCACATCTTTGTCGGATATATTTTCCATTTTTGTTTGTGGCTTTAAGTATGAAATCGTAATCGTTTGAATCACTGTTCGCGAATCTTGGATACAAAGTAAATGAAAAATATTTATTCCATTGTAGCGGTTGAAATGATCGCTTTAGCTTATTTTACTCTTTTGTTTATTTACAAAATTAAAAATTAGCAAAGAAGTCCTAAATTATTGCATGAGCAAATCGTTAACTGTCGAGACCCTTTAACTCCCTACACTATATTTTTTAATCTATTTTGTCCTATATGCATTGGCTCTTTGTCTACATCAATATTCTGATTTTGAAGGTATTTTATTGAGAGAAAAGTGTGCCTGTTGGAAATGAGTAGATTAATATGACTGAAGAAATTCATTACTTTCGATTGTGTGTGTTGAGTGCTTATTACGCATTGCTCTATTGTCAAAATAAGTGCAACATCGCTGCTTTTTTATTAAATTAAGAAAAATCCACCTCGTGATGTTAAAACGTCTTGCGCAATTTTTGCTTATAATATCTAAACTAACATGGTTGCGTCACTGTTGATTGTACTGTATAAATTTGTGAACAAACCCAAAGATAACAACATGTTTTATAATAATAATTTAACTTTGTGCAAGTAAACAGTAATAAAAAATAATTTCACTTTAAGAAAGCATAAATAAGCATTTAAATGCAGACATATGTTTCGGGATTGCTTGGAATCCCTTTTTCAATGCGACAGGGAGCTTCTAGATGCAAAGATGTTTTGCATCTAGAAGCTCCTTGTCGCGTTGAAAAAGGGATTCCAAGCAATCCCGAAACACATGTCTGCATTTTAATGCTGATTTGTGCTTTCTTAACATGAAATTATTTTTTATTACTGTTTAACATGTCGTATGTATATATCTCCGGTTAAAATTCATCTGATTTCACTCAAATTTAGTTTTTAAGCTAATTTGAAAAAGCTAAATTCAATTCTGTTGTCAAAAAATAGCATTCTATTGAAGTTTTCGAAGTTAACGTTCATTTTAATGAGTAAACGGCTCCTTGTTTGGAAACATTAAGAAATGTTATTTCAATAATTTTAACGAATATTTTAATCGTTGTCGTTTGTTTGACACCTAATTTTTCTAGCGCGCATGACGGTTGAGTAATTAGAAATTATTTGGTTTTTCTTTCTTTTTCCCCCCGGAGCTTTATACTACTATTATTAATGATATTTTTAGACGAAATAAGAGGTTAGAAATACGCTTTTTATGGGATTAATCTAAAAGTTAGTGTTCGAGTTTTGCAGCCTATTATTATATCCAGTGGTGGAGGGAGAGAGTCCCGAAGTGTCAGATACAATTATCAACATTTCTTGATCGAATAGAAATATTTTTTTCTTACGCATATTTAATTGTTATTAATTTTATTTAATTCACGCATATATAATTGTTATTAATTTATTTATAATTATTTAAATATTAAAATAATTATAAATAAATAAATAAATAAATTTATTTATAATATTAAAATTTTTGTAGAAAATTTTGACTGCAAGGTATTTTTCATCTTTATTTGTAACCTAACAAACCTTGCATTAATTCATTCTCCCAAATTAGAAATCGTTATGTTTTAGAAGTTTCAATTTTCAAGGTTTTTTGTTTGGCACTGCTATAATTCAAGGGTTTCATGCAAACAGGGAGAGGATGGAGGAGATACGTACCTTTGTGCTGAAAACTGAGGAATAAATCAACGATAAATTCAGAGAGAGAAAAAACTCATTCCTTTGCATTGAAAAAAGGGTTCCTTTCAACCGAAAAACATGTGTCTTCCATCTTTTCTTTCTTTTTCTTTTGTATTTTTTTTCCGTAAATTTCTCGTTTTATTAACATTTTTTTATTCTTTACATTTTTGAACAGTTTAAATTAAATAAAAAAAAAAAATACTGTTATGAGCACAACATATGTTAAAAATCCTTTTCGATACAATTTGTAAAATCCAGTAGTAGAACAGTTTTTATAAAGAATTGAAACCAAGAGAGCCTTATCTTGATATTTTAATATATTGTTCCCTTATCTTTTTCAACTTTTTTCAATTGAGTAAAAATTGTTGAAATACAATAATAATAATAATAATAATAATAACATAAGACTGCAATGGCCAGGTGAAGATCTTCGAAACAAAATTACTTTGTTGAAAAAGGAAAATTATCCTGGAGGGAGGGACAGACATACATTTAAGCAACCCACCGAAGTAGCTGCCACGGACTTCCACCCATCTCATAAGTTTACTTTCAATTCCTTTTAGTGATAATATTAAGTTTAGTAATTTCTGACTCCTTTAATAATTACTCCTTTTTGTTTTAGCGATAAGAGAGATTGAACCCTAACCTACTCTTATACTTTGTATTATTATTTCTATTCATTATCTTTTTTTTTTCGTTTTATTTTTACAAAATAAGCTAACAAAATATATGAATATTTAAGGTAATTGTTATTTGTTTACTTTATTTTGAAGTAAAGGCACAGAATTTGAGTGTGTGATTTTTTTTTCTTTTTAACTTCCCAAAACCTGAACTTCAAAAGACAGAATCTTTGCAACTATACATAAATGCATTTCTTTTAGATGTTTGTAACGGTACAATGCAGGTGAAAGAAAATAAGGACTTTCTCGAGACAAAGAGTGAAAGGTTTCTTTTGTCAACGAAGTATTTGTAATGACTCGTTTATGAATAAGAGAACTGAACGCCCCTTTGTGTTGTAATTTCCTTTTTCTTGAGCCAGCTCAAAGTGCTCCCCATTTTTGATTTACCTTTTTTTCAGATCATTTCTCTCCGCCCTTTTTTCTTCAGAGGCGTTCATATGGAATGAAATAGAGATAATCGTATTTGTTCTTTTTCTCATGATGAGAATTGTATGCGTTGAATCTGTTGAATGCCTTTGCTTTTCCCCGCTTAAGATTTTTCAAAAACACGTGGGTTTTTGAAAATGTAAATTTATTTAATAATGTAAGTTTTACATTAATTAACTTACAGAGTATTCTAAATTCAGAGCCTAATACTGTACCTTTGAAGAAAAAAAAAAAGTCAGGTCGTTATATTTCACTTTTGTGCAAACTATTCTTATCCAGTGATAGAAAAATTGAATATCGTTTACTGATTAAAAAATTCTGAAAATTTGTTAAATGCCGTTTAATATGGATTTTTGAACGTGCTAGGTTAGATTTGTTTGTGACTTTTAACGTGTTTTGTGTAAAATAATGAATCCATGTACATTTTTATTTATACCATTCACAACCAAGGGGTCTCAATTTGCCCCTTAAATATTTCTTACTAATTTGTAAAGACAGGGGACTTGTCAAGAAAGTGGGTGTACTGTGTTGTCACTAGTAGGTAGCACTTGAAACACTCTGAGATTTTCTTAAGAATGTATTTAAGAAACTTTGAGGGAGGGAAGGGGCTGTTTTCTCTACAGACATGGCACTTAAGTTAACATGGTTAAGATTTATATGCGGATATATTTAAAATATTTTCTAAACGCGTATATTTGTAATATTTTTGTAATAACACATTGAAGGAAAATATAAAAGAATAAGATCACTTCTGAACCTTGTGGCATTCAGTGCAGTAAAAATTTATCGTGGGAGCAAGATTATTGCAAAAATGAGTATGAACGTTCAAGCAGATCAAATGCATAAAAAGCAAACAAATTAAAAATTTTGATGGCTGCAGAGAATAAGACCAAACCTTAGCTGCATTTGGTGGTGAAATCATCAGCAAATAAATTATATTCTAAAACTACTTTTTTTGAACTTTTTTAATGAATATTTTAAAAGATTTTTTAGGGGGGTTAAATCAACTGTGATTGAGGTAGTCAGAACGGTAGGCTCTTGCACCACTGACTCTTCTGTTCTAAGTTTAAGGATTTTTAGCAGTTATAAGACTTTACTATTATTAATATAATTGAAATATTACCTTAATGGGGGTGGGTAGTAAAATTTTTACCCGAAATAAGGAAAATAACTTTCTAAAATCACTTTGAATAAGTAGACCTAAAATCTTTGTAGCTATAATTTTATTTTCAGAGCGAAATTTCAACTCGAAATTTTTGAAAAAAAGTATCAGAATTTCGTAATGTTTAAAAAATGTGTGTGACCTTTGTGACCCCTAAAAATGTTTTCAATTTTTTAAAAACATGTATACATAGCAATGTAATAGCATCAAATGGTAATGTTGATAAGGGACATTATTCCCGTATCAAAATTCTTCTTGAAAAATTTGATATGCAACATTGAATGTCTCAACAATATTTCAATGTCAGCAATATTGAGATTAAAAATTGTTTAACATTGGCGTTGCAAAATGAGTAGAAATTACTTCAGCTTTTCTATTTTCTTTCGGTGGAATTTCAAACTAATAAATAAAAAACAGCTGGCACCACAGTGACACAACGAACTGTTACCAATCGGTTACTTCAAGGACAGCTCCGAGCCAGACGTCCTGTAGCGTGCATTCCACTAACGCCACGCCACTACCGTTTGCAACGTCAGTGGTGTCAGGCTAGAGCTCATTGGAGGACGGAGTGGAGATTTGTTGTGTTTTCTGATGAAAGCCGGTTCTGCCTTGGTGCCAGTGATGGCCGTGTGTTGGTTAGGAGGAGGCCAGGTGAGCGGCTGCAGCCATCCTGTCTGCGGCCTAGACACACTTTACCTACACCTGGAGTTATGGTCTGGGGAGCAATTTCTTACGGCAGCAGAAGCACTCTTGTGGTTATCCCACGCACCCTGACAGCAAATGTGTACGTCAGTCTGGTGATTCAACCTGTTGTTCTGCCTTTCATGAGTAGCATTCCAAGAGGTGTTTTCCAACAGGATAACGCTCAACCTCATACTGCTGTTGTAACCCAACGTGCTCTACAGGGTGTCGACATTAGGGATGTAACGAATATTCGGCCACTATTCGGTATTCGGCCTATTCGGCCCTTTGGCCGAGTTTTCGGCTTGGCCGAATAGTCATTTCATCACCCAGCCATACATTCGGTCTGGCCGAATACTGGGTAAGGTCAAATTCGGCCTGGCCGAATATTGATGGACTATTCGGCCGAATAGTTCTGCTGCAGTAAAAAAGTAAAAAAATAAAGAAATTAGTAGATTTTAAACATTTAAAATTGTATTATAATTATTGCAAATGAATACATTAGTCCACTATAGTTTTAAGAGATAAAACTATAATTTAGATTAAATTACTTTTTTTAAAATCTTGTTTTACGCTTGACTGAGCAAAAACACATTTTAACGTTGTAATATTGTATTTTATATTTAGCATTTGCTCCCAAAAGTTGCCAATTGTTAATTCTAATAGATAATACGATAAATTCATTTTGTTACTATTAACGAAGTGGAAGTCAGACTTTGTTTGGGTAGACTGATTTATTGTGAATATTGGGTTAGAGAGAAATGTGAAAAGCCCAGAATATATCATGAATATTTAGATAGCATAAGTTATTGGTGGTTTTGAAAATAAAAACATATTCCAGTTAAGTGCATTAAGTTTTAATAGATCTTTTAAAAATAAGTATGTAAAAAAGCCCATAAAATAAAAATATTAACTTTTATAATTTTTAAAATATCTTCATAAAACAGTATTGAGCAAAGTAAAAGTTCACTAAGCACTAGTATTTCTTTCATTGCAATAAAATAATTAGTAAAATAATGCGAATGCTTACTACCGTAAAACCTGTCATTTCTATTTTACTTGTGGGTGTAATTCTTAGTTTTATTACATTCAAAACAATAGTGAAAATAGATTAATTTTAAATAGTTCTAAATTCTTAACAAACAGAATTAAATCATGCATCATAGATTGTGTGTAATTGGTGTTTGACTTTGTGAATAATTTTAAATTTGAAAAATACTTTCGATTACAACGATTTTCTAGAAAATTTAATATTCGGCCGCCGAATATTCGGTATTCGGCCTAGCCGAATATTCAGCTTCGGCCTATTCGGCCTTGAAGAAAGGATCGAATATTCAGCTTCGGCCTGGAAGAAATGGCCGAATATTCGGTATTCTGCCAAATCACTATTCATTACATCCCTAGTCGACATGTTGCCTTGGCCTGCCAGATCACCAGATCTGTCTCCAATTGAGCACGTATGGGACATCATTGGACGACAACTCCAGCGTCATCCACAACCAGCATTAACCATCCCTGTATTGGTCGACCAAGTGCAACAGGCATGGAACTCCATCCCACAAACGGACATCCATCACCTGTATGATTCAATGCATGCACGTTTGTACGCTTGCATTCAAAATTCTGGCGGTTACACCGGTTATTAATGTTCCTGTATTTCACTTCTGCAATGGCTCTTCTCGGGCTTAAATTAACCTGTGATCTTGAAATTGTAATCAATTACGTACGTTACCTATATAAATTTATTGCTGAAATTTCATTACTCTATAATAATTATTTCTTGGTGTTGGGGGTTTTTTTTCCATCAGTGTATCAACGCAAGTGTGCCTGTCATTCATAAATTATGTAGAAAATAATATGGTGCTGCCATCTTTTTGTAAATTTTTTATTAATATTCCACATGACTTTTATATAATTCTATTCCGTTTTTTTTTTAAATACTACAGTATCCGTCGAGATAATTGACACAAATATGCAAAGTTTCAGTTTTTAAATTATTCTCGATGCACGAAAAAGGCCAAAAAATAAATAAACATAAAAGCAACAAACAGTTTAATGAAATGCAACTGAAGTATTTTTAATTATTTAGTTCAGAGCTAATTTGGAATAGGGCTGAGTATGCAAGTCAAAACAATATGTTTAAATAGAACCTATTCCGTGTTGATCAAATTTCATTAAGATATGTAGTGAATAAATGTGTACACTGTTTCCAAAGTACGAAATTCGTTTTTCATAAACTTCAACCCACCTCAGAGTTTGAACCTTTGAGTGTTCCACCTCAGAGAGGGAGAAAAGGAAATTTTTTCAGAAAAATATTATTGCACCGCACTTTTAATCTAAATTCTTCAAAAATAAAATGTAGCTAAATTCTTATTGAACTTATATTTCAATTATTTTCCATACTTCAAGAGTAGCAATAAATCGAGCTTGAAAATGTGTATAATAACTACACTCTCGTTTCATAGATGGCGCCGTAGTAGTTCTTCATAAAAAGTTGTGCTCTCATCTTTTCATCCCGAGCCACTCTTCTTATCCTCCTGAGACCCGAGCAAAATAAAATACACATTCTCTCAACTATTAGTTTTTATGAACAATTGGGCATTAAAATTGATGTTTTTCAAAAAATTAACCAACTTGAATTTTTAAATTTTTCTGGGGGGCACATCCATTCAAATGTATGTTGAGGTCATAACTACAGTAAAACTATACGATACTTACACAAAAATAGATAAACAAAAAAAATTTATTCGTTACTTATAACATAAGAAAAGAAATTAATAAGATTATATATAAGAAAAGAGATCAAACTTGTATAAAAATTCTAGAACAATATTTAAAAAGAAAAAATGTGAAAATCAAAACCACCGCGAGAGCGCCGAATTCCAACTTGACTATCGTGTTCTTTGCCCTATTGTAAACAAATAAACTACGGTTTACGAATTCCCAAAGTTAAAAAGTGATTTCCTATGCCTCCTTTATAATTCCAGTCCAGGTCTTGCTTGCTAAAATGGAATCTGTCACAACAGGGAGAAAAAGCAAAACATCCAGTTTATTGGATGCCAGCAGATCACAATTTTCTCCGATTCTTCTCTTTTTCTCTCTCTCTTTTTCTTTTTTTTCTTTTCAATTTCTGATTGGTCTCATTGATAGACAATCAATGTTCATTGCTGATGAAGGAGCAATATTGGATTCTCATAAGTTACCAGAAAACTCTCTTAATGCACAGTAGCACTCTCTTTATGTATGCATGTATAATGACCATTGTGTGTTATTATCTATTGGTGTTATTTTATAAATGTAATGATTCTAAATATTTTTTTAGTACTTCAACTCTCACCATCAAATAAAAAATTTGGTGCTATGTAGATCGCAGAATATTTGTCACGATATGAAATCTATGATAAATATGCTGCGGCACTGACAGACAAGTGGGTCGTTCTGATATGCACAAAAAAATGGATGGCATTGAACTAATTGCATATTAGCAGATTGGTAGTTTTAATAAATGTCCCACTAAATGTATAAAGGACATTGTGACACGAAGCGAGCAAGCATGTGTCCAAAACAAACGCAACCCTACGTTATCTATGAAATTGAAATTGAAAACAATCCAAGTTCTTTCCCCCTTAGAATAACAAAAAAAAAAAAAAGACTTATATTTTAGTTTAAAGCGAGACAAATTTATAAATGCATATCGAGCACATGTGAAGTTTGAATTAAAGAAAATTTCCATTTTGGAGAGGGGAAAAAACCTGCTTACACATGCACAAGGCAGGGCGAAGAATATTTTTAAGATTTACTTTATTTAACGTACTGGACATAATACATTAACACAGATGTATAGATTATCTTTCTCTTTGCACTTTTGTACAGTTTTTTAATCTGTTAAAAAGCTTTAAATTGCTGTCGTATAAATTAAAAAATGGTACAATATGAACAATGGCGAAATGCACACCACATATGTAGAAAGTTCCCAGCGAATATATTTTATTAATTATCAGCTATGTGCTCATCAGTGCGTGTTCTTCGCCACATCGTCTGGGTTCGAACGTCATGTAAAGTCCATTATCACTCCTGAGGACCAACTCGTCGACGATGTGCACTTTATCTAGATGGTCTCTGCATTTGATCCTGAACTTCCTCAACACGGTTGCCATGACGGTGATGGCCTCAAACGTCGCAAATCTTTGACCTGGAATGAAGGAGGGAAATAATTCATTAATGAACAAATTCATTCTAAAACAGAAGTAGGCAGCAATGTATTTTGCATATGAGCATTTGCTGACCAATAGTGCAACCAAGAAAGATCTTAAAACTTTAGTCCCTTATAAAAAAAAAAAAAATAATTAAAATATTTGAGAAAAATAAATTGTTTTTAGTTTCTCTTTTCGAGCTTTGTTTAAATTTATAAACGAAAATTGCTCCGAAGTCGTTTTTCTAACAGTTATTTTTTTACACCCTGACTGTCAGCATATCATAAAGGCCCTCTTTCAGGTCTTTTGTTTAATTTATCTTATAATTGTTAATTCCTGTTTAAGCTATTTTCACATGGTGGTTTTCTTGTTACAATTACTTTTTCTTTAAACATACCAAGCTCTTTTATTGAGCTTACTTTTCAAAAGTGTAGTTTTCTCATTTTTAAACCAAAACCACCTTTTGGGAAATTCATTTAGTTTCTGCAGATTGTTCATAATCTTGAACTTCCATCTTTATTGACACTTGAAAAATTTAGTTGAGGTGCCAAATTTATCATTGTGGGAAAAATTAGATAAAATGTACCGGATGTGATATAATCCTAAAGGTACTTCGATTATCTAAACTTTGGTACTACGATTAAATTTGTACCCTACTTTGGATTAAAGTTTACGAAATTTTTAATAGTGTGAATTGGATTACCATCTGATGACATCAATAATTTTCGGTAGTACATGTTTATAGTAAAAAAACATCGGAGATAATGAATATTAGAAAGCAGTAGAAACAGTGATTTACTTTTGTGTGGTATTTACTTGTAGTCAATACATATATATACCTATTTGAATCTTTGTCTAAAAATATAAGTTTGCTTACCAATGCAATTTCTTGGTCCTGCTGAAAACGGAACGTATGCGAAAGGATGCCGTTTCGTACTGTTTACCAGGAGAAATCGGTCAGGATCGAACTTTTCGGGATTGGGAAAAACGTCCGGGTCTCGATGCAGCATATGGATGAGAATGCCGCAGCTGGTGCCTTTTGGGATCCTGTAGCCATCTATAAGAATTATTAGGAAATTTTTACAATTGGATACAGCAATGTCCTATCGATACATCAATAATCGAATTGGACGTCAATTCATCAAAACAATCACTCCACGTGACACTATGTCATCGTGCGTCGGTGTATCGTCGCTTCAACTCATTGCGGCGCATCGTAAACTTTATCGATAATGATCATAAAGAATTATTTTGTTTCATTTAAAAGGGATTATTAATCATGTTACTGTGTTTGAATTCACCACAGCAAAACTTTAAACCGTTTGGTGCATAACAACACGTGTGTCTGCTATGTCGCAAACGCCCTGATATTTTGTCATTTTGCCTATTCAATTTTAAAATAAAGAGCAACGTAAAATTAAATAAATGAATGAAATGATCAACATGAATAAAAGCGTGCTTAATCTTCCGTGTAAATTGCGCCAAAATTAAAAGAAAGTCGAAAATAAATTGGTTGTTGGACTAATATGATAAAGATGAATAATACATACGAAATAACTCGATTGTTTCCATTGTTATCTGTGGAAACCAAGATTGAAAATGCGAAATAAAGTTGGTCATTTTACTTTAAGGGTCCCTGATTTGAAAAGAGATTATTTTTTTTGTTTCTTGTTTTTTTGATATTACTCATTAAAGTCAAGACAAGATTTAGGATGATTGGAGGAGTTAAATATTCAATGTTAAGAAACTTACTAATATCGGTGTCCTCTTCTAAGTCTCTTGCAATAAAAGGTGTTGGTGGAAGTAGACGTCGGGTCTCCTGTAAAATGTAAAATACGGGCAAGTATTAAACGAAAATTCTTAGATAGTTGGGAGCATCAGATGCCATTTGGCTCAAAACAACTGCAAAGAAAAGAAAAGAAACAAAAAACTAAGATTAAAGACGCTAGTAATAACATACTTTGAGGTGGTGGATTAGGTATGTATTAGGGATGATCAATGCATTTGTTAAATTTCTCCTTCTGGCTACGTTACACTTGGTTTAAATACTGATATACTACGTAGATAATATCTGTATGAATATAGCTGTATTATACGCTATTGTAGATAAATACTTAATTATTGCAAAAGGTTTAACAACACATGAAAAAGACTTTTTGTTTATGGTGTTAAGTGGCTTTTATAACAGGATATGCTGCCCCTTTTCGTTTATCGAGAAAGTATATGTGAGGTTCACGTAAAGATCTAAAAATACTTCATTCGGTTTAGAAGACTTGGAACATTTTGTAATTTTCGAATCAATACCACAAAACTTTGAGAACATATCGTTCGATTCACCGTGATTTGATACAAATTTCATTTTGAGTACAGAAATGGCTAATAGGCAGAAATATTTTAAAGCATTTTGTGTCTAAAATTATATTATGTCACTTTTTGATACACATGCAAAAGCCCATGATTATTTGCTTTTTCTTCCTTTTTCTTTTTCATTATTATTATCAAAGAAAATTAGAGATAAAAATCGTAAATAGACGTTTTTTCTTTGTTTTCTAGTAGTAATTGCTCAACATATTTTCTTCCACAGTTTTGTTTTGTTTTACCAATTGGATGGTGATGTTGAAGTAAAGAAAGGGTTCATTTCTACCCTGCTCAAATGCTGAGAAATCTCAGGAAAGGTTAATGATTGTGCTGTCGTGTGACCAATTCTCCATGTTTGTTCTTGTTTCGTTTACTTAAACTTTCCGACAGTATCCAACTGCTGACAGGTATTTGCTCTAAATTTTAAAACCATGCTTATCATTAAAATTTTAAAGGTTTAAATACCTAATGCTTAACTATTTAGGTAATTAAAGTTCCAAGTGACTCATTTACAGCTCTTTACTCTAAAAGAAGACACAAAACAAACTTTTCTTCAAAAATGAATTTATATATATCAAATTAATAGTTTTAATGTGAAGTAAAAATTATGTATTCTTACTTTAAGGACACAATCTAGGTACTTGAGTGCTTTAATGTCCTCCAAAGTTAAAGGACGCTCTACGTCTTCCCCGAAGACATCTTCCAATTCTTGGTGCACCTTTTCCTGTACTGAGGGGTTCAGTCCGAGCATATAGAATGCCCAACCTAGGCCAGAAGAGGTAGTGTCGTGCCCCTAAGAACATTTCAAAATTTAGCTGTTACTGATACACACATATATTACGAGTATGGCTGATCTAGACCACTTTGTGGGTGGCAAAAGAAGGCAACGTCTTGTTAAAAATAAGAACTTTTCGTAACTAAATAAAAAAAAGACTGTTTAAAATTGATTCTTAACTTTAGAAACACAGAGGTACAACTTTTTCTTTTGTCCTGAAACGATAACTAAACCAGTTATTTGTAGCCAAAGAAAAAAGATAAAGAAAATAAAGGCAATTGTATACATGCGTGCATCGATGCATAATTTTATGAGCTATCCCATATTACTTTCATCAAAAATAACTTTATGCATTGTTAAAGGGCTTACTTGTGACCCCAATACACGTGTGTACAATATTTTTTTATAAATTTAGTGATTGGAAAAGATGCTAAATTGTACCAAAACAACCTTAATTCTGTAACAGCTTTTTAAAGCTTCCAGAATTTGCTTCTATATAAGACTTGATTAAAGTTTTCTTAACATTAGCTTTGAATTAAATTTATTGGAGCCCATGGAAACATTTAGTCCAGAAATACTCTACTCTTAATTTCAACTGTTGCAACATGAAAACGTAATTGCTCCTAGGTATTTTTGTTTTATGCAGTTTATAAAAGTTGATGGCTTATTTTTTGTGATATCCAGCAGTATTTTTTTTTTTTTTCAATTACATATTTTCAGAAACTCAGCTGCATCTCTAATAGATGTCTCCACAACTAATAATTCAGTTCGTCTAAGGCTAGAAACTGGGATTACTTTTTAAATGAATAAAAATCAATGCTGAACAGCAATAAAAAGCAACTCTTCTCCAGTTCAGACATAACAAGTAGATATTGTGTGTTACGACCAAAATGTGTTACATAGCAATGATTCGAAATGTGTATCTGAACTTCATTATAAAATACAGCTTAGAGTAAAAATAGTTGCAGTATAATTACAATTTAATTTTGAAATACAATAGTTAGACTACAAATATGATTTAAATTTTGTCAAAAATTTAGATTACCGACTTATAATTGAAAGTGAAATTTTACCGCAAACATGAAGTTGTCAACTTCTTCTGCAATATCTTCTAGGGTAAAAGACTCATCCTTGAAATGTAAGTCCAGCAACAGGTCGAGCAAGGCTTGCCGACGTCTGATTTTTCGTCCAACAATGTCTTCAGAGTTTTCTTCTTCCGTCGTTGGTTCCGTGTTCTCTCGCTCTTTCAATTTCTCCGCTTTACGCTCGGCAACCACCTGATCCAAAGTTTGAAAAAAGAAACAGATCATTGTGTGTCAAAAGATAACTAATACAAACATCCTTGCATAAAAAAGTTTACGGGTAAAATTCATTAAATTAATGATTGTTCCGGAAAAATATCAAACGCCCATACCATTTAAAACTTGAGTTATCTTCAAAGTATTTTTTTTTAAGTTTCACAGCTAGCTTTAAAGGGACTTAAAAAAATGTGTATTCTTAAAAGCGCTTCATTTCTAAGAACATTTCTTATGGTAGTTTCCTACGAAAAGTTTGAATTTGAAAAGTATCAGAAACAAACGATTTTTCCTTTTCAATTATTGTCGGAAAGAATATAGTTAGTATTCACTGAAAGGTGAAAGCTTCGAAATTATACTAAAGAGATTAATTAGAGAGCTGGTGATGTTTTTCCTTAATAGTCCCTTAATACTAAACCTACGAGAGCGGTCAAATGGCATCTTTTAAGACTTTAATTAAAATTGCTAAATTACAGGTTTCTTTTTTTCTTGAACTTTCTGCACGACTTTGTCTATAATATAGTGCTACTTTTTAAAGCTTGATTAAAGTCTCAAAAAAAGTCATTTGACCGCTCTAGAAGACTTAGTGATAAATACCAAGAATCAGAAGCACTTGTGACTAATTTTTTCAGGTTTAAGACTTAGTAACAACAATTTCTCGTCAGTTTTCTCTATAACTAATAAAAATCAAAATATATATACAGTGTGCTTTTTAAATACTTTATTAATATATATATATATATATAATCTTTCCATTTATTATTCAATAAAAAATTGAGCTTTCTGGATATAATGTTTACAATATATATCATTCAATCATCACGTTCCGAAGTTGAATATAGTATTAATATGAAAATTCGAAGTATAACAGTTGAGTATCGAGTAGAACAACTTAATTTGTTCAGATAAATATGACACATATTTGTGTAAGAATTAAATTTTGATTCATGTGATATTTTAAAAGCTAATTTTCTTCTAATGTTCGTAATGATGGAACATTGTAAAAAAGACGGAATGGAATAGAATTATTTCTAGTTCTTCCAAAATATTAGAATTTTTTCCAATAACTTCGATTGAAGCTAAGCAATGTTTTTTATCTTAACTGTTCTTGGACACATATTTGTTAAAACTGGTTCCGAAAATTTACATAGTGGGCTTTCTTTGACCTTTTGAATGCTAATTCGTTCTAGTACATAAAGCCCTGTCTACTTGAGCCCAGACAATTTGTTCTGTTTTGCTCGAGGTTTACATCTGTTTTGGTTCAGCTAAGTCTCGAGTTTCTTTAAAATTCCATCTATGAGTTTCTTCAAATATCATACCTGTCTGGCATAAGTATCCATGATTTGCAGACAATTTTTGAAATCTTTCCCTGCTTTTGTTCGATAGTAAATGAAGTCCGACCACAACCAAGGTCTCAGCAGACGATCAGTTGCTGTGGAACAGAAACTAAAAAAGACAAAAAGGACCTCGGTTGTTACATTTGTTGAATGCATGCAAATTTTGTCTGTTGAGATACTAAAATTTCAAAATATTTAGTACAATAAACTACTAAAATAAAGGTTGATAAAGTAGGTTTTCAGAAGAAAATGTAAGAAGTAAATGGGAAATGTAATGTTTCTATATGTGTACAACGATCTAGTGATCATCTATGTCCCACTCAACACATAGCTCGGGTTATACAAAGTAGTCATTAACGATGTCATCGCTGAATAAGCTCTATAGAGCACTGCTCTAACCTCTTGAACAAAATTTGTACTTGATCTCTTCAATCATCAAATGGCTGAAATCTAATGTATAGATGTAGTACTGGAATAGTATCTAATGCAAATGGTAGAAAATTTTCACATTTTTTATATGTTTATCAATGAAGCATTTCAGATCGTGTGGCGTTTTTTCCTAATTACCTTTCTTTAGTTCGATCTATCCATATACTTTATCATGAATAAAATAGTATATAGGCAACAGTACGTGAAACATAGAATCAAATGTTATAAATGATAACATGGCATATGATAAGTTCCCCAGTAGTTGACTTATAATCAGGTTTCGGATATGTTTGGGTCCGATAGAAAATTAAGGCTCATTTACATACCTTATTCCTACATTTAGGTAACGATTTACTTTCCTTCGATACATTTGATATTATTACCTGTGAAGGGCTTGCACATAAGGTGAAGTATTATTGATCTGTGCATTGATTTTTGTTCCCATCGCTGTTTCTGAAAAAGAAGAATAAATTGTGAAGTGAAGCTGCAGGGCATGTCCTGATAGAAGATTTAATTTTTTAAAGGATATAGAGAACATCGAAAATCAAAAGTGCATAATACCTCATGGCCAGAAAATGTCATGGGGCAGTGCAATAAGTACAAGGTCTGAGGAAGATGGTAAACAACAGATGGAAATAAAATGCCTTGAATACAACGAATCCCAACAGGAATACAATGATGCGTATTCAATGCTTCCACTGAGGCACACGATGTAAATGTGGAATTTGCCTATAGTTTACTGTTATGCTTCTCTACTTATGTCACTTTTCAATAGTATTTCCCGTTATGGGGCCCAATACAGGTCAATCTTTCTGATATTAAAACTTTCTTTGAAAATTTGTGCCTATGCATGTAAAACACCCTCCGTTAGAACATAATATCATACAGATTAAAATGCTTCATTCTACTGATATAAGGTAAATGACCCGGTAGTGGACATTGCTCTAGTAGTGAACACTTAGAGCTTTAAGCTCCTAAAATAAGCGAATGTAACATTAAACTTGAATGAAATTATCAGAACCTATAGCAAACGATTCCTAGTGCTGGTTAATAGAACTAAAGTTGGCGTGGAGCATCTATGTAAGTACATGGATCAGAATATTTAATAGCTGCCTCCTTAACGGTCACATTTGCTGCTCTTTACTAAAGCCGATCAATAAGAAGATTAGGGATTTGGGGAAAATATATGGGAAAAAAGCATGACATCATTTATGAATGGTCCCTTAGTCATTTTTAAAATTATTTCTCCAAGTTAACAGCACAAAATAGATGATATTGATTTCTGTCCACTACTAATGCAAATACGTGTCTTATAAATGTCCACCATAAGTACAAATTAGGCGTTTAGTAAATTTCACGTAAGAATCCTAATTTTACATCAAATGACATTTTATAGGTAATTAATTTTTAGAGAAATAGTTGGCGATTAAGCTAAATATGCAAATATTGATGTAAGTCCCTTGAAAAAATTTTGCCACGTAAAAGAGTACGAAAATTTTCTTAACTGACCCGGTAGGGGACACAGTTACCTTATATTTCTGATATGCTTCAAGATTAAGCATTTTTTTTCTCAAATGAACCAAATTTAGTTTTTTCATCGATAAGAATGACTAGTTTATATCATTACCCATAATACACTTCTAGTAGCACTGCGGAAAAAAGGGAGAAGGATATAAAATAAATAACTTAAATTTCACGATCAGATTATTAATAAAGGAAAATTTTTTGGCTAGTATGTGTATCAGGTTTTAGCAGTGTGGCAAATCTAGATGAAAGAATTAAAAAAAAAAAAAATGTAGATTGAATGGAGGGCTGCTTGATAAGTTCATCCATGTGATAGAGTCGGTACCAACGTTATAACCAATCAGAAAATCTGCTTACCACATATGATGTCCAGGGTGCAAAGGGAGATGAGCGGAGCAGCATTGACCCATTTTTGCGTCTCCATGGCTTCTGCGAGTTTTGTGGCCAGGATCTTCGCTTGCTCATTGAAGATCGGAATGAATTCGTCCAAGATTCGGAAATGGAATGCAGGAGTTAGCAGTTTCCTCCTGTAACGCCACTTTTCTTTGGTGCTGAAGGGAAAATAGAACATTAATACACAAAATTAAAACCAGGTTTGCAAATCTCAAAGTATAGTTGAAACAGCTTTTGTGGGTAGAATTCACTTTTAGCAGCACAATGAAACTGCTTCATAAAACACGTCTGTTATGTCACAAATGCTTCCAGCAGCGCAACAAAACAATAGGAAGAGAACTTCAAAATGTGTGTTTTTTTTTACGAATAAGAAATAACTACAGGAATCTACATTCTATGACACATCGAATACCATGCTTGTAAAATATACATACATCATAAAAAAATTCCCAGGTGAATAATTTATGGAATTTAAGATAAGAACAAACGAAAGAAATATTTTCTTGTTCTGGAACAATTCAATATTTCACAAGAAACAATGATGTTAATGAAACAAATGACGGAAACATACCTTGTGAGAAGTCCCTCTTTCAACATGGGAGTCACAAATTCATACTCAAATCCTTTTCCCAAAATCTCATTGCTGTTCAAAATTGGCTGCAATTAAAGCCTATTATTCATGTAAAATTAAGAATGCTAATGCAATGTCGACAGAGCTGATATTTCCAATTAACTATTAGGAAATATCATACAAAAAAAAGGAAGATAAAACAGCTTATATTAGGAATTGCATTTTGAGTACCCCATTTAAAAAGGGAACATTTCTGAGCAGTGTTTAATTAATATGTTCTGCGGCATAAGTTTGTTCGTTTGGAATTCAAAATCTCGAAACCTCAACGAACTATAGAACTGTGCTAGATAAATTCTAAGTCGAGATTTTTTTTCGATACATGGCACCTTGAGGTATGGCTTGTCTTTTTTGGAGGGCTTTTAGCGGTAGTTTCTTTGTCTTTGCCTTTTATTTAAATGAAAAACCTTCGTGAGGCTACAATATGAAGCTATGCTACGAGTGCTATCTCACTTCGTTGTTACTCACTTTATCGACTGCAACACTGGGATTAGAGATTTGCCAAATGCGTTACCCCCGAGTCGTAAGTTGCACACCAATCGTCATGCATACAGCTGCTTTAACTACCGTTTCTATTATTATTATGATATGGAAAACTTTTACTTTGCTGTGTGTATGTTCTATACAGTCGTATACGATAATTTTCCTTTCTCGCGATCAGATGTAATAAATCGCAACTTTATAGCTTGGGAAGCAGTTTAATAATCTGTAAGAAACTTTTAAAAATGAGAATAGAGCACTTGTCTATTTAATTCACAATACATTTTTTAACCGGTAGAAATGGGAGCGGCTTTTTTTTTTCGTTATTTCCGTTGCTCTTTATCAATAGTTTTTTGGGTTTTTTTTTGCTATGAACTGTACACGAACAGCCTCTTTTGTTACATTCTACTGAAATGAACTGATCATAATTGTGAAAAATAGATTGATCAGTAGCAATAGATTTGTGAATTTATTTCTAATGATGAAATAAACGACAGTCCATAAACAACTAATTGGTATAACGAGGGCGTATTAAAGATGTGTGGCTTTACAAGATTGTCATCAGCTGATTACCACATCGATAGCTTTTTTTTCAAAGCTTAGAATTTTCGGAGTTTTAAAGCGGAAGTTAAAAACTGATCGTGCGCAAAAGGGCATCCACAGAGATCTTGCCCCCGTCGCGGATGATGTGAAACCAGCATCATTCTTTTTGAAATTCATCACACTACAATATTAGTTAACCCTTTTTAAGGCGGTGGGAAGTACGCTTCCCACTAAATTCATCAAGTTATAGGTGTTTATAGTAAGCTTTTTTTACTCTTTCTGATTGGTAGAACCTTGCCAAAGACTCTGGGAAGTACATTTGCCACCACATGCGTCAATATTCAAATATTTAAGCTATCCCCCCCCTCCTCCCTTCAAAGGGGTGGTGGTATGTCAATATTATTTAAAGCCCTATATGAATTTCTTTTTTGAAATCAATCAAAATCCAAAAAATATTTTAATATACCAGTACTACAAAAAAATGGCCCTTTAAAGGGTTAATTCGATTTAGCTTTCTCAAAAAACAAAAGTAAACAATAACAATAAAAGGACCTTTTATGTCATGTGTAGTCTATGTAAATATTTTTAAAGTTTAGTACAGATAAATTCCGAAATAATTTGATATTTTTTCTGGTTATTCTTTTAGAAGACTTATCAAAGATGTCTTTATTTGCATAAAAAAGAAGCGATAATGTCAGCACTCATTTTATATAAAACTAACATCATTTGTGTACCACAGGTGGGAGCAAAAAATCCACTATAAATGGGCAGAAAATTATGTTTTACATGAGACCATGATCGAAACAGAAATATGGTGGAAACGTCGTCTTCATTTCAATTCTAATAAATTACTTGAATATGTTTATAAAAGCTTTTTAAAAATTTCGCCTGTAGTGTTTAAGGAAAGAAAATAAGCCATTTTCCATAGCTTCTTTTTATGCTTTCATAAGATATATAGTATTCTATCGTTGCAAATTGAAGGTTTCTCATATCTAATGAAAATTTATTTGCGTAGTCAAATAAATATTGACTTTTCAATTTTACGGTTAATCCATATTTGTCTCAAACAAACGGAATTACTGAGTAACACTTACCTCTACCGTTTCTGCCTTGTAGAGAATTAAAATCTTTTTCAATCCTCCCCAAAATAGCCACATTCCTTCCTTGCGAAACACATACGAATAGCCACATATCACCTGAAAAAACACTAAAGAACAGACATTCAATAACTAATCGGCATGTTTCTTAATTGAACGACTGTTGTGTGATTGTTCTACAACTTGTATTCACTCAAAACCATTAAAACATTTTATTAACTAAAGAAGAACGATAGCAGCTCTGTGTCATTTTGCAATCACCTTAGTAAAACATTATTATTATTTTAATATTATTATTATTTAATGAACGAAATCAATAACAGTTGCATAATTGTTCCAACAACCCTTAATTTGACGATATATTAATACATCCTTTAGTAATGAAATATTTTACGAATCGAATTATAGTTGTGTAATTGCTTCAACAACACTTAAAACTAACAAAACATTTTTTAGCTAAACAAAAGCTATAGCAGTGATGTGATTGTTCCAACAATGTATGTATTCACTTAATAGCAACACAATAAATCACAACTAATAAAACATTTATTTTAACAAAACATAAACAAAAACAATGTTGTAATACTTTCAACGTTTTCTTCACTTGCACAGTCAAATGTTATTTGTTTTTAACTAAACGAAATCAATGACAGTTTAATAGTTGTTTCAACTTGGCATTATTATAACAATATTGTCAACATATACTGTTACCCACATAAGTAGTAAAACATTAAATTAACCGTATGAAGTAACAGTTGCTTAATTGTTTTGACGTTTTATTCAATCAATCATTTTTATTTATTTATTTTTATGATCGAAATCTATTACAATTGTGTAATTGTTCTAATAATATTTGCTTTTATGTAAAAATTTTTTTAAAGTAAACGAAGTTTATGTAACTGTTGTATAATAGTTAAAATGTTTTATTCACCAAAGCTTTTTTTTTTTTTTTTTTTTGTAAATAAATGAAACCAATGGCATTTTGTAATTATTTAAGTATTATAAAGCACAAGTTTGGAACATTTATCATATAAACGCATTTCGAAATTAGAAAAGGCTCCTTCTTCGGTGCACCGGGACAATAATGTTGCATTTTGAACAATTATAACGTTATAAAGTAGAAATATTCTTTCAGTAACAAAATAATTTTCCTCACAAATATCGAAGCAGTAAGAAGAATTCGTGCTGAATTTCTTTTGATTTTGACTTACGTTTCAGGACAATAAAGTGCTTGCATGTTCCTGTGTGGGTATTTGGAAGCTTTGACTGAAAAATTTATTTTTCAGTCATTGCGTATGAAAACTGTGTGCTAATGCTTCAAAATTACAAGAAGTTCTTCTATGGAGAATTTTACTGTGGAAATATTCAAGAAATATAATAAATTATTTAATAAAAATGCGTAGAAGTTATCTGCTAAGATCAAAAGGACAAACATCACAGCTTTCAAATAAAACTATTCTATGAAAAATCTCAAAATATACGACAATATTATTAAAAATAGCATTAATCCCTAAAAGTATTTTAAAATATTAATTTAAAAAATTAAACAATTGTTTTTAAGTGAAAGAAAAAAAAGTTACCAAAAGAGAAAAAAGCAAATACTGCTTCTGCTCCGTTTTTTCTTTCGAATTATCTACGCTTTTTACTCTCAAGCGGCTACAATACCAATTTTAAGAGATAAAGGGGACGTGGGCTGCAGAAACATTTTATAAAGCGTCACATTTTTCCCAGAAAAAATGTTTGTACTTAAATAAACCGTTTATTTATTTGTAAATTTTCAATTTATAATTAAACATTAAATTTGTTTTCATTCAGCCGCCTACATAAGTAAACCTGAAATGTATTACGATAACTGATCAATTATTTACTTTACAATGTATCACTTCTATCCCTATTTAATGATTAATTTTAAGAATAAAAATTTAAAAGATTCACCTCAAGTTGACGACATTTTTTGCAATTTTTGGAATAGTTCACTTTTATATTGTGTATTTTTATAAAGCTCTCATTTTCTTCAGTATTTTTTTCTTTATTATCAACCCATTAGCATTATAACTGCATATGTGCGCAGCTTCCACTGTTGAACTCCACGCGTTGATAAAGGTGTCTTCTTGTAGCATCGAAACATGAGCAAAAAAATTTATTTTACATATTTTTTTACCTTATTACAGTAGTTTCTTTTAATATGTATTTTGAGCTTAAGTAAGTGTTTACACTGAATTTTTATTCATTTATTACTTCTCAGATTTACATCAAATACATTCTATGATTATTGTTCCGGCAGCATGACCTAGTGGTAAGGTACGGACCTCGAACTACCAAGTTCGCAAGATCAAACCGGGCCCGAGTTTGTGAATTTTCAAGATGAATAAAATCGTCAGCGCCCATGTCGCATGATTATGAGGGATGTTAAAGATCACTAGAGTATCCGTTTGGTTTGGATACTCTCGGATAAATTAAATTCCTAGTGCAGTTTCGCATCATTAGAGTTCAGGTGCCGCCCTCTAGGGGGAAAAGGAGCGTCAAAACTCTCAAGTGGTGATGGCATCCACCGACAGGGGTGCTACTTGAAAGAATGGATGGCGGTTTCCGGGGAGTGCACCAGATCTGCAAAGGATAGTGACCACACACAGCCCCATTAGAAATAAAGAAAGACAGATATTCTAGAATCATTAAATTCTTAGTTTAATATCTGAAAAATTGACAATTACGTGTTCAAATTTTAGTATTCTTACTTCCTAAGATCTTTAGAGTAATACTTTCTTTGATATCATATGGACATTTTTTGAACAATAGTTAATATACGTCAGCAGTTTTGTTTAGTCATCAAGACTGATTAAAAAAATAATGTTTTTTAAAGAAAAGAAAACATTCTTCCAAATGCCAAAACACAGGGAACAATAAGTGTCAAATAATCACACTTCAACTCAAGAAAAATACGTAATTATCCTTGAAAATTAAGCGTTTTCAATAAGTTCTTAAAAACAGAAGGTTTGGATAATACATGCATTGCATTCAGAAAGAGGAAATGTACCGTTCGAAGGAAAGCTAAAATCGATTTCTTAAAAATAAGGATATGTCTAGTAGAATTGTTGTTGAAAACAGCATTTAAACGAAGAAAAGTTGCATAAAAGTTTCAAACGAAAAAAGTTGCATAAAGCGTCGAAGACAGAGAAGAGGTAAAATTTAAATAAAACTAAAACACTATCTTCATGTATTATATTTTTAAAAAAGGCCATTCGAAGTTATCTGGTATTTTATCTTACTTTTGTTTAACACAAGTTAGAGTTTCAATTAAATTACTCAAGGTTTCTGTAAAAATGTTTTTAGCATTTTTGTGCAACGTAATTGAAGGCAATCATAAATAAGAAAGAATGATACAAATGAGCACTAAAAATACTAAAATTTTAGCACTGTCAGAATCAGAACACTTTTATTTATATGCCAGGTAACATTTTTTCATACAGCTTTTACGAAGTCAATGGACATGCAATGGTTTTTCACAAAATTCTGTTTCCCTATGATTGTCCATTTGTCCTTAGTAACTTGAGATCAAAAAGCGTTTTCACTAAAAATACTTTGGCTTTGTATGATAAAATGTTCCAATGTTACCCGGAAAGAAATAAATGATAGGGTTACTGGATGTACATGGCAAACTACTCTGGATATTTTTCAGACTATCCCCATGCAGCACTCAATGGTAAAAAAAAAATCAATTTTTATTGACAAAACAAAAGGGAAGTGGTGTGGGAAGCCGTTTTGATATGGTAATTGATGAATTAGAAATTAAAGTACTAGATATGACTGAAAAAACAGGCAGCAAGGCAGGAGATTTTTTTATGATTAATTTTATTTATGCCTGACAAGAAATTCAACAGCACACAGTTTTTATACATTATTTGAGGAACTTATAATGCTTACTAAGTGGGTTTTTGAGACGGTAATGAAGTTGACACTAATGAAAATCGTTGAAAACCTTTATTTGTTTTGACAAATACTGTAACCTTGCTAATAGAGTAGAGATTATAAACCAGTTTGTAATATTAAAGTATTTCTCCATTTTCAGATATAAACGCATAACTTTATCAAATAAATTTGTGTATTTTTATTTATCAGTGCTCTTGTAATTTCGTAATGCATGTAATTTTGTCTCCGAAATAGATTGCTAACATACCAGAATGCAGTCCTTTATGAGGAAAATATGTTAGACATGAAATTAATCAAGATATACTTTACTATGAAAAATACTACTAAGGAACATGCTGTTTAGGTTCAAATATTATTATGGTTTTCCCTCATGTCACATTAAGTTATTTTATTTGTAATTACTAGAATTTTTCCCCAAAAATTCCAATTAGAACTGCTTCTGCAAAAAGAGGGATTTCAGTTGAAAATTAAAAAAATAATAATAAATAAATACTTACAAGCTCTCTTGCTCGCGGCGTTATTTCTGAAAATACTTATGAGCGGAATAATGTTGGTGATGATTCCGTTCACTTTGGGGCCGGGGATCCGTTTTTGCGGAGATTTCACTTTCAGTCTTGAGCTGTAGATGTAGAGACTCAGAACGAGGGACACGAACAGCAGTGAAAAGTTCGTCGCGGAAATGGAGGAACTGCCGAGGGAAAACACATCTTCGAATCGCTCCGTGAAGATCGACTGGAAGGACGACATTTTGTTCCAAAAAAGCCGATGTCACAACAATCGATCACTCTTTCGGACAAAAAGTGTTAAAGTTGACTTCAAATGTGAACAATATGAAGCCACATCTTGGGCCCCTTAAGAAAAGGATTTTCAGATTACATTGTAATCAAAATCTTAGCTTCCGTTCATCATACATGCTTCCGATTCATTTTAAAATAAACTAACTCAGAAAATAATAATAATAATAGCAATAAGCGTAAAATAAAAGGAATAAATAAGAACACAATTATTTTTTAAATATTGGTTAAAACATGGTTTGGGTTTAAATTAGAAAACATGAACGTGCAACTGAATTATTTCATTGTTTTCAGGGTTTTTACAGTTCAAATGTAAGGTTTCTACTGCATAATTAAGTAGGTAAAAACGTATGTGATACAGATAATATCACCCTGCTACTACAAATTTAACGTCGTCTTCTATATTACTAAACAATTCGCACTCGCAGAAATAATTCTCTCTATATATATATACATGCAAAGAGACAGATATATTATCTCTATAGAAATTTCTTATTTTTACATAAATTATATTACATCTGATCCCTTGTTCGTTTTGTTTTGATTTAGTCAAGTTATTCTTTCACCTTTTTAATTGTACAGAAAAATAACAATCGTTATTGCTTCTTATGTTTTTATTATCTTGTTTGAACTATTTTTAGATGCTTCATACTTCATACGAAATTAGGCGAGAGAGTTTTACTATACATTTGCACACAACCAACTGAAAAGGCTTGTTTAAATGCCTAATTACTATTAACACATTTTTATTTGTAATTTATATTTCCCTAAAGACTGTGTGTACATTGAAAACCAGTTTACTTTTAATCACACAACCTCGAAAAAAGAAGCGTAACGTGCGTACAGCAATAAATTAAAATTAAATTACCTATTTAAATTCCGTAAAATATTCCGTCAATCCACATTCAATTCTCTACATCAGCTTCACCACCTTCGTAACATACAAAAACAGTCAACAGATAAACCCTTTCTGTCCAAACCACAAATGGCTTCACCAATTCCAATCCTCTGCAGAGGACATTCTAGCCATTTACCAACTCTTGCTTTCTAATCGCTCTCCCTTCGAAACGGACACCGGTAGGCCCAGTTGGCATTTTTTTTACCCGACCTCGGTGACCTTGAAGGTTGTATCATTTATATTCGAGTGTTGTCGTCTACTGTTTTTATTTTCTCTTTCTGCGCGGTAAATAGCAGTTGACCATGAAAAGGTGGATGGAGCTGAAATGCTTCCAGGTATATGGAGCATTGAGATCGATAATTAAAGGAACACATTGTTTTCACGGACAGTATGTCCGTTTAATTAGTGAATGGACAAGAAAAGAGTTCTAACTTTCAAGGGCAAGATGAATAGAAGTACGAGAAGATAAACTTTTTTTGTATAGGATGCTTACGTAAAAACATTCAGAATACTTATTGTCGTGTGTAGGGACCAGTTAAAGACAAGGTCGTCAATGAATGATGGAGCAATGTTAGCTTGTGAGTGTGTTAACTTGTGAGAGTCCAATTCTGATGACAACTAATATAATTCATGTATGGGGACCGAAAATGATCTCATTACCTTCAGTTACATCATAAGACTACCACAAGATAAACTTTTGGAACCACTTTCTCGCATCCTAAACTCTTTCTTTTTCTCATATTTTCTCCAATCATTTTCGGTATTAGGACTTTTTTTTACAAGTCACTTTCTCAGGTTTTCTAAGATTACTATAGCATTATTCTTAAAATGTTCGAAATTAGGCAAGTACACTTTTAGGATCTTCCTCTAGATCACTGATTTTATGATTGATCTCTTGGAACTCGTTATTTCTTCCCTACAGGGCAAAAAAACGTTTGCCCGAAAATACAAGAATCCCTCTTTTGTGAAAATGTTTGTACCGAGTTTGACGTATGATTGCAGATCATAAAAACAAGAAACTACAACGGATTTTAAAGGAAATTACATAGAATAATAAACCGAGAACATTTTGTAAATTGAAGACAAGAGATAATGTGCCGCAGTAGTGGCGCCACCTCTGAGTATGCTTATTTTTTCTTC
Source organism: Octonoba sinensis (assembly GCA_038502835.1). Taxonomy (NCBI): domain Eukaryota; kingdom Metazoa; phylum Arthropoda; class Arachnida; order Araneae; family Uloboridae; genus Octonoba; species Octonoba sinensis. The sequence continues at coordinate 95,676,991 of CM076599.1, read as the reverse complement.
GGGTACTCAAAGTTGAAGGTGAGTGCAGATGAGCCAACGCCGTTGCGAGAACTCATGTGCTTTAGGCCGCTTTGCCAAAAATGGCTCCGGAGTATATAAGACTGGAACTTTTCAACTAACTGTTGAAGGCAAAAGGTAGTATTCAATTAGTCTAATATTATACACTTTTCTAGGCTGTACAAGCTGTACAATTGATAACCTTTTATCTCCTAGCCGTTCCGGCCCATTAAGTTTAGTGTTTTTCGAGAAAATTAAGCAAAAAGGCAATTTTTACCAAAATCTTGCCTTTCACCAAGCTGTCGGAGGTAAAAGATATTATCTGATCGTGCTAAAACTTTTGAATTTACTTAGTGATATAAGATATACAGTTTTTCCGCACCCGACTATTTTAGAGCACTTATGAATGTCTTTCCACTTAAGTTCTCGGAGTTTTGTTTCGAAAAGGACAGAATCAAGAAGGAAATCGTTTTGAAAATTTTGTTAAAACCGAATTTGCTATTTCAAATATGCCGTTAGGAGCGAGGTGATTTAACGTTACTTTCTGTGGATCGCTGAGACCGTTTGTTGATGTTTTATGACTAGCATTTGTTTTTCAAATTCTAGTCTTCGTTTCGATAAATCCAAATTTTGCTAAACATTTTGTTTTAGTTTATCCGTTTTCATTAGCTTGCATAGAGTGCTACTGAAAAGTTCAGTAAAATGGGAATCTACTTCAGGCAATGTAGTTTTATAGAGTACAAATATGTATTAAATATACGAATTTACCTAGATATTTTAAAGGAAAGTACATACTTGTAATTATTTCTTTCCTTACGACCGTTCCAGGCCAAATTCTCAAGTTTATTTACATTTCTCAATAGATATGCCTCACACTCTCATCCACTATAGAAAACGACAATACGATAGAATATTAGAATACACCAGGGTGGCAGGTTGGGAATCGAACCCATCTCCTCTTCACTGCGCGTAGGCAGGCGTCGGACACAGTCAGCCGCCGCTCAGCCACTGAGGCCCCTAACGGGAAGTAAGTTTAAATCTAATATTATTAAGTAGTTAACTGAGAATTTCACTGAAAAAATTTAGTCATCAGATTTTTTTTAAAAAATGGAGGACTGATGTGTGTGTCGTTATAAACTTGAATGGTGATAAACTAATTTGTGTTAATGCAATGTGATTGTTCCCACTTATTCTTGTGCAGAATTTCCTGAAATTATCTGTAAACAACGGATAAATCCTCATAATTCATTTTCTCAACTCAATAAAGGAAACTGTTGGAATACAATAAAGCAATTTGAGGAGAAAGCAATGGTAAGCAATTACGCAATTGTGCTTTTGTACAATTAGTACTTATTTAATTGATTTCTGATGTAAAATATTTGATTAAAATGCACTCTTTTTGATTTATCTTTACGTGCGAGTGGAAATATAATTTGGTTTTTGTTAAAAAAAGAAAGTAAATGTACCAGATTAAACATGAAAATCAAAGTGTCCGATTTCCGGAAATGTTTGAGCTTATCAAAATAGCCTTTAAAGAAGATTCCTGTTTTAATGTTTATTGCTAGTGTCGTATGTGTTATTCGCAAGGTTGCCACAGGAAAATCTACATCAGTGTATTCAAACTTGCATTATAAACAATATTTTCTTGTGTAGGCAGTATTACATAAGGTACTTCACAATGGGAGAAAAATTAAAATATTAGTAACTCAGCTGCAGGGAAAATTGATTTGTCTGTGCAGAAGTTACTACGTTTTAGTTCATCGGGCTTGGGAGTATTTAGAAAGTTTCTAATTTAATCAGAATGCGTGTCGTAAGAGGAGACTAAAATAGCACTATCCGATCCGGGTGACGTAAGGCATACTTTGTAGTATGACTGTGGCCTCGGGTCGGTAAAGCTGGTAGGCAACAATCTGCCAGCCCAGCCTTTTATGGCCGGTGCTGGTTGTCAAGTGTCTAGAGAGTTTGTGGGAGGTTCGAAGGAGGACAGCGCTGCGGCCGCACCCCCTCGTATTGGGGGTAGTCTGTGAAACCGAAAAGGTACAGACAGTATGGCCGTAGTTAGCATTCATTACCCTTATAAACTCGGCAATCGATTGTACACCGAGGGATACTTTTTTGCGGGGTTTGCTTCCAAACAATTTTTTCTTTCTATATTTTTTAAAAATTTTTTGTCACGTGTAATTATGCTCATTTTATTGAGCATTTTATAAATCCGATAGAAAACAAACAATACGCTTTTAAGTTGAGAGAAATGAAAATATATTTTTAATCTTATGTAGTTATGTTAGCTGCTAAATTGTCAAAAACGTGTTTTTAATGTTTATATACCCTTAACAATTTTCAATCAACATCAAGAGATAGTAATAAAAAATAATTTCACGTTAAGAAAGCACAAATTAGCATTAAAATGCAGACATGTTTCGGAATTGCTTGGAATCCAAATGAAGCCTTCATTTGGATGTTTTGCATCTAGAAGCTCCCTGTCCCATTGAAAAAGGGATTCTAAGCAGTCCCAAAACATGTCTGCATTTTAATGCTTATTTGTGCTTTCTCAATGTGAAATTAATTTTATTACTGTTTACTTAGCACAAAGTCAATTTATTATATCAAGTGTTAGTACAAAAAAAGGTTTTGATCGTATTGCGTTTATTATCACTTAATGCGTAGGATGCCGATTCTCCTCAGAACGATGCCCCCCCCCCCTCCCCCACAAAAAAAAAGTTACAGAACCCTCTCCCCAAAAGACATCACCTCCAAATCACTCAAACGATCGGCGAAGCCTTCCTAAAAACATCCAAGACTCCTTAGTGTAGAGAAGGACCTGTTGAAATGTTGAGTCGCACGCACTCACTTTTTCCTCAGGAACCTCAAAAACTAGTGGAGGCACTGCTGCCGAAACTTGTGTACAGATATTGTATACGAATCGAGTGAAAAGAGAAATCCTTTGATCAACCATTTTTCCAATCATTGTTCAATTATATCTTTCATTTCTTGTTTTCTTATTATTGCTGGTTGCGCCAGCCTCTTTCAGATCTCTTTCACTTGACTATCTTTCACTTCTAGAAAGGTGTTAGTTTCACTTTCATCCGTTCCTTCCTAAAATGTCGAAATCGACTTTCCTGACTCTTCTAAGCCTTCGGCTCAACACTTTAAAGAACCAAGAACAGGTTTCGTTAAAATTTTCCGCCCTTGAAAAATGTTCTTGACCGGGATTGCGTCCTTAATTTCTTACCTCGGGGGGACTTAACTATAAACATATTTTGCAAAAGTAGATTAAAACCTTTTACATATTTTGCACCTGATCTAAAAGATTTTACAAATGATTCACCAATTTAAAAGCGCAAACAAATCCACGGTTTAAGTATCATATGGGAATTATTTCCGATTATTCCTTTTTTTTTTCCAATTATTTGACAAATAAATGAAAGGTTTTTAGTAATTCAACAACACATGTTCAACATTTTAAACTTTATGCTAAATTATAGGTTTTTATATCGTTCTAAGTTTTGTGAAGCATGTAAAAACAATTTGAATATGACAGTTGAACCATAATTTTTCATGCTTAGTGTTTATGTAAATTACACGTGGCTCCCTTCACTGTAAAAAAAATCTCCTGAAAATAACGGATAAAGTACGGCAGCAGGGTTGCCGGAAACATTCCGTTTCTGATAATATTTTCCCGAGACTTGATAGAAGTTCCCTTTCTTTTTTCTCCGTTGATCCTTTTAAATGCAGCAACCGCAAAACGGAAAAGTTCCGTTCTCGTACTTTCAGGATCGTGAAGTACTTGATGTTTCCGTTTTTGGAAACATCAAGTACTTCAATGCTTTGAAGCACTACAGAAATATTCCATTAAAATCAGTCAAAAAACATTCTGAAAATTCAGTTTTTTCAACAGTGTTGGTTGTGTACTGTTACTATTTTTGCAAATACTATTTATACAATAATAATTTTATGTGAAAAAATTTTTCCTTCAATATATTTTGATTAAAAAAACCCCAATAAAATACATACGCATAGTATATTAGGGTGGTATTTTTTTTTTTTTTGAATTTGTAATACCGTGGAAAAGTTGCGCATTGGGAATATTAAAAATAGCTTGAAAATAAATATATCTTATGCTTTATTGTCTGCGCCTTTGTTTTAAAAAGAATTTTTTGAAATATTGTTTATTTTCTTATCCTTTCTCAAAGTAAATCTTATTGGAAATCATTACTTGAAGTGAATGTTTATGACTGAAAGCCTTAAAAGCTGAAGAATAATGTTCCCTTAATTTCTGGCACTAACCTCTTTTGTTGAAAGGGAAGATGTTGGGGATAAGAATTTTGGAAAATGTTCTTCATATTTTATTCCAGCGCTTCCCAACCTATGGGTTGCGATAATGGGTTGTTTTAGTCACAATGAAATTCCCGCATTAAAAAAGTACTCTTTTGCAAATTCAAATTCTGAAAAGTAGTGAATGTAATGTAACTCCTAGCCAGGCACTGTCAGAAAGTTCTCGTTACATCACATGCCCCTCACTGCTTAGTAACCATACATGTTTTTCAATTGCCACTAATCAGACTTCTTGCTATGTATTTACAAAATATAGTTTAAATTGCGATAACTTGCAAAAATTAAATTGTCTAGTACTGCAGCATTGGAAGATAAAGACATGAGGGTCTCCAAAAATTTACCAGGATTACTGTGAGTCCCATGAATTGTTAATCAAACCTTTGTGACGGGTAAATGTAACGAGTTGATATTATTATTTAACCCTTTGGCTGCGTATCCCGTGATTTCGACGGACAGCGCTGATGTAGCAAAATTTGCGAAAACCGCGGTTTTCCTGGGGATGGATTTTTTTTTTTTCAGTCTATTTAATTATGAAAACTGCTCTGTTCCCGTTCATGGAGAGAAAAAAATAGCAAAGAAACGCGAATTTAGCGCAAAGTTGCGAGGTTTTTTTTTCCCCGCTGCCTATGAAAATCGCGGGATAATGATCAAAATGCTTTATGCTAAAATGCGAGTACAAAGATAAAACATCGTAAAAAAGCAAATTCAGAATACTTTGTATTCTGAATTTGTGCTTTTTTACGTTGTTTTATCTTTGCACTCACAGAATATGTTTTTATTTACAAAGCATTTACATGCCGCTTTTGCATTTACAAAGCCGCTTAATGCTATATTGCTGCAATTTACATGCTTATATTGCGTTCTTGACGAATATAATAGAAAGCAATCCGAGTTTATGCATGGATTTCAGTATTATATTTTGCTGTATATGGATTTAAAAAAATTATTAGTTCTTGTTAATTACGTGTAAGTTTTCTAGTTGTTAAAATATTTAAAATTAACTTTCCTGCATTTCAACATTTTATATCGCTTTTCTTGGAACTGAATTGCGATGTCCTTAACTCAGTCAACATATCCTTCACTTGTATGGGCTTGACCTTTACGGGCACTTATAAAGATTAAATGTTTTCTATTATTTTGCGTAATTCTAAATCGTGTGCGTAAAATACGCGAGGTTACAATAAATTAATAAACCTGCGCTGTTTGTAATATTTTGTCATAAACTGTCGAAACACTTTCTCCCTGAAAAAGCACGAATGGAATTCCTAGATATATTCTACACGAATGATGGGGAAGGAAACGAATTCATTGACCTCATACACTTTCGGCGCGTGTGTTTTGCCCTTCAACTCGATACGCAAGGTTGAATGAAACATATTCGCAACGGGGTAAAAGAGAAACATTATATATTTCCGATTTTCTTCGAAAGAAAAAAAGTTTGAATTAGTTATTTTTGGTTACAGTTATTACCCAGCATAATTCAAAAGCTTATAGAATCTAACTACATTTGGTGCAATAATTCGAAAAAACGCTCCTAAAGTTTTTTGGAGTAAAATTAATTATGATGTGTGCCCACAAGGGAGAGGACAAGAAGAGATTTCTCTCCAGACTCTAACATATTAGAATAAAAAGCAGTAATTTATTAAATTAAATGTTTGTTATAAGCGATTTTGTTCAGAAAATAGTTATTGTTCGAGTTTTCTCTCACATAATGGATGTTAATGATGTAAAAAAAATTAAGAAATAGCTATAAAAAGTACTTAATACAGTATTGCACCAAACGAATACAGTTGGCCTCTAGCCTAAATTTTAGAACGTTTACTTACGGCAGTAGTATCGTAGTATTCCCAACATAAAGAGAGCGCAAAATCTGAAAATTTTGATAAAAAAGCCAAAAAACGATTTTTTGCAGGTATGACACTGTTCATTTCTATAAGTGATATATAGGGGAGACTAGGGTAAAATGGATCACCCCCTATTATCTATATTATTGCTTTCTTCTAATGTTTCATATTTCGGTACATGGATGGTAGCATAAAAATAGTGATAATTACTTTGTAACTGTGTATCTAGGTGCTATTTCAGCCGTTTTGTTCTAGAAAGTTGATTTGTGGACAGCAAAAGCAAATATTTTTATCAAAACATATATATCTTTTCTTCACTCAAGAATTAGAATTTGAAAGACATTACGCCGCACAATAAATATATAAGATCGTACATTATTATATTCAATGTTACTAAATTAATTTAATAAAATATTTGTCATTGTCTTTTTTTTTTTTTTGACAATTTTTCTTAAACTTCCACATGGGGTAATATGGACCATCATGAATTGGGATAAAATGACCATGGTCCATTTCTATATTCCTTGTACTTTTTCTAGTTGATATCACGTGTGGAATTAAAAACTTATTAATTATTCATTTTTAATGAGTAAATAACACAATGATTTATGTAATGTGCATTTGGAAAAGTTATATGTGTATTATATTTTCAAATTTCAAAATTAATCCTAATTAGACCTAAAAGAAGAGTAAACATTCATTTAATTTTGATCCAGGTTTCTTCTGATTTAGATTTCATTCAGTTGATTCTGAATGTTTATACTTTTAAGAAATATTCAACTATAACACGTTGTAATTAAATATCTCTATAAAAATTATCTCTTTTAGTTTATAGCAGCAGATGTAATTTTTAAATTGAGCCAATTAATTTTAAAAGGTACAAGTATAGCACAGTATTTTTACAGATCATGTACTTAAAGCAAACAAAACATTTTCAAATGATTTAACTTCTATCAGACTTAGGTCATTACAAAGAATATATGTTTATTTTTTTCACTTCAACATTCCTTTAAGTTATTTTAAAGAATACATTTTTATTTTTCATTATTTCATGTATATCTGTGCCACATGAAGTTATATAGAAGGAAGTAAAAAGGGTTTAAAATAAAAAATATATTCGTTCATTCTGCAACATTCAGTCAACACTCAACCCTTCTACATTATACACAAAAGTATAAAGTTTCTAAATTAATGGAACTAGAAAGTGGTAATAAAACAGCCATTAGATTTGCTCCAAATTATACGCATAAACATATATTTTCTAAGGAAGAACAAAAGAGTCTTTCAGACCCCATGGTACTACAAGAAAACAGCACTTTCAGTGACACAAAAACCCTTTGGTGTATCATTTGCAAATTTCAATGTGCGTTTATGTTTTATTTGTGTAAACCAATATGATATTCCTTTATGTTTTGTACTGTTAAAGAAAGTACTAAATTAGAACTTATTTTAAAGCAATTGCCTGTGGTTCAGAATACTCCATGCCATGAACCATTTTACCCCGGGCTCGGGGTAAAATGGTCTCTCTTTCCATTAAAACAATATATTAAAGAAAGTATGCACAATAATTAATTTTGATTGAGCATATTATAAAACCTAATATATAGGTAATGGTGTTTGGATATTTTCAGGTTTAAAAAACATTACTTTGAGTGTAAGTACTCAAAATTGTCAAAATTGGTCCATTATACTCCAGTGTCCCCTTTATACTTACATACACATTCTTTTCTTTCTTTCCTTTTTTTTTTTTAAAGAAATGGTTGAACTCAGTCTTAAATATTTGAAAATAATTCTTGCCTCTTTCCGGGTACAATTATTGTCGGATTTTAGGGGGGGGGGGGGGCACCTGTTGCCTACGGGCCCCCTGCTAAAGGAATAAAATAAATTCGTAATTATCCTCTTACATAACTTTTCCTCATTTTTCTGCACTTTAGTGTAACTCAATTAATTTTAAAGGATACTTAAGAACATAAAAAAATCTGATGGGAAATTTTTATTATGAAAATATTTCGGGGAAGAACCACTTTTTACTTCCTGGTGCGCCATGAAAAAATTTCTCCTGGATCCGCCCCTGGTATTCCACAAGCACTTTTGAATGACATTCTTCTGTAATTTCATGATTTCTTGATTTTCACCTTTTCATTCAATAGCACCAAAAATTACGTCAATATCTGCAGGCTAGTGAAGCAACATACATACTTTCTTTTGCTTCACTAATCTCAATTTATAAAGTAAAAGAAAAAAGTATTCAGTTCAAATTATTGATTTCAAGCACAATGATAAGTTTCTTTACACTTCCCTACTTTCCTTTTCGGGCACCTATTTATACCTCTGTTAAAATTTTTGCAATTAGGTAAATTAGTTTTGTCATGAAGTATAATTATACATTTTAAATAATAGGATTGAGTTTTGTTTCTTAATAATACTAAGAGATGGCAGCACTAATTTTTAGTAGTATTTCCACGGAGTATTTCTTATTTGTTTACATTGTGGTGAATATAAGTTAAGTGATCTACGTTTTATTCTTTTGGTAAATCGGTTGTTTTGGGACTTTATCTTTAATTACTGTTTTTTTTTTTTTCATTTGTATTTTCAACCACGTTTTATTCTTTTGGTATTTTATGACTGAAATTGTGTTGCTATTTAAATGCATTAAAAAAATTAATATTTACATTTAAGTAGTAATGAAGTGTTTTATTTATTTATTTATTTTTTCAATTCATAAGTAGTAACTTCAAACCAACGTCCTCAAAAGAGGCTCGTATGTATGTATTAAAATTAAGATTTTAACTGTTACTGATGCAATATATTATTGTTGTAATTAATATTATTGTGGTAGTATACTTTCATCGTGAAATTATTAAGAAAAAATTATCATTTTACATGCATAACATGTCAATTAGATAACATTAAAAAAATCATAAATCTGCCAACACATTTTTCTTGCTATCTACTTGTTACGCATTAAAAGAGCCCCATTTTCAATTTTTTAAAAATGAGTTTTTTGAATAATCTCATTTCAAACATCGTAATTTTTGAAAAATTTTGAGTCTTTCTGGCTGTATGCATCTTAGGTTTACAATAAATTATGGTATGAAACTTTAGTAAAAAGACTTTAGATTGCCATCTATGTTTAATTATAAGAAGTAAATCACTAAAACAAGATTCATAAATTCAGTAAAAATTTCAAGGTAAAAACATTATCTTTCTTTATCAATAAAGTCAACTAGATATTCAAAAATGCTACTTTAATAAATTACTGCTCCTATGTCATTTATGGAAGAAAATTATTCAATTCGTTAAAGGATACGTACTTTTGAAGCTGTGATCTATTTCAAAAAAAGTATTTTGCTAACTTTCTGAAAAGGGTCGATTTTGTGTTCTACATTTTAAAAAGCTGTAACTGTAGAAAGATTTTTTCTTGCTTTTTTTGCGACAATTTATGTGTCTAGTAGTCATAACTACTGTTACAACTAATTTTTTTTTTTAAATGTGTAATAGTCATGTGACAGTCGTGGGTTTAAAGTGGAATGGCTTATACTTGAAATTGACCTTTCAACTATAATTAATGATAATAAACTTAACCTAGAAGTTAACAATACATTTATTGTGTTCTACATAGATATTTCACACAGTAAAAGTAATCTGAACATGAAATTTCTTTCCACTGACAATCGTTTCCAATTGTGGATCACGTCTGCTGTTGTGGAACTTTTCAGCAGTGAATTCAAAATTCAAGTGCTTCTCAGGTTATCCGGGTTCGTAAAAATATACGTTTTTTTTTTTTTTTAAATTTGGAGAAGGTTTCTTCACAAATAGAGATAGGTGTGCTTTCAATGGCTAATGAAATGAGAATCATTAGTAGGGATAGTGTTTAATTAACCTCCTTCAAACGAGTTGAAAAGATATCCATCAATAAATAAATAAATGAAAACCTGAAAGACGTAGTTGGGATATTTGTCTAAAATATATTGGGTCAATTCCATGTATGGCAGACATGATAATACACATCTCTTTTTTTAATGTCAGGTACTAAATATTGAAATAACTCTATAAACTTTGGCGCTCTTTCACATCTTCATGCCTACTTTAAAAACTGGGGAAGAACTCTTGTATAAGAAATAATATTGTGAAGTTTCATGTAAAAATGTGCCATGACTGACGTGTCCAATTTTTGTTTTTCGTAAAAATTCCAAATATTTAGGGTAAAATTCACCCACTAGTTTTAAAGTAGACTTGAAAATATGTAAGCGTGTAAAAATTTATTCAGTTATTGGAAGATTTAGTATTAAATGAAGAAAAAAAAAGTTGTGACAGATATGACTAAAGATGCATGGAAATAACCAATGCTGTTTAGTATTTAAATACATAATAACCAGCCGACAATTATTTTATTATTTTTGCCGACTTCATTTTGATATTATCAATTTTATGCTTGAACTTGTTTATAAATTTTGTTCTATATTTTCTCCCTTCTCTCCCTTTCTCTTCCTTAAACTTCAATTAATCTTTCTAAAAACCTTTGACTTATGATGAAATGTATGAGTTTTCTGTCATTTAAGACAGCTATGAAAATGATTATATTGAAAATTGCAGGCAAATCACGTGACCAAAATCTAAAAAAAGTGGATAGTAAATAGAAATAGAGTTTACGTACGTGGGATCAAGTGAATTAGTGATTGGGGATCTTTTGTGCGATCTGCGGTGACGCATTGCACTGTTAAAAATTTCCGTAAGAAAATAGAAAAAAATATTTCTTTGATTGTTATTTTAGCATATTTAATTACAACAGTTGAATAACCATTAAAAATATGGTACGCAAACCACTGATTGTGAAAAAAATCGTATATTTTGTTTCTCCTAAAGAACGTTTAACTAACCGTAATTTACAATTACGCCACTTGGTCTCGTAGTCAAGAAAAATCTTGGTTGTGGAACCTCGCCGGTCATACGTTGTTTTTGTAAAATATGAATAAAGATTTATCAGTTCAAATGCATGTGTATATAAAAAAGAACAAAAAAGTGGCTTAAGCAGTGGTTACTATATAGAAACACATACACACGTAAATCCAAAATGAGAAACATCAGATTCCTGAACTGTTCGCGAATGAGCGAACCCATCATTTGAGCTGCTGAAGCTTGTTTGTATTTTAATTTTTGCAGCAAATAAAATGATTTTCGTCAATATACAGTAAATTTAGACCAAAACTGACTTTCGATCTAATCAAAAATTGAAATCTCAATTTTGCCTGTTGGAAAAGAAGATTTATTGATCAACAAACGGTCGCTTTGAGTGGTGTAGATGGCCGAATGATTAGAGCGCAAGGTTTGTGTACCATACATCCGGGTTTCAATTCCCGCACGCTTCGTGTACGGTTTCTACGCCTCGAAATGGTTCAAAAACTGTAAAAATTTAGAAAACATTTTTAAATGGTTATAAAGCTGATTGGAAATGGTTTACGTCCCGTAAAGATAGAAAAAATTTCCAAACCGTAAATTTAACGGTGAATTAGATGAACGGACTGCTGCCGGTTATTTAACCATAATTTCATGATGAAATTTCTAACAGTGTGTATAAACTTGATGTGTAAGTTCTAAGGCTTTATGCTCAGATGTAAGGGAAAGTTGAAGAGAAATTCAACAGAATTTGAAACAAACTTTACTGGCGTTTTAAAGGTTTTGAGGAAGAAACAGGGATCAAATCAAATAAAAAATATCGCTTATTTGATTCAACAGCGCCATATCTCCAACAGTTAAATTTTTAAATCATTATTACTATATAGCTAATTGCAATGGTATTTGCAATCACCCTGTAGAATTAACACTGAAATAATATATATATATAGATAGATAGATAGATATTTATTATGAACGTAGTGACAACTAATGATTGATATTTAACGCCGGAGATAAAAAATAAATAAATCTATATAAATAAAACAGAGTTTGTGGGTCAGTTTGTGTATGTATGTGCCTGTCGATCGTCTCCTTGCGAGACGGAAACAACCAGAAGTACGAAATTTTGGTTACCTATATAATAGGCATAGGTGATTTTAAGCGAAAAAATTTTTCGGAACTTCACACAAAATTTTCGGAAAAGATGTGCACCATCAATTTAAAATAAAAATTATATACTTAGGTTAACACCCCCCAACACACAATGCATACGTATACATATGTATAAGTTATTGTATTATAATTTTTAAACGTGGTACAAAATATTTTGATTGTCTGAAAGCAGAAAGAAAGGCACAGATATTAATTGTTAAAGAAATCTTCAAATTAATAAATTAAAATATTTTCGGGAAACCGTTTTAATTTTTGGAACAGATGCTCGAAAATTTTTGGAAATGTCGGAGAATTTCAGAATTACCCATAGAGACGGGGATATATGCACGAGTACCTGTACCTCGGATCAGGGACCCTACCACGAAGGTCTCGGAAACCTGTCGGAAACAAAGTCGCTAGGCGAAAAACCAGTTTTCTCCCCGCGTGACGTCACATTCCGGGATCCGCAAGTAAACGCTACTACGAAGCTCACGGGAAGGGTCTGGCTGCCGACTAGTGCTCCCGAAAACTTGTCGCCTGGGTAGGAGCGGGTGAGTTCGCATTGTCGGCAGGTAGTAGTTTTGCTATTCAGGCGATTTTTGAATTTTGCGGCGGAAAATTGAATCTTGAAGGCGCGGAAAAACTGATTATTGCCTTATACAAGAAGTGATAGCGTAGTATAGATCTAAGTACCGAAATTGATTTACTAGTAAGAATTTTGTACTTTGAAATTAAAAGATTTATTTATATGCAACAACGAAAAAAATGATTTTTGAATGAAGTTTTATTATTTTCGAACAACAGAACGTATTCATTAACGAGAATCAATGCATTAATTGAATTGAGTGCCGCAATGCTTATAAAGTTAAGAGATGAAAAGAAGCTGTGGTGTGTATTCAATGAACTGTTTGATTGATCAGTCGATGATTTGATTTTAATATTTCCTATATTTTACAAAAAAAAAAAAAAAAAAAAACTCGCATTCGCCGTACTGAAATTCATCAAAAATACCAAATTTGATTAGTTTCCAACATTTATATTCATTCACTAATTTATGTCTATATCGTTTAAGGTGTTTTCTGCTTTAAGTAATACTTTTCGTTCAATTTTTAATAGAATCAAGTAGTATCGGTTTACGTGCTATGTTATGCAAAATCTTAATAGACAAATTGAATTTATAAAAGTAAATTGGTAACTTTAGTATCGTAAAACACCTCCCTCTTTCCCACTTCGATATTAAAATCTTTGCTCAAACTAGCTTGGAACTTTTAAACTTTTTAATATTTTTATATTACAACAGAAGTGCATTTTCATAATCCCTTCCAAATGCTCTAACACTTTATAAATAGTTTTCAAATCACCCGCCGCACAATTTGAGGGGGGGGGGGGGCGAGTACACGCCTTCATTTTGAAACTGCTTATTCAGCTTCAATGTTAAACGATTTTGATTTTTTCTATATCGCATATAAAGTACATTTCTATGACCCGTTTTATATGTTCTAATTTGAAAACTTTCTATTGTTTTCAAAATATGTGCCTCGCATCGGCGGGAGGAGGAGAGGGGGGGGGGGCGGTTATTCCCTTTTAGAAATTTAGTTCTTCCCGTATTTCTTCTAGGAAAAAGAAACTGAAATAATGTCCAGTAATACAATTATAATGAAATATATAATTAAATACCTTTTTGTCGGATTAACAACATACCGAGTTGATAAGAGTTTTATGCACCGTGCTAGCTCTAAAATTTTGAGTTTAAAAAGTCATAGCTAATTTATAGCATTAAATGCTATTTTTAGAATCAGGAGCTGCCCCCCCCCCCCCCCCGGGCTGTGTTCAGACTTGCTTATGGCAACTTTCGATCTTCAGTTATCAAAATTATTTCCATGTTGCACTTACATTATTTTTGTATTATCTGCTGCAAATGTTCTAATTTTAAAATTTTCTATTGTTTCCAAATCATGAGTTTCCTCATGGGGGGATCCCTCTTGAAATTCAGTTTTTCGATGCTAATTCAAGGGAAAAAATAATGGCTCATATGTAGCAAAGCACAGCAAAATATTTAAACAAAATTATGAATAATATAATTATAATAAGCTTCTTGCATCACTAACAGCAGCTAGATGATGCGGTTTGTTTAATGTGCGAATTATAAATGAATTAGATCACAGCCGTTACAAACAATTTCCCAGATTAATTTTTCCCCCTTATTCGATACAAATTTAAATGTTTAATATCAATTTACTTTAGGATGTTATGAATATTTCTGTAGTCAGATGGCAAAATGTGATCTAAGTTTTTGCTAATTTTAGAGGCGAACAATTTCAAAGTTCTCTGCACGATGTGAAATCGGATAATTTATTTACGTTACGGCCACCTTATAATATATTATACCCTATATTGTACATTGCTACCTTATAAATTTCATCAAAATGTCCCCAAGACCCCAAGTACGTAATTATATCATTTGCGCTAATAAAGTGAGTATTGCATTTTTGCCATCTGACTACAGATTGAACATAATTCATTAACAAATTTTTCCTTCTGCTGCTTTTAGACCTGTTGTTACCTAGTTTTGAGTCTTTTTACGCCTTTTTAATCGCCCCAAATGGTAAATTTTCCGTGGTATTAAGACTTGATAAAAATATTTTTGCAATCTTTGACGCACTCTAATTGATAATTTATACAACTAAAATGCTATCTTTAGATATATCAGAGATAGTTGGCAGGCTTGCTCTCCATTTCATCTAAAATAATTAAAAATCAGTATTTTCTCCTTGATATAAAAGCGGAGCAGCGAGCGAGCGCGCACGTACAAATATTTCCGAAAAGGCCAGCGAAAACACCGTTGACGGAGCTATCATTTGATTGGTCAACCGCTTTTCACTTCCGAGACGCGAGAGCAAGGGAGAAAATGGTCACTCGAGACCGTCGTGGTAGGGTCGAATGGAGTCAATCGACTATTTTCTCGGCGTATCTCGGATTCCGTGAGGGAGAACTAGACGTCACGAGTAGTTAACGGGACCTTTGTGGTAGGGTCCCAGGTTCTTGTGCACCTCGAAGCTTTTTTCCCAAAATTCAAATTTGTTCATTTTTAATTACAATTTTAAGCAAAATTTTAAATCTTAGAAATATCGCATCGAATAAACGTCACACCTTTTCGATTTTTGCAACATATTAATGTTCGTAAAAACTGTACAAACTGGTCTCTTTTGCAAAATTCGTAGAGCAATTACAACACGCGTAATATTCGCTTTAAACAGTTTTCAAATTCGTAAAACAAGGCTTACCTGTGAATTTATTTGATCAAATTGCGTATTTTTGTCAAAATAAAGGGCCCTTCTATCGACAAAAGGAAGTTTCCTCCTAAAGTAAAATTAATGAAAATTCTTCTCGGAGTAGAGCGGATAACGTTTTTTTTTCTTTGTGTGTGTAATGAACTGTTTTTAATTCATTATTTTACGTTTCGTATTTTTTCGAAACCGTCCCAAAATTCTATATCAATAAAATTCTTTTGATTTAACTCAATACGTGATTTATACTATTAGTAGGATCACTCTACATTTACGCTATGGTACACATGGTGCTTTTCGTAATAGTTTGGCTGCATTTTATATTTAAATGGAGGCAATCCATGTACTTTGCGTCCTTTTTCACCTAAAAAACCGATTTCGGTAGCGTTTGCGTTGTTAAACAGTGATAAACGAATTTACACTTATTGGTGCCATTTGGATTGGAACTTACTATATCTTTTTCTTCAAACGGCATTTTATATGTCAGTACTGTTTAAGGCAAACATTTGATAACTTAAATATACATATTTATTTACCTTTGTAAATTATACTTTTTTCTTTCTTTGGGTGGGCTCAATATTTATTTATTTTTTATTATTTGCAGCTTTTGGAAATGTCATTCATATTTCAATGGATATTTCCTGAGACTGTTAGCCACGTTTAGGGTTTTTAGGAACAGTTGTATAAATTCTGATGGGTATCTAGAGTTGAACTGTTGCCAATATTTATTAATTGTTGCCTGCAGACTAATGATTTTTGCCTAATAAAAATATATAATGAGGATTTTTTAAGAAATTTTACTGTTCTAAGACAGGTTTTTTTAAAGACTGTTGCTCATCTTCTAATGGGAGTTTGTAACTACATTTCTCCTTATTTATTTGCGGCTGAATGTTGGATACGTTACTTTTGATTTCATTTATTTTCCCAGAAAGGAGCGGAGCTCGAGATAGTCCGCGCAACGCCGGGGCATGTCAGCTAATAAATAATAAATCTTCATGCTTGTAAAAGTTGCCAATAAATTTCACTCATTTAACCTGATTAAGGAAAAATGCCTACACTTCGACTCGACTAAAGCACCTCAGTCACGGACACCAACGCAGCAAAAATATTTGTCCGCAAAAGATGGGGTTCTTTTAGGCTCAATTCTCTGCTGGTAGGAAACTGGAAGCTGTCCGCATTTCAGAGTTTTACCGTATTTCTTCTGTTGTCTTGTTAAACATCGTGGCAAATATTTAGTTGGTATTTTTCTATTAATCTTGCTAGTGCAGAGCAAATTCTATGATAAAAGAAGACTACTGATTCGAAACTTTCTTGAAAAAGAAAAGAATTCGATTTCACAATTTTTTTTATTTCAATCAGCATTTACAAAAGAAATGCAAATAATTCCATAAATGACACTTGTTAAAAACATTTGAAGTTTTGTAAACAGACAATCAATATTTTACACAAAGATACTATTCTACACAACTATACACATATTTACATAACTGTGATTACGTAATTGTAATCAATTTCCGATTTTATACATGGGTGATCTTTTTTTTTCTTCCCCCAAACTCAGATTGTTTTGCTTGGAGTTTTTATTTTCCTGTTATAGTTGTACTTTTTATCTATAATACTTGCTGCGAGGCCTCTTTTTCAAAAGAATGACCAGGACATTGTATTTTAAATAATTAAAATGAACGTGGTAATACTGCATCTTCTGACAGTCGCAAAATGTTCCTTGTATAAAAATGCGATAAATTATCTTAGAAAGTTGCTCAGGAACAAATGATTTTGAAATTTCACGCGAAGCTATAAATAATAAAAACTTTCTTGCTTTACGTGTAATATGATCTTATCGATGTGGGAGCCCTTAACACTCAAACGAGATGGAGGAAATAAAAATAAAATGTTTGAGTGGAAGTTTCCTCAAAAGTTTGTCTTCGGGATAAGCAGATAATTGGGCACGAATATCGACCACCAGATACAATAAATATATCAACATTACAATAATATGCATGGAGGCAACCAATTCGTTGTCCTCATTTTAATAACACAAGTTTCTCAAGCACCCAATGGTAGTGACAGCTTCGTTTCACCGTTTCCTGGGAGTAATTTGCATGATGATTCCATTGTGTGACCGAAGTACCATTTCTGCGGTCAGCTGCAGTTGATCCCTTGGCACCAAAGATTTCACCTCGTAGTTCATAAGAACATGGGCAAGCACGACTTTCTCTTCCATCATGGCGAATCTTTGCCCTGAAATATAAAGTTTATTTCTTTATTTTCTTAAATTCTGGGTTTGCAGATAAATAAATGAATCAAAACCATGTGGTCTTGAATAATGTTAGCAGTTTAATATAGAACTCAATGTAGTCTCCTCATTCGATGCTGACAAAATTTAGCACTTCAAATTTGTAGCAAGACTTGCCATTTGGCATTGTTGTGGTATTATTTGGAGTTTAAATGTTTTTGCTGCTTTATAATAAACCAGAAAACATCTTTTGATACATACATATATATATACATATCTTTAAAAAAAATAAGAACTACATTAAAAAGACAATGAATCTATTAGTTCTATGTGTTTCACATGTAATAAAGTAACATCTTTAATAGGAATACAAGGGAAAAACAGCGTAAATAAAGCACGAATTACCAAAACAATTTGTGCTTTATTTGCATAGCTTTTTTCTTGCACTCATATTTTAGCACAAAGCATTTTTGATCATTTGTCAAGGATGGAGTCAATTGCCCCCACCCCCTGACTTGTAGAAATACAGTATATTGATGCATGTTTTTATGTATTTTGTTGTTTTTTATGTATAATATGCATTGAAACCCTTGCACCCCCTCCCTCCTGCTGGAAAATTTTGAAATGACGGACCTGGTCTTATAACATCTTTAATAGATTCATAGCTGAAAGAAATAAAAATGTACTGCCACTGAAATTGAGGAAAAATTTATGTTAACTGAAGCTTGTGATATTGAGCATCAAAACAGATTTCAAACAGGAGCAAAAGATCTGTTTGTTAGAATTACTTAATCAATTTAATGCTATATTTATTGAAAAACCAGACCATCGATAATTACGCTTGATATGCCACTTAGGACTAACAAACATACTGTTTTGAACTTACCTATCTAACAGCAACAAGAAAAAAAATCATAAACGCCTCAAAGAAATATTGCAAGAAGTTAATTCTTTCGATAAACGACCAGTATGTCCCCGCCAGTCATGTAGTTAGTGCAAAAAAAAAAAAAAAAATATCTTTCGCGATTAAATTGCGCAGCGTGTTGATCTCATCGCTCTGCGCAATTTGCCTCTTATTATTAGAAGTGAAATTCGTATATAGTAAACACTAGATTACTCGAAACTAAAGGCACCTTGAAGATAGATCGAGTTATAGAGTTTATTGAATAGTTTGAATTGTGAGACTGTGTGAAAAAAAATCGAATTAGCAAAATATATTTTACAATACTCTTAAATGCATAAACTACTATCTCACAAATATTTAGATTCTGAAATGGTTTTGCTTATACGTTTTTTACAGATAAAAATTATCATAAGTTCTATCTACCTTCACTTTTTTTCAGAAATGGACTTGCCCATTTTACAAAAAATCCGGTTCGTATAGGTGAATTCCATGCAAAAATGGACATCTTTGGGAAACATTAAAATGAAAATTTTTAACAAGTATTACTTTATGTTTTTTGGGATACAGAAGTTATTTACAAGCACTCTTCCACTCCCCCTTGTGAGAAAAAACTTCTTCACGGTAAATAATTTGGCTGTCACCAAATGAATATTAGAAGCCCGTTTTTCTTTTGCGTTGCGTCGGTTACTACTATTTTTTGTACGCAAAAATAATTCGCCTAACACCAAAGAATAACACAAGTGTATATTTTTTAAAGCATGCATTAATTTTTAATTTAATTAAAAATGTCCTTGCCACAAGCTCATAATTCACAGATTTTTGAATTCGTTTTGTATTTTCCAGTACGTATGTCGATTTCATGCTGCGTCAGTTAGTGGAGTGTTTTTATAATTTTTTCTCATTTCGAGTGGAATAACAAAGTTTCAAATAAGGCCGTATACTAATGTATTAATGTAGCCATATAAGACAGTAAAATAAACTATTTTATATTTCATACTTTACTTATTCTAATTATTTAAAGCTAACTTTTTGCTTCCAAATGTTGCGTCAGTTAACACATTAACGGCGGGAGATCTCGGCGAAAGTATGCTAGGCTAAAAAAATTTAGACTTAAAAAAGTTTATTTAAGTAGAATTTGAACAACCGAACAGCTTCAAACTACAAAACATACTAAGTGCAAATATAAAGTGGCACATGGATTGTGCAATGTGGTTGCAAACTGTACTAATGCGACTCCCGCCTTTAAGGTACAGTCGAGCTAAATCGTATTACTACGACTCCCGCCTTTAAGATACAGTCAAGCTAAATCGTATTACTACGACTCCCGCCTTTAAGCCGCAGTCGAGATAAATCGTAGTACTACGACTCCCGCCTTTAATGTGTTAACGTGGAACACACCTATATAAACTTACGCAAGTAACAACATATTAAATGCAAACACATGATATGCTCGTTTCATACAACACTTGCATAGCTTAATGGTTGAAAATGAGGGGGAAAAAAACATCAGGTTTTTTTCAATATTCTCCATCGGTGAGTGTCAATTGCATTTACCAAGATGTAGATGGATGAAACATTGTTCTTTAGGAAATATTTTGAGAACTGATTTTGCCTCTATCAAAGTGTAAGAATGAGTAACATGTACGTGTAATGCGCTACCTTGCAGTTCATACGATAGTATAAGGTATGTTTCAAATCGTTTTCCGTCTTACCGATGCAGTTTCTGGGCCCTGCGGAGAAGGGTATGTAAGCGTAGGGATGTCGCCCTACCGCATTTTCCGGTAAGAACCTGTCTGGATCAAACTTCTCTGGATTTGGAAACACGCCAGAGTCTCTGTGTAGCATATATGTGAAGATCATGCAGTTTGTTCCTGCGGGAATCGTGTAGCCATCTGCGAGGAAATGCAAGCAGTCAAATCAAAGCATAAAATTATTCCAGAAAAATTAAGGCAAAATATGCTTTATAAAATGCTGTCTTAAGTTTCTGTTTACTGAGTGTTACGTTCGTCCAAGTGCTACGAATGTCTAATGTGCAGATACTTACATATACATACATATATATATATATACATATCTATATATATATCCCATATTTCCTTAAGAGTCGATAGTTCAACTGAATGATATTGAAAAAGAAACTGATTTCTGATTCATTTATTTTAAAAGAAAAAAAAAGAAACCAACCAATTATTTAACTGATTTCATAGCGTTTCATGTACAATTATAAATGTAATAAGAAGATATAATGTAATAAAAAGTAAAAATAAAACTCGACAAATGAAGGCTCGCAAGTTGAAAAGGGCGATTGCTATCCAAAATCACAACCGTGCTTAACCTGTTGTGTTTTTTGCTATTGATAGATTTGTACATTTTTTATATAAATCCAGTCGCATTTGATGACAACATTTTATAGATAACTTCAAGTGATTGGAGCCATGAGTATAGTAAAATAAACTGGAGAAAATTAGGATTACTAATTTAACTAACATAAGACTATGTACCAGAAAATTTAGAATTCCTGATATTCCCGATGGTTATTTACCAACTGATTTGTACACCATATTGATAAACTTGTTAACGGAAACCGGAAATAAGGTAATCTCTAATCATTAAATTATTTCTTTTAATAGTTTTCCCCCTGAAGTTCTTTTATTTCTTCAACTTAAGGATGCAAAATTTTAGTCCAGTCTTTTATTGACTCCATTACTTTTCTCACTTCTTTAAACAAATTATTTCTTCAAACAATGTTAAAGGCCTCCAACAAAGTGGCTCGCAAGTTTGAAAGGACTAGTATAGCTTTGAACATGGGTCTGTGTAAAGTATTTTTGGGATGCTTTATGATTTTTTCAATAAAAAAACCTTTCAGTTAATTATTCTAATAATCAGCATTCAATACTTTTAAAGCAGTCGCTAAAGATTTCCAAATAATTGTTACTTTGTTTACATACCCAGGTTTCGTATTGAGCAAATATTTTTTCATCATGTATTATTCGTCGAGATTTTCGTTCAGTGATAATAATAATAATTGCAAAAAAATAAAGTAAATAAGCAGGAAAAAAAGTGTTGCAAAATTAATACGCTTTTGCTAAACACAAAATATGTTTTCAAAAACAATAAAATTTAATAAATTGTCTGAGGTAAAAAAGTAGACGGGAAAGAAAAAAAACCCTGAAGGTGCCAGAGTAATATGATTTCCTGTCAAACTAGTTTCAAAGTAAAGGAAACATGCGCAGTAAATAGTTATTGTGATTGATCACAATACGTGGGGTGGTAGGGGTACTTACTAACAACGACATCACAGCTAGATTCCCTGCCGATGTATGGCAAAGATGGAAACAGACGTTGACTTTCCTGAAAAAATGCAAATAATAGTGCATAAAATAACATTAACACTGTAATACAGGGTGTCCCAAAACACACCTACGAGAAAAAAGTTTTATTGTGTTCGTAAATAAAAGCATAAATAGGTAAAACTCGTATGTTGATAAGAAAGCATAATGAACTGATATTTATTTAGTAATGATTAAACTTTGTGCAAAGTAATAGAAATAAAATTTCACGTTAAATTAAAGCACAAATGAGCATTAAAACGCAGACATATGTTTCGGGATCGCTTGGAATCCCTTTTTCAATGCGACAGGGAGCTTCTAGATGCAAAACATCCAAATGAAGCAGACAGAACAACAAAAACAAAGCTTATATAGCCTAAGAATTAACTGTAAACCAATGAGAATAAAGGCAGTGTAAAGTGGAAGTAGAAGTAGTATTAAAGGCACCAATAAGAGAGTAACAAACGAATGTAGTTGGAAGTACAGAAAGTAAAAAGGAATATCAATAAAAACAAAGAAAAAGACAACAGCGTGCATAAAAATGTGAAAATACATGAAAATTGCAAAAAAATAAAATAAAATACAAAGAATAAAATGGAAATAAAATAAGTACAGAAAATACCAAAACAAAAAGCAAAACTAAGTACACAGGCCAAAAGAGGGGGAGGGGGGGAGAGAGAGAGAGAAAAAAAAAAAAAAAGGGAAAACTAACAAGAAAACCAAGAAAGAACAACAAATTAAAGGAACTTATGCCAGACCTGTGAAAAATAAGGAGTTGAGGAAGAATCATTAACCAAATTAGAACTATTCCTGTTAATATGATAAGCTTCCCAAAAGTCAAGTTCTAAAGGGGAAGAACATTTTTGAATAATTTTCCCAGAATTGAAATCAAAAGAGTGGTTGGAATTCCAACAATGTTGAGCAATGCTAGACTTATTCAGCTCTTGCTTTCGTACATAACCTTTATGCTCATTTAACCGAATTTTCAGAGCACGTTTTGTCTGTCCAATGTAAGAAAGGCCGCAACGGCAACTAATTTGGTAAATACCCCAAGTATTAAGTTGATCAACAGGATCTTTAAGAGAAGAGAAGGAAAGTTTGTTGCTAGGAGCAAAAACAACTTGAAATTGGAACCTTTTTAGGATTTTAGCAATACGAAAACTTACAGAATGAAAGAATGGTAACACAACCAAATCCTTTCTAGAAACCACATGATTGGGACCAGAAGGTTTTTTAGAAAGTTTGTTATGAATAGAATCAATTAAAGAGTGAGAAAATCCTCTATCAACAGCTACAGCTTTCAGATAGTTGAGTTCAATCTTGAGAAGCTCAGGAGAAGAGCAAATATTAATAGCACGATGGACAAGAGCATTAAAAGCCGAATATTTTTGGTTGGGAGGATGAGACGATAGTCTGTGAGGAGGTAAAGAAACAGCGAAAGGTTTACGATAGACAGAAGTTGTGAAACCAGACTCACTCCTAGAAATCAAAACATCAAGAAACGCGAGGCTACTATTAAGTTCTTTCTCACAAGAAAACTGGATATTAGAATCAATGGAGTTCAAATCGAAAGAGCATCATCAATACCTAACAAGTTACTGTCCGTTAGGACAAAACAATCATCCACATAACGAACATAAAATTGAAATTGCAGTTTTTGGAATAGTTTTTCCTCAAAATAATGCATATAGAAATCACTTAAAATAGGACTAAGAGGACTTCCCATGGCTAGGCCATCTACCATAGCATAGAATTTACCATTAAATACAAAAGTGCTCTGTTGCAAGCACACACGAGTAAGAAAAACTAATTCCTCGACTTCCACAGAAGTAAAATGGAATTCAGAAAGCCTTTTCCTGAGGCAAGTCAAAGCGCCATCAACAGGAACATTAGTAAACAAAGAATTAACATCAAAAGAGGCCATAACCGAATTATTCGGAACGAAGTTATGAAGTTTCTTAACAAAATCGGTGGAATTTTTAACAGTGAAAGCATTCCGACTCCTAAGTGGAGAAAACACAGAAACTAAATACTTGGAAAGTTTATATGAAGCAGTGCCAATATTGGAAACAATTGGTCTGAAAGGAATACCTGCCTTGTGTACCTTCGGTAAAGCATAGAAACTACTTCTACTACTACTTCTACTTCCACTTTACACTGCCTTTATTCTCATTGGTTTACAGTTAATTCTTAGGCTATATAAGCTTTGTTTTTGTTGTTCTGTCTGCTTCATTTGGATGTTTTGCATCTAGAAGCTCCCTGTCGCATTGAAAAAGGGATTCCAAGCGATCCCGAAACATATGTCTGCGTTTTAATGCTCATTTGTGCTTTAATTTAACGTGAAATTTTATTTCTATTACTTTGCACAAAGTTTAATCATTACTATCTGTTAGGCTTAACGTGCCTGAATTTGTTCTTCTTTCTTTTGTTTTGTTCTCCCTTCTGTTCGCTGCTTGGTGAGTTTTTGATTTTTGTTCTTTCCTCATTGCTTTTCTTGACTGTGTTTATTTTTGCTTTTTTGTTTTCTGACATTTGTTCCGCATATTGTTACGTGGTGTATGTTTTGCAATTTGTTCTTTCTGTTTCTTTTTGTTTATTGAACTGTTTAGCTATTGTTTTTTCCCCTTATGTTTTGTTTGTTTTGATTCTGGTTATGTCTCAAGTTAACAGATTTTGTAATCTACGAATTAAAAAGGTTCGGTTTTTGAACCATTTAAAGTTTCTCCAGGCTTGCAGACGCAAGAAAGTCATTCCTAAGTTTATCACTTTAAAGTGTAATTTACCGCGTTCTGTTAGGGTTGATAAGGTAATTTTTCGTTCTAAATTAGCTTTACTTAGAGCTTCTATCCAGGAAACTAGGAAAAAACTTTCGTTCATAGAACGTGAACTTTATGATTTACATCTTTCTGTATCTAATTCTAATTTCGATTTTGATTCTATTGATAGAATGTCATGGGCGAGAGCTCTTCATTCATCTGACAGTCACAAAATTACTTTAAATAAGAAATTTACCAAGTTGTGTAACGATTCAAATGTTCCTGTTCCGGCTGATTTGCCTCTTGTTAATAGGAATGCGGTTGTAAATCTTTCGAAATTTTCTTTGAATAGTAGTGAAATTAATGCTTTGAAATGTAATAACAATTTTGCTTTGGCTAAAAAGCCTTCTTTTTCTGAACTTATTGCTCCGGTTGAAAAAGCTTTCAAATTTAGTGCCTTAACTTCCACTCAAAAAGAGTCAGTTCGGCATCTTATTGCTTCCAATGTTGATTTCAATTCAAAAGTTCCTAATATTGGTTTTACCCATTCTGTGAAACGCTGTGTCAATAATTTAGTTTCAAATTCTGATTTGGTCATCACCAAAGCTGACAAGGGTGGTCAGATTGTTGTTCTTAATAAATCATCTTATGTTGAAAAAACTGATGATTTAATTGCTTCTGGTCCTTATGCTGAAATTTATAAAGATCCTAGCGACAAGGAGTTAAAAGCTATTTCTTCTGCTGTTAAGTCTGTTCATTCTATTCCTTTGATTGCTAAACGGTCTGTGATTCCTTCTGTTGCTAATTGTGCGCGTTTCTATGCTTTACCGAAGGTACACAAGGCAGGTATTCCTTTCAGACCAATTGTTTCCAATATTGGCACTGCTTCATATAAACTTTCCAAGTATTTAGTTTCTGTGTTTTCTCCACTTAGGAGTCGGAATGCTTTCACTGTTAAAAATTCCACCGATTTTGTTAAGAAACTTCATAACTTCGTTCCGAATAATTCGGTTATGGCCTCTTTTGATGTTAATTCTTTGTTTACTAATGTTCCTGTTGATGGCGCTTTGACTTGCCTCAGGAAAAGGCTTTCTGAATTCCATTTTACTTCTGTGGAAGTCGAGGAATTAGTTTTTCTTACTCGTGTGTGCTTGCAACAGAGCACTTTTGTATTTAATGGTAAATTCTATGCTATGGTAGATGGCCTAGCCATGGGAAGTCCTCTTAGTCCTATTTTAAGTGATTTCTATATGCATTATTTTGAGGAAAAACTATTCCAAAAACTGCAATTTCAATTTTATGTTCGTTATGTGGATGATTGTTTTGTCCTAACGGACAGTAACTTGTTAGGTATTGATGATGCTCTTTCGATTATGAACTCCATTGATTCTAATATCCAGTTTTCTTGTGAGAAAGAACTTAATAGTAGCCTCGCGTTTCTTGATGTTTTGATTTCTAGGAGTGAGTCTGGTTTCACAACTTCTGTCTATCGTAAACCTTTCGCTGTTTCTTTACCTCCTCACAGACTATCGTCTCATCCTCCCAACCAAAAATATTCGGCTTTTAATGCTCTTGTCCATCGTGCTATTAATATTTGCTCTTCTCCTGAGCTTCTCAAGATTGAACTCAACTATCTGAAAGCTGTAGCTGTTGATAGAGGATTTTCTCACTCTTTAATTGATTCTATTCATAACAAACTTTCTAAAAAACCTTCTGGTCCCAATCATGTGGTTTCTAGAAAGGATTTGGTTGTGTTACCATTCTTTCATTCTGTAAGTTTTCGTATTGCTAAAATCCTAAAAAGGTTCCAATTTCAAGTTGTTTTTGCTCCTAGCAACAAACTTTCCTTCTCTTCTCTTAAAGATCCTGTTGATCAACTTAATACTTGGGGTATTTACCAAATTAGTTGCCGTTGCGGCCTTTCTTACATTGGACAGACAAAACGTGCTCTGAAAATTCGGTTAAATGAGCATAAAGGTTATGTACGAAAGCAAGAGCTGAATAAGTCTAGCATTGCTCAACATTGTTGGAATTCCAACCACTCTTTTGATTTCAATTCTGGGAAAATTATTCAAAAATGTTCTTCCCCTTTAGAACTTGACTTTTGGGAAGCTTATCATATTAACAGGAATAGTTCTAATTTGGTTAATGATTCTTCCTCAACTCCTTATTTTTCACAGGTCTGGCATAAGTTCCTTTAATTTGTTGTTCTTTCTTGGTTTTCTTGTTAGTTTTCCCTTTTTTTTTTTTTTTTTTTTTTTTTCTCTCTCTCTCTCCCCCCCTCCCCCTCTTTTGGCCTGTGTACTTTGTTTTGCTTTTTGTTTTGGTATTTTCTGTACTTATTTTATTTCCATTTTATTCTTTGTATTTTATTTTATTTTTTTGCAATTTTCATGTATTTTCACATTTTTATGCACGCTGTTGTCTTTTTCTTTGTTTTTATTGATATTCCTTTTTACTTTCTGTACTTCCAACTACATTCGTTTGTTACTCTCTTATTGGTGCCTTTAATACTACTTCTACTTCCACTTTACACTGCCTTTATTCTCATTGGTTTACAGTTAATTCTTAGGCTATATAAGCTTTGTTTTTGTTGTTCTGTCTGCTTCATTTGGATGTTTTGCATCTAGAAGCTCCCTGTCGCATTGAAAAAGGGATTCCAAGCGATCCCGAAACATATGTCTGCGTTTTAATGCTCATTTGTGCTTTAATTTAACGTGAAATTTTATTTCTATGATATTTATTTGTTTGCCAGCCACCTCAATGGCTTTGCGTAGTCGGACAACAAAATTGGACACCATCTAGTGAGGTAGTCTTTTAGAATGGCCAAATTTTCTCACTCGATGCACGTTTTTGATTCATCCAAAGTCTCGGGATTCTTCTAGATATCGTATTTTTTAACGGAACTTCATAACCGAAAATCCTGCGAGTTTAAGTTAATGTAGTAAAAAGACTCAGCTGTGCCATTTCCATAAGGATTTTGATAATAAAATATATACAATTATTTTGTTCCCTCCTTAGATGTTCAGTAGAAAAGCCAGTTTCTACTGAACAGTTGACAGAAGGGAAAAAAATAGAACTTAAAAACACGCCACATAGTTGGAAAGAAGTCATAGTTCTTTTATTTCATCTGAATATTATAAACTTATCCGAGCATAATATTATAAACATAATTAATATTATGGTCATAGCTTACCAGTTCCAATATTATGAACTTCATTAAGTGTTTATGTTTTGAACTGTATATTTTTGAAAGCATTCCACAAGGCTGGCTAGCCCTTACACCGATAAAAATAGTTACCCATTTAGCTTTCCTCGTTTCCTAATCTCCACCTTTTTATCTTTCTATACCCGTCTGTAGCAACCATTGCATATTTTCTTGGCTTTCTTGCAGGATCTTTATTCAAGAAAATGTAAAACAGTTTTGGGGGGATGATTGCTTTTTAATGTCAAATTGTTCAATGAGGTAAACATTGATCAATTGATCAAAAGGTCATAAACAATTTCTTCTCTCAATTGAAAATATTAATAAGTTTGTTGCCCCATATTTGATTTATATACTATATATTTATTAGGCGTTTCTCGAAAATTAATGGTATATTTTTTAAAAGTATATACCACTTGACGGTTTTTTTTTAAACAAGTATATCCTAGTTGATCTTATAAGTATACCCCGTTTTGGATACTATATGAGGGCAGAAAAAGGAACAGCATCAAGCATTCGTTTTAACACTTCCAACTTGAGCGTGAGATTCCTTTAAGTAGTTATCACACAAAATGGGTTTTTTTTCTATCCGTTTCACAATAATAATGCACACGTCGAAAGAATGAATGTCTCAAATCTCTCAGTCTCAAATTTTAATTTAAAAATTTATTTAGAGAAAATATATGCTTCATTAAACGTTATTGGGTACAGATAATTTCCATAAGTTTATATATATTATGGCGGCATTATTTTTATGGCAAAATAACAACATAGTAACACATTATTTACAGAATTTTATACTCTTCTCATGTCCGTTTTATCTGTATATGTGTTAATATCTTTTTGCATGGTAGGTTTATTTTGGGACGCACCATTGAATTTTTCCGTCACCAAAATAGGAAATATTTTAAATGAATTCCTTTCTTTTCTTTCCATGAATACTTAATACTGTGCGACATCAATCCCAATGGATTCTTTAAACAATTTCAAGTAACAGTAATCTGAAAAAACAAATCTAAATGTATTTTAGTTTTACATAAGAAGATATTGTGAGTGAAATTTACAACTGCTACAGACCAAAAAAGTATCATTCGATCTCTTCCAATGCGTAAATAGGAAGCTATAATGAATGGCTACAAGAAAAATACTTACACAGCATTATATTTAAAATATTTAAATTTAATCAATTGATTTTAGGGTTTCACTCAGTATCATTTATTTATTTTTTTTAAATACAAATTCTTAACCAAAATTTCTTATTCAGTAAGTTGATTTTATGAGAATTAACAATACTCAGTTGTTGCTGCCACAAATTTCGATCCATCTCAAATACATCTTCAGTAAATCAAAATGTTGTGGAGTTTCAGAAAAAGGGAAAGCAATGTTTTACCAAAAATTATATCCACCAAAAGGTATCTACCATAATTCTTTGTTGACCTTTAGAAAATCTACAATTGAGAAAGTATTTTCATAACGTCATCATCACGTCTACTCCGTCGAAAAACAAATGTTTGACAACATTGTCACAAATATGGAATGATTTGAGTGCTCTTAAAAGAGGGACCTTCTCTGCAAATTTACTACTCTACACTTTAAAATGATTTTTGAGTAATAGTCATTTATATTATTATTACTACTTTTTTTTTTGAAAGTTAAAATAAATGCTTCTTAATTGGCTCAAAAATGTTCCTTATTGTATCAACAACTGTTGGAGTAGTATTTTTTAACATTGCTTTGTGCTATTCTGTATTTCAAATTAGTATCAACAGCATTTTCGTCAGTCACTTGAAATAAATGCTCACAGTTGTTTTATGTAGCTGCAAAAGAAAGAGTATATCTTAATCTCCCACCTTTAATACGCATTCCAAGTATTTGAGATTCTTAAGATCTTCAACTTCAAAAGGTCTATCATAGTCGTCGCCGAAGACCGCTTCCAATTCATCCTGTAATTTTTTCTGCACTTCAGGATCTTGCCCAATCAAATAGAGGGCGAAGCTCATGCCCATGGCAGTGGTATCGTGGCCCTAGTAACAAAAAACACATAATGATTAGCAATGTCTACGCGAATATAGGGAAAAAACTTTTTACCAGACATTCTACACAAAGTTCCACTTCTTCCCTTCTTGTGCATTAGGAAGGGAACAGATTACTGTAATACTATGTTTTTAAACTTCCTGTTGGTTAACACGTTGGAGAACGGTGTGTGCCACCGGTGGCTCACATGCGAAGGGTTCATCTGGTGGCGTGTACCACTGGTGGCTCACATGCGAAGGGTTCATCTGGTGGCGTGTACCACCGGTGGCTCACATGTGAAAGGTTCATCTGGCGGCGTGTACCACTTTTGGCTTATATCAGCCATAGTTTTATAAGACAGTGTTGTTAGATGAAAAAACTTCGTGGGGCTAGAAATAACTTTTTAACTGAAAAGCTTATTTTTACAGGTAGCAAAAATCTACGCCGTTCTCAACGTGTCAAAGAATACTTAACACTCTGTTATTTTGTGTAGAAGAGTTGTTTAATTATTTTTAGAGAATGTTTTTATTAATTCATAATATTATTAGTCTATTGTGAGTGTTTGTAATAAACTTTATAATTTTATAACCAGGCGCTTTAAGTTGATGCTAACCTCTGCAGACCCCAGAACTAAGCACGAACAATTTTGACGTAATTTTTTTATCCTCTGATTTAAACAATGATTACAAAACAAAATAACTAAATTTTTTAAAAATTTTTAAGTAATAATTAGTTTAAATAATAATTAATGCCCAATTTCCATGTTTAAAACGAAGTAGTAAACTATCTTGACGGATTAGGAGTTCAGGTAGGAAACAGGTTCAGCTTTATCTTTCAAAATAAATTATCCTACTGGCTACAGGTAAAACGTTATAAAAATATAGAAATAATTACTTTTGCTTCAAGGGCTTAAATTGGATAAGGTCAGGCTTTCGTTCGAAGTGCCGTTGGTTGCAACAGCAGTACACAAGGTTTCGTTTCACTGATTGTCCGAGTGAAAAAAAACAAACTCTTATTTCAAATGTAAATTTTCTAGAAAATGTAACTTTTGGACAACACATTAAAACATTTAAAATTTTAGAAAAATCAAAGTTTAAATTTACCTTAATATTATCATTATATTCGTATAATATTAGATACTATTTATTGTAGTTTTTTAGTGTTCTAGTTAAAGATTGCATGTCAAATACAAAAAAATAGCCCTTAAGATTATGATGTTCAACTGCCAAATTTACTGTGTCATTTTAGTGCAAAATGATGCCAATCGGCTGATCTATAGAAATCCTCAGGAATTATCATTTTCATATCTGGTTTTACGTTATATTTGTATTGGTGCTTGCTTGGACATATTTAAATATATATTCACATTCATTGGGTGCATTTCCCAAAATGCGCCCAATACTCTCCCAAACTTCAGACATATCTGTACAGAAAGGCGTTTTTGTTTAATTGCTTTTTTTGCTAATTTTGCTTGATGACATTTTAAAATTCTTTGTTAAAAATTTAAAAATACTCCTACATTTGATAAAAATCTGTAGAAAATAAAAACCTTTAAAAATATATAAAAAAATACTCGTATGACGTATTAAAAATATTATTTCAAATGTTCGGCTAATATTAAAAACTTTCAAGAATCAAAGGTTGCCAAACGTAAAAGCGTGGGACCAGTATTAATTTCAGCAACCTTTCCTTGCAATTTTTTTTTTGTTACCTAACAACATTTTTTCTAATATTAAACAAATTTACACAAAGCATATGACGCAAATATTGTTTTATTCTGTATTGAAACAAGCATCTATATTATAAATATAATTTTAGGGCCTTAATTGCAAGAAAACGCTCATAATATTTATATACGTACTCAGTTTTACGTTTTGGAAAAAAATATGTTCAAGCGTTCGATTCTGGAACATTTTACCGTATGTCGAAAAGGACTGTTAATATCCAAATAATATGGGGAAAAAATGTTGAGGAAATCTGATAATTCAAATACTTCCAAAAGGAGCTCACCGCAAACATGAAAGTGTTGACTTCCTCCGTGATGTCTTCTTCTGTAAAGCAGGGGTCAGACAAGTGCTCGTAGAGTAGCAGATCGAGGAACGCCTTTCGCCTTTTCATGCCGTAATCGTCCTTTTTGAAGGCATCTTCCAAGTTAGACCCACCCTTCACTTCACTCACAATGAACTGCTTGCGCTCGCGAATTACCTGTAAGGAATTCGAAAACGTTCAGTTGATTAAATTTTTCTTATTTGCACATTTGGGGGGGGGGGAGGAAAGGAATTTTGACAGAAGTTGCAGGAGGAGAAGAAATAAAATTCTCTATAGAAACTCAAATTTACACTATCCCATTGCAAAACCTCATTTCATTTTTGCGGTAGTTGGGCTCTTGTAGCTTAACTGCAGGCAGTTACTTAACTCCCTCAAACTGTCAGATTGCAGATTAAACCTGGAAATTACGTACTCCATTTAGCAGCAAATGCTCTGGTGAGCCACTGATTTCATTAGCTACTTTAAAAGCGCCATTCAAC
Source organism: Octonoba sinensis (assembly GCA_038502835.1). Classification (NCBI taxonomy): domain Eukaryota; kingdom Metazoa; phylum Arthropoda; class Arachnida; order Araneae; family Uloboridae; genus Octonoba; species Octonoba sinensis. The sequence goes on along the minus strand of CM076599.1, from coordinate 95,644,509 downwards.
GGCAATATCACACCATTTTTAGAGAAATTCTGCCGTTCTGTTCACAAGTTCACAACCTGTTGTTCTTCGGTAAGGCGTTGATCGTGAAAGACGATTCACATTTCGAGCATTAGCAAGGACATGCCCCCAACGCGAAATTTAAGAATATAATGGATTTTTATGGATACTTATGCATTTTGTTTCCTTCGTTTTTTATGGAGAATATACGATCCTCCTCCCTATAGGTGCAAATTAGCGATCGCCTCTCGCCACGATTAAAGAAGTAAAAGTTGAGAGTAAAAAATGCACCATCGATCTCCTGCACGGTCACTTTTTAGCATATTCTACTGTAATTGCTTTTTTTTTCTCCCGCCGGTCGGAATGAATTTTTCTCAAATTTTTTTGCCATGATTTTTTTTCTTCATGGAATTATGCCAATATTGAACATGTGCTTGCCGAAAATTTCGTGCCGAATTTCAAATTTTTATCTTTCAGCATCCTGGATATATTTAAATCATTTTAAAAGTTCGAAATAATTTTAGTATGTGCTAATTCAAATCTGCGTATTTCCCGTTTTATTTCAATGATTAATTTATTTTCTAAACAATTTTAGCGTTAGTTTTCAATTTTTATCTTAATTTTAAAAAGTGGCGACTAACAAAACAGGGTCTAGCGGCCACTGGCGACTAACCAAATTTACCGGTTTTCACCTATACTCCCAACTGCTGGAAAAATTGAAAATGGTAGACGATGCATAAACATGTAAGTGTCGCACTATCTCAGTGTTGTATGTATGTATGTAAAAAAATGTAAGTATTATTTTTACATGTCAAAACGAAAAGCAGGATAAAGATTTAAAAAAGGAACAAGTTTTGTGTGAATGTGAAGGGAAAATATTTCTATTGAAAAGCATCACCGGACAGTGCGTTCTGGAACCAACCTTCCAAGCTTTGCAATATAGCCCGATTTCAGCATATGAATCATTATGAACGTTGACGTGTTAAATAATGTTAGACAAGTCTAATCAGAGTATTTCCTGTGGTAATGCATAAGTAATACATCGATACAATATGAATGGTGCTGCCATCTAGTAATAAAATATGAAGCAAGTTCTCAATTGGTCTCCGGTACGAAAAATAATGTAAATTACCACAAAATGAGTCATATCTAAAAGATAAAAATAACGTATCAATGATACCGACAAGACAAAGTAATGAATGATAATGAAAAAATGGTAAAATTGAAATAAAGTAATTATAAAAACCAGGCAAAAGAAAAAAATAAAGTATAAATAATAATATGCAAAGACAAGTAGTAAAAAATACATTTTTGTGTTTTTACGCGGATTATATTTTTGTTTAGTGAAATCAGATATTGAAATGCTTAATTCAAGCAAAAAAGCAACTTAAATAATCAGAAAGAGGTAAACCATTTTTGCTTACAGTCAACTATTGATTGATACTTATTTTAAATACTTTAAAACTAAAGAAGAGAGTATTTCATTATAGAACGTAATAAAATAAGAATATTTCTAGAGGCTTGGAAGCTACAAGCATTTACCGCTTAAACACTTCCAAAAAATCCAGTAGAAATGTAATTTTCTCATTTTTTTTCTTATATTTTTTATGAGGTACTTCGTATTGTAATCGATTTGGAGATTATGTTGAGAGTTTCTTTTAAACAATAAATAAAATTTTACTTACGAAAATAATATTTCAAGTAAACACAAAATTACGCTATTTAGATAAAAGTTGCATAAACATTTCAAAAGCCTTCGCAATTTTTCTTTTATCAGTATTATTGGTATCATCAATCATTATATATTTTTGGTGAAATATAGATTATGAGCATTAAAAATTGAAAGAGGCATTAATAATGCACCACCTAGTCGCCAAAGGTTGGGAATAATTTATCAAAGCCATCTATTGTTTGTGTCGTCGTGTGGTGCGTGTCCATTTGATGTAATTCAATCATCAAATTGGAAAGAAAACTAGCTCATTAGAAAATTATAATTATTTTTTCATTTTAATCTTATCCACACACTCACACACATATACATATATTCGGTTTATTATTGCCCATATATTAACCCTCTCAGGAGACCCTCACTCTCCTGTAAGGTACCTACTTATTTTGCTCAGTAACACCTCTTATTCCTGCATAGCACATACGAGACCTTAAAATCACTACAAGAATCGTTAATTTATGTAATTATGTCCTTAATCACTCAATTGTCCACGCATTTTGAGTTTTGCAGAGTTTACCAGTATACCCTTTAATTAGTTATTTTAAAAATATAACAGGTATGCAAGAACGAAGCAAAATTTTGTAAATAGAAAACACTTTTATTGTCTTTTATTTCATTGTTGTAACGACCATGCATCCATTTTCCCATAAGACTAAATTACCGTAAGTCTTATGAGGCTCGGAGGTTAAAAATAAAAAAGGAAGAATTTAGAAGAAAAGAATAGAAATATAATATTAGAAATAGAAGCGGGTATATTTAGATTTTCTAATTTGTTGGATAATTTATTTTCTACTTGTATTTTTTCAAGCACTGCATTGGTACAACAGCAATTTAAATGCTGTCTATAACCTTCAGTTCAATCATTACAGTTCTAAAGTCACGCAACTGATAGCAAATACTTGTAGTATTTGAAGTAAAGCAAAAGTATTCACAAAATATCAAATAAAGTGTATAATTTTACTCACGTTTTGTTTGTTGAAAAACCCTAACAAATCAAAGCAAATAACCACCTTTAAAGCACTTTCTTCAAACAAATTGTATGTAATTTTCATTACTCCTCGTTCATTCAAACACTTATCGCCATTTGCACCAAACACTTGAGAATTTTTAACTTCATTAAAACTTTTTAAATCGTTAAATCACCCATTTCTACCAGTTAAGCCAGTTGAATTTTAAAGATTTTTAGTTTTAAAAGTACTCGGTTAAAAATTTCTAAATTTAACTTCAGTGCAAATGGGCATTAGTGACTCACAAGCTAGCATTAAAAAAATATGAGCAAAATTTGACCCACGCCTCAAAAAGGTTCGCCATCCCTGCCCTAGATCTTGGACATAGTCAAAAGAACTCCGTAAGATAAAGAGCTGGATTGAACTTTTACACAGATAACCACTTTTATCTAAAAACATTAAGATTTGGAAATCGTCATACTTAATCGCATTTTGAAGCTTAAAGTTTCAAAAACACAGATAAGATTTGCATCAAGACACTGTATTTTTAGTTATGGCAGTTATAGCATTGACAATATTGTAATCTTAATAAAGATAGATAGGCTTTCCGATCAAGTGCAATCCGATTACGTGATTATGACTTGTGTGTGATCAAATCGGAAATCCGGAAATACCCCATTTTTTTTTTTTTTTTTTGTTACAATGTGATAGCTTGAAATATTCAAGTTTGAAATGTCTCGAATCATAAATTTCCACGCTCGAAGAACTTCTGTAACAACAAAACAGAATATCGGGAAATGGTGGTGTCATAGGGTATGGATAGTACTTAAGAATAATCGTGTAGGGAAACAATTAAAGGTCATGGTCGTCGTTGAAGATCTGATGCTAAATTCTTATATTTTCCTAGGTGAAGACGCTGTAAGGAAATGAACTACTTTTGTACTGCATTAACACTAGATTTACCAGATCAGTCATTTTGACTGATTCGAAGTTTTCATTTTACTAACACATAGATAATGTGTTACAAATTGTAGTGAAACTTTCAATTGCATTACATTTTCCTAATACACGGTAAGTTGGACAAGCTAATGTGATTGAAAGTTTTATTATAATTAGTAGCAACTTGATGTAAAATGAAAGTTTAGAAATGGTTAAAAACGGCCTGGTAAATCTAGTGTTAAACATTGAGCACAATTGCATGCTACAGGTGAAGTAACGCAAAAAAAATCCTCACAATTTTATATAATAATCAAGATATAGTCATTCAGGGTAAGATTGAGCATCGTTATATCTTAGTATGTTTGACTAAAAAAAAAAAAAAAAAGAAACACGAAGGCCCAGTGCCGCACTCAGCTAAATAGGTTATAAAATCAGTTTTCTACTCTTAATTTTTAAATCAAGGCAAATATACTAAAAAAAAATATGATATGGTTCAAGTTAACCCCTATGGTTCAAAGTTATCCTGTATGACTGTACACAGAATAGTGGAATAAGATCTTCGCTGAATTTAGCTGATGTTAATAATTTTGAACAGTCTAAAAACAGGTTTTATATGACCAAGTAAAGAAATCTCTTGCATGCATTCTGGGTAAAAGTTCTTTACCAGAAAGTTTGCTCTGTTCAAACTCACTTGTTTGTACATACAAGTAAGTCCAAATATACCGAGTTTTCCCCTAACAGATGCGGATAGAGAATAAAAGCAATGGGGCCATGAAATCTATTAAGAACTTTTATCGTGACGGCGAGAAAGACGCAAATTTAAATAAAAGAATAATAAACAAATAAACCTCACTTTTCGTTCTCAACCTCAAGAAAACCTTTAACCCGTTTTCTGTCCTTCGAACAGTGAAAGCAACTTACCATTTTTTATATTTTGCACTGTTCATAAAACTGACCATGAATCAAATTTCGAAAGGTGTCCCTTAAAAATTGTTCATCTTACCCCTCTTGTAAATTCGTCCATTGTGTTGGTGCTCTCTTTGAATTTTCTGCCTTCTGCCGTCAGGCTGAAGACGAACTCGGGCCACAACCAGGGCTTCATAAACCGGACACCAAACAGGTGGGATGCGCTGGGACGAAAAAATAATGATTTAAGAGAACTGTTAATTTGTTAAAAAAAGACTACAACTCTGCACAAACTATAATTTTCGTGGTCAACATCATCTTCTCTTCTTTGAAACTTTTTACTGATTAGTTGCATGCAACAACAAAGTATTGGAATGCGATAAATTAATGAAGTGTTCTATATAGATTAAGGTAAAAAAGACTAGATATGCAATTTAAAATGAATATTTTCAGATTTTTGTCATTTAATTAAAAAGTATGCGTTGATAATATTTTTACAAAAATGCGTATAGTATATTTTTCTGGGATGTGCAACAACACGGAAATTAATGTCTTCCAATTAATAAAATATTTATCTTTTCAATACCTTTGAATGCTTTAGTTGCATTTTCTTTATTTTTCAGTCTTGTTTTAGAAGAGCTCCACATAGTCACTATTGCCCCAAGTCCTACAATCGCTAACGACAACCCTGCAACACCCCCTGCTGATGCTTTGCGAAAAAAAAATCTTATAAAATACAATTTTCATTTTCATTGCGAATGGGAAACATCTGAATCTACTGCTCTTGAATTAAAAGTAACCAGCGACGCAGGTTAGGCCTGCGCCATAATAAAGAAAACAGTTGTGAAAGGTGTTGAAATAAACTCATTGAATTTATACAACTTTGCTCTTATCAAAGCGCTTTGAGAGAGAAAAATCCTTGACAATTTTAAAACTAACCATAGTAAGGGGATAAAAATCTATGTTCTTCCATAAAGAATTCGTAGTATCCTTTCTAGGTAGAAAATGTACTTCTGAGGCAATAGAAAATTTTCAACTTCTGGAGATGTAAATTCACAAGCATATAAAGCTTTATGGTTTCTTTAGAAATAAATCGAACATTATAAAATTACATTGAAAGTGTGTCTACTGGTAAATTTTACGATTTTTCTACCATTATTACAGCATGGCACTAGAAAGAAGCCTAAAGCACATAAAATCTTGAATGTAACTACAAGTTATTGGGTTGGAACAAATCGCCACTTTTTTTTTTTTTTTTGCAACATTACTTAGAAAGAATAACATGTGGTAATTTTCTACAATGACTGAGTTATTTTGTCTGATTTTATGGCTGATATTTTATGACCTAAATGTACTAATTCAAGCAGAACCTGCGTAATAAGAAGTTTCTTTCTTACGCTGTTAACGGTAACAATCATAACTAAAAAAATTATATCAGTTTTGAGTTTTAGTTTAATGTTTTAAGTATTACGTATACTAAATTTTTAAGTGTTCACCAACCTATTGAATTAGAGTAACGAGTTTGTCTCTTGTTTGTTTTGATGTTTCCAGGAACTAACTAAATAAATACTTAAGTGGATGCTTTAAATACTCCTTCAATGAACATTTTAAGAATTTAAGGAACATAGATACAACATTTTACAAATACTTATTTTCTGTTGAGTCCAACGAAAAAAAAGTGAATAAATTTATTGCTATGCAAAATAATTATCAAATTAACGTGATAAATGTTACCATCTGTGTGTATTCGTACTTTTAATTTATTCCGTCAGGTTTAAATAAAATTTTGTTCAAAAAGAAATATGTTTCTGGTAGTGTAGAATAAGTTCAACTGCTAAGAATATAATGTATTTGAGTTCTGAATAATTTCATTAGGCTCTATATTTTAAGAATCATTCCAAGAGCAGCACAAATTATCGTAAAATAACAAGGTTCCGTAAGTATTAAACCTTTATTTAAAGATAGGCATTACCTAACATTCCTATTCTTGTTAATGTTAAAATAAAAGTGCTAGTGCGTAAGTATACAATAGTATAGTTGAAACTGAAATGTAGTTTAATATACGAGTATATGGTGTATTTCCTTATATATCTATGTTTATATATATATATGCAAACACATGGATATGCGTGTGAGTACACAACGATTAGTGTTTGGATGGCAATTTTTTTAAATCCTGTTTTGATTCTTGTCGTGAAACGCCTTCACCTGTCCGTTATTTTTTATTTATGAATGACGCGAATTTATGTATTTTATATCACTTGTCATACAATGCTATGATTTTCCCAAAATCTTAATCAACCTGCTTTCGATTTTTAAAAACTGCCCTGATTTACCATTGCTTGAAATTTTTTCCTGATCATTAGAAATAATTTTTAAATATTTTGTCCTTGAACTTGAAGTATTTAGTCAACCTTTGTATAACATGATGCTAGTAAATGGAATTCAGGAAAAACTTAAAACTTACGCACTAAGAGCCTTTATATAAGGTGTATCTTTCTTTTGTGCTCCAACGTATTTTCCCATGGCCGTTTCTGCAAATAAAGAAATAAATAAATAAATAAACTAACACATTCTGCAATAAATACCAATTTATCATAATCAATTAAAGATTAACAGAGCAGGGACCCTGACAAATACATTTCTTGCGCCTGGTTTTGCAATGCATTCAATAATTCCTATCGTCATTTTAAATTTCTGTAATTCTGTTCGCCAAATATAATTGACCACTGATTTTACTAGCCCAATTAGTGCACCCATAGAAATACACGTATCAAAAATGTCGTCACTTTTCTGTGGTCTTTGTCTTGAAAGGAAATCGGAACATAACTTGTTTATCCAGTGTGGAAGGACACATTTTTCGTTTCATTCGACCTTAACACGGAACCCACAATTACTTCACCTGAGGATCTATTCGTGTGTCAATCAACCATCAAAAAGAACATACTCATGACAAGTCATTGGGTCCGAAACGAATAGTCCTAAATGAAATTGACGATAATCCATGTTTCGCAGAACGTAACTTGAAGACGGCAATTTTCACGTCAAGCATTAATAACCTCCAGCAAAAAAAATCGCTTGTTACTGTATCACGTGATTTCTGTTTACGTGTGCATTGTTTTCGTCAGTGTAAAAAGATTTTCTTTAAGAATGGACGCAGGAATGGACAGAGAAACTTTGATGTTGATGAAAAATAACTTTGTAACCTTTTTTCTGCTAACACGTTGAAGAAAAATATCGTGCCAAATAAAGGTCGGGCCAGAAAGAGTTTAAAAAATCTAGGTAATGAATGCAAAACATAAAAGATACTGTCAGTTTCAAAAATGTCTCCATAAATCCTCAAACTATGATGATTTCGTTAATTTATATCTTTCATTAGTCATCTTGTTTTAAGTAAAGTTCGTACGGTTTTGTGTGATGGATTTTATGTTTCTCTTTTCTTCTTAAAATTCATTCGTTCGTCTTTAAACTTTTGCTTTTATACGGCTTATTTAGAGTTGCCTAAAACATATCATGCCAAATATAGTTAATTTATAGACATTCTATTTTCAGTCACCATAATAATGCTTCATTTCGTTGACTTTGTCATTTTGACACGAGATTAAATTATGAGGTTGTCATAACATGATGATGAAATAAGTTATTGTTTCTGTAGCCTTCAGTTGTTGATTGTTTTCTTGTTTTCATGTGAAAACTTTTACACAATGGGGTAGAATTCAATAAACACTAATACATTTGTAACTAACTATTGCGAAGAAACAACAAATGTAATTTTCCTTACACTTTGTATTTGAAATGAAATTTTTTTCTTATTCTCGGCGTCGTGATAGTTGCTTTATTGTTTTTGGGTTCGTTTCAAATGTTATAAAACTCATATACACTTCGCAGTTTTTTCTTTCACTGTTCATAAATAGGCAGAAACGTTAGGCTAATTGTGGAAAGGCTTCTTACGTTAAATACGGAAATATCGTGAAGAATCTTACAAAAGATTTTTGAAATTATTCTTAATTTTCAAAGGTGGTAAATGTAACAAACTTGTTTAACAACTAAGATTTTTTCCTATGAACAATAAATATTTTCCAGAATCATAATCAGTTGCTTGTTGTATCGCAAACTTGCTGATTTTTATGTAACCAGCATGCTTTTTCACATAAACTCCAAAATATTTAGTTTAAAATAATTTGTAGTCTCCAATATAGAGGCACTTCCCTTGTCAACGTTCGCCCTTTTAAAAGCCACAGAAATTGCTGGTCACTTGTAAAGCTACCAGCATTAACCTTAACATGCTGTCGTGAGATAACAATAGATAGCGCTACCACAACTGCGCTACCTACGGTAATTGAAATATCACCTCTCTGTAGAGGCAAAAGAATAAAATAACGAAAGATTTCATGGTTACCTTATAGAAAGGAAAATATTTTCTGGCCTTATGGACCATGATCTATCAGGATTTTGCTGTCTGGTACATACAATATCCGTCTTCGTCCGCAGATACACTAAGGATTTTTATAAATGCCCTTCGTAGTATTCTTAGTGCACTTCGTCCTAAGTACACTAAGGATTTTTATAGATGCTGCACATTTATTTTCAACTATAATCTGCAAATTTACAAGTGCTTCAATCGTGTATAATATCATTTCACCGTCCAAGTATTGGTACTTTCTCTATTACTTTCAATTAGATAAATATTTTCCAGGTTTATAGACCGTAGTCCACTCAGGATTTCGCTGAGTTAAACGCAAATTGTCTGTCTCCTTCCAGAAATTCCGAAACACTTTGATGGAAAAGAATAGTGTCCTTCTGAAGAGGTGATCAATCGTAAAACAAAGACTTTTAGTGGTAGTTGCGTTCACTAACATTTACTAACATTATTACTTTCCAGGCTTATAAGTCCCTATGCACACGAGATTCTTCTGAATACATTTTGGACAGACATGGTCCATAAGCCAGGAAAATATTTTTCTTTCTAAAATTGTGATTGTTTGCATTTGACAATAAAAATTAGAGAAAATCTAAACCTCTTACCACAGAGGATGTCCAGTGAACATAACGTTATGTAGGGGACCAAATCAAATGATTTATTTCCCACTTGTTCCTTCAACTTTTCAGCAAGGAATCGGGCATGGCTGTCAATGACGGGAAGGAAATCGTCTAGGATTCTAAAGTGGAAAGCTGGAGTCAAGAGCTTCCTCCTTTTGCGCCACTTTGCACCAGAACTGGAATAGAACAAAAAAAAAAAAAAAAACAAATTTGAGGCAAAAGAAATTAACTTGGAATCTATGCTTAAAATGAGCAATAAGAAAATGACTCAAATCCATGCTTAACAATTTTATTTGAAAACGTTTTGAAAATTTCTGTCATGTTATTTTTGCTTTCAAGTAAATGTGTGGAGGGACCGTACATATTGATTTTTGGAGCAACTGGACTTAAATCATAGGAATTAGTCAAAATTAACAATTCCAACTCTGTGTCGCATAAATTTTTAAAGAAAATTATTTACATAAGTTTCGGAGTTACAAAACCTTTTTTTAGTTAAAAACAATGCAGCAGCGCTAAAAAAATAGCTATTTACTTAAGTTGCAAAATTTGTTATTGAAAATATTTTTTCTACACCCTACACATCTAAATTACGTGAAATATTGAATGGTAAAAGTGTTGTTGGTTGGTGTGTTATATTTAAATTAAATATAACATTGCAACAAACGAAAACGCTTCGGCAAATAAAACTGAATAAATACTCAATGAGCATCATTAAAAAACAGTAGTGTTTAGTAAATTTACTATTAAGCTACAATTAAGTTACGATTTGGTTTGCCAAGTTTAACTGTTGTAGTTTTGATTAATCGCAAGAAAATCTTTTACGAAAAAGTCGGCTTCTCACCTAACTAAAAAGTAAAAGTTAACTTTCCTCATTTTTTACATCTGGATATTTTAAAATAAAATCAATACTCTAATGAAATATTCAAGGTTGTAAGAGAACAAAGCATATTATGGTTTAAATTCGTAAGAATTTTAGCACTTTGTGCGTAGAATAATGTTTATAGTTGGTAAATCTTTTCTTATTTAAAGAGTTTTTTGTGGATAAGAAATTTCTAATAAGAACAATATAAAAAGAAAAATTTAACCTTAAAACAAAATAAATATATAAATAAATACAAAAATTTGTGCTCTTTTTGGGGAAATGAAGAGTAACAAATAAAGATGTGTTTCTTTTTAGTTTTTTCACCTTTTCCCTTTTTTTTTAAATTTAATGTCTCATTTTCATGATTTTTTTAAACTATGGAATATTGTAAAAGTAGGAAAGAGTAACGAAAAGAATGAAAAAGGGAAACAAATCTTAAAGTATTGTCTAATTATCTCTAAAAACAAAAGGTAAAACATACAATAAAATTTTAAAATGTATCAAAACAAAAAATGTGAAAGTATAGCTATGAGATGGGGGAAATATTTGTATATCGGCCTTTCTGTCCAATGTTCTGTCTTTCTGTGTTACCTAATATTTTCGAGAGAATAGTCCGATTTGTAGGGAAGAATAGCCTTTTTTGTCAGAAAGAGCTGATACAGGGTGATTTTTTTTTTTTAATTTTAGAAATTTTTATCTCAATTTTGAAGTTTTAAAAACTAAATGCTTTTGAGAATATTTGAATTGTATATAAATCCATTTTTAACATGCGCATCGGCTTTGTACAAGCTTTACTGAAGCAACAGTTCTTTACGTTGAACATGTACAAACAGAAACTTTTAATCTCATAATTTTCTGGACATTTTTTCAACAATTCAAAAATGTTGACACTGCCCTTTCAACACTTTACAGAGAAAATTAATGCCACTGAAATAATTTTTTAGTACCGAAAATTAGAGAAAATTACAGAAATTCTGAATACATTAAAAAAATTTTCGTTAAGTAAAATAAGATATTAATAAAAATCAAAACGCGGACTAAACATTAACGAAGGGATCAATTGATTAATTTGACAAATTCCAATTCATTTTATTAATCACGCAATCGAAATAAATGTAAAGGATTTTATTTCTTGTATAAATGATTATTCTGATGTGTTTTTTTTTTTTTTACTCTTAATATTATATATATGTATATACAGATAACAATACAAAATAAATTTCTTAGCAGAAAAGGATTTTAGTTCTATGTTTTCCTTTTCATTTCACTACTGATCTATTTGATGATTAATCGAGTTAAGTAATTTATATTCAGTGAGTTATACTTGGACGTGGAAAAAGCTTATTATGAACTTCGCGTTTTTAGTATTACACATCAAAAAAACATCTATGCTTTTGAGACCAGATGGGAAAAAATAGTGACGTTTCTCATACAAAACAGTTGCACTACTAGTGTCCGGTTCAATCAAGTTGTTCTTAAAAATTGTAAATCAGAGTGAGGTTCATTACCAGTTTCCGGTTTAATTAAGTTTAAAAATTTTAAATCAGAGGGCATTGCAATGCTTCTGTTTTGTGTTTTTGTTTATAAGTCAAACTTTAATGATTTTGGAATATTTTACAGTACGTGTTTTATTATTATTTTTTCTTTATTCCAAAGTTTAAGAAAATCACAAAAGAAACATGTGACATAGCTGAGTTTAGTATAGAAAGAAACGTTTATAACAAATCAGGTGTTCTGCCTCACTGGTGTTTTGATAATAAATGAGCTCATTACACGATATAATACATTAGTATAAAGCTGTGATTTAGGCTTGAAAACTATTCCAACTTGAATCTAAACGTATAAATATTTGATTGCATTTATGAATATGTATAGATGCTTTATTTTTATGTAAGTTAATTACCTTGTAATGAGTCCCTGCTTGAACCATGGAGCTAAGAAATTATACACAAATGTTTTCTCCAGCAAAGCGTTGCTACTTAACACCACCTAAAAAGAAATTGGCGGAATAAATATATGTTTCATACTGATAAAGATCAGGTTCTCATTATCCGTCCTAAATAACAACTTGAGAAGCATATACACATGAAAAATGAACACTATTTTTTGACATTTTAAAGCAATTTTGTAGCTGTATCAGAGTATTTAAGGCGCGAATTTACAAAGCGAATAAATAACTCTCAATGTGTGTTTCATCGTTTATGTTTCTTCCTTAATTTATCAGCTTTTATAACTTGTAATCAAGAATGTTTTATGCATGACAGCATTTCTTTTCAAACACTAATACACATACAAACACAAATTATGTAGGTGTTTTTCGACCAACGTTTAGTGAAATCAACAAAATTGGATATTTTTAGTGTAAAAACAAAGTTGTAAAACATAAAATATTATGAGAACTGAAATTACCACCTTTTTTTTTTGTTCTTACTGCTAGTTCTAGTTATCACAATAATTTATTTCAAATCACACCGAAGTTTGTAAACGCTTTATATCGTATGTTCCTCAAAATATACGTATTTCCTTAATTTCGTTAAATAATATGTCCCGATAACGCATTTACGTACATATTTGAAGCCGGCTCAGACATTTTAAAATGTATTTTGGAAAGAACAAATGGTTCAAGCACGTGCCCTACATTATTATCCACTGCTTTTAGTCAAGTGTTATTTCTTCTACTTACAAGTTCTCACATTATCAAAAATAAAATAATAAACTAAGTGATCTTTCTTCATTTCTGAATATGCTTGAACAAAGCAAGTTGGTAATTAAAACAAATTTGGAACATATCCATTTCAAGATTTTTGATAGCCATCATTTGCTTCAAATTATAAGCAACATTCAAGTGTCATTTAAAACTGATAGATTATATGTGATTTATTTTAATGCGATTAAAATGTCAAGCATCCAGCTGTCAGTAGTTCGTGGATAAATGACAGTGAAAAAGCTTCCGACTTCGTACCGTGGAAACGCTTCCTTTTTTTCCGACTATCAGATTTCAAGATTCTTTTGTAATGAGTTCTTGAAGGTAGTTTCTAAACAGGACAGGTTATGTCTTTGACTGTTGCAAATTTTGAGAAAGCTTGTGGTGTATTTTTTTTCTTTTTGCTAATTTTCATTGTTTAATAAGAGCTCGTGAAACCAGCGGTAAAAGTTGTAAAAATAATGTCCGTTTATTACTACTTTGTAGATCCAATGTAACGTTACTTTCATGATCGTTACATAGGATCGTTGATCATGATATTAAAAATAGGATGTACCCATACCACCTAGTCTCCAATGTATCTGTTTAGTATTGAATAACGTCGCTATGTAGGAACTCTATCGTTTAAATATGATATTGTTAAATAATGATGGCTAAGGTAGAACCGATTATTGAATTCGATAATGTTGAAAATCTTTTCTGAGTCTCCTTTTCAAAAGGTATCAAAAACTTAAATTTTCTTACAAAGCTTACATAAATTCAACAACAAATCTGTTATAAGAACTAAAGGCTGGCGTAAATAATATTCACCTAAACATATCGCTCATTCCATACATTAAATCAAAGTATACAAATTTGATGTTGTAGCATTTTCTGTTATTTATTTCACTTTGCAGTCAGATAAACTGTTACAAAAATGTATTTTATCTCTAATTATTGAATTAGTGAATAGACATGTTAACTTTCTTACTTCGACAGTTTCTGGTTTGAAGAAGAGGACGATAGGCTTAACACCAAACCAGAATCTCAGCAGTCGTGCTCTGTCATATATGTAGGCGATACCACACAGCGCTTGGAAAGATACTGAAAGCAAAATACGACAATGTCAGTTTGAATTGCTTTTCGCAATTGTTCAAAGTTCCCTTTGTTCTCAAAATATTGAATGTGGGGCTCATTAACTAAATAAATTAAATTAATTTAAAACGATATTTCACTTTAAATTAATTTAGGCTTTTATAGAGCTTAGGGAGTCCTTTGTTCAGTGCTTAAAAATGCTATAGAGACTTGCCTAAGTGTGGCATAGAAGGGAAGTAGTCGGTCCTCTAGAGTAAATTCAAATTTTCATAAAGTTGAATGGCCATGGATACATGTAGGAGAACATTAAAACAGAATTCAGTAAAATAATTCATAAAAAATTTTACATATTAAAATATTAATTATAAAATTAGTTCATTTATAATTTGATATTTATGAATAAAACTTGAAAGTGCGTATTTACCAAGTCCCCAAGTCTTAACTCATTCTTTACATAACTCATACCTACCCCGCTAGCTGCAGGAAAAAAAAAATGTGGCGGCACTGACAAATATTGGAATCGTGTAAAAGTGTTGTAGATACTTTAATTATTAGTTCATTTATTTACAAAAATCATCGTAACTGATAGAATATTTCTGCTCTAATTTAAGAGGACTTATGTGTGTAAAAACTTGGAGTTATTGTCGAAATGCAAATGGAAAAACGGTCAGTCTTCATTGTCTTCACCGTTATTTTCTAAGAAAAGGTTTATACTCTAAGTGAGCCAGGAACGTGAATTATTGTATTTCAACCCAGTACTTAGCGTTATTCATGATAGTACGTTATTGAGATTTTAAACAATTCACATTTTAAGCATGTATATAATTTTTGTACAAAGATTAGCACCTTGCGATTATGAGGAATTTAATTTCGCAAAAGAATAAACCTATTATTAACACCATGTTTTTTTTATTGAACTGTTCCAAATTAAAAAGTCCTTTCCTAAACCTCACACGAAGTTCGTCATTTTCGCTGTCATATAATATAAATGGGTAAGAGTGAAGCAAATTTACCCACTTATTCATTTATCATTTTCATCAACTCATTTCTCCGCTGACTTTCGAATTTCAATCAGAAAGTAGCATAAAATAGCATGTAACATAAAACATGTCATCAATCTTCTTTTCCACTTGAAAACAGTTCACTTCTTTGTGTTTTTTCGTTTTTACTACCAGCAAAATATGAATAAAACCTGAAATGTATTTATTCTACTTTTTTTTTTTTTTGTCTTTATTTCAGCTTTAGTGAATATTGGCTTATTTTGATATTAAATACTATTTATTTGGTAATACCGTACTATAAGTTTCATGTTGGATAAAGACTATACATGAAACAAATACATGAGTTTGTGTTTCGTTGTGTGGGTGAATTTGAAAACTTCAATTACACACCTTTTGACTAGTTCAGACATAACATAAAAAGCATTAGTCGCCCAAAAAGTAAATATTAGTACAATTTCTTAAATTAAAAAAAGGCTAATAGTATTTGCATAGTTTGACTGATAGACTATGGGAAAAATGCTACTTATCTATCTGTCTCTGCATTTCTTTTAAGTTTGAAGTCTTTTAAAATTCAAAATATTTTTCATAAAAACTATGCCAGAAAAAAAAAGTCATCATAAATCTGTTTATTCGTTTGTTTGTAGGATTGACAAATGTGAAGCAAGTGCGGCACAAAAATTCAGGCAAACAATTCATACAAAATTCGCTTTATTATTTATCTATTCTTTTTTAATTACGACTTTAAACACTCTCGTATAATTTCTGAAAAAAAAAAAAAAAAAAGTTTGATTTACATCATTGTAAATTTGAGAGAAAAATCCATTAGATGAAATTTATACCATTCGCAATCTCACATGAAAGGCAGTTTTATGTAAAACGTCTCCAATTTAAAGATATCGTTGTGGCTTAATTTCATCCGGAAAAGTACCAGCTATATAATTTTAGGTTTCTGAAAGCCAATCGGTCCAGTTCGATTCAACATTGTCCTGCCGTGCCATCAAGTGCCATTTTGGGAAATGAAATTTTATCCTTTTCCCACTCCCTTTTCAAAACGAAACCATAAAACACCCTATCATCCTCAAGATGACCCTCACATTTCCTCCTTCGTGGCCGTTTTCTCGGATCATTTTCATTAATCTTGATGTATCAAGTACCCGGAAACGATTTTCGGAAGTAGAATCGAAACACGATGTCTCGGGGCGAAAAGCCTTGAGCAGTGGTCGCCCGCTTGCTTATTATTCAGTCTGTGATTTGCTTTGGGCAAAGTGATATCATTTTTCTGTGGTCATAGTTGGTGTGGAGCATGGGGAAATGGAAAGAATACAACTCATAGTATTAAAATTTGTAATGTAAAAAACTTATATAATAATCTCTTTTCAACATTGCTTGAATTTTCAGAACTTGCATTGAATATACAGGGTTTATATAGTTAAAGTTACCCTGTTTAGACCATTAGATCTATGTAGAGCTCGTTCTAATAGCTGCATGGCATTGAAACTTAGTATATACGTATGAGCCATGGGAGAAGGATATTTACAATTAGTGAAATCGAATTCAAATTTCTACCACCAGGTTTGCATTTCTTGTTCTTCTGTCAGTTGCAATTTTCTTATCACAAAGTTGTTGCCATTGGAAGAGCAACTCATATTATAGAGCACGATATTGGAAACATGCTTCAAATGTGTAATTAAATTTAAAGAAAACTGCTATTTCAACAAATTCTGTGGTAAAGTGAAGTTTTTTGCTCGTACTTTGACTTCTCGTTCTTTAATACGCCCCTTTTTCCCCTGGTGAAAAAAAATTGAACTAATATTTTATGAGTCTAGTCTTCTTTTCCCCATGGTCCATTAAAACGTATATACCGAGTTTCAATGGTATGCGTCAATTAGAACGAGATCTATGGTGGTCTAAGCAAGGCATATTCAATTATAACCACCCTGTATCTTTAAAGTGAACAAAATAAAAAAATACACATATTAAACTTATTCTAAAAAATTGCATATTTTGTATTATAAAGAAAGATACCACTCGCGGGGTACAATAGTGCCACATCTCAAGGGAAATTGTGATGGAGTTAAGAAATGTCAAAGAGACGACACGAGTGCGTATTGATTATTACATTACATTAAAACCAATCACTGGTTATTACACTATATTACAACCAATTGCTTATTATTTGATCATATTAGAACCAATCACTTCTACGAATACAAATTGATCGCAACTAATAAATAAATATTAATCGTTTATATGAGCTAGCATGTTATGCATTATTTCATTACTTTACGTAATATTTTATTGCATGTGTTATGTGAGATAATGAATATATTCTTAAAAATTTTAAAGCATATGTGAGGCAAATTCAAAACTGATCCTGTATCAAGAAATTAAAAATGTTAAATTTATTCTTCAACGAAAAGCTTAATTTTCTAAGCGTTTAGTGAAACATTTGGATTAAAAAAAATTAGTTGATCGGTGGTAATGTCTCTGTCATAAAAGAGTAAACATCGATGTTAAGTGAGGAAAAAAACATTAATTGATAAAATAGTTAAAAGCAAATAAAACAGGCATCTTTAAATTTGTTTCCGTAAACAAAGTACTTCAATGGAACACTGTTTACGAGGTCGAAAAAAAGGGGTCGGTTACGGCTTGCGCAAGTGGTTACGATTCAAACATTTTTGTTTTCAAACGATTGCATAAATAAACACACCAAATTGGTTTTTATAAGCTCTTTAATTCTCATTCAAGCTGAAAATTAGAATTTCGAATGGAAGTTTAAAATAAACACTAATGCGTTCGTAGTTTAAAATATAGGAAATGAACGCCAAGACCAGAAAATGAAACGAGCCCAGTTTGTTATCTACAGCTTTTGTTTGTATTTCGTAGTTAATAGTAATTTATTTAGATCTTTTCAAAAACAATTTTTCTATCAAGATTAAAAGAGGAAAGAATTTACCTGAATAGAATAACTTTTAACAGTTTACATAAAAGTACCTCAATTGAATTTTAAAAAATAGGAAGCATTTATAAAATGATCTCCAAATGTAACCTGAAAGCTCAGATATTTTTTTTGGTGCCGAACCCCCTTCGCCTATTCTTTATAGATATGCGCGTAGTTCCTTTCGTTTATGGTTAGAGACAAAATAAATTGGAGGAAAAAGAAGTTGTATATGCAAAATAAAATTGCCATCCTAATATCCTCGAGTTTTGACTTCATTTGGTTTTTAGGGTTCTCCTGATAATGTTTGTCTCGCGTCACTAAGGTGTCAAGATTAAAATATATTTAACTAAAAAACTATAAAAATGTTTTATTAAAACGCTATTAAATTAACATTTATCGCTGAGTTAATTACAATGTATATTGTAAATCGTGCATATGTGTAAAGATTGGTCAGATATAAATGCTCTGACTTAGTTTTTAAGCTAGTTACTTATTAAGAAATGAATACTAAAATATAGCATAAATTAATTAAAATCGAAGGTAATAATATTTTTTTTAGAGAAAAATTATAGTTTAGTTTTGAAAAGGAGAGACATTTTAAAAAGAGATGTAGGTGAGGAAAGTGCAAATCATTATCCAAATATGAATAAATAGGACTTTTTATAAACAAAATGTCGGCGAAATTCGTGCTTAATCTTTTTTTAAATATATATTTTAAAGAATGAAGCTTAAATTTAGCTGAATTTCTTCCGAAGATTTAAAGCTTTAAATTTCAGAAATTGGATGAACTGGAATTTTGAAAACTAAATTCATTACCGAAAGGGAATTAAGAATTCAAAGCAATTTTCTGTAATAAAAAAGTTGTTAAGATCCGTTTCTAACATAAGTTTAATTTTAAAATAGAAACATAAAAAAAGCAAAAAAAAAATTTATTTTGTATATATATATATCAATATATATATACAGAGAGAGAGAGAAATTAAAATAGACAAAGATGTGTACCGAAGAAATTTGTTGTGTATAAAATGCGAATGAATCCTTTGTTTGTAAATAGAAAATTAACTGCAACTTTAATTGACTGGATAATTTTAAAATACTGTGTTTAGTAAGAGTTGTTTTGGGCATACATATGTCTTTCTGAAACATTCATAAGGAATATATTTTATGTTTATCTGTGTAAAGAACTTTTATTTCCCGCGGGGTACGTTACCCGTAACCATTCCCTACAAGAAAAAAACACTAACTTGGTTGTTTTTTCTTGCATAGAACAAATGGGCTTTCATAGAACAAAATTTGTCAATCGTTTGTTTGCTTCAACCTATACTTGGAGCTGTTAGGAGTGGTTTAAAGGCAGAGATCTTTAAAAAATATTGGTAAAGAGTATTCAAAAATAAAATGTCTGTATCTATAGGATATACAAAAATGTGTTTAAGCATAAGCTCGCCATTTAAACATGTATTTTAGTTTACAGATAGCTCATTCTTCAGTACATAGAAATATAATTAGGATGGCAAGATAGAGAAATATATCCTTTCCTCATTGGTCCCTTTCTGCTCATAAAAGAATGCATTCACTACAACTTCAGAAACACGTGTCGAAAATTTTGATGCAAGCGCATGTGCCTCAATGTATTCTTAACTACAAAACTGAATTTTTACAAATTGATAGTTAAAAGTTCAGAGTTCTTGAGGTATGCCGGAAGAAGCGCGAAAGTCGAACTGCGAAAACATTAGTCATTTCCATAACCTTTTTAATTCTCCGTTTAAGTAAAAGCTATAAACTATTTGGCACTCTGGCATAAAAAAAAGTGCTCGTGAAACACAAAGAACAACTCAACATGAAAAAGACATTAAAAATGGCCAAAGTGCTTCGTGAGTCATAAATCTAAAGATAAGCGGAAGTCTAGAACAGCGGTCAAGAAAGGATTAAATACGTTTTCCGTAGAATGTAATACGGAAAATTGTATAAAAAGCAGCTTAAAGAACAAGGCTGAAAAAGCTTCTATTTTTAAATCCATGTTTAATTTTTCTGTTCGAAATGCGTATGTCTTGAAAGCAGATGATTTGTAAATATGTAAAGACAAGAGCCTTTGTGGCTCTAAGCTTAATCGACGCAATAATGTACTTTAAAAAAAGTGCACTTTCCTTAAATATGTTTACGAAAATAATTATGAGTGTTGATTTTTTAATTAAAAGAAATAATCGCCATTGGATTTTTTTTTCATTTGCAAGATTCCCGTCCCCCCTAGTTTACTGGAGTGCCTTTTTATTAGTTGCGTTTGCGTTTTCTTTAATTGCTCATTTTACTTTTTATATATTACTATTATTGAGGTTTTTCCCTCTTTTTTTAATCGTCAATCCAGGGGTGCACTGATGGTGAGGGACGAACGAGATCGACCCACCCCCTCTGAAGGCATCGTATGTCCAGTAAATATCCGGTCCCCGTTATTTCTTTAATATCGGTAATACGATTCGGTCACTTCCCAAAGGATCCAGTTATGGGGCATATCAATATGCACCTCCGGTAAATTTTACTTATTCAATTGAAAACTTGTTTTTCTTCTTTTTTAGCCTACTTTCCCGTAAAAGTAAAAAAAAATAATAATAAAGCATGAAAGAAGGCTTAATGTATCGTGAAAATATCGTTAAAAATCAAGAAAAGTCAAAAATAAGTGAAGTAATTAAATAAAGATTGAAAAATAAAAAATTTGAAGGTAGGGTATTGAGATGGGGAAAAAGTGTGTCTGTCGGTCTGTCCCCCCCTAATAACTTTTGAACGAATTGTCCGATTGGAAAAATTCTTTTTGCATTCGAAAGATCTCGGCGAGGACATCTCATTTCTATATTTTATTTTTTTTTTGATTTGAACAATTTTTTGTTCAATTTTGAACAGTTCAAAAAGTTTTAACATTAGCGCCTATGGACAAAATTGAAGCAAATTCTGTAAACTCTGGGCACAAGAGCCAAGTTCCTATTGCAAGCTTATTGAAAGGAGTTCTCGGCGTGAAATATTGATTTGAACAGTTTTTGTTCATTTTTGAACAGTTCAAAAAATTAACACAGAGCTTACGGGGAAATTTCAACCCTATATAAATCCTGATCTAACGGACCGATTTGTTTGGAACAAACTTTATCGGAAAGCTCTTATAACGTAGAACATGTAGAAATAGAAAGTTTATCCAGAACTTACGAGCCTATTTTGCTATGAAATTTTTTGATCGGGATTTTCAAGGATATTTCTCAGTGACTCAATGAGTGAAATAATGAATGAATGAATAAATGAAAGAGTGAAAGAATAAATCAATGAATAAATGAATGAGGAAAAGAATGAATGAATAAATTATTGAATAAATGAAAATATAAATAAATGAGTGAATAAATACATGAATGCGTAAATGAATGAATAAACACTTGAATGAGGTAACGAATGAATGAATAAATGCATGGCTGAATAAATGAAAGAATGAATGAGTGAGTGAATGAATACGTATTATCCGTTGAAAAAGGTATATTTTCAATAATTAGAACTAAAGATAAATAAGAAAGAGAGAGAAAGAGATAGCTAGATTATAAATTTGAATTTGGTGTATACGGGAAAGTAGGTTTGTATAGTTCTAGACGGAACTTCTTGTTATTTAATTAATTAGCATATTTCGGTGAAATTATTCGGTTTCATATTTTTGCTTTGAAGCGGGATCTTATAAAAAATAAATATTATAAGAAATATTTTTCTTTACTAAAAGCATGAGAGCAATATTTGAATAACATAAATTAAAGAAACACATCCAATCTGGATCAGGCAGGCCAGGGAAATCACACTGCGCTGCCATTTAATCTGATTTATTGCACACTCTCAGTTTCGAGGATTTTTCAATCGTCAAAAACATTTCGCCATTTACAACGATCCTTTCCCCGCGAGATCACGTGACTTAAAATAGTTACTACACAAATTTTGTCAATTTGACGAAAGGTTTACTCGGCGAATTTTTCACGAAGCCATTTCATCAAATACGACGAAAGTTTCGTGAGACTTGAGCATGCGTTTCTGAGAGTGCAGCCTTTCAAATTCTCTGTATTGTTTGTTTGTTTTTTAAATTTTAGTCATTGATGTTACATTAAAACCGTCCATGAATTATTGTTGTCCAACTTTGAATCATAAATTGAAAAAGAAGGTTGAAGCAAGAAACCAGTTAAAGTTTTAATTATCACATGTAAAATCCAAGAACGGCGAAAATATTTTCAAGCAAAAACAGATTTTCAAAGTGAAACTGTGTTCTCCTTCCGTTTTTCAGCGTGTGACCTTGCGGATCGAAGTGTTTCCGTGTCCAAATCCATTTGAAAGATCGGTCTGACCGACATTGTGAACTTCCTCCATTCTCTTAAATCCTTTAACTCGACCGCCGCTCTTATTAACGTCGTATTTATGTTTAATGCATGCACGGGAGGTTTTCTACCTTTGTGTGTGGAACTTACGCCTGAAAACAAGTTCTTGTTCAAGCACACCTGCTTCGGGGAACAGTTTTATATTTTTTCGAAATAAGGTTAATTGAGGAATTTGAAGATGAAAGTCTGGGCAATTTCTAAAAGTTGTTTAAAAGACAAATATAATAGGATTTTATGTAGCTTATTCGTTACGTAATATGTGGATTCGACGTCCATTTGTGTTCCCACTTCGCATATTGCCGTTGATCTAGTGATAAGCGTACCGATTATTTTTTGTCATTCTAACACTTGAACTAAGTGATGCACACACTCTAAGTAAATACAAAGGCTTTGGAGAACCCTTTGAGCTTACAGTTTTCTTGAAGCAACCTCTTGACCAAAGAGCAGAAAAAATAGGTCATTAAAGCTTGATCCTACTCAAAATTAAAAAATTATGATTTCCTCTTCATTTTTTTTAATCACAATAAAAACACCTTCATAATGCAGTGAATGGTAAGTGGTTGTAAAATGTAAACTGCAAATAAATTATAAGGGTTACAATGTTATGATATAAACGCAAAATAACTTTCTTGTACGCTTGTGCATGACTGGTTTTTAACAAACAGAACGAGGTTGTTTGCTCCAACGACTCCACTGTGTGCTCCGAGTAGTTTTAATAGGAATCATATGTTTTATCATCTTTATTTATTAAATCCTTTAATTTAAATTTAGGTTAGTTTTTTAAAAAGTTAATTATATATACATGTATATATTTATAAAATCATCTTTCGTTCTGTGTTGTTGTTTAGTAAAGACTTATGTTAATACGGAAGAAGTCATTTTGAAAAAAAAAATAATGTAGTTATTTAAAAAAAAAAAAAAAAGAGCAGGAACATCGGAGATCAACAAATTTGTATGCTCCAACTTCGTTCCTACTCTAAGTAAAAATTTCTCTGCTCCGAAGTCAACACCAGATCTCTGTTTTTAAGGACTTACGCAAATAATATTTTACGGAAAATCTAGAAATATAGCCTACATCTATAATACTTTTAAAAACATAACTTTGGAAGTCAACAGAAATTTAAACTGCCAGAAAACAATTGAATTATTTAATTTCAAATAAAAATTTACAGTGAAAAATGAATTTTCTAGGCATGCAAAACGTTTTACAAGAAACAAAAACAGCCTCTTCATTCACAAAGCCAGTAACCAATGAATACGTTATTGGCGAAGTTAACCTGTTTTCCGCACCCTTATTATTGAGATAATTAAAAATTGAGATAAATGTAGCAAATGAAAGCGTTTAGTCCTTTGCCCATCGGAAGACTTCTTGTCAGAGCCACAAAATACGACATGAATTACTTCGAATGACATTAATAGTATTTTAGCTTTCTAATGATGCACATTTAGATAAAAGGTAAAAAGAAAAATATGTGTTAGTTAAACTTCAGCATTTATTTCTCATCTTGAGAAACAAAATGCCAATGTCACATGACTCTTTTTTTTTTTTTTCAAATCTGCACAGAATAAATTGTTTCCCGTATAATTAAAAATTCTTATGTTGTATGCAAAGTTGAACGCACAAAGAATAAAATTGTGTAGTGTTCTAATTGCGGAAATACCAATGCAGGTACAACAATAATCAATCAAACTCCAACAATATATCGTTGGCATTAAAAAAAAAACATTTAATAGGATAAATGTCAAAAGTATTCCAAACAAAAACCGATACAATCACTAGATTAATGCAACACATTAGGAAAGCTGATTTCCCAGAAAAGCTAGGAGCAATTCCACTTCACTATTTCTTTACCGGATAATGGCATCGAGCTTGTTAATCGGTATTATCAGTCATCTAAATGCAAGTGACGAAGATCGATGTTTAATGAAGAAGATTAGAACACTGGACTTCCCGCTTCGTGTGGTGTTTCTTCACTTCCGTTCATTAGTTTTGTTTGCTGTCACTGAGAAGGGAGGAGTAGTAGTAAAGTCATTGTTCATGTTTAACTGGTTGGAAGCTCTTTTGTAAATTTCCTTGTCGAAAAATTCAATCCCTGCCAAATATTTTCGCACAGCTCAAATAATGATATTCAATCAAAACAATTAACTGTAGATCTTTTTAAAGGGAAATAGAGCACATTAAAAAGATTAAAGAATTGTACAGGGAAAATGTCATGGATAAACGGTGGCAGAAATACAAAATTTATACAGACAAGTAGTTTCAAAGCGTTTATTGGACATATTATTAGCAGGATCCTGCTAATAGAGTGCTAGAGGAATATTTTGTATAATTTTACAATAAATGCTCGAAGTTTCCATAATGACGGGAGTGGCACACATATCTGCCTCAGTACACAAGTAAACAACGCCACCGACTTTTACTTCCAATGACATCTCATTCTTTTTCATTCGATGTCTATTCTAGAGACTCTCTTTCTCAAATCAGTAAGCCATCTAATCATTAATTGTCTTACTTAAATTTTGATATACCCTCAGAATGTGTATAAGACACCTTGAAATGCGATTTACTACTTTCTTTTGCTCTTTCATAAAGTGAAAAGTGTCAACCCTTACGAAGTTGTATACGAGCTTAGTCAAAACATATACTTTATAAGCTTTAACCCCTTTGGTTTAAATTTTACGATAACTCATGGAACTTTTAATGTCAGTTATTTAATGTTAAAATTAACTTTCATGGACAGCTTAGACCTTATACAAACCAAATGGAATGTAAATCAACCCTTATTCCTTTCTTTTCCCTTTAGAAACTATGCTTTAATTGTAGTTGTATTTAATGCACGTCTCGCAGTTTAACTTCTGAGTTTACTCAACTAAGCTTTGAATGTTTCAAAGAAATAATGAGCTGGATTGTGACATACATTTTTAAAAAGCTAACATTAAAATCATTAAAGAACAATACTAAACCAATGAAGAGAGACATATTGCAAACACATTCACGAACTACGTTTAGTTTTAAAACTTGCACATGCAATCTGTAAATTTCTCAAATGCATTTCCAATATTGCTACTTTAACAGCATCATTAAATTTACCGCTTCAATGGCGGGAAGTTCACAATAACCCCGCATGCGATTACGTGGTTTCAAGCTTCAGTGCGGACGAATTCTACTCGTAAAAGACGATGTAGCCGAGTTGAAATATGAAGTTGTCTCAGTAATCGTAACAGCTCTTTGAAATTCCTGCTTTCATGATTGAAAAATGAGATATTATTGCTATTACGTTCGTAACGCCTTGATATTTACCAAGAACACAGACTCTAAAACGGTAATTTTTTTTAAATTGCAAAGTCAAACTATTTTTTTTAAATTGAATTGCTTCTAATGTTGCCATATAAGCTGTTTATTTTGAAAAATGGAGGCATCTTTTTTTTTTTTTTTCAAAAACTGACTTGCCACACTTTTAAAATAAATGCCTCTTTTGTTGAATAGATTTCTCGAGGCATATCCGAATCCGCTATAACTTACATATATGCCGTCGTCACTTAGAAGTTAGACCCCCTATATAGATAACTCGGCGCATCCGCCATTTTGGATCCGAGTGCGCGTTCTGCACGGTTGTCCTTTTTTGGCATGAATCGCCTTTTGACGATGTTTCATTTTCTAGCATTTAAACTGTGTCTTGTTTGACGAGATTTGGTAACCAGAGGCGTAGCTAGGTGGGGGCAAGGAGGGACAGCTGACCCCGGGCGCAGCCGTCAAGGGGCGCCAAATTAATATTAATTACTTTTATTTTTAAATGCGAAAAGAAAACTATTTGAGCTGAAGAGGTGTGTATATGTTCGACAAAAAAGTGGGAGTACCGCAAATCATATCGGGAATGACCAATGTAGCACACGAGTGCGTGAGAAATCAGAGAAATAATTTTGCGAAACCTAAGTGTCTCCATTTTTCCCTTAGAAGTGAATGGTCTCTAATAAAAATGAAAGTTAAAAGGGCTGCTTTTTAGAGCTATTTATCATTTACGAAGTATAAAAGTTTTTAAATTCCCTTTAGGGGCGCCCCTATAGGCCCCCAGGGGTACAGTGGGGCGCAAAATCTTCAGTTGTCCCCGGCCGCTGAAAGCCCTAGCTACGCCTCTGTTGGTAACTTCACATAATGCATTTGCCCTGGTAGCTTTTAGATAAAGAAAAATCCGATCCAAAATGTCTATATTGTGACCTGACGTGGCATTGAATATTCGAAACTTTCTGAAACTGCCTGAAGTTTAGAATCAAACATTACACATTTCAATAACTTCGAGTATAAAACTGGATATTTTCGGCAATTTTTCGAAGAAAGAAAGGAGTGTTATAGTCCGTAAAACACAGTATGTATTTTGTTAAAAAAAGTATATGCAGCCTCAATAATTTTAAATACCTAGTTTTTTACCAGTACTCATTGTCGTAGTCGTATTACGTTGTAAGTGAGAGCGAGAGTTTTTCTTTTTTTTTTGAAAGAAAGTACAACAGAACTTATTCAATTTATACAAAGACTTCACGAACGCCATTTTAATCAAGAAAAACAGCTTGAATAGTATTTGGGAAATGTTTTTGGGATAAATGAAACGCACTCGAAGAAATAAGCTTAATTGCCATTTTGAACCGGAGCTACTTCATCGTAAATATTTCTCTTTCCGTCACTTTGCTGCCCAAACAAGTTTTCCGAAAAGCCGTGTAAAGAAGGGAAATGTTTTCTGAATGAAAGAAGAAAAGAATTTAACAAGATTTAGCGTCCTTCAGCAGACCACAGGATGTCTTTAGAAGAAATATGTTATTTAGAAGATGTATTCAACAATTTTGACAGCAGACGAATAGTAATTGCTATAGTATAACTTCAAAATAAGCTTTGATAAGGGTAATGAATTATGCCACTTTTCCTACAGTAGTATAACTGCGAGCATAAGTTCACAAGTAAAGCTTTTTTTTTTCATTTGAAGAACACTTGATTCCATTAAATCGGAGAAATTGGCTATGATAAGTAACTCAAGAAATTGCATTTTTTTACTCTCTGCTAGAGGTAAACACACACATAATACATATAAGTTTAGTGGAACCCCGCCCTTCGTCCGCCTCTCTATTCGTACAACTCGTTATTCGTCCAACTTGTTAAAGAAAATTCAACTCGCCATTCGTACGCTTGCCCTGCGATTCGGACGGCACCAGGGGCCAGGTTTGTAAGTTTGGCTTTTTTAAGAAAAAAATCGAGAAATTATGTTCTTTTTGAACTCGTCTGGAAACAATTTGTTTGGCGTTTTGGATTTTTTTAAATTTTAATACTTTTTGAGATTTTACTGACCATTTTTTCTAAGGGGGCAGCAAGATTAAGTGATTGAAGAATTTTCTTCTTCATAGGAGGAAAGTAGTAAGGAAAGCACTCTTTGCATAAATTAAAGAGCTGTGTTACCCCTGCGAGAAAACACAGAGAGTGGTGTAAAAATGGCCTCACAACACTGCTTTGGTCAACAGCATTAACTTGTTCAACGACAATGTTATTGACCATTTTAGAAATATTCTGAGCAATCGTCAAAGGCAGACAATATTGAACAGGTTTTTACAGAAATAAACCTTCTTCTAGTGCAAAAAGACAGAGAAAAGAAAAAACAGCAAAAAGGGAGAAAACACCTGAATTGATGTTACCTGATGTTTTTATGGAAGGTGACTTCTCTTCTAAATAGTAGCATCAACATTTCTCTTCCTCCTCTCAACATTCCACTTATGCCATCAGCTCACCTCAGTACAATCAAAGTACAGTTAAATTATTATTTATGTATAATTTCATGTACAGTACTGTACATTTGGTTTTCATAAGTTTAAATGAGCAACCATCTGTGGGTTTGGAACGGAAAAATCCAATTTTGTATGTTATGTGAAAAAAAAATTCGCCATTCGCACAAATCACCATTCGAACTGCCTCTTGGAGCGAATTGTTTACGAATAGCGAGGTTCCACTGTATGTGTACGGCCCGATTAATACGGAATCACAACTCTAAGGCGCAACTTTAGAGTAAGCTTTAATTCCATTTGAACCCTAAAATGTCTGTTTAAAAAAATGATTTTTTTAGCTTTTATTTCCTGTTCGAATCATCAGGGTGGGGGACAATCTTTTTATCTCCTTCATGGCAGGGCGTACCACCAGTGGCTCAAGCTCGTTTCTCTCATCGCGGCTTGTACCACTGACGGGTCACACTTAAGCCTCCTATTAAATTGGTGTGTCTGGGTTGAACCCTTCAATGCTCCAACTGACGTTGAAGAAAAAGCAACCAGAAAAAATCGCCATAAAGATGAAACGTAAGTTTCACAAGTGAAATTTTTATTGTCATTTGATTTTTAGTTCTATTTCATTTTTATTTTAATTTCACTTGACGAAAAATCGGACCGTCGTCAGCGTCGACTTGAGCGAGTTAATTTAATTATAGTTAATGGTTAAAAAGCCGTATGGGAACAATGAAAAAATTTTCAAATAATTAAGTCAAATAGTTTAAATTATTGACAAATGTTGTAAAAATTCTGCTAAATAATAAGCTTCTCTTCTTAACTAAAATGCATAAAGTAAGGCATTCTTAAGCGCACAAAAAGTGAGCGAAATGAACTTGCAGCAAATAGAGAAAAATCAAATCTATTTTCATTTTAAATCAGCACTGGAACTGATATCTACAAATAAAACTGCTTTAATGGTTTCTTCAGCGAGTATTTTTTGGCAACAGGCATTAGAGTTTAATTTTATTCACATCTATTTTAGAAGAATAAACGAGATTTGTTGGCAAAGGTAACATTTGCATTTAAGGGTTCATTTACTATTTTAGTGCATCAAAAGCGTTATGCTTTTTAAAAATACTGAAACAAAAAGTGCAGTCGCACGATAAATGTTGTCGGATTGCAAGAAAACTATTTAATTTCTCTCTGTAGTTAAAGGTTGATCACGTCCAGATTTTAAAAAAAAGTATTCTCTTACGTTTTTTTAAAGTCTATTCTTGTTAAAATATCTCCAGACATAACGACGCTCCAGACGCACATAACCCAAAGGAATACTCCGGCTGGATGGGTGAATCAGACAAGTAAAACCCTAATGCTCTAAAATTCAGAAAGAACAAAATTCAAAATTGCCGAAGTCTGGAGGATTCCGGATTTATAGAGCTTCAAGTGCATTAAATACAGTTGATTAAACACAGTTAATAAAAAAAGTGTTCGCACTTGTACTAAGTGAAGTTTGCATATACAGCAAAAGGTACAGTGGCCTTTGCTGGATGACCTTAAAGACAGTTGGCTACAAATGAACCAACAGCATGTTTCATTACTTGCTCATCTGACGTTAAAGAATGCTGTCATCGAATTTGATTTCCTCGAAGATAGTTCGAAATGTTCCATTTCACCCCACGAGGAAGACAGTGGAACGTCGTGACTGCGGTCGTGCCGCGGCCCACATCGCGAGTATGAAAATCGAAAGCGAAAGTTTCGATTTCGTCATTTGGTTCCGAGGGTTTTCCAAGCCGAGGTAGAAAAAAGGGTGGTAGATTTGTCGGTTACAGCTGATCGCTCACACGTTGGTGAAACGATTCTCCTCAAAGGAAAAAAAATGTCGAAAGCGGTATTTTTAAAGAGACTTTCATAACATACAGGAGGCATCCATAATCGAATTCATAACCGCATTAGGAGTAGTTAATCCATTTAACACCCAATAGCAGCATGATCTAAGAACCTAAATAAATGTTAAAGGAGGCATGATTTTCTTTATTTTATATCTATATGAAAAACATATTATTAAATTTATGTCTATATTAAAAATATGAGTAACATTTTGATAAAGCCTTTTTTGTTTTACAAAAATTTCATTTCTATCAAGTGTTACTTTTAAGCTAATTATAAAATGTGTTTGCACAGAAAAAGCAAGGGCACTATTCCGATTCATAAATCTTCCTTACATTAAACTATTCAACTTTTTGAACAGAGGGCATAATACAACTAACAAAATATTTCGAGTAAACTTCACATGTGTACAATGAGAATGCTTGCATAGTTCTTCCGCAATTTGTTACCTCAGGCTTGCGGACCTCTTTTATTTCGCACTAGCAAAATGATTTGGCTGTGTATTCACCCAAAAACCCGTTTAAAAAAAATTTGAACAAAAAACTAATTTACATAAAAAAAACTACCTTTTGTCTTTCTCTGGTGCATTAGTCTGCACGATCTGCTATAGATGCATCACCAGTTAGTGCATGACTAAATTACTTCTGTAGTTCCGTGTCCATCACACAATATGGGTTCAGGTATATCAAATGTAGATACCCCAAACGAAGCATTATATATTTAATGCGTTATATTTTAAATTTTGGCCCAAACAACCATGAAAGAAAACAGATTTAAGTCAATCTCGCTTTTCCTTTTTTTTTTTTGGTTCTTCTCTCCTAAAAAGACAGGAACTGAAATAATTGAATTAAATGGAACTGAAAAGACAAAACAATAGATTTAGAGTTGAAAATTAATTTAATGATACCTGTTTAAAAACTGTTCCTTTCATTTTATCCAGTTTAATTTCAGTGAAAATGGCAGTTAGCTCAAATTTCTCAGTCTTAAAATGGCTGCCATTTTCATTAACTTGCTTGTTTGTGTTTTACGTGGGGAAAGAAAGTCAACGATATTTTACAAATACAACTTTTACAATCGAACTGAATTTTGTCTGCTTTCTCTTCAATCTCATTTCCCTTTTAAGAAAAATACTTGAAGCCTACGTTCCAAAAGTTACCAAAAAAAAAAACCCCTGTAAACTGTCAGCGAAACGAGAATGTTTCGAAACATGGAAACTCTTTTCCGTCTGAAATTTTACCCGACCTAGATTTTAAAGGGCGTGCTCATCTGGAGGGCAATTAGATTCCAGCATTTGTTCTTTTCCACGTCAAGTCCATTTAGCACTTTTTGAGCTTTGCCATAGGAAGTTATTACGCAAGTTCGGTGTATGCATTGTGATAACATTTCGAAATGGGATGCTTATTCTCTTCGAAGTTTTATGAGAGGCATCTGTTAGGGGTGCTTTATCGTAGTAGTCTTTACTATTCGAAAGGCACGACTTTTTTTAAGCTAAGACCTGTTGTAGTTATTTTTTCACCGATATGAAATATCAAAAAGAAAGCATAAAAAATAATGAAGGAAATTTTTTAACAGAATTTTTTTTTTTTAAATGCTTTATTTAAAAAGCTGTCATGCAGTTCAAATAATAAAAATGGTTTTCTTTTTAAAATCTAGTGCCGAAAAGCAATAAAATTGTTTTGTTCTTGGATTGTTTTCTGAAACTAAAAATTGAGAAATAGTCAATTCATTTATTAGAAACATTCTAAACTATTTTCTATATCGATTAAAACACGATAAACGGGTAAAAGAAAATAATGATTTTAAAACCCAGTTGCAAATAAATAAATAAAATAAGAAACAAAAATGAAGGGATTCAGTAACGAGCGATAAAAAGGTTTTTAAATTCATCGGTATAAATGAATATAAAAAAATCAACATATATGGTTTTCAAATAAAACACTTTTTTGGGAGACAAAACAGTTAAATCCTTTACCTATACAGCAGTTTTTATAATCAAAATTATTACCACACAAAAATGAATATAGAATTTTTAAAAAATAACATATTAAGAAATTGCACATATTATGATGACATCTAGTAGGATAAAATATTTCAGACATCTCGAATAACTTTAAACAAGCAATAAACAAGAAAAATAAATGCATATTTTTTAAATGTAATTTAATTCACGTTAATTTTAACGCCATATACTAAACATCATTGGATGAAAACAAGAAAGCTTTGCTGGTAAAAATCAAAATTTTAAAATTCGCATTTTTATAATGATGTTTTTTGTTTTTATGATAATTTTAGTAATGAAAGCCGGTTCCGAAAAAATATTCTTATGGCTAAATTCTTAATATAATTGGTGTTCGAATATTGTGCCAGCGAAGTGCGCTTTGGCAGATCTGCTGATTTCGGTTTGACCTACTTTTTTGAGCCGATACGGTTACGATCTATAAAAAAGTTCATGAGTACAATGAACAATAAATGGTTTGAGCTCTCCGGAAGTGGTGAAGGGGCTTCACTCTAGCTTTAAAATATGTATTTGCTGTAGTTACTTAACAATATAGGCTTATTTAAGCCAATTATTCACCTTTTGGCGTTTAAAACTTTAAACATTTTTCATATAAATTTCCTGAAGGATAGAAATTTACTCATTATCGGTATTTTTAATATCTCTTAACGTCTAACGGAAGTTCATCCAATTTAAGTTTCCTTTCCCCCCCCCCCCCCCCACTTCATTTCTGTTAAATACTTAGCAAAGGGTTCTATCATCTTTAACACAACCATTTTTCTTGTTTCCCGAAGATATCGTTTGCATCTCATGAAACAATTAATCTTGTCAATGCTAACACGTTGAGCGTCTTAGTCACCTGTTCGATAGTTTTGTTCCATTTCAGATCCAAACACTCATCGGTTTCGTTCTAGAATCGCAGTTCTTTTCATTTCATTCTTTAGGAATGTTTCCACGCTAGAACCTGGGAATCTTGGCTACTCACGTGCTTTTACTTCCGACTTTATAATGAGGGAAGACAGACTGCTGCGCGTGCCAGTTTTCTAAATAGGGGAAAACACCCCTTGCAGCAGATTGCGCGATTTGCCACAACTTCACCAATTCTTTCACATCACGTACCAGCTTTTCCGGTAAAGATATGTTAAAATTTAACCTTTTAATTGACGCGAGTCAAATAATTACCATTCATATTCGAACTGAGCTAAATAATTCCTTTCCACTAACTCCACCTGTACCCGGGTCATTCTACAGAAAACCTGCAATTTGACTACATAAATTTTCAAATTAAAAAAATCAAGATAAATTCTTCAAAAAAATCTGAAGGTTGACTTATGATATGTATATATCTATAACATCTGTCGCACAGATCAACTCCGTTTTGATTTTGTGAAAAAAAAAATAAGAAGAATTTAGCAGTCCACAGAAGTGATATCGCTGAAAACATAATTTCTGATGGGAAAAAAAGAAAAAGACAGCGAGTTTATGCAAAAAAATTTTGGTATTTAATAATCAGACAAAATTTATTGACATATACTAGTAATCCAGTTGTTCTATGACATAAAAAGAAAGTGTAAATAAAATAAAAAATATCGACAAAACAAATTTTGTAACAGATTAAGCTACACTACTAACTACGGAAATTTATTCTAAGTTTGGGAATGGTGTTAAATCATCCTCAAATGTATAACAACCTCTTCTGTTCCTGGTTGGAAACTTTAAAATAATAATTACGTTTTTCCTATCAACAACTCCTATATAATGCTATTAACAACTCTTATTTTATAATGCTTCCTAAAATTTTTCTTTCTTTCAAAGCAGACAATCACATATTTATTTTCCAATGCTTCAAGTTCATCTAAATTGGAGCTGTTATGATCATCATCAAAATGAACAGGAATTTGAGAAATGAACACACTTTTCTTCAGGTTTGCACGTTATACAGCTCAGACGTCTAGCATCTAGAAAGTGCTTGTTTTTCTTTGACCAAGTAATCTGATGTATTTTCATTGTACCTTTAAATGTTACGATATTTATTTTTTCTAAAATCTCATCTATTTTCTTCATTTCTACATCAGCATTTTTAGACTTGCTCCTGTTTCTTTTGCAATAAATACTCTCAAGAGATAAAACATTTTTTTATTTCGATATTGAGTGCTTGGCCCATTACTTAGTATCTGTAGTGTTTCTAGTTCAAGTTCTTGAAAAATTGGTTTCAGATGAATACATATAGCTGCCGAATCATGGGTAAATTTTCTGAGACAGAAGGGATGTCCACAGAAGTGATGAAAATTTCTGATTTATTGAATAATTATATTAGGGTTAATTCTATGAGTTTGTGCCATTTATAACTTTTAGAACATCATATTTTGTTTAATATGGCACGTTGAATGAAAAATATAATTGTAATTTGTTACTTTAAAAAAGGTCACAGAGGTGATGACATAAGCAGAACAGATTACGAATGAACATAAATACTAAATTTTTACCCAAAAGATTTCAAACTTATTCAAAGCAACTTGCTTGCATTTCCAACATGGCTACTTCTTCTTTTATTTGCCACTACAAAAGGATAAGTACCGCCATCTAGAGAGTTGTTTTTTAAATGTTTTAAATGTCCACAGAAGTGATGCAAAACCTTGTGACAAGCTTCCTTTTTGAAAAATATTCAATGTGACCCAATAAATAGGGCAAACAATTCGTATGTAATGTGAAATTAACACATTTTCTAATGAAAATGCACATACTTAATCTACGTATGTGGTATAATACATCAGCTACAACTATTGAAATAGTGCAACTCTGGCTTGTGACAGTCCACAGAAGTGACATATCACCTTCTGTGGATAGATTTTTTTACTATTTATTTTTTCTAGTTTCTAAAATTTTTCAATTATAACTCAGAAAACATTGCTTATTTTTTAAATTTAACATGTAAAAATACAATGTTAATAATAATTTTCATTTTATTGTTTTGTGACTTAAAATGCAGGTTTTCTGTAGAATCACTCACCCTCTGAAAGATAAGACATGTTTGGTGTTTCTTTTGAGATTTCGCTGTGTTTCTTTTAACCTGTTTCAGGCCAAAATCTGCCACATTTCTGATTGTTTAAGATTAAAGATACATTTTAAGTCGCACACCAGTTTCTTGTATTCACGTTTTCAAAATTTACGCTGTTTTTATTTTCCTCCGAGGTGATAATGCATATTTGTTTTCTGAGAAACAAATATAATTATTTTATCTTCCATATGAAATAAATATTTCTGCATATATGATTCAAATTTAAGTTGCAATAGCCCTAAACCCTTAAGACTTCGCGCCGTGAGTCTGAGGTTATTTTCTTTCTAACAATCATAAGCAATGAAAGTTTTATACATTGTACCACTGACAAATATCTTTAAAAAGTTCAGCAATCCTCACAAGCGATTTTCAGGAATTATTTTTTGTCACGATTTTTAAAACTTAATGATCTTGCCCATTTCAACGTCATAAAAAAAGACAAGAAAAGGGGGAAAAAAGCTAATTAGCATTACACATTCACTTGCCCGAAATGTTTGACAAATTTGAGCACTTTTTTGTATTTGCTGAATTCGTTTTTAAGAATTTAATTAAATATTTTTTTTTATTGAATTCAAGGTCTACCAAATCAAGTATTTACTTCTCAAGTATGCTGCTCCGGAAGAACCGATAAAAGCAAGCCGTATTGACATATTCGAAATATGTTTTAGTCAAAATTTTAATATCATCATTCATCATATTATTCATTAATTACAAGTTTGTTTGTTCTGAATAAATTTCGTCTTGCAGTTTTTCACCTTCTAAGGTCTTAAAAATTATATAATTTTCTATTATATATATGTGTGTGAATATGTTAAAAAATGCCGCTGCATACATAGTTTACTAAGGACTTGGTACAGCAGAAAAAAAAACATTTTCTCCTAAACGAACAAAATAAATCTTAAGATGGTTTTTTCTTAAAGCTAGAAATTCAAATGTAATACAGGCTAAAAGACGTTTTTCCGGTCATTTTGAACCTCATCGCTTCCGCTATCAAACGAACATGGAATTTCCAATGACTTCTAGAATCAATTTAAAGTTCCGATCACGTACATTTGCAACATTTGCGACGTTGAAAGTATTCGCTTTCTTTAAAAGAATTCTGATTTTGATCAAACTGTTTGCAACAGTTTTATTGGAAATACATTATAAATCACTGATTTAAAATGTACCCGCACTCAGTACACATTTCAAATTCGGAGTTCATGCTATCCGGAGTTCATGCTAGCTGCAACATTTTACAATAAAATTCTATATTTATTGTTTTTGCTAATATTTGATTACAAAAGATTTTGATTTTCAACAATATGCCATTTTTGAATACTTTTAATAATTTGTTTCATCAAAATATTATACGCTTGGTAAACGAAAAATTATAGACGGAAAGTTGTGTGTTTGAACAGCTTCAAGCTATGAATCATCTTTCCAAAGTTTTCTTTTCTTATTTAAAAATTGATAATTTCTGTTTAGCTGTTTTTCACTTTCTTTCTTTTTTGTGGACTGTATACGCATTGTTTTCCAATTAAAAACATGTTTTGCAATTTTTCCACTGGAGTTAGCAGATGTTTATTTACCTTTTGTTAGAGCTCTCGTGGATTAAAGCAACTTTCACCATTAACTTTAATTCCTCTATATTTAATTTATGATTTTATGATGCGTTTCGCTAAAGTTATTATTGCATTAATTAAGCTGAATTTCGCTTGTGGCATTTATTTTATCTCCTTTCATTTTGAACTTGTGCGTGTCTGATACTCACAGTATATATGGATTTAAAGGTATGTAACCCTTAAAGCCATATGTACTGTAAGTATCAGACACGCACAAATTCAAAACGCACAGTAACAAGAAGTAACTAAGAAGAATTAACTAAGCGAATAATTACTAAACTTTAAAAAAGGAAGTATGTATATTCCTGATCATATGCGTCGAATTATACATTATATTATTGGTTATTTTAGTAATTCACTCTCAGATATGTTTTTGACGTTATACTACTTCAATTTCAACATGTAAGCGCAGTTATACAGCGGATACCGTGTAAGTTGGAGTGACGTAATAAATTGTAATTATCGGAATGGCTTCTTAATCCATGTAAAAAAACTAAAAGAGCCTACTTTTCACTCTTTCGCTATTATACGTTCAGAACAAGAAATATTTGTGATGTATCATTATACTTAAGAGTTATTAGTTTTAAGCAAAGATGTGTAACTACTTTCAAGGCTTGCAGTTTATGGCACATCCAATGTGTCTCGGGTGATGTTTTGCCAAAAATGTCTTCTTTAAAGCATCAATGGTTTCAAAAGAGTACATGAGATTTTACACAAATCCTTATTGTTAAACTTATTTAACATAAAAAAGACAATAAATACGGATTCTACTGCTTCAGAATGCACCAATCAAGTGTCATTCTGAGACCAAAACTATAAGATCATGCGATGTCCTCTCAAAAGCAAAGGAGATAAAACCAATTCGAAGCAGTACCTTCAAGTCAGAGCTTGGTGAAGTATCTCATGAAGATCAAGATCTACATAGAGCTTGATATCGAGACTTCTTCATTCAAATGATTCGTACTCTGAAGAAACCCAGCGAGAAAAATTCCAATGGACCACAGTCTGCAAGCTCGAAAAGTGCCGCTTTATTGATGTCGGCCGTGAAAACCTCGTTTTTATATCCTAATCTAACTATTAGATATAGTGATCATTCTATGAGTCGAAACAAATATAACAGCTGCGAAACAATCGGTGGAAAATTTGCAGATTTTGTGAGATGAAATTCTTTCTTTCTAGGAAAATGACTTATGCAAAATAACCTACTTCTCTATACCTTAAGAAAAATATTTCCTTCGAACGTAGACCTTTCAGCAGCATGCAGTATAAAATTGGGCGTGTTCACAACTTTTTGGTGTTTAGGAACAGGGAGTTGGCGCTAGGAATGTGGGACACGTCGAAATCGCATTCAGTTTCAACTTTAGAGCATTTAATGACAGGAAATAAATATTTCCCGCATAACTTAGAAACCTAGATACAGTTTTCCTATTTTGAGGGTGTTTTTAGCTAAGTTTAGAGATATAATTACTAATATTTCTAACCCTCCTGGGCTGTTGACTCGTTAAGAGTGAATTATCGCCACATGAAAATCTACATGATAACTAAACGATGTAGGATTTTGTATGTGTAAACTTGTCCCAATAAATTTCATTACATATTTTACTTGATATGCTAAACTATTTTACGCAACTTCGTAAGAAACGCACATATATCAGGAAGATATAGGCTTTTACTTCAAAAGCGGCAATTTTCTTCGCTCGTTTTTGGTTTACAGCTTCGGCTTTCAGAAAACTTGACATCATATGAGAAAATCATTATACGGAAATTTAGACTACGAATACTGAATATTTATTAAATTATAAGCATCTGAAGGAATTATTGTTTTACTGAGCACTTGCGCGAAAGATAGCAATGCTTAACTTTCATTAACTCATATAAGTACTTTGCAATTTATTAGAAACATAAAATTAAATATCGTGAAAATTCAGAAAGGTACATAAGATTTAGTGATTTGTTATTTAATGATTCTTCAAAAAGGGATAAATTGGGAAGGATTGTGTACGAATACACAAGTTTTAATCAAGAAAAAATATGAGTATTTTCATATCTAAATCGTATTTTCTGTATGTTGAATTTAAGTATTTATTTGTTATTTTCATATAGCTGTTATAACAAATTATGGCATAGATACATTAAATAATTGGATACACGCGGAACTGATTTCTAAGCAATCTCTTACCTTACACCCCTTTCGAAGAATCATTGAAATACAAATCACTAGATATTAAGTATCACGCTATTTTTTTATAATATTCAACTGCTTTTTTGTTTTGTTAAATTGGCAATAATATTAAAAAAATAAAAATTAAAAATTAAAAATACAGCTGTAATATTTTATAGGTGTTTAAAGAATTATTAGATTCTTAAACACCTATTCTTGTAACAAACATTCTTGTTCGAATTATTCAATTCGAACAAGAAAACCGTCGCATCTAAGTTTGGTAATATAAACTCTTTACTCATGTAATCGGGTGATAGGCCACCTCGAACAAAAGTCGAAGTTGAAAGATCAGGATCCTCCCACGTGATTAAGACTTCCCGCCGCGCTACATTCAAACAGACTGGCACCATGTCAAGAGTTTCGAATAGTGAAGAAGCTGATAACGACACTTGGAATGCTGCTATAGATACAGAATCAATTTATGCTCATTCTTTATTCCATTAGCCTGAACGCCCCATCACCAGTGTTTTCAAGAAGCTTGAAATTCGCTTTGGATTATCTACGCGAATACTGTGTGTCATCTTCTGTTTGCTGCTTTATATCGAAGCATCTCTTACGGTAACATTTTGATGACTGCGTAGAAAATTGTCTTATGCTTTTTTGCTGTAAATTTTTGAGTATTATTGTTAAAATATTATTTTGACAAAATTTGCTTTTATTTGTGAGAAAAAAAAATACTTAAAGACTGACCACAAATTTGGAAGCACAGGGTTTTTTAATTAAAGTTATCCTGTTTATTCTAAAGCAAAACTTGTTCTAATAGAGATTTTTAAAATTTGGTATATACATTATATAGATCATGAAGAAAATAAACATGAAAAAATAAAAGTCTAGTTCAAACATTTACCACCAGGTAAAAATGAGGTGCATTAAGATCAAAACAGAAATTAGAGACAGAAATTTTATTTTGTTATAGAATTTGCTAAATCTGTAAATTTTGTAAATCACATGTTTAAAGCGCATTGTAGCGCATTCAACCAGACCACAAAAAGTTTCTCTATCAATGTCAGCAAATTTGTTGATGATAATTACAATTAATGGAGATACAAGGAGATGGTAAAACCTCGTAATGAAGTTTTTAGTTTTTAAATTTCGACTCCTTTCCACTACAATCCAAACACATACCTAGTTTCAATTACAAGCGTCTATTAGAACGAACTCTACAGGGTAACTTTAATTATAACACGTTGTACAAAGGAATAATGATATCTGTATGAATATTAATTTTTTACTTCACTATTCTATTAATTTGAATTCTCTGGAGTTTTCTCTTTTAATTTTAAGCCATCTTTTAACTTATATTTGGCTAAACAGTCGAGTCAGAACAGACCCCACGATCACAGAGGGATTTATTGCCCTAAGCGGGTTTCGCGTCACTGGGATATGCTTTGACTAAGTTATTTGAGATAAGCATACTAGATGGCTTGTAAATTAATTTTTTTAAAAATAACTTTTAACCACACCTTTATTCACTGAACTTATCCTGCTAGCATGTTACTAGCAGTACAACTGCTTGCCGTTTTGAGCCCTCCCAAATTATAGTTGTATTAAATGAATTGATCATAATATTCAGTTCCCTTTTCTTTACGTTAAAACTTTATTTTCTAACTGCATAGGAATGGTATATTATGAAATGCATGGAGTTTTTTGTATCAAATAAAAGTTTTAAATCTCATCGCATTAAAAATTATAATTAGTAAGATTACTTTAAACTGAAGGTAAGTAATGATTTTATGTGACAATTTCAAATTGTTATAACATTAAATACATTAAGCATGAAACGTAAAACATAAATTATTCTTTAAATGAAAACATTTTTCAAAAAATCATCTTATTCAAACTCTTAATGCGGTTCTTGTATCAAGTGTGTTCCTTCACGATGTACATCGATTGTGAAATAACACATTCGATTCTCCCATTTTAAATAGTGAAATAACACTATCTTAAAACTGGAAGTCTCTCTTCGAAGATTTTCTTAAATGGAAGATGCTCTTTCAAAGGT
This sequence comes from Octonoba sinensis, assembly GCA_038502835.1. Taxonomy (NCBI): domain Eukaryota; kingdom Metazoa; phylum Arthropoda; class Arachnida; order Araneae; family Uloboridae; genus Octonoba; species Octonoba sinensis. Next base: position 95,603,486 of record CM076599.1, on the reverse strand, counting down.
CGCTATGACGCATTGGGTTGTTTTAACGCAGAGTCGTTTTATCGCGAGTCAACTACAACTGAGAAACGCATTCAATGGCTCCTTTGTATGGATTTTTAATTTTATTCTCAAACTTAATCATGATCGTCTGTCCCGTGATCCTTATCTACAGATCTTCCCAAGATTCGAATTTTCTTAAAAACCAATCCTAAAAACCAATTTCCTAAACACCTGCTCTGAATTTAATTGAAGCTTCGAGAAAAATTCATCTTAGGCAGTAAAGACCCAACTTTCAAATGACTTAAAAAATTTAAATGCTCGTATTTCAAATGTGCAAAATATTTTTCGTCCCCATATTTACCATTTATGCAAAAAATGAGTTTAAAACTGACAAAGAAAAAAATCGAGTTTTAGAAGAAAAGAAAAGAAAGAAAAACCTAACAAAACTCTTCGAAATGAGCAACCCTCAAGTTCCAAATTATATTGGTGCCAAATTTCATGAAAATAGGAAGGAACGGTTTAGCTCCTTCGTGATTCTCAAAGAAACACACATACATACCGATACACTTTCTGATTTATTATTAGTAAAGATAAACATAGATGAGTTACTCCGTTCGTTTCTAAATAGAATAAAGTATTTCGAGTTTGAAGACTATTCTAACAGAAATCAATTTGACAGGTTCCATGATTTTAATTGAAGATAACTGAGAAGTAAGTATAATCGTACAAACTCTTAATTGCTATGACGTTCCACTAATATTAGCAAAGCCAGAGTATTAGTGACATATGCATGTGCAGGAATTCGAGCCACTTTCTTAAGTTGTTCAAATAGTTTATATTATTGAATCACCTGTTGCCAGATTTAAAATAAATTAAAAAGTAAGCATGGAATCTAATATAATAAAACAAATGTATAGATAAAATGCAGTGTATTATGCAGGGTAATGCATTACATAAAATGTAAATTATGCCAAAAATCTGGAAAAAGTTACATAATGCACAAAAAATATTAATAAAAAAAAACCTAATTAGAAAGGACACTTAAAAATGTGAGACAGCTCCCAATGTCTTGAGCTCAAATAAATGGATGCCGTCAATGAAATTTTCAGTGGCGAAAAAAAAACCCCGCTATTGTTAATAGCACCTATGCTGTATAATTTGTTCAAATCATGTGTCAAATCGGAGTTAAAAGCTTCTTCGAAAACAGCCCTCCCAAAGTATAAAATAATAAAAATCGAAAGTTGATATTCATTTGACATAATGAAATGTTTTGCTGGAGCTGCATTCGTCATCACCGCTATCAGAAAAAGAAAGTGACAGGTTGAATGCCGCTTCTAAGATTTAAATTTTTTTTTTGCGCTAATTTGGAAGGTCTTATGCAGGCAACTAGTTTTTCTGAGCGGAACATCTAACTCAACAGGGCGTGTTCTTCCTCTAACGTTTTCTTTTGGAGATGGAATTCTGGTATTTGTTTTAAAAAAAAATAATAAAATCTGACATAAAAAGGTAATTGCTTGTTAAGAAATCAGGTGATGTCTGTAAAAACATTAAAAATCATTTTCGGGATGTATGAAAGGCAGAAACATAGTAGTTCCAAAATTATTTCATAACTTAAACTTAACAAAAATAAAGATTCGAGTTTTTAATCATGAGAAAGTGACAGCACAACGTGGGAAGGTTTTATTTCGTTCTTGTCTCTTCGATTTTATCAGTTTTCACCAACAACTAGAATTTTGCATCTGAAAATCTTAAGAAAGACCTTCTTAATTTAAATTTTTTTCTTCTGGAATTTAGTTCATGCAGAAGGAGAAAAATTAATTAGAAAGCCGAACTAATGATGCTGTGCAAGACGAATGCAGAATAAATAAGTTGACATTAGTACTTCAGGTTTTGATTAAACTTGAATTAATGACAGAATTATCTTTTCATTAACCCCTTCATTCCAAGTGTACCCAATTGGGTACATTTTCAAATTATACTGTTTATTAACTACTGTTTGTACAATTTGAAAGCTAAAACACCCAATATTTTCTTTTAATTAATCAACAGATAGTTTACTTCGTTTTAAACATGGAAAACATGGAAATTGGGCATTAATTATTTTTTAAACTAATTATAAATTAAAATTTAAAAAAAAAATAGTTATTTTGGTTTGAAATCATTTTTAAGTCAGAGAACCAAAAAATTGCTTCAAAATTGTTTGTGCTTAGTTATGGGGTCTGAAGAGGTTAATACAGTAGAAAATGTTTTACCATATGGAAGACTGGCAAAACAAGAAGGTTGACAAATGTTTCCCTTTTATTGAAGACAAGAACGTTGATAACTGAAAATAGTCAACAAAGGTTTTTATTTATATATTTGTTTTTCGTTCGCAGTAATTTTTTTTTTTTTTTTGGAATTTTGCATTGGAAGCAATAGGAACTTTCTGTTATTGTGCTAGCAAGATTAAAAACAATTTGAAAGTTATGAACCTTTGTTTAAGGGTTTAGTGAAGCAGGAAACTACGTAAAAACACAGATGTAAAATTACTACCAAAAGGTCTGCACCTCAATATTGTTTCTAATCAGGTTATATCGTTGAAAATCGTTTACCATTTGTATTCAACAAAGAGCTTTATCTAAGTCTCAAAATGTGTTCGCGTGTTGGGAATCCATCAGCTGTAGTACAGTTCGACCCGGAAGTTGAGCCAATGGTTACAAAGAGTCATTATGGAAGGCCATGCAACAATACGGATTCGAAGGGATGGTGGGCCTTTCCAAGGGCCAACAAGTCATCCCGCGGAAGCAGGTATCGAGCTCAATTTGCTTCGGGGCATGTGATAATGGTCTACCATTATGACTTGAATCTGTGGCATCGCAAGGTTGAGATCTGATTTCAGAAAGTGAAAGGGGAGAAAATGGGGCACTGGGAGATTACCGATGGAAGGGGAAAAGCGAAGTGGTTATGGTTTTGAAAAAAAGTGAAAGCAGTTTGGAAGACGACGAAGTAAAATTCGATTGCAGGATCTGTAATATAAGATAAAACTTACTCTTATGAGAGAAAAAAAAAACTTCACGACTTAAAACTTGCCCAATTCTGTTTATACCGGATGTGACAAGAAACTAACTTCTCTTTCTTATAGGGTGTTTTTAGTTCTTTCAAATGTGTTTATTTTGTTTAATTAATAGTGTTAAGTTTTAGTTATTGGTAAATTATTCATTTTGATGAGAGATGTAAACAAGCGTATGTACTAACTTTTGAAGTAGTTGAATAGTTGTTTCCTCGACTTAATTTATCATTGAAATGAAAAAACAAATAAATAAATTAAGTTATAAAAATATGTGAAGAGCATAAAATGTAGTGCAGTCATATATTGCTGTATTTCAATAAACAGAAAGAACTATTTTAAAAAAATATTGAATATTTCCTTTTCTTATGATTTTGATATTGGAAAACTAAAAATATTGAGAACCTTTAAGAATTACTAGCATATAAAGCCATCTTCTTCCTCGGTGCAAATTTTGTGCATATTCATGGAACAAAAGAGGCATAACCTTCACCAGCCCGATAAATACTTATCTCTACCAGACCACCACCTTTTAGCCGGAGCCTTAGGATTGCTTTCGCACGGAGCTGGTGGCCAGCCCGATAAACACTGATACTGTTATGATATTTTCATATGAAATTTGATAAACCAACATAAAAATCTATTGCTTACAATAATAAAACTCATTGACAGGCAATAGTAAGAATATCTGAAACTTCAAAAAGTAGAAAGGGTTGAAGCAATTTATAAAAGTTCAAAAATTAAACTTCTACTCTGAACCTCATAAATTTAAACAAAAGTTTCAAAAGGTATTTGCTTCTTCCGAAATGTTCTAGTACTAATTGAGTACAGCTTGAAATTAGCTTTACGGAAAATTAAAGTAGATCATTCAATAACATATAAAGTGGAAACGCGAGAGAGAAGAAATATTAATAGTGTAAATATGGCGATGACGTAATTTGATTTCGAAATCCTGAAAACTTAATTTTCCAAAGTTTTGAAGTTCTTGACAGAATTTTAATCTCTTTATCTCGAAAAATCGATCTAAATTTCCGATGAATTTTACGATATAACTCGGGTTTGTATCATAACACTTGTAGAAGTTATTCACTTGAGATAAAAGAAGATGAAAAAGCTCAGACTGATTTCCAATTGATTGAATAATTGATGGGAGCGATCGACACAACATCACAAAAAAAACTTTTTTTAGTACGATAGATTCCCGAATAATTTGTCAGCACTTTAATTACATTTATTTGAAAGAAAAAATAATGCTGCGCAGAAAAAGTTGATATTGAAACTAGCATTACATTATTTAAAGAAACATTCCATTATTTATTAAACCATTATATTGTTTATACAAACATTACATTATTTAATGAGGCTTTATATTGTTTATATAATCATTAAAGTGTTAATTAAACCATTATATTGTTTATAGAAACATTATACTATTTATTGAACCATTACATTGTTTATTTATACATTTTATAAGAGTTATTTATTAAAACTCGTTTTGTACAATTATGTAGCATAAAAAGAGTTAAACACACCCTTGAAGTAATTGAAAACACTTTTATGTTATTGCAATAAATTGCAAAGGAGTAAAAATGTGTATAACGAAAGTAGCGAAACAATGCGTAGTATAAAGATTGGATTTTTCAAGAGGAATTCTTAACTAATGTGCAACACTAATTTCATATAGCAGCAATTTGTTACGCCTCAGTTCAGTATAGCTATCATTAATCGCGGTACTAATCTAATTTATGACACGTTTTGTATTAGATTTTATTTCATATATTTATATATTCTTTTTCTTTTGTTATTTTGTCATTTGAATTTATAATTCAATAAATTCAGTCATAAAGTTATGCATTGACTCACTTTAATCATAATTTGTATATTATATTTTAGAAGCGTTTAAGTTAAGAGTTCAAATTAATTTTAAGTTAAGAGTTGAAGAGCTCGATTGGATTACAGAATCGTTCATCATACCAGCACTAATTCGAGCAGACTTTTTTTTTTTTTTTTGTAAAAACATTTTATGTAATTTTAAGAGACCAAAAAATATTATGTTCTTTCCTATTAGGTATAAAATACAATTAGTTAGCATCACAATGACAGGACGAAAAATATTGTATCAAAATGACTTAGAGAACGTACTTGGTTTCAGTCGGTTTTCACTGATCATTTTAAGGTTTTAGAAAAATGTTTTTTTTTTTTTTTTTTTAATTGTGTTCATTTTAACATTAACATTGCTTCAGAGCTTTTTATTGCATTTGTTCTTTTAAAAACAAAGGATGAGAAAAAAAAGAAGTTTTTTCTTTGAAATATATATGTTACTGTGAATGTCCGAAATCGGAAAATGTCGAAAATAACTAGTCTGATGGATGGTAAATGTCGACATTCTGTATTTGGTGTATGTTGACATTCACCGGTGATTGTCGACATTTTGCATTTGGTGTATGTTGGCATTCACCGGTGATTGTCGACATTCTGTATTTGGTGTATGTTGGCATTCACCGGTGATTGCCGACATTCTGTATTTGGTGTATGTTGACATTCACCGGTGATTGTCGACATTTTGCATTTGGTGTATGTTGACATTCACCGGCGATTGTCGACATTCTGTATTTGGTGTATGTTGATATTCACCGGTGATTGACGACACTTTTCGATTTCGGAGATTCACAGTAACATATATATAAATAGATAAACGAGAAATATCAAGGAATAAGCAAGAAACACCTGTGCATTGATGGATCTCAAAACCAGTACGCAACGCTCTGGGCATTGAAATTGTTGACATTCTTCAATTAGGATTAATTCCGCATGTAACCGCTCTTTCAAGTATGAAACTAAGAACAAAATTAATCTTACATTTCTGTTATAAGCACATGCTTTATATGCTTGACTAGCAAGCGACATTTACATTTACGCGCTGTTGCGACAAGCTAACGAAGTCAATATTGAAAAATCTTGGTTGCCCAACTCACGTGATTCATATCGTCTGCTGTTGCAATCTATATATAACACCATAAAAATTCTACTTTCGAGATCTGAAATGAAGCGATCATTTTCTGATGCCGTTATGTCATGCTTATTTTTAAAACTTGTTAATTTGTATACTCTTCAATTATTTTTTAAATCTCATAACATAAATTGATTGATTAATTTCTTCCTTCCTTGAAGCTGGGAAGTGAAATAGAAAACGGATTATGGCCAACCAGGAAAAGTAGAATTGCGATTTTGTCACAAAACTCAGCATGGAATTAATTCATATATTGCGTGCGAATTGCACAAGAGTTCGTTTTGCATCAAGAGATCGTTCCTTGTCCTCGCTTTATTTCGTGCAGGTTTTTCTTTTCTCGTTTCTTGAATTTTATGTAACTTTAAGCATTTAAGAGCATAACAGCAATAATGAAAAACAAAAGAAAAAATTATGTTTGGAATAAATTAAACTATAGGTTCATTGATATCAAGTTTAAAACAAAATAGTTTTTACAGGCGTCAAAAAAATCTGTTCCGAACATAGAAGCTTTTGTATTAATAGGAGAATAAACATTATTAAGAGGGTACATATTAATTTGAGTATAAAATTGTCTGGAGAAAAGAAAGCAGGTGGAATTGCTGCTGTGAGCTGCTGGTTTGTTAGCTGCTGGCGATAGTAAATTATGTTTATTTATTTCTCAAATTTAATTGAAATTTATGATTATTTTACTTATTTATTTCTTCCAAAAGATTTTTGTAGCTTATTTTATATTTTGTAAAAGCATTTTTGTAGCAACTTTGCTAATGCTTCGCGATAAATTAGAATCCCAGTGTACCGCGTTCTGAAGCTTTGCAAGTAGGCGTCGGCTATATGATATGTACTTCATATAATAGATTTATGTTATGAATTTAGCACTTTGTGCTATCTAAGAAGATTCGTTAATACCGAATACCGCAAACATTTTTCATCTGTCTCCCATAAGGTGACTTGCCTTCGCACTGAAACCTATTAATTATTTCACGCTCGAGAGCGAATGCTGGACAGAATATCTCTCATTTAAAATAGAGATTTTCTCACGCGTTGTTCCTTATTCTTCCTTTTATTAGAAAAATGTTCAGGAAATATGAAAGGGAAAATAAGGTTTTTACTCATACAAGACTTTACGGCCGGATCCTTTTTTTACTCCCGTAACGAAACGAAAGCTTCCCGGGTGAAATTCATTGTAAAGAATCGTTTTCACTACTTTCATTTAATTCTCTTTTTTAACCCTTCATGTCCAAACAAAATCATTAAATATATATTTTTAATAAAATCTGACAGGATATGTTTCTCCTTATCAAAAAAAAAAAATGTTTCTTTTATCGAAAATGGGTTATTATTGGGCTTTTTTTAGGGCTCATATTTTGTTCTGGGACTTTTGGTAGTGGGTTTGTACTTTTATTCTTTTGTGCCTTGTGCGTATAAATAAATAATTCATTTTTAAGAACAGGAATTCTTGGGTTGTTCCATTAGGGCCAGTAATGGAATGCAACCTCATCTATACCTTATGGAAATCTTAACTATATCTTCTTGCTCGGCTTAACCCTGAGACACCCCATCTAATTCATCGAATGGTTACTATGTGTGAGAGAATTACGCTTACCATCAAATTCATCAATGTTTAAATCTGGGTTGCATACTACCTTTGAAAAAAGGATATCAATAAAAATAAATTTATTAAACAGGCAAAATGAATTTTCTGAACAATTTCATTGCAAAATATTTTAATAAACAGTAATATGAAAGTGTTGACCTTAGTATTTACCTACATTTCTGCTTCTGTTTAACTAATTCCAATATCTTTCAAATAAAATGTTATACGTAATGATTTTTAAATAATTCCTTTTTTACACAAAAAAAGGGCTCATACCCCCCCCCCCCCCCAAAAAAAAAAAAAAATCCATGTTAGTTTTTGTAAATACGAATCTGTAACTATGGCATAGTTCCTTACGAAACTTTAAAACGGGGGACTATTTAGTAAATGAGAAACACTTTGCAACGCCTTTGGTTAAAAATGTATGCTTCTATATTTTTTGTTTTGTTCAAGGTGCGAATAATTTTGCCACGAAATCAAAACAAATTTATTATAAGGAACTTCGCAACCATTTTTTTGTTTGGAAGGGACTGTTTTGGGTAAAGAGATGTGTATATATTATACAAATAAGGAGTGGCAAAGTTCGGAGCCATGGCTTTTGGGGTGTGTAGGGGTGACCCTTTAACACAGCCTCGCGTTGGACCTGTGATTGAAAGCGGAAGTGATACGCCAAATTTTATTTCCAGTGCCCAAAACTCAAAGAGCATACGTCAGGCATCAAACAAGAGCTAACCGGAGGCTTACATATCATTTGTTGTCTAACATGCGTTTAGTATGCTAACTAGACTGAGAAACGAATTTCCGGAAAGCCGGCGCCCACTTAAGAGGTTTGTCTGCGTCAATCCAAAATTGTGACACTCTTGCTAGCCGACTTATAAAGCAAACAAAAAAACTGTTACTCTTGGTTCATTATTTACTTGGAGAACTCACTGGAGCGAATCTTGAAACATTGTATGTTTGACAGAGAAGAAAACTTTAATCCGTCTGAGACAAAAGATTTTTTTTGAGTTGTGGGTTTCAATAACGTTTTTTAGTTTTATTATTCTTTGCGCTTTTTTTTCCTTAAAAACACCCGACATTTTAGCTATTCTAACTATTAGGTTTCATTATTTGTCTACGAATAAATTGTGTTTTCCCAGATTCTTCAACGTATTTTTTTTTCTTTTCTTCTTTTATGTTGGATTTCTTAATGATAGTTTCATTTTCCTTCTGTTAACGCAAACTTTTTTCTTATAAAATCATATTCCAGATGTTACAAAATCTAAAAGTTAGCAATTGTATTATGGTACTAAAAACAAGCAATTTGACGGGTTTTTTCAATGCAATTTGATATTCGTTCTTCCATTCATAGAATTTATTCAATTGATGTGCAGATTTGATATTACAATGTAATTCTTAATACTGGATGAAATTTAAATACAGTAACCCCTCGTTATATCGCTCATTTGGATATATCGCGCTTTTTGTATGGCTCCCAAAATTTTAAGTTTGAGCTCTAGAAAGTAAAAAATAGTTCCTTTCCCAGAAACGCCCCTTGTCACCAATTAAAGAAAGACATCGAACAGGAATATTTTGCTTTCTACTGAATTTTCTGCAGTTAAAATCTGCAGCAATTCTCCTCCCACTCCCCAACCTACATGCTTGCAGAATCATTCTACTCAAACCAGTTGACGTTTTACTTGACATTTCTTTTTGTATTGATAACGACGCCCATAGAATGAAAGAGATAATGCCCAATTATTTTTATAAACATTTATTTTTATGAAGCTGTTTTTATTAGGAAAGTTGTCATTATGTAAGATTAAATTAAATTTTTTATGTTGACGCTCAATTTACTTGTACTTTTCGACTTTTTTCTAACGGCATCGGTTGTATCGCGCATTTGGATATATCGCGCTTTTTTACTGTCGACAAGCGTGATACAGTAGTCGCTCGTTATTCGACAAGCGCGATATAACGAGGGGCTACTGTACTATGTTTTTATTGGAACAAACAATGATAAATTTACAGGGCTATATAATATATCCTTGTATTAACTCAACTACTTTTTCTTTACCCCAAGGGTTCAATTCCTTTCTCATTTTTCCTTTACAAAACTACAATTCAAATATTTTTTCTTCACACTATAAATCCCGTTCCAAGAACAAAGTATATTTTTTGGCGTAATTATGAAATTGTGTTTTTTCCTAAAATTTATAAGATTTCCAGATAAAATTTTTGATATTTCAAAAGATTCAACTAAGAGTGCAACGTTAAAGCTTCTTCACTTAAATAGTCTTCAACTAAAATCTTATATATATATATATAACCCATCAAGAATGGATTTAAGTGACACAAGAAAGACTTTGCGCAAAATGATCGCAAAATTTTAATATTAGGGGATTTTTAATGAGCATTTTTTTTTTAATTACGCTGTACAGCAAAGCCTTTCAAAACTACAACCAACATATCATGACCACAAAAAGCACAAAAAGGATTGATGTTTTTGTTATGATCTGTACAAATTATAATTTTTGTCACTTACACAGCATTGCTTATTGGGTCCCCAAATATACCATTCAGACTATATTTCATTTGCAAGACATAAAATTTAAATTTTCTGCTAAGCTTGTAACTATTTGCCTTAAAAAGAGAAAGTGATTATTCTTTTAAGTACGCAACACAATTCTTTCAATCATGTAAATTAGATCACTTCTCCCGCGCCCTCCCTCCACCAATAAATATGTTCTTTGCAGTTTTTAAAATTTAAATCAATGTTGCAAAAATTGTGAAGAAATGTTTTGTTTCCATGGACACCGGAGAACATAAAATTGTACATTAGGAAATATGTTCTCACCATATACACATGCTTTCTTTCAAAGCTGTATTTCTAATCTTAAACTAATCATTAAACTGTTGTATAAACCGTTTGGCAGGAATTGTTCCTTAAAAAAATGAAGATTGAATGAAATGGAACCAGTAAAATAACCACTATCTTAAAATGGAGCCAAACAAGAAGAATCCTTAGTTACCTCATTTTTAATGACTTTTAAAAAATTGGGCCGAATTCGAAGAAAGAAAAAAATAAGCTCCGCATTTTATTGAGATTGGAAACCGCAAATTTACATAAAAATAGACGAAGCATCTAAGGATCGACCTCAATTAGGTTTTAGCATTGCAGCTATGCTTTTAATTAAATCTTATCCTTTCCTGTACTTTAAATTAATTTTTCCTAATTAAACAACTGGAATATTCTTTCAATATACTAATTAAATTTCAGACTTTTAAAAGAGAGAAAGAGAAAAGAAATGAATGTTCAAATGACCATTTCTTTTCCAAAAATACGCAAGTTTAATCCTTTCAATAACAGAGCTGGATTTTCTTCCAAGAAAACTATAAGAAAGTTCTTCCAATCATACTAATGAATTGCTTTTTTCTCAAAACATAAAATTGATTTCTATTTAAAGATAACAATTTAACTCTTCTTAATATATGGTAAAAATATATTTTTCAACCCAGTCTTCCTCCAAACATCATTTCAGTTCTTGTACTGGGAACTTTAGGCAATGTATTTTCTTACTGTTATGCTATTTATTTCTTTTCTCATAATTCTGATGCATATGAAATTGATAACAGCAAAAGCAATTATTTAATCCTCCGTCCTTTAAAAAGCTTACCCGCAGAAACATGAGAGAATTCGAGAATGGGATTAAAAAATACTCTATCAAAAATTTAAGATATTATTTATTGTTTCGACAGTATTATAAACGGTTTTTTTTTTTTTTTTTTGAGGAGGAGGAGGCGGTGGGGACCTAAGTCATTGCTTCGGTGGGGGAAAGAGAAAAGAGTTAAATTTCCTATTTAAGTTTTAGCGAACATTTTGATATATTTAATTATTAAAGCAATTAAAGAAATTATTAAAGAAATGAATTTATGACGTTACAATAAAGCAACTGGAATTTTTAAAATTATTTATATCTATTGAAATTATTGGAAGTCTACTAATTATTTAAGGTCGTAAATAAATGTATGACATTACAGCATGAAAGCGAAAAATTTTCATTCGCTCATGTTTATGGATATTGTTAGATTATGTACTTTACAATAATGATATTGAGGAAATATATCAAATATTTATGGATAATATGTTATGTTTTGACAGTAATTTGAGGTTCGGTTATTTATCGGCAAATAATTCATTTCTTTGTCTCTTTCTTCCTCCCTCTACCCCCTCTCTCTTTCTTTCTTTTTCCCTCTGCCTCTTTCTCTCTCTCTTTCTCCCTCCCTCCCTACATATATATATATCTCCTTCTCCCCCCCCCCTCTCTCATGCTAAATAAGAGAAATACTCTTTTCTCCCCTTTCCTCCCCTCCCGTTTTTGATAGAATTTTTGAAACACATTTTAAAGTCCCCTGCTGGATCAAGATGGAAAAAAAATAGGCATCTTAACATTATTTAGAACATATAGTTAAATGCCTCTCCTAATATCCAAATTGAGTTGCATAATATTTAAGGTCTGTGGAAAATTCTAATACTGCCAGATGATATCTTAATAAACAAAACGATCCTCTTTTTTTAACTCGATCCTACGAGAGCACGCAACCAGAACCGTTGCACGTAAAACAAGTTATCTTCCACTCCAACTTTTTATTGTTCTTTTTTATTGTAGTGGACCCTTAAAATAGCGTCTGAAAATATTAAAAGTTTGCACAGCTCACGAAAAAACCTTTAAATCAATTTTTCTTCGCTATTGGAGACATAAGTGACTCCTATAGCGGCAAAGACAATTAATTATAATATTAAAATGCTCTTTTTTTTGGAATGCTATGGCATTTTGGAGTAATAATAAACCCTTAAAATAAACACCAAAATTTCTGAAATCAGGCATTTCTTTTACTTAACACACAAAGCACAGCTTTTCAGTCGCAATTGCATTTTTGTATTGAAAAAGTTATAATAATTAATTAACTAAACAAAATCACTGCTCCCTACATGTCTTCGTCTTTAACAACTTATATAGAAAGCATATAGAAATAATTGTATAGAAATTTGGAAGATGAATCTTTTGTCAATGAAGGGCAACAAATTACTTGACTTCGCAATCAATCTATTTTGCAGTGTAGGGTTATGTATTGTGAGCATATGGTAATCAGAAATTTAAAATCATAAAGGCACTTAAAAAATAATAGAATGGATAAATAAATAATATAAAATGCAAGACGTATGACAAAAAAAAGTTACTTTCAGATATTTTTTTTTAAATTCCACTAAATTTTACTCATTGTTTTATGCATTAATTTGAAATATTGTTCAATATCAAAGGAATATTTTTACTTACTGACATTATGATGCACGATTTGGTTGCAGCAAACAGCCTTCACGATAGCGAATGCGACTCCTAAGGGTGATGCCTTGGAACCAGGGGCTTCCCATAAGACACTTGTTGCATCCCTGAATTTAATGTAAAAGAAAGTCAAAGTGAAGGCAACTATAAAAATTATTGCAGCCCACCAAAGTGATCTGTAAGAATAAACTGCAATAAATGAACTTAAAGGTAATGGATAAAATGCAGTTTCCACGGCCATTGCCTGATAAATTCAGGGAATAATCCCGAATTTTTTCTCTTAAAAATTCTTATGAGCGTGCGACTAACTCGATCTGTAACGGTAGCTGACTTTCCCCGTCAACTGAAAGTAAAAGCGTTTAAGAGTTGGCGGTAAGATTCAGTTAGCCACTTGACATCATTTCGCGCATGCCCAGTAGACATACGTCCTCCTTTCACTTTTCTTTCCAGCGGAGATTCGGCCAATCGCGTGATTTCGGTATCGAAAGAATTTTGCTCTTTTTCTTCTTCACCGATTTAGTCCGAGAAAGATAATTTTTGTTTTTGAAAGCTATTTAGTGGCAACGGAAGTTGTTTTCGTTTTTAACTGGAATGAATGAAAGAGGCGAATAGGTAAATTACACCATTTCAAATTTTGCCTCTTTCTTAAATGTTCCTTTCTTAATTCAAGTTATGGGAGAATGACATTTTTGTTTCCATCGGATAAAAGCTTTTATTGTAAATAGTGGTTTTTAAAGTAGTGCTTCTAAAAGGTTTTGTCCTTTCAAGACTTTTGAAACTACCAATTTCTAGGGAACCCTGAAATTTCAGAGCACTGAGTAGTTGTTTCCTAATATTTATTACTAGCAGTATCCGCACTGCATCACCTGTGATAAAGGGTTCAAAGCAGTTGGTTTGCCTTTTCATACAACTTTTTTTTATGCGTACAGCAAAATTATTTTTTATAATATAGATCCTTCCAGCAGAATTGAAAATTAACATTCTAAGGCGACAAGTTGATATATCGTCGGCAATGAAAAAAAAAAATGTTTGAAAAATCATGTTATTGGCCTAATTGCAAAAATTAGTGATACAGAAGTATCTTTTCTCAAATGTAATAATAAAACTGCTATTCCTCGCGTTCTTTTTGCTTGAACTAGTATAAAACTTCAGTTACATCAAAAGATGAAACTAAAGTTTCATTCGCTGGTGTTATAACCAGGGTTGAAAATTGAAAAACTGCAAATACGAGACAGTAGAGGCGACGGCGGAGGGAGGGGGTGGGCCGGCAACTGCAAGGAGTCATCCCCGAGTATCCGGCATCCGACCGATTTTTAAATATCTAAATCTATGCCGATCAAGCCGGTTAAACATCCGCCTTAAACACCGGTTTTTCAGCACGTATTTTTCTTACAAATTTAATTAGTATGTTTGGAAAATATATGTAAGTTAAAAAATTTTTACGTGTTTGGAAGCTGAGGGATGTTTAAAACATGTGTAGAATTTAAACTTTGTTAACCTTCAGACTTGGATATTCGACAATCTGCTAAATAAATATCTTGTCAAGAATACAGGACTTCTACAGTCCCAAATTAAAGTACCCTAGAAAGCGGGAGAATTTCTCAAAATACGGTATTGTCCTGTAAAATTCGGGACGTTTGGCAATCCTGGTTATAACAGAGATGCCTAAACCTACTTTGAATTGCAAGAGAGCTCTAACATTCGGTACCATATGTACCACTGAAGTTAAAAATACTTGATTGTAAAAGCCTTGATGAAACCAGAAATATAATACGTATCATATGAAGTTCACATATCGTTCACAAGTTTGGTGGACTTGACAGGAAAAAGAAAAAAATGGTGAAGGAGAAATAGAGGTAAACACTTTTTGCACTAATGAAGGTGCTTCATTCTAGTCTTGAGCAGCTGAAGAATAATTTGCGCTTTGCTCACGTTAATTATTCATTTCATTTACACAACGAATGGTGCTTCATTTTATTATAATTCAGTGCTTATATGCTTATGTTGCACCTAAATATGGTAACATTAAGCACCATTCCTTGAAACCAGCAAATTTACATTATTTCAACTTTTCAACATACCGCCAAACTTTGGATTAACATACTAATGTTTTGGACGAATACATTTGGACTGACTAGGACTAGTTTGGAAAAAAATTGCACTTCTCCCCTTTGGATATCAGATTTCATTAAAGTCAACGGATTTATTGATCCGGTATGACCCCCTCAGACCAGATTGGAGATTGATAACAACAGCAACAACAACACAAAATTTTTAGTGTGTAAGAAATCCAATATTTCGTTTAATTTCCTTGCACTGAATAAGGACTTCCTTTTACATCCTAAAGAAACCAAATGCAAATTACTTTACAAATACAGTGGCGTGCAAAAGTTTCGGGCCACTCTGATTTTTCCATATGATTTCTAAAAAATGTTATTCCTCCTCTCGATCATTGTCCGAAATATATGAGAGAGTTGGAATATACACAGAAACATCAAACATTACATTGGTTCATAGCGTATTCTACGTGTACTAAGTAAAATGACTTTCGTCGGTGTGCAAAAATATTGGACCACTACTCGCTGTTGCTCTGTACTCCCGGTTTCTTTACATTTTAGGCTCGCTGGTTTCAAAACATGCTACGCAAAGGAAAATTAGTCTTCTTGTGGCGACGAAGCCGAAACACACGAATATTCAGGTTCGTGAAATCGTGGAGAAACTTTCTTCAGAAGGAAAAAATTCACGTTTCATTGCAAGGGCTTTATCTGACGGTAAAAGTACTGTTAATCGTATTATTTTTAAGTATAAAAAAACAAACTAACCTTGTGATAAAAATCAGAGCGCTAGGCCGCGAAAAACTTTGAGTCGTGTCGACAAAATTATAAGAAGAAAGTGTGTTGTCGATGCTCGAAAAAGCGCAGCCGATATTTTATGAGAATTACGAAGTGAAAATCTACCCGATGTTAACCAGAGTACAGTGTCTCGACGTCTGAAGGCTGTAGAGATGATTGGATGGATTGGCGTCAAGAAACCATTAATTAGCAAAAAGAATGAGAGGGCTGGGCTGGACTTTGCAAAAAAATATGAGCACTGGACGGCATCAGATTGGTGGAAAGTGCTATTTTCTGATGAATTGAAATTTCAATCGTTTGGAAGTGATAGTGGGAAATACGTAAGACCTCCAACAAGTACTATATATAAATTAAGGTATCAAACTGTTACGTTAAACACGGTGGTAGGAACATCAAAGTTTGGGGAGCATTTTTTCCTGATGGCGTCGGTCCGCTGTTGGAAATTCACGGCAATATGGACGCTGCAATGTACAAAAACATTCTGCTAGACCATATGCTTCCATTTGCAACGAAAAATTTGCCTCGTGGTTGGATTTTTAACAAGATAACCATTCAAAATAAGCTTCGCGTCTTGTGAACAAATTTCTTCAGAGCCGAAAAGTCCGCCTCCTAGCCTGGCCATCGCAGTCACCGGACTTAAATCCCATTGGAAACTTGTGGCATGACCTAAAGCTTCGTGCTGGAACGAAAAATCACTCCAACAAGCCGGAATTGTGAAACCATTTGCGACAAGAGTGGGAGTAATTGCCGAAAGAACGAATCTCGCGGTTAATCGACTCAATGCCTCGTCGGTGTGCTGCAGTCATTACTGCTAAGGGCATGGCAACAAAGTATTGAGTCGAGTGAAGGAGTACAAGACATTTAACCCCAATTCTCCTTTATTTTTTTCCATTTTTTTAAAAAGTAGTATGTGTCCCGATACTTTTGCACAGTTATTAATAAAAAAATGTTGAATAAATAAATATTTGAAAGTAATATCAATGTATATAACTCATTCTTTTCAAATATTAGTGAATATCTGCTATAATTGATCGTTTATATTTCTTTCACCATCGTATTTCTGTGCAATGTGTATGAAAAATAGGATGGCCCGAAACTTTTGCACGCCACTGTATGTACTTCGCCATATGGAATTTCTACACTCGTATATTTTGTGCAAAAGTAACGTTTAAAATTCACCAAAAAAATAAAACAAATTTCTAGTGATAATTTTGTATGCTGACTTTAAACATTCACAAAAAATAGCAAGTTATTCCAGTTTCCTCAGCTTCCTGGTGGTAATAGTTCATTTATTAGTATTTAAATGAGTGGTCATATCAGTAAAACCTAAGACAAAGAATCATTTTTTCCTTTGAAATTAAATCTAGCATAAAATGGTATTCAAATCTTGTTAATTCATTCATAACGGAATTCATTTGGAACGCATGTCAACAAGTTTTGAATTTTCCTCCAAGAACGTTTCAGGATTGTAGGGGAGGGGGGGGGGGGTATTATATATATATATAGGTTGAATATGCCAACTTGCAATATTTTATAGGCAAGCATTACGGCCTAAATTTTTTATTTACATATTATTCAGAGAATTGAATAAAAGGGAGGAAAGGGCAATTGTGTCAAATTTTACATTTTTTTAAATTGTTTTTTTATTGTTTAAAGTATATTTTATTTTTTGTTAAACTAATTGTCATCCCTCAAATATTTAGTTCTTGCTACATTCTGCAGCAAGCCTCCTCGTTTTGCACACTATGGGTTACGCTAAATCTGTTACCACTTTTCTTAAATGGTCGTTTAACTCCATGTTTGTTCATTCTGCGCTACAGAGCCTTACATTTTGACGATTGCATCGAATTCTATTGCTCTCCTGACTTCTTTTCAATGAAGGTCCCAAATAATAATACCATAACTGTTTGCGAGACCATCTCTATATAAGTAGAGTGGTGGTTTCCCAGATTATATTTTATGTGATCTTAACCAACCAATGACATTTGAACATTTAAATAATTGTATTGTGTTATCGCAGTATGAGGACATTATTAAAAAATACCGGAGAACAAACGCTGCTATTCTGCTTTGAATTTAAAAAGGAAAATAACTGGAACTAACAAAAGTTGTTTGAAAAGGTCTCAATGACCTCACGTCCATGATATACATTGGAACACTCTAAAGCTCAGATAACTTTCAGAAATATTTTTTTGTAAAATACAGTTAGCAGATTTGAGTTTAAAGAAAATTATGAAATGATCTGCAGGATCAAAAGTTCTTAAACTCTTAATATCTGATTAAGAACAAGGTTCTTCAAGCATTTCTTAAACCAAGAATCAAACTTGGCTGGAAGAATGCAAATTGCTTTTGATTTCAAAATCAGCGCTTAATGGACTTTTAATGATAATTTCACGTGCTTCAAATATTATTCGTCTTTGATGATAAACTCTCCAAACTTTTCAGATATGCCGATCTTTAAACCATTAAGTAATGTTGATAAAAAATGAAAGAACTACTTACATGTATCCCAAATTAAGGAGAGTGTTAGTAATTTAAGTATCATACAGAATAGAGCAAAGAAGAGAAACTTTTTGGAAAAATCACGAAATAGTAAACAGTCAGAACAAATATACTATCGGCAATTTTGCTATACCGAATTAGTTTTGGAAAAATCGATTATGAAAAAAGACACGTATCAAGCGGTGTCATCGACATTTATCTAAATTCTAAAGGTGTTCTTTGAAGTAGAATCTCCACAATTCAAATTTTGGTATGACTCGTGAGTACGGGAAGTTCCTGAAGGCTCAACTTCTTCTACTCATTGAATGACTAATGCACCTTGCATTGCCTGAGATTTAAATGCAACAGCCAATTCAAAAATCAGGAACAAGTAACAAAGAATAGGACCTAAATGGCATCAAACGATCTAATCCAAGCTCGATTTAAAGTAAAGTTTTCTGCAGATAAAAAATGGCCGTGGTCATGCTGTTTTGAGCTTTAAAATTGTGCAACAAAGTATGTTAAAAAGAATTACAAGAAAAATAACCACCATTGTATGGCAATTAAAAAAAAATAATAACGAATTTACTCACGGTACATAAATTCAAATAAATGCTTAAGAAATCACATATTTTCTACCAATAAATTTTCCTAAAAAGCATCCTACTTTTAGAAAGTTGTTACAATAGAGCGACGATCCATTGTTCACGTGTCTATCGTTTTCCCGATGTATCGTCTTGTTTCCACGATTTAACGATATTGTCTTGCTGTATACGGGCCCGCATTTGGTTTTCCCGTATGTACTGTTTGAAATGAATCGCCTCGTGAGAAACGATCGATCGAGTCATCAGCCCCATATGTGTTAAGCAGCATCAAACCGTAATCACAGAAAATTAACAATTAGTTTAAATTAAAACTTAGGGACTTACTTGAGCAACAATGCTCAATGGAACTGATTCTCTCCAAAATCTTCATTTGAAGATGAGTCTTCGTTTCATTCTCGTTAGAACAAATAAAATTTTGAATAATAACTCACCTTTTATTTAAATGGTCGTTTAACTCCATGTTTATTCATTCTGCGCTACAGAGCCTTACATTTTGACGATTGCATAGAATTCTATTGTTGAGATGCTTGAGAAACTACTTCTGTAATCAGTAAAATTGAGCTGGAGGTGTACAGATTTCAAAATAAGATAAACGTGACTTGTCTAAAACTAAGAAAAGAGAGTTTTTCTTTGTTTTAAAGTTGAGTTGGGCTACTATTCAAATAACGTCTTTATTTATTCAAGAGTTTTCAAACAAATTCTGTCTGGCGTAGTTTCCATCAGCAACAGAATAATATAAAATTTTTGAAAATACTTTTTTTTTCTTTGGTCGAAACATCTTGAAATTAGTATTAACCTTACATTGCGCCTTGTTGTTTTAAACAACACGTTCACTAAGCTCTTGTTTTGTATTATTTTTAACAAGTGGCGAATTTTACGTTTTATTTTGTATGTGAGATCATACTAGTTAATATAGTCTCTCCTAAATATTGTAAACTTGGCTCTAGGTTAATATTTTTTTCAAAAAATCGACAACTACCGCAAAAAAAAAAAAAAAAAAATTGCGCAGTGTAGGGTTAAAAAACACCAACTCGGATTTTGGAACGAGACTCCTTATGCGTTACCTTTCACAGGGGATGACTGAATGTTGCCAAATTTCATTCCACTGCGTCAATTAGGGTGGTTTTTCCAGCTAACATATAAGCAACTAACCTACTCACAAACGAGCTCTTATATATACGTACATATGCGTGTAATATGTATGCCCAAATATGTATATATATATATATATATATATATCTGTATATAAAGTAGATGAAGGGTAGTTAAATAGCAGAACCGTTTTATGACTTTTCTTTTGACTGTCTTGAAACTGGAAATACAATATTTTACTGAGTTTAACGTCCTAATTGGTTTCCATCATAAAAAGCCCAACAGAAATTCGCTAAATTCTTCCAGAATTAAAGCTTTTTTGATCCGTGTTCGCTGTTTTCCGAAACCAAATAATAAATTACAATCACAACTGATTCAGACACGTGAACACCTCGGGGTTACTTTTCGAAGCTGATGTTCTAATTTGGAGTTGCTCACGTTTTGGCTAATCCTTTTTCCCACCCTTCCGTTCTGATTCTCAATAGATCGAAATCAAGTAAATCTTTAATGATGTTTCGCTGACTGATGGTTAATATTGAAGGTTGAGCATGCTTCAGATTTCTAGGTTTGTGGAACTAGACCTCATGTTCAAAATAGGAAAAATAAAAGAAAACAGAAGAAAAAGAAGAAGAGAGAAAAAAGAAAACATTTTCTTTCTCGTGTCAGACTTATAGAAAAGTCGAACCAATGTTGTTATTAATTCTGCAGACAGTATTCTTTTTCCGAGAAACTGGCGCCGTGTAATTCGATCATTTAGGGGGGAAAACGCGATGTACTCTTGTTCATTTAAATACTATTTACACCTACGAACTCATTAAAAATTCTAATTTATAGGATAAAATGTACAGCATAAAATTTTATTTATATAATTTTGTTGAAGGGTCGTCTTCGTATTGAAATGAACGTCCATTCTAAAATTTTAAATGGTAAACCGTATTTTTTTTCAAATATGTAATTAGCATTAATTTAACCGTGTATATCTATGTTTGTGTAGATAGATTGAGCCGTTAGTTCCACAATTCAGAAAAATCCTACTCATAATGTTAAAACTTTTTGAATATTTTTGCTAATAATATCTATTAACAAAGATACATTAGTGATGTTTTTCTTTATATGAAACTATTAATCAACTCAACTATAAAAACCGGTTTTATGTTGTTAAAAATTTTAACACGATGTTCATTCTAAACTGTGAAATGAAATAAAAAAATGAAGCAATGTTATATTTTGATAAAAAATGAGTCTTTAGAAGCTATTATCCAAAAACTCAATCAAAAATATTCAATACATTTTTTGCTATGGTTAACTATAAATTTTTGTCATTTTAATGGGTATGTCATTTGCTGAATGCATAAAATTCTACCTATTTGATAAAGTCAAAAGTCTTTTAAAAAATCACAGTATTAAAAAAAATGATGCAGTTCTTATTCCTTTAAAATACCTTAATTCTCCACCTGTAAATTGAGCATGGGAAAAATAATTATGGTCCTTTTGAATATATTCTGTACTAAAAGTCAGAATGTACTTAAATGAGGCACTAAGTGAATTTGAGCATGCCATTTTTAAAAATCAAAAATAGTGTATTCCAAACAAATTTTTGAAGTTAGTTTTTATTTTAATATGAATATAGTTCCCTATCGAAATTTTATTTCAATAATTTAAAAGAAGACTTAAATTGATGTCTTTTAGAGCTTATAATGGTTGAGTAATTACAAGTGTTTCGTTTTCTTTTCTCCCACCTCCCTATTAAAATTCTAAGTATGATTTATGTATGACTAGTTTGGATATATTTTTTAAGTTAATTATCATACTGTTTATTTTTGTGGTATTTTTTTTTCTTTTATAATAAGCTGTTTCTTTTCTCCTAAAAATGTATTGTTGAAATTAAATTTGTTATTAAGTTCATTAAGCTCTAAAATATCTGAATTAATCGATAGACATATATATTATAGAATGTATCTTCTTCATTTTAAAAATGTTATTCAAAAGTATTTAGTCGTAAAAATAAGTTTCTAAATCAACTTCTAAATGATGGGGTACTTCATATTACACATCTCTATCTAACGCATATTCAGCTATCTGCCATCCTCATTTTTTCTTCACACCCACGTGTTATACAGATGCATGAAAGCAATGAATACAACTAGAACATCTACTTACGATTAAAACGAAATAAATATAACTCTTACGAAGTCAAAATCCCAATTTCCAGCAACAATACAGCCTAATTTCCGTAGCACAAAAAAAACGGACAGCAGACGCAAACAAAGAACTGCAGCCACCACAAAGTATTTCTCACCGTTTCCGATCATAAAATAACATAATTGCACAATGCACACAAAAAATAAGTTATCGCACTTGCCAGATAATATTAGGTACCTACAAGAGAAATATATAGGTACCCCAAATTAGGATGTACCATCATATTAAGTGACTTTACACTGTAGTACCTGGGTGATAGATCTTTGCTCGGAGATTTTTTTTTAAATTATATATTTATTTACCATGAAGATACTTATTCAAATACATTTAGAAAATTAAAGTGTTTACTAAATACAAATTTTCATGCCGATTATTAGATCTGTTTCCGAGATACGAGGATACGAGAGATATATAGAATAGATGCATATAAATGTTTCTACACAGCATTATCATCATTCCAGCCGTAAGACGTCTGCTGCTGGACACAGGCCTCCCCCTTAGTCCTGAGGCGCCGCTGAGGGGCTTGCATATAAATATTTATCATTTATACGAGCCATTTAAAGGTTAATATTTTGTGAAATGATATGAATAGGAACAGTTTACCTATGATTCTTTCTATTCCGATCAATCGATATAAGGATAGATACCTATTTAGACAATATGCGTTGCATTACATATATTGAATATGAAAATTTTGCAATCCTACCTACATATGAACTTTAAACTTCATTTAAGTTCATAAAATTCTACAAGCAATATGTCACAGATAAAAGCCGATGACCTTAACAAATTCGTAAGTTTGACCTTGAGCTGTGTGTGGAAAAAGAAGAGCTGTAGTATAAGGACCGGTTGGCCATTTATTTTGGTTGGCGACGAAAGATGCCCCCAAAAGAGCGATATGGCCAGAACTTTCCAAACATATATAATAAACTCAATCTCCACACATCAAACACAAAACAACTAATTGCAATTGTAACCAACAATTTCTTCTCCAGCCAATAAAGTCACAAACCCCTTTCACTAAAGTTGTATAGAACACGTAAATATAGGAACATGCACATGTACTTGCTTGCCAGGTTGTTCACCATAACGACTTGCGCCTTTATCATGTTATTACTTAAACTTGTCATAGTGAGTCTTACCGCTACCTCCGTAATCTATATAAATAATAACCTCCTTCCTTTGTGAAGTCGGTTAAAAATGTAAGTGTTCGTTTGTGCAAGCCGCGAATCTCCGAAAGTACTTGACCGATTGGTTTGAAATTTTGCCCGTAGACAGAGTGATTCAAGCGGATGGTTTATAGACCCGTTAGAAAAATCCGACAGGTAGTTCCTTTTTTATTCCAATTTAAGGCAAAATTTCTACATTAATTTCCCATTATGTGGGTGAAAAAAACCTTGCACATATTAATGTAATATATCGATCGAAAGCGCTGATTTTTCTGCATAAAATGGATTTTGATCGAAGTTTCTAAGTCATAAAGAACGGCAGTTATAAGCTTTTTAGTTCGATTTCTTAAGGCTTACCTTGATCCAAAAATAATAATTAGCAGTTTCCTCAACACCGGGTAATATAAGCTATATAAATAAAAATGTAAGTGTTTGTTTGTTCATACAAGGCTGAACGCGACCCAGTTTACGGTTACGATCAAGTTCAGCCTTGGTTCCTAACCTCAAATCTCCGTAAATACTTCGATTGCTTTGAAATTTTATCAGAACATGTGTTTTAATATATCGCTTTTAATTTATTTCAACTTTGATTTAAATATTACGGTTTTTAACCGACTTCACAAAGGAAGGAGGTTATACACTCACATTGTACGTATGTCGGTTTTTTTTTTTTTTTTTTTTTTTTTGTCCACTCATAACTTCTTACCGGATGAACCGATTTTCATGAATTTTTTTTTAATCGATCGAGGGTGGTTTCCCATAGGTCCCATACCTTGGTTTGACCATATTCAGTAATTAGAAAAAAAAGTAAGGAACTGAAATGTGGTAATTTTTTTGCTTTTTCATCCATAACTTTTGACTAAATGAACCGATTTTGATTATTTTTTCTTTGATCGATAGAGGGTCGTCTAACTCAAATATCGCGCATCAGTTTGACTACATCTGTTTTTTAGAAAAAATGTTATGGGTGAAAAATTAGTATTTTTTTCATTTTAGTTGGAAAGGCTAGGCTCGATTTTTCTTTGTTGGAAAAGTTGTTAATAAAAATGAAACTCATTGTTAAAAAAGAGCTTGTTGCCATTAAGATGTCATATTAAAAGAAATTATAACAAGTTATAGACTGAAGGCTTCTCTGAAGAAGAAATTAAATCCAATCAGTTTGCTTGCTCTAGTGACTCTTTAAAATCGATTTTAAAACGAAATTTATCTTTTAAACGGTTAGCTTTTAGTGTCATTCCCTCAAAGGCTTTGATATGTATGTTATAAAAAAAAGAGTATTTATATGAAAATGTATTTACACTAAAAAGAATGAAATAAAATAATTTTTGGAAAAAAAATAGAACCGATTTCAAACTATAAATTGCGCTAAAAAGTAAAAAATAATATTATTCTTTAAACAACTTCGATACGACTTTTAAACATAATTTTTGAAGTCGGTGCAAAATTATGATGGATTTTGATGCATGATTCCTTTTGTAACTATGAACCAATTACAAATATAAATAGCGTAGAGTTTGCAACAGTTTCAGTGTAAAATAACGCATGGTGTAATTATAATTGGACTGTCATAATTTTGCAACGACTTCAAAAATTATGTTTAAAAGTCGTATCGAAGTTGTTTAAAGAATAATATTATTTTTTACTTTTTAGCGCAATTTATAGTTTGAAGTCGGTTCTATTTTTTTTCCAAAAATTATTTTATTAATGTCTTATTAAGGAGAATGAGCCACTGCAACTATTGGCAGGGTACAGCTATTTTCATTTTGATTTAACAATTTTTTCTGTTTGTATTGAAGTATTTGTTAGTATTTTTGCACTCGAAGATTAAGGGGAACTTTAAAACAAAGACTACTTATTTTGAATAGCAACAGTTTAATTCAGCTATTTTCATTTTGATTTAAAATTTTTTAAACCGACTTCACAAAGGAAGGAGGTTATACACTCATATTGTACGTATGTCGGTTTTTTTTTTTTTTTTTTTTTTTTTTGTCCACTCATAACTTCTTACCGGATGAACCGATTTTCATGAATTTTTTTTTAATCGATCGAAGGTGGTTTCCCATAGGTCCCATACCTTGGTTTGACCATATTCGGTAATTAGAAAAAAAAGTAAGGAACTGAAATGTGGTAATTTTTTTGCTTTTTCATCCATAACTTTTGACTAAATGAACCGATTTTGATTATTTTTTCTTTGATCGATAGAGAGTCGTCTAACTCAAATATCGCGCATGAGTTTGACTACATCTGTTGTTTTTTTTTTAGAAAAAACGTTATGGGTCAAAAATATGTATTTTTTCATTTTAATTGGTAAGGCTAGGCTCGATTTGTCTTTGTTGGGAAAGTTGTTAATAAAAATGAAACTCATTGTTACATTAAAAGCAATTATAACAAGAAATAGACTGAAGGCTTCTCTGAAGAAGAAATTAAATCCAATCAGTTTGCTTGCTCCAGTAACCCTTTAAAATGGGTTTTAAAACGAAATCTATCTTACAAACGGTTAGTTTTTAGTGTCATTCCCTCAAATGTTTCCCCTTTGATATGTATGTCTTAAAAATAGAGTATTTATATAAAAATGTATTTACACTAAAAATAATAAAATAAAATATTTTTTGGAAAAAATAGAACCGACTTCAAACTATAAATTGCGCTGAAAAGTTAAAAAAAAAAAAACATTATTCTTTAAACAACTTCGATACGACTTTTAAATTTTTGATGTAGGATTCCTTTTGTAACTATGAACCAATTACAAAAATAAATAGCGTAGAGTTTGCAGCAGTTTCAGTGTAAAATAACGCATGGTGTAATCATAATTAGACTGTCATAATTTTGCACCGACTTCAAAATTATATTTAAAAGTCGTATCGAATGTTATTTTTTACTTTTCAGCGCAATTTATAGTTTGAATTCGGTTCTATTTTTCCAAAAATTATTTTACTGTTTTTTCCGTTTGTATTGAAGTATTTGTTAGTATTTTTGCACTCAAAGATTAAATGGAACTTTAAAACAAAGATTACTTATTTTGAATGTTAACAGTTTTATTTAGCTATTTTCATTCTGATGTTAAAATTTTGAAGTATTTTTTAATTATTTTTGAACTTGACGATTAAGGGAACTTTAAAACACAGATTATTTATTTCGGACGGCAAATTTTTAATTTAGAATTTTTGGTGTTTGTGTTTCTTCTGTTTGGATAAGGCTTATGTTGGAATTTTTCATTGTGCTGAACCAGACAATATCAAAATCTTCACCGACAATGGAACAAAAAAAAAAAAAAAAATTGCCCGCAATTATTGTGAAAAAAAATAAAGCTCAAGACCAATCAATCAAATTGAGCAGTTTAGATTTTCTCATGTGTACAGTTATAAATTGCGTGTTCTAGAATAGGTAAACCAGACAATCTATATTTTCAGACAATGAAAATATAGCAACAAGCATTGTCAAATGAAACATATATGTGCTTTTTCTTGCTTTTCCATCGAACCATACTGAGGCACAGCAACGCGTGGCCAGGTACAGCTAGTACTAAATAATCTAGACACACGGCAGTGTGTCCGCCAAGTTCAGAAAGTCAGCCAAATTAAGATACGGCGACACCGGCCAATGTGTATATTTACCCGAACCATTTCGAGCTACTTTTGACTCCACCATTACCCAAAAACTATTAAACCTACATACTTGAAATTTTGTACATCTAATAGCGATCCCCTTGACCATTCGAATATCAAATTTCATTGATGTACCTCTTATGGTTATGGAATTATTAAGGTTTGAAAAGTGTCATTTTTATCACTCACTCACTCACTCATCAAAAACCTAACCTACTTCTAGGAGACTTAGAAACTTGAAACTTGGTATCAAGGTAGACAATTTGGAATATATAAAGGAAAAAATCCGAAACTTCAAAAAATTACATTATCTTCGAAGTTACTAGCATACTCATAAGTAGCATCATACCTAACGACTTCAAACAGCAGCCATAGTTTTCTGCCGTTTAAAGTAAACAATACTCTCTCGCGCTTGAAAGTAAATAATTGATGCATTGAAATTCACTTTCCGCTTTAATTTTTCGCCTTAAGGCTTAACACAAGCTGACTACAAACAATCCAGTGTCGTAGTTATACAGAACTTTTCAACGTTTTAAATAAAAGATTAATTAAGTAAAGATAGGTTTACGGACTTATTACGGAGAAATGTAAACAGACGAAAAAAATCTTAAATAATTAATAGCGACTCTTCAGCTTGGTTTAATTCAGTATAACTTATCGTCAATATAAAAACACATTTTAGCTTTTCAAAAATTAATGATATCCCAACAAAACATAAATGTGAAAAAATTGCCAAGTTCGATAGAACAAAAACGGCCTCCGGAGTAGTCGGTGTCAGCGATAAAAGAATTGATATCTAATGAGTGCCAAGTTCCATAGCAGATCCTTTGATCATGGCTGTAAGAGCGTACAATGTTCCTTAATTTATTTGAAAGCATTTTTTTATCGGATTCCTAACTTGGCAAGTTTTAATTAAGATAAGTTACGTTCAAGAAGACGATAAGAAGACAATTAGAAATTAACTATAATAGCTTGCCACATGATTTTACTAACTATTAAAAATCTGCTAATTGAATGAGTTAAATTTTTTGAATGTAATTTACCTTAATTAACACTTGCCAAGTTAGGAATCCGATAAAAAAATGTTTTCAAATAAACTAAGGAACATTGTACGCTCTTACAGCCATGATCAAAGGATCTGCTATGGAACTTGGCACCCATTAGATATCAATTCTTTTATCGCTGACACCGACTACTCCGGAGGCCGTTTTTGTTCTATCGAACTTGGCAATTTTTTTCACATTTATGTTTTGTTGGGATTAGTATTACTTAGGTAGCGGTCTTACATAGTTTCATAGACCTTCTGATACATTCAAATTCCGCGCAACATTATTAAACATTATTTTTTCAATGGGTTTCCTAGGCCAAGGCTGAACTTGATCCAGTTAGTTAACTCTTACTGATCCGTAACATTTAACTAACTTTTTTTTTCTCCACCAGACCCCTACCTGTTAGCCGAGGCCTTAGGATTGCTTACGCACGGGGAGAGGTAGTGGGGTCTACGGATTTTACATGCACATATCCCCAAGTATACATGGTGGTCTTCAGTGGGTATCGAACGCGCGACCTTCCAGGTGGAAGTCCGACGTGCTAACCACTAGGCTACCACATTTAACTAACTGGATCAAGTTCAGCCTTGCCTAATCATTTTAAATTGCACAACAGCAGATTTCAATCATCTAAAGGTAAATTAAAAATTAAGTGTTGCCACTCAATGTATTGCAATCTCAATTGAAATAATGTATATATATATATAGCGGATGATGTTTGTTCATTGTTACAAGTACCTAAATAGCGTTATAAAAAAATTGTTTTTTGTGTGTAAAATCGCGTTTTTTCGAGAAAGACATCTATATAATTGAACTTAAAAAACAAAACTTGACCTAAATACAAAATTTGAACCAAATCGTTAGACCCGTTTCCGGGAACGTAATATATATATATATATATTAGCTGCGACGCCCGGCGTTGCACGGTCTATCTTAAATTACATTTTGCAAATACAGTGATACCTCATCAAAATACTAGAAACGTTGATTATTATTATTTTTTTTTGTAACAATTGTTGAAACGAAGCAACAATGCAAATAAAATAAAACGGTCATCATCTGGGTCAAATAAAATGAAAGTTATTTACCGTGAAAAAATAATTTCAAACTACAGAGAAAAACGCTGATAACTTCTTTTCTAGTTAATTTAGAGGCTTCCAATTTTGGAACGAAGGACAAAACTCTTTCTAGAATAGTTTTTTACGGGCTGTTCAATGGTAGCAAGCTCGAAAGGATGCGGTAATTTCTTCGGATAGAAAAGGATATTTTATGCAATTTTCGGAACTCCGCTCCAATTAGGCTTAGCGTGATGATCTATAGCCTAGCCTTCCTCCATAAATGAGCTATCTAACACTGAAAGATTTTTTCAATTCGGACCAGTAGTTAATGAGGTTAGCGCGTTCAAACAAACTCTACAGCTGTATAATCTTACTAGCTGCGACGATCGGCGTTGCACGGTCTATCTTAAATTATATTTTGCAAATACAGCGATGCCTCATCAACATGCTAGAAATGTTGATTATTAATATATTTGATTTGTTTAACAATGGCAACTGCATTGATTTGTTTGTTCACATGGCATCTGTAAGAATTGTTGAAAAGATGCAACAATGCAAATAAAACAAGAAGTTCCGTCTAGAACTATACGAGCCTACTTTCCCGTATACAACCAACTTCAAATTTATAATATAGCTATCACTTTCTCTCGCTTTCACATTTAGCTTTAGTTCTTAAGTACTTCAAATATACTTTTTTCAACGAATAATACATATTCATTCACTCAGTCATTCATTCTTTCATTTATTCAGTCATTCATTTACTCATTCATGTAATTATCACTCGTTTATTTATTTTTTCATTCATTTACTCATTCATGTAGTTATCACTCGTTCATTAATTTTTTCATTCATTCACTCATTTAATTACTTTATCATGTATTCACTCATTTATTCATTCATTCGTTCTTTCACTCATTCATTTATTCATTCATTAATTCTTTCATTGATTAAATCATTCATTCTTTCACTCATTCATTCATTTATTTATTTATTGAGAAATGCCTTTAAAAATCCCGATCAAAAATTTCATAGGAAAACAGTCTTGTTCAGTTCTTGTTGAACTTCGTATCAGTACATGTTCTACAGCGTAATATCTTTCTGATAAAGTTTGTTGCGAGCCAATCCGTCGTTTAGATCAGGATTTATATGCGATTGAACTTTCCCATATGCGCTAATGTTAATTTGGTACCTTTTCATTATCAAGGCGCAAATCTCGCCGAGCAAAATTTTTGGCGACGGAACACACAAAAGGGTAACAACAACGATATTCCGTTTGCGTTAGTTGCATCATTATTGGCGACTTTATCGTCTGCGCCGGAATAATGGAAAAATGCCGCAATTTTTTTTGAACTGTTCAAAAATGAACAAAAACTTTTCAAATCAATATTTCACGACGAGAACTCCTTTCAATAAGCTTGCAATAGGAACTTGGGTCTTGTGCCCAGAGTTTACATAATTTGCTTCAATTTTGTCCATAGGCGCTAATATTAAAATTTTTTGAACTGCTCAAAATTGAACAAAAAATTGTTCAAATCAAAAAGTAAAACATGGAAATGAGATGTCCTTGCCGAGATCTTTCGAATGCAAAAAGAATTTTTCCAATCGGACAATTCGTTCAAAAGTTATTAGGGGGGACAGACCGACAGACCGACAGACATTACACACATTTTCCACATCTCAAAACCCTACTTTCAAATTATTTTTTTTTCAATCTTTATTTAATTACCTCATTTTTTTTTTTTTTACTTTTCTTTATTTTTAACGATATTTTTACGATACATTAAGCCTTCTTTCATGCTTTATTTATTTATTTTTTTACTTTTATGGGAAAGTAGGCTAATAAAACGGTCATCATCAGAGTCAAATAAAATTAAAGTTGATTACAGTGAAAAAATACTTTCAAACTACAGAGAAAAACTCTCATAACTTCTTTTCTATTTAATTTAGAGGCTTCCAATTTTAGCACGAAGAACAGAACTCTTTCTATAATAGTTTTTTACGTGCTTTTCAATGGTATCAAGCTCGAAAGGATGCGATAATTTCTTCCAATAGAAAAGGACTATTTTTTTGCAATTTTTGGAACTCCGCTCCTATTGGTCTTAGCGTGATGATATATAGCCTATAGCCTTAATCGATAAATGGGCTATCTAACACTAAAAGAATTTTTCAAATCGGACCAGTAGTTCCTGAGATTAGCGCGTTCAAACAAACTCTTCAGCTTTATAATATTAGTATCATATATATAAACGCCTTATTCTGTCTGTCTGTCTGTCTGTCCGCTAAAGGATCCCAGGCCGTTTAACCGTTCGGGCCCACATTCGGCACGGTTAATGTTTACGACCCGAGAAACGCATCGCCGCAAAAATGAAAGTTGTGACTCTATTAGTTTTTTTTTAATTAATTTTTTAAAAATTTTTCAATGATTTTCTTGACCCGTTTTATTTTATTTTTGCATTGTTGCCGTCGTTTCCAACCATATAATTACCGTTGCTGTGTGAACAAACAAATCAACACAGTTGCCATTGTTGTAAAAATGCAACAAATATACTAATAATATTTGAAACATTTATCTAGCATATTCAGTGAGGCTTAGCTGCAATCTCCGTTAAAAATGAATGTATACGCGAATTTAATTTAATCCTTTCTTTCTTTTTAATTGGTTTATTTATCGTATGTCCTTTTAATATTTTTCTTATTGGAGTGGCAGCGCTCTTTTTTCCCAGTTTCGTTAAAACTGTTGTTTTGAAAAGCATAATAAAACTTTCAATAAGTTCTTTCGGTGATAAATATATATTTTTCACAAACAATTTGATTATATAGTAAATAAATGTATAGTAGTGTGGGGCTGTAAGCGAAGGGGCTTTCTCGCCACCTGATCAGAGTAATTCATTTTGAATTAGCAGGCACCTTTGCACAAATCATTTTAATTACAATTTATTTAATATCTAGAACAGCGGTCATTTCGTATGAATGCCGGGCGTACTAGTCTTATATATAAGCGGCTTATTCTGTCTGTCTGTCCGCTATAGAATCCCAGGCCGTTTTACCGATCGGGACCACATTCGGCACGGTTAATGTTTACTACCCGAGAAACGCATCGCCGCAAAAATGAAAGTTGTGACTCAATTAGTTTTTTTTTAATTAATTTTTTTTAATTTTTCAATGCTTTTTTTGACCCGTTTTATTTTATTTTTGCATTGTTTCCGTCGTTTCCAACAGTATAATTACAGTTGCAGTGTGAACAAACAAATCAATGCAGTTGCCATTTAACAAAAGTAACAAATATACTAATAATAATCGAAACGTTCATATTGACGGAGGCTTCGCTGTATTTTCAATTTCCATTAAAAATGAATGCATACGCGAATTTAATTTAATCCTGTCTTTCTTTTTAATTTATTTCTTTATCGTCTGCGCTTTTTTTTATTTTTCTTATTAGAGTGGCAGCGCTTTTTTCCCAGTTTCGTTAAAACTGTTGTTTTGAAAATCATAATAAAATTTTCAATAAGTTCTTTCGATGATAAATATATATTTTTCACAAATAATTTGATTATATAATAAATAAATGTATAGTAGTATGGGCAGTAAATGAAGGGGCGTCCTCGCCG
This sequence comes from Octonoba sinensis, assembly GCA_038502835.1. Classification (NCBI taxonomy): domain Eukaryota; kingdom Metazoa; phylum Arthropoda; class Arachnida; order Araneae; family Uloboridae; genus Octonoba; species Octonoba sinensis. The sequence continues at coordinate 95,570,812 of CM076599.1, read as the reverse complement.
CCTGACCTGGGTAATTCAGTTTGAATTAGCAGACACCTGTGCACAAATCATTTTAATTGCAATTTATTAATATCTAGAACAGCGGTCATTTCGTATGACTGCCGGGCGTACTAGTAGATATATAAGCGGCTTATTACTGTCTGTCTGTCTGCCCGCTATAGAATCAAATTCCGTTTTACCGATCGGGACCACATTCGGCACTGTTAATGTTTACGACCCGAGAAACTCATCGCCGCAAAAATAAAAGTTGTGACTCAATTAGTTTTTTTTTTAAATTAATTTTTTAAAAATTTTCAATGCCTTTTTTGGCCCGTTTTATTTTATTTTTGCATTGTTGCCGTCGTTTCCAACAGTATAATTACAGTTGCGGTGTGAATAAACAAATCAATGCAGTTGCCATTGTTATTGTAACAAATGTATATATAACAAATATATTAATAATAGTCGAAACGTTTATCTAGCATATTGAGTGAGGCTTCGCTGTATTTTCAATTTCCGTTAAAAATTAATGCATACGCGAATTTAATTTAATCCTTCCTTTCTTTTTAATTTATTTATTTATCGTCTGCGCTTTTTTTACTTTTCTTATTAGGGTGGCAGCGCTCTTTTTGCCCAGTTTCGTTAAAACTTTTGTTTTGAACACCATAATAAAATTTTCAATAAGTTCTTTGGATGGTAAATATATATTTTTCACAAACAATTTGATTGTATAGTAAATAAATATATAGTAGTGTGGGGCAGTAAGCAAAGGGGCGTATTCGCCGCCTGACCTGGGTAGTTCAGTTTGAATTAAAAGACACCTTTGCACAAACTATTTTAATTACAATTTATAATATCTCGAACAGCGGTCATTTCGTATGACCGCCGGGAATATAATTGACGATTTCTTGTTTATTGCTGTCTGAATATTTTAACTTTGATTTCTTATGTTCAAATGCTTTATTAACATAATTTTTTGTGCATATTTTCAGCGGCGTATCTGTGAATTTTCCTTGGAGGGTGATGGAGCTTGGGAGCCGCTTTTGCAATGTCCCTTTGAGATATCGGAATTTCTTGCTTGATATATTTTTTCATGGATAAAAGAGTATAAATAAGACATATTTCTGTGCAGCTACACCAAAAAATGCAATTGCTATTTAAAGGTTGATCAAAGTTTAGGGTTTTTAGCTCCCTACCCTATGTACTAGCGTGTCACCAGAATGTAAGAAATTAACTGTGAAGAGTTACCTGTCTAGTTTAGAGCAACAATTTGCACCTAAGTTGTGATCCAAGAGCAGCCCCACTCGCCCCTGACAATTAACAGCAAACATAATTTTTGTCTGTGCAGTGCGCATTTGGTTGACCACATTATAAGAACTTATCTCAAAATCGAAGACCTCTTATTTAACTTCCGTAATTTTATCTTCAAGAGCTACAGCAACAGTTGGTGGCATATTACGTGAGTTCCTCCAGGGGCTGCTTAATTTACGATGCTCCAGATCGGACCTGGCTCACTTCCTATCGGACGCGCCAGAGGTCGAGCAGAGTTGAGTGGTCTTCCGTAGCTCTGACCTAGATTATCGCCTCCTTTCCCTTTCGGTAGGCTTGCCTTGGGCCAAATTGAATGGTGATTAATGGGTAATTTTGACGCCTTTGTTGGAACGTTTTGTTTGTTGGCAACAGCATTTCCAGTTGTTCTGTTTCTCTGATCTTGGAATAGGAACAACTTGCGTCCTTTCATGGCTGTATCATCAATTATTATACAGTACCATAGTTATAAATAGTGAAATAGATTTATAATGAAAAAATAAGGAATCTTAGAAAAGACCTTAGTGATCAGCATCAGCGTGCTTTTTACAACTTATGTCCTGCTATAGAACTTATGGGAAAAGCAGAAGATTTTCTTGCACCTTAGTATTTTTAGTGTACTTCATCTTTCATTAGTAAATTACATCATTTCACATTGCTTGTTCAAACAATTAAATGATTTCTTATTAAATGTCATCAGTGCCATTGTAGTTATATTCGCATTTGTAGTTTTTATTTGCCATCTTTCATTTTAGATATGGAATTTTTTAGTGAATTTTTGCTTCTGATAAGACTGAACTGTATAACTTTTTATTTCAGACAATATATCTTTGTTGTGCAAAAATTATAATTACAAAAATTTTGCCCTTTTTACAGTTATAACGCTTGTAAAGATAGATAATAAATTTCATAGCGGTAAAGTATGAAAAGCCTTATTTCCTGTTTTATGAACAAAAAACTGCACCGTAAACGAGCTAAGTTTTCTACCTTTTTTTTTTCCTTTTATCTGCAGCAGTGATAAATTTACAATTAGTTGCATCAATACCTCTTCAAAACTAACTTCTTTGTCTCCTTTTAAAGAACATGATCTGGTTATGACTGAGTTCCTATATCATTGTAACCACAGAGTAATTATAAACCAGAGACACATCTTAATGTTAATTCCTATGTAGTCAAAAACTGCGTTCAGCGCCCCCACGGAGAAAAACAGGAACTTCTTTTGAAGGGACTTTTTGCTGTTACTTTAATTGTTGTCATTCCCCATTCTTGGCTATTACGGTTATTGACGTCAGCCATATAACTAGAGTCCCAAAAATCGTAGGAGCCAGGGAAAATTTTTAGAAGCCAGCTATAATGTTTTCATTTGCGAGCCACCTGAAAATCTAGTCGCCAAGGCACTTTTTTAGTCGCCCGGGCGACCTTGCATATAACCATTACTCATTTCTTTTATTTGTGAATAATTGTCAGTAATTTTTATCGGTTTTGGAAAACTGTTTCTATTACTTTGAAATTTTGCTTCGTATAAACAAAATGCCGTATCTACTAACGACTTTAATTTTCTAACCGACATTTTTTTTGAAAATTGATTTCAAAATATTCTTCCCTTTTTTCCCTTCCCCTTTTATAGAATTAAACTACAAGTAAGATGTATTTCACACTGATGTTTCGTATCACAGTCATACTTAAAATAACACTTTAAAAACATATTAATCTATTTCAGAATTCTAAATATTTGTTTGCCCTTTTCTCGTTTGTACTTCGCCTAGCATTTCATTTCGTTGATACAGTCTTTTATTCTATACTTCTAAAACCTATAGCTTTGCATGAATCTCAGAATAGTTTTTAAGATTACCATCTTGTTTTATTCAACGTACTTACTGTTCTTTTTTAATTAAAAATGACATTAAATATCATACAAAAAGATCTAACAAATCGGGTACTTTTCCGTTTCGGAGGGGCTGGCGATGGTTATTATTTTTTTTTTAGCCAAATAAATCTACTATATCATTTTTAGGTTGCCGTTGGCGATGTTTAAATATTTTTCTCAAAAACATATTCCCCAAACTAAACAAATTGATTTAGCTTAAAAAAAAAACTATCGCCAGCCCCCTGAATCGGAAAAAAACAAAAATTGGAGCAGAAGTTTAATCATAAAACAATATACATAAAAAATCTTTATTTAAACTCTGTATGTAGTAAGACAAGGTGCACAATTAAAAAAATCAATAAAATATATCCAGTTAAATAAAGTCCAATATAAGAAAGATAAATAAATGAAGCATTAATTTTCAACAGATAAAAATGAAAATGTAAAACATGTTTTAAATAACTTCAGCTGAATATATTTGGTATCAAGAAATTCTTAAGTTAAATATCATTTTAAAAATTAATCCTTTCTAAATACCGTAAATAAACGTTAGCGTTGAAAAATATTCAAAAAAATGACGAACAAAAATAATGAAAGTGCAAAATGATTCAATCTGAAAGAACTACACAAAGCTGCAAATGAGCGAAGGGGCAGTTCATAAATGACGTCACGCTTTTTCCCCATATATTTGACCCCCTCCCCTCCTTTGTCACAATACGTCACGCTTCAGCGAACCCCCCTCCCCCCTTTGTCCCGCGTCACTCTATGTTGCATAAGGCAGGATGTCAAGATTCTTGTTACCCCCTCAACTCCCCTCGTCACACTTTGTCACAATTTCACGAACCCCCCTCCCCCCCTCGAAGCGTGACATCATTTATGAATGATCCCGAACCGATTCTGAAGAAATATGCAATTTCCTTTCAAAACAAAGATATTATCGTCGTAGAGGAGACATGAGTTTAACTGCAATGCGAACTCTTGTAATTAAGTTCATGTTCTTCCCCGTGGTGCACTAGTGAAATAGACAATACAAAACGGCTTGAGAGTTGACCCTCTGGTTTATGATTACTCTGTGATTGTAACAAACCAGAGCCAGGGGGCTATGAACAAACTTTACCACTTTTAAATTCAGTTACCAAAGCTTATAACATCATTGCCATATTCAAACTATATTAGTTGGTAACTGCACTTCTTTAGCTAATATTTCAAGAACTAAAGTGTGATGGCATAGTAAGAAAATGTTTTGAAAGTACAAAAATTCAGTTTCTACTTCATCTGTAAGGTAATTAGTTTTCTTTTCTAATGTCACTTTTGAATATTAAACTCTTTATCGTTGATTATCTATATCAATAAAACAGAGTTTGTGAGTCAGTTTGTATGTGTATATGTCGGTCGCCTCTTGGCGAGATGGAGACGTCTAGAAGTACGAAATTTTGGTTACAGGTACCTGTGGTCAGGTCTTCATACACCTCGAATTTGTTCTTTTTTTTATTCCAATTTTAAACAAAACTGTTTATTTTGGGGTTATCGAAAAAGTGTCCCACGTTTTAGATTTTTTTCAGCACATTAATGAACGTAAAAAACTGCACAAGATTATCTCTGCAAAATTCATAGAACACGCGTAATATTCGTTTGAAGCAATTTTCAAACTCGAAAACAAGGCTTACCTGTGAGTTTTTCTGCTCAAATATCGTATTTTCGCCAAAATAAATAGTACTTGTATCGCCAAAGGAAATTTTCTGGTAATGTAAACTGATGAAGAAACTTTTTTTTTTTTTTTTTTGGAACAGAGTTCAGTACAAAATGGCCTTGGTCGTTTATGTTCAAACAAAATATTTTACCCTAGGTATGATCTAACTCGGCATTTTATGGAAGGTTTGAGTTAAAAATTTTCACAACAACGCTCATTTTTAACGCAATTTAAAATCACTCCAAATTTTTCAAATCCGATCTGTATTTAACGTTTTCTTTTATGAGAAAGAATTCTGCGTTGAAAGTTGTACTGAATGTTACAACTAATGTATCAAACGATAAATAATTCAGTAATTTTTTTCCATAACAAGAAAATTTAATATTCGTTTCAAAAAATTCTTTTTTTTTAATTGACGTGTTTACAAAATAATTCCTTATTTCATTTTTATGCAACTATTTATAGTACATCCTAGCGATTTTCTGTTTTATTTTAGCAGTTTATCTGGAGATTTAGATTAATACCATAATGTACTTTAATTGATTTTTTTGTAACTCATATTTAATTTTAACATTTGAAGTGCTTATTTGGCGATATTTCGTGTAATGTACCGTTTTACAGGCATGCACTTTTTTTTTCTATAACTGGCACCGTTTGGATAAATGTTTTAATCTAATTTCTTTTAGATTATATTTTACATGTTAATAGTAGAGTACTGAATTAAAATGTACATATTTATTTGCCTTTGGAAATAATAAGTTTACTTATTTTTTTCTTTGACAAAAGAAACATTAATGCTGTTTTATAGTTTCAGTTGGCGGGCTTGTCAATATTATTCCTTACTTGACACGATTTTGATAACCCGACTCTTCATTTTAACAGTTAAGGTTTCCTCTAATAGGGATATTAACCATGTTGAAATGGGGCTCTCGAATTTGTTTTCCTTATTCGACGCTATTTCAATACTGTTACCTAATGGGGATTTTTAAGCATAGATGTCCTTATTGAAATGAAAATTTTTTGTGACAGATATTTTTATTCTAATAGGGACTCTTAAGGATTTGTATCATTAATATATTGTGTGTTTTTCGACTGTGTTTTTCTTATTCAAATAGGGACTTGCAAGAAGTGTTGTTTATAACCGTTGGGACTATTGGGGGTTGTTGATGTAATTTTTTAACTGTTGTCCTTAGGAACTGTTTTCTTTATTTTAACGCAGAAAGAGCTTTTTGTTCTTATCTAAGAAATGTTGTCCTTATCTCTTAGAGATACTTTTATGAGGATTTTTTAATGACTTTTTGTTATTTTAAGAATACTTTTAGGAACTGTTATTTTTATTTTCATAGAAATTTTTAGTAACTTCTGTTCGTAATCTAATGTAGATACCTGTATCTGCTGGAGGGATTTTTCTTTTTTTTCCTTATTTGAATTGTGATTTTTTAGGACTGCTGCCTGCATTCAAATGAGAATTTTTAAATAAGTTTATTCCTGTTTATTTAGGACAGGATATTGGATGTGTGTTACATCATCTCACTTTTCGTCTCCGCCAGGAGAGGATGCAATATTCGAGATAGCCCGCGCAACGCCGGGCATGTCAACTAGTAAAAATACTTCTGCAGAATAGTTTTAAAATGCTCACCGATTTTCAATTTTCCCTGTTAGAATCCTTAAGAATAATAAGGATAATGATAAAGTTTTTGAAGCTCTTCTACAAAATTCGACGTTTCATATTATCTATTCGCCCTCTATGACGCCAACGAAGTGATTTTAATATATGCACTAGTGTGTCACCTTGCTGATTACATATTATATCAAAAGCAAACGCATGTGAGTCAGTGAGAAGCAAAAGGATGTAAGTGACCAAAAAACGATTATGAGATAAGCGCGTTCAAAGTTTGGATTTTATGGGACCTTTAATATTAATTTTTTTCTAAATTACGTTGAGGCGGAGCGCGTTGAGTTAGAGCAGGGGTCCCCAATCTTTTTGTACCTAAGAGCACATACCAGAATACCAGACGAATGGCGGGCACCATTTATTTTTTTCAAGATAAATTTATATTTGGTTTGTGGACATAGTTAATAACACACTACATATGATGCACAAAAAATTTAATTAAAAAATTTATTTAACATATGAATATAATGTGCATTATATATTCTCGTGTAAAATAAATGATTACTAAATTGCTTTGCTAAACATACGAAGTATAAAAATTATTGATAAAATATATAAAATACAGTCAATGTGATCTTTGGCATTGCATTTAACTGGTCAGCGCTTCACAATTGGGAGAATATGATGAAATTCCTGCTCGCGAGCAATCGTCAAGGTGTTCATCTGTAAGTCATAATTATACGGCTCTTCATTCATATATTCTAGATTCTAAATGTTCTCCAGTTTAAAATGGAAAACTGGAATATTTTATCGTTAGGCACAAGCAGCGGGCGCACCTAGACCGATCGACGGGCGCCATGGTGCCTGCGGGCATAGAGTTGGGGGACCCCTGTGTTAAAGTTTTCACCAACATCACTTGCCACAATATAGAATGGTACTTTCTCTAGAGAAAGTACCATTCTACCTAGAGACCATTCTACCTAGAGAAAGTACTATTCATACCGTAGATACCGTTTCCACTAGTTTTTTCCAACTTTTCAATTTTGTCACTTACATCCCTTTGCTTCTGCGTGCCTCATATGACTGTTACTTGTTTTCGCGGTATCATTCTCGGATATAACATAAAATAACCTTGTAATGCTTCTATATGACCCATTTTCCATAATTTCCTTTTTTTCAATAATCACATTCGTTACGCTATTCTATTATTAAACAATTTTTTCCATGTTCTTACTCTTACTATTTCTTGAATAATTTCCAAAAAACGAGTATTTCTTAAGTTTTTTCTTCTTCTTTTCTTTTTCAAATGACCTTAATTCAACTCAATGGAATAAACAGACAAGCTTGGACGGTCATATTATGTAGAAATAACCTCCGACCGACTTCGCCACCTTAAAAAAATTTTAAAATGAAAAAAAAAAAAAAAACGCGAAATAGCGTTGTGCTTGATGGAGCTACTACATTTCGTATTTTCCCATTAGGTGACCATCGATATGAATGAAACTGATCCTTTACTATATTGAATTATCGATCAATATAAGTGAAACTGAATTTTGTAAATAGTTTTCCTGAAAAGAATTTTCATGGTTAAAACTTTGAACAATATATTTTAAAGAATTAAACGTTTCGGGAAAAAGAAAAGAAAACACCTCTTCGCTTGAATAATATTCAAAACTTATTCTCTCAACTAAACTATCATCGAAGAAAGGAAACTTACAAAAGCAAATAAATAAAGTGGTCATTATATTTTACTTCACTTCCTAGGAAGAATGACTGACCTGATAGCTTGTAAAAATTGACAGGTAGTTAGTGGTATCGTTCTCCCTCTTGCCTTATTACACTTCAAAATATTCTAACAGAGCGTGTAATTTTGTTTGTATTATAAGTGAGCTTATTCATCATATAAGTACTGAAGCGTGAATGTATTTCTATTCTTTCTCCGATCTCTCACCGCTGATGGCAAAGACTTTGGAATTTCAAAATTCAAACGAATTATTATGGATAATAAAATATTTTTTTTTATTCAACGTAATCGAAAGTAAAAGTTAATTAAGACACTTCGGTATTAAAACTATTGGTAGCTCATTGTTTGGATCAGCTCTAATAACCTGATATATTTAGTCCATTTATTTGCTTTAAGATCCGCATAAAAATTCCCGCACTTTAGCTTGAGTTATCTATAGTGCATAAGAATAATGAAACACAATTGTCCCTTACGCATGACAATACGTTTGCGACGACAACTCACTTGAAATAAAACAATTGGGGTATGGCACAGATGTGCAATGATAACTGCATCGACACGAGTTTTTGAGTTATGGAGAAAATTTTCTTCGGTGCAAGGGAATGGAACTACGCGAGCTGTGAAAAATTAGAAAAAACGGCGATACATAAACAAATATTATCATTCTGCGAAAAATCAATTGGAAAATTATTAATTCATTTCTTTGTTTTTATTTTGTTTATTTATTTATTTTTTGTCCATATGAAAGACATAATATATACGTATAGTTTAAATGCCGGATGGTCTTAAACCGAGTTCCTCGCTCGAACCGCGCATTCCCCTAATATATTTCCCAAATCGCCGGCTGTTAAGTATATCAAGCACGCTTTGTTATTGAATTGTGCTACCATTGTTAGCCTACTTTAACGTGCAACATTTGAACAAATTGTGTTAAATTTTGAAGAGAAAAAAAAAAGAAAAACATTAACACCTATGAGGAAATTTCAATCATACGTAAGTAATGATCTGATACATATTTGCTTGGAACGAACTTTATTGGAAGTAGCTTATGGCGTAGAACAAGTCCTACGACGAGAAGCTCATACAAAACATAAAAGCCTGATTTCCATTGAAACTGTTTGATTTGGATTTTTAAAGACAACTTTGAATGAATGAATGAATAAGAAATAAGAGAATGAATAATAGAATGAGTGCTTAAAAGAAATTGAAATTAATACTAATATTAGTATGAAATACCTAGTGCAAAATCTCATCAGAGTTGAAATAGAGCTGTAGATTATTCTATAAGGTCTGGAAAGGGGGTCGTGATAACTCTTTCTCTTTTTTAGCTTATACAGAGGGGTGAGTCCTCTTGCTTCGAAGCTTCTGGGTACAAAATCTCAAGATCGAAATAAAACTAATTCTGCTTGAAGGGATAGGAAAGAAAGACGCTTTGATTCAGAATTTCATGAAAAGCGCCGAATTCAGATGCATGCCACGCACCTGAAATCTTCCGTTCCTTCACTGCAAAAAAAAGTTAATAATATGTTGTCGTTGTAGAAAATACAACATTACTGATAGTTTGTCTTCACGCTCAGTAAAAAAAAAACGTATAAAAAGTAAAATTTGCCTCTTTCGGCACTCTACCTATTTAAATTATGTTCTGAGACTTCCGGACAGTTGGTAGAGCCACGTGCAAGTTTTCTACATCATCAGCATACGTATGTTAAAACCTTTCAACTAATTCAAATGCAACCGCAAAATACACTATCTACTTGCTGGCAAGACTTGTAAAGAGTCTGAAGAACAGGGAATTCAATTTGGGAGTGTTCTTTAAATACATTGTAGGACAATTATTTCCTCTATTTATACAGCACTCAAAGTGGACATTTTTTCAAAGAAATTTCTGTTCTCTTTGAGACATTTGAAATTAGCATTTTCCCATTAAAGGAACACAGTCTACCAAAATAACGGGAACAAAAGAACTTGTTTCAATGTTTTAAGTAAAACTGCAAGAAGTTGCGTAAGAATTCTCTTTCTTTTTGATTTACATGTTTGGCGGAATAAGCAGCCATTTTGTTCGGAAAGTAGCTATTTCTTCCTTTTTCCCTCTTAAATAAACATGGGCCGCTTAAATAAACATGGCTCGTTTTAACCCTTTTGATGTTTGCTAAACACACACTACATGCTGAAGAATATTTGAACACATTCAGGACCTTGTTGAACAGGATAGGTTCTGCAGTGTGTCAGCACAATGTTATTCGTATAGTTTAAATCTAGTGAGTTTAATTCTGCTTCCTCTTCGTTATATTAAGATGTGAGATTCACATTCAGGAATTCTTTTATAATCCCCCTCTCTCTTGTTTTTTCTTTTTTGCAAATACACTTTTTGATTTGACGCAATTGCTAAAAAAATTAAATTGAAGAAAAGTTTTAAATTACTGAAAGTATTTTTTCCCTATATAAATTTTAAAAAAGTATGGTACTAGTTTTAAGTTTCAAAAACAAATGTAAAAAAATTATAGCACTAAGTTTCTCAACTAAATGCCTTAAAACTGCTGACAAATAAATATATAATAACAGTTCAACTGTAATGTTTACAGTAATACCAAAAACTCTTGCTCATCGATTTGGCTTACGGCTAAAGCATTCTAATACGATTGAGTCGCATTTATTATAACAGGTACCATGTCTTTTATTAACTTTCTCTTCTGTTAACCTCATTCAGGTAAATCTGGAGTGCAACTTGTGAGACAATTTATATTAATTGACAGAAAACAATTCATAGAAATCTTAGAAAATATGCAAGATTTATTAGTACATGCGGATGAATAGTGCTGCCTCTCAGAAGCCAATGCGGTTAAAACAAGGAAGACAACATTAAAAATAAATGTTTAATGTTTTATTTTAATTTATTTTTTAATGTATCAACTTTTAAATTTTAACTTTATTAACTTGATTTGAAAATGAAAAATGCCTGTTAGATATTTTTCTGTAATGCTTTTTTGATAAATAAGAATTTATATATATCTACATTTATTTAAGATACAAGAAAGCGGAGGTAAATAATAAACTCCAAGAAGTAACTCATCAACTGTAGATGAACTTTTGCCGCAATTCAATATTTCTATAGCATCCTCGTAATATTTCGACTCGACATGATTGTACTTAAACTCTTTATTAAGTGAAATAGAGGGAAAATGAAAAAAAAGCGAAGTGCATCACATTATTATTAGTTTCATAAATGGTACAGAATGCTATAATTTTAACGTTTTTAGTGATAAATCTGGAACAGTACTAAGTTCAAGAATTTCAATCCGAAATATGTTATGGATATCAATGTTTTTAAAATCATGGAAACAAAAAAGTATCATATCTGTTAAGTTAAATTATTTTGTTCTTATGATTAAATGTGTATTTGATTGACAAAAAAAAAGTTGGATAATTTGAAATTAAAACTTAATTGTCAATTTTTCATCATTATATCAAATCACATGTAAATTAATTTATCATTAGGTCAAGGTTTCAAAATTATGTGTTTTTCTTTCCAAGGTTATGCCAATGAATAATAACAAAAGGGAAAAAAATCATTTAATGGTTGCGTTATGCTGGGAAATTGGATTACCTGAAATAGAAAATTAATTATTTTAAAGAAAATATTCTTGAAAATTCTCAGATTATTACACAAATTACAATCAGTAAACGTGGTGAAATTTAAAAAAAAAAAAAAAAAATGATTTAGAGGAAGTTACTTTGTAACTAGATAAATGTTAAAATGAATGGTTCTGTTCCCTTCCCCCAAAAAAAGATAAATATATACATATATTTTAAAAATATGTCGCCATTGAATGCGTTTATAGAAGGTATCAAAAAACTAATCGTTGAATTTGTGAGAAAATATGTTGAATGAAAGTGATAGAGGAACGATTCAGTAACTTTTCTAAGTCACGTGATCGCTCGAGGAACGTTGTGAATGACGAAATTTATCCTTACGATTGAAGAATCCTCGAAAGTGAGAGTGCAGTAGCTATGTACGTAGTAATTCCACACGTAGTACGTAGCAATATTGACTTCACTTACTTATTTATTTTATTTTTATAGCATCTTTTAAAATGTAACGTTTTAATACATTTCAACATGAGCGTCATTAGCTAGATAGCTACTCGAAGAATATTCAATCTGTTCTCGATTTTCCTTTGTAACTTTTTCAAGCATTTCCAGAAAAGCACGCACTCAGAAGCGCATGCTCGAGTCTCACGAGAGTTTCGTCGAATTTGACGAAATGGTTTCGTGAAAAATGCTGAGAGTAAACCTTTCGTCAAACTGGCGAAATTTGTTCAGAAACTTTTTTAAGTCACGTGATCGGTCGAGGAAAGAATCGTTGTAAATGACGAAATTTATCCTTACGCAGAATCCTCGAAAGTGAGAGTGCAGTAGCTATGTACGTAGTGATTCGATTCTTTCTTCATTTTCTTTTTTTTTTTCTTTTTCAAATTGCACATGTTTTTATAGCGTGAATTACGGAACCGATTCCCTACAGAAATATTTACTTAAAAAAGCAGTAACTTATGAACGACTTATAGGAATAATTAACCAAAACTACACATAATAGTAATGTTAATAATAAATCTGAGAAGAATAAGGACGCGAAAGATCTGAAATTTTGTCCATACTTAAATTTGTTAATGAGAAATTTGCTGAATGCAACACAGCATTCCAGACTCTTAGTTGTCTTGCACGTAAGTGTTTTGTATTGTCCTCTGCAATTAGACTACAAATATGGACGAAAATCTGGGTTTTGTTTTGTTATTTTTAAGTCGTTTAACGTGAAATCCCCGGTTATTGTCTAAGAAAGAACATTTTTCCAGAGAAAGAAATTTAGAGACAGTTTTTAAAAAAAACTTCCTATCATTTATTTATTATTGTCCTTTCATATTGATGGGCGAACAAATGGGATATTTTCCACCAAAATTCTTTTCCCTGTCTCACCTTCTCTACTTTTTCTTCCGGCGACTGTTCCTCGCTTTCTTGACCTACAAAAATGTGCGCTCCAGGCTCTCAAACCTTCAGATGTTCTCCACCAGGGGTCGATGTTGCGCAATAACTTTCACTTCCACATTTTACACACCGTCTACTTCAGCTTTTTAAAGCCTCAGCTTTTTTCTACGGCAATTTATACAGCTTGGATTTTTTTTCTAGGTATTGTTACTTTATTTTATTTTTCTCTCAGCATCTGCAACCAAGCGCGTTTTTCGATGCACTTTTAAAACTTTTTCCAAAGATATTTCCCATTAAAAGGTCCACCGAAGCGCGTAAATAGAATTACATTTTTTTTCTTCCTTGCGCCATGCTTTGTCATTTTGTTCAACATTGCTTTATAACCGCTTCAACGTTTGCTTGAAAGATATTTTTGATTGCTGCACTTTGTAGTTCTTTTTTCTCTGCATAACTTAAGACAAATTCTGCAATAGATAAATAAAATTCTAGTCAAGAAAAGCATTGAAAAATAATCTTTTAAAAGATATTTTTTAAGTCTTTATACGTGCTAAGCAGCATAATATTTTCAGTTTCATATACTGCACTATGATATCTTGCTAATTTTTTTCTTTGTATATGTATATATATCAGGGTGGGTCGAAAAAAAGTAATGTTTTTTTTTTTCGAAACGCCATACCGCGGTAAACTTGCCTCTGGGGTAGGTAAGTAACATGCAAATTAAGAAACAGATTTTTATTGAACCCCTAGCTAGCGCATTGTACGAAAATTTCGATTTTTTTCGCAAATCAAGTCATTTTATAAGTTTTTTCGCAGAACTCAGTTATTACAATTTTTAACTGCTATAGTGAAAATCCTTTATTAAAAGGGTTGAAAAGCACGAAAAAAAAATTTAAACTGTCAAAATCTTTCAATTTGCGGTAGCGCAAAAGTCTCAAAAATCGGTAAGTTATCACATTTAAGCTACATGCTCTCGCCTTATGTGAAAGGTATAGTCAAACATGCTGACATGTGTTAATAGCCCATTTCTTTTTTTTTACTTTACACTTCATTTCATTGTAATAAAACAGCGTTTCCCAACCGGTGGTTCGCGTGGCTTTCGGGAGATGGTTCGCGAAAATAATATATTGCAATCGCGGAATTTTTAATTGCTGACGTAAAGGGAAAAAAAAGGAATAATAAATTTACACACGTATTAAGAGTTCAGACATGATTTTTTCAATAAATTGTTTTCCCGATAATGCACAAAAGTTGTGGGCCTCCATAGGAAGCATGCGTACAAAATTTGAATTGCACTTTTTTCTACTATTCTCTGGTTTCGAAAACTTGAATCACAAAGTGGTAATGAAAGAAATTCCTTGCTCAATTTAAAATTTTAAACGTTCTCCTACCATTTCCCACTCTTTTTCTCGCTAACGCGAAGATAAAGTTAACTTAAATGTTTTACAAAAAAGGTTGGGAACCACTGAAATAGAATTATAGAATGACCATATAAAGCAGTGGTTCTCAACTTGCCTTTTCGTGTGAACCTCTTCTAAGATCCGAAAAAAAATGGCGAACCCCTTTCTGTAGTCCTTAGAAACGGGTAACACAACTTGAAAATTTGCCGGCACGTTTATTTCCTTTTTTGTACAATAGTTCGTCACAAAAAATAAAAATAGAATTGCAAAATATATAAGTTTAAACCAAAGCAAAAATACAGCTACAAGAAAATAAGTGCTTTTTTAATTATTAATTGTATTAGATGTTCTTTTTGAATTATTAATAGGGCAGTAATCATATGTATTCGCAAAAAGATCTTTAAAAGTATTTTACCGGTGGTGCGAAAAAAATCTTAGTTGATTGACATGAGAACTTAACTATACGTTCACAATTTTGAATCAATCAATAAATATCTGTCGGCTCAAAATTCGCAAAAGTTGTGGAAAATTACAATCTTAAAATTCCCACGTTTTCAAACTTCTTATTGTGAATATGCAGAATGGTTGTAATAATGTGTGATAAATGTGAATACAAAAATTTAAAAAATGAATGATTAAATATCTTCCGTTAAACTTTAAGGTCTGTATGGGAGAAATTAGCAGAAAATAATGCAAAATTTTACATTTAGGATAATTTCCATACTTCAGACTTTTTCTTCGTGTTAGCAAGAGAAAAGTGAGAAATGGTAGGAGAAACATACGTTGAAATTTTTTAATTAATCAAGGAATTTCTTCTGATACCAATTTGTGATTCAAGTTTTCGACATCAGACAATAGAAGAAATAAGTGCATTTCAATTTTTGTACGCACGCTTCCTATGCCAGTACACAACTTTTTTGCATTCTCGGAAAAACAATTTATGTAAAGAAGTAATTTTTACACTCCGTCCTAATACGTATGTAAATTTATTATTTCGTTTTTTTTTCTTATACGTTAGCAATTAAAAATTCCGCGATTGCAATATTATTTTCGCGAACCCCCTTCCGACACCACGCGAACCACTGGGGGTTCGCGAACCACCGGTTGGCAAACGCTGTTTTATTACAATGAATTGAAGTGTGAAGTAATAAAAAAGAAATGGGCTATTAACACATAGCTCAGGCATGCTTGCCTATACCTTTCACATAAGGTGTGAGTATGTACTTTAAATGCAATAACTTACCGAATTTTGAGACTTTTGCGCTACTGCAAATTGAAAGATTTTGAGGGTTTAAATTTTTTTTCGTCCTTTTCAACCCTTTTAATAAAGGATTTTCACTATAGCAGTTAAAAATTGTAATGTCTGAGTTCTGCGAAAAAACTTGTAAATTGAGTTGATTTTCGAAAAAAAATCGAAATTTTAAGTACAATGCGTTTGCTAGGGGTTCAATAAAAATTTGTTTTTTAATTTGCATGTTACTTACCTACCACAGAGGCAAGTTTTCCGCGGTATAGCGTTTCGAAAAAAAAACATTACTTTTTTCGACCCACCCTAATATATATTCATATATATAGAGACCAATATTTGTTTTCAAGGGAAAAAATTAAATGAGTACTTTAATACATCAATTACATCAGAAATATCAAAAACATGCTGGAAAAAAAATTAAATACGTGTGTGGTGATTTGAAAGGAGACAATGGAACGTATGTGTGTTATTGGAATGTGTCACTGGGACACACGTCCTAGAAGTACTTAAATAAGGATTGAAAATGTAATAAACAATTAAGGTATTTTTTTACGCAGATCAATTTTTAAAAAGATCATTTAAAACAGTACGCGGGACATATGCGTTCAGGTGGGTACTGAAAGGGATATGAAATTTACACCCCCAAATTAACTACGTAGTCTGGGTTTTAGGCTATACAGTTATAAACTGTAATAAAATATTTTGCCAATTTTGCTTTCCATGTTTTTGCTCCTTTTAATTTTATTCTACATAATATATAATATCGAAGCAAGCTCAAGTTAGGACTCAACACCGGAAATGAAAAGTGCACAATCGACTTTACTACAGCGCTAAAATCTCGCTTGTGATCTGTAAATACTAAAATTTTGAAATAAATATAAAATTGGAGATTTTGAGACTACGGAGAATATTATCTATGATCATTACGCACTTTTTTCATCAAATGTCACCAATATATTTGGAATATCTAGCATGACAGCCAATTAATATGAAATCAATACTCATTTAAACTAAACTTATCTTTACACGCCAGGTCCCACCGCAACTTTATTTTAAAAAGCATCAAGAGGATTAAGATGTAGATAAAAGAATTATTCAACTTAAGTGGCTTAAAATCCTTTCGGTTTAATCCGAAAAGTAAGCACAAGAGCCTTTGGGTGCGCGTGTACATAAGATGTTACCATGGCAACAGTTCCCAAGAAGAATGGAAAATGTTTCTTAGAGCTTTGAATATGAGTTGAGTTGTCTGACTTCTGAATCAGCGGAAATTTATTTTGAGAAGTATCTTAGAAAATAGATTGAAAGTAAATAAATCTATAGCAAAATGGGCATTAAAAAATAAAGATAAAAAGGGAACGAAAATGAAATAATGAAAGAAAACAAAATATATATATGAGTTCAAGTGGGGTATTTGTAACCACGTATTGGCACAGCTCCAATTTGTCTTTAAGGCGACAAGGGACAATCAGTTTTTTTCCCAGAAATTTTCAATCAATTTGTTTGAAATTTTCAGCATAGTTATATATTGCTAATATTTACTAAAAAATAAAATTTTATGATATTATTCAAAAATTTAAAATTTTATTAAAATTAAAAATTTGAATTTTTAACGACTTTTTCATTTTACTCCTCGCGTCTGAAATTTTATCAAAATGACAAAATACTAACAAAGTATTACATAAAAAACTACTGCGAAAAAAATGTTGGGAGTACTTTTTTTATATATTATAGGAAAAATAAATAATATAAAAAAACGAGTTTTCGGGAAAAAAAATTCCATATTGCTATTAAATGTAGGAAATATATCTGACACAGCTTACAAAATTGCAAATTCTTTCCCAACAAAATGTTAACAAACTGTTTAAATACTTGGTGTAAAATTTTCAACAAAATAAAATGAAATTTTATTACACTGGAACAATTTGAAATTAGTAAACATGCGGAAAATGACATATTGAGAAAATCAACATTTTTTGCTTTACTGCTCCAATTTTCATTTCTAAACCAAAATTTAAATTTTGAAAGCAAATTCACCTTAAATGAGGTCCTATGAAGTATTTGAAATAGTATTATGCTCAAAAATTTAAATAATTACATTCCAGTTTTCAAAATAGAAACGACAAATTTCATCGTATCAACGAGAATTTTTTATAAAATAATGAATTCCCCTATTTTGTAAATAAAATTCAATGGCATTCATTAAATTCTACATAAAAATACATAACAAAAAGGCTTTTTTGAATAACTATTATAATAATTAGAAGCAAAAAAAAGCAGCAAAACTGTCAAAATTTAATATTTTCAGCGGTTAATTTCGTTTACGAGGATTTTGTAAAAAATAAGTCTTCCACATACAATAATCAATACTTTCAAGTAAATTGTACATATACATGCATTAAAAAATTATTTGAACAAACTGCATAATAAATTGTAAAAAAAACCCAACAAATAGTTCAAAAATATAAAAATCAAAATTTTTCTTCTGAAATTTTGTGGGCGTGGCCTATATAAAAAGTGTCATATCTTCGTCAATATTTCGCCTATTCAAAAAATATTTTTTTCAAGATGTTCAGCTAAATGTCTAGTTTTTAGAAATATAATAACAGAAAAATCTTTTTTTTGACCAATTTTCATTCATTTGAAAGTCCCTTGTCGCCTTAAATTGTCAACTTGTTATAGTGTGTGCGTGTGTCTGGTGCACTGAATAATGGTGGGAGGGATACTATTCAGTGCACCAGAATATTTTCTTGCCCTGAGTATGAAGCTTTTCTTCTTTGTGTGAAACCAAGCAGCAATCTACTAAATTTTCTGCACATTTCAAGACTTGTTAGTTTTACTAAAAATGTAATACGTAATAATGATCACACGGTGATTTCAGTTAATCAGGTAAACCCTAAGAACTTTGGATGTCAATCTCCCATTATGCTTCTTGCATGACGACATCATTAAAGACAAATTATGCCTAGTTGGTCTTAACACTTTTTACTTTATGCTATATTCAACCACAAGTTTTAGCTCAGCGATTTTCTCAAATAAAACATGATTAATTTCAGTATAGAAATAATTGTTAGTGATATAAATTAGAGTAAATGTTCCCTAAACAGTATTTTTGCTAAAAATTTACTGAATTGAAATTTAATTGCTCTTTTTGAACATTTTTTTTTTTTTGTAATAAATGTAATTTGCTTGAGAGATTAAGTTGCAATAGTTGAGAATTATTTCTTAAAAAAGAGACATCATTGACTATATTGACATTATTGTTGTCTAAAGCAACTGATTAGTAAAAAACTACTAAATAGCAGTAATTTGCTATATGGTGAGATTCGATGTATTATGTTCGATGTATGTCGACAGGGTGGCGTAGTGGTAAGACGCAGGTCTCGTATGCCTAAGATCGCAGGTTCAAACCTGGCCCAAGTCGGTAGATTTTCGAGATGCAGAAAATCGTCTGCGTCCATGTCGTATGATTATGCGGCATGTTAAAGATCTCTTGAGTATCCGTTTATCATGGGTACTCTCGGCTAAATTAAATTCCTAGTGCAGATTGCATCAACGAGAGCTCAGGTGCCCCATCTAGGGGAAACTAAGCGTCAAAAAGATTGCGGCAATGGTACCACGCTAGTTATGGTGCCGCTGAAAGAGTTGGTACCAATCTCTGGGGACGCACTAGGTCTGCAATGGTTGATGACCAATACTGCAGCCCCATTAGAAAGAAAAAAAGGAATGTTCGATGTATTATGTATTATATTCGAGATAAGGTAGGTATTCGCTACGTAAAAATTCGATGTATTCCTGACAAACACATAACTACATTTATTTTCAATTCACTAACATATACATTATATACATACAGCGGAAGTGCTGCTCATTGTACTGCGAAGGAGAAGAGAAAGGAAAACGTAGAAAACAAACGATAAGTAAACTAGTAGTCGTGTATAAATATTGAAAGTTAAAGTAATTGTTTTAAACTGCAGACGATAATTAATAAATAGAAAATATGAAATACAATAAATATAAGTGAAATATACAACAATTGGTAAAAACAAGTAGATAGCATTAATTCGCTAAGGTAGATTATGAAAACGTTTATTATAATCAAACACCAGTATCGAATTTTATCTCCTTTTAGAAGTTTTGAACATGGAGGATTAAAATCATTAATACTCAAATTTTCAGTGAATAATAGTTGGTTGCTAAGTTATTATCTACAGCTCATCCCCTGCGACATGTAAAAAAAACGTAATACTGTGACATCATTTATTATTCGTGTGGTTTCTATAACAACGTGCAATATCACCACGGAAGTAACATTCCAAAACAACCACCACAAGATACAAATCCGTTTCGCTCCATTGATTCCTTGGAACGGTGTTTGTTTACTTCTCGCCTGTAGAGCGACCTTGATTCCCTACTGTCCAAAACAAGAGAGTAAATAGGGTGCGACTTCATTTGGGGGGGGGGGGGGGTCTTTTGGATCTTTCGAGATACAGAGACATCGTATGATGATGGCGGAATAATCAAGATGTGTGTCGGTTGAAGATTAGGACGATAGGTCGTTTGAATAATGCAAATGTTGTTGTTTTTCTAACGAGCCGACTTAATCTGTCCGCTGATTCTGGTAAAGTCATTAAAACAAGCAAATTAAGTATTAGTACCAATTTATGGCTCTGACAAAGATTATGACGTCACAGTTTGTTTTGTTTTCTTTGGCATAAATCAGAACGGTATTGCTGCTGGGAAACTCAATTTATCAGACTAACTTGAAATCATCGCTATCCACCTTCTCCACGTTATCATGAAACGTTTTGCTTTTCAACGTGAATTTACTCACATTGATCACACCAGGTTTACTACTCTGACCTCGCCTGATGTCTTTGTCAATCACTCTGCGCAATAATGCAGTCCAGGAGAGAGAGGGGGAAGAAACACGAAGCACTCCTGTTGTGTTGTGTATTATGAAAATAAGGCATCAATGAACATCTGTCGAAGTCACTTTTAAAGCCTCTGAAATGAAACTACGGAGACGTAATGACAATAAAAGTAAAACTAATTTTAAATGCAATTTTGTTTTTTATGTTGCATCTTCAAACTTTAACAATACATTATAACTTCACTTTTTTTGTTACTTTTAAACTTTAAAGATTTAACTTCAGTGTTATTTTCAACTTAAGAGTATACCTTTATTTCAGATGCACTTTCAAAGTTTAAAGGTGGTTAATATTTTTTTATGTTCTGATATGGGATAAAACGTGCAAACTTTTTTGTGTCTGCAATTTTTAATGACTTTCCTTTCACTAGGGCAACTCACTTCACATCTAGGGAGAGCTGATGGTCAAATTCGATCTTGTAAAGTTTCTCCTGATGCTCAAAAGTAAACATTCCAATATTAAATTGATATGTATACATTTAAACTTCGCAACTAAAATTCTTCCCATTAGAATTTTCTGCGGTATTATTGATAACTTTAAATTTAGCAGCTACTGCTTTTATGGTGGGGTAACTCTCCTCGAATTACCCTATTAAAACACAGCCCCTGCTAAATGAAAATATTTTCCTTTCTAAAAGAAAAAATCACAAATATAGGTGAAAAGATTGGGGAACACTTTTCACATAACACTTTTTTCTTTTTCCCAGACTATACTAAAAACGACTTCATAGACAAAAAAATCTTACCATAGACATCTATTGTAAAAAATATTACATCTTTTAAACAATGAATCCATTACCATCCCATATTGATATTTTATATCGTAATTTACAATACTACTAAGAATTCACAGAATTGATTTGAAAACTTTTATGTTTCTTCAGAAAACGACATAACATGCAATTAATTGTATTTTGAAAACAAAATGTATTTTAACTTGTATAATAGAGCATATCATTGGAGAGACCAAGAAAGACTATTTCAATTAAGAAAGATTCGAAAGTAACTCAAACTTTGCCATTTCATGTTTTCGGCTCAATTTTTGGGATTTTTTTCAACTCTGTAAATCAAAAACGAGTACACACATGAAGAGCCTAGAAGCAAAGGGGTGTAAGTGACAAAATTGAAAATTTGGTGATAGCTAGTGCAAATGGTAGGGACAGCACTATTCTATACTGTGGCAAGATATTTTAGTGACAGCTCCAATGTGTGCTTAACCCTACCTTGATTTAGAAAAAAAATAACATTGGAGCTCCTGTAAGATCCAAAATTTGAACGCGTTTTACACAGAATCGTTTTATGGTCACTTACATCCCTTTGCTTCTCACTGCCTCATATGTCGGTAAAATTTCATGTTTTCCAAGTTTACATCAATAGTACATCTGTGCCGAATAAAATGAAAATATTTGTTTTCCATTTTTGTTACATTAGACCAGGGTTTCTCAACGGGAGCCATATGGATATCGGGGGGTGGGGCACAGAAAAAATCTAGGGGCCACAGGAGAAAATGTGAATATAGGGGAGTCATGAACCATGTGAAAGGGGCCTGACTGACTTATTGCAAGCTTAATTTTGATTTTCAATTTACTTTACTCTCCATGTTTTACCTATTCAGTTTTGGAATTTTATATTGAGAAGAAAGTTTCTAATTCAATTCTATATTTCCCCCCTACTTTACAAATTGAAAATATCTGCTTAATTTAAAATTTTCCTTTGTAATCACGTATCTTCTTTTGATGGTACTTGTTCTCAAAGTAGCAAATATTTCTTTCTTTTTTTTTTCGTATCTTATTTTATGTATGATCACACATAAATAAATTGACAATGTGCAGGAGCACTGAAGGGATATTCAGTGTCCGAGCGCTTTTTAAATAACTATAACGCGATCCCACCACTGTACGAAGAAATTCAGTCAGATCCGTCAGACATGGGACATTGAAAATTCAATGCATTCCTCATGCTGACCTTGCCCCTCTCCCCTCCAAAGAAAATCCCAGGTGCACTGCTGACTATGATACCGAACGAGAGCCACGGAATAATTTGGCGCTTCTAAGGGGGCCACAAGTCAAAAAAGTTGGAGAAACCCTGCATTAGACTATATTATGAGAAAAAAAGAATCCTAATTATTTAATTTCAAATTTGATCTCATAAGCTCAGGAACTCATGTTCATTTAAATTATTTTCATCTTTTCAATGCTTAAAAACTGAAAATTAATTAATGATATTTTAATTTTCATAGTTGGTGATTACCTTCTAAAATACTAATGCATTTTAACGTGCTTCAAAGTAACGGTTGACATTTCCTCGGCCGTGACTTGTGACCTAATGAGCGCAATTACAAAATTTTCCACTTTAAATGTGACCATGACTTATTAAGAGTTATGCTGTTTTAGTAACCTTGAATCTTACCTCGCTGCAGGACTAAAGAATTGATGAAATTGGGGACAAATGTCCACATTAAGTCAAATAATTATTAAAACGGTTTTGAAAGGTAAAACACGACAGATATGGCTAAAAAGACTTCCTTTTACCGATTGACCTTTTTGAAGAACTCATCAATGAAGGGGGCACGGTACCTACTTTCAAACTATTTTCGTTTACAGTCAAATGAAAAATATTACATTATTTCCAATTATAATTAGAAATGATACTTGAAAGTAGAACCTCATTGTGATTAACCATTAATTTAGAATTTAAAAAAAAATTCAATTATTAGATTCCTTATAACTTTCTCAGTTATATCTTTTTCAAAAGGTTTTTTCTTTGTAATACTTCCCAAACATATTCGAATAAAAGTTCGCATGGAGTTAACTATACGAAGCTTAGTTGAATTTAAAAAACGGTTTTTCGTGAAAAATTCAGAAAAACCGACAAAAAATTTAAAATTTCAATTTCAACAATTAAATAAAAACAATCTGCTAAATTCAGAGTCAAACCCATGCTAAGTTTTGTTAAACATACTCCGTGGAATGCACATACAAAGTTTCAAAGTTGTATCTTTGAATGAAAAAACGCCTTAGGGATTTTACTACACGTAATTGTTCAAAAATACAGGGTGGTTCAGAAGTAATGACCCGGTTTTGAAGAGTTATAAAAAAAAAAAACTAATACAATTTGAGACTTAAAACTTTTTAAATTTTGATCTGTATATAACCCCATTTTTTACATTAAGTTTTGAATACCACTTCAGCAAGAGAGCTGTCTTCATCGGCAATGCACTGGTGCAGTCTATTCTTCCACGCAAAGAGCTCGAGCTCTTCGTGTGCATTTAAATATTCCGCGTAATGTTACGGTCCCTAACGAAGCTTTTTCTGTAGGATTATTTAAAGAAGAAAGTTTGGAAACATCACCCCCAGACTTTAGAAGAGCTAAAAGGACCGAAATATCGTGGAGATATCCGCCGCGTCCCTCGAAATGTGCAGAAAGTTTCCCATAACTGATGCAGAAATAGACCGCATTAGTGTATTGCTGCTGAAGGCCGCCATCTTGATAAAATAGTATTCAAAACTTAATGTAAACAAGCAGTTCCGTCTAGAACTATACGAGCCTACTTTCCCGTATACACCAAATTCAAATTTATAATCTAGCTATCTCTTTCTCTCTCTTTCTTATTTATCTTTAGTTCTAATTATTGAAAATATACCTTTTTCAACGGATAATACATATTCATTCACTCACTCATTCATTCTTTCATTTATTCAGCCATGCATTTATTCATTCATTCGTTACCTCATTCAAGTGTTTATTCATTCATTTACGCATTCATGTATTTATTCACTCATTTATTTATATTTTCATTTATTCAATAATTTATTCATTCATTCTTTTCCTCATTCATTTATTCATTGATTTATTCTTTCACTCTTTCATTTATTCATTCATTCATTATTTCACTCATTGAGTCACTGAGAAATATCCTTGAAAATCCCGATCAAAAAATTTCATAGCAAAATAGGCTCGTAAGTTCTGGATAAACTTTCTATTTCTACATGTTCTACGTTATAAGAGCTTTCCGATAAAGTTTGTTCCAAGCAAATCGGTCCGTTAGATCAGGGTTTATATAGGGTTGAAATTTCCCCGTAAGCTCTGTGTTAATTTTTTGAACTGTTCAAAAATGAACAAAAACTGTTCAAATCAATATTTCACGCCGAGAACTCCTTTCAATAAGCTTGCAATAGGAACTTGGCTCTTGTGCCCAGAGTTTACAGAATTTGCTTCAATTTTGTCCATAGGCGCTAATGTTAAAATTTTTTGAACTGTTCAAATCAAAAAATAAAATATAGAATTGAGATGTCCTCGCCGAGATCTTTCGAATGCAAAAAGAATTTTTCCAATCGGACAATTCGTTCAAAAGTTATTAGGGGGGGGGACAGACCGACAGACACACTTTTTCCCCATCTCAATACCCTACTTTCAAATTTTTTATTTTTCAATCTTTATTTAATTACTTCACTTATTTTTGACTTTTCTTGATTTTTAACGATATTTTCACGATACATTAAGCCTTCTTTCATGCTTTATTATTATTTTTTTTTACTTTTACGGGAAAGTAGGCTAAAAAATGGGGTTGTATACAGATCAAAATATAAAAAAGTTTTAAGTCTCAAACTGTATTAGTTTTTTTTTTTTTTTATAACCCTTCAAAACCGGGTCATTTCTTCTGACCCAACCTGTACAAAGCAGAGAAAAATGTGTTCAAAGATTTTAAAGGCAGAATGAAAACCATTTACAATAACCGAAATATCATTTAAATTTTTGCTCACATTGGTTTGAAATTTTGCATGAGGCTTTTAAACAGTTTTATCTGTCAATGTAAGTAACAACAGAAAAATCGATATTTTGAGCAATTTTGACGTACTGTGCCCCTTTAAAATATATGTTTTAAAGTCACTTTTAAATAGTTGGTTTGTTTTCCGACGACTTTTTAATCACGTCACTTTTAAGCATTATATGAGAAGGTCGTAATATAAAAGATTACCAGAAGAAGTTTCAAATTTAAATATACTTTTAAAACATTAGATAAAAATTCAATGTAATGAGGCAAATTCTGATTTCTTAGTTGTGCTTTTATGATGTTGCTTTTTGTGCTTATGCATTGCAACCTTTTACTTCTTATTTTTTGTTTGGACGGGAATGCGCAGTGCACATATTATTTACCAAGACAGGTGTACTCGTTTCTGATTTATAGAATTACAAAATTCCCAACGATTGAGCTAAAAACATTAAACAGCAGAATATGAATCGCTCTAAAAGCTTTTCTAACTGAAGTAGCGACCGGGATAAGGACTTATTTTACAAAATTTTTCTTGGTCTTTCCAATGATATGCTGCACTACACAAGTTAAAATTATTTTTTTTTCTCTCAAAATATACTTAATAATTGCATTTTTTTCCCCGAAAATAAATAATAAAACATTTCAAATTAATTCTGTGAATACTTAGTAGTATTGTAAATTACAGAATAAAATATTAAGATGGGGTGATAACTCATGTATTATTTAAAAAATTAAATGTTTTATTTTTACAATAGTCGCCAATGCTTAGAATAGTTTATTTTTGTCTATGAAGTCCTTTTTATTATAGTTTTGAGGGGGGGGGGATGTACAAAATTTCCCAATGTGCCTGTTTTCCTCTATGTTTGTAATAGTTATTTGTTTATATATATATATATATATATATATATATATATATATATATTTATATATTTTTTGAGAATTTTTTTTTTAGATGGGATCTCACTTTAATAAATTACATTTTATCAAGTTCTTGTATAAGTTAAATTTTTATTCATATTAAAAAAATGTAAGGGGAAAGATTTAATATAATATAAAATCATAAATTTTTCAATTGTAATAATATAAAAATATGCATTAAAAGTACCTTTTTAAGATCATAACCAATATAAATCACAACCTTTTCTGTAGTCATGACATCGTCCTCATCACTTCTGTGAATGGTGAGGAACTAACACCATTTTGAAAAAACTGAGGATGCTTCACTTTTATGTTCATAGAAGTCATTTCTATCATATTTAAAAACTAATACATCTCCAGTTTACTTATGCTACCAACAGAGATAGTATCTCAGGTAC
Organism: Octonoba sinensis; assembly: GCA_038502835.1. NCBI lineage: Eukaryota > Metazoa > Arthropoda > Arachnida > Araneae > Uloboridae > Octonoba > Octonoba sinensis. Next base: position 95,543,969 of record CM076599.1, on the reverse strand, counting down.
ATCTAACTACAGAATATTCAGCAAACATTAGAGTTTCAAGCACTGTATTACTAAGTGAACAAACATGAGCTGGACAACGGTTCATAAAAGCCTTCATACTAACTGATTGTTTTAATGATTTGGGTTTCAAGGAAAGATCTAAAATCATTAGATCTATTGATATTAACTATGCACATGAACATACGACGCATTGCTTATTAACAATTATACGATAAATATCTAGCACTTGATAAATGCCAGAATATTTTATATTATCAGTAATCAATCTTAACGTTTTTGAAGTAACTCCTGAGCAGACTGAATTACACTATGCAACACGAAAAATGTCCTTCGGATGTAAATGTGTTTCTTATGTATTTTGGATGAAAATTACGAATCTGCAATTATTTTTTGTCTATCACGTACCACTTTCCCAAAATTCTGCATTGTAGTTTTTTACGTATATTGCCAATAAATTTGTATACTTTCGTAATTTATTGACTTAATTTATAATAAGTTACATGTTTCTCATTGACAGTGAGATCTTTGACACTATGGTGACCTTTTCAACGAACTTTGGAATTTTAATGACATTTTTTGGTAACAAAAGCTTTTTCTACTTTCACGAAGTTTTAAGTCATTTGGAAAACTTTTTGAAGGCTATTTTGAGGAGAAAGAAGAAATAGTTTACTGCTGTAATACGGATGGACATTAGGACATGAATATAATTTAGCAGAGTGGCGATTGCTTATCAGTGAACCTCTATATAAGAAAGTTTTTCCCATTTATTCCTGTAGCATATTCTGCAAATACAAATGATACTTCCGAAGTTATGAGTGCTATACTAACGTTAATCAAGTACACTACATTTAACTGGCACATTTTTAGAGATTTGAAAGTCATTGCAATATTAACAGGGATACACTAAATTCTGCGGCTTTCTCTGCGAATGGAGTCGAGAAAGGAACAATCACTACATCCATAAACAGTGGCCTCCAAGAAAAATCTTCATCCCTGGCACCAAAATCATATCAAGTGAACCAATTATAAATATACAATGTGCCTTTCGTCCACCATTGCACATTAAACTGTTTATTGAAAATAGTTGTAAAAGCTCTTGACAGAGACGGAGTGGCTTTCTTGTAACCAAATGAGAAAGCTGTAGACTAGTTGCTGACATGATAAAATGCTTTTGTACTATAGGTTGCCATATGTCATTACAACTACACTTTTTGGACTTCCATGTGGCTCCTCAAAATCTTGGCACAATTAGTGATGAGCATGAGGGAAGGTTTCTGGGGGTGGAATGAGGAAAGCGGGTGGTTCGTCAGGGCATCCCTATGTTTGAAAAGCGTTTCAGCGGTCAATGGAATGGAAGTATGCGAATTGAATATGGCTGGTCTGTTATCAGGGCACACCAACAGATTCGTACAAGAGGAAACGGTCAAAAAAATCATTTTAGTGTTTGTGTTTTCAATAAGTAAGCCTTGGTTACATTTTCTATAGCCAAATTGTATAAATATGAGAAGTTGTTCTCCAACAAAAATGGTACGTGATGGAACCTTTTGGTTTTGATATTTGAATCAAGCACCTTTTATTTATATAGAATCACATAGTTTCATTTAAAGGACAGAGAAAAGTGCAAATTTGTTGCACAGTGTTTTCTGTGAAAATTAACGAGAGTGATTGTGGAAAGGGTAAGCTTCGAGGAATATCTTCAACTCCATGAACTCTTGCCTATACCTGAAAACTTAATTTATTTGTGTCAAATCTGCATTCCCTAGTTTAATATTAACCCATTTACTACTCTAGGAGTGCCCGAAACAACAGTTGATCAGCACCAAAGTGTGTGTGCCCCGTGCTGAAATGACGCTCAATAGGTGCCCCGGATATGTCTATTATAAAAATCTGATGAACACCGCCCTATGCTGTTCCGTTACTTCATGGCCTCGTGCTAAAAGGTAGGAAGTTGTAAAGAAAAATAGAATTCTAGTCTTAGAAACTATCAAATTTGTTTTCATCTTCTATAAATTGCTTAGCATACCCGTTACAGAAAAATAATAAAGTCACAATACGTATCTCTTAATTCATATTATAAAAAATGAATAAATAAATAAATAAAGGACGAATCAGTTTGTCCAGAGATTAGTCTTTTACAGTTTATCCCTTCCGTCCGTTAATCTCCTTCAATGTCAAGCGGGTGGATTAAATCCTACTGGATTTGTGCATGCACTCCAAATAACACTTCCTTTGACTTCTTGAACTAAAATAATTTTTTATCTTCAGAGAATGCAACTCAGACTCACCGATGCTTGAAGGAACTTAATAGAGCTCTCCACTCACGTTTTTCTTTCGCGTGCATAAAACGGTTGCAAAACATCTGGATTAACTTTTTGAGAACCTTTTAGATAATCTTGATAGTGATTGTTATTGCTATTGAAATGTGGATATTTTCTGAACGAACTATAGTAATATTGCAAGAACCAGCATTTCCTAAGCTATATACCGAGACATAAGTCGCTTTTCAGTATTTGGTTGGTCAGGAATACACTGTAGTTTCGTTTTGTAACTAGAAGCTTATCTTGAACCTGCTACACTTTCTGTAATCTCTCTTTTTTTTTGTAAAAGTAGATATTGTAAACAAGATGAAATTCTAAATAAATTTTAAAATATTTCAATTTCCACATAAAGAGGTGATTCTCTCGAAAAAACCATGATCATTTAAGCTTTACTTTTTTGTCTCTGTTATGCGTTTCGTTGCTACTTTATACAATTTTCAGTAACATCTTACATAAATAAGGCTAGTAGGATGAAATATTATGAGTTAAAAGCTTTGTTTGAGTGTGAGTTAAAAAAAAAAAAAGTCCTCCATGTTTAGATTTTAAAATAGCACACTTTTCAATCGCTTACTTTAACTGTGTGCGTGTGAACGAGGAATCCAAACCAACAATTTTTTTCATGTGGTATCATTTATATTTATTTATTAATTTTCCGTTTTATTAGTACAAATTTGCGGAGAAAGGTATTTCTGAAAACATTGATTTTGTTTTGGGCATGAAGGCATAAGCTTTAGACTGGGATTTTAACGATAAAGGTCACAGCTTTAAAAATACCAGAAACATATGATCTTTAGAGGGAGGATACATAGTCTATAAAGACTATCTATGGAGTATAATAAAATCAATTTCGAGATTTATACAGTGAGTCTGTAAAATTAATGGATTACCGGGAATAATATCATAGTAAATTAATCCGACGTTATACGACGCAAAATATTTCCGAGAAATGATATATTTTGTAATTAGAAGTACTCCAGCAGTAAAAAGTAATGGCTACAAATGGCGCCTGTGATACTACAAATGACGCCTGAAGTTTTTGGCCTAATAATGTAATTTCTTTTTTAATTCGATAATTCTGTAAACTAATATCAATCTAGCAAATCTGCAAAAAAAGAAACAATGTTAATTAAAACATTCAATATGGAAGGGATGGAAAGGGTAGCTATAGTATGCGGCTTCTAAAATGTTTGTAACAATGTTTTAAAGTTTAAGAATCTCTGCTATAAATCCTACAGGTAAGCGCAATAGGCTTTATAAATAAACATCTGTTCAATTATAGACATTTTAGAAAACTCTCATGAGAGGGAGAAGTTTCTACCGTGGTAAAGTTCTCTCTAACACATTCCTGAGACAAAAGTTTTTGTCATGCCTAAGACATTTTTGTTCATTGTTTTCTTAGTTCACACCCACCCCCTTTTAATATTATTATTTGTAAACTTCTTTTCCCATCTATACATATCGTCGTCTCTGACGTCGTTGAATGATCACTTGCAAATGCTTTCGCCCTTTTTTTTTTTTTCAATTTCGTATACATGTTTTCCACATTACAGCGGCACATTGAACTCTCTAGGTGGGTCTCACCTAATTATTTTTCGTATTTACTAACGTTTATTAGTTCTTGTTAAGGTGAAAATAGGTAACAGTTAAATACTTATAAAGCTCCATCTTAAAGTCTGTACCTCCTTCCCTTTTTCTTTACTCTCAGATATCCTAAATGCTTTCTCTTATAAGATTAATGAACACCATGTATCAGACAGTATCTTTTCTGACATCTTGCATTACAGACGAAAAGCGGACAACTGATTGGGCTGCCCGCTGAGAGACAATTGAAAAGTTCGCTTTATTAGTTCCCTTTTTTATTTACTTTTTCGTTAGTGTAATTGGTTCCTTTGATTTTTACCACGTGCTCCAGATTTTTCGAATCTTTTTTTTTTGGGGGGGGGGGAGTGAAAGGATCTGAAGGATTACCTCTAATTTAAGATTACTGCCGTTTCAAAATTTTATTACAGCAAAAGTGATGCAATAATACACAAGTGTGAAGAAATGCAAAATTCAATTTTTACAAGCGTTTGGTGTTATTTTAAAGCAGAAATTAGTAACTAATTTAGAGAACGCATTGCCATTTGAGGAGGACAAATTTATAAATTACACTCTATATAGTTAAGATTAAAGTTTAAAATAACCTTTAAAAAAATCATAAACACAATTAAAAAATGTTAAGCTGCAGCGCAAAGGAAAAGAGAGAACAAGATTTTTGAGGCAACATGCTCTGAACTAGTTTACCAAAATTCAAAACACAAATTGAAGTGCTGACTTGACGTGCAAACAAATAAGATTTGGCTACTAAAAGACTATTTAGTGATACCAGTCGGTGGCAACATAAAACAAAACTTCCTGATAACATTCAAAGTAAAAGTGATACTACATTTCTAAGTTGTTCCTGAAGAACGCATCAAAATTTTATGCTTCAGAAAATTAACTCGAAAATTATAAACGGTTTACATATACATAAAAAGATAGATAGTGAGAGAGAAAGAGAGAAACAAATGCATAAAATAAATTGATTCATGATTGTGCTCAGTATACTTAATATTGTTTATTGTTTACGAATTTGTAATAAACTTGACAAACCAAGAGCAGATTCTAAGACAATATGTGAAAATTTTTTACCTGTAAGCAAACGAATTCGTCAATATGAGCTAAAATATTATGATTTCAACACACAACTAGTTATTCGTCCAGAGCTGAACGAGACTACTCTCTGAAAAATGACCAAAAAAGAAAGAAAAAGCAGCTTGAACTCTGAAAAAAAAAACCAACATTGTTTTTTTTCAGAGATATTTCTTTTCTCCTTTGGTTCTGATTTTAACCTTTTTCAAGTTTTCCTTTCAGCAGTCAAAACACATTTCTATATCTTCCTCTTTTTTCGACTTAATGATTACGTACTTGCAGAATAGAAAAGCTAGAAGTATTTATTTCTTTAAAAGCAAAATTTCTCGTGAAAAATTCGCTTTTTCATGTAACCGAATATTTAAGCGTTAAGAAGTATTATGAAGCTTTAAGAGGCCCGTGATCTGTTTTCTTGAAATAAAATGCTTTAAATAAATTTACTGTACAAAATAATTGAAGTACACTCTGCAGCATGTACACGCCCTTAAAACTTAAATTTTTAAAAAACATTTCACAAGAAATATGCAGATTTGAATTAGCACATGCCAAAATTATTTCGAACTTTTAAAATGATTTAAATATATACAGGATGCTAAAAGATTAAAATTTAAAATTCAACATGAAATTTTCGGCAAAGCACAAGTTCAATATTGGCATTTTTCCACGAAGAAAAAAAAAATCACGGCCAAGAAATTTGAGAAAAACTCATTCAGAACGGCGGAAGAAGGGAAAAAAACAATGACAGTAGAATTTGCTAAAAAGTTACCGTGCAGGAGTGGCAATCGATGGTGCATTTTTTAATCTGCATTTTTACAACTTTTATCACCACGTGGCGAGTGGCTACCTTTTATTTTTTACCTATATATCTCGGAGTTTCGGTTTTTTTTTTTTTTTTTTTTTTTTTTTTTCCCGACACTTTTGGCTTTGTAGGCATTTAATTTTCAGAAAAAGCTTTTCTGAACGTACATTCGATTTGTCTGCTATGAGCTTTTTACAATAGTAATTTCTAAAAAACCCCGTTGTTTGTACCATGTTTTCAAATTATAACGTGGTTTTATTTCAATAATTAATTTATTTTCTAAACAATTTTAGAGTTATTTTTCACTTTTTATTGGCAATTTTAAAACTTGCGACTAACGAAACTGAGTCTACCGCCTACTGGCGACTAACCAAATTTCCCAGTTTTCTCCTATATACCGGGAAACCCCCGGAGCAGAACTACCTCTGCTTCAAATATTTTACCTTGCCCTGTTGCATGATTTCTTCGGCTATCCTGCACAATTATGTGATGTTTTTCTGCTCAAATTATTTGCATTATTTCTTTATTAAAATTCTCGTGCAATTTTCTCTGTCTCATGTGAAGAAATATTAACTTTTTATTCATCTTTTCATGACACATACGAGATACCTTCTTTTTCTTTCTTTCTTTGTCTTTTTTTTTTTGTTAAACCATCTATTTATAACGCCGGAAATGCATTGGTTCCTCATATTAAAACGTTCGAATCATCCATCAATCAATTCCAAAATGGAGCCTTTCGTTCGAGACTTCCGCGCTGAATTTTTATTTCGTTTTACCAACTCAACTTCTTCGGAAGTTATTCAGCATTCGGAAGAGTTCCCTCTCTACAGGTGGTCTTTAACCTCGTTTAGGACGAAGATTATATAAAAAAAGAGTAAGGCCCTGTGGTTTTTCGGTACAAAAGCTTTAAAGCTTTCTTCTGCGCTTGATTTGAGCTTCTAAAAGAGCTTAATAGGTTTTAGTGAGAAAAAAAAATTACTTCCTGCGGGATTCATAAGTTTGTCAAATTTGATAGCTGCAGCTATTACTTGTTCTCAGAAACTGGTCGAAAAGTCAAATGGAGTCAAAGGAGAGAAAAAAAAAACGCACTTTTTCAAATTAATTTGCTGCGATGTGAGGTAATACCAGCATCGCGGCTATTGGCGTACTGGCGTGGCGAAAAAAAAAACAAAAATATGCCCTTAAGATTTTTGAAAAACATTGGTATTTTAAATTTTTCGGTGAGACAAATAGTAAAGCTTTTTCCCCTTTCCCACTCTTTTCTCTTACACTGTCTTTTCATGCAACAGCCATATAAAAACATAATAATTTCTTGCACAAGATGAATCTTACAAATAATTAATGTTCCGCAGCTGAAAATGTAGGCACCACTGTTCGAGTAAACGTACGGCGCCTACAATATAAAAAAATCAGTTATACATCAGTGCAAGTAAAGAATTTATGCGTTTAAAATTCCTGACATTTATTAAGCACCACATAATGTACAGGGACACATTATGTATACAACACATAATGTATACATGTTGTACAACACATAATGTATACATGTTTGAAAATACTAACGAAAAAATTCAGTGGAAAGTAAAAGTAAAGCTTTCCTTGCTTCTGCATACGACATTTTGAATACTCAAATTCTCCTTCAGCAAGTACTTCATACTTGAGTCATAATATATTTAAATTACTTATTTCTTTTGCTTCATTAAAGTTCTTAAATGATATTTTGTTAGTTAAAATTTACTGAAACTCCTGTGCCTAAAAGTTGTTGTTATTGGGGAAAACAAAGGGTATTCCTCAAAAAGTGATAATGTTTGGACAAGATTTACATGTACCCAATTAACCAATTTGCAGTCACAAAGAGAGTTATCTTTCTGTTCGTTTTAAATTACAAAGAGAATTATTTAAAACGAACATTTTTTTTATTTATTTATTTTACTTTTATTTATTTATGCATTTATTTTGTTTTTAGTTTTTTTTTTTTTTTTTTTAATTTATACTTTTAAACATAAAATATCATTATGGTATCTTTTGCGTGAAAAGCTTCTATAGTCGTCTCCATATTCACCAAAGGCTAGTTACGCTTCTGAACGAAAGGTTCAATAACCGAAAAAATAGCATATTTTTGCATGCTATACCAGATAATTGACTAATAAAAAGGTCGTTCCAGCATATTTATACTGTACGATTTATTTATTTTTTGAGATAACGAATCGTATCGAACGTATATGAATTTGTTTCTATACATGTCTCCCAGCGGAAATACCTCCCTGAACACTCCCAGAGGAACCACACGCCCCAGTCAGCAATCCTTCCTCGTAGCGCACATTCACGATATATCTTTTAAAGAACTCTAAGTGCGGGCACGGGCCCTGTCTTCAATTATGAAACATGCGCTACCTGTTTCTTTATTCATCACAACCCTTCCAAAGAACGAAGAAAAGGTAAACAAAATATAAATCATATTTTGGTAAATAGAGAGTAATTACTTAAGTTCTTCAGCGGCACAGTTGGAAGTCAATCTAATGCATTTCTTGAGCTGAAAATTCCTGCCGTTCCTTAGAGCGTGTTTCATACAGAACAATAAATCTTTCAAAACGAAAATTCATCACCAAAAATGAAAAATTGTCAGTGAATAGACCTAGCGAACTTATTTACCATTTTATATGTAGCAACAAATTGCAGGAAACGCTTCTTAAAGCTAAAGAGATAAATATTTGTGCCATTCCGGAATGAAGCTTCCTTAGGTAATTCCTACACTCATACTAGCAATAACTCACACAGACACGCACAAACACAACAAAACAAAACAAGGGGTTGAGGGGAGAACAAGATGGAAAGAAAAAAACAAAAGAATAACAAAAGAAAAAAAGAAAGAAAATCTCTTAAGGCTGCTACCAGTTTTAAGAAGTTATAATATTGTTGTTGTTCTTTCTGCTTTACAATTTATAAATCGTTTGAAGGTTTTACGTTTTAAAATAAACGACCTTCAGCAGGCCCGTCGTCTGGGTGATCAGGGGAAGGTCAATTGAACCCCCCCCCCCCTGATGTTCAGAAATGCAACCTTAGGGGGAATATATGAATTTATATATGTTTTTATGTATTTTGTTGTTTTTTCCCCTTTTACATGCATTGAAAATATACCCTTTGCCCCACCCCCCGGAAAATGTTAAAATGACGAATCTTACGTTCAGTACGAACGTGGAGTGTAAAGGAGATGCCTTTTCCGAGGTGCACTAGATCTTAAATGGAAAAATCCGACATTAAGCATCATAAGGGTGTTGAAAAAACACTGACATGATTCGTGTATTTGAGTACATCGTCAATTTATATGCTTTTTCGTTATTCTTAGGCTCTCATGTACGTTATCTTACTTTGCAATAATTATTAAACTACTGAACTTGCCAAGGTAGGAAGTACATGCTACACGTTTTCTCAAACGTTCATATTATTATTTAAGCTTCTGTGATTAAATATATTTAATATATGATTTTTCCGTCTCAGATAATACCACGAACACATGGTCTTTATAGCTGATAAGTTCGTATTGTCAGGAATTTTGATAACTGTCACCTGCATAGGTTGTAGAACCGATAAGTACCAATAATGCACACCTCGAAGCAAAATTTCACATTCTATTAAATATTATTATGGTTTGTTTTTAGTAATGGCATGAGAAATTGATAGCATCCACAAACGATAATACATATACTCTAAGGAAAGTTATTTTGCGTTCTACTCTCGCAGACATTCTATACAAACGTAGAAACCAAGTCTCATATTATAGATCAAGATCTTTCCAAAAGCCAGAAATATTTTTCGGCCCTCTAACTGAATTGTCTTGAAGCAAAATATTCTTTTTTACACTTGAAAATGATTGTAAAGCAGTAAGCAAACGTTTTTATAATGCTATCTTCTTATTCTTTAATGAGATAACAAGTTTAAAAAAACTTCACTCTACGCATATTAATATGTTCTAAAAGTGAAAAGCGTCCGGTAAGAACTTTGATGGAAGTATTAAAAGTAAATTTCTAACGATCATTAATAACCATATACATTCATTCCATATACATAGTGGTAGCATAAATATTTATTTTTAAAAATAAAACAGGTAAACACATGCATTAATAATCTTTTTAAATTAAAAAAAAAAGATAACTGTGATAATGATAGATAAATTCCTCCCTTCTACATGACTTGTTTCTTTTACAAATTTAAAAAAATACAATCTTTCTCAACTAACATTTAATTTTCATCAACATTTTGCATTTTTAAACGCTTTCAGCACTTTGTATCTTTCCCAATGATGTGGTAAAAAATGAGCCTATTTCACTTTTAAAAATTATTTCTTTCCATTTATGTCGAGCGCTTTGCCACGTTCAATTAGCTTTTTTTTTTCATGTTCCACTTAGTTTGAATGCATCGCGAAACAACATTTTTCTATGTTCGAATTTAGTTTTTTTTTCCCTCGTCAACATTTAGACAACTGTCTAATTTTTTGTGGCATAAGCAATTTTCATTTTACTGTAAGAAGAAAAAGTTAAAATACAATTATTTTTTGCTTAGTATTTTTTTTTTGCCACTTTGTCAGAAAAGAAATGACCAAACTGCTTTACTTTCGAAAAATTCTATCAGTTTTCGAAAGATAAATGTGATATTTAATTATCGAAAACTTGCCGGATGTAACTTAAAGAAAAATGTTCAAACAGTATTTTTTTCCATCCAGAAAATCAGAAGAAGAAATACAATGAATAAAGGGCTTTATTTTTATACGATCAACTCTTTGCACAATTCAAGATTTGCATAACTCTTTTTTTGTTTTCTTTTTTTTGTTTTCTTTTTTTTTTTTTTTTTTATTTGAGGGAAAAAATTGTTCAATGAAAAATTATCATTTATTGTTTTTTGGTGAATTATATAATTTTAATTAATGAAAAAAAACACTGGTTTCGATGCGCCTACTTGCAATGTGTAAAAACAGCAATGTGAAATAATGTTGGTTTCATTAATTTATTAGAACGAATTATTATATTTCGTCATGTTTTACGCCAATTACTTCATTTTTGGAAACGCTGTTTTAGTTTTTTTTAATAATTATTGTTTTATAGCAGTCTGTTTTATGTTTGGAAAGGGTTGGTTGAAACTTCTTGTATCCGATTTCGTACATGCAATACCACAATACTCTCTTGTGACACTTAATTTAAGAAAGATTTTTAAAAAATTACCGAATGACATTTTTACAAAAGATGTTACAAGTTCATTAGCCAAATTACTTTCTTTTTAATAGCGCCGTGACTGATGTTAATTTGATTTTTCAGACACGTGAGGCGTGACGTACGTTAGTAGATGTTGAGGGCAAAGCGGAGGTGCGTAAGATTCAAACGGTACGTTTTGATCCCACAATATAGTAGATGCAACTGGACTGTTTTGCCAAAAAAAAGAAAGGAACAACCTCTAATATGCCAGGGGCAGACTTGAGTTATGTGCCTTTTTGGCTTTCGCCATGGAACCACACTATTCGTATTTTTTACACTTCTCTCTATTATGTACTTTAAATTATTATCTTCCAACTTTCACTTCCTGGAACTTTGACAGGGGATCACTATTTGCTTAAACCAAGCTTAAAAATTTTTGTAAAATTTTACTTTATTTTTTGAGATCGAATTCCTAAAGGCGGTTTTCCGGTAAAAATAAATATTTTTAAAATCTTATTAAGACGTTTGTATTGTAAAAGTATCAAGATGCAATAATAAGTTTGAATAGGATAAAGGTTTCAGATATCCTTATTTTCTGCTCTTTGATCAGGAAGTTTCTTCAAAAAATGGTGCTCAAAGGGTAAAAGGTTAAATACTCCACGTTTAAACGGTGTGATTACTTTTCTTACCTTTTCATTTGAACAATTATTTTTTTACATTATCATTCAAGCAATTGTCTTCTTAGATTTCATTTAAATGATTCCCTTTTCACTTTTATTTAAACAATCACTATTTAATTTGTGACAATTCCATTTGCATTATAAACTAAAACAAAGGAGAAGAACTTTTTTTTTTCTTCCGATAAGTGAAACAAATACTTAACTTCTGACCCTGATCACGAACATTTAAATTTTCAAAAACATTCAAGTTATTTATTTATTTTTCAACTTTGTTTATTTACCTAGTAATTTTTTAGTTTTAACGGGTAAGTAGGATTCGAAGTAACATTTTTTTTAAGTGAAACAAACGGCCGTTATTTCAATACCGATTTCCTTGGTATCATAATGTTCTAATAAATTTTACATTGTTAATTGTTCATACAAGTCTGCTTTTAGGCGTATTGAAAGACTGCTTGGATATTGCTAGCTTTCCAATTAAAAATTCTTGAACATTGGAGTTTACCTATAGTATTCGAAAACATTAATTCCGTGTCGTTTCCATGAAGGATTAAGGTTTCCTTTTTCTTGCATAAAAGCGTTAGGCGACCATGATCTACTCATGCATATACCTTGCTCTCGACGATTTGGCTACCACTACTTTAACCTGAGATCTCGAGTGGAGCAGGAACACGGAGCAGTAGAGTAATGAGCTTTTGTTTGGAGCAAAACAGGGTCGCAGAAATGCGTCGTGCCCCCCTGCTCCAATTTGTTTCATTTTTTAATTAGAATTTCATTACAAATCTTAAAAAGGGTGTTTTTTATGGTTTCAACCTAGTTTTCAGTAACGATAAAGAACGAGATAATTTTTCGTCTGTAAAATAAATACTATATAAGCAACTTTGAATTCGATTTCTATCACCACCATAAATAAAAGTATGAAATAAAATAAAAGTACAATTTCGATTAAAACTATTTGCAACACTGAGCAGAGCTGTGGAACCAGAGTTGAAGCTATTTTTTAGAAATTGGAGCGATGCTGGAGCGGAGCAACTCAAAAATGTTGTTACTCCTTGTTTCCTGGTTTTAACTCAAGCTCCATTGCACTTTTTTAAAAATTATTATTATTATTATTAAGTCAATCGCCTCTACCCACTCGTTTTTTTTATTATGTTTGCATCTGTAAAAACGTCCCCCGATTTTCCCCTGACTACACCACTGGGAGCATTAATTAATTGAAGTAAATTTTACTGCAATATCTACAACTAAAAATCGATAGCAGTCATCTCTGTCCTGTAATATCTACAACAAAAAACCGATAGTAGTTATCTCTGTCTTGTAATATTTACAACTAAAATTCGATAATAGTCATCTCAGTCCTGTAACAAGAATCGATAGTAGTCATCTCCGTCTTGTAATATTTACAACTAAAATTCGACAGTAGTCATCTCAGTCCTGTAGTATCTACAACTAAAAATCGATAGTAGTCATCTCTGCCCTCAAATATGGCAATAAATGCATTTATTAAAGCATTAACTTTGAATCGAATTTTGATACAAGGGCGGATTTTTTATTCGAGTCTAATCCGTAAAATTACGTATAAAGCCAAATTATGGCATTTTTAAATTGAAAATATAAGGGTAAACTATAAAAGTCCCTGAAGACCCGTGTCACTTTAGGAAAAAGGAAGTATTTGCCACATTGGTTTCATATGCTTCGCGTATGTCTGAAATCAATGGTGCGAAACGTTAGAAAAATCCTAAACGAAGCTGTCAACCATAAAAGAATCGTGCTGCCATCTGGATTCGAAATGTTGAACTAGAAGAAGTGCGAAATTTGTTTTTGGAAAATTCAAATATTGAGAATTTCCATCATAGTATTCTTATAATACTCTTTTCAGAATAATAGAATTATTCATTTGATCTATCTAGAAGTTAGTTTTTTTTTTTTTTTTTGAATTGAAATTCACTAAGTTGCACTAAATTAGCAATTAACTGAAACCGAGATGTTTCCAGAATTTTTTACGCCTCAACGAACCAAAAAAGGTTGAGAGATGTTGGTTTTGCCTGTAAAAAAAATCTATTTGTGACATGGAAGATCCAGTTTGACAATCTAAAAATGCAGACTCATGCCTTAGATGAGGTGATAAATATAAGTATAGTACAGGGCTATGCTCTATATAATATTTATACGCTTACATATATAGATATATATATAGATTGTGCATTGTTTGTGTATGTGTGAATCGTTGCCTAGAAAGCACTCTACATTCAATCATGATTAAACTTTAAACTCATGCGCTAAAACTGTTATTTCCTTGAAACTTCCAAAACTTATTTGACATAAAATTTGGACTCCGCTCATTGTCACACGTAAATAATAATAATAATAGTAATAACAATAATGATTTTGAGAAAAATATGTCTTTTTTCAAAACTAAAACACACACACACACATACATATATATATATATATACATACACATCGATATATCTATCGTTCTTCGAAATAGCTGTATTTAAATAATAAATAGCGTATCAATTTCGTTCTGCTTGGTCTCCACACCTTCCTCGTTTTTATATTACATCCCGATTTGATTCGTACAGTCATTAGATTCTTTTTCTGGGAGCATATTCAATTTCATAGCCAATAATAATTATAGAACCGTATATTATTGGTTTACTCCGTTTATTTATATGAAAATGCAGGTTGAAACTGCTATGTCGATGTATTAAAAGCTTCAGAATTTCAATAATTCTAATTTGTCACATTGGCTTTAACTAAAAACTAAATTAGCTTTCGAAATCTGCTTTAAACAGTTTAAGAGAGATTTAGGAAAAACTGCTTTTTAAGAGTTGTTTAAACAATTTTAGGCAATGACTGGTGCCTATGTGCAAAACTCATTGAAAATGCTTCTATGATCTATAATAGCAAGCGTTTCCAAACTTTAACGTACTGCGTCCCATTTTTTTAGAAATCCAAGTTATAGCGACCTACTTTTTAGTGATACAAACTATAGCGACTAACTTCTTGTTTGGAACATTGAGGGAGTTTTTTTATTATTTAGTCAGATGCTTAAATTACTAGAAAGATACACCTGATAAAATTATATTTATGTTTTTATTTTCTTTGTTTCTAATTCATTTTTACGTCTCATACTAAGAACCCTCCCAATGAACAACAGGTACTTTCGCCAAAAGAGGTTTTACAGCTAAGAGGGAAACTTCTATACGAAAAACGTATTATCAAGTAGTATTTACTTCTAAAATGTAACAGTCTCGTGATTTTAACTAAATTGTTCTTCTTTTATATGCAATCGTAACTTTTTGAAAATGTAAACAAAATGGAGAGTTTCAACGTATTTCATTAGTTCATTCTTTTAAAAAAAAAATTTTTGATTCAAATTCAGTTGCAAAACTGAAAGAATAGTCCGAGTATGAAACTGAACAATCATGAAGGTGTCGCGACCCAGCAGTGGGTCGCAACCCACTGCCTTAGGAAACGCCGGTTTATAGTGTTTATTGAATATGTCACAAATGAATCACTTATTTGAGAAACCCCATCATAAGTCACATTTTTGTCGAAAATGAGTTTTTGTAAAAAAATCGATGGCTATGATGAAGACTCATCGTTTGATAGAGAATCCACATCAGTCCTGGCTGTATAAAGCAGTCTGGTGGAAAAAGAATATTACATGTATTTGAGAAACCCTGTAAGTTAGTGAGTTACACTGTTTGCACGCTAAGAACACTAATGTACATGGATCGCGATGTAAACAAACACAACCCAATGCATTTTTTTTATACTCCGAAGATAACCATTCTTTTCAACAGACTCGCACCTCTCTTTCCTAATGAACTCAACTTCCCGCATGAGCTGTTAAGATTTTCGTAGACAGCAAATTTTGTATTACGTCATAGATAATGTTTTACTTTTTGCCCTAATTACTTTTATATCGTTTATTTTAACCCCTTAACTGGTTTTCCCGTATAGCTACCCAAAGTTGGTCCCAACTGGTTTGCCCGTACAGCGTACGGGCATTGAAATTTCCGCCTTTCTTGTTTTGAGTTGCCCGTATTTTTAATAGATTGAAAGAGAGTCATTCAGGGGCATTTGTGTTTCAAAGTTATAGAATAAAAAAAAATACTTAAGTTCATTATTTATAAAAATTTTTTAAAAAATCTTTTATTTTCCTTTTATACCAAGTTAGGACTTTAACTAATGCAATAAAATGTATGCTTCTTTTAGGAACATTTATGGTAAAAAAAATAAGCAGTTAATGGGTTAAGATGATTCTTGCACTTGGCATCCAATTATACCATATTTATCAAAAAAAAAAATGTTTTCATCGCACATTTTTGTGTTAATTTGAGAAACCCCATAAGCCAACGAAATTTAAAATTCAATATGAATTCATGTATATGTAATCCAGGTTAATGAAGAATATGGATAGTGTATTTAACCTAGTACTAACGATAAAGATAGGAAAAATGTCCGTCACATGTCATTATCAACTTTTATTCAGTTTTTTTCAATTTTCCAAAAGTTGCTGAAGTGGGGTTTCTCAAATAACTGATTCAAATGTTTTCGAGAATTAGTTGAAAAGTTTGTTTATTTTCGAAATTGATGAAAAATATTTGTATAGTAGCAACTTTATAGCCTTTGAAGAATAGGTCATTAAATTTAAGGATATTTATTTGGAAAGTCTAAGTGTTGGTGGAATCTACATTGCAGAAACTCTAGAGAACTTTTTAACATTTGAGGTCATCGTTTCTAGAGTGGAAAGAGAATCGTAAAAGTATCCGTAAAAGTTGAGGAAAATAATTGTAGAACCTACATGT
Source organism: Octonoba sinensis (assembly GCA_038502835.1). Taxonomy (NCBI): domain Eukaryota; kingdom Metazoa; phylum Arthropoda; class Arachnida; order Araneae; family Uloboridae; genus Octonoba; species Octonoba sinensis. Next base: position 95,527,499 of record CM076599.1, on the reverse strand, counting down.
TTTCAGAATCATTGGTGTTAAGGTTCTCTAGGACTGTTAAAAATTTTTTTGCAGGCATTGTATCTATAATTTCTGCAGAATACTTTTAACATTAAAAAAAAAAACTATTTTTAGATTGTACGGGGATCGATTATAAACAATGTTTAAAAAAATTTTTAAACAGATGTGAAATTAGGTCAAGCTTAAAAAACATGTCACCACAAAGAATATACGAGTTTAGAAGATGCGTATCTTATTTTCTGTCTAGATATGACCAATATTTTTCTTCTTTATTTTATATTATTCTAAAAGTTTAATTTTAACGTTTGTAATAGTACTCATATTTTGTCAAATCTTTGTTTTAAATTCTTGTATTAATGCAAATATATTTTGCTAGTCAAAAAAATGCCTTAATAAAAAATGCACTAAGGGAAAATATATCTTCAAATAGCCAGTGTTATTATATTAATTGCAAACTTCGCATTTAATCTTAATACTCGTATAGAAGTAGATACTAGATAGCAGTTCTTTGGTGCCTGAAAATGAGCTAGAAATATTTTAAAGGCAATATCAGTATTATTATTATTATGGATTTTTTCCCCCTTTAATTATAAAAGCAGTTTTATTTTAAACGGAATTTGAAAACTGCGGTTATATAAAAAGTTTGCTTCCTTTTTTGTGGCAGGCTGTTTTCGTCAGTTTAATGGAATGGCATGACTAATTATTCCTCTTAAATGGAATATATTCCAGAACGCCCGGAGGAACAAAAAAATAATCTAGAAGAAAAGAAAGAACTTCACTTCGTTGTAGTGTTTTATTCATAGCGAAATTCATTTTCCCTAAGTTCCCCTGAGGATTAATGGAGTCCAGATTCAGAATTCACTTAGAAAGGGTTCTTTTAGAAGGGGTGGGGAGGAAAGAATCAGAACACTCTGGCGCCAGAACAGCACGAAACAGAATCGTTTGCAGCGGGAAATAGTTCTTCGGCTGAAGTTTTTGAAAAATGAGCCTGTTTTCTTGTCCCTAAACAAAATCCATTGAGACCTGAAGAATGAAATGCGCAACAGCTGATTTAGACCGCGAGAGCATTAGCACAAAATATGCTTAGAAATCTTTGTTCATCTACCATATCTCTTCAGCTCCTTAGTGTGAATGGACTAGTACTTTTATTTAAAAAATACAGTAAAATCGCAAAAAGTAGTAAGATATTTAACTTTATTCAGTTATTCATTTTTAGTTATGTATTTTTTTTTTGTAAGTTTTGTTGGAGGCTATTGAGAGAAAAAAGAACAAAAGCAACTACAGTAAAACCCCGTTATACCGCGCGTCAGTATACCACGGAATCGGATATACCGCGGTGACTATCATGTCCCCCGACGTTTAAACCACCCTCTATCGTTGCCATTTAAAGGTGATTCTTGATTTACCATTGTAAATAAAGCCAGCCAGAGCACGCAAATATTCTAGCCAAAGAGTACCCCTCCCCCCCTCCAGTCACACTAACAGATAAAGCCCTATTGTGATAAACGCAGCTGAGATGTGCGCTTCTTGCACAGCAATTACAGTGAATAAACTGGCAGCAAGGAAGAAAAGAAAAAAATATACTATAGGGGAAAGAAAAGTTAGGAGTAATTGATCAAATTAAAAGTGATGCAATAAAAGCGAGTATTATTTTGCGAATATGGTTCCTGTATAGTTTCACTATACCGCGGTTATGTTATAACGCGGGTGCCAAACATGTCCCCCGACACCCGCGTTTTAACGGGGTTTTACTGTACTTGTATTATTTTCATTTTTAATACGCTTTTATTAGTTTCACTTGTATGTAGTCAAATCTTGCAATTCATTTTTCACGCACTTAAAGAGGTCCAAACTCTTTGAAATTTTGCACACGTATCACAAGCTGATGACAACGCAACCTGACGAGCTGTATTTTCTAGAATTCGAACTTGTTCCTTTTTTATTCCAATTTTAAGCGCAATTTTCGCATAAAATTTCAAATATAGAAGCAAAAATCCTCTTGTACATATTAACGTAATACATCAATCGAAAACTCTGATATTTCTTCACGTGATGAAGTTTATTCGAGATCTGTAACCTAATTAGGACATGAGTTATAAACGCTTTAGTTAGTTTCTTTAAAGCTTTCCTTAACCCAAATTATTATTCAACACTAGCTCTCGACGCCTTGTAATAAACAGCTTTTTGAATAAAATTATATTTGCATCTCATGAATTATTCTTTTAAGGCTTTCTTCAGTCCAAATTAATTTAGTCCAACAAATTTGTGCTTTTTACTTTCTTGCACAAAGTAGAAGAGGTATGGTATCATTGTATATGTCCATTCAAATTTGAGCCCAAATTTCTATTTTAGTCACCTCCAAATAAATGTTGACTAGTTTATTTTGCACCGAATGGCCAATGGAGAATCGAAATATCCATTCTGTATAATAGCAACTCAAAGTATGTACGTGTATCTCACTTAAGACAAAAACGGTTAGACAGAAACGTTGAAATTTTGTTGTAGTAACTGATGTTCTATTATGTTTTGAGACTAAAAAAATAAAAATAAAAATATTATAGCAAAAAACTAGAAATAATAATCTTTTGAAGCAGTGTGAACTAAAAGATTTAAAATACTTTTCGAATGCAAAGATATGTTGAGTAGCAATGAGATGTAAATTAATATTTTAAATGAGCTTAAAAAAATTAGAATAAATTTATTGAAAATATTATTAATTCTAATATTTGAAAAAAAAGTGATTAGTGCTTTCTTATTTCCCTACTGATAATGATTCTACATTAACAAATGTCTCGGAATAGAAAATTTTACAACAACTGGTATCAATCACCACATCTTTTTGTTGTTTTTTTTTTTTTTAATATTAAAATTAAGAAAAAAAAGGTTTAAAATTCTTTTCGAATGTAAAGGTATGTTCACTAGCAATGAGACGTAACTTAATATTTTTAATGAGCTCAAAATAATTAGAATAAATTAATTGAAAAACTTATTAATTTTAATATTTGAAAAAAAAAGAAGTGTGGAGTGCTTCCTTATTTACCTATTGATAATTATTCTACATTAACAAATGTCTCGGAATACAAAATTTTAAAACAACTGGTATCAATCACCACACTTTTTTTTAAATATTAAAATTAATAGCTTTGTCACCACATTTATTCTGATTAATTTAAACTCATTCAAAAAATTAAGTTACATTTACTTGTGGAATACCTCATTGCTGTTGAATACAGTTATTATGAACCTTTTAGTTCATATTACTCCAAAAGAGTATTTTTTCTGGGTTTTTTCACTATAATTTTATTTTATGTATACATAACGGATGCGTACTTGATTAAAATCTATGAAAATTTTAATAAAAAATTTTACGAGACACGCTCAAACATTTATTAGACACACACACACACTCATATATATATATATATATATGCCACATACACTATCTACCAAAAAGTATTTGGACACTTTGGATTTTAGACATTTAAAAAAAATTCTATAGAAATATTAAACTTGTTGTTCTGTATTTTGTACCATGGAAAGAACATACTTAAATTCACATTTAAGAAACAAAATTCAGGCTTAGGGCAATTAGGGGGCGGTCAAAAAATTAAAGAAGGAAAAAAAAACACTTTTGAACATCTTGTATAAAAAAAATGATCGAAATGTCCTGTAATTTTCGCTAAACATTTTTAATTATATACGCAATGCTTACACCCGCTTTCGTCAGAATAGCAGTAATATTCATGAAGATATGGGCATTTGTTTTAAATATTCGAAAATTTTCGCAAGTGTTTTGCTTATAACTCGCTAAGTTCTATCTCAAATTACATGAAACTTGCAGACAACTTGACAAAATAAAAAGTAAGTATGGTACCAAAACCTGGGGAAAATGTAATAAATAGTCGATGAGATTTGAGCAGTTTTATTAAAACAAATGTGATTGCGCATCCGTGAAATATATTAATTATTTTTTTAAATATTTTGGTGAATAGGGCTCACTGTACGGGCTTTTGCATGAAATGTAAGAAAATATTAATAATACTTATTAAGACATATAAAATTTTAGTATATATTTTTAGCAACTGAGTAACCATTTAACGGATAATAGTTTTATACAGTTAACAGAAGATAAGAATTCAGAATTAAATGTATGTAAATAACTTCTATTACCGTACGGCATGCAAAGAAAACGTGTGTTCCTTCAAATGTGGGATGATTTTTAAGCATTTTACCAAGAAATTAATATGCTCGCTCCACTAGTGATTGGATGATGCTACACAGAAATGTTTGGTACTGTATGCATATCTTTTATTTTTTCAAAAAGTTTCAAAAATAAAATATGGAATGTGGTAACAGAGGTTACATGTTCAGTGTTTAATCATGTATCTTTTGATTGTTTTGGTCAATGTGCTCTGCATAGTATAAGGCAGACGAAGGATATCCCGCAAAGTTAGTGAGTTCGAATTTTCTTTGTTCGTTTTGCGCTATATAACTCTACTGAAGCATTTTGTCCCGTAACAGAGGTTACAAATTTTCAAATTTACGCGTCTTTCAGAATTTTTACTAGCTTAAAAAATCTTAAGCTCTACTAGTAGCTAGTTACTTATCTTCAAATGTTTTATTGAGTTATTATGCATTTTTCCGACAAAAATGAAAAGAAAAAATTTACAGCTAGAAAAACCAAAATCTGCAAGTAAATGTAGAATGATCCGTATATCTACACACACACACATACGTACATGCATACATCTCTCTCTCTCTCTCTCTCTTTCTATATATATATATATATATATATGTGTGTGTGTGTGTGTGTGTGTATACAGAGAGAGAAAGGGGAGGGGAGAGATTGCTTTGGGCATCTTCAATGCATGAATTTTGCAAAATGTAGAAGAAGAAAACTAATCTAGAGTTGACCAAATAGTATTGCCATAAAACAAAACTTTTATCGCATGGACATTTTACAACTTGCTTGATTGTCATCTACATAAGGTATTGTGCCTAAAAAGGAAAAGAAGGTCCTCGCAATGGAACGAATTCTGAACTCACTTAAAGAAGACGTAAGACGGGAAGACGATAAAAGTTCCCTATCCCTTTGTTCATTTTTATTCATAGGGAAATTTGTTCTTCACGGTCCGAGGGAAATTCCCTTCTAGCAATATGTCGGATGCGGGAAATGAATGAGCTTCTCATTTTGCCTGGAGGAGTGGTGGATTCCATCTACCCTTTCAAGAAGATTGCGGTCTTTTCGAATACCGTTTTACATGCAACTTTATAAAAAAATAAATTAAGACATAAATAAAGAAAGGAATCATGTTTTCTTTGAAAACAATTTATTCGTGTTTTAATGGCGAACTTTTGTGGACACAATGTAGTGGAAATAAAATCGTAAACTCTCTTTTTCTACAGAACATTTCTTACTAATAAAATACTAACCGATGTTTTCGTCTACAGTCGAGCCCGCTTAATGAAATAGCAAAATTTCCAAGAAAATTTTTTCGAATAAGCGGAATATAAAAAATATACTATAGTTTGTTACATTGAAAATTTATTCTTCTTTTTATCTATAGAACATTGCTTACTAATAAGATCCTAACACATGTTTTAGACTGCAGTCGAGCCGGCTTAATGGAACAGCAAATTTGCCAAGAAAAATTATTCTAATAAGCGAAATATTCCATTATTCGGGATCACAGAAACAATATACTATGTTCTGTTGCATTGAAAATTTATTTCATTGAGCGGTATGTTCTTTTTATCTACAGAACATTTCTTACTAATAAAATACTAACCCATGTTTTAGACTGCAGTCGAGCCGGCTTAATGGAATAGCCAATTTGCCAAGAAAAATAATTCTAGTAAGCGGAATATTCCATTATCCGGGATCACAGAAACAATGTACTATGATTTAGTACATTGAAAATTTATCACATTGAGCGGTATATTCTGTTAACAGATATTCTATTAAGCGTCGTGTTCGAGTGTATTTATGTGCATTTTATCACATGAAAATGGTTCGACAAGGATTTAACTAAATGGGACTCAAGTGCGACACGTAGCACAGTATATTCAAATGATTAATTTTTGGTGGCTAATGACTGACTAGTCGGATGGTATACAAAACAGTGGTCAATCCAATGATAGGGCATATCTCCCTTAAGAATATGGGTCCGCCGACACGAACGGTCTGTACTAATGCCCCGCAGACAGCTTCGCGAATATTATACACATATCATTCGATAAAAAAAAATATATTTGAAGAAAGTAACATGGTGAAATCTCAGGATCGCTCAACAATAAAGTCAGAGATAAGCTGTGATTTGCTGATGTTAGCTCTTATAAAATACTGGAGCACTTATCAGTTATAAGACTCGTGATGCCAACTCACCAAGTGGCAGGAACATTTTCTTGGTTGAATTTAAATAGGTGACCGTTTTTTTTTTTGTTTTTTTTTTTTTTTTGGTGTATCAGCAATATTTTATTACGGGGGCGGTTAAAATCTTTGACTTCAGTTGTAATTCCTTTTAATTAAGATTTTTGAACCTATCATAATACATACTTCTTAATTTAAATGCATTTAATATTACGATTTAATTGTATTCGAAGCATTGGAAACACATGCGCATTATAATTGAAAAGTTCGCGTTGGCGACAATTAGGAAAACCCTCGCCAACATGATGCCCTATATAAGAAAAAAAAATACTGGCATTCTCATGAAATTTGATAAACCTAACTAGAAGTATATTGCTTACATAATGAAATTCACAGACAATAGTAAACGTATCTGAAATTTCAAAGGGGGGCGAAGGGGTAGACGCACATTGAAAAAAAAGTCTGCAAATTAACTGGGACTCTTAGGACGCTTTCACACCAAAGGCGAAAAAGACAATAAAACTGGTCTTCTCTGATCTGCGCAATCGCAGAGCATATTTTTGCTTTAAAATGTGGCTTTGCGCTTGCGCAGATGAGAAAAGAATATTGTCTTTGTCGCCTTTGGTGTGAATGCTTCTTCCACTGAAATGTTCTAGTACAAATTGAATGCAGCTTGAGATTAGCCTTGAGAAAAAAATAAAAGGGTCATTTAATGATAAATCCGGTGGAAACGCCAGGGAGAAGAAATATTATTTGTGCAGAGCCCCCTATACTAAAGGCCTTCCGATATGAGAGAAAAAACTGCCGTGAAAAGTTCTCCGCTAGGTGGCGCAGATGACCTGCTGTATCAACTTTAAATTTCTTTTAAGAACTAATTAGATTTTAATCAAAATTATGGTGCCTTGCGTTGTGCCGTACTGCTCTTCAGATTCAAAAACTGAAAAAAAATTAGTTTTCATGAATTCCCTTCCGACGAAGGATTACGAACAAAGTGGATAGCAACGCTTTCCAGACAAGGTAATTATTATTTTTCTTACTCCAATGTGTTTTATGAAACTTTAAATGTTTATTATTTTCAAATCGCTACCGTTTTAATCTTTTAACATGCTTTATTTTCGATATCACAGATCATGTTTCGTTTCCGTATATTAGAAACGTTCATGTTTTTAAATTGTTTTAGCCAAAATTCAAAAATATGATGGTTGTACAGATTCAAATAAATATTATAATTTCATACCACTCTTTAATTTTCTGGCTAATTTAATTAATGGAATCAGTGGTACTATTTCCTATTTTGGAGTGGATATGTCATAAATGCTTTTATTCCAGAATAAAATTCGTTAAGAATTTCAATTTTTCAGTAATTAAGGTAAAAGTTTGCAATCGGGTGGTACTACTTGCTTTTTGGCGATTTGTTTTGACGCCAAGATGTGATTAGTAAGATGTCCGCTGCCTAACCAGAAATAAAATTTTATCGCCAAAATATAAAGCCAAACTAAGGGATACCCGATTCTACACCGATACGGTAATTAAAATCAGTTCAATTTAATTTAAATTTAGAATAATATTTAATACACATTCTCGCCAAGTTCTGGTCGCGGTTGATAGTCAAGCTTAGCGGTGTTGCAAAATTGCTAACAGGAATGTCGCCAAACAAAAATCGCTAATTTTGCGAAAGGGCACCGGAAAGTAAATTTCTGCCTAAAAGATTATATAGTACGAATTAAAGAATAAATTCCAAGAGAAAGATTTTTAATTTTTTTGATATAATAACCAGCAAAGTGAAAAAATAAGGATTCCAATACTTTATAATTTGAATCACTAGAAAAATATTTTATATGAGAACTTAAGAATAACTAACTGTACTCTTCAATAAATTCATTAAATGGCAAGTCAAAATTTCCTTTTTGGAAGATTTTGTTTGCTGATATGTTTAAAATTAAATAGTTTATGTAATTTAAACACTCAGTTCATTAGTCTTTGCCATATGTATGTAGATACATGTGGCAAAGACTAACTGCTTATAAAAGCAGTATTATGAGCAGAGAACTAGCGTCTTCTTTATAAAAAGTTGCAGCCAAAATGTGTATGGATTTAAAGCGCTATCTGAGGACATTCACTGTAGGGGGATTTGATTTCTGTAAATATCAGACACGCGATTTCATAAATAAAATTTCGAAAACGGTTACATTTTCAAAATCTTTGAAGTTTTGTTAAGCTTTTTATGTCGAAATTTAAGGCTAAATTTCCGATGAATTTTAAAGTATAACTTGGGTTTGTATCATAATATTTGCAGAAGATATTCAATAGGGATTAAGGAAGATGAAAAGACCCTGATTGATTGATTGATAGGAGCGGTAGACACATCATCACGAAAAAACGATTTTAGTAGGATAGATTGCGCCTATAAAATTTAAAATGAAAATTTCCCGTCCCGTTGGTCTATCGCAGAAGTATTGAAACAAAAGTTTCAATCATCTTCACATGAGAGAACTAGAGCAATGATCTGTACTTAACTTGGAGCAGAACATGGCATACCTTACTCAAAAGTATTAAAATTTACATAGTATCAACCTCTCTTCGGAAACAAATTCTACTATCGATATTCTATGCCCGGTTCGGGCCAATCGATATCGCCAGCAAAGAACTAAAGTAGCTGTTGTTGGAGAGATACGCACCTCCTCGCAGGATATCAATAAGAAGGAAAGAGTAAAGAAGAATGGTGTCCTCCTTTAGGAGTTGGTGCTGGGGAAATGTTTCCCGTGCATGACCCAAGGGAGTTTCAGTGCTCGCGGTTTTTTTTTAAATATATTTTATCTATATTCTTGTAGTGTGTTCAAGTGAGTATAAATACGTTTCTGAAATGGATATGCTTTATGAGTATAACATGCATTTCTCCGCGTGGAAGTTTCAAATTTGTGGTCCAATCGGAAAATTTTGCACTTTATTCAATCAAATGTGTTGAATTTTTTGAGGAATAAAAAGGGTTTTTAATTCTTATTTGAGCAATACTTTGAGCTCTGAAGCTTTTTTGATAAACTGGAGTGTTCAAAATTCTTTTACCAGTGAAGTAACGATGAGTGAATGAATTAACTATACTAATATTATAAAGCTGAAGAGTTTGTTTGCTTGAACGCGCTAATCTCAGGAACTACTGGTCCGATTTGAAAAAAATTTTCAGTGTTAGATAGCCCATTTATCGAGGAAGGCTATAGGCTATATATCATCACGCTAAGACCAATAAGAGCGGATCGCCGAAAATTGCATAAAATAGTTCTTTTCTATCGGAAGACATTGTTGCATCCTTTCGAGCTTGATACCGTTGAAAAGCGCGGAAGAAACTACTTCAGGAAGAGTTTTTCGCTATGTGCTAAAATTCGAAGCCTGTAAATTAACTGGAAAAGAAGTTATAAACTTTTTTCTCTGTAGTTTGAAATTATTTTTTCACGGTAATTAACTTTAATTTTACTTGACCCACACGATGACCGTTTTATTTTATTTGCATTGTTGCATCGTTTCAACAATTGCTACAGTTGCCGTGTGAACAAAGAAATCAATGCAGTTACCACTGTTAAACAAATCAAATATAATAATCATCAACGTTTCTAGCATTTTGATGAGGCATCGCTGTATTTGCAAAATATAATTTAAGATAGACCGTGCAACGCCGGGTGTCGCTGCTAGTTGATTATATTCTGAAGTAAATCAATATCTATCAAAATAAACAATCGCTTTATAGGTGCTTTTAAAATAATAAAAGTGACTTTATTAGGAAAATTAAGTTATTTATTTCTTCAATTATTATTTGTCAAACCTGCTAGTGATTTAAAAAAAAAAACAAAAGATATTCCCGGTCTTAATAGGTTTTTTTCACAGTAACAATTACACATTTTCAGAGTTCAATTTATTTTGCAGGAAAAAAGTGTTTTGTCTCTAACTTATTTTGCCTTCAATATCATTACATTTTTTAACCGACTTCACAAAGGAAGGAGGTTATACAGTCGTATTGTATGTGTGTCGTTTGTTTGTTTGTTTGTCCACTCAGAGCTTCTCACCGGATGAACCGATTTTCATGATTTTTTTTTAATCGATCAGGGGTGGTTTCCCATAGGTCCCGTACCTTCGTTTGACCCTGTTCAATAATTAGAAAACAAGTTATGGGCAGAAAGATAGTCATTTCTTTGTTTTCTTATCCATAACTTTTGACTAAATGAATCGGTTTTGATGATTTTTCTTTAATCGATAGAGGGTCGTCTAACTCAAATATTGCACATCAATTTGACTACATTTGTTTTTTAGAAAAAATGTTACGAATGAAAAATAAGTATTTTTTATTTTAATTAGAAAGGCTTGGCTTTATTTTTCTTTGTTGGGAAACTATTAATAAATATAAAAGTCATTGTTAAAAAAGTGTTTGTTGCATTGTGCTATAATATCAAAAGCAATTACAGCAATAGTTTGACTGAAGGCTTCTCTGAGGCAAAAATTCAATCCAATGAGTTTGTTTGCTAAAATCGACTTCAAAGCCGAATTTATCATACAAGTGATTAGTTTTTAGTGCCATTCATTCAAAGAAGGTTTGTCCTTTGACATGGATTTTTTAAAAATAGAGTATTTATGTAAAAAATGTATTTACACCAACAAGAATAAAATAAAATAATTTTTATAAAAACATAGAACCGACTTCAAATTGTAAATTGCGCTAAAAAAAGTGAAAAATAAATTAATTCTTAAAACAACATCGATGCGACTTTGAAACATAGTTTTAGAAGTCGGTGCAAAATTATGAGTTTATTTACCATTACACCATTTGCTACTTCCTATTTTAACTGTTGCTAATTCTGCGAAAATATATGTAACGATTCATGATTACAAAAGATTTTATCTATCCTAATTTTGCACCGACTTCTAAAACTATGTTTAAAAGTCGCATCGATGTTGTTTTAAGAATTAATTTATTTTTCACTTTTTAGCACAATTTATAATTTGAAGTCGGTTCTATTTTTTTTATAAAAATTATTTTATTTTTTAAACTAAAAACATAATGTGAAACATATATGCGAGATAATAGCACTGCGTCGTAGATAACACTTCGTCAAAACCAGTGATTTCGATTGCAATCGTAACAGAATGAGTAAGTGAAGCAATGTTTGAATATAGTAAAAATGTCTGTTACAGTAATACATATTTCTGAGCTTTCATTCGATTACAGTACAAACTCCTGTTGCAGCATAAAATTGTTTTGTAAGCTTTTTTTAAAACTCTTCTTCTTAAATAATATTAGGGGGGGAGGACGATAGAAAAGTATATTATCGAACATTAATCACTTTTTTTCTGCTCCCGGAGCAGATCGAGCATTATTTGTTGCCCAACCCCAGCAATTAATAAATAATCGCGTCCGTAGGGCGCTATGTACCTTCATCACCAATTTCCTTTTCTTTTATTCGCATTCCCCCCTCCCCCTTCAGTAGTTGGATAGAGAATGAAATAAAATTGTACAAGGGGGGAGGGGATAATCAAAATCTGTTGATTTTGATTGAAAATTGTTCTCAAGAAAGCCTCAAAAAAAATCTCACAACTTGTAAATATCCTTTCATATCTAACTCATTACTAATGTATTGGTTTCTTTCTAGTAAAACTCTCGTTTTTCAAGTCTGTTCTGTCTCAGCCTCCCTAATAGAATTGACAGCATATAAAACATTTTCCCACCTCATCCACAGAAACAGGAAAAATGTTAAAATAATAAATATGAGGCTCACTTTACAATGTAAATTTTTCCCCTATGTCATAAGGCTTATTAAAGGACGCAGGAAACTTATGTTTCAATGCTCCTATTTTTATATAAATACACAATACTGCTCCCCAAAATTTTTTGGTTTACAAAATAATTTGCGTTTTATCACAGTGTGGTTAGTTGATTAATATAATGTAGATTGGTTGAAAAAAGTCCGTATATAGGTCATTCAATAAAATCAACTTAATTTTGTCCTCTTTTCGGAGATGGATGCTGGGAGATGCTTCTCATACGTAAAATATGATAATTTGGGGCGTTACCCGCCCTAAAAAACTATTAGGTTAAATATAAACTTACAGTTTTGAAGTTTATTTTCAGTAGCTTTAAATGGTGCAAAAAAAAAAAAGAAAAAATATATACCATTAATTTGGTGTAACTTTCATAAACTTCATTTATTTTAAGTTATAAGTTGAAACAGCATCATGACGCTTCTGGGTAACTACTATTCAGTCTTTAAAGCTTCTGTTAATCAAAGAGATTAAAATAATGTATTAAAAACATTTATAAGTTGATGAATTTTTTTGGACATATGCTTTCTATAGCCTTTAGAAAGTGTTATGCAAAAGGTTAAGCAAATAATACAATCTGTCTTGTGGTGAGAGATGCTAATAGTAGCTTCAGTGATTTAGAAAAAAATATTCGGAAAAGAAAGGAAAATGTACAAAGGAAATGATTATCATTCGAACTCTCCACGCGTTTTACTTACAATATTTATTTTCCGTCTCTTGTCATTTATACCCCTTTCCTGCGCCCACGAAAACTGCATGAAAATTAACTTTTAAAAAAATGTGTCTCAGACTATTTTAGAAGCGAAAAGCAAGGGAAAGATGTACGAATTCATTATACATTAAATTATTATTTTGTATTAATATTCAAATAGTCAGTACCCAACTTAGCCCCCCAGTACCCACTTTAGTGGCCACCAGCCGGGCGAAAGCAATCCTAAGACCTCGGCTAACAGGTAGGGGTCTGGTGGAGAAATCTTGGTATAACTTGGTAAGAATTTTACTTTCATTAAAGAAAACTAATAGAAGTTCAAAACTATGGATAAGAAACTTTCTTTTCGCTAGATTATTTTAATTATTGGTCTTTGAAAAGCTTTGAGCTTCTTAGCTTCCTCAGCTGGTGCGCCTATCGTCGCATTCTATTCTATAAAAAAAAAAAAAAACATTCTTGGAAATTCGGTTTTCTTTCACTCGTTGATATCGATATGGTAACCCGTATCGATTGACTGTCTCTCATCACCAAAGGCAGCAAACAAAGCTACTTCTCAGCTGACATTTAAACGAGAATATTTCGCTCGGATCCGACCAGATGGCGCTATAGTAACACTGGCAGTGCGAGCCGTCGTAGAACATCGTTCTCTGCTAAATGTTCGTCCGCTATTCACATAGAAACGGTGCTCTAACGGGTACGAGCGAATGAACAGTTGCTCCAAGTAAAATTCTTCAGGGATTTGGATGTTGGCAGCGGTGGAAATTTGAAGGTGAGTGAATTCTGAATCTCGAATTCACGTACATTTTCCCTCGTGTGCGATTGTTGCTGACGTAAAGATTGCTTTACAATTTCCCGCCGATCCATTCTCTGAAAGAAGATCAATAAATTTTCGCTGCTTCTGAGATCAACTAAATGAATGGGCCGCGTAAAAGTTATTTGACGATTCCAATGCCTTTGACTTCGGAGCATTTCCCGAAATTAATCGTTTCTCTACTCATGTAACGTAACTCAAACGTCGACATTCCAACATTTTCTGGAGCAGAATGAACGAATATTCAACCATATATAAATATTATATACATATATATTTTTATATATGCATGTAATATATATATATATATATATATATATATATATATGTGTGTGTGTGTCGGCAAAATACTTATTATCTCTCTCTATATATACGTAGGTATACACACACATATATATATATACTAAATCATCGTCTGGATATAAGGGGGGGGGGGAGAGGGGTCGCAGATTGGTCAAAAAAAGCAGACATCTCTAGAAATCTCGGGGAGCAGGAGCACGGACCAATGGAACCACGAACACTATTTTTTTGCTTTGGAACAAGAACTGAGTCGCACCACGAAAATTTTTTATACTCCACTGCTTTTATATTTTTATAAGAATTTCATTCAAAATTTTATGTATGCATATAATATATTCATAAACACATACACACACATATATATATATCATCGTTTCCCAGTCTGAAGGATGCTTTCAAATACAGGGGGTGAGTTTCAAATTGGCCAGAAAAAGTAGAGAACTTTAGCGGAGAAGGGAGCAGTGTAGCTACGAATTTTTGCTTGTAGAAAGAGCTGAGTCGCAGCAGGCAGATTTTTTCGCACTCCACTGCTCTTATAAATGTTATTTAAAAATATTAAACATTTTTAAATGGTTTTTTCCCAGCGTTAAAAATTGCTTTGAGTGATCAAAGAAAAATAATGGAAGACGATTTTTCAATTGCAATTTTAATCAAAAGAATCAAAGTCGAGAATGAATAAATATAAAACATATTTTTATTGCTTGATAAAAATAGAATAAATAAAATAAGTAAAGACAAAAGATAATACGAATTCCTATTAAAACTGTTCGGAGCACGGAGCGGAGAAGCTCAAAAAAAGTTCTTGCTCTTGTCCCTGGAAAAAAGTTAGACCCTTAATGGTCTTGTGGTTTAAAATCGGTACAATTTTTTTAATTTAGTTTCATGGCTTTATAAGTAATCTTTAATGTTTTTTTTTTCTTCTTCTTTTAAAGTTCTGTTTATAAAATGGCATTGCTCATTTTTATTAACCCTTGAAAATTGACTCTGATGAATAGAAAGTTGAAATTTAACTTTCGAAATAATCCAAATTCCTTTTTTTTTTTTGTTTAATGACAAATATTTCGCTTCAAATAACTTCTGTGATTCTCAGAGAAAAAAAAATGATCAGTGATTGTTATTATAATTTTATTTTATTTTATTTCATTATCATTTTTTTTTCAATTATTTTGTTTTTCGATTAAAAATTACTTTACATTCGCCCAGAAAGAGATATCTGCACGAATATACAAATTTACACTGTTTTATGTTCTGTTAATTTTTAGTAAACTGGTGTAAAATGAGAATGGGTTTAAGCTTAATTTACGTCATAAAAATTCTGTTTTTTCAAAATTAAAAAAATAATGATTTGTGTGAAGGAGCTATTTGTGCTTCGAACGTTCTGTATGAATGCTTAGAAAATACCTTAATGCTTAGAAAATACCTTAAGAAATCATCTAAAACTTTTACGTATGCAATTTTGGAACTTGCTATGTTGAATGAAAGTGGAAAATCCATTGCTGTGAAGCTAAGGAATTTGCATAATCTGTGAAGTTCTGAGGGAATAGTAGTGCAAAAGTCAACTCATCTGGTGGAATATCGTGGCTAACAAACACAGAAAAAATATTTAGTGGAAGCACTACAATTTTTTTCAATCGGCGAACATCTATGTGACCAAAATATCCAAACTCAACTTTTGTTTTCTTATTTCAGTTTTGAACAATGTTTATGAATCATCCATGTCGGAATAAATGTTTCACCAAAAAAAGACTAAATGGGAACAACTGGTTGGTGAAATGCATCCCCCCCCCCCTTTGTTCAATTATTCATGTCGAACAAGCGAAATCGTGAAGGTATTTCACAAAATTTATAGATTAAATTATTTTTCACTGCACAGCATTTTTTTATGCTGATTTTCGATAAAGCGCGTATCGGAAAAATGTTGCAGTTTTTTAGCAGTCTTAAAAGCATTGGGGAAAATGTTTCAGGGATTTTGATCGATTTTGGTTAAGAAGAAAATATATTCGAGAAACGTTGATGATTTGCATAGATTCATGAATAAACGAAATGAAAGAAGCCCGTTATAATTCCTTTAATCAAACAAATGTAATTATTTGGAGAGTTGGGGCAAAAAAGGATAGTTTGATAAAACAGGGCACAGAAAAGTCCTCTTTCGGTGTGTGCCGATAGCTACTAATTTCATTATTAGATTTTTACCATCGTTTTTCAGTATTTTTTGCAGTCCAGTCCCTTATAATCAATTGGTTTTCTTTGGTTTTTTTTTTTTTTTTACTTTCACACAGACTATCCTATCTCGGAGTTCTCCCAAGGTTCTCCCAAGATTCTTCCTCGAGGTTCTCCCCAGCATAGGAAGAACCAAACATTTCCCCCTCATTGTGCGTATAGGAACCCCAAACTTTCCACTAAAAGATAGGGAGTTGTTGAGAAATCTGGCAAACTGCCTTGTGTACGTTGGGCGTTCTCACGGTTAAAAAACTGACTTTTGTGTGTGGGACTTAAATTTTTGCCTCTGCAGAGCATCTTTATAGCAGAAAGACATTTGTTTAAAGCTTTTATATCAAGGACGACATAAATCAAGCTTTTCCCCCTTCTACATGATATTATGTATTTCAAAATGAACATTCCACTATTTTTGAAGTAAACTTCTTAATAAAAATGACAAAGTTTGGTAAAACAAAGTACTAGAAAGTTTATAAAAACAGGGAAGTACCCCATTTTATCCAATTGCTTTAAATTTTGAATTTAGATGTGTTGCCACGATTGAAGATTCGAGTAGGCTAAATACAGAAGCATCAACGGAGAAGGATGATATCCATTCCCTAGAACCTAAAGCATTTTGGGCATGATTTTTCGCTTAAAAACATTGTTTATAGTACATTGAGAGCGTCTAACTCTTTGATGAAGCTGCTTTTGATGTTAAATGTAAATTTTCCCTTGTAGCTTCTACAGTTGACAAGTTTCTCTTTCTCAAAGCTTTTCTTTTTTCCATTTTAACTGACTACAAATTAAGAAGTTCCACTTTAAAACCTTTCTTTATCGGCCCATGATGTCACATTTCCACTTCAATATACTTGAATAAACTTCGAATATTCAAGGAAGCATTTAATGTGCCGATTTTATATTTTAGTCCAACCGAATTATAATGTTGCCTAAAATAGGTTCGAAAAAACTAATTAAAGTCGTCTTACTAATATTGATTTACTTTTTTGAAATTTAAATTTGCATTTTAGTTGCTACTTGAATTTAAAAAAAAATCTATTACTTTTACGAACACTCTATAAAAAAAGAATCAGCTTCTTGCTTTGTCCAGCTTTAAGATTCTCGTTCACCGCACTCTTTTAGAAACGCATGCTCAAATCTCACGGAACTTTCTTCGTATTTGACGAAATGGCTTCGTGAAAAATGCTCCGAGTAAACCTTTCGTCAGATTGGTGAAATTTGTGTGGTAGCTATTTTAAGTCACGTGATCGGCGCTAGGAAAGAATCGTTGTAAATGACGAAATGTGCTTGACGATTGAAGAATCGTCAAAAGCGAGAGTTATGTTTCTGACAGTGTGATAACTCTTTTTTTAAACGGTTAAACACAATGTCATGATAGTATGTTGAGGTTTTCCCTACAAATATTTTTAACGCTTGTGAAAGCAATGTTACAGATCATATATTTTGCTTATATTTTATATATATATATATATATATATACGATGCTTATATTTTGCCCTTGGCAGTTGGAAGTAAATTTCGGAGACGTGATACGTCCGTCTGAGGGTGTCTTGAAATCCCATCACAAGAGTTCCAATTAGTTTTAAAACATCCGCATTTATATTATTGAAACTTTAACTCTCTAGAGTCCTTCTCCGATGTAGGCAACTCGACGAAAATAGGAAGACGTCTATTAATTTAATGGCCTTTGGAGCGGAGAACAAAGGGGCATATCTTTTGTAAAGCATCATTAAAACGTTTCGATTGGAGTATTCATCATCATCGATCGCACATCATCGTTGTGAATTGGTCGGTTTCTACGTTGCTTTGTAGGATGATGAATTCGCACATGGGATCGGAAAAAATCTTACCGAAGTTATATTGTACCTACACACACACACACATATATATATATGCAGCAGAGCCCTTTTATGCGCTTTATTTTCAAACTTTTTTGAAGTTCTAGTGATTCCCCCCCCCCCCCCCCCCCCATAAAATTAGTTATTATGATTCTTAAATTGGCATATCTTTGAAAGATACGTTTACATAAAAGTCCCTATTTTTTTTCCAAGATGATTACATGAAACTTAGTGTATGCACAATATACGAGTACGCATTAATTTTTAAATTACTTTTTAAATTAAAAAAATTATAGGAAAACCCAACGTTTTGGGTTATTATGACTGAATGTTAGTTTAAATTAAAATGGAGATGTGTGCTTTAAACATTAAGAAGACAATTTACTTACTCATAATGGTAAATAAATATCATTATTTTTTATTGTGTGATTAATTTCAACTAATGATATGCAAAGACCAATCTCACAATCTGGAGAACAACTTAACAAGCGGTTTAATAACCTCGATTTGACGATTGTCTGAGAACTGTTAAATGCTATCGTTAAATCGGCGTAACATAACATTCATCAAATCCATTTTGGGACATTTAAAATCTATCGCTAATTTGAGGACATTGTTAAATCGAAGTTATACATATCTCTAAACACATTACAAGTAGACTGGTGAAAAAATTTGGAGTATAGATATAAACATAATTCTGAGTATACGAAAAAAAAATATTCGTCTTTTTATCGTGTTACTTTTGAACACTTCATCCCGGAAATATCACGGACGAGAGAAATAGAGAGCGAAATTTCACACCGTCGTTTTGGCGGGAGCGAGCAGGAAAGGGTTAATGATAGTTTTGCTTTGAAATACTCACAAAGAATAATCCAAATAACATCTAAATCACATATTATAATTAAATTATGTTGTTGTTGTCGGGTCCTCGCGCATAGCGAGGAAGAATGGGTACGCTGCCCCTGAGTCAAACGGGGCCCTTATAGGCAAGAGTCCGATTTCCGCCCCTTTGAAATGTCTCTTAATTTTTGAACCAGCTCCCAGATGAGAGACCGTCACCTAATATTGGCACTCCTAGAGGTATCGTTTCACTTGGAGGACATTGGAGCCACGACCTATTTTACGTGCACCAGCTCCCTTCAGCGTACACGGCCCCACAGGAACCAGCCGCGAGAGGTTGTCACCTTCCCAGTCGATGACCTAAGTCGATGCTGCTTCACTTTCGGTGTTCTGCTGGAACCGAGCTTCTACCGACTCGTCCACTGCGGGACAATTAAATTATTTAAAAATAATAAATAAAAAGTAGGTGAAATGCGATTAGTGTCCAATTACTGGACAAAAGTTTCTCAACTTCACAACATGTTTATCAAAAACGAGTACATTGTAAAAAATTCTAGTTCAACCTTTCACAAAAAAAAAAAAAAAATGGTGAAATTTAGCTGCAACCAACATTTGGTACTAAAGTTGAACCCTTATAATGGTTCAACTTGCAAACCAAATGGTTGCAGTTAAATGTCACCATTTTGCCATTTTTTTTCGTGAAAGGTTGAACTAGAATTTTTTTATAGTGAAGTAGAGATAAATGCTTTCATGTATGTTATAGCATGACACTCTACTTTAATAATTATAAGCGATATTTTTCAATATTTTGTATGTATTTTATTTTATGCAATACTACACTCTCAGAAACGCATGCTCAAATCTCACGAAACTTTCGTCGTAGTTGACGAAATGGCTTCGTGAAAAATGCTCCGAGTAAGCCTTTCGTCAAATTGCCGAAATTTTGATAGTGATTTTTTAAAGTCACGTGATCGCGCGAGGAAAGTATCGTTATAAATGACGAAAATTGTTTGACGATTGAAAAGTCCTCTAAGGTGACGATTCTATTTCTGAGAGCGTATATATGCGTCTTCACAGTTTGTTTAATTATTATCCCAAATACGAGAAATGTCACCAAAAAATTAATTATGGCGCTGTTCACTATAAAAAAAGCTTCCAAAGAAAAAAAGAACATCTCTCTCGACACATACACGTAGTATATAGTAAAATTTAACGGCTGTGTCCTTTCTGCTGTGAAAATAATTTCCTAATTAAAATTCAGTGCGTGATTTTAGTAAATGTAATTACTGCCCCTCTAATTACCTTACACGGCCCTGCAGGTTAGTAAAAACGTTTATCTTTTTACGAATAGCTATAACATACATTTAAAAAATACAAAATAAAATATACAGAAGTTAAAGCTTTTACTGGGAAAAGCTTTAACTGCTTTTTTCTAATTACTGTCTCTTATATTTCTCCAAAAATTTGAATATAATCTATTTCATTGAAAAAATATTATTGAATTTTTTGTTCAATAATTCTCTAATGTTACTCTGTGTTCTCTTCTATTAATTATCATTAGAGGAAGGACAATTTTAAGTGTATACTTCATGAATTATTAACGCGTTTTCAAGTTAGGGAAGAATTATATTGTTCTATGCACTTTGAATGCAAAATTGGCATTTTTTTACTGACCATTAGTTTGAAGAATGTTTAAATTCATTCTTTAATGCAAAATATAACTTTATTATTGAAAATAAAGGTGAACTTTTTACAGTTATCACTAGCAAAACTTCAAATCTTGAGAAAATCTCTCTTATAGTGACGCCGCTTTTAGTGTCGTATCATCATAGAGCTCTGTGCTGACATTGGTTATATCACCGTGTGTGTGCGTTTTACTTCAAAAAAATACTTTCATAAATAAATACGTAAAAGACAGACAAATGAAGATTAAAATCATCTGCATAATGTTTTATAACGTTGTGTTAACGTAAATGATGCTAATGGTAGGTGATACTATTTTTTTTTCTGCAAAGGAAGGTTAGTACGCATTAATGATCATGATGGAAGAGGATTGGAAACAGCAACTTATTTGCTTACGATGATGCAAATGAAAATAATAACTTTTATGTATTTTGCTACTCTGTAAAAATTTTGCGTTTAGTGGTCACCATTTTTGGTGCTCAGTTCGTGTAAAGTTGAAAATTATTCATTTTTTGATATCTTTTAAATTATTTTAAGTCTGTAATAAAGAATAATTTCACGTTAAAGAAATTCCATTTTATTCTTTGTATTTTATTTTATTATTTTTGCAATTTTCATGTATTTTCACATTTTTATGCATGCTGTCGTCTTTTTTGCTTTGTTTTTATTGATATTCCTTTTTTATTTCGTGTACTTTCAACTGGATTCGTTTGTTACTCTCTTATTGATGCCTTCCCTGCTACTTCTACTTCCACTGCACGCTGCCTTTATTCTCATTGGTTTACAGATAATTCTTAAGCTATATAAGCTTCGTTTTTGTTGTTTTGTCTGCTTCATTTGGATGTTTTGCATCAAGAAGCTCCCTGTCGCATTGAAAAAGGGATTCCAAGCAATCCCGAAACATATGTCTGCATTTTAATGCTTATTTGTGCTTTCTTTAACGTGAAATTATTTTTTTATTACAGTTTACTTGAACAAAGTTATATTATTATCATATTTTAAGTCTGTCTAAAAAAATACAGACAACAGAATATTTTTTTTAGCATAGAATGTTCGATAACGCATTTACGCATCAAAAATTCATTGCGATTGCTCATTTACTCTATTTTTATAGAAATAAGCAATCATAATGAAATTTCAATACTTAACTGAGTTAACAAATTCCATGTGCTAAGAAACATTTCACGGTCTACATTTTTTTAGACAGATACATAAAAAAATTAAAATATGTCAAAAATGAATAATTTTCAAATTTACACCAGCTGCACACCAAAACTCGTGTTTAGTAACACCAAAAATGGTGACAACTAAATACAATTTTTTACGGTGTACAAAAGAGAATGCATACCCTCAAGGTAACGTCACATGTATGTCATTTGAAAGATGAGGACAACATTGTACATCAAAAAGTTTTTGAATGCTCCCTCTAGATTGGGCCCAGTATGAAATAGTAATACAGAACTCCCGATGCCTCCATTGGAGCTGAAGATAATGATGCATCAGTGACTGATTTACTCGATGTGGCTTGTTGAAAATAAATTAACCTTTAGCGAATGAGATCGCTCGGCACGTAACTTAATCGAAACTAACGATAATTGGGTAACAATGAGTTAATTTGGAGCAACATATGTAATAAACCGTGAGTTAAATTGCATGATATCTGTCGGTTTACCCAGATGTATGATTTAATTCAAACTAAGAGCGTTAGTACGCTATCCCCACAAGAGTTAAACCGGAGAAAAACTTCTTACTTGCGATGAATTTCTGAGACGGAAAGAAAAATTTTATTCTTTGTAATAATTTAATACACTGTAAAGAGTTCTAGTTCAACCTTTCATCAAAAAAAATGGTGAAATTCGGCTACAACCAACATTTGGTACTAAGTTTAACCATTATACTGGTGTAGTTTCACCATGAATGTGAAACTAGGAACCAGTATAATACAGTAAAACCTCTCAGTAAGGGACACTAAGGGGACTAGAGGTTTTGTCCCTTAAATAGAGGTGTCCCTTCCTCGGAAGTACATAAATTGATGCATACTCATATATTCTATTAACTTAGTTTAATTCAGTGATAAACGCAAGCTAACAATTAAGCTTAACTACTGATGAATGCTTCATGCATACAAAATAAAAGTCAAAATTATTGAAATTTAAAAATTTTTCTGTCAAAAACTAAAAAACTAGCAAAAATGTCATATTTGCTAAGTTTTATTACTCACAGAAACTTATTAAAAATAATCCATTGGATGGGTTTGTTTTGTAATATGTAAATTGGGAGGAGGGGGGAATACAGTATAAGTTGCATTTTATGTGCTTTTTTCTAATCCTTGCCTAAAAACCTTGTTGATAGCCTGGTACTGTCGAGGCTGACCCCTCATGTATTCAAAGAGAGAAAAGCATTCGTAAGTTGGCAAGCACTTTAAAATGCATACTTGTTTCTTAGTTAATGCTTCTAGGACTCGGCCAACTTTCAGAAGAAAAAAAAAGAACCTCAGCTTCCAGTAAATATTTCTGATCGATATAACTTTAATTTTTAAAACTTTTCTCTTTGAATGTCCCTTAAATAGAGTGTCCTTTATTATCCAGAGGTAAATACATTGTGGTCCCTATTCAAAGGGACTGGGACCAGAAAAAATGTCCCTTAATTAGAGGTGTCCCTTTTTCGGAGGTGTCCCTTAAGGGAGGTACTACTGTAGTTCAACTTTAGTACCAAATGTGTGTTGCCGCTAAATTTCACCATGTTTTTCATATTATTGGTAAAAGTTTGAACTAGAATTTTTTAAAGTGTAGAACGCTGGAAATGGTTCTTCAGGAAAAATGCAAAAGTGTTTTAACAAAAAATAAAGCTGATACCTACTATTTTTTATGAATATTTGACATTCTAGTAAACACAATATATATATTTTTTATTTGGCATCCATATATTTTGCTTTATGTAGCTCTCGTACTATCAATACTCACAAGACTTACAATTCCTAATGCTAACAATTGCTCAGAAGCATGTAACGATTTCAACCAAAATTAAGCAATTTTCGCTTATTCTAGCATATTTTATCGCCAACGGATGCCGCATGCCATCCTCTCAATTTTAGACAGGGATCGTACTCCCGAGCAAAAGTCAATCTTCAGAGAGAAAAAAAAAGAAACAATCTTGTTTCTTCATCTCAGTAAAAAGTAAACAAGCATAATAATTGTCAAAGACAATGGAGAAACTAATTGTTACGATAGACGGTGGTTCCTAGCCTTTTTTTTCCTTGCAAACTCCTTTCGAGATCAAAAAACTGGCGAACCCCCTTCTGTAATCGTTAGTAACGAGTAACAAAACTATAAAATTTGCAATTTGCTAGCGCATTTATTTTCCACGTTGCACAATAATTCATAACAAGGAATAAAAATAAAATTGCAAAACATCTAAGTTTAAATAAAAACTAAAATTACTTATCACTATTGTTATTATTTTCATGATTAATAGGGCAGTAAAATACGTATTCGCAAAAAAATTATTTTCCTGATTGTGGGGAAAATTTGTGGAGTGGCATGAGAAATATATGTATAAATTTTTGAATCAATCAATGAATATCGTTCGGTTCCACTTTCGGGTTGAAATAAAATATACACAATTCGCAAAATTTGGGAACGAACAGTGATAAATGTGAGCACCAAATTTAAAATGAATAAATAAATATTTTCTGATTCCACTTTTAGGTCTGTATATAAGAAAATTATCCTAAATAACGCACAATTTTTCATTTTAGTTAAATTTTCATATTTTCGACTGTTTCTATGATGTAGCGTGGAAAAATGGAAAAAAAAAAAAAACATACGCTCAAACTTTTAAATAAACCAATAAACAACTTTCGATAACTCTTTGAGATTCAAACTTTCGAAATTATGTAGCAGTAGAAATAAGTGTATTTCACAATGCATTCAGATTTATGCTTTCGAAGCATACGTACGAAATGTGAAATGCGGTTATTTGCTTCTTATGCCAGTCCACAACTTTTCGCATTACCGGAAGAATAATTTATTTATTTTTTTTTAACACTCCGTCCTAATAGATATGCAGATTTATTATGTAATTTTTATTGTACGTTAGCATTTAAAAATTCCGCCTTTGCAATATTATTTTTCCCAGCCACCGGTTGGGAAAGGCTGCAATAGACAGTTTTTCAGCACCTTTTTGGCTAAAGCAAAAGGAAAAGCCACAGTAAATTCATAACACTTTTTTTTTTTTTTTTTTTTTTTTTTTTTTTTTTTTTTTTTTAACCTTTTAAAATTTTGCTTAATGGGTTTTAAACTACATTGCAGAAATGCCTTATTCAAACTTTAATGATTGGATCGTATGGACTGATAGTACTCACTGGAATATTTTAACTTAAATAATAATGACAAAAAAGTTCAAAAATGTTAAAAATTTTTGAACTGTTCAAAATTGAACAAAAAATTGTTCAAATGAAAAAGTAAAATATGGAAATGAGATGTCCTCGTCGAGAACTTTCGAATGAAAAAAGAATTTTTTAGGAGGGGGGGACAGACCGACAGACCGACCGACACACTTTTTCCCCATCTCAAAACCCTACTTTCAAATTTTTTATTGTTCAATCTTTATTTAATTACTTAACTTATTTTTGACTTTTCTTGATTTCTAACGATATTTTCACGATACATTAAGCCTTCTTTCATGCTTTATTATTATTTGTTTTTACTTTTACGGGAAAGTAGGCTAATAAAACGGTCATCAACTGGGTCAAAAGGAAAGAGAACTTAACTACAGAGAAAAACGATTATAACTTCTTTTCTAGTTAATTTAGAGGTTTCCAATTTTAGCACGAAGCACAAAACTCTTTCTAGGATAGTTTTTTTTCAATGGTATCAACGGGCTTTTCAATGGTATCAAGTTCAAAAGGATGCGACAATTTCTTCGGATAGAAAAGGACTATTTTATGCAATTTTCGGAACTCCGCTGCTATTGGTCTTTGCGTGATGATATATAGCGTATAGCCTTCCTCGATAAATAGGCTATCTAATACTGAAAGAATTTTTCAAATCGAACCGGTAGCTCCTGAGATTAGCGCGTTCAAGCAAGCAAACTCTTCTGCTTTATAATATTAGTATAGATGTCAAGTTTTGTTTATTTATAATAAATGGGGAATCGTTTCACGTGATAAAATAAATTTTACTATTCTCTAAATTTCCTTTTTTTTTTTTTTTTTTTGAGTTTTTTGGAGACATACTCTAAATTATTATCTTAAAAGATTGGTAGTGTACTAAATAGTTCAGATGGTCATCCATATATACATATATACGATATAAGTTATGAATAGTCACTTTTAAGTACCTTATTTTTGGAACTTCTCTTTCATGATTAAAACAGTGGAAAATTTGAAGCATTAATGAATTAAAAGTACTTTGTCTCTGTTCCATTAACTTTAAAAAGGAAAATAAGGTAAACGAAATAAGTCTTAGTTACAGAGTATTATTTATATATATATTTTTTTAGTTTTATGATATTTGTGGAAATGAACTTGAAAAACGAATAGGAAAAATGTAGTTAACTTGGAAAAAACTACCAGGTAGTTGGCAATATTTCAGTTATTAGATCGTACTGCTCCGTTACTTCTGGTTCCAAAACATTATTCCTGCAAAATTTTCTCATGTTTCTCATGTGTTTTGGCTTTTGTCTTGCCTAAGAAAAAAAAAATTGTAGCGTAGAAAAAAAGGAACCTCCTGATAAAGTCTTTTAAAATCTTATTAAACGTACAAAAAATATAAGATAAAAAAGTTAATCTTAAATAATATTAAGGGAAAGGAAAAAATGAATTAAGCGGTGAAGAAGAATATATTTTTCTCCCTTCGTATTTTTTAACAATGTAACGTTTTTGCAATTAAAGTGCTTTTTATCTTTTTGTGAAATGTGTTCTAATGAGCGACAGATTTTAATTATTAACAGACTACCTTTTTTCAAACTTGCTGTTATTATTACAATTATGAACTTGATTTATTTTTTAATTTTATTTATTATTTTATTTTTAGTTTTATGTATTTATTTATTTTTTCTTATAAAAGGAAATGCAGTAATCAATATTATTATTCTTTTAATGTAAGCTTAAAACCTATTTTGTCGACGATTTCCATCTTTTAAAACACCTTATTGCCTGTAATTTCCTTTTTTCAAATAAGTTATCTCTGGTCAATAAATTATAAACTTTTTCAAAATACAGCATTTTTTTGTTCTTATAAACACTCTTAACTATTTCTACTTAGTTGCTTTCAGTTCTTGTTAGTTATGTCGTTTTCATTTATGAGAAGCTCAGAAAAGTAGAAGAAATATGTTAAACTTGAATGGAGTAAAAAAATCAGAGTGAATAAGTTTATTTAAAGCAAAAAAATAATGAAAGTATATTTTGAGATGTGTGGAATATATGTGTCTTGGAATTTGTGTTTCTGTTAACTCCCCGTGATAAATTCTAAGAGTCTTGCATAATGCGGTAAAAATTATTTTAGTTTTAAAGTTTGCCATGAACTCATGTTTTTTTTTTTTTTTTGATTTGATCAAATTTGCTCAGTTTTTAGCAATTCAAGAAACTCTAAAGTAAGGCATTACGGAGAAATTAAATCGAAAAAGCTTTCCGATTGAAAAACCCTTCCACCACCTCCTTTTTTTTACTTTTATTTTACTTTATTTATTATTATTATTAATTTTTCATATGGTTTTTATAATTTTAAAAATGTTAACTTTACAAAATTTTGCACCGATATGACTCGCATAACCGTTCGAATTTCCGAACCACATACTAAACTAATTAATCTAAAAATAATTTCAAAGTTCGTTCTGAAAACTTTGACGTGAAATACAATATAAATAGGTTTTAATTACTTTTAAAATTTGAAACTTAAGGTATTTAAACTACCAAATTATTTTTAAAAAAAAGAATTTTACTTATTTACGAAATGGTAGCTCTGCGAAGGGGAGCTTGAATACGCAAGTGGCATTAGAAACAACATAAATATTGCATAAAATATCATTCTTAATTTTTTTTAAAATCTGAAATATCAAGTCCCAGATCCCTTTTCTATTCGATATGGAAAAACCTGTATACGCTCGAAGCACAAGAACCCAATTACTTAACTGCAGAAGTCGCTAAATTTTGTTGGAAAATTGTAGACCTCTCAAAAAACAAAGTGTAAATAAATAAAAAGTGCAGTTTAGTCAATATCAAATAAATGGTCTGAAACTCAAGACTAAAACCGTTAAGAAACACTTTAAAATTCTTAGTGCACTTGTGTTTCCTCAGACTTTTTATTAAATTTTGAACGTGGAGCAGTAAAGCGTACATTAACCAAAAGGTAGGAAGGCTAGAATAGCTTTTAAATCCTAAGAATCATCAAGTTTCGTACGCTTAAATATTTATCTGTGAAACATATGAGCTTGTGAGTCAAAAGTGTTGTAATATTTTATGAAGCTCTTCGCTTACACGTAAAAAAAATATATTTCAGATGATTAAAGAAAATCTGGCTTTTAAGCGATTTTAAATCCCTCTATCCAGAAGGAGAAATAAAAGAATAAGAAGTCCCAAAATGCTAAAAAAGCAAAAACCTCAGGATGCATTTTCACGGCAAAATCTGCACATTCTTAAGTAAGAGCGACAAGCAGTAAATTAGATACCAGGCTTCTTTAATATTCTATGAATGGAACGCAATCGCTCGGAATACCCTCCTGGGCTTCCGAAGATTCGAAATTTTCTTCGACAAACTCCCTTATCACTCCTAACAACGAGAAACTGGATCCGCAGTCGACGAAAAGGCGGCATTTGGAAAGGCAGAATGAGAGAGAGCTGCCGGCGCTAATGGACTGTTAAAATTGAATTTCAGGGGGGTGGACGAAGGAGGGGGGGGGGGGCTCTGGGGATGATGGAAATGTGACGCATTCGAATCGACGATCGGGAGTTGGATTGAGTATGACAGTTTTAATAATGTGATTGAAGGAAGTGGGAATTTTTTTTTTTTTTTTTGGAAATGGATTTGTAGATATAATTTGTGAAGATAGATAGTAGGTATAATTTGTGAAATAATTAACTATTGGATTGATTTTTATTTGTAACATTGAACAATTCGATAAATATTTTTTTACAACTTTTATTGATTTTAAAAAACCGCAGTAAAAGCACAAATGGCGATGTAACGGTGTAAAGGAAACTCTTATAAGTTTTTAATTGAAACATTCTTGGCTTTGATATACCCTTTAATTTTAACCTAAATAAAGTCTACATTAACTCCAAGATAAAGTACAAACTTACGCACTGTTTCAGAATGAGGAGGGATCTTAATTAACGACAAATGGAACTGTGCAATGAATGAATAGCACAACCATTGAAAAGCAAGATATTCTATTAAAAGAATAGAAAAAAAATCCAGTAGAAAGAAAATCGAAAGCACACTTTATTTTGAAAAACCAACGAAAAGATTACAGAACGTGACGTATTAAATGTGAAAGCATGCATTAAAACTATACAACTTACAAAATCTACTTGAAAGAAAATTATTGCACTCTTCAAAATCAGGAAGGCTTCCTAAAAATAAAGTTATGAAGTAGAAAGTGCTATTTGTATCTGACAGTATTTCGAAAACTATCTGATTACGTTCCCAAAATAGTATTCTGAGGAATTATGAGAACTATCTGGTGACATGTATCCCCCCAAAAATAAGTATAGCTGTACATAGCAAAATTCATCAGGAACGTCTATGAAAATTGCCGAAAGATAACATCGTAAAAACTACGTCTCAAAGTTGAATGGAAAATATCTTGTAATGGGGACAAAAATATACCTGTCTGTGTGTGGCAAAAAGCGTGGTAAAATCATCGTAAATGTATATGACAGTATAATCAAAAGCATCAGGTGATGTTGGCTTCACTACGTCTCTATGACCCCAAAATATCTTATCCCGTGGCTAGTGGTTGACCAAGAAATCATCAAAGAACTTTCAAGCTAAGATACCAGCTTTTGTTTCCAATATGTGTTAAATGTATGCAAAAGTATTAATCAGTGTGGAAAGAAAAGAAATGACATTAAAAATTTAACAAGGAATTCCAAGTCAAAGTTGGTGAATTCTATCTAAATCAATTTATTTGAATCTTTATCAGAAATGTGTGCCCCTGGTAGCCGTGGAATACCATAAAGAGTATAAATCAGCAGTCAAAATCGATTTTAGGCGGGGCGTTTCCGCTTTTCGAAGAACTCTCTTTTCTCTTCTATTTATCTTCTTGAAGACAGGCAAGTCCATCCCAAAAGCTTCCTTTTTCGCATTTTGATGCATCCTTACAAACTGAAGAAGAGCTAGGCGAAGACAAAAAGGTTCGAAATGAAACGCTCGGTTGGTTCAGAACTTCTGAAATGGAGTAAGAAAGTAATTTAAGAACTACACAAAAAATTTATTAAACGTTTCATTCCAAATTTGAAGAAATTAAAAACAATAAGTGCACTCTATCATAATAAATACACTCTATCTTCAATTTTCGCATTTTGATACATCCTTACGAACTGAAGAAGAGTCAGGCGAAGACAAGAAGGTTTTAAACAGAACTCTCGGTTGCTTCAGAAATTCTGAAATGGAGGCAGAAAGTAATTTACAAACGATACAAAACATTCAATAAAGGCTTCATTACAGATTTGTAGAAATTAAAAGCAATAAGTGTACGCTCATTTTCCTTTTTAGCATTTTGATGCATCCTTGAAAACTGAAGAGGAATCAGGCAAAGACCAGAAGGTTTTAAATGGAACTCTCGGTTGCTTCGGAAATTCTGAAATAGAATAAGAAAGGAATTTAGGGGAAAAAATAATAAACTTAAGTTGATTAATTTATTTTAGTTTAATTTGAAAAGCATTACATCTTATTGTTAGAAACTGTAAAAGCGATTCTAAATGCAATAATTTTCGAGCGTTAGCTGTACTATTTTTGTGCAATAAAGAAGCGGTTCTTTGTAACCCCGAAATACATGTATTATATATTATTTGTTTATTAATTTATTTATTATTAAATTAGAAATATGTTCCACAGCTTGTGTTTTATTTCTTTGAAAAATGTCCTTTCAAAGCAATAACGAACTACATTCAGTTCTTAAGATTTTAAAGTCGAGCACGTGTAAGAAACGTTATGCTGTTAACAAGTTGTGATAGCAAGCTAACGGTGCCTATCTCCTGCCCTAGCTTTTCTACTAACGTTTTGCGTAGACAACATTTTCGACTCTTCCTTCTCTTTTAGATGCCACACTAATCAGACGAAATTCACGTATGAGCTAAAAGAAATTACTTTTTTGATCATTTGATCAAAAAAGTAATTTCTTTTAGCTTCTATAATTTGTGGCGTCATTTTCGGCAATGACGCCACAATGTCATTTTGTTTGGTAGTAAGTCAATATCCAGGGCAATTTTTAAACAAAATGTTGCTTGAATTTCTATCTTTTCGAAGTGTATTGTCTGAAGCAGTAGTGGGGAAATATTGCGGTTTTACAACTAACTGTACATCGTGTACACTACTGGCCAAAAGTATTGCAAGTTTGAGAAATCAATTTTTCAGGAATAACTCAAAAAAAATTTTCTTTTAAATTCAAATGATATTTTTCAACGCCAGTTTCTTAAATCACTTTAAAGACAATATATGATCAAGTTATTGAGCAAAAAGAAGGAATTAATGTTATAAAAAATGACACACAAAAAGTGTGCTAGCTATCAGAAATCGACCCAAAGAATAAAATGAAATAAAGAATTTCAAGTTCTTTTGCGAAGAAAATATAATAAATAAATGCAACTGAACCTATGTTTTTGATAAACACCTTACTTGTCAGTCATTATTTTAGGGTGGAACCCACAAAATTTTGCCACACTTCTTTTGTTTCCTCATGGTGCCAAACTTAGTTTCTCGAAACTTCCTTTTCGTTCTGAGGTCATTTTAAAATACTTTACCTTCCAATTATGCATAAACTCTCTATACATTTTAAATCTGGAAAGTTTTTTCCCTTGAAAAAAATTGAAAACTGTTACATTTCTCAAACTTGCAATACTTTTGGTCAGCAGTGCAGATAGTAGTGACTCCAATGGAATCCCCAGAAGCAGAACTTTGTGTGTACATTGCCACCCCCGCATCAAGATTCTCTTACTCCACGCAAAGATGCCGCAGTCAATACCGATCGATGCTCAATTTCTTTTCTTTCTTTTTTTTTTCTAATTTTTCTTTCGAAGGCATTTGAGAGATCATTCCAAAACTTTCTCTTAAACATTCTGATCTGTCCGGCAGGAAGCCTGGAGAACTTAGAAATGGGCTTCAAAGAGATCGTCTGCTCCGGAAATTGAAAGCATCGGCCAGAGGAAGGTCAGGATATTTTGAGTTTAAGTAAACTTAAATAATTCATCGTACTTTAAAAGTGATCGCATTTCAATAACAATGCTGAAACTCAGAAATATGATAATTGTTGTTTCAAAAGAAACGATAATTAGAAGCGCTGTACTGAAAAGTCAAATATTTATCATACTTTCAAAATGCTCTTATCTTTCTATCAGAAAATGTTGGAACAAAACTGTTTTAGAAAAAAAAAACGTGTTCTGCTCAAAAAATGTCTTTGAAGCAAGATAGCATTTCTAAATAATGTATGGCTCTTCAAAGAGTCTTTTTGAAACATAGGCGGCCTGTATATATGTTTATAAAATAAAAATAATGCTTCTTTTAATTATTATTTTTTTAACAGATTTTCCTGAGCGAGCAAACAAAATTTTTCTCAGAAAATAAGCTTTAATTAAGAATATAATGTATTTTTAAAACGCAAATAATATCTATTTTTCACACTAATGAGTGCTTGAAGCAATAGATATTAGAGCTGATTTTATTTATTTATTTATTTATTTGCTTCCATGAAGAGAGAGTCGTTGATGCATTTTTGGACACGGTCGTTCGATCAACTGCTTATATTATAAACGTCACGATATTCACTGATGGAACACATTGCCAAGGTCAATACGGTTGGCCTTCGTATTAAGCATTTTAAAAAAATCACACAAAACATATAGCACCGAAAAAAACAAAGAAAGAAAGAAGAAAAATGCACAATACAAAATCGCATAAAAAGAGTAAAAAAACCCCACCAAAGTCGAACTTGCATCTCCAATACAGGTGACTACATGCCCTACTGATAAAAGTTTACAACTAAACATATTTTACCGCAGGTTAGGGACATTATTAGTTATGTTGATTATTTGAAACCTAATTGTTGTTTTCCTCTGTTATTGTGTTTCTGAATTGCCTCTTCTGTTCAGCATTCGCGAAAATTTCATTGCGTTTCAAAAAATTGTCCTCATTTTAGTACCATCTTTCTCTTCGTGGTTTATTTTAAATATAATTTACATAAATCGCACTTGTTACAAAGATTAAAGCTTAAAAATACCGACGGAAGCAATCTTGCTCTAACTTTTGCATTGCTGCTTGTTTCATGAAACTATTGAATTTAATGGTGCGACATTAGATATAGATATGCTTAAAAATTGTTATATTTTAAAAGTCTGGAAAAATGAGTTCCCATTTTTAAAGAAAATTTGGTTAACGGACGTTCCCAATATTTGAAGAAATTTTCAGTTCATATCAAGATCAAATGATGAAAGTTTTTTTAAAAAAGAAGTCTTTGTACACCCCTCGCTTTTTCTTCAGCTTTTGAAGCATAGAGTATTGATTTCATTCTATCTGCACCCCCAGCGTCAAACAATATCTTTCGAAAAGGATCTTCTTCGTTTTCTCCGGCTCGGTCAACAGTTCTCTTCGCATAACAGAAAAGCTCAGTTTTCTTTCCGCTTCAACGTTCCTTTTATTGGAACGAAGTTGGAGGGACAGCCTCCTTTTTTTGCTCGAACTTCTATCGTAAAAAAGGAGTTTTTAAGGGTTCTTTTGAAGTAGATAAAATAAAGAATTTTATTTCAGAAGTACATCTGCCTTTAATAATCAATAGTTATAAAGTAGTTCTCAAATTGTCAGAAACACAACCATAATTCATGTGTAAAATTAAGAAGAAAGTTCTCTCTAAAAAGAACTGCTAAAAACGAAACGTTCGAATTACTGTTCATTTACGATAGCCGCGATTACCCGCCGAGAATGGTTCTATTGGCAGACCCCGAAATAGATTTTACGAAATTATATTTTTCCGTTTGTTTTTTCTTCCCCCGATGTTCATTTATTTCATTCCGTATTTGAATCTTTAACACAAAAAAATAAAATATGTTGATACTTGAGGAGTGATTTGCGGTTTGACAGACTTGGGACACATAAAACCCCATAAAGGAAAAAATCTGCATGATGTCAATTCGCAAGATCTAGGGGAGCAATCTGCATAAGAATTTCTAAAAATCGCAGAACTGCTGATTTCTCAAAATAAAGCAGTTATCTGCAAATCATTTTTTAAAGAGAACTATTATCAAAACGTTGTCTTCAAAGTTGAGCCTGCATGGCATATTCCTGTTGAAACCAGATTAGTTTGAACGTATTTAAATTCCTTAAAAATGTTTTAATAGTCAAGATTTCAATTCTCGACTAATAAAACAATTTTAAGAAAATTAATTCAGAACGATAAATGTAAAAGTAAAAAAATCTTTCCGGGAAGTTTAGATTGTGTACGTGCATGTACAAATATCCTTTGGTGTAGAAACTGCAAATAAAGGAAAAATAACAACGTAATAAGAAAAAAGAAAATCCCTTGTAAATTTAACGAGACGAAGTCCAATAAGTTTATTTAAAAATGTAATCCCGAAACACTGCCATTAAAATCAGTAAAAACATCTCTTGCTATTTTTACTTTCTCTTTTGGTTTACTACAATGCCATCTTTGGAAACGTAGAGCATTATTATGAAGCTCTTCCCAAGGGACAGAACGGGCGGTTTCTTCAGCGGTTAAAAACAAACGGGGTAAAAAGAAACTGAAGACAAGAAACACTTTGGAATATAACTAGAGTATGGATCAAAATCGCATGGGAATGAATGTATTTAGCAGTGTTTCTTAAACTTTAGGATTAATTTACAATACAATAGGAAATTCAAAAGATTTTTTTTGACATCATCTTCTGGTGCAATATTTTAACTGCAACCAATTACAATACATTGTATATAAATTGTTTGAAATTCAACATATTCGTGCATTTGTTTGATTGAAAACGATTTTGAAAATGTAACGCAAAACAGTATGTTGCTCTACAACTCAAAAGCAAGTTATCTTCTTCAATCAAAATCGCTGGCTGAAATTTTCAAAAGTAGCACACCAAAACGTTAAGGAAAATCTATTCGTCATTCCATGAAATTTATTTCTTGTCTTACGTACTAGAGATGACAGTGCCTTACTATTTAAGTGTATTTTTTAATGATTTTTTTGAGACAAAAAAAAAAAAAAAAACGCTTTTGTTGCTGTTCTTTTGAAAATTATGCGACCTTTAAATTGTTAAATACATGTACG
The DNA here is from genome assembly GCA_038502835.1 of Octonoba sinensis. Lineage (NCBI taxonomy): Eukaryota > Metazoa > Arthropoda > Arachnida > Araneae > Uloboridae > Octonoba > Octonoba sinensis. The sequence continues at coordinate 95,492,448 of CM076599.1, read as the reverse complement.
TCTTTAATTCGGCGGACTAAATAAACAGTGCCCTGCTTAGTATAGTACCGACTTGAATTCATAAGGGTTTTTTTTCTCTGTTGTATGCTTTTTGATCCCGAAGTTAAAGGAATATATTATTCAATAAAAATTATGCTTCTTTTCATTGATAGAATTGCAACAACTTTATCGAAGCTGCTGGGGCGAAAATTCAGTGGTTCCCGGCAGTTAAGATTCTAATGATGAGGCCATTCACATAACATTTAATTTTTTTATTTACATGTATACAATTCAACACGAAACCCAAAAAACACTTTCATGACTTAATATTCTAAGATTCCATGGATTACGCCTGCCACACAAAAAGCTACAAAAAGTAAACGTCAGTCCTTTTTATAGGGTGCTGTTACAGCGCCTTCTCCTGAATACTTCTCCTGAATCGAATATTCCGTAAGAGCTGCTTTATTAGCTAGTTTTGCATAAGCATTTAAGGCTATAACAAACATATATTTCCAGAGCTATGTATGTATATGTATACGTAATGATAAAATTATTAGCTTATTACCATATCTTTTTTTGAACTCAAAGGAAAAAATTACATTTAAATTGCAATAATTACGAAAAGAGTAGCGAAAGCTGTCTCAAAACTACGATGAAGCCTCTTCATCTATTTATAGGTGAAAAAGGAATATTGAACACGTGCAAAAACGTAGCACACAACTTTGCACGAAAAGCCGACAAGGTGGCGTAGAGGTAAGGCAGCAGGCCTCGTACGCCCAAGATCGCGGGTTCAAACCTGGCCCGAGTCGGTGGATTTTCAAGATGCAGAAAATCGTCTGCGCCCATGTCTTATGATTATGCGGCATGTAAAAGATCCCTTGAGTAGACATTTGGCTTGGGTGCTCTCGGCTAAATTAAATTTGTAGTGCATATTGCATCAATGAGAGCTCAGGTACCGCCATCTAGTGGTAACTGAACGTCAAAATTCTCATGCGGCGAAATTACCACACTCATTGTGGTGCCGCTGAAAGAGATGGTACCATTACTGGGGAACGCACTAGGTCTGCAATGGTTGTAGGACCCAATACCGCAGCCCCATTGGAAAAAAAACTTTGCACGAAAAATAATTTTGAAAAAAACAAAAAAAAACCGCTATCACCAACACTAGGAGCAATCTGAATGGCAAAGCTCTACCGTAACTCTAATGAAATCGACTTGTTACATTTTATTCGCAGCTCGTATTTTATTAAAGCTGATTTTTTTTAAACAATATGTTACTACAAAATCTTAAGACAGCTTTGTTACAAATATAAGTTTTGATAAATGGTTTTGCAGTTAGTAATTGTCAGTGGAAAAATTCAGGAAAAAAAGGTACGATTTGTTTCTTATGATTATTCACCGAAGAAATGTTTCACTCAAATGTATGTGTTTGGGTCAATATTCCACATCAAGTCATTTTGGGTAAAAATAAGAATGTTCCTTCATCCTAAATAAAAAGGTACAGCTTTCCGTTTGGTGTAGTTTTATAACCATTGTAGGTAAAATTTGAAACTTAAACAAACTTTTTGCAGAGCAATTTCGTGTAACAGTCACTTTTACTTATTACACTTAAGATCCATATCATGTATAGCTTCATGATGGCATCAATATTCTTCACTCTATTATTTCCAATCCTCACGGTCGAACAACTTTCGATGTTCTATTTACTATGACATATGATGACCCGCGCCTTCCTGCGTTTCATGGCCATCAGTTATGTCAGGTCAGTCACCAATGACATTTTTCTTTGCAACATTTTCAGAAAAGGAAGGCATTTCTTATTGGATAGTAGCTGAAAGATCTTTGTCTTTGTTAGAGGAAATATATTTGCTGAAACTTTTTTTTTTCATTTTAATAAACAGAATGGCGACTGAAATTAACTACGACTCATCTCATTAATTGTGGTTCAGCCAATGTTTTCTGGTTGATTGAGTGGGTATTAAAGTAAGTTAGCTATTTTAACTGCAACTTATTAATTAATTTCTTGACATTTTTAAGGTCACTTACTTTTTCAGAAATTTTAATTTAGTGTGAATTTTTCCTGTAAAAGTAAAAGTAGTGTTTGAGCCACAAGTAATGTTGCGGTACTAGTTGTGGATCAATAAAAGGAAAAATAATCTTTTTATAGTAGTATGTAACACGGTATAAATATACGGTGGCCGAGAGTACAATAATCCGCAGATAACATACAAGGGGTAATGCGAAACTAGTCACCAGTACCGGTTGTGGATCAAAAGTCAGAATATTGTTTGAATATCCAAATGACTACCGCAAAATTTATCGATTACCCTAAAATTTCAAACAAACTAACCAAAAAGTTTTGTGAATTGATAAGCAACTTAAACTTCCAGTAGGACGGAAAACAAAAATGTATGCTAACCATTTAAAGATGACACTTCCTATTATAGAAAAAAAGCAGGTAGCTGGCAAACAAAGCCTAAAATAACCGATTCCTGAAAAATACTTGAAATAAAATAACCGATTCCTGATTCAAGAAAAATTACCCATAACTCACTGTTATTTTGTATGATGCTTAAAGGTAGGTAAGTTAACGCGAGAATGCGTAATTTTGAATCCTTAACTAGATATATACTATTTCTATGGAGTTTCTGAGGTTCTCTGCACTTTAAAGAACAGCACTTGTTCATGATTTTATTAACTACAATTTGGTCACATATATTTTATAAAATCTTTCACTTTGTCATCTTTTAATGTGCTTCAAAACAACCTTTAATCATCACCGGTGCAAATTGGGGATTAGATTGTATTTCTACTCTTTCTTCTTGCTGCTCGTTTGGGAATCATTTTTTACTTCATCGAATTCGTACTTGTCTCACAAATTCTGCATCATCTTGATTTTTAATTGAAAAACGTCTGCACTGACTGACTTTTCCGAGTTCTGTCTCGAAGCACCCGTGGCGGTTTTTGCATTCTGTTGACGTGATCCATTGCCGTGTTTAACTAGTAACAGTATAAAATATTTTTAATTGCGATCGGTTTAAGAAAAAAAAATATGGAAATGAGTTTGAAAGAATACTTTTTAAATTCGAAAATAAAACTAATTCATTTTATATAACTATTTCGAAGTTTAACCCTTTAATCTGTGGTATGTTCTTCGCATTTAAAAATCGAAAAGCTTACTATTTCAGAGCACTTCCCAAAGTATTAAAAAGCACATATCAGATCAAAGCCTAGAAAGAGTCTTCGAAGAATTTTATTTAATATAGTATTTTCTTTCATAAAACTTGGAATTTTTGGAATTGCAGTTTTAACCTTTTTCTTAGTCGGGTTAAAGAAAAATGTACATATAATTATTATTTTAGTACATTGAGCACTAGGTAAAATGTTGCTACATTTTCACATGACCTCAGTGTCAATTTCAAGTAGATAGTAGACCTTAAATGATAATTCAAATTCTTTTTCACTGTTTAAATAAGAATAGAAGAATTTGACATATCAAAACTTACTAAAAGTCCTTAAATTCATGAATATAGGTCGGAACTTTTAGAACTCTTAGTTTCACGACTATAGCATATTTTGATGGGAATCTATTGATGATCCAGAAAAGCTTATGCAAATTAAGAAAAAACTTTTAGTGAAAACTAGGTTTTCTTTCGGGGCAACCAATCATGATTTCTTTCTGCCCGTGTAATTCCAAGTGGAAATGCTAAATCAGCTGATGTCATTGCAGATGGAATAATCTTCGAAACTGACCCTAAATATTCTAGGGATGCTAGATGTAACAACTTAATAGCTACAGAAAAATTGAACTCGAGGAGCGAAAAATTGATAAATGAAACAAAGTCCTGCAAAAATGAAAAAGATGAACGGATATTACTTTTAACTGCCATGCTGCAAAGAGAGTTAAAAATAATGCACGTGACGTTCTGATTTTAAGCCTTCATTTCTAAAGCCTAGTCTTTTCCTATACCAAGTACGATAATTGCAACTGCAACAAAAGCCAATAAAAATTCCAGAAACAGATTCAAACTGTAAAAAAATTGGCTTACTTGAAAAAGAGCTAAATCGTCCAAATGAGAATGACATACAAATCGAAATGAATGTTTTGATGATCTTTTTTTAATCTCAATTGATTCACTGAGTATGTGATCGGTTACTCGCTGTTGACAAACATGGGTTTTTAAAGTAAAGTCTAAGGAACTAAAAACCATTATTTGACTCGTATCACAAGAATTAAATGGTGTAAAAGGGTTTTTCAAAAAATAATTGAAATTTTAGATAGCACCAACTTTTCTTTCAAATGCGAAAGTTTAGAGGAAAAATAAGTTCTTTATCCAGCGAGGTATTTTTGCTCTGGAGCAAAAATTTGCGGCCATTATTTTCTGAAGACATGGGACGTAGAATTTTGGATGGGGAAGATTTACGCACTATTGTGTGAAAGGGGTTGCCATGGGAACAATGGTTGTCTTCTTATGAGGGCTTTGAAACGGCAATTGAAATATTTTCACGCTGGATGGAACATTCTCGGATTGCGAAGAAGAAGGTTTTCTAAAAGAGGAATTGAACACTTTGGAACTGTATTTATCTTGCTTTAACGAACTGTCAGTTTTGGTTTTAGGAAAGCTTCATTCGGTATTATATTGAGAGCATAGAAGTGAACCAACTAACAATAGAAAAACAAATTAGTTATTCATCATTTAAAAATGCTTACGAAAAAGTATTTCTCTTGACAAAAGTTTTATTCAACTAGGAAAAATATAATGAGTTTTCTTCGAAGGTGAGCACTTGAGTTGAACCACGTTTCATTAACCATATATATATATAAACACAGTCCGACAAAAATGCGAAAATCTTAGGAGCCAGGGAAATTTTTTAGGAGCCAGCTATAATATTTTCATTTGCGAACTAGTCGCCACCTGAAAAACTAGTCGCCAAGGCATTTTTTTAGTCGCTCGGGCGACCTGGCGCCCGGGATTTGTCGGACCCTGTATGTAAATATAATCTCCTACATTTTTTTTTCAGTCTTTGTTTACACTTTATCTGTATATATTTGGTTTCAGGATTTCGTTTTGCCGCTAGTTCAGCATTTCAGATATTATTTTCATCTTAAATTTTTGCCCTCAACTATGATATATTGTAGCAAACAATGCTATCTAAACAATGCGACACAAAAATCGCCATGCATTCTCGTTGCTTGATCACAAAAAAAGTTCGAATTGAATTTAAAAAAGTGATATGGTCAGATGTGAAGAAACTGTTAGTATAAAAACTATGACGGTAAAAATAATAAGATTTTTTAAATTTAAGGTCAGTTTTGCTGAAAGGAAACATATTCATTTCAGTAGACGATCACGTGGCAGATATCGATGAGGTTGATTTTTTTTTTCTTTTTGACACTCTATAAAAATAATTAATACGGACCTTTCAAATTGTCGTACTAGCTCCGAACAAATTTCATCTCATATAGGCTTCAATTGATTTTAAAACTCGAAAATCGAAAAGATGTAAATATCTTAATATTTACGTTTGCACATGTAAGTGAGAAAAAAAATGAAATAATATAAAAAAAGACCGAAATTGAAATTTAGAAAAATCGCTTCGAGAAAACTGTACCTTAAGCCCTATTCCGAAGAGATTTTTGCACTTACTCTCAAGAAAATCAATCGAGTGATCTCATATCCCGCTTTCATTAGGCAGCTTCCAGAACCATTTTGATGGTTTTCCCCATCTGTCAATGTGTCTTCTCCTTTTTCGGGATTTCGCTGTCTTTCCCTCTCTTAATAAGTTTAACTCCGTCTAAAATGAAAAAAGCTGATAGATCTAATAGAAAAGGAAAATAAATGCCTCATAATGTTTAAAATTTTCACTCTAAACCTACAGATTGCTATAGGTGCAAGTCAATCACGAAAGTAAAATAAAACCAAGAGATAAGCATTGCATAATTTTTACATTAATATCTATACGTTAATGGGAAGTTACTAAATAGGAAAACGATTGTCAAAACATTAATGCGGAAATTAATTAAGAATACATTTATTTATTTAGCAGAAATATCAGATTTGCTAAAAGAGTGGAATGAAATTCAAAATGAATAAAATTCATAAAACAAAAAACTATTTAGCTCAAAGAATGTAAGAAATAAATACAAATTTGAAAAGATGAACAATAAAAAGGAAATTTTATTGCATTCATTTTTCAGTTTGCTTTCTGATGTATACCATAATTGTAGAATGCAGTGAGATGATACAATGAAGGGCCCCTTACGCCTACTTTCTTAACCGCGCTCCAGACGGTGAGCCATTCAGATGCGCGTTCAAGAGTGCGTGTAAAGGCAATTTTGGAGCGCGCTCAAGAATGCGATTAAAAAGGACACTCAGATGCACATTCAGAATCGCAAACCAAGAAATGTTGCATTTTCCATGCGCGTTCTTTACCGCGCATCAAAGCGGGATGAATGGACGATTGTACAGTGTGTTGCTTTTGCAATAAAAACCTTTTGTGTCTTAGATCACAAAAGGATGTGTGCATTACTATTATGTGGTTATTATTGTAATTCGTTTCTTGATGATTTTTCTCTTTAATGTATTATATTTTATTGCATTTAAAATATTAGCTTGGAACGTGGAACGTTTTTGTCGTCTCTGAAATTCCATGCGACACTCTGCAGGGTACTCCAATGAACTGCCCGCATCTGAACTCGCTCTTGCGCTTGGTAAGGAATATGGTATACGTTCTTGAAGACTTTACTCACCTTAGCTTCCAAGACTGAAAAATAGAGGCAATTCCGTACTTGAATGAAACAAGATTAAGTAATTCAATCGTTGAATAAATCAGGCAATGAAAATATTTTCTTATCATCAAAAGAAATGTTCAATAAGTACGAGAAGATATGTCGAAGTTTACTTGGGGAAATCTTCACAAGTACCAAGGAGAAAATCAACGGTACAAAACTTAAAAATTTGTAACAATTTCCTTATATTAGAGGAAAAGAGTAAGTAAAAACGATTACTGCTGATTTTCCCAAGTTCATTTACTTGTCACAGATCTTCTTTCTCGAAGCTCTTCAGTTACGACAGTTTCTTTGTGCATGTGGTCTGTTTATTCATTTATTTCATTGAATCATTAATTAAATCGGGGAAAGGATATGCATAGTTATCTTTTAAAAAAGGTTCAACAGGTATAAGATGATATGTTAAAATTGATGAAGTTTGCTCGGAAATGGACCACAAACACTACAGAGAAAACCAACAGTAGAAAACTTTAAAATTTGCAACTACTACTTTATAGTAGAGAAAAAGTAAAAACTATTACTGTTGAGTTTTCCTAATTTACTTACTTGTCTCATATCTTCTTCCTCGAAACTCTTCAATTGCCACAGTTTCTTTGTGCGTGTGTATGATTTATTTATTTATTTGTTTTATCCTGGATATCTGCGTTCTTTACAGATTACGTCATTGCGTAGGACATAGTGCTTTTCATTCTTTAAAAGTAATATTGCGACAAATAAGGGAAATACGGAGAGCATTTTGAAGCCTTTGTCACTCAAACTTGCTTGCCACAATTTTTAAACTCTCAAAAATTTGTTTCATTTGCAGTATTAAAGAACGGAAACGAGAAAAAACATTCTTTCCTCTTACACGGATTGGAACGGCGTGTAACTCCTTTCTGAAGTGTTTCACGTCTGTGCCATTTAGACTACAAAAATGAGTTCAAGCGTTTGTTCGAATAAAGAATCTATCTGAAAAAGAAATTTTAAACTTTTACGAAGGATAATTTTTCTTTTGTAATAGTTTTAACCGTGGTAAGGTTGAGCAACATACGTTTGTTTTCGTTTTACGATGAAAAGTTTCATCTTGCTCTGAAATCAATCAGAAGCGGGATGGTGTTCACTTAGATAAATTTGAATTCTAAACGGAAAAAAGGTTTTTTTGTTGTTGTTTTGTTTTCCTATTATGGGAAAAGACATTTTCATTCAGTATTTTTTTTCTCTTGTTGGGAATTTAATGTATATCTGCTAAAATAGCTGAAATTTTAAAATATTTGTGTAATAAGTTAAAGGTTTTGCAGTATTGCTTGATTTTGTTGACTATGCCTCAAATAAAATAATTTTAAACTAATTTTAATTTTAAAATATAGTGTAATAGATACAAAGAATTACACTTACCTACCTCAAACGTACAGAAATGTTTTCATTGGCATCAGAAATGGAGAAGGTCAACTTTTTAAACACCGGTGGCCGAATTCCGCTTCCCTTCTCCCCATACAGAGGTTAATTTTCATGAGAGCTCAGCTCTTGTACTTCTTTTTAATGTGAATATTTATATAATACAACGATCTTTACACATTTTTACATATTTCCCCAAATTCAGGCTATTTACGTATTAAAATAAGTTTTGAGGACTACATGTTTCCCACTATATTTTCTTTAAAATTAAGCCCTATACTCATCCAGTTAAATTCCACCTTTTTTTTTTTTTGGAAATGGTTTATACTATTTACTTGCCGTACAAGAAGTAGAAATGCGAAGCTTTCGTTTTAGGCTTTAGTCTACGTATTAAGATTGGCTTGTATTAATTAATGGGCCCGTTGCCAAACAGTTTTTTGCGTTACATTATTTATACCGTAATAATGTCTATTTAGAGATGGGATGCTTTAATTTTTTATTTTGGCATAAGGTTTTGTAAATTTTTAAGCTTTAATGTAACATTTTTAATTAATTGCCATGTTTGTAACTCCGTTTGGTGATACTATGTTTTAATTACACATTTTAATGCACGTTTCACACCTTGAATGAAAGAAGTTCCTAACTCAAAAAAAAAAAAAAGATAAATATAAACGAAATTTAAAAGAAAATAAAAATAGAAAATGGCATAAGTGCAGAATAAATACGTTTTACTGAGTTTCGTGCAATAAAAAGAACGTACTTGGTTTTCATTATTTTAAAAGTTATTCGAGATAATTGGACAATTCCTTAAGTTTCGGAATTATTTTGATGAAAATGAAACAAGTTTAAGTGCTAGCAGGCAATATATGTTCATCAAAACCTGCGTTTTTCTCTTTTGATCTTATTATTAACAGTTCAATAATGACAAAATACTGAAAAACGGTTTATGAATATATTATATATGCAGACATATACGAGGTGTGTCTAAAAAGTTCGGTGAATGGTATGATAAAAACATAAAAACAGAATGTTAATTGTAAGTACATTTATTGACCTTCAAAATACTCTCCACCAGCCACAACACACTTCTGACAACGTTCGTATAACACTTGAAAACTATCGGAGAAGTCTTGATGTGGAATCGTTCTCATAATAGCCGTCACTTGGTTCTGAACCTCCTCGACGTCCACAAACCGTGATCCCTTTAGGACAGTCTTAAGACGTGGAAACAAAAAAAGATCAGCAGGCGCCAGATCTGGAGAGTACGGTGGATGTTGCAAAACTGTCACGCCACTCTGAGTCAAAAATTGTCGTACCATGATGCTGGTATGTGATGGTGCATTGTCGTGCAGTAACACCCAATTTCCGGTCTGATACATCTGGGGCCTAACTCGCCGGATGCGCTTTAACAAACGTTTGAGAACCTCCAAGTAGAATGCGGCATTCACCGTTTGGCCAGCAGGAACGAATTCCTTATGGATGATTCCTTCTTTGTCGAAAAATGTGATTAACATGGTCTTAACTTTGGATTTTACCGAACGGCATTTTGTTTGTCGCGGGGAAGAAGGTGATCGCCATTCCATCGATTGTCTTTTCGTTTCGGGGTCGTACTGATAACACCAAGACTCGTCTCCTGTAACAATGGAACCCAGAAAGGTAGGATTCTTGTCACACATGTCAATGAAATCGCCACACATCTCAAAACGTCTTGCTTTTTGATCATCTGTTAGCATGTGCGGCAAAAATCGTGAACAAATCTTGCGTTTGCCCAATTCTTCATGGATGATGGTTCCTACTGTGTCTTTGCTAATACCCAATTCTTCTGCTATTAATCGCAGAGTCAATCGCCGATCTTTTGTTAGCATCTCTCGCACACGTTCAGTGTTTTCTGGTGTCCTGCTTGTGGATGGCCGGCCTGAACGTGGTTCGTCCTCCACAGATTCCTTACCAGCGCGGAAGCGTACAAACCAATCATACACACATTTCCTACTCACAGCATCCTGCCCGTACACCTGCACCAACGTCTCATGGGTTTCTGTCGCCGTTTTACCCAATTTAAAGCAGAACTTAATGTTGTGTCGTTGCTCCATGACGCATACTACTCGGGTCACTCAATTAGACTGAATGCAATAAGCACTGCACTAGAAGCTTCGCGCTAGTACCGACAGAGGTCAGTAGGTCCAGACATGTCCGTGCGAGTCTACACAGGCACGCGTGCTTCTATCAAACTTTGAATACCCACTTATGAGACCATTCACCGAACTTTTTAGACACACCTCGTATATATATATATATATATATATATATATATTCGTATATATATTCAAGTTTTTAAATTTACGACGGAATGGTATAGAAATATCATTCTGTCACAAAATACAAAAACTTGCAAATAAAAGACTTTTTAGTATTGATTCGCAAAAATAAGGCATCTAAGTGATTTAGAGGACTCATTTCTTTGAGATGAAAATAAAAACTATGATTTACGCCAAAACTATCGAGTTTTTTAAAACCTCATTATGTAAGTTTTAAAGTATACCGCATTTTACCTGAAAATACGTAAAATGAATCTTAGTATAAAATATATCTGAAACAATAATTTTTATCTGTTTTAATGTACTTTCAACTAAGTTATTTTGTAGCCTTTAATGATTTTTCAAACGACTCCTACTTAAAATTTTCCCATTTTGTACGTTTTCCCGCCGGGTATGTTAAAAACGTCAAATTGGAGCTCTAATCATATACACACATTATCAAATAAAGAAACGGATGATTTTAAGGTAAAAATCTAATTGTGACTTTCTAGAAAACTAACCATTATTGAAGATTACAATATAGTTCAAATTCATCCGATTTCAACAAATCGAACGCAATTCTGAATTTTCAATTAAAATATCTTTTCTTTCCTTTTTTTTCCTTTAGCGGGTTTGGAAGAACGAAATGCAATTTCCGACGAACAAAGTCATTTATTTTGAATCAAACCGAACGCATGAAATGATTTGATGTTGCCATTCAAAGACTTGAATCTCGAGGTCAAAAATTTCTCAAGCTACAATTTTATTATTTTCGCTCTTTCAATTGTTTTCGAAATTTGTATTAGGTTATTGAATCCAAGCATCATAAAGGAAGTGTTTATTCAATCATGAAGAGAAAGAATATAATATTTTTGTTATTACCTTTGGTGAAAATGTAACAAACTCCTGTTCACTGTCTTTTGCTGCTCAAAATCGGGTAGTTAGTATTTTAAGCTTTAGCAACAGAATGATCCTGGCAATATAAAAGTATTAACGAATCATAATTGAAAACATACCTACGTAATATCATCATTGTTTACTATTATCAACCCGCCATCTAGAAGAAACTGAGCGTCAAAATTCTCAGAGTGGTAGTGGCATCCGCCGATAGTGGTGCTACTTGAAAGAATGGATGCCGATTTCCGGGGAATGCACTAGATCTGAAAAAGGTTAGTGATCATACGCAGCCCCATTAGATTTTTTTCTTCATTTTGCTACATTTAAACTAGTATTGCTATTTGTAAAACGTTAACATTACGTAATTAAAATGTGTTGAATTTCAATTGGAAAATTTCAAATGTGTTGAATTTCAATTTTTCAGTTGGAATATACAAAAACCAATTGAAAAATCAAAAAGTTGATTTCTTTTCATGAATTTTTTTTTCTCAGACATAAACATTGACTCTTCATTCCGAAATATTCTATTAAATCTGTCTGAGGTTCAAAAAATTACCTTATGTTTAAATTTAGAACAAATTTTTGTCAGGTATTTAAATTTCCCAGTACCTGGCTCAGCCCTTTGGATGTGTGGCGGTACGATTTGACACCTTCAAAAGCTATCTTCTGTCCTGGCCATTAGGTACCTTTTGGCAAAGCATGGAAGCACTGGCTTACCATCAAGAAGGTCCGAGGTTCTGGCCCTGCCTCCGGCAGACAACCTCCTCCACCATCACCTCCATGGCCTCACATGTCGACCGTCACAGATGTAACATACCAGCCACAATAGATGGTTGAAGTTAGCGTTAAAATTTTGATACTGTACAAAATTCCAGTTAAATTAGCGGCACGCGGTTTTACGACGTCGTAGGTCGGCGCCGTCTTAGCGAAGAGATAATTTAGCGAAATGGATCTGTTAATGATTATGTAAAATGATAACGTGTGAATATTTTCATATTTTAGAGCATAATAAGCTTTTACTTATACTATAAATTTTAATAACATCGTTCCCACGAGCATTTGGTAAATGACAAACTACTCAATGTTGCCAAAGACACGTCAGGAATTTGCAATTTTACGTTGCATGACCGTCTGTAATTGTTTAAATATTTTTCGTATTATTGTACGTGACATTGACCAAATTTAGTAAAGATTTTTCGGGGGGAGAGGGATGATAACATAACTACCCAAAATCGTTTCCCAAGCAGCATTGAATGTTGGCTTAATATTGGCCCAAGATTGTTTGTGTTGGCTATATCTTGAGCAATATTGGAGCGATTTTCCCAATGTTCAGCCAATATTGGCTAAATGCTGCATGCGCAATATTGCATTTTGCCTGGAAGCCAAGATTGGTCCAATATCGATTTAATACTGCTCCAACAATATTGCTCTCATAATGGAAAGCAATATTGGTGCAAAATTGGCTACATTCTGGTAAACCAATATTAAACGAATGTTGCTCTGTGATGTTTAGCCGATTTTGAAAAACAAATGAATAATTATAACTAACTACAGTTTAGCTCTTGTAACTCCCAGCTAGAAAAAGTGTACACTTTTTTTGCACAATTGTAAACATTGTACACAATTTGTACATAAAAAGTGAATAACAAAAGTGAAATGCCCAAAAAATGTCTACTTTTCAATTAAATACAAAAAAATTTTTTTTTTATTAATATTTCCCCATTGGTGCTCATTAAGACTATGAGAAGATCGAATTTCACACCAGAAAAAAGTAGATTTTCTTAATTGATAACATACATATTATTAGTTTTATGTTACATTCGGATAATTCAAAATAACAATAACTTATTATAATAATGAAAAAAAAAAGTGGCAAGTAGTCGACTCGTTAGCACACGAGTAGCGAGTAGCACATTAATGTCTAATAAGGGCCTTCAATGTGATTTAGATTATATTGAAATAATGCATTTTAAATTTACATTTTATTTAATAGAGATTTTTTGATGCTGTTTAAAATATATATTATGCTTAAATCAAGAAAGAAAGAAAATGATATGACCGAATAACTGTATCAACTAGATATAAAATCACATAATTCAAATAAAATATCATTTTATCCAATAATCATTAAATTGTCAGATGGTCCGTCATCGGTAACGTAATAAAACTTTAGACAAGTCTCCTAAACCATTATCCGTTTTCTTTAGATCTTTGTTGAATGTTGCTGAACAATAAAAACTACTTCATTTTCAACAACTATCATAACTTTTTATACACCTTTATTGCTCCCTACAGCAACTAAGAGAAGATAATCCACCTCCGTAAATAGATGACATATAGTATAACATCTGCCGCAGGCAGAAGATGTGGCGCAGCGGTTAGAGTGTTGGATTGTGATACGAGAGGGCGTCAATTCGAACCCAGCTCCCGACTCCCTCGTTCTTACACTAGGGAAGGTTACTCCGACGACCCATAGAGGGCACCATGAATTTTCATTTACTTTCTTTCTAGCTAAATTCAGGAATAACAATCTTTATATTTTTAAGCAATTAGAAACAATAAAACTTGTTCGCCAGCGTAAAGCTAAAGTGATGCCAATATTGGCGTAAGGCTGGCACGCAATATTGGTTCAAGATTGAAGTAGCAATATTGGCCATTATTGTTAAAATGTATCCCCTCCAAGCTACAGCCAATATTGTTTGCCAGTCTTATCCCATTCTTCTGCCAATCAAGTTACAATATTGCGCCAAGATAAAATCCTACTTGGGTTAGGAAGGGTCTTTCTAATTTTTTCTTCTTCTTCTTAGCGCCGTGAAACGGAAATGCTTCATTGTGGTTAGGTTAAAAAAATTTACGAGTATTTTTAATTTTTCCGCAAACAGAACAAGAATTGCCTGTAGAAAAAGGAAAATTCATTGCAATCGTTATGTTTGTTGAACAAATCGTTTCCAATATAATATAATAACATCTTAGGAAGAAACCAGTGAAAATGGCTTAAATAATTAGCAAATACACTTTAAAAATTTTAGAATATACGAGATATTCATGAAATTGTTCAATCCCCAACTTCATTTTTCCACTGTTAAAGAGTTAAAAGTGTTTCGATTGTCGAAACACTTCATCAATCCGTATATAACCGTTGTTTAGAGCTTTGTGCATATCTGGAAGCCATCTCTGTTAAAGGTTTTCGGTGTCAGCCTCGATATCAATTGGAATTCAATTTCATCTCATCGATCGTAGAACATAGCGAGGAAATCGCAAATGAGGAGCGCACTGTTAAGCTCCGAGTGTTGATTGCATTTGGGGCAATGACTGTCGCACAATCCATTATCTGAGCGGTTTCTGTGAGATGGATATTGGTGAATATTATTGTGGGAGTTGGGAAGGTGTATCACTACTAGAAATCACACCTTTTCATATAACGTTTGTATAGTTGTTTTACTTGGAAGAAAATAATCTGTTTTCGATGAGAGAAATGTAGAATATAGTGGTCAGATGACATGGGAGAACGTTTAGATCAACCTCCCTCTGCGACAAGTACTTTGATTCCTTTTTTTTTTCTCTATTCTTCGAGCCAAATACACCTGTGAAGCAAGTCAATTACTTTTATTAAATATTTGGTGGTAAATTTAATGCAATTAGCGTAGGGTCTGGCAAACGAAGCGAGCAGGGTGCGGAATCTCCTTGTGCTCCATCAAAAAATTTTAATAAGTGTGTATAAATGATTAAAGTGATAAATTTCGTTTCATGGTGTGTTATTCGAGAGCTTTAATTTTATACTGGTTGGATGTAGAAAGTCCTTATTTAATTTCCCCGCTGCATGGTATTCGAGAAATGTCTATCACCTAATGCTTTTCACGAAAGACATCATGAATTGTTTCCTTTGATTCAAATATGCTTATGCAACGGATGTAATTGAAATTGCTATGTCCGATATCTCTTCGCGTGGAAAACTGGCAAGAGGCCAGTAAATGTGAATCCGAATGAACGGGTCCTGCAGCAAGAGAAAATGTGTTCTTAAATTAATAAATTAATAAAAGGAACTTTGGGCACAAGTAAAGTTTTAACAAAAAGGGATTCCAGGCAATCCCGAAGCATATGTCTACATTTTAATGCTTATTTGTAACTATAGTGTGTTTTTAGTTGATCTAGTTTGATACTGTCAATTTAAAATCGATGATTTTTTTTATATTTTAAGCATCGCATTTCTAAAACTAAAATTTGAAAAAACAAAAATATATGCAGGGGATTTCCATGAATAAATTGTTGTGAAATAATTCTATGATTAAAATTTGTGTAACAGATTCAGGAAACATGATTTAGACCTAGTATTAGTTTCTACCTTGAACCAGATGTTTTAATTGGTGATAGAACAGTGCAAACTATGTACAAATCTAATTTTACGAAGTTATGATACAAATAATAAAATAATTCTTTTCACGTCTCATTGGAGTTTTTCTGGTAATTAAACAGTTATGTTCAATTTAATGCCTCGTACTGAAATAGGCTTTTGATGCTATGGAAAATCACGCATCCCCATAAATAATTTCAACAGTACCAGTAATAAGAAGACAAGTATTACGATATTCAAGGACAATTTTGAACCACTATGGAGTAAAAATCCGCATTATGCTTCAGGTATTTATTTAACTCCTCAGACAACAATTGTGCCTTTAGAGTCATATAGTGAAAATGATGAAATTACCATAATGCTTTAAAATTAGTACCGTTACCATCGTCACTTATTTTTCTTACATATCTTCAAATATATATTCGTGAGCATGATTCAAATACTGTACGGTCACTAACCAAATATTACGGAAAAGATTTCCCTGCTATTCAAATATTTTAAGATACCTTAAGCAAAAATGAAAACACGGAAACATGCAAGCGAAGCACCCATTTCCTCATCTCGCAGAAAAGTCTTTTCTGAAAAATAGATTCAACGTACCATATCTCGGCTATTAACGCTCGGGTGCTTCTTTAAGATTCTAGAACAACAATTAAATAGAAAATTTCTCGCTCCTGAAAAAGGCTCCTTCATTAAGCCATTTTCTGGCTGAAGTATTAATATCGTATCTCCAGGAGGGCAACTTAATGCAGAAGTTCCGAGACTTTCCTCTGCATGTATCTCTTCATATATCTGAGAAATTCGTTAGCATGGAGCGTAGCTCTCTTGTGTAGTCTTTTGAAAAGTTGAAGGCTCATCTTCTGAGGAGAGCCAATTGGATTTGGCGTCTAATATGCTGCTTATATGGGTTTTTTGCGCTTTTATTAGTATTTCTATCGATGCAAGCTGTTCCTCTTCCGTTTTAATATCACACGTCACATTCAAAATTTTATTCTATAGTTTCTTTTACCACCCATTTCTGAAACATAACAAATAACTTAATTTAAAAAGGCAAGATATTGAATTAATGATTGTCTGAGAAATAGAATTTGCCATAAAAAAGTCATATTTCATACTTTTTAAAATGACAAACCTGAAAAAAATAACAATGGCCTTTCTGCAAGTATTTGTTAACGGTATTTAAGTTGTAAAAATCCACGGATGTGTGATTTTAAGCTTTTTTACATTTTCCACTATTTCCGTGCTTCCCTCTTTCGCCCTTTTTCGGTTCCCTTTCTGTGAAATAGTTAGTGCTATAGTTTTTGGAGTATTCAGCTGTGACAGGCCTTAATGCATGAAAGGAAGAAAACTGAATTTAACTTTTCAGGGAAAGAGTTAAAAGAGTCTCTCCTATCTCTATAGCTAACGAAAGACTCATATGCAGCTGAATTTACAGGTCACATATTCATAACGGTTTGTTATATTATGCCGTTAAAAAGCAGTTCCGGAACGCTCAAAATTCAATTCCTCGCTACATCCTGCTACAGAAATGCTTCGATTGCATCCAGAAATGAATTTTACGGGAGTAAATTTTGCTTCTAACAATGTTTAGACTTTGGCAAAAACGAAATGCGCTATATGCATGAAATTTCGCAGAAACACAAAGTGCAGAAGAAAAGAATTAGAAGAAGGAATCTTAATAGCAATCAAATATGTATTTGCTTTAACTACAGAATAAAGTCCAATTTGCATTTTATAAATATACTCTTAATAGATGTTTTTTAATATTCTGTCTACATTTTATATGAGCATATTCATATTAAGTAATAAAGCGGGCTATCTATTTAATGCTATAAAACGTTTGTTGAAACCTTAATAAAAAAAATTAATTAAAATACCCGAAAGCAAGAAAGAAGAAAGAAAAAGCGTTCTGTTATTAACAATGAGTCTATTAATTTTTCTAATTATTTACATTAAACTATTACTACATTTTTACTTTATTACGA
Organism: Octonoba sinensis; assembly: GCA_038502835.1. NCBI lineage: Eukaryota > Metazoa > Arthropoda > Arachnida > Araneae > Uloboridae > Octonoba > Octonoba sinensis. Next base: position 95,474,778 of record CM076599.1, on the reverse strand, counting down.
AATTTCTTCGACATGATCACTAATTCTATGTATAGTAGAAATAATATTCACAAGAGTATTACCATTACCTATAAAACATTTAATCTTGAAGCATGGTATCGCATATATAGGGGAACTATTCGACAATTTTATACTTTTAAGAAGAAAAGCTCCTGCAAGAATCTAGTTGAAGTGTTAATATCCGAGCTGGAAGTAGCGAAACTTCATCAAACTCCTCCAACAAAGCCTCAATATCAGCAGGAAATTTGTTAGAAACGGCAGGAAACTTAATTTACTCCGTGGTCTTTAAGAAGTTTACAACTCCCTGGCTTCATAAAGCCAATTGGATCTCTGCTTCAGACGCTGGGATTGATTCCTCGCGTGTGAATCTGCGATGCCCCGCCCCCTCACGTCCACTCTCCAAAGATTTCTAGTAAGGCAGTGGATTTTCCAATCACGTTTGCCCATGCTGAAATGCTCCATCAAGAGTTTGTGCTGCTCTACGAGCTGTCGCACTAAGTTTATCAAGACCTAAATATCTTGAAGTACTCTCAAATAAGGGTTTGCTCCTAGCCAGGTAACTGCTTCGCCATTTTGATTCCGGAGGATTTTGTAAAGTATTTAGTTTTTTAATACGTAAGGAGCAATGAGACAAAAATAAGGTGAATTCTAAGATACTGCAATTAAAATCCGATAATGAATACATCTTAGTTAATAATCTAATGATTCGTTGTAATTTTAAAACTAAATACAACGAACAAAATACAACAATTTAACAAAAATACTAAATATGGGAAGTGTTCCAATACGATCAGATTTAATTACGCTTAATACCAAATCTTGCAAAGTCGTACAGGTTGCAAAGATAAGTATTTTTAATCTGAATTTTACTTCTCAAGTAAAGTTTTTTCTACTTATTTACCCTTACCATAAAACTACAAAACTCGCGTAACCCGTTATAAAGTATTTTATTTCTGAAATGCTGTTAATTTTAAATACAAATTATTTGACTAGTTGGCAACACTATATTTTTCGGAATGACACGCCATTTTTAATTTCATTTTCCTCCCCTACTGTCTTTCAATAGCTTTTCGTTTGCAGTGTACTCAAGAAGTTTTTCACCAGGAACCAAAGAATTTTACTGAGCAATATTTTTCAAGTCATTCTTTTGAATCCATTGGCTTTCAATAATAAATTTCCAAATGTTTCTGCACCCAGCAAGACAACAATTGTGCGTATACTATTCCGTTTTCGGGAAATTGTAAATGTTAGAGACCGGAAAAGAAGTTTAAAATCAAAAGTATATTTCAGTTGGAGATATACTGCAGCTTCCTTTAATTCACGAACTAATTAATTATAAGACTATCTGATGATTAAAATGAACATTTTTTTTCTTTCTTAATTAACGAATCTTATTTATGATAAATGTATGTTTGTGTATTAAAATTCATTAATTCTGTTAGAATTCAAGCGAAAATGGATTATCCTTAGTTTTGCAACCTTACATTATTTCAGTCTTAGTAAGCAAGAGCAGTTAAACTTATGCAATAATAAACTGAATGGCATAACTTTTATGTAAAAGCTTCCAACCATGCATAGTAACAATAACACTAGTCGGTTAAATAATAGTGTTTATACATTTCGCACTTTTGAGCTCCCTGTTTCCAACAGTACTTCGGTAATTAAACATTTTTCTTTTACGTTTTCATCATTGGAAAGTCTAAAGGAGCAGAATCCTTTTCCCTTTAGTACAATCACCGCATCAAAACCGTTATATTAAAGAAAAAGTAATAATGAAAAACTTTGGATTCATAAAATGGGGTTCATTACGTTTTGAAAAGAGGAAGTTATGTTGCTGTACCCTGCATTATGTTATTGTGTCGTCTTATATTTTTAACGCATTTGTAGAAAAAATAATAATAATGTTTTTCTTAACTGTAAATGTTTTTTTTTTCTTGTAGGTAATTGAAAAAAAATCGTGGAGGTCTTTTTGCTTAGTCTTGTTCTATTTAAATAACATCCCTTTTCTGATCCTTCTCCTCTGACTTTCCATCTAAAAGGAGTGCAAATATTTCAAGGAAAGTATTTCCAAGAATTGCTTTTAAAATTAGGGAACCCGCAGAAAGACTTTTTGAATACTAATGGTCAAAATATGATTCCAAAACATATGGACTGATTTCGTGCGCATTCTTTTCCCCGAACGTATTCCTTTTTGTTTAGAAATTATGTGGATAATATATCGTGTTAATTTTTTAATCCTTTAAGAAGGAGAATGTAGTAAAATTTAATAGAAAGCGTTTCCTTACTTGATACGAATTCGAACTTTTAGATTATAATTTAGTTTATTAGATTATAATTCCGCCGTCCTTTCAAAATGAGAGGGAGCGATGTCTATTGATGTTTTGAAAACAGTGGTGGTTAAGTGAAATCCTCTGCAGATTGTGTGCCTATCCATATATATATATGTGTATGCATATACACTGCTTGACAATTGCTGAGGAACAACTGCTTTATGCAAAGTAGCGTTCCCGTCAGCCGACCAATAACAGTAACATGAAGTTCAGACGGCGTGGCAGAGTAGAACCCAGTATCTGTATAAAAGGCAGTGCACACAAGCTCTTCATTCATGCGAAAATTCATGTTAGGACGTGTTTGGCCAAAAGAGCACCGAATGTTGTTGAAGTTATTTCTGTTAACTTCAGTGTGGTGTTGCAATAATGAAGTGCAAAATGTCTGAAAGACATCATTTGAGTGCTTACCATCGTGGACGAGCAGTTGGACGGCTGGAAGCAGGTCAAAGTGTCACCACTGTAGCCACAGCAATGGGAGTGTCAAAAAGTGTCATCTCCCGATTAAAAAAAGCCGCTGAGGGTGTAAATGCTATGCGAAAGCATGCCGGTGGTCGTGGTAGTAACACCACACCGCAAGAGGATCAATTTATATCCCTAGTGGCGAAAAGGAACATAAATACCACTCCAAGACAGATAGCTCCAAGCCTTGCAGCCGCTACCGGTACACATGTTTGTGCCAGAACCATCTCACGACGATTAAATGCTGTTGGTCTGTATGCACGGAAGCCTATTCGATACATCACGCTTCAACCACGTCGTCGTCGAGAAAGATTACGTTGGTGTAAGGAACATATTAGTTGGAGACACCAACAGTGGTCCAGAGTGGTGTTCTCCGACGAATCCCGTTTCACTGTGATGAGTGATTCTGGCCACCAGTTAGTGTGGAGAGAGAGGGGGAACACGTTATGCACACAACAGTATGTTCATGAACGTGATCGTTATGGCCCACATGTGCTGGTGTGGGTAGGCATCATGCACAGTGGCAGACCACCGCTTCACATCTTTAAATGAGGCAGCGTAACATCGCAGCGGCACTGCACAGAGATTATTCTGGATTATGTTCATGTTTTTAGGGGTGCGGTAAGTACAGACTTTCTGTTTATGGACGACAACGCGAGACCACACAAAAGTGCTGAAGTTTCGGACACACTAGAGAGTGAAGATATTGTCCGTATGCAATAGCCTGCTAACTCCCCGGACCTAAATCCCATAAAGAATACTTGGGGAACCCTTGGAAGGCTGTTTTGCAAAAAACACCCCCTCCCCGAAACGTACAAGAACTGAAAACGCCTTGAAAGAAGAATGGGAGAATATCCCCCAAGTACTCCTCGATAGTTTAATGGAAAGCATGCATAACAGATGCAAAATGTGTATTAGTGTCCGAAGTAATCACACATCGTACTGAGGTACACCTACTGCTTCCTTTCGCTGCAAAAAAATGTTTTACACCTCCTATCAAGTTGAGAACCAACTGCCTTTATTGTCTCTCAATAATCATATCAATCAAAAATGACTTATTCGAAAGAATTACGCTAAAATGCTTTCCTGTTTTTCTTTTCATTAAGTGGGTTCTGTGGCATTGAAATGGGGGAAGAAATTTCTTTAAAATTCGAAAAATGATTTGCTTTTTTTTTTTTTTTTTTTTCGAACGAAGTTTTTGCGGAGATTCAATGCCCCTGAAACTTCATAAAGTGGATGCTTCCCCCCCCCCCTTCCCTGTATCTAACACCTATGCTTCAATGCAAAATTATTCTCCCCTTTGAATGGGGTAAAAATGGCTTTAAATAACAAGCCTTTGACTTTTATTCAATTAAATTATTATCTAAAAATTCAAGCCTGAGCAATTTTTGCGTGGGGATATTTTATATGTTTTCGATGTCTTTCTTTCATACTTTACCTGAATCTTTTTTACTATGCGGCACCTAGAAGAGATTCTCTAAAGAAAACAACATTCTCTACGGAAAGCTCAAATCAATGGCGAAATAGACCCAAAATGTACCTTTCGGTTCCTCAGACCACCCCTTTAGAATGAAATACGTTCGTTCGCCATCCACCACCCTTCCCGGCCTTCGCATCGACCTGCACAGGTGACGTTTTCTACCGGCTTCGATTGGAACGTTCGGGAAGTTAATAATGGATGACAGTTAGGAAAGGGGGTGGAGTGATAAGTTTTCACACACTTGCAAAAAATGTTTTCTTAAGATATTATTTGAGCTCTTAAAACAGTTTTTGATTCAGTAAATGCCGCGACTCGTCATTCAAAAAAAAGTAAGAAGCCTTTAACATGGATGGTAGACATTAGAAAAGTTGCTATGATTCCTGAATTTTTATAACTTTTCAATTAAACTATAAAAACTAATAAATAAATATTATCTGCAAAATGAAGAAATATTTTGATTCTTTTATTTATAGTTAGTGTGCTTTTTCTACCCAAGAAAAAATGAGGGCACTAACTGGATAGACTTTTCATTTAGAGTTTATATTAGCATGGCAACAATTGTCAATTCATCGAAAAATATCACCAATACGTGAGCGACACATTTTTCACCTGAAATATTTTGCTAAATCTATATTTTATTGATCAGTTTATGTCAAGGTGTATATCAGTGGATCCCAATCTTTTTTATCTCGCGATCGTATTTTTCACAGTTCAGCTACTCACGATCCTATTGTATGTACAAACATATATATATATATATATATATATATATATATATATATACGGCTATGCCCGCGTTAAAAAATGAAAAAAAAACAGTCGGTTCGCCATTGTGTATATAGCTGTCTTTTTTATTTTATTACAATGCCTTCCACATAATTCAAAATTAGCCCCTATGGCAATCAACCAGCGATACTACAAATTTAAGCATTTTTTTTTTTTTTTTACAAAACACGCGCAATAAAAAAGGAAAAAGAAATAAAGAAACGAAACAAAACGAAAAAGAAAATATTTTAAAGAAAACGCGTTTTGTTTGTTTAGTTCAAGTACCCACACCAAAAGGAAGATTATAATCTTAATCAATTTTGAATATAATTATTTTTCATCTATTATTCACTGACAGTAAAACATAAAGACGAAATTTTATAGCTTGCAGAAACAAACAGCAGCAAGCCAAGCCTTGAAAGTGGAAAAAAACTTTCATCCGAGCTCAAATAGCCAAATGACATATGTGGTTATTCACTGAAGAGATAAAGATAAAATGAATAAAAATATAAATAGTAATAATAAGTTGGAATAACAAAAAATCGCTGTAAAGGATAACGTTTCTTTAAAAGAACCCTGTGCGGTATGGAAAATGGTCCCGTAAAATACATGTCAAAATAAGGAAATCAAAATAAAGCTATGGATCGCCTGTGAGCAGCAGGAAATAAATTTTAATCCGTTTTAAAAAAAGAAATATCAAAAATACAAAAAAAAAAAAAAATGTAACTACTAATCGGCTGTTTCTCAAAATGCTGAAAAGCGCAAAGAAGAAATTTTAATTCGGAAAAAAAAGTATCATAAGCCCGTCGGCATGGTAACAATTCAAACGAAATCGCCTGGAGAAAAGAAAATTAAAGTTAACCATGAAAAAATAATTTCGAATTGCAAAGAAAAGCGTTTATAACTTCTTTTCTAGTTAATTTAGAGGCTTTGAATTTTAGCACGTAGCGAAAAACTCGTTCTGGAATAGCTTTTTACTGGCTTTGCAATGGTATCAAGCTCGAAAGGATGCGGCAATTTCTTCCGATATAAAAGGACCATTTTATTCAATTTTCGGCTATAAATTGGAATAAAAAAAGAACAAATTCGAATTTCAGAAAAAACTCTCCGAGGTGCACACCCCCATGTTCTAAACTAGTTTCATGCAAAATTTCATGAAAATCCGCAGAACGGCGGTCACAAACAGACAAACATATTACAGATACACGCACACGCGCATATGCTCGGGCACATTTTTTCACACATATATTTTGACACAAAAATGATATGTTTGGTTCCAAGATGTCACTGAATCTCACCCCACTGTAAATTTATTTATTTTATAATGTCTAAGGACATTATAAAATAAATTTACAGTGGGGATGGATTAAAAAGTTTTCACTTTAACACTTTTTTGTGTTCACTCTAACTGAAAATGTAATGTTTTGAATATAACTAAAATTGGTACATACATAGAACCATGATGAGAAGTAATGCTCGTTAGTTTATAACGGTAATTCTGCAAAAGGAATGGCTCAATTGAACATTTCTTTTGTTATGAGTAACTGCTACATCTCGCCATATTATGAAACAGACACTACATATTATTTGAATATTTTTGTAAATTATTTGAATTTGTATTCAAATTCTGTATATCATTTGAATATTTTTAGTACATTTTTTTTAAATATTTGTAATGTATTGAAAATTTTCGTGTCTTTATACTGTTTCTTAGCTATTTATGCCCTTAAGATGAGCACAAAATAATTCTAAATGATTTTTAGCACAGGAAAGAGTTATTTTGATGACAAAGTAGTTTTCTGAAATTGCAAACAGTCATTACTATAACTGATCTGTTATTGATGTTTCTCGCAGTTATTATTTATCGTATAAATATGTTTACATGTGTATTTGTTTGTTTGTTTTTTAATTGTTTCAAAAACCACCAAATTTTTCACGAGTGCATTTTTCGTAAAATGAATCGATGATTTTTCATAATGTACGAAAATGATAATGAGTGAAACTTTAACAAAAGTTTCATAGAACCGAATGGGATGGTTTTGGCTGCTAGCCAAGAGAAGAAGTATCTTCCACTCAAATTAAACAAATTCTAACGCTGTTTCCAGAAGCTCGAATCATGTGGATGACTGTTATTTAACAAACTGTTCTTAATGTATTATTCTTTTCCTGTTTTTAAACCCATTTGCACAGTGTGATGGTTATTCTGTATTATAGGCAGATACTTTTCCTCCTTCCATGAAAGTCGATGTGGTTTTCTAATAAGCATCATAACCTTCAGTAACTCGTTATAATATTCATCTACCTTTATGTATCCTTTTCAACGTCATGAGTGTAATATTTCTGTTGACAGAATTACTTAATCTGTAAACATCATATTAACGTTTAGATTCAGGTATATGGTAATTTTGTAATTGTTAAAGAACGAGATGTTATGAATGAAACTTTTTATTAAGTAATGTTGCATTTACAGCGTGACCGACTTGAACTTTAACGAGAGATTAAATTAAATCTTTGTTGCAATAAGAAAATTTTAATGACCCTCTTATTGAATGTTTAATTCTGATTTTAGAGAGCGAAAAATATTTTAGTGTTATGATTTCGTAGTTTGTGTAATTAAATTGGTGCGTGATTGATATATTTCTTTTGAATTGTGCATACTTGTAATCGAAGTTAGTAAGTGACGATATTTTTTGAGCACTGAGCTTCATTAGACGACAATTAAGAGGAGCAAAATAAGGTAGAGATTTGAGAAAACAGTTAATTTTGGTATTTATTATTTCTTTTATGCAAATAATAGAAAGATTAATAGTAATTTTCTTTTCACCCACTTTTTTCAGGCTCTCGGGTGTAACGACTAAATGTACCTTCCGTTTCATACTCGCTATAAACTACTGTACTCGGTACTCCAGAATATTTATCATATTTGCTTGATAAGATAGGGGAGATTGTTTGCGCCTCAGATGCATTTTGTCGTGCATTCTTGCTTCTTTCCGGGATTCTTATTTTGGACTTGTTCATTTATTGAGTAGACACCGTATTAATCGTCTTACTAATCTATTATTTATTAACTTTGCGAACTACAGAAAAGACTGATTCCTATTTGATGTCAAGAATGGCAGATACTCTCAGCAGAATGAAAAAACACTGGACGGAATGAAAAGTCTGTTGGGTGACCATTTCTGATACACGCGAATTCTATATCAAGCCCAAACCATGTCTCTTGGTCTGAAAATTGTAGTTTTGTTACGAAAATTGAAGGAAAATTGAAGTTTTGTTACGAAAATCATTTTTGATTTTCGTAACAAAACTTCATCCAGCCAGAAGAATATTTTGTTTAAACTTTTCAGTAGGACACCGCTTAGTGGATAAATAGATCAGCGAAAAATAATCCTTTCAGACCTTATATGTAATTTTATTTTCTTTTGAATATATTCGGAATCAGTAGCATATAATGGTTCACTCTCAAAGATCTTTCCGATTAGAATCATACATGCGGAAGTAGTAAACTAATAAATATATTCTAGTTTTGTTCGATGTAGCAATTAGAATGTATACATAATATCTAAAGCTTTGGACACAAAATTTGCTGTTTTAATTTCATATATGTGTTTCGGAGTAGTAAGAACTCTTTTCTTTACACTCTCAGAAATAGAACTTTCCCTTTTAAGATTCTTCAATCGTCCGGAAAATTTCGTCCTTTACAACGATTCTTTCCTCGCTGGATCACTTGACTTAAAAAAGCTACTACACAAATTTCGTTAATTTGACGAAATGTTTACTCGGAGCATTTTTCACGAAGCCATTTCGTCAAATACGACGAAAGTTTCGTGAGATTTGAGCATGCGTTTCTGAGAGTGTAGTACAAAGAAATGCAGTAATGCCTAAAAACTTTGCTTTGTACGTTTGTGCAGCATTTATGATTGCTCATGGAATATATGATCATACGAACCTTTTTCGCAAAGATAATTATTTACATGCATAACTGTAGTTAAATAAGTACGTGTGTGTAACTTGCACTTATGCAGACTACATTAGTACTAAGCAAAGTATTATTTGGTGCTGAATTTAAAAATTCAAAGCAATTTTAGTAGCTCTTTCGCTGTGACGGTACGCTTTGTATCGAGTCTGACTTTGTTGCAAGCTTTTTGGTATTTATATATTACGCATGTCAAAGTTTGATACAATTAACCAAGATTTTAAACATTACTAACCGTAAAAAATGCAGCAATTAACTATATAAAAATCTCAATCGTTTTGCCACAATCTAAACTATAAAAGTGTTTTGTAACAAACTGAAACTTTGTTCTTGGAATTCTTGATTAAAATTGGCCGGAATTATTGGTTTATAAGTTTTTTATATAATTATTTTTAAGCTATTGTATTTTTCGCCTTTCATTTTAAACCGAAATAACTAGTGTGTGCGCGACACATCTTTGAATCTTTAGTTGAAAACGCAATTCACAAATTATGTACGAAAATCATAATCAAAGGAAACAACTCGGTTATTCGCTTTCGCAATATTAAATAAAGAATGCAAACTCCCACGATTTCTAATGAAGTTTAAACAGCGAGGGAAATTGAATTTCCTCAAAATCTGCTTTTCCATCTCACGCAGGACGTTAAATAAAATCTTTTAGATTCTCGCGTTTGGCAACAGCGGATGTTCAGTTTTATTGTGATAAGACATTTTTAGAATCTCGAAAAATCATTTAAGGCTTTGGAAGATGCAGCGACTGAGCATTGAAATTCAAGACTTAGTGATTTTCGAATAGAATATCATTTTTATTTGCTCTTTAATTTCGCTCTCACCTCCTTCTTTCCTTCTAAATTGGATTTGCATTTTTAAAGAGTTTTTCCCACGATGTCAGGTGTAGTAAAAATGTAACAATGTTTGTTTATTTTTCAGAAAGTGATCGTGTGTTAAATAAAATATGTGTACAAAGTAGACGCCATAACAGTATAATGGGTAGCAAGCAAATACACTCAATATCATTTGGCTAGGACGGCTAAAAACACCTAATGTAACAATATTTGATAGTTTTCATCAAGTATTTCTAATTAGTAAATACAATTTCAGGAGGACCGAATTTCGAATTTTGGTCCACTTTCTGTCCTCCTGCCCATCTTCCTTATTTTGTATTTAATAAACCCCACTATTTTAAAAAACCTGTCGACTCTTGCCGCTGCCATTTGATTGGATGAACTTTGTATGTATTGCTTGTTCAATTTAATAAAATAAATTATTTTCAATTTAAAGAATTTTTATAGTGACAAATTTTTAACCCTTGTACATAGTTTGATAAAGAGATCCTTTTACAACATCAGAACAGTTATGTCTTTAGTAATTAACATTCTGTTAATTAGTGGCAGCAACAAGATATTAAACATGAAAGAATCTCTGATATGTGTCGTATCCGCGGCTGAATTAGCGAAAATTTCTGATTTACTGCCCGTAAGGCTTTCTAGAACAGACAAAGCAAGCTATCTTTGTTTAAACCCAAATTTCCTGTTTTCTTTGAGGCGAATACAAAATTGTAAAGATTTCCTTTACAAAACTTTTAACCGTGGTTTTTTTCTTTTATAGGTGAATGATTGTGATTTTTCCCGAAAAGGGATATATGGAAGCACAAATTGTATGGCCGAGCGTTATAAAAGCCTTGAAGTATTTGAAGAACTAAGCGAGGTATGATATTGAAATTAATTAAAGTCTAAGAAAATGTAATTTATTTGCTTAATGGATAATTCAGAGGGGAGATTTTCAAAATGTTCGATAAGTTAAGTATTTGGTTTATCTAATTTAGTAAGAAATGTTAGCGGAACATAATAAAAAATAATCATTATGCCTCTAAAAAATCGGAGCACTAGATGTGTCAAAGTATAGAATTTTAGAATGACACATTGAATTGAAAACTTTGAATAGAATCACAGAATTATCGATAAAACTATCTACATCTTAAGACTTCAATATTGTAAAAGCGCTATTCATTTTATTTTACAAATTCTGCTTGATTCTTATATGATCGTTGAAGAAGTGTCATTCATGAAATCGCTATTGTAATGTAAGAAGTGTTCTTTATAGATGATCAAGTGTAAGTACCAAAGTTGCAGACGAAACATGTTTCAGGTGAAAATTTTATTTTAACATAAGAACTCTTTTTTACACATAAATATTAAAAACAGTCTTGCTAATGATTCAGCCTTGTTGCAACAGCCTTATTATAATTAACCGTATTATAATTTACTTTATTGTAAATTATGTAAAGTTAATTCCATGTATGACACAGACAGGAAAAATACACCTTTTCCCCTTCGTTTCAGGTACTAAATACTAAAATAACTATATAAATTTTGGACTGCTTACACATAATCATGTCTGATTTAAAAATGGTGGAGGAGTTTTAGCCTTAGAAATAAAATTTTGAATTATCGTGTAAAACCATGCCTTGTAAACCAAGTCCCATCCTTGTCATGTCTGTCATGGCTGTTATTCATTTAATAATGTTATGTAATTATTTAATTATTTTAGTACCTAATTTGATTAATTTAGTATTTAGTACCTGAAATAAGACAAAGCAGTTATAGAGACAGGACAAAAGGCTTAAGAAATTGACCGTAATACATTTCCAGTAATGTTTTATCTTTAAAATGTTGTACTTATTATGGTTTTATAATTTCGAACTACTCATTCTTGTCTAAAACGTATAATGTAATCTTATTAATATCTTGTTGATGTAACTAATTTTAAAGGGAATATGCTTGAATGCTTTACATCTCTAAGATGTCTATGTGTGTGTGTGTACAATGGGAGAAAAAAAACAAACATTCCTTCGCATTTACACTAGAGACACATGAAATGTGTCATTTTAGCAAGAAAAATGTACTCCATAAAATTCTATAATTAAAATTTCGTTAGGGAGTCATCTCCATATTAAAATGTTTCATTTAAACATCATCTTTAAAATTTAGAATGATAACCAGCCTTTTTTATGGCATATTTGTATTCAGCCTCAAAATTTAACTTTATATTAAAAGTTTCGTGTAATTCTGTTCACCCGTTGCTTCAGAAATAAATTGAGAAAAACACGTCTCGTAATATTAAGAAGTTTTCTGATAATTTTGCGTAAAATAGCTAAACTACAGTGGATGTGGCAAAGATTGTTTTTATATGAAAATATGAGCTAACCCAACAATAGAAACGGGATTTTATTTTACAATCGAAAATATTATTTTTATATTTTCCTTGGAATATGAAATTATTTTTTGAAAAAAATATTAACTGAAACTATATTGTACTTCAATGAAAAATTAATATAGATCATCTTAAAAATGGTTATCCAAAATTTCAGCTCAAAATATGCAGTAGTTTTGATGCTACACTTAAAAATTCATTTTATTGCCATTTAAGGGACCGTATCGCTGTAGCTAAAAGTATTGCAAACTGAAATGACGTGAATTGGGAAATGAAATAGCAAACCTTTAACCTTTAAGCCACAAATGAAAATTTAAAAAGTGCTAACCTCCAAACATGTTTATTTTGAAAATATTGTCAAAATTTATTTCACTGTGTTTCACTAGATTCATTTTCGTTGCTTGATAAAAATGTACCTTTAAAGGAACAGCTTCAATGCAGTGGTGGCCCCTAAAACGTTTTCCTTTTTAGCCTACTTTCCCGTAAAAGTAAAAAAAATAATGATAAAGCATGAAAGAAGGCTTAATGTATCGTGAAAATATCGTTAGAAATCAAGAAAAGTCAAAAATAAATTAAGTAATTAAATACAGATTGAAAAATAAAAAATTTGAAAGTAGGGTTTTGAGATGGGGAAAAAGTGTGTCTGTCGGTCTGTCGGTCTGTCCCCCCCCCCCCCCCGAATAACTTTTGAACGAATTGTCCGATTCGAAAAATTCTTTTTGCATTCGAAAGATCTCGGCGAGGACATCTCATTTCCATATTTTACTTTTTTATTTGAACAATTTTTTGTTCGATTTTGAACAGTTCAAAAAATTTTAACATCAGCGCCTATGGGCGAAAATGAAGCAAATTATGTAAACTCTGGGTACAAGATCCAAGTTCCCCTGAACAAGCTCACTGGAAGAAGTTCTTGGCATGAAATATTGATTTGAACAATTTTTGTTCATTTTTGAACAGTTCAAAAAAAAAAAAAATGAACATAGTGCCTACGGGGAAATTTCAATCCTATATAAATCCTGATCTAACGGGCCGATTTGCTTGGAACAAACTTTATCGGAAAGCTCTTATGACGTAGAACATGAACAAATAGAAAGTTCATCCAGAACTAACGAGCCTATTTTCTTATGAAATTTTTTGATCGGGATTTTAAAGAATATTTTTGAATTAATGAAAGATTAAATGAATAAACAAAATAATGAATGAATAAATGAGTGAATAAATACATGAATGACTTAATAAATGAATGATTGAATGAATATGTATTAACCGTTGAAAAAGGTATATTTGAAGCAATTAAGAACTAAAGCTAAACGAGAAAGAGAGAGAGAGCTAGATTATAAATTTGACGCTGGTGTATACGGGAAAGTAGGCTCGTATAGTTCTAGACGGAACTTCTTGTTATCTTATGTTCTACTGAACAGAATGCAATCAAATTTAGTATAGAGACGAATTTAAGCACGCTGAGCTCATTTCCGTTGTCAAATGTAGTGCATTCCATTTAAAAGTTAAAATTTAGTACTCGTTTCAATATGAATACGGCCCCTTATCAAAGTTTTATGCCAATAATTTAAAGAAGACATTAACCGATGACGATTGATATCTTATTTATGTTTCTAGAACGTATCATGGTGGAGTAATTTTGAGTGTTACACGCCACTCCCGACTGTACATATATTCTTGATTGTGTTTTAATGGATAAAAGCAAGAGAAGGTAAAATGGGAGAATGTAAATAAATAAATAAATAAAAATCCAGGCAGAAAGAGTCAATTAAGGAATAATAAAACCAGACAATGTAGGAATTCTACTTGCCATATATTTCAAAATTTTCTAGTTTATAAAGTACATAAAACATGATACTGAGTTAAAAATTAATGACTGTTCTAATCTCCTATGTAAATACATAACGGAAAATGCATGATTAAAAGATTTTCAAACAATTAAAACTTTTTAGGATAGCAGACATTGTGCGATCATCTGCTACGTTGGCAAGTTGCCAGATTTTTCAAACAATTAACAAGGTAAACGGAAGAATGTATTCCGTCGCGTTTTTTAAAAGTATTTGAGATCATAATCATTAAGGTAGGAAGTGAATTGATGGTAAAACCAGATGTTTGAGAAATAATAATGATGAGTATGACAAGTTATTTTGCCTAAAAATTTCTTTTTCGGGTAAAAGAAGCAGTTTTAAAATGTGTATCTTTTAAATTTTCTTTGTTGCCTATTTTCCGGTAAAGGTAAAAAACGTACAAAAAGTACCGTCTAGAACTATACGAGCCTACTTTCCTGCATACCCGAACGTCTAGTTTATAATCTAGCTATTTCTTTCTTTCTCATTTAATTCCTTCAAATATACCTTTTTCTACGGTTAATACATATTCATTCACTCATCCATTCTTGCATTCAAGTATTCACCCACTCAATAATTTATTCATTCATTTATTTGTTCATTTATTCATGAATTTATTCATTCTTTCATTTATTTAGTCATTCATTCACTCGTTTATTCATTTATTCTTTCACGCATCCGATAGATCTTGATTAGATGTTTAAGTTTTTGCTCTAAGTAGCAATAAGTTTAATATTAAAAACCAAAATACAATTATCTGTTGACTTAACAATGAGAAACGCAAAGGATTAATTGATTTAATAACTAAATTTGAAGCGTAATATTCTTCACTTAAAAGAAGGAGCTGTAAACGATTTTATTTCTGATGTAAATGTTCTACTGCGATGTTTTTTTTTTCCTTCTTTTTTAATTCTAAATTAATTATATTCCCCCCTCCCCTTCAAGAACGATTAAAAAGAACAAAAATAACATCCTTACGAAAAGCTTATAATTGGCTGTTTTTGTAGAGCATTGTGTAAAACGTGTTCGCACTTTATTTGCTTAGTTATTTATTTATTTTTTCCGTAATCGAATGCAAAACTTTATAGCGGGGCAAATATATGTTGATTTTCATTTCTTCAAAATTTATTTCTTCTACTCTTGAGCGCTTAAATATTTTTTTTTCAAATACTTGAACTTAAAATGTTCCCAACTAAAGTTTCATTAAAAGCTGTAATTTACTGAAACGTAAAACTTTACAGTCTGAAAGACTGAATTTAATTTATTGAATAATATTTTTTCTTCTAATTTTTATTTAAAAAATATTTTTTCTTCGTTAATGTTTTGAACTTCAACTCTTTCGAACATTTTTGCCGATGATTTTGAGATATCTCAGATAGAGTCAAGGGAATATCCTTCATTATATATATCGAACACTGCGACTATGTTATTCGTTATGTGCCCGTATAATTGGAGCTATCACGGAATAAATGGAATGTATTATCCTTCCAGTACCTCCTGAAACTTTAGCAATTTCGTTAATTTTTCTCGTTCTTGAGTGCCTTCAAGATGTTTCTAACTAAAGCAGAACTTTTTAGTCTTTTGAACTTTTGTTATTTCAAACATATTTCTTATTTCCGACAATTTATGTCAGGATAAGAACATATTTTTATTTTGTATTTTATATTTTTTTAATCCTAACTTTATATCGATCAGTTTTTATATCGAATATAAATCTTCATATCGTATAGCGTTCTTGCTACCGATGATTTGTTGGGAGCAAGAACATTTTGGAATAACGGGAATAGAGAAGTTAATTTTTTGACTTCATTTTATTTGTTAGATTGATGCATAAAACTGTCATTTCTGAAAGGACAGCCCAGTTACAAGAGCGGTAGAGCAAAAGACAACTCAAATTCCATTCCCGGTGACAGGAAGAATATTATTGATCGCAGTAGAAATTCTTTCGATCATGTCCCACTGTTTTCACTACCACTTTAGTGTCCAGCGATCCACTTCGTTTTCTGCTTGTTTAGCCAGAGTTAGTTCTTTCGACTGCTTGTAAATTATTTAATACCACCTAATGCCGTATGACATCAGAAGCCAGCTTACTCATTCATTCTTTCATTCCACCCCAGAGATTCCCTGTACTTACCGCGAAATTAGTTTAAGCAGATTATTAGAGTCTCCGAGGGGAGTGCAAACTCTGAACACCGTCCTGGTCGTCCAAAGTACCGCTAGTACCGTAAATATCTCATTTCGGAAAAATTAAAACACTAACAGAAAACAACAGGGCAAGATCAAACATTCCTTGTTTCTTACAAACGGGATGTTAAAAGCTAAAATTTAAGTCCGATCAACGCAAATTTTAAAATCTTATAACTATCCAATCATGTCTAAAAGTCAAAATCGCTTTATTTAATTTGTTGAAATTTACTTATTATTCTTATCCTTAATTTATTAATCTTCAGTAATTATGGTTCTTTTCTTTTTTAAATTTATTCTTTTTTTAATTAATTATTTATTTATCTGTTATTTCCACTTAATTTGCGTTAATTCAGAATTCAGAGGTAACCTAATTTTTTCAGTATAGCTTAAAGAATTATAAGCTTAATAGAATATCGGTTAAAAGAATATCCCACATAATGTAATATGCCGATAATGATAAATAACCTTTCCAATGCACAAAAACCATAGATAATTGTTTCTGAGGTTTCGCGCATAATGAAATATCCCGCATATTAGAATAATTTTTCGTGGCAAGCTGGACCATTAACCCTCTGACTGCTCTTTTTTTTAGCGAATTCGATTCGCTAAAAATTGGTCTACTTTATGCAACTAAAGCCATCTCTGGAATAAACCCTTAATTAATGTCCAAATACTTCAAAACTACTGACGTTTTAACGATGAAACAACGGGATAATATTTTCAATATACTGAAAAAAGCTCACGCCCGTGGAAATCGCGGGATGAGCAATTTCGCTACATTTTTTATGTTGCACGTGAAATCGCGGGATAAGCAGTCGGAGGGTTAAGCGGTTCACTGTTAGAAATTTCAGCATGAAATTACGGTTAAATAACCGGCAGCAGTCTGTCCATCTAATTCACCGTTAAATTTACGGTTAGGAACATTTTTCTATCTTTACGGAACCTAAACCATATCCAATCAGCTTGGTTAAAAAGCCGTAAATACAAAAGTTTACGGTTTTACAACCATTTAAAAATAGTTTCAAAACAAAATTTTTACCGTTTTTTGAACCATTTCGAGGCGTAGAAACCGTAAACGAAGCGGGCGGGAATCAAACCCGGGTGTATGGCACACCAACCTTGCGCTCTAGTCATCCGACCATCTACACCACGTAAGGGATCATTCATAAATGATGTCACGCTTCGAGGGGGGAGGTCGGGAAATTGTGACAAATTGTGACAAGGGGGAGGGGAGGGGGTGACAAGAAGTGTGACATCATGCATTATGCAACATAGCATGAAGTGTGACAAAGGAGGGGAGGAGAGGGTTCAGCTGAAGTGTAACATATTGTGACAAAGGGGGGAGGGGGTCAAATGTATGAGAAAAAAGCGTGGTTTATTTATCAATAAATCTTCTTTTCCAACAGGCAAACAACCTGCCATAAAATTGAGATTTCAGTTTTTAATTGGATCCAAATTTATTTTTGGTCTAAACTGTATATAGACGAAAATCATTTTATTTGCTGCAAAAATTAAAATACAAACAAGCTTCGGCAGCTCAAATTATGGGTTCGCTCATTCGCAAATAGTTCGGGAATCCGATGTCTCCAATTTTTGATTTACGTGTGTATGTGTTTCTATTTATTAACCAACGCTTAAGCCACTTTTTTAGCCTACTTTCCCGTAAAAGTAAAAAAAAATAATAATAAAGCATGAAAGAAGGCATGTTAATGTATCGTGAAAATGTCGTTAAAAATCAAGAAAAGTAAAAAATAAGTGAAGTAATTAAATAAAGATTGAAAAATAAAAAATTTGAAAGTAGGGTATTGAGATGGGGGAAAAAGTGGGTCTGTCTGTCTGTCGGTCTGTCTGTCTGTCGGTCTGTCGGTCTGTCTGTCTGTCTGTCGGTCTGTCTGTCGGTCTGTCTGTCGGTCGGTCTGTCTGTCGGTCTGTCCCCCCCTAATAACTTTTGAACGAATTGTCCGATTCGAAAAATTGTTTTTGCATTCGAAAGATCTCGGCGAGGTCATCTCATTTCCATATTTTACTTTTTGATTTGAACAATTTTTTGTTCAATTTTGAACAGTTCAAAAAAATTTAACATTAGCGCCTATGGACAAAATTGAAGCAAATTCTGTAAACTCTGGGCACAAGAGCCAAGTTCCTATTGCAAGCTTATTGAAAGGAGTTCTCGGCGTGAAATATTGATTTGAACAGTTTTTGTTCATTTTTGAACAGTTCAAAAAATTAACACAGAGCTTACGGGAAAATTTCAACCCTATATAAACCCTGATCTAACGGACCGATTTGCTTGGAACAAACTTTATCGGAAAGCTCTTATAACGTAGAACATGTAGAAATAGAAAGTTTATCCAGAATTTACGAGCCTATTTTGCTATGAAATTTTTTGTTCGGGATTTTCAAGGATATTTCTCAATGAATCAATGAGTGAAATAATGAATGAATGAATAAATGAAAGAGTGAAAGAATAAATCAATGAATAAATGAATGAGGAAAAGAATGAATGAATAAATTATTGAATAAATGAAAATATAAATAAATGAGTGAATAAATACATGAATGCGTAAATGAATGAATAAACACTTGAATGAGTGAATAAATGCATGGCTGAATAAATGAAAGAATGAATGAGTGAGTAAATGAATATGTATTATCCGTTGAAAAAGGTATATCTATATTAATAAAACCAAAAGTTTGTGTGTGTGTGTGTGTGTGTGTGTGTGTGTCTGTCTGTCGATCGCCTCCTGCCGAGATGGAACGGTCTAGCAGTACGAAATTTTGGTTACAGGTACCTTGGCTCAGGTCCTCGTGCACCTCGAAGCGTTTTTCCGAAAATTCGAATTTGTTCTCCTTTTATTCCAATTTAAGCAAAACTGTTAATTTTAGGAATATCTCATCGAAGAAACGTCACACCTTTTCGATTTTTGCAGCATATTGATGCCCGTAAAAAACCGCACAAGGTGATCTCTTTTTGAAGTTCGTAGAACAAATAGAACACGCGCAATATTCATTTAAAGTAGTTTTCGAACTTTAAAGCGAGGCTTACCTCTGAATTTCTCTGCTCAATTTGCGTGTTTTCGCCAAAATAAATACTACTTTTGTCTCCAACTAGATGATTTCTCTTAACGTAAGATTGAAAAAATGATATTTTATCTTTCTTTATGCCGGTTTTATGAGCGAAACAAATTCTAAAAATTCATTGCATTTTTATACATATTTTGTAGAACTGCAGACGAGTTTTAACTACTTTACCTTGAGGTTGATTCTCCTTCCTTTTTTAGCGATTTAATAGTATAGTAGCACAGTAGCAGTTCAACAATTGCATGAAACCTTATTTCTTATGGTAGAGTGTCCGCTTTATCAACGGAACAAATTCTAAAAATTCATTTCATTTTTATGGATATTTTGTGGATTATTAACTGCATGCGCTTTTTAATGTTGATTCTTCTTCTTTTTTTTTCTTTTTTCTTTTGATGATTTAATAGTTATTTCTTCGATAAAAACTAGGTTGAAAGGTCTTCGATATCGCTTATTTTTGATGAAATTTTAAATTTCGCCAAGTGGTGATAACATTTTACTCGCCCACCATCGAGTTAACTATTCTCAATATATTATTTTGCGCTTCCTAACTTTTCCAAACCGCGCCCAATAATGCTTACCAGTAATATTATTCTCATTTAATTCAATACGTGATTTACACTATAGGATCATGGCGCATTTGTGAAATGCTTGGTGATCTTGTGCTTCATTTTAACTTTTTTACGTAGCGATTATTGATTCCATATTTTACACAAGTGATTTATTTTCTAATATTTATTTAATTTTTGTGCTGCCTATTGTATTTTGTGCTGGCACCATTTGGGCAGAATTTAGTTATTTCTTTCTGTCAACTTAAATTTCACATGTCAGAATTGGTTCAGTATTGAACATTTTCTAATTTAAATGTGCATTTATTTGCCTTTGGAAATAATGCTTTCCTTTCTTTCTTTTTTAAGCGAATTTTATGAAAGCGGTATTTAATTGAATTTTCAGGAAATGTTTTGACGATTTTGCAAGCTGGAATTTTAGGAACTGGTGTCCTTATTTTGATGGGGAATTTAAGATGGACTGTTGGTAATTTTAGGAATAGTAGCTCTTGAAGGTCAGTATTCTAATGAGTATTTTTAGTCAGTGACGTCTTTATTCTAATGGATATTTTTTGGGACTAATGTCCTTATTCTATTAGGGATGTTTAGGAATAGTTGTCTTTATTGAAATGGGACGCCTTAAGGAATTTTTTCTTTATTGTAGCAGAAAAATTCAGGCACAGTTGTTCTTCATCTGATGGACATTTTTAAACAGAAAACAGCTCTTATTCTGATGGGAATTTTTAGATGTATTGTGGTAGATATTGTAATTGCGATTTTTGCGGACTCTTGATATCATTTGCAATTACTCTAATGGCAATTTTTATGAACTGTTGTTGGCATTTTAATGTGGATTTTCATGGACTGTTGTTTTTGGGCTAAAATGAAATTTTCTAGGCTGTTCGTTTTAATGCAATCATGTTTTTTAATGATTTTTACTATTTAATTAGAATTTTTAAGGACTGTTGCCCATCTTCTACTTGGATTTTTTTTTAAAAAATTTCTTGCATATTTACAACAGAATTTTGAACATGCGTCACTTAGCCTGCGAATGATGCAATATTAACCCGCGCAAAGCCGGGCATGTCAGCTAGTTTTCAATAATTAGAACTAAAGATAAATAAGAAAGAGAGAGAAAGAGATAGCTAGATTATAAATTTGAATTTGGTGTATACGGGAAAGTAGGCTCGTATAGTTCTAGACGGAACTTCTTGTTTTCTTCTTTTTTTATATACACATGCATATTTGAACTGATAAATATTTATTCATATATTAACAAGAACGTACGACCGGTAAGGTTTCGCAACGAAGATGGTCGCCCAATTCTTATTGAACGCTTGAAAATTACGGATAGTTAAACGTTCACTGTTAGAAATTTCATCATGAAATTACGGTTAAATGACCGGCAGCAGTCTGTCCATCTAATTCACCGTTAAATTTAAGGTTTGGAACATTTTTCTATCTTTACGGGACCTAACCATTTCCAATCATCTTGGTTAAAAAGCCGTAAATACAAAAGTTTACGGTTTTATAGCCATTTAAAAATGGTTTCAAAACAAAATTTTGCCCGTTTTTGAACCATTTCGAGGCGTAGAATCTTCCAGGCGTAGAAATCGTAAAGGAAGCTTGCAGGAATCGAACCCGCTTAGTATGGCATGCCAACTTTGCTCTATAACAATTCGGCCATCTGCACCACACAAAGCGGTCGTTTATTTATCAATAAATCTTTCTTTTCAGCAGGAGAAGAAAGGTTTATTGATAAATAAACGGCATTAAAATTGAGATTTCAGTTTTTGACTGGATCCAAACCCATCTTTGGTCTAAATTTACTGTATATTGACGAAAATAATTTTATTTGCTGCAAAAATTAAAATACAAACAAGTTTCAGCAGCTCAAGTTATGGGTTCGCTCTTTCGTAAACAGTTCGGGAATCCGATGTCTCCAATTTTTGATTTACGTGTGTATGTGTTTCTATTTAGCAACCACCGCTTAAGCCACTTTTTTTTTCTTCTTTTTTTATATACACATGCAGATTTGAAGTGATAAATCTTTATTCACATTTTAACAACAACGTACGATCGGTAAGGTTTCGCAACCAAGATGGACGCCCGATTCTTACTGAGCGCTTGTAAATTACGGTTAGTTAAACGTTCTTTAGTAGAAACAGAGAATAAACGATTTTTTTCGCAATCAGCTGTTTGAGTACCATCTTTTTAATGATTATTCAACAGTTATAATTAAATATGGTAAAATAATAATCAAATAAATGGTTATTTTACAATTTTCTTGCGGAAATTTTTAAGTGTTCTTTAGGATAAACAGAGAGAGAATAAACGATTTTTTTCACAATCAGCGGTTTGAGTACCGTCTTTTTAATGGTTATTTAACTGTTGTAATAAAATATGGTAAAATAACAATAAAATAAATCGTTATTTTACTATTTTCTTACGGACATTTTTAGCAGTTTTCGACTTTACATAGAATTCCTCTCTCTATCAGTCTGTATCTATGTATCTATTTGTCTCTATCTATCTATCTATCTGTATCTACGCATCTATCTGTCTCGCTATCCATCCATCTATCTGTACCTATATATATATATATATATCTTCCTTTCCTCTCTCTCTCTCACTCAATCACTCACTCACTCTCTCGACTGTATCGTGCGTCAACTATACATAAACTCAGACAAAGGACCATTGCCTCACGAGTACTTTTTAAATAATTAAATGACTGTATCCTAATTGCATTCAACAAGCTAGGCTTAATGATGAGTAATTAAAATCATATTTAAGAGAAGCTAAGAGGGCTCGAAAAAGATCCTTCTTTATATAAGCACAAACAAGAAATGCTTAAAGCTTAATGCAACTGCATCCGAGCGTCATTTCTGAGAGAACATCGACTCTCTGCACGCATTTATGTTGTCTTTATTAAACCCCTGAGAGCGAAGAAGCGTTTCTGCCGAGTTAAGAGTTTCGTAAACAACGGGAGATGGCTCAATTCAATCAAACTCTTGCCCCCGGCTTTGTATTTGATCACAGACATTTCTGGTTTTGTTATCTCAGGGAAAATATTCCGGCTCAGAGAAAAGATGCTTCGATAAAGACTGACGGATAATATTATTATGATTACACCAACAAAGGAATGTTTTTACATTAGGTTCAACATCGCCAGATTTTCCAATAACATAGAAAAAAATCAGTCGTTTGGCTTGAAAAGAAAGAAAATGCTAATACAATTTTGACATGATTTGATTTTTTTGTTAGTTTGATATGTTTCCTTTATTGAATTCAATTTTCTACATTTCTCATTTTTATTCAGTTTAATATTTTAAGCTAATATTTATTATATGTTTCATATTTGAATAAATACTACCTTTTCTTTTGTTTGTTATTTGTTTTCAAGTTTGTTAGTTCTGAAACAAAGCTCCTCTGAGAGAGTCAGAACATTAAATCGCGCATTCTAATAAGGAATTCTATTCCGCAAAGCAAGCTATGTAAATAATTTGGTAGTTGCATGATTATTAATACGTTCATTTTAAATTTTAAAACAAAAAGCCTTTAGAATATGGAGCAGTGCACTGTGAAGATATTTATGTAAAACTATATTTAGTTCATTTTCTTATTTACTTTTTATTATAATTAACGCATAAATTTGTTGAAACGCAATCGAAGGATTTTTATACCTTTTAATTAGTTGCACCATTTATAATCTCTAAAAGTTCTACGTAAGAGGAAATGCGTTCGAAGCGCATAAGACAATCGGAAAACGCAAATTTTGAATCATGCGCTTACTTCAACTGTTCTAAATCAAGTATCCCAATCGAACTTATTAGTATGAAGTCATAGGATTCATATGAAAAGTTGTTAGCTTCTTCCCATTCTGGAATCGAACCCGGTCGTATTTTTCCTTCGTATGTAGCATATGTCCTTCAATCTTCCCTTAAACTTTATAAAATCAAATTTTATCAAATTTGGCAATCAATGGGAGCCAAATGCATTGCAGAATTTTCCTGCATACGCCACAGTCTTATGCTGAGCACATGCATCTTTCGAAATTAAGTGGAATATGGATTTTCTTAATAAAGCGTTCTATTTTTTTCACAGTACAATTAAGTTCATATTAGGACTAACGAACAACAATTACATATTATATGTTTCTTAATTATCGTTTGTTGTTTAAAATGTTATGCTAAACCCTAGATTGACATCCCCACAGATAAATCTAGGGCATTAAAAAAGCTTTCGATAAATTATCACCGCCATTCTTATCGACTGTACTTATACACTTTAATTAAATAAACTTTATTACAATATTTTATAGGATGCTATTTAACGGGAATATTATTGTAGATAAAATTCAAAATTATGTCTTTATATTTGTGCGTGAACACATAATAAAACTTCCGTAAATGGAAAATTTCTTTTCCTTGAACTTCGAAACACGTAATATGGATTAATGTCTTATCAACACAAAAGAGAAGTATTTCCACACTCAATAAACTTGCTGACGCAATCGTGTATTATCGATTAACTTTCACTGTTTTCTTAAAATGCGCATGCGCTTCCAAATCATTTCTACCATGTACTAAAATATCGTTTCTAAAATGATAATTGACTCTAAATCGATCATTTTTATTTTTAACTGTATACAACTCGAAACGTTTACCTCTGTCAGAAAAAGTGTAAAAGATAGTTTTTTATGTGTATAAAACTTGCTTGGAAGCAGTACTATAATTAAACTTTGTCAATTACTATGCTTTGTAGACTTTACAGAGTATTTGTTAAACTGTCCAAAAATAAATATTTTCGTCCAATTGAATTAAATAACTGGGGGGTTTTTTATTCCTAAAAATTGCGTATGCAATCCTTGAATAATATTTTGTCTTACCGATATACATAACCATCGTTATAAGAAAACTTAAATCCAACTTAAAAATTTAAATCCAAACAAGTTCAGATTATTTACTTATTTTGCATAAAGCAAACGTTTTCAAAATCAACCACTTAATATTTCAATAAACTAATCATTTGTTATGTTTCTCTTCCTTTAGAAAAAATTTAAGGCATCATATGAAACTTGGGAAAAATCAGACCTTCTACTACATCAGCGTTTTTTTTTTCTTTGTTCCTTTTCCTTTTTTTCTTTCTTCCCTTTTTTTTTCGTACTCACTTTCTTTTCATTCAAGCATATTAACAACATTTTTGACGTAATAACACAGACATTGACTCAGTTATGGTATTAAGGCATTCATTTTTATTACATAATGTGTGAGTAAACGTAACTGCCACGAAAGTTCAGTTTTTTCTACCTCACTTAACCTAATTAATTCTGCTCTTTTTTTTCGTTAACATTTCCTTTCCACGAAGTCCGAATTCCCCTCACAAGAACCATTTGCTGTCTCATCTTCTTTTTTAAAAACTGTCTTCGACAGCAAAAATTGTCCTTTTACCAAAATGAAATGGTTTTTCTTTTTTTAAAAAATGTATATATATATATTTTTACTAACATGTGAATGATCTGTACATTTAACAAAATATAGTAAATATACATTCAGTATGTGTGTATGTAACTTCGACCTTTCATGTTTAACATACATACACAAAGAAAGCTTTTCTGTTTTGTAAAATAAACTTTTCTAGATAATGTTAAGCGTCAAAATGACTTTTCCTTCAATCCACATATTGAAAAAAAAAAGTGTAACCTTAAGTATATTTATTAAAAATACTTTCTCCTATAAAACCCATTTTCATATGAGTCGTCTAGTTTCAAAACCAGCTACATCCAAAAAATCAAATTGTTCACGGCGGGAAAAAAACTAATGTCTAAGAAATTCGAACTTCTAGCTAAGAGCATTGGGATAGACTTTTAACTTGCTGAAATTTTAACACAAAAATAATTTTTTCTTGGAAGATATTTGGAGGGAAAAAAAGAAAAGCTGACAAGCATGGTCGATGGAGGGATTTGGTTTTGAAACTAACCGGCACATTTCAAACACACTTTTTATCATGATGCAGCTGCTTTAGAAACTTAAAAAATTAACACCATATGAAGATTACTTTAAACTATTAGAAAGTGTAAAAAAGTTGAAATAGAAAAAAGTGGATGTATCTGGTTTTGAATCAAGACGACTCATATCTAACCATTTAAAAACGCTTTTGCTTTAGTTAAAGATAATAAGAAAAAAGAAGAAGAGGCAGGAAATTTGAGAAATAATAATTTTTTAAAAAGTGCTTTTATTTATTCTGAATGAATTTTTGAATTTGACTACAGCAGTTTAAGTAAATTTTTGAAAAGTTTTTAAATGCTTTAACTTTTAATAAAAGTTGAAATAACTTATTTCAGTGATTAATGTGTTACTGAATGATCATAAAAAGATAAAGTTTGACACTCTTAGAAGCAAAGGTGTATAAGTGAGAATTTTTTTCGCGTAACTAATGCAAATGATATGAGAAAAACCTCTGCTTTGTGGCAAGTGGTGCTAGTGATAAACCTAACAGGTTCTTTTCAATTCAGCAAGATTCATAAAACAATTTACATTAAGACACCCATATTATTCAAACTTCATACCCGTTTTGCTGAAAAATAATTTTTATTTCTTAATTTTTCTTGCATCTCCCTGCATTAATTGTGAACAAACACAGCCAGTGGCTAGACGTTAATTTCATAAAGCAGTAACTAATTTTGCTGATGAGACATACGCATTCGGGACAGAGATCAATTAATCGTGTTCTTGTTGCGTCTTCATTGAATTAAGTATTCCTTCTAGGATCTGCATGGGGTGAGAGCTCGCCCAGGTAACTGCTTCGGCTTTTTTCCAGCAAATCCACTCTTGCCGTTATAAATTGGGTTTGCTCCTGGAAAGGTGTGTTTCAACAATTCTTCTTGAAAGAGAGTTTTATTCCTTTACAAATTATTTGGGTATTATCTATTAACATACTAAGCAGTAAAACTGCCGCTTTTGTGATATATTTTCTGTACATTCAAAAGATCTGTACTCATTAAATATGTTAACTAGATGTGGAAAATCTTTGCGGGATGAAACATTATGATGACTGAAATATCTAGTTAGCACGAATATTAGATTAGAGTTATATGTGAAATATTTAAGGACTAAAATGTAATTGTGTTTCTGAGGCAGATCCAAAAGACAATCTACAACATATTAGAATTAGATGTGTAAAAGATATACAAAACAAACAATTGCCCTGAGAAAGCTTCAGATGATCCGATTCTAACTTCTAAGACTGAGCAGTGCCCAAGTCAGAGAGTCATTAAGTCTGCGCCTTTTAGATGAAGTTAGTGAGTTTTACACTCTGTAAATACATAACTTACGCAAGGCTTTGCAACGCAAAATAATTTCCCTGAAATTCGAAAAGAAATGAAAATTCCCGTGAAAAGTCTAGAATGGATATGTAAAAGAAGGACCTTTTGGGGCAACAATTTCGATCAATCGTCTTCTGAAAGCTTCAGATTCCCGATATGTTCCTCGAAGTGTCGTCCAAACTAGCAAAGCTTTTCTTTTCAGACTATTATTTTGGCTCTTAATTATTCATAAAGACCATGGTGACGCCATTTACCCAGAATTCATTTCCTTAAAATGACGACGTTTATTGGAATTTCACAAGTAATTGCTTTGATTGACATGTGAAACTGAATATATCAATGTGGTACCTTTAGGGATAAAAAAGATTGAAAAAAGTAATAGGCAGAAACATTGGCTGAAATAAAAATAATATAACAGACCCTTACATTGCAATTTCGCACCAGAAGTAAATTTCTTACTTTTCATCATTGTCAAAATATGAAAACTTGCTTTCAGTGTGCTTTTAAAGTAACAGAAATAAAAAATTCATTCAGTATCAAACAATAGGCATTTCCAAATCATTTCACAGAAGTTGTAGACATGATGCATATCAAATTTCATTTTTTTTATCTAGTTGTGAAATAGATAGTGTGCAGAAATTTCTCTTTTGCAAGACCCAAAAAAAAAAGACAATGGTTAGTTAAAAATTCATTTCCAACTTTCGAGTGTAAACTAAAGTCGATGAGACCAGAAATAGCAGCAGTTTTGTTCGTTATTTTCAAATTAGACCTTATCTAATATTTTTGCACTACAGATGAAATCTACATTTACAATAGATTCCAAAATGTTAAAATTTGATCTTCTGTATAAAACACCCTCATAAACATGCTTACAAAGTAAAAAGGAACTTTTTCCAAAATTTTCAACAGACGTAATAGTTTATCTAGCAGCTTTATGCCTTTTGAATATGAATTGATAATGTCTTGCATCGCTCGATTACAGGATCTTCCACACTTAGTATGATACTAGTATGTGTTTCTCAATTTAGGTTTTTCAAACGACTTTTAGGAAGCTTATTTTTACGGGGAAGGGGGAACAAGTAGCTTGTGCTCCGGACTGATGCAAAATTTAAAAATGATAAAAAATGTGATGCTAGTTGAAAATTATAAAAGGTAGCACACAAAGATACCTTAAATAGGATAACAAATACAGGGTGTCTCATAAACGCGTGAAAACTGCGATAATAAATAAAATTGGAAGGAATTGATATGTTTGAATGCAGTTTGTGAAGCAGTTCCGTTTTTGAAAATGGTTTGAAGAATATTTTTCCTTTTTAAGACATTTTTAATTGACTATTCATTACGATGTGGTAATTTATTTATTTTTTTTTCCTTTTTATTGTACTTGTATGCTGTCTTCTCGACATAAGCGTGGTTTAAAAATATTTTTATGCATAAATTTTAACATTTTTTAATATAAATGTTGAGGATTAGTGACAGCAGAAATAATACATTAAGCATTCTTGATGTATCAAGAATGATACCAATGTATAAGAACTGGTCTTAAGGTCAACCCAAAAGGTATGCATATATATTTTTTTGCAAAACGTATATCTTCACAATTTGGGATTCTTTGCAAAACAAAATGAAAAAAGAATTAATTTGAAAATGAATTCTCAATCGACGCGTTTAGAATAGAGCTTCGTAAAAATCACATACAGCAGCGTACGTACTTCAGAGAGAATCGGTTGAAGAAAAGATACACGGAAAATCCATCATTTCACTTCAGTTACTTCAATTAAACTGTCGCACCGCTCCATGTCGTTTTCCGTAAATTCAGTTGAGACCTTCGAAACCATTTCTTTCTTTTTCGCTAAGAGGAAATGTATTCTATTTTATCCAGTGTTTGAATAGCAGAACTCATATTGAAAAATATATTTTTTGTTGCAGTTAAAAGTAACTGATACAAGTATAGGATTCATTCCTTGTGTTATACGTTGTCACGCTGTAGGAGGTAATGTAGGGATAAAGATACGGTTATGTTTTCGTGTGAAGGAAATTTTTTCTTTATTCTCTACATTTTTAAACAAAAACTTTCCTCTAGTTACCATAGTTGTTTTTTTATGTTTATCTTTACGGTTTTTTTTTTCAGTATAGTCACGTGATGTTCGGGTAGTGCTCGAGTTTAGCTATAAATTTAACTTCCCGTTGTGAGAAAAATATTCTGTATTTATCAGTTTTTTGTATTTCTTCCTATGTTCTTGTTCAATGGAAGATTATTTCAACAACAAGTCCATCCTTTCATTTTACATAAATTTTAAAAAAGAAAAAGAGAGAGAGGGAATAGCACAAAGTGCTTAATGAATGTTTCTGTATTTGTTTATATATTTTTCAAGTTTGATACTGTTTCTTTGTTAACAACACATTTCTTGTATATTTAAAATATAATTATTCACTACAGTTTTTTGTTTGACATGCAGATTTTCCCTTGATTTCAAACTTAAAAATTGGCGAGTATAATTTTTAAGTTTCATGCGTGGTTCATGTTATTCACCCCAAATGAAAATAGAACTGATTTTTTGTTGTTGTATGAATTAAATTTTTCACTAATTTCCTCATTTTCACGATTTATTTTTGGCACTGCTATATCACGTTATAAAACCCAATGTATTTTCCCGATTGTTTATGTGGGGAAAAGAATGTCAACCTGTGGTGACATTTAACCACACCTTTTCTTCTTTTAAATGAAATGTTAAGTTCATAAGTAAAACATAAACTTTTTTTACCTGCAAACTGATTTGACGTGATTAGTCTTCAAACTGAGGATGTATGCCTTTGTGTAAAAACAAACCTGGTGAGACGTTCAAAAATAACATTAGGAAGTGACAAGGTTTGTGAAGTGTGGTGACCTTTTAACATTTTTTCTAGCTTTTAAATTTTTAATTATAAAAAGAAATTATTATAGGAAAATATAAAGTGTTTCTTTTTAAGCATCACACATATTTTACTGCGAAAAGACATATGTTATAGTTATTTAAAATGACTTCATGTTTCAAAGAAAACTGAGAGAGCAGTCGGTCTTCAACTGCAAATGCTTCTCTCCCACTAGTGCTTTTTCGAAGAGAGAAATGGATTTTCTATTTCATCAGCTGGTATTCTTGGAGAGTTCTATAAATAGAACCCTGTTTATTAATCTGGTAAGCGGAAAAGTCTCTTTTCGAAACAGTCAGGGGTACAGTTAATTTCTTTTTGAAAGCGCCCATTTAGAATTCATCTGAATGCGTCAATTAAAACATTCAATATTAGTAGCGTTTAAATATTGTTTTTAAGATAATGATTTGTTGGTTAATAAATTATTTAAATAAAGTCATTTTTCCGGCATTTTTTTTAAAATCATTGACAAATTAATTTTTAATAACGAAAATTTTTGACATGAAGCAATTTAAATACACAGTTGTTATTATTAAATTTTTCCTGGAATATCAGCTTCGTAATTGAGTCAGTTGAATTAGTCTATTCTGATAGGCTTCATCCATAGCAGTTTCCGTAAACTGAACAACTGCTTTTGTGGACTACATAAATATTTTCATTAGTCACTACGTACAATTTTATCATTTTATTACCATTTTTACGAATGTTATAAATTAATTTTACAACCACTGATATTTCATGCTGTAAATAATTATTATTTTCACTACAAATATAATGACCAAATTATATATCTATTTGTAATACAAATAAACTTTTTTATAATCTTTATTTATGCCGCAGTCAACTGATAAATTACCTTATATCTTTATAAACTGTAATTATTTTGAGCTCATACTGTAAGCAGTCACAGTTGACTCGACAAAGATAATTTTCTAACTGTAGAATAACTAGTTATAAATCAAATTCCGAAGAGATTACATACTTTTTTCCACCAGACCCCTACCTGTTAGCCGAGGCCTTAGGATTGCTTACGCACGGGGAGAGGTAGTGGGGTCTACGGATTTTACATGCACATATCCCCAAGTATACATGGTGGTCTTCAGTGGGTATCGAACGCGCGACCTTCCTGGTGGAAGTCCGACGCGCTAACCACTAGGCTACCACGGCCCCAATAGATTACATACTAATTTTAAACTTTACCTTTTAATTTTTATATTTATGAATTTAAGTGACCATTATGTATTAAATGCAAAGTATCTAGTTTCTAACATAAAACAATCTATTACTTATAGTGCATTGATTAAAGCTTATTCCATAGTCACTAGTGCAACCTACAATTACGCTTTTTATTAGGATTAATTAAATAGTCATTCGAATTTATTCCAAAGTGAATATGGTATGTATCGCATATGATATATTCCATATTTATTATGACTTTTTCATGTTTTTTTATTGTTTATATTTTTTTTACTCTTTGATGTTTTTCTTGTGCTCAGTTTTTAGGTAGTAGGGTCAGTTGGGGTAATTGTAAACATGGGGTAATTGTAAACAAGCTACATAACTACACTTATGGTGGTTTTGAAAAGGTAACTGCTTGTGAGTGATAAACTGGCAACATAGGGAAGACATCGAAACAGTTTCGTAAGTTTCGAAACAAATGTGGCGGCGTCACTATTATTTGAAAATGGCACAGTGAAAAAAGTTGTTCAACAAAATTTAGTGATCTTACATTTTCCTCTCCAGCTCAACTACAAAAGCGACGTAAGCGGTTTCAACCATTTTTATTTGTCATATGGAATGCTGCTAAAAACATTTAGTTATGAATTTAATACTCCATGTCATTTTTCTTGTGTAAGTTAGGTGTTTTCAATCACCCCATATTTTTCGTACTCTGGGGTAATTGTAAACACTTAAATTTATCATATTTCCAATATTTTAGGGGGACAATAAGTATTATATTTTGATGTAAATTTCCCTTTTGTGTCTATTTTACATGAATGTTGTTGTTGTTGCTAATGCCACTTGGAAATCCACGCTCCCCTTGCACGGCGACCATGAATTAAGGTAGCTCCTACTGATTATTAATGGGCTCCGCTAGAATGAAGTACACTTGGCTCAGAGGGGCTTAATGATTTTGAACCAGCTCCTAGATGAGAGATCGTCACCTAGGTTGGTCCCTCTGCGGAAACTATTTCTAACATGGTGGACATTTGTAACGACGATATATTTTACGTGCACAGCTCCCTTTAGCGCACTCGGTCTCAGAGTAATCAGTCGCAGTAGGTGGTCACCCTCCCAAGCGTTCACCACGGCCAGTTGTGCTTCAATTTCGGAGTTCTGTGGGATCCAAGATTAATCGACTGATCCACTGTGAAACAAATTTTACATAAATTTGTCGCATTACTTGATTTTTTGCAAGATATTTCTCGTTAAATAATCTCAGCCGACTCATAACATAACTCGGCGGACCACATGCGGCCTGTTGGCCGCAGATTGAGAACCATGGCTCCGGAACTTCTGAAGCCTTCAAGCAGACTGTGTATGAAACAATTTTCCATTTGCATCAACCTTATTCGAAAATAAATCACTGTTTACAATTACCCCAGATCTCTGGGGTAATTGTAAACACGAGCTTATTTGCTAACGAATAGTCATAAAGTCAAAATTTTTGTACACAATTACTCACAAAAAGTACAGTAGTGGCTACAATGCTGACAATTTTATCTCTGAATTCATTCAAGAGGTAGGGAGGGATCAAAAGTTAAAACATTGAAAAGCGTTTACAATTACCCCAACTGACCCTAAATAGACTGACCTGGCTATTGTCAGGTTGTCAACTTATAAGGGGTCCCTGAGCGCGTTTTACTTTTGCATTTATTTATTTATTGTACTGAATTGGTCACGAGATTA
This sequence comes from Octonoba sinensis, assembly GCA_038502835.1. NCBI lineage: Eukaryota > Metazoa > Arthropoda > Arachnida > Araneae > Uloboridae > Octonoba > Octonoba sinensis. Next base: position 95,441,748 of record CM076599.1, on the reverse strand, counting down.
TCTTTTAAATAAAATGTTAAGTTCATAAGTAAAACATAAACTTCTTTTACCTGCAAACTGATTTGACCTGATTAGTCTTTAAGCTGAGGATTTGTGCCTTTGTGTAAAAACAAACCTGGTGAGACGTTCAAAAATAACAAGAGGAAGTGACAAGGTTTGTGGCGAAAGGAGGAAGAAAAAAGAAGAAAGACGCTTTCACTTAAAAGTAAATATCTTCCATCACCTAAGGGCATTCATAAATCTCTAAAGCCTTCTAAACTTTAAAAATTTCTAAATGAATTTTAGAATTGGTTAACTTGAGTTAATTCCTTAATCAACGTTATTTACATTTTCAATAAGACTGAATTTCCCGTTTACAGACCTTCCCAATACAAGACAAATTCGAGTGGAACAAACAGAGGAAGAATTTTGGAAACCCTATATTTACAAATCGAAGTTCTGAAGTGTGCTCATAACGGCGGTGACCGGATTTAGAATCAGTTCGTTCTGAATAGTTTAACGTTTATTTTAGTTTTTGAAGCCCATCTAGTCTCCTTCACACGAAGGCGATTGCGAAAATAAACACAAAGGATTGCTGTTTTATCTCAACTTAGCCACACTTACGGTTCCTTCGCCGAATGGGCAATTCTGTTCGTATTACACAAGGTTTAGTTTCCTTTTTACTTAGATTGCGCTTCATTGAAAGCTGCGTCCCACATGAAATGTCCACAAAAAGAAACCTCGCTCTTTCTTCTTTCATAGAATGACATTTTTCATATTTATATCATTTGTCGGTGCTGCTTTGATGCTGTAAACCGTCTAATTATATTCTTGGAAAGAAATGAAGCCTTATATATAGTTAAAAATTCTCGTCTTCATTTGTGAACCCAAACACCTTTTCAGAGCTTTGTACGTTAGTCTTCGACCAAATTTTTGGAGTCTTGTGTCTGAGATCTTGGTAACCGCGGATTCAATCATTTTTTCCCCACTGAAGAGGAAATATTTCATCTGCACTACTTTTCTACTGAGGGAAAATAGTGCAGATAGTCTATAGCTAATAGATCTTTTTGCACTATTTTTCCTCATCGCTATTTTTTTTTAGAAAATATTTTATTAATACAGAGCGTTTGAGTCTTTTGATCCGTGGTTTTGGGTTCAAGAATTTAAACCACGACGTTCTTTTAGTGCACAGCACCAGAGGGAAGCTGTCTTCCCGAATTACTTCGAAAGATGTCAGTCCTTCATTTGCGCATTGAATAGAAGAAACTCAGGAAATCCTGCCAGGCAATTCAATGAATGCTGGACAATGTGTCCCAAAAACCACCTCACCTCCTTGTTTTTCAAGCTGCTGGAAGCTGAGATCAAAACGCGTTACCTTCCGGTTCTGAGCCAAATACGTTACCTTTGGGCCACGAATAGGGCTCCATTGTTTTTCATTACCGCGCACAGTGAAAATGTTCTTCCTAAAAGTGCCTAGATTCACACACACAATTGAAACATTTCCAAAAATTGTTCGGATTTGGTATGTAAGCAGTCATAAAGCCTAATAACGTCATTACTCAGAATATCTTCTATATCCTGGCCCATGAAAGCATAAGATTAACCCTATTAAATTCACGCATGTGCTGATCTAAAAGAGAAGAAAACTAGAAAAACTCTCTCAAGCATGTTTCATGAGTGTTTGAAAACTTGTCACAACAATCACCTCATTTATGCATAGCGTAAATTAAATAATTCAGGTCTAAACATTATTTCTTATGCCTTCATATAGTACATAATTCCATTTCAAAAGCCTCATACCAAAAAAAAAAGTACCATGACCATTTTTCTGAAGTAAAAATAAGTAACGAACGCAATATAAAATGCCTTTATTGGTCTCCTCTTAGAACACGTGTTGGACATGTTGAAAGCAATCATTTCTATTTGCTGACAAAACTTTCGTCGACCGTTTCATTATTTCACGTGTTTTCAGTTTTTTTCTGCTGTAGAACAAAAGAAATTGAAATGTACGTCTGCGCTAATAACAGGCTGCCGTGACAGTTGCAGTTAAACTGAATGTCCATCCGGACGTGATATTGATTGCCGAATCTACGAGATATTGATGGATTAAGGTTGTAAAAGGTTATGTTTACCTCGAAGCAATATTTCTTCCGGAAAAAAAGTATTTTAGAAAGTATCTGTTAGCAACAAATAGAAATATATTACACTTTTATGCCCACTTTGATTCTCTAAATTATTATTTGTAGTTAAAGCCAAAAATATTGAGGACTATGTTTTTATTTACAGCATGAGCTTTGCATTGCTACAATATCATTGCACATTATGAAATAATTTAGGCTTTCGTTTCAATTTATTTTAAAGCAACCCTTTTATATATTGCAATAATTATTTCGAAAATGATATGTCTCTGTGTAAGAAGATAACTATAAATTACTGAGAAAGCAACATCATTTTTTTATCTTAATTAGGAACTTGTGAATGGCAATAAATTACAACTGCCTGAGGTGGAAAATTGATAAGATTCAAGCGCAGTGTTTTATTTAAGTTTTGAATCTCACCAAAAATGCATTCAGTACACATTTCACAGTGTTCAGTGCCACAATTTATTGCTAAGTTACCAGTTTCAAGCCATTAATTGGGTTGATCGTGAGAAGAAACAGAATAACAAATACATAAATATCCAGTAATTAAAAAATTTTGCCCATTACGTGCAAGTTTTTCACTCTTTTTTTTTTCTTTAAAATTTTTGTTTGTAGAAGTCTACTGCATGGTATTCTATTTTGCGCAACTAAATCAAATGATGGCTTAAAATCACTTCTTTTACAGTACAATTTTAATGGTCAAATAAAACATAAGGACTATTTCATGCTTTTTTTTTTCAAATAAGAGCAGGTTGCATTGAACTGCACTCCATTTTTCTATAAGACACAAAATGATATTTGTTTGATCATTGTCAACGATATTGACGAATAACAATAGCATTGAAGTTTAAGACAAAATTAAAAATTTACCTATCAATAATCACTTTTGTAACTGAACTGCTATTTGAGTGGTTCATCGTTGTCTGTTAGCTCTGAATGACAAATAGAAAAGAAATTTCCCGTTCCGCAACGAATCCAATTCGTTCATCATTGCCATTTCATTTTAAGTAAAAGTATAATAAATAATCACTAACGTGCATGCGTATAATTAATGTTCACGCAAAATTAGCAGCTGCCCATGCAAATTTTGTGTCATATTCATTTACTTATAAAACAGTAAGAATAAGAAATATCATTAATTAAGTTGTGTAAAATGTCGCTCTTTAGAAATTGTATTAACACTCTGCCCTCTGGAATTTAACGGTTTCAGCACTCATGTTCTGCTTATAGTTTTGCTGCAATGGTATCCATTAAAACAAATAATTTAATTTAAACTTCACTTCTCCATTGCGCTCAATGGACGAAGCATGTTGTTCACTTGAATCCTGAACCCGAGATAACTAGTGAGCAAAAACGTATATTTCCGCGTTATTGTTAATCCCAGCTGCTGATACCAGTTCAGTTAGTAATACAATGTTGTGCTTCGATCAACATTAAAATCTTTTACGTCTATTTCAAGTTACGCAAAAGAAAGCATTTAAAATTTTCTGAATTTTTAACTTAATCTGAAAATTTTAATTCCTTGATGTCAAATTTGTCCTTTCAATATCCCTATTCTCTGTTATTCATTCATAACATTTTTCTTTTCGATGGAGGAAAAGGCAAAGAATATATTCAAAATCTCGAGCAACGATTTTAATTTCTGATGCGAACATTTTATTTCTAACGTAATGGGGTTTGCAAATAATGTAGGGTGATTTTTTCTGGTAGGCTTTAATGCTAATAATTTTTAATGTTAAGAAATAGCCTAAAATATTCAAATAGACATTTTAATATGTTTATATTCTACGTCGAAATTGCTTGAGATAAAGCAAGTACGTATTCAGGAGTTATGAAGAATTAAATTTTCCCCTTAAAGTCTGTTAACTTTTTTTTTCGTTCTTTTTCTTTTCAGTTAAAGTGAAGATCTTTCAGGGAGGAGGGTCATCGGATTATTCACTTAACTGTCAGTCACGGGAAAGGGGATCGACAGACGGACGAACCGACCGATACCCCCGTAATAAAACTACTTTCAATTATTTTATTTTTTTAAATATCTATTAATTTTATCCCCAGTTATGTTTAATTTCTTTTTTCTTTCTATCGGTATTTTTACGAGAAACTAAACTTTCGATTATACCTTTTTTTTTCTCGCCTTTTATTGATTAACTACTTGTTTGATAGAGTAAAATGGAAGGTAATAATTGCTTCTAGGAAATAATTAAAAACAACTTTAGGAATAACTGCATTTAAATCAAGGTCTTGTAAAATTGTTTCTGCTTAAAAGGTTTTTTGCCCTATTTAATTTTGAAAAGTTAAATTATAGGCGATTTAGTGAACAGTTTTACATTTTATTTTTTCTTCTTAATGTTGCTATGAAACACTGCTTTGAGGGGGGTGGTGACTTTTTATAACCTTTATGAATGGTTAAAATTTACTGAAATAGTAACTTTTAATAGTAATTTACCTAACAGTTTCAAAGAACTCTGAATGAATATAATTTTTACCTGCGAAAAGTATTTAAAATATTATGTTGCTGAAACCTAGTGAATGCTACAAAATTGACACTGGTATACTGAAAAGCTGACGATTACAACTATTTATGAACTTTTCATTATATTTTCAATGGTAAAAGAAAGAAAAGAACTTTTGCAGTCATTCTCCACTTTTTTAGAAAAAGCTATTTAAGGCTCAATATTATGTATCTATGAGCAGATATCGGTCTTCAAGTGCTTCTGTATTTCTGTATCACTATTTCAGTAGATGCTGCATTTATGATATTGACATTTTATCCAAACTACGCACATCCACTCCCAACATTCTGTCATTTTCATACGTTGCCTCGTCAACGTTCTATGACAGCTATTGCTTTTCATATCAATGTCAGACCTCTATGTATTCACCATCCCTTTTATTCTTTCCCGCACTACTTTTCCTCTTCGCATGTAGCTTCATTATTTGTTTGCAGCACACAATAGAACTACAAATGAATCTTGCATGTATGCGACGCATGAATGCCATCTGTACGTTTCATATCACATTACTACAATGAAATTGCAGCGATAAAAAGTGGACACATTTCATGTTTTCCTTCAAAAATTTATACATTTATTTATTTATTTGTTAATTCTGACTTATGTTGTGTCTATCAAAAAGCTTTTGTGGTAAAGACACCACATGAGTTATGTGTGTTTTGTAATGCATTTCTTGATTGTTTTAAAGTTTGTATTCTACTTATTTGTCTGATGTAATTTTAACAGAAAGAGAAATCTTACACAATCTTTTACACATTCTTATACATTTTCAGACAAAAAAACTTATGAATTCAAGTAGGCACTGTGCTGTTGTAGCTGTACAGCTACATGAAATTGCAATGCACCCACACCTCCCCTTCCCCCCCAAAAATCCAAGTGCGCCATCTCTCCGACCGCGCAATCTCACCAGGTTTACATGTTTACAGCTTTTACGAACATTGTGCCATTATTATTATTTTTAATTTGTTATTCGTACATCTTTATTGCAGGTTTACCTCCAATGCCTATGATTGGTTGATCCCGACGGCAAGGGCAATCCGTGATGGCCCACGATTTGCTGTATCAAGACGACACGCTCCAGGCAACATTTTTCGGCAACCTCTCCACCGTCCCGGAGCCGCCGTCTCGATTGGTTAACATCTTTGTCAGCTCTACTCGAACAGGTATGTGTTAATCCTTTTAAAGCATCAATAGTACAGTAAAAGTAGGGGTCGAACCCCAATACCAAAAAAAAAAAAAAAATATGTTTAAACATGTTACAAATTGCTCTTCACACTGTCCAAAGAAATACGTAAAATGTCCCGCTACATTGCGCGTGCGGTTTAGGAATAGGGGGCTCTAAAGATGTATTATTTCTTTTTCGTAATGTCTCCGTCAGCATGCGGTCATACGATATCATTATTCCATACAAATATAACAAATTGTGATAAAAATTATACTGTGCTGTATTTTATATGCATCATAGCTCCGATTATCCAAACTCCAATGTACCAAACTGTTTCATTATCCAAACACCTTATCTCTGTCTTTCTTAAAAATTTAATAAGCGAAACCTAGATCATTCCTTTGATCAGTGTGATGTTGGGAACAGTAAAAAAAGAAAAAAGCTAGACCAACACAGCAGAATCCTGTTTATCACCCCCCCCCCCTCCCATTCGTCGTTAACACTAGCATTACGTGGCGCATCGCCTTTCTTTCTTAAATCTACCTACTCACTCCTAAATTTGATAAAAATATGCATTTATTGCATTAAAAAATCGTTACTATAAAATTTTTCTAAGCAATTTAGTATAATCAGCAACATGTCTTAAAATGCTTTTCCAATTATTCGAACTTCTGCTTATAAACACCGAGCTGCTGAACCGAGCTAGGGTCGATTCCGACTGATTCGGATAATCGGCACTCTATAACAAACTATACTGTTTTTTTTTCAATTGTTAAAATCAAAATTTTTAGTTGAATTTAGTTTTTTTCCGTGTATTACCTTATTTATGCCATTAGATTAAAATTATCTGTCATAACTAGAATGGTACGGATCATCCGGTGTCTTCTCTATTTCTCAGTAAAAAATCCTAGTTTCTTCAAGATCTCTTTCGAAATCAAGGTCTACAGAAAAACCAGCGTTTCTGAAGCCATGTCGTACATAGTTTGTCCACATAGTGTAGTAATTCAGAACATTCTCCAGGCGTTCAGTTTCCATTGCATCCCTCAGAGTAAGGCAAAAACAAAACTTTATTGCTTTAAAAAGCATTTTGAATCAAACGATTTCTCAAAACTTTTGGCATAAGATCTCATATTTAGTGATATCCTTTATCAATATCATTTTATTAATGTAGTTCATCGATATTTTTAGAGTGAATATGGGGCAGAAATCAGACAGAGACAAAAATAAGGCGAAAACAACTAACAAAAGACATGCAAGCAAAGCCAAAACATTTGTTTTTACGTTTCACAAATTTTCAACTTATCAGGCGTTAACACTGCATGCAGCAGTAGTAGATAGCAATGCATGAGTTGATGTGTGAAGAACTTATATTTCACGTACGAGGGCATCTTTCAAATCAGAAACAGTTTGCAGATATGATGCAGCAGTCACTTTGGATTTCAGATATACTCACAGCCAGAAACCGATCATAGTGGGAAGGGAGGAGTTGGTGACAACGGCAACATAAATATTCGTTATCGGAAAATTATCTTTTCAAAGAAAAAAAAGTAAAATAAAATCCGAGCATGAAAATGCTTTTCATCCCATCTACACACTTCCTTTTAGTTGGTTGGTGCCGTGTCCACGCGCGAAGCGAGGAAGAATGGGTGCACTGCTCCTGAGTCAAATGGGGCCCTTGTAAGCAGGAGTCCGACTTCCGCTCCGTTTATGTGGTGTCTTAATTTTTTGAATCAGCTCCCAGATAAAGACCATCATGTGGGATTGGCACCCCCACAGGTATCGTTTCACTTGGAGGATATTGGAGCCACGACTGATTTAACGTTCACCAGCTCCCTTTATCGTACATGGTCCACAGCAACCAGCGAGTCACCCACCCAAACCCTGACCTTGGTTGATGTTGCTTCACTTTTGGTGCTCTGCGAAAACCGAGCTTCTCCCGACTGGTCACACGCTCCCTTTTGCTTCGTTTCATTAAAATATGATCATATTATGAGAAATTGTGTCTGTACACTATTTCTCATAATATGATCATACACTACGCAAATCTTCGAATTAACTTTACTAGAAATGTATCTCGTCACCACAAGGAACAGTAGTATTGCATTGGCCAATGCTGTTTGACGCTAAAACCCTCCTCAGCCTTACAGATCAATCGCTTTCTTATTTACAGAAGGGAACTTAAAAATTAAAATGTTTCTTTGCAGGTGTTATTAGAAATGAACCCTAAGGATGGAACGACCGTTACGTGGACATTTCGGAAACATTACACTTAAACAACTGTCTCGATCTCTCCTTTTCGTTAGATTGAGAACATTTCTCATACTATGCAGACAAGCGAAGATAATTATTTTATTGATCATTTGGTGCAAAATTTAAAAAAAAGTTTTTCAATCGCATTTTTGTTGGGGGGGGGGGGGGGAAATCAACAAAATTTTTCGTATTTAAAGTCACAATCGTTTTACAATGATGACCTCTAAATGCTTTCTGGGAAATTACGTCATTAAAGTCATCTTAATTCTGATTGGTTGAAGGACAGAACGATGTTCATTTTATGAACAACTGTTTTTGGAATGTACGCCTCTTAAAATAATGTATGATAAATGCGAAGCAATGCCAAAAACATTGCTTTAGTGAAAGACTCTCGAAAGTTTTTAATTAAAATTATCTCAAAAGTTTTACTTGTAATAAAGCAGTTTTGTGCAATTATTCAGCGAAGATTCTCATAATGAAAGAACTTACTACAGACGATGGCAACTGAATTCAAATGAAAGCTTTGCTGTTTTTATCTTCGAAAAAAAAACATATATTGAGTGATTAAATCTCGGAATTTCTTATTTTTATCCGGACAGACTTTTCACGGAGACATCTCTTTTCCCCCATCGACATTATATTGCTACCTGCCCTCACCAACAATTTTGATTTTCAATTCCAAAAAACTGCTTTTAGGGTCTTTCAAATAAATCTATTTCCTCTCATGTTACTCCCCCTCATCGGAGGGTACGAGGGGGGTTAACGGCTGCGAAATATGACATCTGTTTGTGGATAACATTTTTCTTTGCAGTTCCAGAGTAGGAAAACGCTTCTTTTGATACTCGATTTGTTTGCTGAAGAACTTTAATATTAAACCCGTTTGAAAAGGAAACGTGGGAGTATTGAAAGATACGTCAGTCCGAGTATGTTTTTTCAAAGGAAAAAAAGCCTTGTCATTTGAAAATATTTAAATATTTTCAGGATATTCTTAATCAAATCAGTGTCTTGACAAAATGAGACTTCACTCACAAAAGCATAGTCCTTTTAGATTAAAATGTCATTATATTTTCACAGAGCTCGTCTGCTTTATTTATGATATTAAAACTCTGATTTAACTACTATTTAAACCATTTCTCTTATCTGAGGAAAATACAGAATTCTGGTTGATAATGAAAAAAGCATTACGAAATATTAAAATGTTTAAAGGTCAAAAGGGAAGAAAGCAATTATACATTTCATTGCTAACAAATATATATAAATTTACGAAAAATGTTTACAGTATTGCTCTATATATGGCACTTACGTAGCATTGTAAGTTGTTATTTGAAACTTAATTTTCAATGATGGAAGAAAGAAGTAACCCTCAAAGATCAATTCGACTCTGCTGATTATTTTATTTTTTTGGAAGTAATGGTGGTTTTTCAAACAACGTTTGCGTTTTGGATATAATTGCATTATTTTTTTAGCCTACTTTCTCGTAAAAGTAAAAAATAAATAAAGGAAGGCTTAATGTATCATAAAAATAGCGTTAAAAATAAAAAAGTCCAAAATAATTGAAGTATTTAAATAAAGACTAAAAAATACAAAAAAATCAAGTAGGGCTTTGATATGAGGAAAATGCGTGTCTGTCGGTCTGTCTGTTGATCCTCTCTCCCCCTAATAACTTTTGAGAAAGTCCGACTCGGTTTTTTTTTTTTTTTTTTTTGCATTCGAAAGATCTCGGCAAGGATATCTCATTTCCATATTTTAGTTTTTGATGTGAACATTTTTTCGTTCAATTTTGAGCAAATCTTATGACGTAGAACATGTACGGATACGAAGTTCATCCAGAACTAAACGAGCTTATTTTACCACAAAACTTTTTGATATGGAATTTTAAGGATATTTCTAAATGAATTATTGAATAAATGAGTGAGTGAATGATGGACTAAATGAGGGAATGAATGAGTAAATGTATGAGTGAACGAATATGCATTAACCGTTGAAAAAGGTATCTTTGAAGAAATTTAGAACTAAAGCTGAATAGGAAATTGAGAGATAGATAGATTATAAATTTGATGTAGGGTGTATACGGGAAAGTAGGCTCGTATAGTTCTATACGGAACTTCTTGATTTTTTAAGAATAGGACGGTATAAAATGACTTTGCCGAGTGATATATTTTGTCTCCACTTATTTTCTATTTGGTTATTAGAGTGATCTGGGGTAATTCCCGATCAAATAATACAAACATCAATTTTGTAAAAAAACTGTTTGCTGTAGAATTCTATTTTTTTCTGAAAATTTGATGACTTACGGACGTATTCCTGTGCAACCTTTATTTTCCTGAAAATAAAAAGAGAATTTGCAATATTTAAAATTTTCAGTGACTAGGAATTATTCATAGAACGGGGTAAATCTTGATCACTTCTGGGGCAAATACTGATCACCCAATGTTTTTTAAAGCGAGAGGCATTTCATAAATAATTATATGAAAGTAGTTAACAACTAATACATTAAAATATAAATAAATAGGCAAAACATAATTTATCAGCTGACAACTTGATTTATTTTTAAAAAATAACTATATTTTCTAAAAATTTTTGCAAACTTTCTTGTAACACTTATATGCAGTGTTTATGGCAGTGTCATAAACTGAATGGATCAGCTCCATTTAAAGTCACAGGACCATAAAAAATGTATTTCACATTTATCTTTTCAATTTTGTCCCTTTTGGCCATCTGTAGTTGCCTGTACCATTTTCTAAAAACTTCATTTCAATCAGATCTCCTGCTCTATTTAAAGATTTTCAAATGTACATTGGATAATTATCATAATAAAATGCATAATAACTGTGTAGAGATATATTCTTGTGAATAGCATCCAACAAGAATTTAGCATCATCTAATTGGGTAGATTTATTTATTTGATAAACTTGCAAATTTTCCACTAATGATTTGCTATTCTCTTTGTTCATAACTTGTTCTCCACTTGTTTCTTTTTTTCCCATTAGTCTTCGTCCACATTTGTTGATCTGTCATTAAAAATAACTGAAATTATTTGTTTTTGCTATTTCTGATGAAATTTAAGCCAAGAAAAGCTAGTGATCAGGAATTAACCCAGTGATCAATATTTACCCCATCTACACGGGGCAACATTCGGTACAACCTTAAATAATAAATTTTAATGTTTACAGAAGATGTGAAACAACCAATCAAAACCTTACACTATTTTTAGGTAATATGAATACAAAGTCGAACAAAATATGTTCTAATGAAAGAGGAAGAATGATCTTTGTAAAAATGTGCATATTATAAACCCATCTTTGAAATGGCAAGTTCTGAGTGCAGTTTAGAAATTACTTAATGTATTACCCTTAACAGCAAGTAATTATTTAGTAAATGTAGTTATATTTTAGCAAAATATCCAAGAATACCTGACTATATCTCAAATTACACAAAGATAGTTTTTTTATTCATAAAAAAATGAGTGATCAATATTTACCCCAGAAACACAGTGATCGAGTATTACCCCGGGTCACTCGATCCCGGGTATTTGATCTTTTTGAAGTCACGGTACTTTTGAAAAGCACAGTAAAATTTCTGAGCAAAAATGTATAAGTTTTGCAGTATGCGCATATATATATATATATATATATATATATACTTTAAAGTTATACAGACATTATCCATTTTTTAGGTTGAGACCCATTTCCTTTTAACATAATGCTGTTTCATTTGTCTCTTCCCATGAAAATATTTTTCGTTTGAAATATTTTCGAGAATTCATTTACTGGGTAGCATTTATTCACGTGTTACTTGAAGTTTCTCAATAAAACTAAAACTAGAAAAAAGTTTATGCTAACAAGTTTCGAAAATAAATTATGAGTTTAAGAAATAAATTTATTTCCTTTTTCTAAAAAGACCATTTAAATTCCTCCTAACAATACGGCAACAGGAAGACCATAAAAAAATACGGCTTTTACCGATTCTTTTAGCGTGCTGGTAATAATACATTTTTTTTTCCAAATGGCATCAATAAAACAGAAAAGTTGTAGTTGCGAAGCAATTGCACATTCTTGAAGCCTTTCGCTAAGACATATATCCTATAATAGTTTGGTACATTATTCGCCTTAACAATAGTTCAAAAATTCTTTATTTTGAATTGTCAGTTTCTCGAGTTTTAGCTTCGTGCTCCTCTTAGAATCACATGTTTTGTTACATAAAAAATAAAATCTTTTCAGAGCAAAGTGCTGATACGGCTGTTACTCGTACGTATGGAGCTTTTGTTTGAAATAACCGTAACCAAACTAAATACAGCGAATCAGAAAAAACATTCTGTTTACCAATAAATTGTAAATCTCTGAAAACCGTTTCTATTTGTCATTGTTTATTAGCGTTTAAGGTGACAAGGCTCATTGCCAAACAATGTCTTCTAATAAAATTTAGACAAAAATACCCAATTTTTACGAAATACAATATTTTTTTCATGAATAAATACTTAATAGCAAAAATATTTGTTAGTAACTGAGAAATGTTCTCAAAATAGACAAAAAAATCCCCTCCCCTCTTTTTTTTTAAATTTAGTTAATAGCTTTTTTGCGTAATTTCTTAGTCTTTCTTCAGAGTACATATTATGAACAAAGCGGGTAACAAATATGAGTAAAAAGACATGTTTTTTCTGGGGGAACTATTTTTTGCTATATATTTTTTGTGTCTTATCATAATACTTTAAAAGTAATAGTAGAACTTGAAAAGTTGTTGGTTCTTCTGCATAATTATAAGTGTAGATTTAAGTTTTATTTTTAGATGAACTAGTTGACGTACGAGGACATTTCAGGTGTTACTCGAATTTGATTGTTTATTAAGGACCCTATACCTTATATTTTAAGAGGAACATAAAAAAACTTCAATGTTTCTTTTATATTTAACAATTTTCTTGTAAAATAATTATTGAACAAAAATGCTTAATGTAAAACTATTATGCATGTTCATAAACCAGAATGTTGAAAACCAGAAATAAGCCTGTGTTTCAAAAGAAATATTTATGGTCCTGTGTGTATATGTATATATACGTATATACACAACTCATTGTTAATTCATTGAACTACAACTTTCTCTCAAGCAAAAAAAAACTGTGTACACCTAATGAGAATTCGAAGAAAATATAGACTACCCGTCTTCTATTTTAGCTAATCGCCAAAAATATGCAAATTGTTACTAGTGAACGGTACTAATTGTTACTAGTGAAAAACCTATCCCACTAAGAATAAATAGGGTATTTTTAAAACAACAAAAAATGAAATTAAAGAATTTTATTGCCTAAGCCTGTTTCCAGGGTCTCTTTCGATAACTGGGGAGAAATTGGTACCATTTTCAAAAATTACCGTGAAATGGCATCCTAACTGAAATCTTGAAAGGTTTTATCACCAGAAATTCATTTCATAGTTTTCTCTAATCGGGAAACCTGTCAAATAATTAATTTACAACCATAAATTTTTGATAAATAGGGGAAAATGTATGGTTGCAAATAATTTAGTACCTTACTTCCTCCTAATTGATTTAAAGTTTGAAGGTTGTATTTTGTCAAGAAGTTTGCTTAGAAACCTTTGAAGTGCATGAATCAGTAAATAATAGAAAATATTGCCAATCAATTTCAAATATTATTTACAATCAAGATTCTACCAAATTCATTCCTTCCAAGAATGTCTATAATTAAGGAGCAACAAAATAAGGAGTAATTGAATTCTCATGAGGTATTTTTAAAAAAAACATTAAATACTATTTTAATTTTTCTCACAAGAAAATAATTAAAGCACTAACTCTTGTTCTATTTTTTGAGTCTTTAAACATGGAGATTATTCATTTATTTATAAAATTCGTGACAATAACAACGAAATTAAGCGATTCTTTTAGCTTCAAACAAGAAATAAATTAATATATTTTTTAAGTTCACTCATGTTGCTATTATTTGCTTTCACAGATTTTTTTAATGTCTGCTAAATCTAAATGAGCCATAATTTTTTATTGCTGAAAACATCTTTTTTTAATTTATTGCTACTAGAAGAAGCGGAATATTATCATCTCATAAACTTAATTTTAAAAAATTACTTTCACTCGGAATTTTTTTAACTTTTAAATGATGTAACACTTGAGCAGATTAGCAGAATCCACATCTGTTTTCAATAATATATTTCTTTTAATAAGGATAAAGTTAAAATTTATAATAAAAAAATACCAGTTAAATTTTTCTCAGCAACCATGCCATTATTTCTTTACAGGAGATGATTAAATTTGTATCTAATCTTTCTCGAATCCATCAGGGGATGCACATTTGTGCAGAATTCAAATCAACCATCAAACAAACATTTAGCTTAACAGAACAAAATCAATTTTATGTTTCAAATATTTCAAGTTTTCAGGAAACACGTTTTTTATATGTTCTTCTTTCAAATCATATCTACTTATTTTGCTTTCGGCAGCTCTTCGTAACCTTTTGTAAATTAATGATACCGTAAAATTTTGGAAATTCCGAAAATAATTCCTTTTTAATGAAGATTATTTAAATTTTGTAAACTAGCAATTAACATTAATATGTTGAACAAAGGGATAAATAGAATATTAAAATTACCATAAAATTGTCTTTGTTTGACATCACATGTGTCAAAACATCTCCACTCGGAGATATACATACCACCCCTTTTCTTCTAAATTAAAATGGCAAAGTAAATACAATCAGCGAAACAATAAAGATGGAAGTGGTGCAGATTTAATTAAGAATTGCTTAAAGAGGGTTTTAAGCAACTTCGCAATGGAAGGAATAATTTTGCGAAATATCAGAATGTCTCCTTCGTAGCTTCCAGGTATTTTTGATGTGGAGGAAATGATATGAAAATGTTTTTGTTTTTAAACTTTCGTTTCTATACGCTTGTAATGGCTGACACCCATTTCAGAAAGTAAATTAAATTACAGAAATTTAAAATAATTCTTGTTTTAAATGGAGAGGTTGCAAATGTAGCTTAATATCATGCATAAATATATTTTCAGTGTAAGGTGGTTAAGTATCTAGATAGATAATGTCTTATAAATCAATAGAATAAAGCAAGAAATATTACTGCCATTTTTTAAACTATTTTTCTTGATAAATTCATTTGTTTTAAAATGGCAATTTTTTGTAGCATTGAAGCATTGAAGAAATTCCAATTCTTTAAAAATAGGTGTAAGAAATTTTCTAATTAAATTTTTCTCTCGTGATATTGAATTTGTTGCATTGTAGTGTGCGTACAGTTTGGAGTGTTTCTGTCTATGTAAGTATTTTACAAACTTTAGCTGTAACACAATGGGAAGTAAGAAAACTATCTATCTGTTTTATCAGAAGTTTGCAGCTGAAATTAATTTTTCCTTAAGATTTTTTTTTCATTCTTCTTATTTCAATTAACCACTTAATTATTCATCAGTTTTTTACCAGAAATGTACATATAAAAGCATATTTGTTGCACTTTAGTTAACAAATTAGAGTTTAGTTAGAACTCTAAATTAGGTATAAAACTAAAATGTAAGAGTAAGAATTTAAAATCTAAAAAAAACTAACCAGACGAGAAAAATGTCATACTTTTCAATATTGTGCATAATTTCTTTTTTTCTTTACAAAATTATGCATGAAATCTGTAATGCAGTCAGCTTTTGAAATCATATACTCTATGATTGCACAAAGCATACGTTTAGGGTTATTACTGTTACAAAGTTATAAAACGTTTTAAAATATGTTTAAAAACATTCTTTATGATTTTTTTAAATCTTTCATTTTCCTTTTATGCCAAGTTTGATGTTTAATTATATGCAACAAAAAATGCTTTTTTATGAATATTTCTGGTAAAAAAGGGACCATTTAAGGAGGTAATACTAAAGACTCTCTTTCAATCAAACAACAATACAGACAAATCAAAATAAGAAAAGAGAAAATATAGGAGCCCGTGCAGCGTATTCCGTACACCGCACGGGAAAAGTAGTTAAGGGATGTTGTTGTTGTTGTTGCTTATCCTCATGATCTGACATAAGTCATATCAACTCCAATAGATTGTTGACAGTTAGAAAGTCGATGACAAGAAGGGGATCAGTTGTTAAATCCGCCCGGGATAGTCCGACGCAATCAAGTATATGATTCGGTGAGGCTGGATGGATACAGCATATTTTGCAAGTGGGGTAAATTATTTTGCCACGTTCAAATGATAAACATTTTAAGTGACCAGTTGAGAGTCTGGCTATGGCAGTCTGGGAGCTTCTATCATATTTGATTTCCAGAAGAGTACCAGGAGATGTTCCGGTATACCATTGATGCGTAGGTGGAGTTTGCCAGATTGAATTTTGTTTAGATTTTTCATTGGAGTAAAGTTCCTGATAAGTAAGTGATGAACCAGTGGGCATATCTTCCTCGCTGCCCTCTTTGGCCAAACGATCTGCCACCTCGTTTCCACAAATATTAGCATGTGATGGAATCCATTGGAGATGGATGTCATGTTTCTGAGAAATCTGTTTCAGTTTAAGCAGAATAGATATACTAGTTTCGTCGTTTGCAGAGGACCAGTCACTAAGATGTTGTAGTGCACTGCGGCTGTCCGATAGAATCCATAGTTCTCCAAAATCACTATCGTAGGATATGATAGCGTCCAGCCCCTCCTTAATCGTAATTAACTCGCTCTTGAAGACAGAGCAAGTGTCAGGGTTACGTTGCTTTATTGATTTTTCTAGATGATGGGTCGTAATATAAATACCGCTGCCAGTACGATTACCATCGGTATAAACTTGCACTGCATCGCTAGGAATGCAACTAATAATTTCCAAAGCCAGCTGTCTAAGATGGTCTTCGATGTGAGTTTGCTTGTTTGCAGTGGAATTCAGATCAAAATGGAAATAAAATCTCGGCAGTCCCTCTGAGGGATCAATTGAGTTTAGGGATTAATGCTTCAATGTATGTAGTTTTTATGAAGGTTTTTATTTTTACTATTACTTTTTTATTTAGGATTGATTTTTACCTGAGTATTGAGGGGGAAAACGTTTCATTGAATAATTTTCATTACCGTTGAAAACAAAATATCATTTTAAAATAGTGTATGTTCAAATCAAACTAAAAACTCAGCACTTGTTTATGATTTTTTTAGTGCTTTTAATAGCTTTTGAATTTGTTTGAAACATGCATGAATTTCTAAAACTTTTAACTTGTATTCTTATTTTTGGATGGCAACGAAAAATAGAAGGAATGTTTTAATTAATTATGTCTCGCCTGCCAAACTTGATTTAAAATATGCATTTTAAATCTATTCGTTGTACAAAAATAGGGTAACGTTCATTGATTTTTTTTAACATTTTTCATCAACTTTTTTTTTTCAAGCGGTTGCTTTTTAACGCATTGAGATTTTTAAACTATAGTTAAACAAGAAAATCAAATGCCGAAAATATGAAGATAAGAAAAGAAAACTTAAAATTCCTTGCATTCTCGGGCAAAATATTTTCCTTAAAAAGATTTTTAATGAGCATTCCAAAATACCTCGTTTCGGTTAAATTGTAAGCCTAATGAGTTAGGGAATTATCAGAATTAATTTTCAAAGTAATGCATTATGTATAAAATCTTTGTGAACTATTTTTAATTTCCTTAGTAATATGTTTAAGAAATGCATTTTTTATTATTAAAATATTGACTCAATAATTAGATTAAATAATTGAGGGATTAAATAATTTGTCAGAATATTGTTAGCCCATCAAATTCATTAGCTATCGCATTCAAATTCCTAATTTATAGTTTTATGTTTGCTCTAAAATGCCATAAAAGAGGTTAAAAACCGTTTTTTTCCACAGTAGGGGAGACTGGGCTTAGTTGATATATTTTGTCCGTAAGAATTTTTGAATTTAATTCTATGGGTTTTATTTTAGTATGCCTAATCTAACATGTTACTGTGAACTATCATGTGTAACACACATATATTTTTTTCCAAAAAATTAAATACTAAGGAAGTAGAATTAAATGTAATGTAATGTTACCTCTTTTCTATCAACTAATCCTAGTATAGTGGGGTCAGTTGATGCGTAAAAGGAGAAAAGCAATACTACTTTAAAATACGTTTGTACAGATTGCATTTATATTTTTTGCAAAACACATAATAATGAAACCGAAAGTGATACGTTATCAAATGATTAGTATTTTATTTTAAACAAACAAAAATTAAATTATGTAAAATTCAGTCTGACTCTGTATCCATGTAATCGGATTAACAATTTGGACACATGTAAAACGCAGCATTTTTAGCAGACCTCACATGTGCCCAGATGTTACATTGCATGTACTTTATCCAATCTTCTCCCACAGATTTAGACGCAAACAACACAAATACTGACTCTTCTTCTTTTGTTTTATCCTTTCATGTCAGTTTAATAATTTTTGACTCTCTGTCAAAGGTTGGCTGTTTAAGAGCACTACTAATTCTATTCTTTTAAATTCTTCTGCTGTCCTGTAGATAGTACGCTATTTCTTTAGAGAGTGTTGTTTATTCTTTCCGAATTCAATTTTCTCCTATTAGAGTTGCAAATTTTCGCTCGACTCAAGGAAGAGGTCGCATGTCTTCAGGAGCAATTAGAACATTTTCATCTACTCTGGAACTTGGACCTGAAATGCACAAAGATCCAGCCCTCATCAGTTCCACATTATTGGCATAGGCTGAGTTGATGCGTAGTTCTTCGTAATTTTCCCACTCTGCGACCCTTGATAAAGTAAAGTCGGCATCGCTGAAGATCTCTCTCTTAAATGGAAATATTCCCATCGTCATAAATACAGCTTGTATATTAGTTGGTGTCCATGCTTTGGAGAGGGCTTCCTGCAATAATGTGGGGATGTCATATATGATCTGCTAGGATGAATCAAGTCCAGACTGTTGAATGCCAAGGATGATTTCATCCAGTCATCGGAGGCTGAATTGTAATATTTCTGAAGTGGACCGTAAAACGAGATGTTCAATGGCTGTAATTTATGAGAGTTATCAGGCGGGAACATAAGCAAAATCACACCATTTTCCTTATAGAAATCAATAGTTTGGACACTGATGACAGCTATCTTTGTCTATTGTTACTAAAACAGCAGCCCCTTGTACATTTTGCATGTTCAACAAAATGTTCCTTAATATTTTAAAACTTTTAACTGATACCCAGCCAGACTGTTTTGCAGCACCAATACAAGAATGTCCTCCATTCAGCAAATGGGGCTAAAACTTTTTTCTGGTAAAAATTAAAGAGGAATGAAATTACCGAGTGCATTAACTGCAACAAGCCTAGTCCCAAGGTCCCAAGTCCACCTGTTTTTCACATCCCAACCTACTTTGCACCTTTTGCGGCTACTACTTTTGTCGGTTTCTAAACTGCTGTCAGGACAGTCTCATCTGAATTATACCACACATAAATTCCTAACCTTGTGTCTGTGGGGTTAGTTGACACATGTATCAATCCCGTGTTGAATGTATCAACTGACCCAGCGTAGAAGTCAATCTGAATTACCGGCAAAAATAGTTTAAGCAAAAAAGTGAAAATATTTGTCTAAATAGATACAAAACAAGTAACCATGGGCTGTTTAATGTATTAAAACATTTTGAGCTACTTTGACCGGGTGAGGAATCTTTTACAAAAACGTATTAAATGAAAAGATGTTTGCATAATTAAGAAATAAGTAAAACTTCCCAAGCCAAACTATGTCTCATTGTAGATTAGCCTATTTTACGATATCTTATCAGGCATTTGGTTTTTTCCTATCATCTAAACGCGCGCAGTGGCAAATATCAGCTGACCCCTTGTATCAACTAACCCCAGCCTCCCCGCATCGCACAAATATTTTATTTAATTCGAAATTTAAAAAAGAACACCTATAACAAATTCAGTAAATATTAAACCAATATGTAGGGACGCATTTTCTAAGTGCACCAAAGTTTATTTTAAGTTCATGCTTCTTTCACCATAAATTAGTGACTGCTAACGTGTTTAAAGGATCTCTATAGTTATTATATATTATGCACGTTCAGAATAGCTTTCGAAGCAAGTTTATACGATTGATTTTTTTTTCTTTTTGAGAAAGTTGATTTATTCGAAGAAGCCTTAAATCCAATCGGAAGCCTATGCTCTATTTCTATTTTTTTTATCCCTGTTCCCTCACATAACGCAACATTTTGATTTTATCAAGCTAGTTTATGTTCCCTAATTTTCCGTCAAATTCCCGACACCCTTTCTGGGAGTACATAATTGTTTTCCTTCGGCATGTTTGCTGCTTTATTTTCTCACTTATTACTTTAAGGAAAATGGTGCAGAGAGCATTATCAACTTCCACAGTACGACAAATTATTAAATATACATTTTTGGGGTTTGAGGGAGGGCACCTCTTAATTATTATACATAGACTATGTTCAAATATATTTTAGCATTAGAACTTAAATAGTGACTATTTTGGAAACATTTCTATAAATGAATGAGAAACTTAAAGGTGTTTATTTTAATTGACAAAATAGGATAGACATTAGTGTTTATCCTTCTTGTTGAAGATGTCAGAATGAAGCGATGATCGTCAGAAATTTCTCTTAATTTCTCAATTATCGTAATATTTTCATCGAAGAAGTAGGCGATCGAAAGCAAAAAGGCAATGGATCCCCTATGTTAAAAAAATAATAAATAACGCATTTCTGCTACTTGAAAAAAGAGATTGCTATCATAAACATGGTCCGTAGTGTTAAGAAAATTACTAACCATAAATGTAACAAGTAGTTTGGTCTAGGGGCCGTGGTCGCCTAGTGGTTAGCACGTCGGACTTCCACATGGAAGGTCGCGCGTTCGATATCCACTGAAGACCACCATGTATACTTGGGGATATGTGCATGTAAAATCCGTAGACCCCACTACCTCTCCCCGTGCGTAAGCAATCCTAAGGCCTCGGCTAACAGGTAGGGGTCTGGGGGAGAAAAGTAGTTTGGTCTAGAACTATACGAGCCTACTTTCTCATATACAAACTTCAAATTTATAATCTAGCTATCTCTGTGTCTCATGTAGCTAAATTAGTGCAAATACATTTTCAACGGCTTGTTACATCTTACATGCTTTATTCTAGACTGAATCAGATTACATTGCATTCTAGGTGTCGCTACTCACCAATATTTAAGATACAGTTACAGTCATGCAACACCTTCCCTTTTACAATAAAAATTATTTAACTCACATATATTAAACACCTTCCCTTTTACAAAGCAAAAATTTTTACATATAATGCACATTATTTAAAAAACACTGATTACAATGAAAGAAAAATATATATGTACAAACTAAACATACAAGACTTCTATGTACACGGAGAATTATTTTGCAGTTAGTCCATAACGTTCAGGCGGTTTAACAGTTCGGCCAAACCTTGTTACATAATGTTGAGTATTAGCATTGTTTGACTTACTGTTGATGTTTGGACTATGTGTCACACCATTATTAATAGAATCACTCATTTCGATATCGCGTTGGAATTTTGGTTCATTGCCCGATTTTCGTAAATGAACTCGATTTCGCCTCACAATGCGATTATTCTCGTTTTTTACCCAATAACTTCGAGGCATTTTATCCTTCTTGATTATTGTACCTCTTTCCCATGCATTACCACTACGAACTAAAACATGCTCATTAGCAGAGAGATCGTTAAGTGGCTTAGCAGTTTTGTCATAATACGACTTACTTAGTTTCTGTTTTTTAATCACTTTATCCTTGATGTTAGTTTGAATCTCGGGTTTTAATAATTCTCGGGTAATGGGTATTTTAGTACGACTTCTTTTACTCATTAATGCTTGGGCTGGGGAAAACTCTAAACCTTTAATTGGTGTATTCCTGTACTCCATAAGAGCAGTGTATATATCTTTGAATAAGTCCTAATTCTTCACAGCTAGTCAACCCAAGTAAAGCTCCAGAATTACAATCCACAATTACAAATTCCAAGCATTTTTTAATATTATCAAGTTTACACTCTAATTCAACTATTCCTAGAGGTTTTATTTGGCTTCCACCATATGCCTCTAAAATTAAATTAGTAGGTTTCATTAACTTATTACAATTTAACGATTTAAAAATATTATTTGGCAATAAGTTTACATCCGAGCCCGAGTCTAATTTAAATTCTAAAGTTTTCTGTCCTACCTGTATTTTGTGCACCCAACAAGAACCTCTGTTTTTGCGACAAACAGAACCCACAACAAATGTCGAGTTAACTGATAAACTTTTACCTTTGTTTTCGTGCACTTTAGAACGTTTATACTTGTTATTCATACAACCGACAGCAAAGTGATTTAATGCCTTACACAACCTGCATACTTTACCATACGCTGGGCAGTTCGCTCTTCCATGTTCAGTAGAACACTTTTTACAAATAAACTAAATTTTCTTTGGGATAACTTCTTTTCCGTGCGCTATTTTCTTGATTCTGCTTCGTACTAGGAACATACCTCGCAGTTAAAGCACCACTTCGCTTATTTAGAAGATGGATGTCTGCTTTCCGTTGAATGATGTCGGCTTGTAACCTACTCATTTCAGCTGCTCGGCAAATTTCAATTGTTTTCCGCAAAGTTAGTTCACTTTCGCGCAATAACCTTTTTTGTATCTGTTTGTCAGACACGCCAATAACTATTCTGTCTCTAATTATAGAATCATTTAAAGTTCCATATTCACAGTACTTTATTAACTTCCTTAAATCCGTTAAGAATTCGTCGAATTTTTCACTTTGTTCTTGTGTTCGGCAGTTAAACACATACCTTTCAACGACAACATTTCTTCTCGGATTAGCGTAATTTTCAAAGGCAGCAATGACGTCCTTAAAACTTTTTCGCTGAGCATCCGTTAATTCAAAAGTATTATAAAGTTCCACCGCTTCCTCGCCGAGACAATTTAGCAAAATGGCGACTTGTACATCACTGTCTTTAGCAGCATGACCACCAGCTTTTAGAAATATTTCAAAATTCTGACGAAATCTCCTCCAGTCTTCGGCGATATTCCCAGTTAGATTGAGAATTTTCGGCGGCTTAATTCCTTCCATAATTTAACTAGAAAGTTAATTTCCAACTTGACTTAGGTCCGAGTTCGGCTGCGCCATGTTACATCTTACATGCTTTATTCTAGACTGAATCAGATTACATTGCATTCTAGGTGTCGCTACTCACCAATATTTAAGATACAGTTACAGTCATGCAACAATACGTTCGGCTAATACATATACGTTCACTCACTCATTCATTCAGTAATTTATTTTTTCCTTCGCTCATTCATTCATCCGAAAATATCCTTTAAAATCCCGAACAAAAAATTTCATAGGAAAATAGGCTGGTTTAGTTCTGGTTGAACTTCGTATCTGTATATGTTCTACGTCATAACATCTTTCCGATAAAGTTGATGATTTATATAGGATTGAAATTTCCTCGTAGGCGCTAGTTTTTTTTTTTTTTTTGAACTGTTCAAAAATGAACAAAAATTGTTCAAATCTATATAAATAAAACCAAAAGTTTGTGTGTGTGTGTGTGTGTGTGTGTCTGTCTGTCGATCGCCTCCTGCCGAGATGGAACGGTCTAGAAGTACGAAATTTTGATTACAGGTACCTTGGGTCAGGTCCTCGTGCACCTCGAAGCGTTTTTCCGAAAATTCGAAATTGTTCTTCTTTTATTCCAATTTAAGCAAAACAGTTAATTTTAGGAATATCTC
This sequence comes from Octonoba sinensis, assembly GCA_038502835.1. NCBI lineage: Eukaryota > Metazoa > Arthropoda > Arachnida > Araneae > Uloboridae > Octonoba > Octonoba sinensis. Next base: position 95,417,980 of record CM076599.1, on the reverse strand, counting down.
ATCGAAGAACCGTCACACCTTTTCGATTTTTGCAGCATATTGATGCCCATAAAAAACCACACAAGATGATCTCTTTTTGAAGTTCGTAGAACAAATAGAACACGCGCAATATTCATTTAAAGTAGTTTTCGAACTTTAAAGCGAGGCTTACCTCTGAATTTATCTGCTCAATTTGAGTGTTTTCGCCAAAATAAATAGTACTTTTGTCGCCAACTAGATGATTTTTGTTAACGTAAGATTGATAAAATGCTGTTTTATCGTTATTCATGACGTTTTATGAGCGAAACAAATTCTAAAAATTCATTCATTTTTTAGCGTACTGCAGACGATTTATAATTACTCCTTGAGGTTGATCCTTCTTTGTTTTTTCGTGATTTAGTATTATGGTACCAGTTCAACAATTTCATGAAATCTTATGGTAGAGTCTCCGCTTTATCAGCGAAACAAATTCTGAAAATTCATTTTATTTTTATGGATATTTTGTGGATTATTAACTGCATGCGATTTTTAATGTTGATTTTTTTTTTACTCTTTTTTGACGATTTAATATTTATTTCTTCGATGAAAACTAGGTTGGAAGGTCTTCGATATCGCTTATCTTTGATGAAATTTAAAATTTCGTCAAGTGGTGATAACTTTTTACTCGCCTCCTTCCACTTAATTGTTCTCAATATATTATTTTGTGCTTCATAACTTTTCCAAACCGCGCCCAATAATCCTTATCAGTAATATTGTTCTCATTTAATTCAATACGTGATTTACACTGTAGGATCATGGCGTATTTCGAAATGCTTCCATTACTACAGTGCAATTTGGCGATCTTCTGCTTCATTTTAACTTTTTTACGTAGCGATTATTGATTCCATATTTTACACAAGTGATTTATTTTCTAACATTTATTTAATTTTTGTACTGTCTATTTGGCGCCATTTGGGAAGAGTTTAGTCATTTCTTTCTATCAACTTAAATTTCACACGCCAGAATTTGTTCAGTACTAAATATTTTGTAATTTAAATGAGCACTTGCCTTTTGAAATAATGCTTTCCTTTCTTTCGTTTTTATCCGAATTTTATGAAAGTGCTATTCAATTGAATTTTCAGGAAATGTTTTGACGATTTTGTAAGTGGGATTTTTAGGAACGGGTGTCCTTATTTTGATGGGGAATTTAAGATGGACTGCTGGGTAATTTTAGGAACAGTGTAGCTCTTGATGGTCAGTATTACACTTTTAGTCACTGACGTCTTTATTCTAATGGATATTTTTTTGGGACTAATGTCATTATTATATTAGGAATAGTTGTCTTTATTGAAATGAGGGGCTTTAAAGAATGTTTTCCTTATTGTAGCAGAAATATTCAGTGAGAGTTGTTCTTGATCTGATGGACATTTTTACAGAGAATACAGCTCTTTTTCTGATGGGAACTTTTAGATGTATTGTGGTCGATATTTCAATTGTGATTTTTACGGGCTCTTGATATCATTTTGGCACAATTATCTTTCTGCATTTGTGCATTTGAGTTACTGTTTCCCTTACTCTAATTTCAATTTCTATGAACTTTTGTTGGCAATTTAATGTGGATTTTTATGGACTAATTTTTGGTCTAAAAGGAATTTTTCAAGGCTGTTCGTTTTAATGCAATCGGGGTTTTCAATGAATTTTACTGTCTAAATAGGATTTTTATGGACTGCTGCCCCTCTCCTACTTGGATTTTTTAAGAAATTTTTTCCCTATACATTTACAATAGAATTTTGGACACGCGTCATTTGGCCTGCGAATGATGCAATTTTATCCCGCGCAACGGCGGGCATGTCAGCTAGTATAAAAATATTTTAAGCCGAGATCTTCTTCCAATAATCTTGTTTATATTAACTTGCATCATATACCCAGAGTTCACATAATTTGCTTCATTTTTACCCATAGGCGCCAATGTTAAGATTTTTTGAACCGTTCGAAATGGAACAAAAAAATGATTTAACCAAAAAGTAAAATATGAGCATGAGATGTTCTCGCCGAGATCTTTCAAATGCAGAAAACTACATTTTAAATTAGACAGTTCCTTTAAAAGGTATTTCGGGGGGAGGGGGCTGTTTGTGTGTATGTCGAATGTGATCGACAGACAGTTTCGCCATCTCAAAACCCTAATTTCAAAATTTTTATTTTTCAATATTTATTTAATTATTTAACTTATTTTTGACTTTTTTTTATTTTTAACGATATTTTTATGACCGATTAAGCCTTCTTTCATACTTTGTTTTTTTTTTTTTTTTCACTTTTATGAGAAATTTGGCTAAAAAAAGGCACATCCTGCAGAACGAAGCAGTTACACTTTCGCCAAGCTGTTTCGTTTGATTCACACTTCACAATTACTTCTCTTTCATAAAAACAACATTTTTCTTCACACAAAATTATTGACTAAATATGTAATATTATGATTATTTTTAAACTAATGTGAAGAATTCTTGCTATCGAGTATTTCTTAATGAGGCAGCCATTTTGTTTCTTCATAGAAAGCCAAAAAAGAAAATATGTTTTCATTTACCGTTTATTTCAACTTTAATAATGGAAAGCTTAATTTTGTTTATGTCCCCATTCCTTCCTTCATCATCTTATTATCCAAAATGTTGTCAACTTTCCTGACTTCGTCAAAAATTTTGAGCAATCTCTCCTCACTGAGTAATTTTCTTTTCACAGTTTGTCGATTGTAATCGCATCTAATCTCGTACTGTGACGAAAATTGCTGCGGAATTGCACCGCCTAAGTAAATTAAATCTTTAATCACGAATCTTAATGGGAAGAATCTCCTTTCTGTCAATTTATTGCTTATGAAGGTACTTTTACTATATCTTTCTCTTCCTTCTGAGAACTTAGAGCTATGCATAACAATTCTTCTTTCTTCCTACTTCTTCTTCTTTTTAAATTTATTTATTTTTTTTATTTACATTGCATCCCACTTTCCCGTAAAAGTATAAAAAAAAAATTATAAAGCATGAAAGAAGGCTTAATCTATCGTAAAAATATCCATAAAAACAAAGAAAATTCAAATATAAGTGAAGTAGTTAAATAAAGATTGAAAAATAAAAAATATGACAGTAGGGTTTTGACATGGGAAAATGTGAGTCTGTCGGTCTGTTTGTTTGTATGTCCCCCTTAATAACTTTAGAACGAATTGTCCGATTCCAAAGATGTTTTTTTGCATACGAAAGATCTCGACGAAGACATCTCAGTTCCATAGTTTACTTTTTGATGTGAACAACTTTTTTTCAATTTTGAACCGTTCAAAAAAAATTTACATAGCGCCTACGGGGAAATTTCAATCCTATATAAACCATTATCTAACAGACCGATTTACTTGGAACAAGCTTTATCGGAAAGATCTTATAGCGAAAAACATGTACAGATACGAAGTTCTGCCAGAACTGAACGAGCCTATTTTCCTATGAAATTTTTTAATCGGGATTTTAAAGGATATTTTTCTAATGAATGAATGATTAAATGAATGCGTGAAGTAATGAATGAATAAATGAGTGAATAAATGATAAAATAAATAAATGAGTGAATAAAGGAATGACTGAATAAATAAAAGAGTGAATGAGTGAGTGAATGAATATGTATTAACTGTTGGAAAAGGTACATTTGAAGTAATTAAGAACTAAAGCTAAGTGAGAAGAGAGAGAGAGAGAGCTAGATGATAAATTTGATTTTGGGTGTATACGGGAAAGTACGTATTGTTCTAGGCGGAACTTTTTGTTTTTCATTGGTTTACAGAATCCGTATAGAAATTACCGATTTATAGAATCCGTCAACATGGTGAGCTATTAAGATTGTGTAAAAAAATTGATTTATATATACAATATACAGTGAATTCTGTGTATGTTGACCACATGTGGTGCAGCACTTTAGTGGTCAACTTATAGAGGGTGTAGCATTTTTTTTCCTCATTTCTTACACTATGCGTTTATTAATTTGTGACTAATTAAAATACAATTTCATGAATTAACGTTACTATAAAATTAGTAATTAGCTATTTTTTCAAATACTTAAGATATCATCAGATAAATTTAATTTGAATGACTTACAATGTATCCTATACAACTTTGAAATTATAGCACTTAGTTAAGATAAAGATAAATATGTTATTTTACTTATTTGATGGTAAAGATTTCCTAAAAATACATAGTTTTTCAAAATAGCTAGATCAAGTAGAAGAAAAAGAAGAAACTTATTTAAAGAACAAAAGCTTACTCATTGTATTTTTCTCCGTATGGATAACTTCCACAGATGTTTAGGCAAACTTTATATTGATGTTCCATCATTCCAGACAAATTCTGGTCTAACATTATAGCATAAAAAATATCCTGGAGAAGTTAAAGATTTTTTATTTTTGAAAAATTGGATTAACAAATAAATATAGTAATAATTAGGCGGTCAACTTACAAAGGGTTTTTTGTAATTTTCCCATCCAAATTTGCCGTTTATAAATGGTCAATATAGACAGGTGATCAACTTAGGTGGTTAAGTTACAAAGGTTTCAATACATTGCATAATATAGGGCTAACTCCGTTCCTGAGAAAAGTGGGCAACTTAGAAAGGTGGTCAACTTACAAAGGTAGTCAACTTTACAGATTTTACTGTATATAAAATTTACCGATATAGGAAAAAAATTACAGACTTTAACTATACGCTGTCAATTTAGACTACAACAGACCAATCGGTAAGCATAAAGTATCATAAGTGGTTTTGGTAATTTTAGTAATTTAAATAAATTAAGATTTGTATACCTTAAAACTAATGATTTTCCCCAATATTGTGTTTCTTAGTGTACTGTAGTCGTCGGTGAGCTATATATATAAATAGATAGATCATAATAGAAAACTAATGCATAAAATTTTATTTATTTTTCGCCCCGTATCAAAATATTTTACACCGCAACCGTCTGAGAAGTAATAAACGACATTCATGTTAATTAAAACATTCTGACATGAACTTCAAAGTGTATATGGATAATCAAAGCTTCGTTTTTTATTTCCCCGCAAACACAAAATACTATTCATCCTGCTTAGTTAATGAAATGAAAAGAGAAATATATGTTTTTATTACGCAATGAGCACAATAAGTCTGGAGGAACTGAAAGTGTTTTTGTTTCTTTTCCAGAACTGAGTTTATCATTTGGGGTATTAAATTTCCTACTGTGAATTATTATTATTGTTGTTATTATTATTTTAGCCCGTAGATGTATTTTGAGTTTTATTAAATGGGAATGCCCGACTTCCGAATAAATAAAGACATGAATAATAATAATACAATAATTTGCATCCATAAATATCCGGGGATATCATTGAATGTATATGCACACTTTTAATTTTTATTTGTTCACAAATATTGTACGTTTTGTATTCCTCAGTTATGCATAAACGTGAAACACAAGTCAATAGTTCATTTACCATGGTGAAATATGTTGAGTTTTTTAACATTATATTGGATCTAGAGCAAACAGTGCTTTTACACACTGTAAAACTGTTACGGATGTGTATACTAGTCACATTATAATTATAATTGCAGTTGGTTGAAACAACAGTATACAGGCTGTCCCATAAATATTGGGATAAACAATAATAAAAGAATTTTTATAGAAAAATAGAACCGACTTCAAATTATGAATTGCGCTAAAAAGTGAAAAAATAAATTTATTCTTTAAACAACATCGATGTGACTTTTAAACATAGTTTTAGAAGTCGGTGCAAAATTAGGATAGATAAAATCTTTTGTAATCATGAATAAATTACAATTATATATAATTTCCCAGAATTAGCAACAGTTCCAATACGAAGTAGCAAATGGTGTAATGGTAATTAGACTCATAATTTTGCACCTACTTCTAAAACTATGTTTAAAAGTCACATCGATGTTGTTTAAAGAATTAATTTATTTCTGACTTTTAAGTCTGACAATTTATAGTTTGAAGTCGGTTCCATTTTTTTATAAAAATTATTTTAGTTTTTTCTTTTTAGTGTAAATACATTTTCTATATAAATACTCTATTTTTTAAAAAATCCATGTCAAAGGGCAAGCCCTCTTTGAATGAAGGGCACTAAAAGCTAATCATTTGTATGATAAATTCCGTTTTGAAGTCGATTTTAGCAAAAAAAAACTTATTGGATTTAATTTTTGCCTCAAAGAAGCCTTCAGTCAAACTTTTGCTGTAATGGCTTTTAATTATAGCACAATGGCAACAAACACTTTTTAAACAATGACTTTTATATTTATTAATAGTTTTTCCAACAAAGAAAAATCAAGCAAAGGTTTTTCAGTTAAAATAAAAAATACTTATTTTTCCCCCCGCAACGTTTTTTCTAAAAAACAAAAGTAGTAAGATTGATGTATGATATTTGAGTTAAACGATCCTCTACCGATTAAAGAAAAAATCGTCAAAATCGGTTTATTTAGTCAAAAGTTATGGATGAAAAACAAAAAAATGACTACATTTATGCCGATATCTACTTTATCTATTTGTCGACGAAGGTATGGGACCTATGGGAAACCACCCTTGATCGATTGAAAAAAAATTTATGAAAATCTGTCCAGTCGGTGCGTAGTTATGAGTGGACAAACAAACAAAAAAAAAACGACATACATGCAATATAAATGTATAACTTCCTTCCTTTGTGAAATCGGTTAAAAATAAGGCTTTTTCAAACAGATTCTGAATCTCAAAGCAACCTTTGACAGCGTAACGTCATCGTTATGCGACTAGATGGTGGTGGAGAGAAAACATCTCTAGCTAGAAATAATTCCTCCGGATTTAAACAGCCCGAATTTCTTTCTTTGTAAAACACATAGGGTGCAATGGCTACGGCAAAGCTGTAGTCCCCCAGTGACCTGTTATAGCATGTCATGCTCAGCCTGTTTAACCAAATATAAATGCACGACATAATCGGTCATTTAGGTTACAACAAAGTACCAACTTTAAATTCGGGAAAAAGTTATTTCCAATAAATTTGTATGCTGCCATGCAGATGAACGAAATATGTAATATTCACTTTATAATGTTGTATAGATTATTATATGGATTTTTGCCTCCTACTCAACAGTCTGAAACTTGATAAACTTCTTCTTTTTAAGACTTAGAGCACGAGCGACGGCAGTTGCATGACATCGTTATTCCCCAGTTACAAAGGGATTGGTCAACACTCGGAGTGGATGTCCAATTAGTGGATATCCAGAATGGGGAAGATGAGGACGCCATCATCGATCCCCAAGCATTGGCCAGTCAACTAGAAGACATCGAAAATTGTTACAAAACGTCACTGGGATGTTTCTTTCTAGTAAGAATAAGTTTATTTATTTTCATAATTTTCTTCTATAAGCATTTTTTTCAAAAAAATTAAAGCTCCCACAAAATTTCTGAGGCCTTTCTACTACATCTTCTAAAAGGCCATTAAATTAATGTTAAGGGCTTAGAAGTAACAAAGAAAACTGATTTTACAAATCATCCATTAAAAACGTTTCACCGTCAACTATTTTTCAAAAAATATTTTTGGATATCGTAGACATTATCAATGTCATTATGTTTCGTAAAAACAATATAATGACTTTTGTTCTGATTCTTCTTTCAAATGTATATCTTTTGTCTGGGAGATATTTCTGTGAAAGAAAGTTACACACCTGGTCTGATTAAAAGAAAATAAAATACATTCCTATCCTAAAAAGTATTTCTACTTGTTTTGTGTACTATAAATGATATTAAATGTTATTTAAACATTCTACTTGACCTTTATTTTTATGAAAAGAACATAAGGCATTCTAATTATAATTTGAGAAATTCTCAAAAAATAATCATTTGCCCTTAAATTGTTATGAAGTAGAACTTATACTCATTATTCACGAAATACTTGACTGTTAAAAATTTCAGTTGAACTTTAAACATCGCATAACAAATCACAAAACATTTGGATTTTTGGTGCGACGTAGTCGCCACCGACATTGATACTTTTATCGTACTATGAAATCAATTTTACATGAGAAACCATCCTAGTAAAAATTGGTACTTTGAAACAGTGAGAGAAGTGCAGAAGCAAAAAAAGTGCGGTGAGGTACCTCCGTCTTGGCGGCTGGGTACCGAGTTATAACAGGAGAAGTTCTTAAAATTGATTTCATGTTAAACGACAAATGCATTAACACCAGTATCTATTACGTAGAAAATTACCCAAAAGTTTGTATCTACTTCTGCAAAGTGTTTCAGTTTGTATTAAAAATTCCTCATGAAAGCGCGTAACGTTCGTTTGAGATACCCCTTGTAGCCTTTTGTTCGTGCGCATTTTTTGGGCATTTTGAAAACGTATCGATCTGTATGTACTTGAGAAAGAGATTGTAAAACAGATTAATTGTTTGTAAATTCAGAAGACATGTTTTTATTAGTAAAAGCGTTTAATATTTTCAAAGAAATCTCTCAAAGCCATAACCAGCCCCTTTAGACATCTAAAATTGCTTCAAAATACTGTGTACTGTATCTTGTTGGTAAAGATGTTTAATATTTCATGACAAAATTCCTTAAAATCACTAAGAACTTTAAAGTCATCCAAAATAAACGTCATCAAATTTCCTTTTTTTTTTTTTATTAAGAAACGTAATTCTTTTGACACGTCAAATGAGTGAAAATTGTATTTCCGAATTGTAGTATTGTACATTTTCTTTGAAGCATCCTTTAATACTGTTTGGAACGACTTTAAAATTTTTAAAAGAAAAAGATATATTTATTTCGTTTCGATAAAGATTTATCTGAAAGTAGTTGTTACGAAAGCTTACAAAACCATTAAAAACTGTCTGCAGATATGACTGACATCATCAAATTTTGCTTAGAAATTTATTATAAAACTTTGTGTCATCATTTCACTAAAGATTTCGAATTATCTTTTTAAAATGAGCGTCTATTTATAAAAACACTAGGAAGATTAAGCACCGTTATCATCATTAAAAAGTCAAAGAAAACTGTTTAGAAAACTAATTGAAAATACTTACGCTTGGTAAAAATTCATATCAATTTTTAAAACAGCACTTCAAAGCGTCACATAACTTACTTAAACAGCGGAAAACAGAAATAATAAAGTTCAAGATTTTTTAATGTATTTTCGTGATAAGATTTTTTTTCTCCAACTTTGAAGAAAAAGCTTTTTTAACGTCGTTATAAAGGTATCATTGAACTTGTTAAACATGAAAAACATTGTTTTGGTTATTGATTCTTCTTAAAGCTTATAAAAAAACGTATTATTTAAATATTTTTACAAGCCATTAACAAATCATGGAAAGAGTTTTAAAATAACACTCTAATTTAATGAATACTTCATTCTCTCTCACTCTCTCTCTCTCTCTCTCTCTTTTTTTTTTTTTTTTTGGTGTTAGTTCTAAAAAATATTGATTTTGTGTTATAAAAAATGAGGAGCGACTTTGCTGAACACTACAAAAATATAGAACGTTAAGTATGATGAAACCTTGTTCTGGAGAATATGTAATTAAAATTTCTCTCTCTCTCTCACACACACACACACACACACACATATATATATATATATATATATATACAGAGAGAGAGAGACCTGTGTAGCGTTGTCGTTCTTAAATCAGAAGTAGTATTGAAGTAATTAAATCGACTTGGACATTGAGAAAATAATTTGGTCCAAGCTTTTTTTGCATTGATTAAAATAAGAATAGGTGAGAGCATTTTTGTTTCCTTGTAAATTAAGCGTTTTTATCGTTCTTGATGATGCCATACTTTGATACTTTGAGCTCTTAATATTGATGAGTATTTTAAATGCATCATTGTAAATATCGATGCTTTATCGCCGAAATCAGAAATAGGTCCTTACAGTTGTTTTACTTGCATTTTTTATTTCGTATACTGTACAAGTACTGTAACGTTGTTTAAGTAATGAGTTATGCGTCAAAACAGTTCTGCCCAACAATATTTCATTCAACAGAGTTAATTTTAAAAATTTCACTCATTTACTGGAAATCTATTAGATAGTTAACTACTCAAAACGATTTCATTCGAAATTCTTTTTCAAACGCTGACATTTAAAAAAATATTATTAATTTAATCTTCGACTTTTTTCTAAATGCCTCTATAAATTTAACCTTACTGTTTGTCGTTGCGCAGAAAAAAATCCCATTAGAAAAAAAAAACGGTTTGCACTCCACACACGTAAGTGGACCTTTCGAAAACGTGGTGCAGCGTTGAGAGGTTGTTTTTTCAGCACTAACTGTACGCTGGAACTGGAACGACTTTTACAGAATTCATTTATTCAATCTTAACGGTTGGCAACAAAACCTTGATGCCTTCTCGGAAGTACAGAGAAGCTCTAGAACAGCCTTATTCAGAGATGTTTAGTGTTATCTGAAACTTTCTGAGCTGCTTGGTACTCAGGTGTAAAAGCGTAGTACTAGAGAGAGGAAATCAGATGAAATGGAGATACTAGTAGATTGTGTTTTACTGTGACAGAGTGTGATAGTATTTTGCGTAATTTTATTTGGTGTTATTGTTAGTACTAGAGTATTATATCTTTTTCTAAATTTTCGAAAAACAATTTATTACACTACTCGTTATTGTAAAAAGTTTTAAGAAATATTGTCAAAACAATTTAGCACATTGAAATGTCACAATTATTCAGGCTCAACCTCTAATGATCGATGTCGCGATGACGCATCAGTATACACAATGATATCTTAGAGCTCATATTAGTACCAGGAGGAATTAAGTCCAATACTTACGTTGAGACAAGATGAAGCAAAGATCCTAGCTAAGATGCTTCTACACTGTTAGAAATTTCATCATGAAATTACGGTTAAATAACCGGCAGCAGTCTGTCCATCTAATTCACTGTTAAATTTACGGTTTGGAACATTTTTCAATCTTTACGTTACCTAAACCATTTTCAATCAGCTTGGTTAAAAAGCCGTAAATACGAAAGTTTCCTTTTATATAACCATTTAAAAATGGTTTCAAAACAAAAAAAAAACCGTTTTTGACCCATTTCGAGGAATAGAATCTTCGAGGCATAGAAAACGTAAACGAAGCGTGCGGGAATCGAGCCCGGGTGTATGGTATACTAACCTTGCGCTCTAGTCATTCGGTCATCTACACCACGGAAAGCGGCCGTTTATTTATCAATAAATCTTCTTTTCCAACAGACAAACTGCCTTAAAATTGAGATTTCAGTTTTTGATTGAATCCAAAGTCATTTTTGGTCTTAATTTACTGTATATTGACGAAAATCCTTTTACTTGCTGCAAAAATTAAAATACAAACAAGCTTCAGCAGCTCAAATTATGGGCTCGCTCATTCGCAAACAATTCGGGAATTCGATGTCTCCAATTTTTGATTTACGTGTGTATGTGTTTCTATTTAGTAACCACTGCTTAAGCCCCTTTTTTTTCCTTCTTTTTTTGTATACACATGCAGATTTGAACTGATAAATCTTTATTTATATTTTAACAGCAACGTACGACCGGTAAGGTTTCGCAATCAAGATGGACGCCCGATTCTTATTGAGCGCTTGAAAATTACGGTTAGTTAAACGTTCTTTAGGATAAACAGGGAATAAACGACTTTTTTCACAATCAGCGGTTTGAGTACCATCTTTTTAATGGTTATTCAACTGTTGTAAATTAAATATGGTAAAATAACAATCAAATAAATGGTTATTTTACTATTTTCTGACGGAAATTTTTAACAGTGTATACTATCATATGGCTAGGGATTCCTGATTAACGAAGGGAATTAGACACCCTCTACCTTTCATCTCTTTTTACAGGTTGATATATATTTTAAAATTACTTGATTAATGAGCGTAGCAATTTCGTAAACAAGTACCATGAAAATATTTTAAAATTTCACGAATTTTCATGTACAATGAGCATTTATCATTTTGGGATTGCAATCTAATTCGTGATTCATCTGTTGCAGTGTTTGATTGGCGACAAGTACCGTCCGTACGCTCTGCCCTCTTCTATAGAGGCAGCGCACTACAGCCACATCCGCAACGCAGCCAACGAGGCGGGCCTCGACGCTTCCCTTCTTGACAATCACTACCTGTTAGACAACAATCTCCTGCCCCCTCGCTATGTACTTCAGAGACATTCTGCGTCCTCTACAAGGTAAGAAAAAGAAAATTACTTTGTTTCTGTATAAAAGGTGTATATGGGTATCTGGACATGCTTATTACTTATTCACTTGTATTGCTTTGAGTATAACAGTGGTATTGTTTGATCAACTTACGTGCGACTCATTGCAATACAAATCTTATATATTTAAGCGAGCAATTCTTGTATATTTATATATATAAAAGAGCAGTGTCTGTCGATCTGTCTGTCGCTCTGTCTGTTCGCTATAGAATCCCAGGCCGTTTTACCGATCGGGACCACATTCGGAACGGTTAATGTTTACGACCGGAGAAACTCATCGCTGCAAAAATGAAAGTTGTGACTCAATTAGGTTTTTTTAAATTAATTTTTTAATTCTTCAATGATTTTTTCTACGTTTAGATCTTTTAAACTATGCACGCTTATATCTTTAAAACTACGCAGCGGATTTTAACGCAATTTTCATCAACAGACAGAGTGGTTCAAGAGGAAAGTTTATAGACCTGTTAGAAAAAAAATCCAACAAGTAGTTCTCTTTTATTCCAATTTTACGCAATTTTCCACTTAAATCCCCCAATATGGGGGTAAAAAACAAATTGCACATATTTATGTAATATATCAATCGAAAGCGCGGATTGTTTTGCACAAGATGATATTTGTTCTAAGTTTTTAAGTCAATAAGAACGCCAGTTATAAGCTTTTTAGTTCGATTTCTTAAGGCTTACCTTGACTCAAAAATAACAATTAGTAGTTTACTCAACTTTGGCGATGTCTTTTGATTCGTTCATATGTTTTGTCAGGGCTGAACTTGATCGTAACCAGGCTGTAAACTGGATCAAGTTCAGCCTTGGTTTTGTGATTCGTTCATATGTTTTTCAAACTTGCTATTTACAAATTGCCAACATACAGTTGCTATTGAAATTTTGTTTACGTTCTTATTCATATCCGTATCTTTCATAAATGTACTTACATCTGTTGGGAATATAAGTAATAGGTATCGTTTCGGTTGAATTTCAATTATTGTTTTCGTACATTTTTCGTTGAATATGTAATTTCGTCGTGTTGTATGATTAAATTTGTACAGAAAGAACCCACTTTAAATGTCATAATGTCAACGAAAAAACGTACTCCGTTTTGCAAATCTTTGGATGTGAAACGAATGAAGACACAAAGAACATGCGAAACAGAAGAAGAACGCAATCAAAGGCTTCAAGAGGATGCTGTAAAACACGCCCTAGAATACCTTTAATAACTTCAGATCTTCCATTTAAATTTAAGCGTTTACAATTTCTAGTGAGAATAAGTTTTGTAATGCCTATTAACAAATCGCAGGGACAGACATTACAAGCTGTTGGCCTATAATTACAGGAGGATTGTTTTGCTCATGGTCAATTGTACGTAGGATGTTCAAGAGTAGGAGCAGCAAACAAACTTTTCGTTTATTCTCTTTCTGGGAAAATAACCAATGTTGTATATAAAGAAGTACTTTAGACTCACTTTCCTCTTGGTTTCACGCCTACTTTTGAAGTTCGTCAGATTTATCACAGATTAGGTTATCAAATATGTATGCAATTATGTTAACAAGGGTTCTGATTCAGCTATGTTCGCTCTACAAGACACTGTGCAAGATGAAACCAACATAGATCAACCCGGGCAACGCCGGGTAATACTGCTAGTTTATGTATATATTTTGAGTTCTCGAAAACGGCTCTAACGATTTGGACCAAATTTTGTATTTTGGTCAGGTTTTGTTTTTTAAGATCACCTATGTAGGTGTTTTTCCCCAAAAACAACGCGATTTTACACGAAAAAAACATTTGCTTAATAACGCAACTGAGGTACTTGTAACATTGAGCAAACATCACCCGCTATAGATATTTTATTTCAATTGAGATAGTAATAAACTGAGTGGCAACACTTATTTTTCATTTACCTTTTGTTGATTGAAATGTGTTGTTGTTACCATTTGTGAAATTTAAAATGCCTAGTGAACCCATTGCAAAAGAAAAGCTTTAGTAATTCTGTGCGTAATTTGAATGTATCAGAAGGTCTATGAAATGGTGTAAGACTTATTGTGACAAGTTTAATTAAAAACATGATGAAGGCAAGAATCGTTATGGTGAACAATCTGGCAAGAAAGTACATATGCATGTGTACCTATATTCACTTCTTGGGTACAACTTTAGTGTAGGAGCCCGTTAGCGACATTTTTGGTTGGAGAGGAAATTGTTAGTTACAATAGCAATTACTTGTTTTGTGTTTGATGTGTGGAACTTTAGTTTTTTATATATTTGATAAGTTCTGGACGTGTCACTCTTTTCGTGGCATCTTTCGTCGCCAACCAAAACAAATTGCCAACCGGTCCCTATACTAAAGACGTTTCTTTGCCATGACAGTACACGCATCTCAAGGTCAACAGCTCTAATAATCGGCATGAAAATTTAAAGTTAGAAAACACTTTAACTTTTCAAATTTATCTAAATAAGTATCTTCGAAAAAAAAATACCGCCGAACAAAGCTCGGTCACCCAGGTACTGATAACTAAAATTTCCATAGTGCAAATCAATTATGTATCTTTGTATGACGAAGTGGGCGTATTTTTCAATGAATATAACTCAGAAACAGTTTTAAGAATTATTTTATAGTCTTAAACTCTGCTTCAAGTTATTGGCATATTCCAAATTTTATGGCATATTCTTTGGACATGTGCTGTGAAAACAAGTTTTTCAAATTTAAGTACTTTTCTAATATTTGAAAACAATTTCTAAGTAAAACAAAACTACTTATAATACCAACATTTTTTTTTTAATATAACAGACACGTGCTTCGAGGACGCAAGGAACCTGTTTTCCAATCCAATAGAACTGAGCTTTTACGTAAAAAAAACAACTCCTTTTCACCTATCACATTATCTTAAAAATTGGCGAAAGATTTCTGAAATTTGATGAAAATCGATTCTTTCTTAATGAAAAATCACTAAAATTTCCCTATAAATCGCCAAAAGTTAAAATAGATTGAGAAACGGAAAAATCGTAAAAAACGAATTGCGAAGATAAAATTGTGTGATCTAACGAATTTTCGTAAACAATATGGAAAAATCGTGAAAGTTAACAGGTACACTCCTTTGCATGATCACGACCCCTAGGTTGACAAACGATTATTTATTCGTTTTAATGCACCTGTTTGATTATTAAATTTTTCTCTCATTTTTTAAGTCTGCAGAAGTATATTTTCAAATAGCGTAATCAGATTTTAGGAGAGTCAAAAAATTTTTGAAATTCATTTAATGAACACAAACGAAGGGAAAACAAAAAGGAACAGAAAATTAATTTCTGAAAATTAAAAAAATGTCAAAATATTCATAAAACATTCAATTAGTAGTACTTATAATCCTCGAATTTTGTTCAGTTGAAGGAATAAATGGGATTAGCATTGACAGTAATAAATATTTTCTGGAAAATAATCGGGATCCTGATAATAAAATAAACATATTTAAATGCGAAAGAATATTAGTTGTTTAAATTTAAAGAGCGTTTTTAAGGACAGTTGCGAATTTTCCTTTTGGTATGAAGTAAAGGTGATTCTTTGATGAATACAAAGAACGAAACAATGTTCATTTCAAAAAGTAAAATATGGAACTGAGATGTCCTTGCCGAAATCTTTCGAACGCAGAAAAAAATCTTTCAAATCGGACAATTCCTCAAAAGTTATTGTGGGGGAACAAACCAACAGACAGACAGACGCACATTTTCCCCATCTCAAAACCCTACTTCCAATTTTTTATTTTTCAATCTTTATCTAATTACTTCAACTATTTTTTAATTTTTTTTTGTTCACGATACATTAAGCCTTCATTCATTTTTTAGCCTACTTTCCCGTAAAAGTAAAAAAAAAATAATAATAAAGCATGAAAGAAGGCTTAATGTATCTTGAAAATATCGTTAAAAATCAAGAAAAGTCAAAAATAAGTGAAGTAATTAAATAAAGATTGAAAAATAAAAAATTTGAAAGTAGGGTATTGAGATGGGGAAAAAGTGTGTCTGTCGGTCTGTCGGTCTGTCTGTCTGTCTGTCGGTCTGTCGGTCTGTCGGTCTGTCTGTCGGTCTGTCGGTCTGTCGGTCTGTCCCCCCCTAATAACTTTTGAACGAATTGTCCGATTGGAAAAATTCTTTTTGCATTCGAAAGATCTCGGCGAGGACATCTCATTTCTATATTTTACTTTTTGATTTGAACAATTTTTTGTTCAATTTTGAACAGTTCAAAAAATTTTAACATTAGCGCCTATGGACAAAATTGAAGCAAATTCTGTAAACTCTGGGCACAAGAGCCAAGTTCCTATTGCAAGCTTATTGAAAGGAGTTCTCGGCGTGAAATATTGATTTGAACAGTTTTTGTTCATTTTTGAACAGTTCAAAAAATTAACACAGAGCTTACGGGGAAATTTCAACCCTATATAAATCCTGATCTAACGGACCGATTTGCTTGGAACAAACTTTATCGGAAAGCTCTTATAACGTAGAACATGTAGAAATAGAAAGTTTATATAGAACTTACGAGCCTATTTTGCTATGAAATTTTTTGATCGGGATTTTCAAGGATATTTCTCAGTGACTCAATGAGTGAAATAATGAATGAATGAATAAATGAAAGAGTGAAAGAATAAATCAATGAATAAATGAATGAGGAAAAGAATGAATGAATAAATTATTGAATAAATGAAAATATAAATAAATGAGTGAATAAATACGTGAATGCGTAAATGAATGAATAAACACTTGAATGAGGTAACGAATGAATGAATAAATGCATGGCTGAATAAATGAAAGAATGAATGAGTGAGTGAATGAATCTGTATTATCCGTTGAAAAAGGTATATTTTCAATAATTAGAACTAAAGATAAATAAGAAAGAGAGAGAAAGAGATAGCTAGATTATAAATTTGAATTTGGTGTATACGGGAAAGTAGGCTCGTATAGTTCTAGACGGAACTTCTTGTTTTTTACTGTGACGGAAATAAGGTAATAAAATTAACTGTTTATCATTTTTCAAATGTTTCACTTAATTTGTTTAATGCATGTTAAAACTAATATCGATTATAACAACTACGTGTTTGTGCTGCAAATAACCTTTGTGACTATACTTAGCATTAATTTTAGTTTTAAACTAATTAATCTTTAATATACGTAGAAACGTATATCATATTGTTCTGAAGAAATAAATCTAAATTAAAAATTGTAATGTGCAGCAAAACTGAAAAGAAATGTTACGAATGGATATAAAAACTGCATTTGTCTCAAACCGTAATCAAGTCGATATATTTGGTCCAATGCCTCATCCACAGAAGATTTTTCGATGCCCAATAAAATTCCAGCAATGCATCCAATAATTGATAACCAAGTACATTTTCCTTCGTTCCAGGATCAACGAGCCTTTGAACAAACTCCATCAAGAATCGGAGGAGGGCAATTGGCCCGAAGAGGAAGACAAACTCGTTCGCATCATCCAATACGGAGCTAGGATTGCCATCCAGGAAGGACTAATCGAGTCAAACGATAAATCCCAGTCCTATTTATTATCAGGTAAGAAACGAATTGGGGTTTCGGATCGTAAAAATACATGAGAACTGAAGTGAAGAAGGTGGAAGGTTGATTTTGCCTTGTGGGATAAGAATTGGTGCTTGTTATATCTATTTCTGCGGCTATACGAAACATTTTACAAGGAACAAGATATAAGAATAACTTTGCTCAAATTACTTAGAATAATATATTGCACTGAAAGATAGCTTTGAAACTATCAAGCTTCACGAGAAAAATTTGCCAAGGCTTTTGACCTGCTGTATTTAAAACAAGTACGAAAAGAATCCATAGCTTTGCAGCATTTTATTTTTTTTCTACACTCTTTCTTTTATTTTACACGCTATGACGTTTTCGGGCATGTTATGACATTCATTATTTTAATGCATTACACTTCAAAAATTTTTCACATACAAAAGATTTTAGTTTTTTGCGGTTACACGAGGTCTCACACATTTTCTATTTAATGTGTAAAATTTGAAAATTCTACTAATTTTCTACGTGACATTTCAATGTACATCGCTTAAAATTAATAAAAGATTTTTTTGTTTTAAATGTCAGTTTTTGAAAGTTTTATTAACAGATTTTTGAGAAAATTAAGAGGTCTACATTAATCCTTACTGTTCAGTTTTAACCGCAAAGATCCCCCCCCCCCCAATAATTACTTTTAGAATATGCACTATTAAATTCATTATTTAAATTTTCTTTTTGATGTGAAATGTTGTAAATTTCACGAAATCAATGTTTTGGAGAATACAAGATGATTGGCATTTGTATGGTTGTAAAATTAAACTAACACATAGGTTATAAATTTTATATTTCCTCAATCAAGGCGCCAGGAAAATTTTGTAAGCGCTATATTTAGTTTAATGCATATTTTTAGAAAATTTATTCAATCAATACACTATTGTGTCTACATTTAAGTAAATAAATATATTCATAAATACTTCACATGTTAGCAAGAGACACTTTAACTAATGAGAACACTGCAAGAACTCTTTATATGCATTAATAAAAGAGCTTTTAAGGTATTTCAATGCCCACTTGTGAAATGTTTTCCCTTGTAACTAATTTCTTAGCGCACTATGAAGATTGCAATTTCAGCAGTAGAAGTTAAGAAGAATTAGTCTCAAGAATAGTTACTGAAACGGATTAAAATTAGTTGCATAGTAAATAATTAATTAATAATATCTAATAGTAGTACTTAATTTTAATACAATCTGGATTTTAGGTTTCTTAAATTTATATGTTAGCAAACGAAACACCAAAACTATATTTTACAAATGATTCCAGCACCTGTATGGCGCTTCTCGAGACATTGTTCTTGGCAGTTAGTATGTCGAAATTGCTAAAATCATAACGAATAAAAAGAAACCTCTGCCTAAAATGGTCTCAAATGAACGCAATTTTAACATAATTAACATTTATTTGAATGTATTAGATCAAAAATTTTGATAAGTGACCAAATTAACCTAACCGATATTAACGAGCTTTTAAGGTACAGTAAATTCAATAAAGAACCTCACAATGTATTTCATATTGTGAGAGAGAAGTAAACTTCTCTTTTATTGATTGATTTTTTTTTCAGTGATTTCTACCATTTGCGTGTGCAGTGTCACTGCACTAAATTCTTTTATATATAAGGTAAAACCTGTTGAGCTGGCGCACTTGAATTTTTCGAAGGAAGGGGAAGTGTGATTCTACCGCAATTCCAAGTAGATGTACAGTCACAAGAGCGCAGTGTCTACTTGAACCCATAAGTTTTTTCTCTGAAAATGTATGACACAACGTCGTTCTTATTGCTTGCTTTCCAAATGTAAAGACTTGAATTTTCACCACTGTTCCTCTGATTTTCATTGCGATGAGAGTTCGAAGATACTTTTTAGCAAACGTTATTCCAGATATTATATTTTGTCAAGTCACCTGCAGTTATTATTAATATAATCTACTTATTATCGAAAGCCATCTCCCATATGCGTTAATCACCCATGTGCGCACCTCACCCGCCCTATAAGAAAAAAATTTCTGCCTTGGTTTTATTCCTGCTGTCGTTTTAAATTACAGCGTACGAAGGATCTGGTGGATCTAGTGATGGAAATGCATACAGAAGTAATGTAGACTATATTATTCACCAAAAATTTGGCGAAAAATTCACGTTTTCATTCTTTTTTATCATGTTTTCCAATTGTGCGCCAACTCTACCGGCTTTACCTTACAGTGCAGGATTGTGGGCCATGCAAGCGAGATTGTTAAAAATAATTCCCAAAATAGACTCAAACAAAAAAAGTTTCACATGTAACTGCTTAAAAAACAATTAAACTCATTAAATTCTAAAGTAAGTATGTAACGAATTCACCTGGAAAGAAATAAATACTGAATTTTTTTGAAGATTGGAAATGGTATTTTCTCTTTCCGGGGAAAATCTCCATTGATCTGCTATTAGGTTGCAAAAATAGTGTCAATCCCTCAATAGCATAATATTCCCTCCAAGTAAGAATTCAATTCAAAACTTCTCCCGTTTTTAATAATCTTGCTAGCAAATTCTCACCCTTAATAATGCTAATATTCTCCCTTTCTCGTTACAGGAGTTCACACTCATCTGCTGCAAGCGCTGAAGTTATGTAAAGGTGATTCGGAAAAAATTCTTTGCGTCGTCAGGCAATTTGAAGGTAAATGTGGTTAGGGTTAAAATGAACATGTTGTGCGGGCCTGGATTTTTCATTCATTTATTTATTTTTCCATTGTTTAATTTAATTTAAAAGCCCTTAATTTGCGAAACAAGAAATGAGCACTAAATTTGCTGATCTGTAATAAATATTCCGTTTGAGTTTCCCCTTTCAAGTTTCAATGCATGTTTTTATGTTGTTAGGGTCTTTGTGATAGAGCATACGAGTTGTTGTAAAAAATAATAAAACGGAACTGAATTTTCCGAAAACTCGAGAAAATGTCACTTTTGCATGCAAAAATATGCTCGGCACGAAATTCAGAAGAAAAATTAAAACGGAAAAAAGTATTTTCTACCTTAAAAACTTTCTAAACTCAACATTTTTGGCTCTCTGTTTCCTTTGGAAGTTTTCGAGAAAAAAAACCAGACCACTCAATTTTGACTCTGGACACTGATGACATCAAATATTAAAAATATTCCTTATGTTTAACCGGAGACTACGAACATTCAGTGCATAGTGCAGTGAATCCTACTTAGTATAACCTTCGTAGAAGAAAAGGTAAAAAGCATTAATAATGTGCAGATGCGTTTCTTATGCACTATCTTGTATTATTGATGACGTCAATTGTAAATTTTGATTTATCTGCTGTTACTTCGTTTTGATCACAGTTGGTACATTCAAAATAAATTTCTTAGCTAGATCATGTCTCCCCGTAAAAATATACGTATTTAAAGAACTAGTGACGAAAAAAAAAAACTATCTTTAAAATCAATAATAATATAATAAACCACACAAGCCTGATTGCCGCATTCCTTCTTTCCTCTTCATCTCACACTATGTTCGACTCAAATATAACAATTAATAAAACGAAAATCAATTAGAAACACAACAATTACTGAAACAAAATTTTCATTTGGAGAAACAACCTGGATCATGGATGCAAAACCAGTCAGGCAGATCATTCCTGGTAAAAGTTAAGTTATTACCAGAATAAAACTCTCTATCAAGTTATTATCGGGATTATTAGGGGGAAGTTACTCAGAATCAATGAGGCGCTGTAAAAATTTTCGTTGGTGTGGCTTCTGGTGTAAATGCACTGCAACGACCTCACAGCGTATGGCAAGACTATGAATTAGTTACGCGACTTTCCACTAGTCAACAGCAGTTCCTTGAAGAAATATTGATAATTAAGTTTCGATGCTGCTTGTTTCTCTTCCGCAAAAGAAAAATTTCAAAAAATTCTATTCAAATATAAAAAATTTTAAACATATAGTATCTAAATTATCCATATTAATTATTGTTCGTGAAATAATGCCTCTATGTGTAAAAAATTACCCACGACGTATGTCAACAAATCTTCGAATAACTTTAATAAATCGAATATTTTTTGGTAAATTCTAGAAGTTGAACTAATAGTGCTAAATGATATTTCTGAAGAATCAGCGGGTCGAAATTTCACTTTCCATCTTCTCTTTTTCATTTTTTTTTTTAACCTGCAGACGAGGAAATGGAAAATCGTGTAAGAATTCGAGCGAATGAAGAGTACTACGTGTTTCGGAGACTCCAGTAGCAAAAAATACATTTATTCGAAAGCTAAAAGTGATTGTGACGAGCGGGCATCCTTTTATTGATGTCCGACTTCGTGTGCTCTTTCAAATTTGAATTTCCGATAAGAGCTTTTGGAATGGGAAAAATTTGGTTGGGAAGAGCTACTTATACAATTCTCTCTCCCCTCCCCATCCCCCCCCCCCCTTCTTTGAAAATGACAACGGTCCTTACTTTGAAATTCCTTCTTATTTTAAAGAGAATAAGTGGAACTATTTGAAATAAAATTATTTTAATGTTTTAAGTAGGGAATTTCTTATGCATATTTAATTTACATTTTAATAATTTGTCGTAAGTGACTGCAAGTTCAGGATTTAAAATAGTCAACTTTAATGAAAAATAAAATTTTAAGAAAATATCGCACAAAACAATATTTACTGGAATACTTTCAGTAAAACAACAGAAATACTTTTTGCAATGAATGATGCTTCACTCAGAGTACATACATTCCTAAAACTCACTTTCTGTGAGTTCTTCTTTGTATTGATAAAGAGGATCCTTTAACAACGAAACACGTGTAGGGTAAACCGACCCGTGAATGAACAGAGCCCAATAGACAAAGAGTTTGCACGTTTTTTGTTTTTTGTTTTTTTTTTTTTTTTTTTTCAAAAATACGGTTGCAAAAGTTTCTTTATAAATGAATAGAGCACAGTACTTTCGTTAATTGCAATTCCAAGCTATCTGACACCTCAATGATCATTAAAATCAAAATGTTGCATGTTTATTGACTGGGAAATTTTTCATTCATACACTGGGGGTCATTTACCACTTTTAATTCGCACACCTAAGCGGGAAAGGATGGCGTGGTGGTTAGGCACAGTCCTCGTAAGTTCGCAGGATCAAACCTGGCCCAAGTCGGTGGATTTTCAAGATTTGAAGTTCGTCAGCGATCATGTTATGGGGCATGTTAAAGATCCCTTCAGTATCTGTTTGGCTGGTATACGATCGGCTAAATTAAATTCCCAATGTAGTTTTGCATCACTTAAAGCTCATGTGCCGCGCTCTAGCGGGAAACTGAACGTCAAAATTCTCAACTGGTAATAGCATCCATCGATAGTGGTGCTACTTGAAAGAATGGGTGCCGGTTTCCGGGGAATATACTAGATTTCAGGACCATACGCACTCCGATTAGAAAAAAAGAAAGAAAATTGCGCACCTAAAACCACCTGAAGTAGTGCCGTTAAAAAACCCCATTTTTTAAACAATTTTTATACATTTCAGTAAAAATGTTTTTGCTTTCATGTGTAAAATTTCAATTTAAATTCCATTTTAATTTATTGCATCAACTCGTGTACATAGATAGCATTTATCACATTCATTCAAAAAAGGATATGAATAAAAAAACAAGTGTTGTACAAATGTTTATATTTTTGCCTTTAATACAATACAAATAGCAGATAAATACTAGATTAATCAAGCTAATCTCCCCGAAGAACATCTGCGGGAAGACCAGCTAGTATTTATTTTATTTTTCAGACACATACACGCGAAGAAAAAAGTTTCGCAACAAATTACGAATTATTCAGAACTTTCAAATTTTCCTTATAGTTCATGAAACTTTCAGTTCACATATCTTCTCTTTCTAATGGATTTTCATTCGCATCGTACTCTTGCATTTGTTACAGAAATTGATTCATCTGACAGTGCAGCAGCCCTTTTTGTTGATAGTTCGGTACCAGACGGCACGTCCACTGATGACGATAATTGGGGAGGTATGTTGAAGCTCCTGGATGACGTCATCATGAACGTGAATAAGAAACATGTTGCTTATTTCAGGTAAGAAAGTTGATATTTTAAAGTGTTTAAGAGATTATTTGCCAAGGAGAATTAGTTGATCTTAGCAAAGTGCTTAGCAAAGAAGCCCAGTGGCTGAGTGGTAGCCTTCGGTGCTACCATGTCACAGGTCCGGGGTTCGATTCCCGGGCTGGGCCGGGTCAACTCAGTCTTTCATGCCTGCAGTGGGGTTGATAAAATGAGGACCAAGCATGCTTGGAAACTAAGCACGTCAGGCCGACCACTTGACCAGAACTTCTGCACTCCAAAACTTGGATGTTTTGCATCTAGAAGCTCCCTGTCACATTGAAAAAGGCAATGCCAAAACATATGTCGGCATTTTAATACTTATTTGTGCTTTCTTAACGTGAAATCAATTTTTATTGCAATACAGTAAAACCCCGTTAAACCACGCCTCAGTATACCGCGGAATCTGATATACCGCAGTACTATCATGTCCCCCGACCTTTAATGCACCCTTTATCAATGCCATTTAAAGGTGATTACTTATTTACCATTGTGAATAAAGTCAGCCCGAGCACACAAATATTCTAGCCAAAGAGCACCTATCCCCCCCCCCCCCCCATCAGAGACACTAACAGATAAAACCCAATTGTGATCGGCGTGGTGTACACCTTTTTCATGCTTTTTCTGTCTTTCCCCCTAGAACCTATAGCTTAATTTCAAAATCATTTTCAGAAGTCTAGTTATGCGTATGTAACTTCTTTTATAGCGCTATTAACCTTTGTATTCTAGATTCTTTAGCATTCCTGAAAAGTAAGCTTATTCCTCAGCGAGAGATGCGTTTCTCCCCTTCCAAATATAATTTTTTCTTAAGACCTCTTCCCCTTCACAATCCCATGTTGATAACAAAAAGAGATTTTTAAGCACCTTTTTTTCGGAACACAGTTGATTTGTAACCTATCGCTCGATAGACTGATTGTCCGAAAAGTTACGAGTAATTGATAAAGTCAAAAATGATGCAACAAAAGAGTATTATTTCGTGAATAGGGCTTCACGATATAGTTTCACTATGCCGCGGTTATGTTATAACGCGGGTGCCAAACATGTCTCCCGGCACCCGCGTTATAACGGGGTTTTACTGTATTTCCTTACTGTCTGAAGTAATCTTGAAATATTTAAGCACTTTCACTGTCTTAAATTTTTCTTATAAACTTTTTTTTTTTTTTTGCTAGAATGGGAAGTTGAGCAAAAGTTCGCACAAGAAAAAAGTGAAAAATCTTTAATTACAACAATACAGTGAGAAAACATAAAACTACAATTTAATAGTTGCTCAGTTGCTGTCTGATGAAATGGTTTTAAATAATTGCTACGCATGTAGTTACCTTATGTATTACAAGAGTTGGAAATTTGAAATGGTTTCTTTTACATAAAAAGACGAAAACAAATAGTTTACCCCAAAATTCCTTCATTTTAGCAAAGATTTAAACCGTATTTTTTTCCCGTAATCTCCCAGAATGGATCGTTATGCGTTTTCCTGAAAAAGCGGGATGGTTATTCTTTTTTGGCTTCTTGCTTCTTTTGGAAGATAAGATGGCCTGGTTAGATGGCCATAAAGTTTCATCGCAGCGGGGTCTAAATTGTAATTAAAGCCTTGATTCCGTCGTAAACTGTTTCTATCCACTTCAACCGGAGATTAACTGGAGAAAAAAAGAGGATGTTTTGAATTTTTCGGAGACGGCAAATGCTCTTGGTAATGGAACTTTTTTGTATTTCTTATTTTATTGGTACTTATTTTTTGAGAGTGGAAATTTCAGTTTTAGTACTTACTTCTTATTTCGGGGAAAATCTTTCCGGGAGAGCTTCATAAATAATCAAAGCATAACGCCACGGGAAATTAACTATTGTAAAACATTCTTTACTTTACTTCAATTAATTTGATTTCATAAATAGAGAGCGAACATGAAAATGTATGCACCTAGACTTTATTTACACAACTACTGATTGCAAAACATAGATTTAATAACCTCTTCAATTAGAGCTATAAATATAAGAACAGAAACTTTCTGAAAGTTCTCTTCTTGTGCACTATTCTACTATAATCCTTTCAAAATTTTACACATTCTGGAGATACGGATGTTTAAGTAAACTAAACACCACACATAGGGCTTTAGTGACTGGAATTCTAGAGCGTCACGGTCACATGTTGTACATGGTATCAGAAATTCAGGCAAAGAACGAAAATTATGAAGATCTTTCAAGTTGTGTATGTTTTTTATTCATTCTGGACGAGGCTCATGATCAAATAGAAAAGAGTTTGAATCTGTGGTTCTAGAATTAGTCAAAATTTTCAGTACTCGGTGTGATCCAGAGGTTAGTACCGCTGCTTTTCACCTAGGTGACCCCAAAGTTTAAAAAAACCATTGTTTAATTTTACTTAGTTTCCAGTTATAGAGAACACATGGTAATCCCAAAGTTTCATGCTAAAAAGCGTGAATTTGAAAAAAGGTTAGGGTTTTTAAAGTTTACTGCTTTGGATTTCACAAATCTTTACTATGGATCAGTAAAGACTTAATTGCTCTCTTAATTAATCGAAAAGGTCTCGGACGTTTTTAACCCACGCTCCTTATTATATAATTTAGCGGCTACTGTCACATGTTCCGTGTGTTGATTACCTCTTTCAACCAAAGAAAAATTTGATCTTGAAAAAATTAAATTGCTATTGAAGAGCTGTCACTTGTAACGTCAGGATTTTCACTAATGGAGAAAGATGTCAAGCGTAGGTACAGAGATGGCAACCAATTACGAATTGCTTGTAGTCACTATGGAAAATAGCCAAAATGTTCCGTTCACTACAAACTATGAGAAATGCCAAATTTTCAACGAAAATTATGCATTTTCATCAATTGGTTTTTCCACTGCAATAATGAAGAATCTGATACTTGCTCACTGATGGAACAAAAAATGCCAATATACAGTGTGTCAAAAAAATTGTGAGACTATGTTTATAAAATAAAATAAAAACTAATACAGTTCGACTACGGAATTTTGAGAGTTGGCCGCTTCTGCGCATGGCTGATAAGAACGTGTTGGGGAAATTCGTTTTGCAGTTTATTTAGTACGCAAATCAGAATGCTTTCTTCTGTCTTTGTTGAAAGCTACTCAATTTATAAACTGGCATATAGCATCAGTTCGGAAGAAATAAAGTATTCTAAACGAACTAGAACGAGATGATATAGTCATTCTTTATACCAGCAGTTCATCCCTTGAACATGAATGGATTCTTCTTGGCACTCTGCCGGCCGGCTTGCTTTGGTGAATGGTAGAACTGTAATTATATTTCTTTAAGTATTTTTATTCAAAATAGGCTCCTTTGGCTTTATTGCATTTGTTACAGCGGTTTAACAACTATTCGAAAGCCTGTTTCAGCTCATATTGTGAGAATGCCTCCAAAGCTCGCGCCGAAGCTGTATGCATAGTGTCAATGTCATCCAAATAAAAAAAAAGTAAACAAATGAAATGAGGTTTTGTCAGCAGATCAGCTGATAGTTAAGGAGTCTCCCGAAGCTGGATAACCCAGATAGCACCGCTGTAAGCTTAGTTTCAGCTGTAGTCTTAAAAATTCTTTGACACACTGTGTACAAACAGCTTCGACGCGAGCTTTGGGTGTAGTCTCACAATGTGAGTTGGAACACGCATTCGAATCGTTGTTAAAGTGCTGTAATAAGTGTATTAAAGCCTAAAGAGCTTATTTTGAATAAAAATACTTTAAAAATATAATTACTAGTTTTTATTTTATTTTATAAACCTAGTCTTAAAAATTATTTGACACACTGTGTAAGAATTATGTTAAAATTCCGAACATAACTTTTATATTGTTTGCAACTTGAAAAAATGATCATTTAAGCGAAAAACCTACGAAAAATGGCTGCACATGCAATGTTTTATAAGCAAAACACTGAACATTATGTATCTTTGATCTTTACAGTTTCATGCAGAACTTAGTGTTAGTACATAGTTCAGTGACTATATTTGTGCTCTTGAAAATTCAGCTGAAAAAACACAGAAATTTTTATATTTTTATTTTTGAAATTTTGAAATTTAAGCTCAAGTTTTCTTTACAGTTTCATGCAGAACTTAGTGTTAGTACATAGTTCAGTGACTATATTTGTGCTCTTGAAAATTCAGCTGAAAAAACACAGAAATTTTTATATTTTTATTTTTGAAATTTTAAAATTTAAGCTCAAGTTTAAGCAATCCAAAAAACTACCATGCTTTGCCCTACATTTATTCTTCGTCACGTACCGGAATTCTTTTCTGCCTACCGAAATCGATAAGAGCGAATAGCTCTGAAAAATTACAGCTTTTAATAAGACTATTGCCACGATCATCAAGTTTTAATGGTCACGACAAACACATAAAAAGTACGCCAAGCGTTATCTTAAATTGAAGGGTTTCTTTCGTTCGAAAATTTAGTGATCCCATACTTGCAAGGAATGATGTAGTTTTGATTTTTTGATACGCTGTTCGGGGCAGTTTGGTTAGTCGGATGCAAGTTTGCCCCTTTGAGCATTTTTCAGTTCTTCTTATTCTCACCTTCGATATGCATTTTTCTTTAAATAGTTTGTTTGAAGAACTTGAGTAAGATCTGCAAAAAAGTATATTATTGTTACATTAAATATTGTTATTAATTGTTACATTTAATTCCTTGAACAAAGGATTAGTTACTTCATAACTTATGTTTCATATCTATTTTCAAACTAAAAAGTTTGCAGTAATTACGTATTGGACGATTTATAAAGTAGCGTAATACAGTGGTTTCCTGAGCCCGACGAAAAAATTATTTATTTAAGAGTAGTAGTGGAGCACCTCAGAAATTGTCTAGTGCTGCTACCTTGTAGAGAGGAAGGCGTGGGGGGTGGGAGTAGTAACCTCCACTTTCGTCAACTTAATTTAAATCTGTAAATATACGCATTTTACTCGATATTTCCATTCGAACATTTGAAAATAATCCCAGTTATACTATGCTACGCATAGATGCAATCCAAACTAAAAATAAATACACCCAATCACTAAAAAGAGAAAGTTCTTTCTCGCTGCTCGCAAAATTTACCGACTAATTCAAATACAATCATGTTACTAATTTTCTGGGAAGAAATTTAACTAAATTTTAGGAACTTCAACAGTCTTCCTGTTTAGTTAAATGTAATGAAAGAAAAATACGTAAAGTCATTCTTTCCTAAAAGGTATCTCAAAACATTAAAAATTTAAACCCGTGGTCCCTACGAGAATGCTCGGAATTTTTCAATGCTTCAACAAGAATGCGGATTTTTTTAATTAACATTTTAAACATTAAATAATAGTTTAATAAGCTTTCATATTTTACACAAATGTTAAAAACATGTGATTCAATGATAAAAAGTAATTTAGTTTTTGTCATTGTATTACATTCATTACATTTGATTAAGTTGTATAACCCCGTAGTCCTTCTATAGTTTTTAATGTTTTCAAGAAACATGTTTATTTATTTGGCTTACCATGAATAAGATATCAAAATAAATAATTGCTTAGCGCAAATATGAAATACGTTGGGCTAAGAAACTCCAACAGCTTTGAAATAGAAAATGAGTACATACATATGAAAATACAAATTACAGAAAAAAAGTTAAAAACACACACAAATATTTTATGGTATGTTTAATTTAATAATTAATGTTTCGTAGTAAAATAGATGAAAACAACTCAGAAAGGTATTTGTTAAGAGCAAACAGTTATTAGTTATTGGGAAAAATTTAAAAGATAAAGGCACACTAAGATAGCTTATGTAATTTTGCCGTATAACCGTTATTTTGGACATTTATAACGTCCCATTTTAAGTGTCTTTGATGTCTTTCAATTCAGAAATGTTTCTTTAACAAAGATAAAAGTGTGGATAACATAAATTGTACATTTACCATAATTTAATACTTAGAGTTTTATACTTAAACAATTCGCCGAAAGGTTGATACTTTGAAAACCCTTAGAGGCATAGTGGCTTCGTTTGGGGCCACCGAGCTTCTGAATTTTCTAACTTCAACTAAATCCACCTGCTCTCAGCTCTACATAATGCTGCCATGTGCATAAATTTTTGTGCACAGGATCAAAACCTGTTTC
The DNA here is from genome assembly GCA_038502835.1 of Octonoba sinensis. Lineage (NCBI taxonomy): Eukaryota > Metazoa > Arthropoda > Arachnida > Araneae > Uloboridae > Octonoba > Octonoba sinensis. The sequence goes on along the minus strand of CM076599.1, from coordinate 95,388,117 downwards.
TTTGTGATAAAAAAGCTTCTATTACGTGTGTACTTCTGTAGAGTATTCAGTAGTTTTACGTTCTGTACTTCAAAAGGATAAAAATACAAACTTTTTAATTTTGAAATAAGAGATATAAAGTTGAACTGTTCCAATTATAATCCTTACATAAAAATTTCATGTGATGCCTACTTAGCTAAAATTAATAAAACATTTCTTTTGTCCAAGGTTTCTCGTATAGCAATTAAGCAGTGCTAATATTAAAGACTTGCTTCTACCAGACCTTTTTGTGCAAAAATTACGTATATTTACCAAATGTGTGTATGTATGGATTCTTTTTTTTTTTTTTTTTTGTAACCACAGAAAATAAAACTCTTTTTTTTTTCTGGTAATTTTCATGCAACATCTAATCAATTATTTTTGTTGTTAAAAATTTCGCTTTTTTTGCTTTTTATCGAGTTACATCATCTTATTGCAGTGAATTAAACTTTTCCACATTTTCTTTCGAAATAGTTAAGTGCTGTCACAAATAAAATGTCTCTTCATTTTTTCCGAATATTTTTTCACAATGCTATAAGCATTATAGTAAATAAAATATTTTCAACGTTTCTCAAATAGTTGGAACAACACTTAACTTTTGTTTCCGAATAGGTGCTTAATGGATCTTCCCCGATTTTATTTATTCTTTTTACGTTTTTATACACCAAAGGTGCATTTAAAAGTCTTCAGGCGAACTTTAAAGTTACGTCTGTTACGCAAAAGTCCAATCATTGCGCACTATCCACTAGTGATCAGAACTCTGTTACAGAATTTCAAATAAATTCGAATTAAAAGTTCATTGCAAAACGTAGAACAATATTGCTGTTGAAGCATATGGTATTATTGGAATCCAATCCCTTAGATTCGGAGAGCTAATTACACGCAAAGATGAACCAACAAAAAGAAAATAAACTTTAAAGAATACAGAAAACAACAGATAAGCAATAACTCAACTCTTCTATATCAGCAAGAAGAGTGAGGAAGCAATGGTGAACTGGGCAAACTTCTTTTATTAGTTTATGAAATTCCAAGCATCCTATTGTAATTTAAGGAAATCTCATTCTCGTTGGGCATTCCAAACCAGCCCCTTACATTAAAAAAAAAATGTTCTGTGTTCATTTTACCCTCGCTGAATACTGAACAAATGTTCGTTGAAAGAACATCCATTCTCTTTAGGCGCTCCGCTAAACGATAATGTTCAGTTTTTATCCTGAAGTTTTCAACAGTTTCTTTACATGGTCGATATTAAATATTTTCCAAACGTTTTGAATTCCAAGTCACTTTTTATTTTGGAATTAGGTTAGAATTTAGATTAGAGTTAAGGTTAGAGTTAAGGTTATTTTCTAATGATTCACAATGTCTCCATGGACATATTTTTTATAAGATTCTAGTAGAACTTTTTTATTACCAATAAGATTTCCCCCTTTTTTTTGTTAGGACCTCTACTGTTCTATTTCCGTTAATTCCCACATGGGAGAGTACCTGAGGCAATATATGAAGCATATATGAGGCAATGTAATGTGCCTGAAGATCTCGACTAAAAAAATATATATATTTAAATCGTAAATTTCCCTGAGAGAAATGGGAAAAACTAATCACAAGACGCATTTTTCATAGATGTTTTATATCTCTTCAAAAAAGTGTTTTTCGTTAAAAGGAATAAGAAAAAATAGAAAATTCCACGTACTTCGAGAAAAGATTCGAAAGCAAGATCTTTTTTGAAGGACAAATTTTATCAAGATGATACACCTTCGAAGCTGTAAATATCCTGCCCAATTTTGCACTTCACGAACCATTTCGCAATAAAAGTCCATACACCTGCTTTAAGACGACAGAAAGTACATTTTCATTCCGTAAAAATGGCGACGGGTAAGAAACCGCGACGAAATACTTATCAGTGTTTATTATACGTTTTAAATTGATAATACAGAGCAGTAAAATTTTAAAAATCGTAATTGTTGGGCAGAAGAATGTATTTGTTGTTATAAGATAACTATTTTAATCACTAATAATGATTTAAAATTCACTACTAAAGCTCTAAGAGTGCTTTCACACCAAAGGCGACAACGACAAAAAAAAAACCTTGTCTTTTCTTCCCTGCGCAGCCGCCGAGCGTACTTTTGCCTTCGAAAATTGGCTCCGCGCTTGCGCAGACCAGAAAAGACAGGAATATTGTCTTTGTCGTCTTCGGTAGGAAAGCACCCTGTAGTATTTTTAAAAAAATTGAATAAACTACATTTTTTTAAATATTTTCAAACATTACTGCGAAAAAATTGTCCATGTAAAAGTTAACTCTGACAGCGTAACCGAAAACGAACTTTGACATAAGTAAGTTCGACGAACTAAATTCTAAAAAAAAAATGTCGGTCCTTTAAATTAGTTTTTGTTACAATACGGCCTGTTATTAGTGGAAATTTACTTCCAGCAAACAAATGTAATGTTCACCAAATTCGTATAACACTGGTAAAACATAGCTCACAGTTAATGCGTATTAACACTCCCCAAATGGATAAAACACTTCGTTGTCACGATGATTTTTTTCTGACTAGAGCTGAAAAATCAATTATTTATAAATTAAATTAATACAATTGGCGAAAAAAATATTTCAAAAAAAAAAAAAAAAAGATGCATTTCAGCTTAAAGACATATTTATATACATAAAAGAGGATGTTGGTATGTATGAAGTCAAAAACTACCCGTTGGATTTCGCTCAAAATTCCACTGTTTGTATTTATTACATGTAGCAGGTTTTATTAATTAGCAGTTCCCTCAACCACGTGTGAATACTGTTAGCTTCAGTTTATTATAAAACTTATTTTTCAAAATAGCGAGACATCAGTTCAATTTTAGGCGGAAAAACAATTTTAAAGTATTTCTTGGATTTAATATTTCCTCAAATTAGCAATAGGCTTTTAATTGGGGATTAAACTTAATGACAGTTCTGTCTCCCTGATTTAAGGATCTCCTTGGTTTAGCCGTTAAATCCATGTTATACTGTCATTGCAGTCTTGCAAGCAAACAAATAGTTATCACCGAGAAACGGAATACGTGAGTTTCATTCTTGATGTTAAATAATGAGAGGAATGACGCTACAATTTGTATTTTTTTATTAGCCTTTCGCGACAAATCGGAACCTACTAACGAAACTCTACATAAGTTTTTAAAGCGTGGTTTACAATATCGCTTAATTATAGCTGACGAAGCTTTTTAAACTCTTAATACATGCAACATAGCAGGCAATGTTTTATACTCTCTGTAAGGACAATGTCGCGGGCAACGTTTTCTAAACGCTTAGCACGTGCATCGCCATGCTAGTACCACTAGCACAACATAAACTACGAAAACCTGCGAAAAAAAACAAGATTGGGATAAAAGAAATCGGACAGAAAACGCGGAGAGCAGCGAAAAGAAAAGACCTTATGTTCACTGATGGAAAGAGGAGTAAATCCTGGGAATGATTCTTGAAATATAAATGAAATTGTGAAGTTAACAGTTATTGCTGGAGCCTGCACTTTTTTGGTGGTTATTGACTTTCCAAATTCATAGCGTAAGTTTTTCTCCGGAAGACTAAAAGTTTTATTCTCACATCTGAAGTGTAAGCTGAATTATAGTTTAAGCTCAGTTTTACTGTTTAGAGTGAGCATAAATTTTGGAAAGCTCTTTTTTCATGAGCAATTTTGCCGTCGAACTGGAATTTAGTGACCCATTAATGTGTTAAAAACCGTCTTTTTTACAAAATTAAATACATTGCGTTATGATTTTTCTTGGAAAATATAATTTAGCCACAATGTCGGTCTTTTTAGCATCATTTTAATTAGACAATTTAATAAAGCATACGTGCAATAATTTAGATCGTAATAACTGCTTTTCAGTGGAATTTGCTAAAAAGAAAATCTGTTTTTTTTTTTTTTTTTTTAATTCTTCATTCAATAACGAAGAAAAGAGAGAGAGAGGGAAAATGGTTGCATTCAAGACATTCTACCTTTATGGAATGAGATTCTGAATATATTTTGACTCAGTTGAAGTTTCAGTTAAAATAATGGAATTTAAAAGTGTGTACAGTTCGGACCTTGAGTCCTTTTTTCCTGCCCAAAATCTCTAAAATATTAAAATCCATAAAAAAATTTTTTACTCTTTACTAACGCCTTTCCTGAAACCTATCAAGTTTTAATAACCACTTTCAGCGTCTCTCGCAAAGAACATAAAACGAACGTCAAATATTCTATTTCCCTGATGTCTTTCTATTCGTTTAAAACTAACGAGAGAATCCTGTATTGGGCTCAAAAGTGCTTTATGAAAAAAATCAATGTTTTAATTACGGTACCTGAGAGCCATAGTATCTTAAGTCCATTTCTCGATTTTTTGAGAGTTTACACTTAATGGACGAACGGAGTAACGACGAAAAAGTCACTATAGCTACATGAGGGTTTGGAACATTTAAAGCTCCCATCGGACATACTTATTCTAACTTTCGCAAGAAAAAGTCTAGTATCATAGCACTAAAAATGTTCATTTTTTAAAGTTCATCACAAAACTCGAAAAATTGACCTAAGATAATGTGGCTCTCACGTACAAATTACTAAAGAGTTGTCGCTTTAGCGCTAATTTTTTTCATCGCAGTTAACTTCGTTTAAGTTTTTCGAGAAAAACCTAGTAAATAGACATCTGGTCACAGTTTTCCATAGGAAATTACATAAATATTTCTGAATAATTAAAGGTATTTTGATGAATAGTGAATAAATGTTTGTTCAAAAATAAATTGTTTTTTTTTTTTTCAAAATGCAAATGTAGGAATAACAAAAAACCCTCAAGTATAAATACTAATATTTAACTAGTATAAAATATTAATACTTAATTAAAGCACAAAAAATTTTGAAAAAAATAAACTGATTTAAAACATAATTGAGAAATCAAACTGTCATTAATACTAAAACTATGAGCTGATCTAAAAATCATAAAAATAAATTCATTCGCTAAACGACATCATGCTACTTTAAAGATTGTGTTTGAATGCGGGCCAGGATTTTGAACAAAGTACACTAGTACATTGTCAGCAATGTAACATACGCGAATATTATTTATCGTTGAAAACTCTGGGCCCATTGAAATTTATATTTTTAATTAATTTTTAATTACATATAATTTTATTCATAGTTTTTCCACCGACGTTAAAAAATTATATTTAAAAGTAGTGTTGGTGAAATTATTCTGGAAAGATGAATAGACAACAGAGGGACGCTAAGACATTGCAATTGGTCGTTTAACCGTCTGATTGCTCATTTTTTTAGCGAATTCGATTCGCTAAAAATTGGTCCACTTTATGCAACTAAAGCCACCTCTGGAATAAAACCGTAATTAATATCCAAATACTTGAGAAATTGCATTACTGACGTTTTAACGAGGAAACAGCGGGATAATATTTTAAATGTACTTAAAAAGCTCATGCTCAAGGAAATCGCGAGATGAGCAATTTTCACTATTTTTTACATTGCACGTGGAAATCGCTGGATAAGCAGTCAAAGGGTTGAACTATAATTTCGAAATAAAGGAAATGGGGTACTTTAGGCATCTTAGCAACTAGTAATAGAAATATAATTTCACGTTAATTTAAAGCACAATGAGCATTAAAACGCAGACATATGTTTCGGGATTGCTTAGAATCCCTTTTTCAATGCGACAGGGAGCTTCTAGATGCAAAACATCCAGAAGCTCCCTGTCGCATTGAAAAAGGGATTCTAAGCAATCCCGAAACATATGTCTGCGTTTTAATGCTCATTTGTGCTTTAAATTAACGTGAAATTATATTTCTATTACTGTTTACTTGCACAAAGTTAAATTATTATTATCTTAGCAACTCTCTTATTAAAATGAATTCGAAAACTTTAACAAAAAGCGTGAAAAAGAAAAGGAAGTATAGAAAAATATGACAGATAAAAGGAACACCGTCAAAGAAGAAATCGTAAGAAGAAATTAATTGACAAAAAAATATGAAAGCAAACAAAAAGGCTGAGAAAATTTTGAAAGAAAGAAAATACATTACCCAGGATAGTGGAGGTTATGGCAACGAGTAAGACGCCGCTATGTGGCTCTGCTGCGGATATTGCTATCTTCGTCCATTGACCGGGTATTGCAAATAGATCTACAACTCACATGCTCCCATAGTCAATGAGGTCTCATAGTATAACAAGCAGTCTTAGCATATGTATTTTGTAAAATAACCCCCCTTTTGTATTTTTTCCATTCCCTATTTGCTCTATAAAAAGCTGGAGAAAAGTGTTTTCAACTACTTTGAAAGTATTTATTTTTATTTTATTTTTTACAAATAGTATGCTGATAGGCCCAACATCTAGAGTGGAAAGAAAAATATATGACACTATATATTTTTATAATTTACATAATGCATAAGTCAAATGTTTTGCACATACTTCGATTTTACTATATTCTATATAAGCTGAAGTTTTCGTTCCTACAAAAACCACGTCTTCTTCATCATTTCTTTTCTAAAATTAGCCATTTTAAAGATCGTGTGCCCTTCCGATTCGAGTTCCTCTAGATTTTTGTGGGGGAGGGGGGTCTGCCCTTGAGACAATGCATAAGTGAATAACCTTTTACGTATATCTATATTATATATATATATATATATATAATGAAATATAGATGTAAATGAAAAGAAAATGAATGTTCCGGGACATGTAAACTAACATTAACGAAACGTATAAATTGCTAATACAAAAATTAAAAGTCATAAAATAAGAAACAAAAACAAATAACTCTCCTCATCAGTGGGCGGGGAGCATAACGTATTCAAAAGAAACCAAGAAAAATAGTTATAGTATAGAAAAACAGTATATATATATATATATATATATATATATATATATACTGTTACATGCGTATATCAGAATCTTTGCCTCCCTTTGAAAATGGAAAGAATTGAAGTAACACGCCTAACAGTCTAATGCAGAGAGCCGTTGCTCAGAAAATCTGTAGTGAAAGCAAACTTTCACTTTACCTTTATGCTCTGCGTCGCCGAGTTTGCTAAAATAAATTGCTTGATAAATTCGGTCCTTTCTTACGGTTAAAGATAAAGCACCTTCCCCTGAATAGCTCCAATTTCCCCCACTCTTTTGAAAACTTTTATTAGTCGACGTTGACTCAATGACTAAGAAATAAAACTATTTTAGGGCTCTTCATTTTCTGATCACATCTTTTATCGTTTTTCGTTAGAATCGTTGGCAACACTTAGATTTATTGCTCGCCGTCGATGCCAATCTTTCTCCTTTAAAAATGGTGGCAATTTTTCTGCGCTCTTTCACCTGACGATGCTTGAAACTTATTACGAACAAATTCGGGGTAGGCGGCGCTGCACGTATTAGCTGTATTGCGTAGCTATATAAAACCTTCGCCGTGAAATATTTATCGTAAGGACAACAAATTGTAGTTGTTGGTATGGCCTTGATCAACTACATCTTTCATTGAATAAACTAAATGTCAAATCATTTTATTTCAGGCGGAAATTTTGCTCTTTTATAGAGTGTCATCATTAGTCGCATTATTTCAATAAAGGAAAAAAGAAACTCTTGCTACTTTTCAGTGCTCTTGACAAAAGTACGTTATCTGTGCTGTTGTTATTCATGGTATCTGTAAAAAATTCCTTGATGCTAAAATTTTGCTGTATAAAGTTTACAACAATCATCTTCCTTGATGCCATGTCGTTCTAATGATAAGCCTCTTATAATCTAAACTGTCTGAATAAGCATTTTGTTTCCGACTTTTAAAGCAGCCAGTGAATCGGTGGTAAGGTTACGTAAATATTTCTCCGTTCTTAGCGCTAATTTACAATCTTTTGTCGTAAACTGTTTCAAAGAGATACACCCGATACTGCTATATCATTACAGCTAACTATCCTCCCGTGTAAGAAGTAATTCCGCACTGTTAAAAATAAAACCGGAATTTTCAGATTGGTTTTTGACTGATTTTAACGGAAGCTTTCCGCAGTGCTTCAATACATGGTTTTTCCTTCCAAAACCAGAAATATCACGTCCTTAAAATACGAGACCGGAACTTTTCCGTTTTATGGTTGATGTACTTTCACAACCTGATTTGGATAAACGGAGAAAAAAGAAATAGAAGTTCTGTCAAATCTCGGGAAAATATTATCAGAAACGGAATATTTCGGGCGACTCTGCTGCCGTACTTTTTCCGTTATTTTCAGGGGATTTTTTTTACAGTGCGTTTAAGCTTAAGCAACATGGGTGGGTGTTGGGCAATCTATAATTAGGACTATTTAAGAAAAGATTTTAGGATACTTAGGGCCTTAAATGAACTTATGTTTACTCTCACTCTCTGTCACTCTCTATTTGCCTTTTTTAGGTTGTATAAATATTCAGGTGATTTTGCGTGTAAAATCATATCACATCATTTAGGATCGCTTTTATTCGGTAAGAAACAAACTTAACTGTCACTTAATTTTATTAGCTGTAAAAATGTTACACAATTTACGGAGGAACGAAGAAAGATTTCAGTTAAGGACAGACGGTGTTAAAACGTTCATATGCCTTCTAACTTTTCTTAAAATAGAAATTCAAATCTTCGATTGTAATACGTTTTACTGTTTGCAGAAATTTTGGTTTCATTCTTTTTAATATATATTGTGCGGAATGTAAGGGGTGCTTTTAAAGAACTTTTATCAATCTTTCCCCCCCCCCCCCAATCGCCTTTCTAGTGTTCCTTGGACGAAATCGGGCTTGGATCCTGATGTTCCAGAGCATGCGACTTATCTGAAAACATTTTCGGATGTGGTCATTGCTCAGTTAAAGAGCTTTGTCGACGAAGCTTTGCAGTCTTGGGGACCCGACTGGTCACTCTTCCAACCATCCTACAGGAAGCCAGTTCAGGTATGATCGTATTTTGGCTGCTCATTAGTTAACAAAAGAAATAAATGTGTAGAATTACTATAACTATCCCCACCCTCTTTAGGGATTGACTCGTTCAACATTTTGTTTCAAGAATCACACGAAACCACTGAACTGTGTACGAAATATTAGCGTCCAAGAAATTTACGTTTCCAACAAGTATATTTGCAGAATTTTCTTGATTATTTTACTAAGAACATGCTAGAATTTAAGAGCTGATAACATCTGAAGAAAATCATGTATACTCATGCATTAGGCCTAAACTTAACATTAAAAATAATGGAATTTGTTTGTTCTCAAAATTTCCAATTTTCTCCAAATATCCGGCATATTTCCTGTAATTCCTGAGTTATTACAGAGTTACTCTGTATTTGTTTGCTGCCAATTGTTAGTACTAGAGTAGTACAAGAATACTTTTGGGTAAATTTTCCAAATAATTCAACCGAGCTATTCGTTGTTGTAAATATTTTTAAGGTTTGATGTTACTATTTTTTACATTATTGTTAAAATGGGTTTTAATTGTAAAAGTTCGAGCTCAGTTCTTTGTATTGCGACGCAGCAACAATATACCATGCTCTTTTAAACAACCTAAACGCTTTTCTTGAATAATTGAAGTAAACAGCACAACATCCACCCACTTTTGCAAATAATTTTATTTTTTGAGCATAAAATTATTATTTTAACAGCAAAGCAATATGAATCGATGCAAATAAAAATCATTAAAATTGTTAGATGGTGTACAGAATAATTACTCTCTTTGTCAGTGGCAAGCGAATAATAGAAATATATTATAAAGAGCAGTTTAAAATCCATAGAAACGTCTCAAAGCCAATCAAGACTCTTCTGCATTTTCTGAAACAGCATTGGCCGAAGAGATATTGGAAAATAAAAATTTATTACTATTTCGTAGAAAAGGAGAAATATTAGGACATTCAAAAGACTCATTACACTCTGTTTAAATTTTTATAGACGTGAAAAGCCAAAAAGTCCAACTCTCTGATAACGGAGCCGGATAATACAGTAAGTACAGATAACCTGCTGTTACCGACCGTGAAGGTCACGTAGCTGTGGGACGACATGCGACCCAGCTCTTACAAAAAGGTTAAACTTTCTTCTGATAATAAATTTTGCGTTCTTCGCTTGACACTAACGAAGGAACGGATTGCTCCAGAAACTGGTATTCGAATGACGAATGGAAGAAAATTGTTTAAACAAAAGTTGCCCATAGACATTTGTTAATGTGTTGCTGTTGTTGTTTCTAATCTCCAACTCAGTCTGACGGAGTGAAACCAGGCCAAGAAATCCATTGACAGACAAAAAGTTCAGAACGAGAAGAGAAGAGGAATAGATTTCCTCCAAAGAAGATCCAGACAGCCAAAATGTATTCGACTGAGGCATGTTGTTGGCTGCACTTAGGGCAAAGAGCGTAAATTTTCTTGCCCAGAAAGATTGTGAGATTTGTTCTTGTGATTTCCGTTGATATATAAAAGCTGGTTTTAGTGTCATACTTTCCTTGTAACTTTTTTATTGCTCTTCTTTCAAAATCATGTAATGATCATTCACACATGTGGATTGCTCTTTTTCTAGGAAGTGATGAGAGAATCTCAAAGTCACCTATTAAACAGTCGCCGTTACCTCAGGGAGCTAGGAGTATCTCAATCCTTGGACAGTGACTGTGCCTCCCTTCTCAAAATACAGCAGCTGATGCTGGGGGAAGACGAGAAACTCAGACACACCCCCATCATCGTCTGCGGAAAGGATGGTAGCGGCAAATCCACGCTCCTCGCGCAGGTATGTTATTCAAGCGCGCACCCCAAAACAACAAACTGTAAGGCTTTGAATAAAATAGTTCTGTTCCAATGGTAGATAATTGTAAGCTGCCACAAACAAACAATACCAAAAGAAAGTTCAGGGTTCTAACCCTAAATGGAGAAGAGCACTGTTCTCTTAAAGAAAAAAAAATAGATAAGAGGAGTCGGTTTGGCCTTATTATTGCCTCAATATAAGAAAACTTTACTGCAGGATATCCGAACTAAAAAATAACAGCATTCAATGTACTATATACATATTATATGTGTGTGTTGTTGTGCATTGTGTATCTGTTTACGTTAATACTGTCTTAGCGTGAAATGATATCAAATGTCGTGCAATTTTGTCCCTTATCCTTGATTGTCGTTTGGATTCTGTTAGAAAAAGGGTTAGAGGGCTATGTAGTTACTTCGTAACCTGCTTCAACTACTCTTTAGTTATCAGGTCCGTAAAATTTTGGGATGCTGATTTCGGCGTTTTACTCTTCCTTACCAAAGGTCTCAGATAACTTCAACGAGGTTGAGGTGATTATGCAGGGCATTCGCGTTACGATAGAGTTGATTATTCATCAAACCAGTCACATTTCGTCAGCCCAGTGCACTTCGCCGTTATCATCTTGAAAAAAAAAGAGTTCAGATGGCACCTAAAAACATTGCAGATGTACCTCTGAATTGTCTAGTTCAGCTTGACTGAGCTCTTCTTATTGTCTTTAAATTACAGTTGAACTCGTTTAACACGTAATCCCAAAAATTCGCGAATTTGTTCGCATTAGCCGTTATTCGCAGCAACTGTGAATACGTAAAATTATGTAAAAAAAACTATTAGAAATGCATGTTTACATTTTAAAAATAATTCCTACTATTTATAATACAAAGTGAAATAAATAGTGAAAACAAATGATTTATTTTCACTAATATACACTTTTAAATCTTACTAGTATATTGAGAAAAAGTGAACTTACCTTTTAAAATTTAACAATTTAACAAAAAATTCTTAATGGTTATTTGTTTTTGTAGGTACAATAAATTTTATCATATGCATACTTGGTGGTTTACAATGACTCAAAATAACCAACAATTTCTTTAAAGAAATTAATTATATAGCAATCGAGAAAATTTTTCGTTAATAGGTCAAAAATTTTGTTCGTCTTAGCGGACATTTGTATTTTAGCCTTCGTAATATGAGTGAGATATTTAGTGTAATTAAATATTAAACCAAACTTGATGATCAAAATGTTTGTTTTAGCCGTGATTTCGTATTAACCGTGCTCGTATTAAAAAAGTTCTGTATTTTCCCTTCTGCACCAGCACTGGAAATTTTTAGATAATAATAACTAAGAAGTCTTTTTTTTAATTTTTATTTATTCATTCAATTTTATGTACATAGAGTTTTGAGTTGACTTTTTGCTTTACAACACAACGGTGACCACTACAGTAATCCTCTTATAATGTTTTTTGAATTAAATTTGTGTTATATTTTTATAAAAGTTCGGAGACTTAAAAACAATAAACTACAAAGTCTTAAAAAAAGGAAATTATAGAAAATTAAAAACAGAGAACATTCTGTAAATTGATTGCAACAGATAATAAGCCGCAGTAGTGGCACCATCTGCGATCTCGCTGAATTACTATTTCTGGTACACAAAGTCTAAGGTGAGTTCAATTGAGTCCTCGCTACTATGATTCCTGTGCCTTAGACCACTCGGCAATGTTGCCTCCGGAGTCGGGAAGGCTGGCAGCCGAGGGCTAGCAGGCTGCTCACTAAAGCTGAAGTTTAATTATACCCTAACAGTATATAATGCATTTTTGAACATTTTTAAACTGGTAGTCCCAATCGTCAAGTGTTTATTTATGCATATGTTAACAACTTTAAAATTGGTGTAAGACAAATGATCAAAATGTTTTGTGCTAAAATATGAGTACAAAGATAAAACAGCGTAAAAACGTCTGATAATTTGTGCTTATTACGTTACCTTTGTACTTGTTTTAAACTGATAGTCACAGATCTCAAGTGTTCAGTTTTACGTAACTAGGCAAATCTTTCTGTGTAGTTTTAGAGTGCGGAAAAACAAGAATTTTATTGAAAAACTGTTGTCAGGAAGCTTGATTATTTGATTTAAAACAAGTTTGTAAATTTAAAGAAATACTTAGTTTCCCTTCTGTGCTTTTACAAAAACTTTTTACAGTGCAGCTCGTTTGCTAAACAACTGTGTCTCTTCCAATATTGCTGCAGCCTGAACGCTTACCCACTTAGACGACATAGTTAAAACAGGGAGGACATTGTATAATGGACATTCTATGTAGCATCCACCGAATGATCCAAATCCATAATACCTACGAGAAATATTTAGTAAGCCTATCTGCATTTAACTGCGTCTAATAGAATTGACCATAGTACTTGCTGTATTTTTTACAGGTCATAACGTACTGCACTGAATGGCTGGGAGGTGATGTTGTCCGGATCGTCCGTCATGTGGGCCAGAGTCCTTGTTCAGCGTACACCTCAGAGCTGTTACGCAATCTTTGTCTGCACATCAGTCTGGCCTTTGATTTCAGCCCCAAGTGCAATAACTTCGAGTTGGGAGAACTCAGCATCTGGTTTCAGGTAAACACTTAAGTCGGAGAAAAATTGAGTTCACTTTTATTAGTATTATCCAAAAATAGTAAGCATGTTCTCTTTCCTGTTTTACAAATGGAAAAGAAAGTTTAGTTAAAATAAAGGTATGTTTTTCTACCTGCTTGTAACTAAGAATTTCAGGCGGTTGAAGCGAATGTCAGCATAAACTATCTACTACAGCCAAAACGGCTGCACAATAAACTTGGTTCATTACTTTTAGAAGCAGACACTAAATTTTAAAGTTCGTCATACTTTATATTTGACTAAACGAACTATCGTCTGCTCAACATTCTTCGAATAGTATTTCTGATAAATTGAAAATTTTATGAGCATTATGAAATCGTTTACCTGTACTGTTAATCTTTGTAACTTCCTGTATCTGATGTTTATAGGATAATATTCCAAATTTTCCTTCCAGGACTTGCTGAAAATGGCTGAATCCACGCCCACGGATCTCGTCATCGTACTCGATGATCTACACGAGTTGCGCTCTCATGTCAGTAACCAGTCTGCCATTTTGGGGTGGCTTCCATGGAACCTTCCTCCTAATGTGCACGTCATTTGCTCCATCAGCGAAGATGCCGAAGAAATGCTTAGACTTCTCAGGTGAGGTTACAGAAGAACTATATGTGTCCACAAAGTTTGTTAAAGACCGAAACAGTTTTTAAGATTATTCTTTTGAAGTTAATTAATCACGCAGTACGTAATTAGTTTTAATTTTATTTATATGAAGGATTTGTATTTATTTATTTAAATAACTTGGCTTGATTATTGTAATTTATTTATGTACTTTATTTTCTTATTGTTTTTGCACTTCGGTAATTTTTACGTTTTAAGATAAACATTGAAGAAGCTCCACAGCGTTGGCACCTGCATCGCTTCTTTTCTCCTTGCAATCACACGTATTCATCACAGCAACAATCACTTACACTGTTTTGGTTGCGTTGAATAGGTGTTAATTACTGCAATGTTGCATGCCCAAATTCCTTAAACTTGATTTATAAAATTTCTCCTTAAGCTCGTATTGCACACTTTAGTTCTGTTAAGTGTAACTGCGAGCAACTGCTCAAAATCTTTCCCCATGCATGATAAGTTTGATGGAAAATCTAGCATCATGCTTTTGAGATCCTCACATTGAAGTCCCCATCTATCCTTCCCAAAACGCGAAACTTGTAGCAATATTTTTCTAGCAATCCCAAGAAAATCATCTTGTTTCCATAATTATTCCTCCGCAGAAAGAACGGTGTCGCTAGGAACATCGGCAGCTCAGTTACTTCATGTTATGCATGCTTTACATGAATATTGGTTTTTAACTTCAGCCTAAGAACACTCTGCTAAAGTTATTTTTTTTAGAGCAGAAGATTGATTAAGTTAAATAATTTAAACGGATTCTATATGTCCTAATACTTCTAGGTCAAGGGCATCATCAGGTGACAACTTTGTGCATGTGCCATCCTTGGGGCCCTCTGCTGCCTTTAGTATGCTACAATCCAACCTGAGGGATAGGAAGCGGACGCTCAGCCCCGCCCAGCTGGTCGTGATTAAAGAGAAACTCAGCACATCAGAACCGCCCTGTCCCCTTTATGTGAAATTATTGTCCAGAGTCGTTGGGAAATGGCATTCGTGGACGAACGTTTCTCCAGAGTCTGTGCCAGGAACACTCGAAGAAGTGGTTGATTACATATTGTCCGATGTTAAGGAAAAGTAAGAACCTGTTTATCAGTAATAAACAATCTGCAGTTGTTTATTACTGATAAATACTCTCAGAAATGCATGCTCAAATCTCAAGAAACTTTCGTCGTATTTGACGAAATGGCTTCGTGAAAAGGGCTCCGAGTAAACCTTTCGTCAAATTGCCGAAATTTGTGTAGTAACTTTTTTAAGTCATGTGATCGCGTAAGGAAAGAATCGTTGTAAATGAGGAAATTTTCTTGATGTTTGAAAAATAGTCAAAAATGAGGGGGTTTTTTTGAGTGTGTACCTGTGTTTAAACTCATAATGTATGCCTACTTTCTAGTAAATTGCATACTATCAGAAGATATTAACGAGCTCCGTATTATGAAGACTCTATAGTTATATCATTGTTTCCGCATAGTTAGTCACTTGTACTATGGTTTCCTTGCAGGTGTGGGTTCCGAACGCTGCGCAAAGTGGCCACTTTCCTGGCCTGCACCACTTTCGGGCTTCGAGAAAACGAGCTTATTGAACTGCTGGCTTCAACGGTAGATCCCGCTGACGAGGCCCGTCAAGCGACCCGGCCAAGCACCTGGTTCGCCACGGTCAAGGAAATGAGTAGGTACTACTCGCACGTCACTATTCAATTCGCACCCGCACACGGAAGAAGCCATTTAACGACCACTACTTGAAATTTTTGAATTGAAATAAATGGCTTCTTATTCAAAGCTTCGTACATCATTCATTCTCCTTAATAAACGAAAGAATCTTTCAAAATATTTTTTATTCCTTTTCATATTATTTGAAGTGGGTGGTTAAACTTCATGGTTAAAAATTAATGATAAATAACAATAATAATATTTTTGCTTTCTTTTGTAGTTCTTAAACTTATCCAAAACGTGCACTTCTATAATCAATTTATCTCTATGTAGCTTTATCATAGACAAAATTTCAAGCCTAAGACCTATTTGAAATTGCTTTGGAAACTAAAACATATTTGCATTTATGAACTATCAATTTGTGAATTTTGAGAATAACATTCAAAGAAAATTCGGTTTTGCAAGTAAATTACTTATGCAGAAAAACTCATACGTTTTATAATAGGAAACAAAAGACATTTGAGCAACCTATATGTAATTTTATAGAAGAAAATGTGCGCACGCAGAATCACAAATACCTAATATGATTATCGGTCTTCCAGAAAAGCTCCACTTAAGTACTTCGCTGCCCCATTGCATTCTTCTTGAGGCGTTGAAAAAAGCAAATCCAATTTTTGGTGTTCTCAAAAAGCGGAAACTAGACTTATAGGGTCCGGCATAATAAATACAGTAATATAGATCAGGATGAACATTTTCTTTTATTGTCTTATAAAACGATGTTTTCTATTCATTTTATTTACACTAATTCACTAAGGTTTTCAGCGACGTTTAGAGGATGATTTCATCCAGATGTGTAACTTCGCATGCTCTCGCAAGTAACCCGCCTGTCATGCCAATTGCACTTTATAAAATGCTAGACTATCGTTTCTTTCAACAGATCCATGTGTTATCATAGTGTGCGAATCTAAAATTTTCCCTATAAAAAAACATTGAGGGATAATTTGTTAAGGGATCATTCATAAATGATGTCACGCTTCGAGGGGGGAGGGCCTTTCGTGAAATTGTGACAAAGTGGGACAAGAGGAGGAGAGGGGTAACAAGCACTGTGACATCAGGCTTATACAACATGGCGTGACATGTGACAAAGGGGGGAGGGGGTGCGTTGAAGTGTGACATTTTGTGACAAATGGGGGAGGGGGTTAAATATATCGGAAAAAAAGCGTGACATCATTTATGAACGGTCCCTAACATTATTTTGACTCAAATGAAAATATTTTTTTTTATTTATAACGTGAGCACACTCTAACGTAAAAGCAACAATGCGTTTATTGAAATATAACGTAGTAAACTAAGTACAGTAGCCCTTCGTTATATCGCGCTTATCGGGGGACAGCAAAAAAGCGCGATATATCCGAATGCGCGATATAACCGATGCCATTAGAAATAGCTCAAAACGTACAAGTAAATTGAGTGGACCTGTGCATGCCACCAAAGCATATGCCGCGTTTACACGATGCCAGTTAAAGAAACAATTGTCGGGGCCAATTATCTCCGGACAGTTGGGGGAATGTCATGGCCAGTCCAGTTGGAAGAGAACCTGTTCACACTGGTGAAAGCAGTGCATAAAATAAGATAGAAAGTGGGCGACAATAATGTCGCCCAGTGCCGAGATGTTGTCGCCCAGTCACTACAGATGGTGCCGGCAAAACAAATGAGATAAAGGAAAGACGTATAGCTTTTAACAAATGTCGTTTCTTCCTTAAAAAAAAAAAAAAAATTTATTTTTTATTTTCGTTGTAATCCAGCATATATTTATGAATGCTTATGCAGTTTTCACTTTCTCTGGTTATCAATGCAAAGACGTTCTTTGAATGCATAAGTTTCAAAAATTCCTGACGGATACTTAAAGTCATCAAACATTGCCAAAAGACTTTTTAGAACGCTAATTTCAAAAAAAATTCATGCGAAAGCAGGAAACGCACCACCCCTTTTCCGATAGCCTAAAATTTTGTTTTTAGAAATATTTGAGAAAAAGCAGCCGCATCCCCTGACTTCACCAAAGATAACCTAAAATTGCGTTTTCGGAACTTAAAATTCGAAAAATTGCCAGGGAGAGGCGGCTCGAAATTAACAGAAAAAAAGATACGCTAATTGCAATTTTAGAACTTCCAATGTCGAAAAAGCACCATACAAAGTTTCGGAACCTACTATCCCATAACTTCAAAAATGATCTAAAAAATGCGTTTTAGCCTACTTTTGACCGTCCATAAATGATGTCACGAATTTTCCCCATATATTTGATCCCCTCCTCCCTTTGTCACAAAATGTCACACTTCAACATACACCTCTCCCCCCCTTTGTCACATGCCGCGCTATGTTGCATGAGCATGATGTCACACTTCTTGTTACCCCCTCCCCTCCCCATGTCACAATTTCATGAACCCCCTCCCCCCTCGAAGGGTGACATCATTTATAAGCGATCCCCTTCCCGTAAAAGTAAAAAAATAATAATAAAGCATAAAAACAGGCTTAATGTATCGTAAAAATATCGTTAAAAAAAGGAAAGTCAAAAAATAAGTGAAGTAATTAAATAAAGATTGAAAAATTTATAAAAAAAAATTGAAAGTAGGGTTTAGAGATGGGGAAAATGTGTCTGTTGGTCTGTCTTCCTCCCTCCCCCCCCCATAACTTTTGAGGGAGATGTCCGATTAGAAAGATTTTTTTTTTGTATTTGAATGATCTCAGCGAGGACATCTCATTCCCATATTTTACTTTTTGATTTACAGTTTTTCGTTCAATTTTAAACAGTTCAAAAAATCTTAACATAAGTGCCTATGAGCAAAAATGAAGCAAATTATGTAAACTCTGGGCACAAAATCCAAGTTCCTATGAGCAAGCTTATTGGAAGAAGCTCTCCGCCGTGAAATATTGATTTGAACAATTTTTGTTCATTTTTGATCAGTTCAAAAAAACACGCCTATGGAAAGAGTAAATGAATGAATGGTTGAATGGGTGAGTGAATGAATATGTATTAATCGTTAAAGAAGGTATATTTGAAGTAATTAAGAACTAAAGCTAAATAAGAAAGAGAGAGAGATAGCTTGATTATAAATTTGAGGAAAATTAGGCTCATCTAGTCGGAACCTCTTGTTAATATTTCAATTTTGAAAATTCCAGTGGGGAGAGCCTTCAATATCCCTCTCCCCATCTTCCCTAACGTCATCAAAGATATCCTAAATTTGCTTTTAGAGATTCTCGGGAGTAAGCCCCCGAATTCTTTCTTCCCCTAGAGTCACCTAAAACAGTCTAAAATTAACCTTCTATTTCAAAAAAAAAAAAAAAATCGGGAGAAAACACAGACCTCAACCTTTTTTCCCCCTCGCTTTACCACAGCCTAAAATTTCATTTTTAAGCTGTCAATTATGAAAAGCTTCTGGGGGAGAGGCCACACTCCATCCTCTAACGTCACGAAAGATAGCTAAAGATTGGGTTTTTTATACTTCAGTTTTGATATTTTGAGGGCCCCCAAACTCCTCATCTTACCAATAAATTACTGTTTTTAAAAATTTTCAAAGGAAAGCCGCACTTTTCATTTCGTTAACTCTCCAAAGATAGATTAAACAATATACTTCAGTTTAACAAAAATATTCGGGAGTGAATCCGTACCTTCTTTTTCTTCTTACGTTATCAAAGAAAGACTAAAGTACGTTTTTAGGGCTTCAATTCCATAAAATTTCTGAGAGAGAGCTGCAGTGCCGGATCTAGGGGGGTACAGGATGGGGCCCATGCCCCGTGCGGCACTTCTAGGGGTGGCAAATTCAACTGTGATGCACAGAAAAAAAAAGGAAAAAGAAGAAAGTTAAAAGAAAAAAAAATATTTTTTTTACAAAACTTTACTTTTGGAAAGAGAGAAAATCCTAGGTCGGGCGCTCCGATTTAATCATTGACCGGCTATTGTGCTAACGATTAAAACCGATTATTAGAATTATTTATTTGTATAAAATGTTGAAAACTCTAAAATTGAGATATACTGAACATGTTGCGTCGTTGATCAGTCGGCCGGCTCCTGTGGCAGGTAAGGGCCCTAGGAAGGCAGCTAAGGGGCGGCAAATTTTGCAAGTCCAATGTTTAAAGCTAAAAAAGTCAAGTTTGTTTCCGCTTGTCATAGTGAAGCATAAATCATGCTATGCTCAAACAATAAAATAGTTTCTCCTTGACAAATTTTCAAAGCATCCTTTTGGGAAGAGGCAGGGGGTGGGGGGAGATTGTAAGACAGACATGGGGCTCTTCGATATGGGCGTAAGTAAGAAGGGAGGGGAGGGGGTCCTGCCGCCTGTATTTAAAACAAAATGCGAATTTTGTTCTACATTTTTATGAGTAAAAGCGTTTAAACTTGAAAAAGTTTTGGTTTGCCTTTTTTTTTTTCCTAAAATTTTTACTTCCAAATGCGTCTCAAGGCCTCAAAATGCACCAGTTTGCATATAGTCTTCAAAATTTTACCGGGGGAGAATCCCCTGGGCCCCCTTCATTTGTTAGAATTTCATACCTCCAGTTAAGAAGGGATCCTTTATATGACTATAACCCCCTAATGTTGAACTGAAACGGTAATGCGGTTGGGGACATTTTTTATGGATTTATGAGTGGCCCCAAAATCAAAAGTCCTCAAAAAAAAAAAAAAAAATGATACTCTTATACAGCGCTATGAAATGAAAAAATAGACAAACAATGGCTTAGTACATTGCTTAAATAGAAATCAATATTTAAAAGTTCCCTGAAAAAATCTAGAATTTTCATCAAAAACCCATCAGGTGAGCGGGGCTTTTTCAAAAAAAAAAAATGTTTCTTTAAACCGAGTATAATTAGTAAAAGAAAGTCGTAATAACTGTTTAACATTGTTAAAATACTTGTATACAATTTAATTCAAACAACCTCAACGGATAATGATTTTTTTGCGGGAGGGGGCATGGACATTAGGGGAAACACACTTTAATGTCGCCCAGTTAAAACTCCTTAAAATATGCTCTGGGTGAAAGTATTAGCATGGCAGTTGATGACGAAAAACTGTTGACTGACACGAGTGAATTGGTACAACACAAAGCAAATCAACTGGCTGCAACGTTCACACGGTGCCAACTGGCTCGACAACTGTGATTCAGAGTGGTGGGGGAACCTCACTGGGCCCAGTTCATTGTGTTATCTCTACTCCTCGAGCCAAATGAATTTCAGGACAACTGTCGAGGCAGTTGGCTCGCCAATTGGTCTGAACTGTTCACACGTAGCCTAGTAACTTTATGCCAATAAGCTGTCTCCAGACAATTGTCTCTTCAACTGGCATCGTGTAAACACGGCTATAGTGTGAAAACGATGTCAAAGATAAAGGTAACCATTTTCCGTCCAGCAAATTTCTTTACCTAACACTCTCCCTTTCTTGGTTAAGGGGATAGTATATTTTGGATTTGTTTAGCCAAGTACGAATCCCTTTTTGTACTAAAAGGTATCCAGAAATGGGTGTATTTTTTCTCCTTGCGCAGTAAACATGTGACTCTTTCAATCAATGGGCGAAAGGATTAATGCAGAAAGAACAAGTAAAATGTCAACTGGTTTGAGTAAAATCATTCTGCAGATAAGTGTTTTGTCCCTAACTTACATTCTGCATGTAAGTTGGGGAGTGGGAGCAGAATTGCTGCAGATTTTAACTGCAGTAAATTCAGAAGAAAGGAAAACATTCCTGTGTGTTCGATGGATTGTTTGGTGGGGGAAAAGGGGGCTTTGTTCAGAAATCCAATACTTTTACTTTCGAGAACTTAAAATTTTGGGACACATGAAAAAAGCGTGATATACCGCATGAGCGATATAACGATATATTGAGGGGTTACTGTACTTATAATCGTTGTTTGATTACAAATAATATGAAATTGCATCTCTACTTAATAGAAAGAATAGATGCCCCAAATGATAAAAACGAGGGATACCCCTTTATACAAAATTTAATGGCTCTCTGTAAGATTTAAACTTCTATTAGTGTATTGTATATACAGTGATATTTAATTTGTTGTATATACATAGTATTCATTTATTTTACGTATACATAGGTACATAACTTGATAACTTGTTATTTGTAATAGGGCTCTTAGTTTATTGTAATTGAAGTTGTGTATAGTTTCATCATATGTACGTGAAATATAAATTCTTACTTAAAGGTGACAGGTAAAGCACGTTATATAATTAGGTTTAAAAGCTTTTTCATTTACTGATCAGTTTGCGTAAATATTAAATCAGTCACTTGTTTCCCATTCATAGTAAGACAATTTATAAAATGGAAAGCTCTGGAGAACACAAACTATGTTAGACTAAAGAAAATCTAAGGGAAACAAATTATAAGTATTAGATCGGGCGTTTCTAGTGCTAACGTATACCTACTCAGAGTACCTGGAAAACTACTTTAATTCATTGAATGTCGGATTAGATGCGCTCACTGTAAAAAGTGGATGCATGAAATTTTTAGTGAATGGTGAAATATGCAACATTTGTTTATGAAAGGATAAAATTAAAAATTTCAAAATATAATTTTGTTTAAGTGTTGCCCCTTCTAAGCTTTAAGGCAGATTATAACTTTATTTTCTATGTGACTTCAAAAGTTTAAAGACATAACTTTGTTTTTGATGTTATTTTCATTGTTTAAAGATGTAACTATAATTTTGGTGTTCTTTTCAAAGTCTGAAGAGAGTAACTATTTTTTTTAAGGATCGTTCATGATTATTAACATGCAAAACATTTCGTGTGTGCCGTTCTAATACAATTACTTCCACGATGCACCGTACCCTTCTCACTAGGGTAACTCACCTCTCTTGTCGGGTAAGATGGCCAGATGCGATGTCGGGTAAGATGGCCAGATGCGATGTCTCACTAGGGTAACTCACCTCTCTTGTCGGGTAAGATGGCCAGATGCGATGTCGCAAGGTTTCTTCTGTACCTCAAAAGTGAACTCTCACATAATAAATTGCGCTACATTTATTTAAATATTGTAATACAACACTTTTCATGGCAAAATTGTAATCGATATTGTAGATTAAAAAAAAGGTTGGGCAGGGTGGACTCAGCCCCTCATCCCTTCAGTGGGTCGAGTCGATAAAATGAAAACCAAATATGTTTGGAAAATAAACACTGGGGTTCCGCGTCGAGCCAACCACCTGACCGGATTATCTACTTCTGCAGCCCCATGCCATCGGTCTCTATAGCTGATATGGGTACAGCAAGGGTCTTGGGCGGTCGTGCCGCTGAGCTTCGTTAGTTTTAAACGAATTAATCTACACCATTAATTTCTTTCTATTCCAGAACCCTTATTGAAAGAATACTACGTAGACCGTCGTCCGTACCTTCACTGGAGTCACAAGGCAATTGCGAAATACATCATGAATAAATATCTGAAGGCTTCACGGGATCTGCAAGCTTGCTATGCGGAGTTAGCCAGTGCCTTTCATCTCGGATTTCTTATGGAAAAAGAAAAGGTTTGTCTGCTCTTTCCTAATTTTTTTTAACAATAAATTGATAGAATGCTAAGGCGTGTAGATTCCCGTATTTCATGACGAGAGGGCCATATTAGGTATTGCAGAAATTTGAATGTTTTGTCTCATTTTTTGTTCATTTGCGCATCATTAACATGTCTACGGATTTTGTGATTTTCAATGCTCTACGACTTTTTTTTTCACGGTATCGGAATTTAAGTGTTGAGAAGCGTACATACATATATATATATATATATATATATATGTGTGTGTGTGTGTGTGTGTGTGTGGGTATGGGTGTAAAAAGCCCATCTTCAAATTCTTTACCATTGATCCCTGATGTGCAACTGCGTTCTTTCGTGAATTGATTTATTTCATGTTGCTCGAAAACTGATGAACCCCTGTCACACTTGTAACAAAATCACTAACTCAGAGAGTTTTGTTTTATCCATTCTAATATTGATTTTTATATGTTTGACTTCATTCATTATCCACAAGAATAAATTTGGAAGTACTAAATGAAATAATATTTCAAAATTTTAAGGATTTTTTATTTCTTTTAACAGGAAGAAAACTCTAGCAACAGTTCAGAGAAACGTAAAGATGATTGGTGTGATATTTTACGAGAAATTGATGAGCTTTGGTTTCACCTTTTGAGAAGTGGTGAGCACTTTTTCATGCCTAAAAAGAAGTTAGTGCTCAGTGTTTGGAAATATTTATCTCAAATATTTGGAGAAATGTCTCATATATTTTGTACCTTCAATCATTGCAGTTTACGATCAATATCTTGAAGATTTTTCTAAAGATATTTATTGTCTCCGACTCCTGCACGTCTGTTTACAGTTGTAATTATTTCCGAATATGAATCATAATAATCTACCGATGAAAAAAGGAATATTAAAAGAATTCGCACTCTGAAATGGGTTTTTCTCATATTTATCTACATGGATAGATTTTTAAATAGAAATTATTTCGTCATTGCAACAGTAACGAGTACGAACTTGGGTAGTTTAAAACATAATTATTGTGTAAAAAGGATTTGCAATACACTAATAAGATTTTATCATGTCTCGTCAAGGTTTTTGACTGCCTTCACCGGGCCACCTACAGCTCTGTGGGTCGTATGTTCCATAACTTTATTCGTACATCCTTCCTTAACCTATTCCGATTCTGTCGCCAGTTTTGTTACTACACCCATGTCTGTTAATTTTCAATTTTAATAAAATGTATATGATGAGTTCTGTAGATGTTTTTTCTCTGCTAGCGCTGGGTCAGTGCAGTGAAAATAACCTGCCCTCGCTACGTTAGGGTGTCTCAAATGAATGCCGAAGCCAAGGGTATAATTTGGTGTGACAAAAACTTTTTCGCAGATGCCCCCCCCAGATTAGATGGAAACATTTGTGGTAAATATCTGCGCGCCAGTACTGTCCGCAATAGATGTTAAATTTGTGTAACAAAGATAACATCTATTGCGGACAGTCCTGGCTGCAGATAGTACCGCAAAGACCATGTGATATACAATGGCGATCGGCCAAATAAAGTATGTTTATTCGGAACAATCAGTTTCAGTTTCATCTGTGTCTGCGTAATGTTTAAGACTATTAAAAATAAAAATAAATAAAACCGGGAGGATAATTTGTTTTTTAGAAGCAGAAGCCACTGCATTTCGTGAAGTGTATCTATGAATGAAAAAAATCTATGAAATACGCTCACATACGGGATATCAGCAATGTGAGTAACTATATGTTTCACAGCATTTAAGACTAACAAAAACGTAGCCGTGCACTTCCTGCGCACATCATTGGCTCTACATAATATGAATATATCATGCCCTATTTAAATAAACGTTTTGTTTCACTGACTCTTCTGTTTAAGTTATTGTACTCTTAGAAAATCAAAAGTACGTTTTGCTAACTAACATGTCCTTAGAATAATGTCTTTGAGATATCTGCTATTTTACCTATCTGTACTAGTAATCAACGTCTTAACTCAGTACACAATATTTTCCTAAAAATCCCTTTCACTAATTCTGAAAGTTCATTTACTTATTGATTCTGTAGATTTGTTTGATTTAGGGGTTATTGTTATTAGTTTTTCTTTCTTCACATACTTTTATTCCTACTTTATGCTTCTGAATGCAAGATTTATCCAGATAGAGTCAAGATTTTTTATATAGTTTTTACCACAAGCAAAAACTTGTCTTCATCCATTTTTATCCCTACATTCCTTATATAAGTTACTCAAAGAGACGTCATGCAATGTTTGGGAAATAGACCAAATTTTCCTTTAAACGACTCACAATGTCGGTGGTGACATCAATAGTACCAAAAATAATTTTCAGTAATGATGGAGCCGGGAGAAAACCCGGTATTTATAGCTTGGTTTAAAATTCTGTAGGCATATTTCTCATGCCATTCCAGAACTTTTTCGCACTATCGGAAAACAAAGGTTTTTGAAAATACGTATGTTTACTTTATGTTTCAAAAATTTTAAAAATATATTTTTTTCAAAGTTTTTTTTCTTGTGGCTATTATTCTAGTTTTTATTTACACTTAGATGTTTTATAATTTTATTTTCGTTTTTTGTACTGAAACATGGAAAATAAATGTGCTACCGAATTTTATTTTCTTACCTCTTATTAACGGTTACAGAAAAGATTCATCACTTTTTTTTAGGAGTTTGGAAGGGATTCACAAGGTTGTAAATCACTGTAATAAACTAACCTATGAGACAGAACCAAGAGTATTAGAGTGACCTTTTTCATTTTTTAAATATTTTAATTATTTATAATAATAAAGAGTTGCTTCAGATGAAAGTTGGTGCAAGTTTTTGAGACTAATGGATACTTAAAATTCTGTAAAAGTGAAATTTTCTTGTAATCACACAGACAATTTATTTCAGTAAATACTTTATCACATATCTAGGAGACAGGGATAAATTGAAGACAGATGCCATTTGCAACTTTGATTTCCTGCAGTGTGCAGTAAGCAGCGCCTCTATAAGTTATGTCAGAAGCATTCTAGATCTTGTGAAATGCCATGTAAGTTATAAATGCCATTTAAGTATGACATTCATTCGTGAATGCTAATTATATGAATTGTTTGGAGTTGTGGTCGGTGTAAAATTTAAACTTATTGTAACCACATTGACCAGTATTTGTGATATAGAAGCATAGTCCTGTCTATAAATTCTCTACCCCAAATGCATTATTCTCAAATTATAATAACGAATCCCATTGCCCTCTATCAACTATTCAGGAATATTTTATAAAACTTCACACGTTCTCCTCGTAACAACATTAATTTAAATATTACTATGAAAATGTGCTGTGGTTGTATAAATTGTTCCCCCCTTCATTAAACAGATTCTAGATTGGGAAATAGAACTTCTTTCTGCTGTGACGAAACAAGCTGTTGATATTCTTAGTCAAGACGCCTCGCAACTTGCAACTGAACTTCTCAACTGGCTGAAACCATTTGCAGGTAACGATTGTCTTATCCCATGCTGTCATGCTGATGCTTTTTTTTTTTCACATCTGAATCATAAAGAAATATTTCTTTTATAACACTTTGGAAACTTTTCGTATCCTAACTTTAATCGTCCAAAACCTCGCACTTCCGTATGGGAAAACTGGTGGTTGTTGGCAAATAATTGAGTCGTTTCAGAAACACAATGCGTCTACTTTTAAAAATATGCCACAATCAAATACTTCATTTTTAACTAAATTTGATTTTTACTTTAAAGTATTCATAGTATTAATTAACACGAAACGGAAACGTGGGTTCTGCCATTGTGCTACAAAATTGATCGTATTTGCAAAACAAAATGTGTAGGTGTGTAAGCTTATTGATGTAAATTTTGTAACACTAAACACGTGTTTTGTTAAATGTTATTCACACTATGTTGCTTAAGATTCTATTTTTGTGCGTATTTAGGATAGATAATAGATAGATCGACAGACAGATACTGTTTTATTATTCAACACAGAGGCACCTCTAAATAGTAACTAATAAGTTTTAAACCCCGGACCACAAAAGTTAAGGGCAGACAAAAAAATATTTATTATTTTTAACACTTTTATTTGCAATGAATTGTCTAGTGCATTCTAAAACATACTCAATACAATTAATCCAACATTTTGCTTTGTTATGCGTATTTTTAACTATGTAACAAATGGCCAGGTCACTAAACTTCAGTTTTAGAATTCAAACGCTTTAAGGAGACTAAAGCTTGCCACTGATATATAGACGACACTCAAGTCAATGGCAATGTGCCTCTTCGCAAATAGATAAAAGAATAATGAAAAGAGAGAAAAGGCTACAGAAGGAGCAAGGTAATCTCTAGTGTAAGAACGTCTCAGACTTAAATTCTGAAGCATTGATTCAATTATTCGGCATTAGAAGGCACGTAATCGTATGCATTCGTTGATAAAGGTCATAATGAGATTTTCTTAAGACCGTCCTACCTGTGATTATGCTGTTTGTGGAGAACTGAACTCTTTTTTAGTGTCTATTCTTCAACCATGAAATGGATTCACTTGCGTACTCTTATTGCACCTAGTACAGAAGTGGATAATTGTAACGAATTTCAATTCTCCAAACATGGCATCGTCCTACATGTTCAATCACCGTCCTTCAATTCTACAATCCAAGAAACTGATTCACGTGAGTTATCTTATTGCACCTAGTACGGAAGTGGACAATTGTAACGAATTTCAATTCTCCAAACATGGCACCGTCCTACATGTAGTGATGGAGTTAATGACACGACTGCACATAATACTCAGGTATTGATTCCCGTATCTAATATTGTAACGTTTTAAATGCGCAGGCACGAACATCCAATGCATTCTTCAAGGAAAAATATTTTAAGTTGATTTCTACTTACTAACCTTGCTGTTAAAATTCATTTTGTTAATTTAATCCTTAAAAAAATTTAAAAGGTGTACTTCAAAAGTTTATTAAAAAAACAAGCTTAAATACTATAATTTATCCAAAAACATTATAAGTGATAAAACTAATTGAAATGGTTTGTGATTTTCATTTAAGTCTTTCGATTTCAATTCTTGAATTATTCCATACGGGAAAATTACAAGAATTCACTCCCAGACTCCACCTTCAAAGTAACCAACTGAAATCCTTCAAGAATCATTTTTGAAATCATCGTTTCAACGCTTCGTCTTCCTTTGGAATTAAACGTCACTACGACCGACACTTCGCCAGCTGTCATTCATGTTTTCTGGCAGGGGAAAAAGTTTCCTTTCGCGGTGTGGCGCCATCTGTCGAATTGAAGATGAAAGTAGAAAAAGTTATTTGTTCAGCCAGTTTCTTTTGCAAATTGGCGATTTAGAAATTGATTTATATAAACAATAGTTTCGTCTTAGCTATAATTGCAGTTTATTCAGTTGCTCATTTCTTTTTCATAGAAAATCTTCATACGAATTCATTCGTGTACGTATTTACAGTTTTTGTTCTTTGAAGTACTAAGGCATCGGAACGAAAAACTTACATAAAATTGCAATTTCTATCTATGATCTATGATTGAGTAAAGGCAGCATTTTGTACCATAAATATCCCCGCTATACAATTTTTTATGACAGCACCTTTAAAGTTAAGTAAATTTGTCAAAATTAAGAATATAAATGACAAAAATCGAGGACTTAAAATATTTAAATTTTCAGATAGATTGTTTGTAGTTTGTAAAAAGATAAGAATGTGTATATATATATATATATATATATATATATACAATATTGATGTGATAGATATAATGGCATGAAACTAATTTTAAAGTAAAACCAATTTTAAATGAAAAAGCTTTTTTTGTGATTATGTTGAGTATATTGCATCAAAAAAAAGTAACAACTGAAGCCGGAAAAAAAGAAGAAAGAAAGAAATGATGATTTTACACCAAAAAAAAAAGTATGCTGTTATGAAGATAGCGTTTTATGAAACTGATCTCGTAAAAGGGAGAAAGTCGGCATTAAATCTGTGGGTTGCTGTGGTATGTAAGAATAAGGTAGTGTCTCAATATGTGATCTGCTGCTGCTAGTTACTTTATCTGCAGCAAGATGCCGCCATGATAGACATTTTAAAGAAAATGAAATTTAATTAAAAGTTATAATGGTGCAATCAATGTATATACAAAGTGATTAGACGCCACATTAGGTATGCAAAGATAAGGAAATTGGCCGATTACCGATTTCCAATTAATTGGCAGAATATAATCGGCTGATACTGAATAATCGGCCACCTATTAATTATAATGTTACAGTAGAACTCCGGTTATCCAAAAAAGCACGGGACCGTAACGTTTTCGGTTAATCGAGGTACCATAGAAATTTTCGGATAAGCGATAATTATAGGCAAAGGCCATGTTTATAACCAACATGTTCCCCCTGCGCATAGAACTTCTTCCAACTGAAGAATACAATGGAGCATCAAGCAGATTAACTGGTTCTGAACTTGAATGTAACATAGTTGTTGCAATAAATTCTATATACAAAATATTAATATTTTACGTTTGTTTATGTCATTTAATATTATACATTTTTTCATGTACTGACAATATTTTTGATACTTATGGAAAAAACGGGCCATTTGCCCTAAATGAAAAAAGAATTTTTAAAAAACGGATCATTTTCCCGTTATGGAAAAAAACCGACCCATTTGCCTTTTCGGTTAAGCCGATTTTCGGATTAACGGGATTCGGATAACCGGGCTTCCACTGTAGTTACTTTTACTGGTAGCATATGTGCGACCATTTCTCCATCACTATTCTTTTGTTTACAATTTTCAACTTTACAAAATTAGATAACAGTTAATTTATGAGCATAGCTTTTTTTTTTCCCATTTTCATAGCAAAAAAAAATATTTTCAAATTTTATGCAACTTCTGTGAACCTATTTTGTTATTGACTGTGAAATACAATCTTCTATAAATCACATTATGCTAACTATACCTGAAACTGAAAGTTCAAACATTTAGATAGTAGCCAGTGGCCAGTAGTCAGTTTTAATTCAGTAGCACTGTTTTTATTGTTAGAAGCATCTTTATCTAGAATTTTTATTCTTTATAATATTTGTAAAGTAATATTAAGCACTATGCTAAAGCTAGACTATGGAGTAAAATATTGATACACGAGAACTGTTGCAATATAATATGCATTTTAATATAAAACAGAAAAAGAATGAAATCGATAATAATAATAATAATAATAATAAATGCATAAAACGTCAATTCTTGTGAAAGAAATTAAAAGTATAGTACGTGTAAATTTTTTAAAAAATCGATGGGAGAGGGGTCATGGTGCAGATTGTACCATGGGAAGTTTTAGAAAGGGTTCGATCCTTCGCCGATTAATTGCGAAAAATTGGCCGATTACCGATTACTGCCGATTAATCGGTGCATCCCTATACAACATTGAACATTATCGTAAAATCAAGACTTCAATTTGCGTGTGAGCATACATAGGGCTGCAGTTACAAATCTTACTCTCATTACTTATTTGTATGTAGACCAGGGCTCGAAAATTATATTACCCCACATGCCCGGGCAGGTAATTTTTAAATTAAATATTTCTTTCTGAAACTTTATTATTTCGTATTTTCTTGAAAAATCACCGCATCCTTACTGGAGCTCAAAATTGACATGTTGACGGGCATACATGTCAACAATAAAATTGGTAATACAATTTAAATTTTGACTTGTACTGACTTATTATGTAATATTTATTTAATTTTTTAATGATTTAGATTAACGTTAAAATAACTCTTGATTCAGATATCAAGCTGTTAATTTAATTTTTTGTCTTATTAATGCTATGCGACAAATTCAAATGCTTTTATTAATATGCAATAAAACAACTTCTGGGCAAGTAAAAATTTTGTTCGGGCATGTAAAATTTTAAAGGTTTTTCGAGCCTTGATGTACACCAATAAATATTTCTGGTCGCCATGAAACGATTTTTAACATTTTGTAATTGCTGCTGTTAAATGAAGTTCTAGACATGTGTTAAACATTTAAGACTTCGTAAAAGTACATAATGTTTATTGGTTAATAATTTGAAGTTTAACTTAATTCTTTATGCTTCCAAATCGTAAATTCTTTTCGATTTCACAGAGTTCCCAGCCGCCTCTTGCATCAAAAACTTGGTCACGAACGCTCTGAAGCTGTGCAACAAGTGTACGCAACCTCGACTAGTGCCGACCAATTCTTGGCTCACTCTCAGTCTTCCCCCTCAGGTGACGGCCATAACAGTACCCCACACCATACTCAGCATGGTCACCACTCCAGACAGCCAGTATGTGGCATGTGCATCCGACCTCAAAGAAATTAATTTGTTCCACTTGCCTTCCAAGAATCACATACGCACATTCAAAGGTAAAACAAGCT
Source organism: Octonoba sinensis (assembly GCA_038502835.1). Classification (NCBI taxonomy): domain Eukaryota; kingdom Metazoa; phylum Arthropoda; class Arachnida; order Araneae; family Uloboridae; genus Octonoba; species Octonoba sinensis. The sequence continues at coordinate 95,356,588 of CM076599.1, read as the reverse complement.
TTAAAAAAAACGATGTGGTTTGTAATTGTTGTTTTCCTTATTCAGTTTATTATTATTTTCAGTTATTTATGTAATTAATTATTTTTCTATCATTTAACTGATCTATTTTAGAAACATTTTACAAGCTATTTCATTATTTATTACTGTTTCTAGCGAAACCAATCTTGAGAAATGCTAGTGTAATCAATAAGGACGAGAAAGGGTCCAATATCGAGCGGTACTTACATGGACCATTCTTTGGAAAAAAGAATTATAGTGATGAATTTCTGAAATTTTAAGTGCCGCAGACACATCCTCGTTTTCAACCATACACAGGCACCTCTTCCCACCATAAAAATCACAGGTTCCAATTTTTGAAAACTTCTGGGGAAAAAAACTTACATTGTAAGGTAGCGGTGGATGAAGTGTACATTGTGAGGTAGCGATGGATGAAGTGTACATTGTGAGGTAGCGATGGATGAAGAATACAGTGTGAGGTAGCGATGGATGAAGTGTACATTGTGAGGTAGCGATGGATGAAGCGTACGACATACTACTTTCAATTTAAATTAGTAATTATTCAGGTGTTTGATAGGACAGTTTCACTAAAATGCTGTACTACAGAAGTTATACAGATAAAATACAAAAAGGGAAGGGGAGTTCTCCCGCAAATTAAACACTGAGTTGAACCTCGACAATCCAAAGTAATTCGGGCCGACTACTTTCAGGAAATCGAAATTTTCGAATAATCGAGAATGCTTAAATTTTTAGATCACGTACAATAAACATAACGTTATTTCCTTTTACAAAAGTGCTTTACAAGAAGTAAAGCTATAGCACAATAAGTTAGTACGTTAGTTTGCATAGCTATCTGATTTACATTTTGAAATACCTTTAACATGTAAATAGTAATTTCCCAAATATAAAATTTTTTACAGAAAAGGTACTTAATAGAAAGTTTTAAATAAAAAAGCTTTGGATAATCGAATTTTTACTGCAATATTTTAAAGAACACTGATTAAAATTCGTATCGATATTTACTTACTTTGCTTTTTTATTTTCTTTTGGAACTCAATCATTCGTTATACATCAAATGAAACATTTTTCGAATAATGTCCTTTTAAATAAGGATTAGAAAATTTATTCTGATTGGATGACAATTTTTTCTTTTTAATCTTTTCCGAAATACAATTGAAGCGACATACAGCGCACGAAAAATCGAAAGGAAATCAAACTTTAAACACGAAAACATCAAAACAAATTTTCAATTTAATTTGTTTTCTTTCTTTACTTGCATTATCTGTCTAGAAATCTAATTGGAATTGTACTTTCGCTCGACTAAATCAGAAACTACTTTTTAATTAATCTTTCTGTTTCATTTAACTCTGTGAAGTGAACTGAATATCTTAAACTTTTTTTCCTTTTTTTCTGTGGTATTAAAACGCTGCGTAAAATGAGCATTCTCAACTGTTTTTGGAATTTCTTTAAATTGAGAGTTTTCTCTGAAAAATAAGGAAAAGAGAAGATTCCGTGCAAAATTAATTTTAAACATGCTTTTTTCCAAAACATTCATGGTAAACACAGGGTTGCAGATTTTTCTTTCAAAGTATGTTTGAAAGTGAGTTTAATGAGCTTTTTAATCCATTCTAAATAATTTCGTTTTGTTAAAGATTTATTACGTTTATTTTTTGAATAACTGAAAATTTGACATTCCTCACAACTGAAACTTTATTTATTGTTTCGATGTGCAGTATGCAAAATAATGTGTACTCCGAATTTCAGTTTGAAGATTTTTTTTTTTTTTTTGCATTACAAAAAGAGAAGAAGAGAAAAATATTAAACTTCAACAATAAGAGAGTAAGATTTCAACGTAATGATGGGCTGACTACCCCAAACAGTAGTATTTATATATTTGAAACAATATATTGTTGCTGCTGCTCCTAATGCCACTCGGAGATCTACGCTCCGTTCGCAGGGATTAAGAGAGACAAGAGAGCGCCTTCCGTTTAGTAATGAGTTCCGCCGGGCTGGAAGTACGATGTCATTCACGGAGTGTCCTGATTTTCAACCAGCTGCCAGGTGAAAGACTGCCACCTAAGTGTTAGCACCCTCAGAGGTGTTATTTAACACTTGAAGGATATTGAAGCCACGGCGGATTTAACGCGCACCTTCTCCCATTAGTGTACACGGTCCCAGAGCAATCAGTCGCGAATGGTGGTTAAACTTTCAAGCACAGACAACGGCCAATGCTTCTTCGCTTTCGGTGTTTTGTAGGGACTGAGCTTAGCCAACTGATCCACTACGGGACTTGAAACATAAAAGAGGTTATATATGGAAAAGATTTCCCAATACGAAGAGTGAAACTTTTTTTTTCATATGTGAATTGTTCTCTGAAACATAATAAAGAAATGTGCATATTTAGAGATAATGTTTTTGAAATGCAATTATATATTTCGTCAAAACTTTACTAACATTCCCCATTTTTAGAGAAATATACTAAAGGAAATAGAAGGTGGTGAGGAGCAAAGGGATGTAAGTAACCAAAAACAATTCCGAGAAAAACGCGTTCAAAGTTCGGATCTTATGAGATCTGCAATGCTATTTGTTTTTCTACATCATGTTGGGGAGCAGCACCTGTTAGGTCTACCCCTAACATCTTTTGCCACAATATTAAATAGTGCTTTGCCTATCATTTGCACTATTTAGCTCCAGATTTTCAATTTTTTTACTGACCCCTCTTTGCTTCTAGGTGCCTCTTGTATTATCAGGGAAAACTGCGTATGCGGGCCAGCACAAGACCGCCGAGAGAGGAGAGCATAGGGGGCAAAATCCTTGGAGGCCCGGAATCACGGCAAAAGGGTTACCCTGATGATAGACTTATGGGTACGGATTCTGCACGGGCCTTCAACAGTGTTTCTCCTAGGGTCCGGTTAAATTCTCGGTGGTCTTGGGTCAGCATAATTCAAAACGGTAGCGTTAAACTATTAAACCAACACAATATGTGCGGGAAAATGCAATGTGCGGGGTATATGATGCGGGACGATGGATCAGTGGCGAATCCACAAGAGGTGGGGCGATTGATGCGATAGCCGCGGCCCAACAAACGAAATTCACGGTAGGTACAACAGGAGCAATAGACCTCCCCAAAACAAATAAGAATGAAATGCTAGTGAAAAATAGAAATTGCACGAAAGCAAAGAAAACTGAATGTTTACTTAAAATCTACTCAGGAACACAAATTTTATCGTTTCACGAAATGGGAATGAAAATGTCAAACAACTGTGAATAAAATACCGGTAAGATGGAATGCAGATGGGGTAGATTCTACTTTTTATTTTCTCATGTCGACCGACAGGGTGGCGTGGTGGTAAGGCGCAGGCCTCGTACGTCCAAGTTCTCAGGTTCAAACCTGACCCAAGTTTGTGGATTTGCAAGATGCAGAAAATCGTCTGCGCCAATGTCGTATGATTTTGCGCATGTTAAAGATCCCTTGAGTATCCGTTTGGCATGGATACTCTCGGCTGAATTAAATTCCTAGTGTCGTTTGCATCCACAAGAGCTCAGGTGCTGCCAACTAGGGGGAAACTGAGCGTCAAAAAAATTGTGGCAATGGTACCACACTCATTGTGGCGCCGCTGAAAGAATTGACACCAATCTCTGGGAACGCACTAGGTCTGCAATGGTTGAGGACCAATACTGCAGCCCATTAGAAAGAAAAAAAGCTCTGATGTCGAGAATTGTTTGCAGGATTCTACCTTGATGCGAAAAAAGCAATTAGTAGATTATCATCACGTAACATAACATCATACTCTACGGCTTTAATAATTTTTGCTTTAGACCCTTGACTAATGGGTCCTTCATTTGTAGTATTGAGAGTTTGATTTCTCATGCCTTTATATTCGCGTGTTTCTCATATTACTATGAGCATTTTCATTAAATTTTTATTTGTTAAAGTAAATCTCAATTGCTTACTTTATCAATAACTGCTCCGATACGACATGAAAACAGAATGTCATCTTGAAGCTTTATTAATTTTTGATTAATTAACTGAATGGAAGGAAAACAAATAACAAAACAGAAAAAGAAAATGATGAAATCTATCTTTTTTTAATTTGTAAATCACCATTAAACCAATCAAAAATGGAATTCGCATCTAAATAGCTTCTATGTTCGTACACGCTTGAAAATGTATATTGATTGAGGACGAAAAATCGCCCATTTCAAATTTTTCTGGGGGGCAGGGTGTAATAAACTCAGTGCTTATTGCTGTAAAAAACAACAAAATATATACACAAAGGTATAAATATATTATTTACACAAGAAAGGGAAGATTGGCCCCACCATTACTTCCTTAGATGACGGGCCCAGAACCGCCGCTCCCAAATCGAGCCTCTGAATCCGCCACTGAGATGGCTCAAGGTTCTATGTATGTGTCTAAATGAATAAGAAATAATATTTTTAAACAAATTTTGGCATACAGTATACCAACATATTTTTGCGATATAGTATGCAGCATATTATGTTGTTTAATTTAAGCAAGAGCATTGTTTAATGAACTGATCTGAAAATATCATTCGTTTTTTCCCATTAGGTCACAGAGCCACTATCACTTGTCTACACGTGACTGCGTCTGGCCAATGCCTGATAAGTGGATCTGAAGACACCGACGTCATCGTCTGGCAACTGGACACCGGTCAGATTAAGCATCGAATGAGGTAATAAACGATAACAAATTATTTTGCTCAAAAACTGCTAGTTATGTTAAATCAAAAACATGGTTTATCTTTTTTTTTTTTCTCAATTTTATGATTTGTGCAACAGCACGAATCATAAAATGGAAGTGTTAATGGAATTAAGAAATGTTAAAATGAAATTGTGTTTAATGAAATCAAAAGACAATTTGACCGACATTTTTTTTTTTCTTTTAATTTGCTGCACTGAAAATAAAAGAGAAATGAATAGGTTTCAGTACAGCTCTGGAAGAATTTTTCAGCATTTTATTCGTTTCTTCGTTATATTTATTTGCTTTTTTGCTTAACATTTTGCTTATGCGCCTACATAGCTTACATGCTCCTATCGTTCTTGTTCTCTTTTTTTTCATTTGAAAGGTTCTATAACCTACACGATTGGAACTTCATTTAATGTTTATACAATAATTACAAAACTCAATAATTGCATATAAATGCCAAAATAAGCTAGGATTGCATCTTTTTTTTTCTTCTTTTTTTTTATTTTCTTCTTTTTTTTTTTTTTTTTTTTTTTTTTTGAGATAAATATAAATTTTTGAGAGGGGCTAAATAAGTTAATTCCGCCGCAGTCCCTCGCCCCCTCCATTACGAAAATTCTGCTGTAGAGTATTTTAAAGAAAAATTAGATAATTTTTAACAAAGTACTTCCACCAAAGTAAAAATCTCTTTTTTGTTCAAACTATCAGAAAATTTTGTTATAAAGCAGGTGAGGGGGAGTAGGATGAATCATAACATTTATAACAGTTCATTTCCCTTTTTTATCCAGACTGGACCGCAATCACGCCTCCCTTTTTTTTTCTTTGTCCCAAATTCTTCTTGGTGAAATTGACACTATTTCAAAATGAATTTTTAATTTTATGCTTAGTGACTTTCCCGTCAAAGCCGAAAGCACATATGTGTGTTCGTATTATAAAAAGAAAAATGAATTTCAAATTTCAAATTCTAGAGTTATTAAATGTTTGCCATCAATAGAATACGGTGATTTACGCTTGAAGATTATTCCTATTAGAATTACGCGTGCAAAAAAGTTAATAGTTTTACTACCCTAACTTGATAGACTTAGGCTTTGTATATTTGTTTTCAACTAATGTGTTGTTTCGTTTTTTAATTCGGTGTAGCAATCATATAACAGGGGTGCTGTGCGTAACCTCCACCCACTCCGAAACCTTGGTTTTGAGTGGTTCCGAGATCGGTGCCGTAGTGGTGGCCAGTCTGGACACCGGCCTCATGCTTCAAAAGCTAGAGAAACACCGGGGACTCATCAGTAGCGTTGCCGTCAACAGCGGAGATGACATCTTTGCCACTGGTGAGCACCTCCCACTTTTTTCTTCTTTTGTTCATTTTTCTCCTTTCTTATTAGGACTGCAATTTAATTTTATTGAAGTGTTATGCAATAACTCAAGCAAAAATGTACACTAATAGGAGCATTTACAACTCAACAGATCATGCAACTCGACTATCATGCACAATATGACAACCAGCAACTCCAAGAAAATCTTCCATACCAAAAAAATCTTTGATTAAAAAATCTGCAGTTACGTACTAAAAAGAAAAAAAATTGTGTCAGTTGTAATCTTTTAAGATTAGCAACGTATTTTAGTACTTACACTGTAGATTGATTCTTTACGCTTTCAAGTAATGGGTGTTAAAAGATGTGCCAAACAAAAGATTCATTTTTAATTCCGAAGGTGGACTTGTGTAAAAATGTAGGAAAGTTAAAACTATCTCGTGTAAAGATAATAATAGCTTCGCATGTAAGAAAAGGTTCATCATTATCACTTTTTTCCTAGAATCACATGGGTAGATTATCACTATTTGTCTAAGGTGTTGCAAACTTCTCTAAGTCGGAAATTGTTGGGAATTAATATCGACAAAGGATCATTCAACAAATGACATCTTCCAGTTATCATCCGGCAGGAAACTTACCCAATTACACCACGTTGCAGTAATTGCCAAACATGATTGATTCAGAGTTTTGCTTGCAGACGATCCGCAATTACTGTTTTATGAAGGAATAGTCCAGACCAAGTAAGATGAAATTAAATGTACGGCATTTAATAATTGTTTTAATAACTTTCTTCTAAACAGAACTATGGCGGTTTCTTGAACATTTCAGGTTGTACGTTAGTTCAAAAGACGTTAAGTAAGATGGGGAATACCTTCATTATGTGCATCGGAGTTTCAAATGAAGCCAAAACCGTTATTATGGGGAGATTTCTTAGTGTAAACTCCCGTACGAATTCAATATTAACCTGAAAAGAAGCTTTCAGATGAGAACGGCGATCTGCGCTTATTTCTAATCGGTTTTTTTATGTGCAAAACAAGTTTCGCATTCATCTAATCAATTTTTTTCATTTTGTATTTCAAAAGACCCATTATCTTCCAAAAGGAATCTTTGGTATAATATCAGAAGATAGCTAGCTGGCTTCAAATTTTGCCCCTATAAGATTCCCCTCCTTTTTAGCCTACTTTCCCATAAAAGTAAAAAAATAATAATAATAAAGCATGAAAGAAGGCTTAATGTATCGTGGAAATATCGTTAGAAATCAAGAAAAGTCAAAAATAAGTTAAGTAATTAAATAAAGATTGAAAAATAAAAAATTTTAAAGTAGGGTTTTGAGATGGGGAAAAAGTGTGTCGGTCGGTCTGTCTGTCTGTCGGTCTGTCCCCCCCCCCCCCTAATAACTTTTGAACGAATTGTCCGATTGGAAAAATTCTTTTTGCATTCGAAAGATCTCGGGGAGGACATCTCATTTTCATATTTTACTTTTTGATTTGAACAATTTTTTGTTCAATTTTGAACAGTTCAAAAAATTTTAACATTAGCGCCTATGGGTGAAAGTGAAGCAAATTATGTAAACTCTGGGTACAAGATATAAGTTCCCATGAACAAGCTCACTGGAAGAAGTTCTTGGCGTGAAATATTGATTTGAACAATTTTTGTTCATTTTTGAACAGTTAAAAAAAATTAACATACCGGCTACGGGGAAATTTCAATCCTATATAATTCCTGATCTAATGGACCGATTTGCTTGGAACAAACTTTATCGGAAAGCTCTTATGACGTAGAACATGTACAAATAGAAAGTTCATCCAGAACTAACGAGCCTATTTTCCTATAAAATTTTTTTATTGGGATTTTCAAGAATATTTTTTAATTAATGAATGATTAAATGAATAAGCAAAAAAATGAATGAATAAATGAGTGAATAAATACATGAATGACTTAATAAATAATGATTGAATGAATATGTATTAACCGTTGAAAAAGGTATATTTGAAGCAATTAAGAACTAAAGCTAAACGAGAAGGACAGAGAGAGTTAGCTAGATTATAAATTTGAATTCGGTGTATACGGGAAAGTAGGCTAGTATAGTTCTAGACGGAACTTCTTGTTTGTACATGAATTGCCGTCGCATTTACTTCCTTTTAGTTTTAGTAAGATCTTCGCAAAAATTACAAATCAATTCCTGACAGAGACCCGGTTATAGAGAGCCAGTTCAAACTTTTCAGAATTTTCGATGTGATTGCAGTTCTTTTTTTTTTTCAGGATCCAGTGATCGAACCGTGTGCGTGTGGAGTCTGGAAGATTTCAGCCTCCTCAACACCATCCTCCTACCATCTGGCATTTGCCGGATGGACATCAGCCTGGACAGCACTTTCCTCGTGTTAGCCTGCGAGGACACGTCAGTACACGTCCGATCGTTGACCACTGGCACCGAGGTCCACCCCCTGCAGGGGCTGGGCTCGAAAGCGACCTCCCTCTGCTTCGGACACGACCACTGCAGATGCGTAGTGGCGTGTGAAGATGGACGTTATCATGTGTTTGACGTGCATTCCGCGTCGCTGTTGCACACCCTTTCTGGACACTCGGATGCTATATGCAGTGTGCAGGTGCGTTGAAGATATAAGGCCACTTTATATGCACTGGTTTCGCTTACATTTTAAAGACTGATATTATAAGGCTATCAACTTATTAGTCAAAAAGTTTCTCTAGCTCCTCCGTCTACTTTTGACCACATTGCATTTTCTTGATCACGCATGAGATGGGAAAATCATAAGAGAGAATTATTTTAACTATCATTTAGCGATAATTTTTCAACTTTTTTGTTTGTCAGACGGACTTTCTACAACATTCCTTACCACGATTTTAACGTCATGCCGACAACAAAAGTTAATGTTAGTAATAATATTAGTAGGATCATTTGTATTAATTGCAAGGTACAAACGCCATATGTACCTTGCAGATGGGTCTGTTTATTTTATTGAATTTGAAGGCGCAAAAGTCTCAGTAGGTCAAAAGTTTCGACACTTCTTAATCGTATTTGCTATACTCTGAAAAAACTAATAATGAAGAGCTAAACATAGTTTTGGAATGTGAGTGTAAAAATAAATTCAGAAAACGCTTGGTAAAACTTGAATAAAACTCAAAACGCACAAAGAAATGAAGTTTACAATTTGAAGCAAAATGGAATGCCTCTTAAATTAATGTCTCAATTCTAAAAAAAAGAATAAAAAAAGCATGTAAGATAAACTCAATACATAAAGGCCGAATGGTGAGGCAAAGTAGAAGGGGAAAAAATAATCTGTTGAAGGTAAAGTAGCCGGGTTGAACGTATAATTCAGCCGTTCTCTGAGTTTTATTTTATTTTTCATTCGTCAGATGCTCTTGTATGCACAGTGAGCGATTATTTTGATTTGGCTTTATCCTCCCTCTTGTGTGTGTGTGTGAATGAGAAACTTTGTATGAATACCTTTCCTACAATTCTTTTAAAAGAAACTGATATACAGCGAAACCCCTTTAAGAAGCTGTCCAAAGTATTTTCAAGGAAACCTTCCTAAATAAAAAGAGACAAGAATGTTTTTCAATCCTAAATTAAGGCATTCAAATTCATAAATGTTTGTATACAATATTGAACTCATACAGTATCCAACAAAAGGTTCAGTTTCACTTTTAAACATAAAATTGATTTGTGTCTGACTACATAAAAATGCTCAAAGGTTTTAAAAGTATAGAAGAAAATAGAAAAAAGAGGTTTTTCAGAATTAAATACGTATAAAATATCATAATTGAATACATTTTGAAAATTGACTCGTCGGCTTGTGCAAGTTTTTAAAACTGGAATATTAGGAGTAAAACACCTTGAAAGCAAACCCTCTGGCGCTTATCCCGCAATTTCCACGTGCAACGTAAAAATATAGCGAAAATTGCTCATCCCTCGATTCCCACGGGCGTAAGCTTTTTACGTGGACTTAAAATATTTTCCCGCTGTTTCATCGTTTAAATTTGAGTAATACAATTTCTGAAGTATTTAGACTTTAATTAAGGTTTCATTCCAGAGATGGCATTAGTTGCATAAAGTTTCAGACTTCTAAAGTTCTCAAACTTTATGCTAAAATTGATGCTTTTTTAGGACATATATCTGATCTTAAGATCAAAAATATTAAACAAAACCTTTGTAGCAAAAATATATAACTAATTAAAACTCTAAAACATATGTAAATTTTAAATACGTAATTAAAAACCTATGCATATTTTGAAGCGAATTCACTAAAAAAATTGAGCACTCAGAAGGTGAATTTTTCCCATTGTAGAAATCGGAATGAAATTAGTGCCGCAAACATAAAAATCTCAACACGAATACTTTTAAGCATAGACTTTCCTTTGCAGAATTCAATGTTACCGGAGCTTCGAGAATATCTTTTAACACACATGTATACATTTAAATCTGGATGCCAACGTTTAATTTCCAAAGGGTGTCGAATAAATAACGACACAATCTTATTAAAGAAATCAAAAATCCCTTCTTTGTTTTCGTTATTTTGTGTCCTCTAAAAGTAACTTTGCAACCTGGACAGTTGACTATAATGATATATTTTAACTAACTAAATTTGTTTGTCAGGTTCAGCCAAACGATACGTTTTTAGTAACCGCTGGCGGCAATAAAGTGACAGTGTGGAACTTCACAAGGCCTAAGCGAGAAGCAATCAACCACTTGAAACCGAAAGTGAAAAGAGTGGACAGCCATCGAGAACCCATATCTTGTCTAGCTGTCTCCAAGGACGGCACACTTGCCGTGTCAGGTACAATACTTAGATCTTCAATTTATTATATGTATATGTATATATATACTCGTATAATATGTATATATATAGAGGGAGAGAGTGCACGAAAGTCGGACCCCCAAATCGTTTTCTTCCTACAACTTCGTTAACAATTAAAATAAAATAGCTTGTCTAATGATAAAGCATGCTTCATTTAGTTGCTCAAAAATCACATAGTCGTAAGCTTCATGAGGAATAATTCGTAAATAGCGTTTTTGAATCTGGTTAAAAGTGGGGGAAATCATGTTTTTGGGAAAAAAAATAAAATAAATGGAGAAATAAATAAATAAAACAACGTTTCCATTGCTCGAGTTTTAAAATAACACAATCAGTGACAAATTGAGAATAACTGGTAGCATATATTTTTAATGTAAAACACTCTCGTACAAGCAACAAAAATACTACTAACAAAACATTACTAAATACAAACACAGTTACGATGTTAGTTTTAAGAAAATAAACTTATTCACAACCATGGTATAAAGATAATCAGAACGAACATCGCATTTATTAATTTTCCACAAAAAGTGAGTTGTTTAATGTTTTGCTTCCACCTCGTATTGCTGACAGAGACTTTGCAATGGTTATTTTGAAAATAACGTTTTGCTTTCGATAATGTTCTCATTTTGAGATTTTTTTTCTTCTTTGAAGAAGCAAATGTTTTCCTTTTTCAGGAAACAAATGATTAACAGCGCAACGCTCCTGTAGTTCAAAGAATGTACTTAGTTAGGCTTCTTTGTTGATGCCAATTGAAAATATTATCGATGAGATAATATATCCTTTAGAGAACGGAGACGAAACCATGGCAACGATAGCACCGGCTATGTGGAGTCCTGATATATATTACGTAAAGAGAGAGATAGTAATATAATGGAAAATTAAACTTAAACATTTACTTGTTGCATTACTTCCAAGAAAGAATTAAGAAGTTTAATGAAATACGATTTATTTCTAAACCTGAATTTCATTCATTCAGCCTTTTTACAGTAAACATTCTTGACTTATTTTTATCCTTCTATCTCAGCAGAATAGAGAACTTTGGCACAGGTAAATTTCCTTTTTTTTTTTTTTTTTTTTGGTGGTGGGGAGTCATTTTTCTCTGGGGTAGTTTTCTCCGTTCAGTCTTCGGATACGAGTATATTTTGAGTTCTTGTAGATTTATTAGTGAATATTGAGTATTTTTCTTCCTTTTATTCAAAGGATCCAAAGACAATCTCTTAAAAGTGTGGAATCTGACAACTGGAGAAGCAAGTCACACATTGACCGGTCACACTGCACCAGTTGCCTGCGCAACCTTCGCGCCCAATGGCCTTTTTATAGTGTCCGGTTCAGAAGACACCACTCTTCGTGTATTCGGTCTACCCCTTGGACTAGCTGAAGTCACGTTCAAAGTGAGTGATTATTTCACTTTTTTAATTCATTAAACAATGTTATGCATCGACAAAGCTCAACTTATGACATTAAGATCGCTATCACACAAGGCAAAACTTGTGGGAAAACTTCTTCTCAACTAACATTTGCCATACTGCGTAACATCATTCCTGTGTCTCGTCCTAACTGAACAGTTCTTTCTATAAAGCAGCCCGGATTTTGTCTTTCAACTAATCGAAGATGCCGCTGCGACATCATGACCTCAGGATAGTTTTCACAATCGTCATTGCAGAACGGTGGACTTCAAGTGCGAGAAATTTCATTGAAGCTTTAGTGTACGATCGATTTTCCTCTCATTTCATGCTGAGTGGATCAATAAGAAAATTTTCTGGCTTAACATGAATCCGACCTCAGCAGTGAAGTAATACTAACGATACAAGGATGAATCAAAATGGGGTTGCCTGGGTGAAAAAGTGCCGTAAAAGTTTATTCATGTGGTTGTCATAACAGACGAAGGGCTTTATGAGACAAGTAAAAATAATTTAAAAACTGAATTTAAATACCTATGAAAACAGTTATATTACACTGTTGCTTTATATAAAAACAATTTTTTTGCTCTATATGGTAGCGAATAGCGAACGTTGAGGATTTAATAATAATAATAATAAAGATTAATTGATAATTATTTGAACCGGACCAGAACATCTCTCCCTAGATTCTTCGAAATTTAAACACGTACATCTTATATATGTGTGTATCGTAAGTCAATATACATTTCTTTCAGATATGGAAGACGAAATTTACCATCTTGACAGCATTTTATAAATTTTTCACTTGATTTTTTTTTCAATGAAATACGCGACACAATTTTTACACTTTGGTCTTATTGCCGCAGTTGTATTTTTTGATGTTCAGTTCAATTTGCTACATGAACAGCAATTCCAACTGGAAGCACACAGGCAAAAAAGATTTAAATGACATTCTTTTAAAGGAAAGTGTTTCAGTGTCCTTTAATGTCTTATTCTCTTCAAAGGAGCACCAGAGCAAAGTGCTGAGCGTGGACGTCGGTGTGGACAGCCGTCGTGTGTTATCCTGTGACTCGCAAGGCTACCACAGACTGTGGACAGCCGACGCCGGCAGCCAGATCTATGCATATACCAAACCCACGTGTCTGGTCACTCTCAGTGGCAACACAGTGTTCGCTGTCGCGGGCAAGAACGATAATGTGTAAGACCCATTCACTTTCATAACTGTCATTTTTAACAGAAGATTTAAATTTGTACTACCCTCATGGCGATGCCCGTGCTAATAGTTTAAAGATCATCGTCAGAGGCAACGTTCAAGAAGAGCACTACCCTCCCGCCATCGAGCATCCCGTGGAAAACGACTCTATGCGCTGTTGTATACATAGATTTGGTCTGCGAGAAAAAAACAAAAACAAAACCGTGAGGAACTATTTTTAAAACGCTTAAGATTAATGCTCTAATTAATTTATAGGCTTGGAACAAACATCCGCTTGTTCAGAAAAAAAACTCTTTCGAAGAATCTATAGTATTAAGGTGTGCAAGATTTTTGTTTCACCCCACCTCCTTTCCTAATAGGCAATTTATGGGAATTATGCTGAAAAAATTAATTACAAAAATCTATAAGAATTTTTTTGAATCCTTTCTTAGTGGATACCTACTCCCCATAAGTAATCTAACTGCCAAATTTCAAGTTTGTAGCATTCATTCATTCTGAGATTTCCTGATTAATCAGTGAGAGTGATACTTCTCTTTTGCAGTTAGATTTTGCTAAGGTCGTATATAAATTGAATGTGAAAAACCTTATCCCGTCATGATATTCTACACACATGAACAATACATATCTTTATTTAAAGTTTAAAATTCATTTGTCTTTCGTTTTTATATTTTCAAGTACGTGGCTAGAACCAGCGTGCCTTGATAGAACTAATCCATCGAATACTGTAGAACGGTTTTTTTTGCAGAGGCAGTTCCACTGCAGTGAAGCGATCTCACAGCGCGATAAATTGACGTTTTTTTTTTTCGTTCCGGCAAATGTCATTGGCTGATTTAAATCATTACGGAGTTTATGTATTGCACAAAGGGGCCCGTCCCCTGCTCGGTATTTCTTGCCAAGAAAAAAAAAGTATAGCCGACGCGTTGCTACTCGAGATAACTGCAAAAATAATTTAAAGAAAACAGGGTGTAGAAAATCAACGTGTTTACAAATTGTGTATCAAAATTAAGGCTAATTTTGCGCGTTATGTAAGAGAAATTAATATAGGAGATCATTCCAAGTACAATGCAGGACTAGAATTGATTCCCACGAGGACAAACGCCCTCTTCATTCAGGGACTTTGGAAACATGCTTCTGCCCTTTACGGTAGATAGAAGCCTCTACCATCCACCTTCACAATTTTGGCACAGAACTGAGATAAAAGGAATTTTCGCCAGCACCTTGCACCCATGGTAATTGCTGCCGACCGACCACAAGACTTTCGGATCCACGGATGTTACTAGCACGTATTCCACATGTGCTCGATGGATATTTAGCGAAGGCGAGATTCGAACCCCAGATTCTCCGGTTTTAAGTAACTGCGTTAGTTACAGTTAATAATTTCAAAATAGTTACAGTTACGAGTTTTGCCACTTGCAGCAGTCGAGATGCAATAAGCTTATATATCGATGTCTACAACAGAGCTCAAAATGAACAGCCAGATCTGCTTAGGAAAAGAGGGAAGATCATGTAAAGTATTTAGCATTAAAGCGGCCCCAGGATACAGTCATCAAGTAACCAATAGGGTACTGAAATCTCACCAAAACAGGAAACTTGTGAGGTTGGCAGAATCATAGCTACAATGCTGACTTAATCCAACATTGAAACTTTGATTCTCTTATTAAATGGTCACGAAATAGATTCGGGGGCCTCTATAATGCAAAAGTACCTCAATAAATATCGATTTTTAAGGTACCTTGTTTTTTTTCGTTTTTTTTTTTTTTTTTTTGTGAGTGTGTGTGAATGTTTTGTTTGCTCCCAAATTTGTTTGGCGGAATCTCACATCCCAGTTAGCTAAAATTTTCCAACTTTTCTAAGTCATGAAATGCTTTGTAAATTGATGGATGAAGTCATCCTTTCCCTGACATTTCATGCGGTTTTGCAGACTTAAATTCTGGTCACTAATGGACGTTGAAGGCGAGAAGAGCGTCAGCCACAGTGATACCATCCTCTGCTACACTGTCACTCACGATTGTGCCACAGTTATTACTGGATCCAATGATATGTCGCTGAAAGTTTGGGAAGTGGCCACAGGAAAACTAACGCAGGTGAATTGATTTTTCAATGTTTTAAATGAATTTTTACATTAAATTTATAATTGATCCCGTATATTTGAAATGATACTTTTAGCATAAATTCTTCGTATATCATGTCAATTCATTGGCGATACAAATTTATCACAAATCAAATCACTGTTTAGGGTAATTCCATATCAATTCAACGCAGGCTCTAAAGTTCACCATCTCAGAGTTTCTTTCAATATGACACAGAAGTACTATTGATATAGACTTGGGAAAATATAAAAATTTACCGAGATGTGCGAGTTCGTTTCTGATTTACAGAGATTAAAAAAATCGCAAAAGTTAGATCAAAAACAAAACAAAAAAAAAAAAAAACAGATTTTGAATTGCTCTAGATGCTTTACTGAATGAGATAAAGAACTGCGAGAGACCTCATTTAATAGTATTTTTCCTGGCCTTTCCAACGACATGCTACATAATATAAATTTAAATGAAAATGTTTTTATCAAAATCTGATTAAAAGTTGTCTTTAATAATTTTTTTCTCAAAGAAGGTAATTAAAATTTTTCATACTAATTCTATGAATAATTAGTAGGGCTGCAAATTACAGGATAAAATATCAAGATAGGATGGATGATAAATGACCTCGTTGTTAAAAAAAGTAATTTAAAAAGTTAAAAATTTTAGCATTTATTTCCTACGCTACTATGTCCACACCAGCGGGTTCATATGAGCCAATTTCAAGAAAATTTAAGATAGTGAGATTTTCGGTTTGTGTTGAGTTAACATGGAATGACACTTAGCTTTCAATTACGAAGTTTTACATCGAGTGATCTAATGCACAATTGACATTCTCTTATTTTTTTTTCATTAAAGAAATCTCTACTTCTTACAACTATTAAAATGAATAAAAACAGAGGATTGAAAATATTTAATAATTAATGCCTTTTGAATTAATAAGATTTCTTTTAATTATTAAAACCATTATGAACAAATAAAATGAATAGAAACAGATGATTTCAAACTCTTATTTTTTTATGCCTTTTGAATTAATAAGATTTTTTTTAATTATTAAAACCACGATAAACTGATGCGCGACTAATCATATGGAATTGATATTGCAATGAATCGACGTGGGACCATGTTTACTCAAACACAATATCTTGTAACAACACAATTCAAACATTTCATCAGCATCCCCTTTCTTTCCAAGTGAAACTACGGAAATGCAATTTCATGATTAAAGAAAATAATCTATTGTATCTTTCTGTGTGTATCCGTCATTAGGAGTTCTATTATCGGCACTAATGAAAAAATTAATTTATCAACTCCTTTTTTTTAAATGCTATATTTTCATCAGAAACTCAACTTCTTCATTAGAGGACTAATTTTCTTTATCGGCATCTTTTGAAGTCATTATTTGTCTTCAGGAGTTGCCCCCTTGTTTTAAAGTAACTTTTCTTCAGTTGCCTTTACAAATTTCACTCAATTTGCCGTGGTTTTTTACGCAAAAACTTAAACCTACTTTGCTATTTTTCTACATTCATTTAATGAAAAAACAAATTGATGGAAATATCGAGAAACGTGTGTAATGTAGTCCGACAAATCTACGCGTCGTGCCGAGGCAGAACTGAAAATACGTCGAACAATAGGATGGACTACAAGCTGCAATCGTATAAAATTCTAGCCATTCACATATGAGATGGAACAAGTTTTGAAAAATACCGGTAAACCGCTGCATAGAGCACGACGTAATCCATATAGTTAGGGGCCATAACATGACCATAGAAGGGGCCTTCATTGAACAAATCTTGAACAACCCTAGAAACTTAAAGACTATTTTCACGGATTTTTTTTTAATTATCAGCGATATAATTTAATTAGAAGAATGACTTTATTTTCGTTCCATTCATTTTGAATCACCCTATAAAAATGCAGTCAAGATTATACTTCGGTCTGTTAAATTGTGTTTTTCTCAGGAATTGATTTGTCGTCTGGAAGTACTTCAATCTGTTCGATAGAATTTCAGTCCTTTCAAAATAACGGTATGTGTGTGTATGTAACTTGTATTATCCCTCACGTTGTTTGCATTGCTGCATGCTTAACTACATAAAGACCGCCTGTATATTATTAAATCATGCTTCAGATAAATGTATATATGTTTACTCGATCTTCTTATAAATGACGTGCTTTCTTTGACAGGTACTAGCTGGTCACGAGGGCTCAGTGACTTGCGTCTGCGTCGCACCTCTAAGTCCCTCACTTGTTGCATCAGGATCTTCGGATTGTTCCCTGATCCTCTGGGATATGCTGACTGGAAGCGACAACCTCACGCTGCGTGGTCACACCGACACAGTCAAGTGTGTCTCGCTCACACCTGATGGAGCCACTCTGATTTCTGGTAAAATGGATTCCCTTTCTCAATGTCTTCTGATGTTTAGTTTTCGATCTAACCTTTTTATAAACTGTGTGCTCTTTACTTTCCTCCCCGAACATGAGCCTCCAACTTTACGTCTTGAATTTTTGTTTTACATTGTTTTCTCTGAATTGTCCCCACTCAATGTGTTTATTTCTCAACTATTGTTCTTTATTTTGCCTCCTTCTACTGATTCATGCCCAATGTTACGTTTGTTATCATATGATGAAGATAAAATAAAAAAAGTCATGTTTGCTCCTAAAACTTTTTTCATATTCATGGTACTAATACAACAATGATTCACACAGTTTTAAAAGCAGAAACAGCATTATAAATAACAGTATTTTATTTTTAGGAATCAAACCAGAGCTTTAAGATGTTACAGTTTTTAATTAGTGGCTTTTGTTTTTACAACTACACAACTTGTCTCCTCATCTTTCAGGCTCTACAGACAACACCATCCAACTCTGGAATGCGCAGACAGGAGAGCGCATTAGTATGCTTGACTTACACGCTCAGCTTGTATCCATGGCAACTAGTTTCAACCTGAATCACGTTGTCGTCCGACTGGCCAAAAGTTCTTCCGTTCCTATTCTGCGACATCACAACAATCCAGCCAAAGGAATTACTCTGGATATGCTTCCAGGACAACAAGAAGATCTCAAGATTTTTGGTGAGCGTTTTATCTTACTTATTGGAAATTTGTTGCTGGTAGGTTGCAGCTTGCTTGACACACAGGCTGCATTAATCATGTACACTGTTAAATCAAAATTCTTAACATTGAGATAAACTGGCTTATTTTCAAGCTCATCGTGTTCTTGTAATAGCTCCGACTTAGATTTGAAAAGTGCAGTTCTTATTTTTGAATTAAACCTTTTCTCAGAAACGAACCGATAAGACCACATTTTTGAAGCACCACTATACTCAAAAAAGTATCCTCAAAATAAATAAATAAATAAATAAAAATAAGCTGATGTTTCCCCATTTTTTAAGTGATGTGTGAGTCAAGACTACGTCGTCGTTGGGAACGGTAAACCCACGTCGACACTGGAGGGTCAGAACTCGAGCCGTCCTGACTGTAAGGGTGCTTTCACACCAAAGCGTCCAAGACAAAAAACATGTCTTTTTCCACAGCTGCCCAAGCGCAGAGCATAAATTGGCCTTCAAAAATAGGCTCTATGGTTGCGCAGATGAGAAAAGGCATGGTTTTTTGTCTTTGTAGACAATTGTGTGAAAGAGAAGGAGTCAAGGCTCTATCATTGTGCCAGACGACGGACAGGGGAAAGTTGGATTATATAGCTTGCAAAGGTACCAGCTGCGGGTGCCAAAGTACTTCCGTGCTAAATTTCTTTATGACTCAATCCAGAAGAGAGTTAATTATCCACTCGCCCATTTGTTTTACCCCCGTCTGATCCGAATTTAACGAATTATTTACCCTGCACTCCTGCTCTGAAGAGACGAATAGACTACACAAATTCTTCAATCTGACGCCTCATGCGGTAAATAGGTCCTTAATTTTTATGTCTATATGCAAATACTGTTCTAAAGTAGTGATCGTTAAAAAATCCATAATTATGAACGTAAAAGTTACTCTACAAATTTTTAATTTATTGCAGTAAAAATATATTCGATCTTTTTGTAAGTATAATTTGTTAGTAATCTTCGGAACTTAAAACTGAAAACAGAACCTACTCGTTTTTAAGTCAAAATTACTTTTTAAAAAGAAGCAGATGCGTATATTCAAATTTTTAAACATCTTTTTTAATAGTGCATAAGTTCCTGAATGTTTGCCTTCGTGCTTGTTTCTATTCAAGTTAGGCCAAGGTTGTTTCTAAAGGAATTAAGAAGCATTATTATATTTATAGGAATAATTATATTAATGCTCATTACTAAGCTCAGTTTAAGTTTCGCTGCCAAGTATCGTATCAGGCCATCATCCTTTCCCACCACTGAGAGCTAGGTATTGACTTCATCATCCCCATAGGAATAAACAACTGTTTCTGTTTTCTCATTTGGCAAATAAATAATCCCAAGCACAAAGATTTTTCGATGAAAGGGTTTTTTACGCCAAAATAGAAATAAGTTACCGACTGCGATGTCATTTGTTTTAAATTTTTCTTGTTAGGTATTGATTTTCTAATAGTGTTAGTTCTATTTTAGTTGACCCTTTTTTTGTAAGGCGCCTGCACAGTCGCTCTGTGTTCTTCTGCCTTAGTCAGGCTGTTTTGTGTGGGAAGAAGAATTTAAGGGATTATATATAGATGCGTCCCACTGATACTACTACTACTAGTTGTTGAGATCATTAGTTGCCATTGGTTTTTTATGTTCATTTATACCTATTTTACCCCACACTTCATTAAATGTGAACGAATTTTTTAGGTCCGTTTGGTGTCGTTCCAAAAAGAATTCTTCTTCGAGGAAATCTCAAGAGAGAACAATCATTTGATTCCTTGTACTGGGACTTGAAATCTGGATCTCCAAAACACGATTTCGCAAACCTTGACGATTTGAAAAGACCTCCTGTTCCCTTTTCTACGGCAGGAGTCTGGGACGGAACTAAGACGAAATCCCTCGGCGGTGGAGTCATACGCCCCTCAGATCCCCTTAGCATGCAACCGAAGCCGAAACTAGCTAAGCATAAACTCCTTAAGAAACAGCAGAGTATGTTCGCTTTTTTCCCAGACCACCATCAACAGCAACCTGTTCTTGCTGCCAGAGACATGGAAGCAAGAAAAGCGGATCTTTTAGCACGAATTCAAACTGCTAATCGCCAACTTCTGGACTCTCCAGCAGAGAATCCGTCAGAAAATGGTCACATTCCGAAAGGTCCTGATGTCAAAGATTCAACTATTTGTGCCATCGCTTGAAATTCATTCGCTATCAAAGTTTCCCGACACGAATTCTAATGCCAATAACATGATGCCATGCCGAAAACAAACAGAATGTTTCAATGATCGGTGTCTTCGGCCAAAAAAATTCTAAAGTTGTCCATACTGAACCACCAAGTAACGAATCGTTTGTTAACCACTTTGCAGATCATGAAAAGTTCATCATGCGTTCAGTCACATGCAGTTTAAGTAAAAATGATAAAAATTACTACTTTCTTGTTGGATTTATGGTCATAACCCTTTACTATATGGTTTTTTCGGAGCTCATCCTTGTAAGGCCTATTGTAAAAGAAGGGATATGACGTTGTTTGAAATTGAATTATCAGTCAATAAACGAAGCCACAAAGATAACCGTCATTGTAACAAAAGCTACATTGTATCTATCATCATTCAAGTCATTATCAAAGTTAGCGTTGAATTTGGTTGACCAGTGAATATTTATGGTGTGTTTAATTGTCACAAAGTGAAATGTATTTGTAATTTAAGATGCTAAATATGAGAGTCGATTACATGTGCAAATGCTTTGGCAAAGTGACCAATGCTTGGTGATAATGGATTTGTTTGTTATGAACAACTATGGGGGTCCAAACCTGAATATGAAACCAATCTATGCAATTTTTGTCCACTGTGCTTTTTATATCATGATTACAGACAACACTTAAGACAAGAAATTTTGCTATCCAATTTGAAAACTTTCTACAGCGATTGGAGTTTTAGACAAAACGAGCCTAGTGTAAATGTGATTTTTGATGGATAAATACTGGCTTAGTATATTCCCCTTAATTCTGCAGTGTTTTTCTTCGGAGATTGCTATCCATTTGGTTTCGAAAGAGTCTAGAAATATAAAGGTTTGAAACTTTTTAGACTTGCACTTGAATTTCAGCAATAATTAAAAACCTATTTGTTGTTTCTGTACGTGTTTTCTACTGCTAGTATGATCAAAACGTGGTACGCACCTGTGTTTTCTTATTAAAGTAATAAGCATCATTTATCTGAGAAATTAGTCAACCACCAGAATGAAAAATTAGATCATTGTGGCTACAAGATACAGTTAAGCACGCATATTCAGCCTAGTAGCAATTTTATGATTTTTTTTTCACCTCCTTTTTAATTTTTATACAAGTTAAGTCTAAATTAATGGGAAAAATGTAGGGTATGGAATTTATAAGGACTTATTTGATCTTGCATGCTTGGCGTTGAAACATGTTTTCCAATAGTAGATGACCCACGTGGTATGGGTGTAAACGTTAAATACACCGTTGGTACGTACGTTATACAATTGTGTAGGGCCTACAGTTCACGAACTAGATTTTTTTATGACCTATCTCAAGTCACCGAAGAGATCGATTACGTTATTGAGCTCCATTCTTACATCACCAAAAACAAGACAATAGTGACACTCAAATTACGTTTACAGATGGTATTTTTCATTTGTTATTTGATATATATATATACAGATACATATTAAAGTACCAATAATTCATTACAAATAATATAGAATGAAAAATTAGAAAACTATAAGATAATGATTAAATTAGAAAACGACTTACAACCACAAGACTAACAAGTTCAAATGTTCAAAGGAAATATACCTAGCACACTAAGAAAATATTAAATTAATGACAATGTGGGGACAAAAGCCAACTTTACAGGATTAACCCCCCACCCCTCTCTCCTCCTCAATTTTTCTTCAGGAAACCTGGTATACCAATAATGCTGTCTGGTTTCAAAAATGCTTTTCTTTTATAGAAAAAAAAGAGACATAAAAACTGACATTTTTGACCTATAAAATCGCAATATATTGAACTTGGAAGTGCTCAGAACTTGCAGTTTCAAGCTTCAAAACCGTTTCACTTTTGCTTCTTTCGTCGTTTTCCAACCTGCATTTGGGCAACTCTTTTCTTCGAGAAAACATGTGGTAGAATGTTCAGATGGCGATTCTCCCCCTTCGTCTACTTGTAATTAATGGATGCACCCCCCCCCCCTTTTAAACAATGTTATACATTCGAAAACAGTGAGAGACAAGCCATATCTGAAGGGGGAAATATCCAGGTGAACATTTTCTCTAAGATTATCCTCCGCACGATAAGAGAACGAACCTTGATCACTGATTTTTAAGGAAGCATAAAACAAAAATATCATCTGCATTTGTATTTCAAAGTACTATCTTTGCAGAGAGGGAAACAAAAAGTGCGCTTCAGCGTCTTATCTTTTAACTTCTGGCCATTTTTTGGTCATAGGTGTTTAATTTTAATGCGTTAACCACTTTTACTCGCACATGTTTAACAAATGAGATACTTTTAGAATTGAACCTATTATACAGAAACAAATGAAAGGCGAAAACTAAAAATAAGCCAGATTCAGTTTTCTTTTAAAATTGGGAACTTCATTTAGTACAAACAGCCATGGAGATTCGGATTTTTAAGGTGTTTTTATTACGGGAAATTAGTGTGCGTATTATAAAAATTCTACTTTCCTTGCACGTTTTTGCTTCCCATTTCTCACAACGAGAAAGCTTTCATCACTTTGTGAAATCAACAACTGAATAATGAGTTTCAATCAAAGATGTTTACTTCAGTGCGATCTAAAAATCCTTTTTACATACATTCGCTAATTTAGAAGAGCCAATTGTTAAAAGATCTGTGATATTACACAATTACATTTTTAAAGGTAAAGTGGGATTTATAATCTTAGCAAAAATAGCTGTTAAAGCGATTTCTTTGAGATTTAAAATTTTACTAAGTTCCACGCAATATCCAAAACATTTTCTACATGGAAAAAAAAGAAACATAAATGTCGTTATATAATTGATTCTATGTCTGGTAAGAGCAAAAAAAATATCTAATATCTTTTAACTTCGAACATTTTTTCCCACATTTAAATAATGGTTCCTACACTTAATAAATAGTTATAGCTTTGATGTGTGATTACATTATTTCAATTGACTAATTTCACAGTATCTACTTAGTATTTCGTGCTACAGGTATGTTAGAGGGCATGTTTAGTATGTAAGAATAAAAAATACAAGTAAGTGTTCCAAAAACAGCATGACGATTAATAAAAGATACAGTAATTTAGGAATTATAATTGCGATCAGTATATGTACAATATATTCGGTGATGAATCCAGGATTTGGAACAATTAAAAAATATGTTTCGTAGCGACGTCTCCAAATTTTACTGGACTGAATGAAGGTATTTTCTTAATCTATTATCATTAATTTATGTGCTCGAGTTATACATAAAATTTAAAACCATAACGGTTACGTTCAGAATTTTTAACTCGTAAAAGGATAATGTAATTTGGTAGTATAATAAAATCGTCAGGAAACAACTAAACAAAAAAGTTTTTCATCGCACTATCCGTACTATTCTGAGTGGGAAATGCCCGCAAAAGCGCAAAAACTGAAAAATGTTCCGAGTTTGACAAGAGATTGGATAGAACACAGTGTTGGCTCATTAAAAAGTAAATAATAATTAAGGAAAATCAATTAAAATTTAACACTTTTGTTCGGCTTTCGGAAAAGGCTAGATCCTTATAGTACCCCCCCTCCCCCCTGATTCGGCACTGATTTCATTCTATTCTTTTTTTTTTATTGTAATTGATTTAAGTTGTTTCATGTGGCTCTGATTTTTAATTAAGACACATTGAGCGATTATACACTTATATTCTTCAAAAAAAAGAAATAATAATTTCAATCAAATTTTACTCTCAAACTTTGCTTAGGAAAGAAATAATTATTCAGGAATTCAGCATTGGAAGTTAAATAATAGAACATTTTAAAAAGTTTAACTGAAAGATTTATGTTTTATTTAAATAACGATAAATCGTGCTTTTGAACAAAAGTATAGCAAATTTTGCTTAATTTTATGCTGAAGTTATTTTTAAAGGATGAATTTCATTAAATTTATCTATTTATTCATTTATTTATTTAACATGTAGTGTAAGTTTATATCAAAAATCTCAAAATATATGCCAAATAATTTTGAAACATTTTGTATTACGCAGTAAGCTGTTATGCGTTGCTTTTCTTGTTTCAAAAAACATACTGATTATGCATTTTAATGAAACTTTATGTAATGAGTGATTGGATTTTATTTCAAGTAATTTTGGTAGTAGTTAATATCAGTCATTGATTTCATAAAGGGTTATACGATTAGTAGCAGGCTTGGAGTCGATTACAAAGAAACGTAATCGATTACGATTACGATTACAAAGGGAGAAATTGAGAGATTATGATTACGATTACGATTGTAATCCTTTGCCAAAAAGTAATTACGATTACGGCAGCGATTACAGTCGTTGAAAAATGTAATCGATTACGATTATGACATCCGATTACGATTTTGATTACGATTAGATTAGCATAAAATTATCCGATATTATGCATACAACTCTCCTTTTTACAATAGTGTCATAAATCAAAAAGTTATGATTTTTAATTTAACTAGAGATAACTGAAATGATGATGAATGCAATTATAATGAAATAATTTCAACATCACAGTTCTGGAATTATAATGTCGTTGCAGAAATGAAAATTTGTAATATCTCCATATATTATAATTTCTCCATTGTATTTATTTTCTAGTTTAAATTGTGCAAATATTTCACATAACACCAATTAGTTTACTGAAAATAATAATTTTGTATGATTCTTTATGAAATCACTTATAAGATGTGTATGAATTGCACGGGATAACAAAGTATTCAGATAGTGTAAGAGATAAATAATCTTTTGAAAAAAAAAAGCTGTATTTTAGAATAATTTCAAAAAATTTGAACATGAACATTCAAATAACTCTTAGCAAAATTAGTAATCGTTAAAAAGTAATATGAAGAATAATTATAATACGAATGACTATAATATTTTAATATGATTTTTGTGGTATTTTTTTTTTAACATGCACGAGCATATAATTTTTTTCCATGTACTAACTGTTTTAATAAAAAATAAAGTGCAAGTAATTTTACAACACAAATTTAACGTACAAGATTAAAAGGGAAATACAAAATTCTGTTGAGGTAATTCTAAGAAGAAAAAAATAATTAACTTTTAAAAATAACTCCTAAATATTAATTCATGCATGTAGAAAACAATTTCGAGAATGTCTAAACATAAATCGCTTTTTCTTTTACATACCTATTAATTAAAAAGAATATTAGCATTAAAATATAAATAAATTTAAGATTTAAATGTATTTACTTTTTTAAATATTCGAAGAACATATTAAAAAAAATAATAATAATCACACGTACCAGGGTTAAGATTTCATGCTTCTTAAGCATAGAGCATCATGTAACGCCAGTTCCTAAATTGCTAAAGTGTAAATGTGCTATTCTTTAGAAAAATTCTTCACTTCTGCTGTTAAAGAAAGGCGAAAACGCAAAAGGCATTTCATGTCTCTTTTTTATGTGTGTAGGTGATAGTACTCTTTCCACTAGATTTATTGAACGGGACACCGCGGAGAGAAGAAAGGGGGAACTCTCTTTTACTCGCGGCGATCCCGTCCAGACTCTCGCCTATTGCCCAACCGTTTGAATATGTTTTGAAGGGGTAATTAAGGAAGCAAAATGACCGATGCATTTGGTCCTTCTTAGACACCTTCGCCTTTCTTATCTACCCCGAAATCTTTGACTTGCAGACAGATTACCGCTCTTTTACCGAAACTGGATGACACGAGGACACCGGAGACCCCCCCCCCCCCTGAGAGCCCCAAGGCGATGCGAGTGACTATCCAGACCCAGGGCTAAAGATAAGAGAGAAGGGCTGGTTCACTCGCCACATTTTACTGAAGCTGCGCTTTCCCACTCGATGACGTCACGGCGCTGACCGCGAAAGAAATTGCTAAGCGAAGGGAAGCAGATTTCTTACGGAATGATAATTTTGCAAAGAAAAATGCTTTTAAATATTATTTCGCACTGTTAATAAATATTACATTCAATTTTGTACAGTTTTTGCAAACTAAGATGTTGACTTCCTTAAATATATAATATACTTTTAATTATTTAAAAGTTAAGAGATGATTTTAGATACTATTTGATTTAGCTTGCTACTAAAAGTGCACAGTAGCGGATTTAGGTTTGAGGGCGCCCTAGGCCCGAGACGATATGGCGCCCTTTTCTTTCGCAACAGTGTGTGTATATATATATGTATATATAAACATATATATACATATATGTGTGTGTATAAAAAAATGAAAATAATAACAATAATAATAAGAAATATAATTCAGGTATAAATTAAATATTTATTTTTTCGTATATAAATAATATGCTAGAATTTTAAAAAAGTTTTTTTTAAATCTTTTTGTTAGATACTTCAGATTTTAGTACTAGCCTGATTAATTTTTTAACAAAGAAATTTTACCCTGAAAATGATACTATCTTTAGATAGTAAGAGCGCAATAAAATAAACTTTAAAATTTGGTCTTACAGCTTACAGACAGCCCAAGGGATTTTCAATTTTAATCGTCTTAAAAATTTTGGCGCCCCTTAAAATTTGCCGCCCTAGGCCCGGGCCTCACGGGCCTAAGCCTAAATCCGCTACTGAAAGTGCATGAATATATGAGGTGTTTATAAACATTATAAAAAGTATGAATACATTATGTTTTTAGTTTTAAAAATACTATATAAACTTACTTTTAAATTTCGCCTCTCTTCTTCTTTGAATCAATCCATTTTTGCATATTTTGTGTAGCTTTTCTTTTTGATGTTACTGGTCGATTTCTGTTTAAATGTCGGATTCTGATAAATGTCCCTAAGCGACAGAACAAACGTATTACTTTTTTATGAACAGTTGGAAAACGTTCCTCTACCTCTTCAGTGAGTTCTTTTATTACTCCTTTAGTCTTTCGATAATACTTCCCATGAGCACTTCGAAAAATTTTTTCGAATTCTTCACACACATTAATCCATGATGCTGAAGGCACAATTAATCCTCCTTTAGACAATAAGTTTATCCAGTCTGTGTTGTTAGCAAAGTTGACAACTTGAGAGGAAGGCGTTCCCAAACTTGGATCGATATTTCTCAATCTGAATGCAACATATCCTGCTATATAATTTAGACCTTCTTTTTCTTGTGGATCAATGTCATGCTTTTCTAAATTGAAATAAATATCCCACGACAAAGGCATACTGTCCAATACCATCATTAAGTCATTTACGTTCTCAGTTTCATCTTGGGCTTCTATTTTATTTATATCAATATTTTCTGTTTCCTTTTCACTTCCAATATTTGATGAAGTCCCTCGGCTAAAATCGCTATCAAATGCTTTCTCTATAACCTCGGCAGTCAAATAAGAACTCACTTCTGATCTTTCTCTATCTGTGCATATTTTCGAGGAAAGATTTGGAAGTTTATTGGCCATCAAAAGGTGTTTAAATCTTTTGATAACTTCTGAAGGACTTGGATGGTCATTAAAGCGACCGAGACCTCTAATTTGACTAAAGAGACTCTCTAGGGCATCCTGAGTCAACCTTGTTGTTAAGATGTACTTCACTCCCAATGATTTCAAATCTTCCAATAAAGAAAATAAAGATTTAATAGAAATAATTATTCCCTTTTGAAAGGGTAAAAGCCCTTTTTTCCATTTGCCCTCATTTTTTGAGTAACTTCCATCATTGCGTAGAGAACCCCTCTTTGTTTCGCAAAATAATTTTGATGACCAAAAGCAGCCTTCATATCTTTCCCAGCAGGTGGTTCTAAAGTCTTGCTGTTCATTATATCAAAAAAGTCATCTATTAGTTTTAAAAAATCGTGCACTTTCTTGTCTCCTGTAAATTTCAAAATTCCCTTGGCTGTAGTGGCTGAAAATAGAACTTTAGCTGGTGTTACTTTTTGTCGATCATTTCCTTTTACTGACAAATATGAAGGTTTAAGCTTATGGCAAAGTTTAATCTCCCCCGTGTCTTTACTTAAAACCTCTTCTACTATTTTTGCATTTATTACAGTACCATCCTCCAAAGTTATTCCGGAATCCAAAAAGTGGTTTCGCAATAGTTTTATGTAATGGGGCATGTCAGCAAAAACAAAAATCTTCGTAGGTGTTTTACTTGGGCTAATAAAATAATTTGAATCTGTTTATTCTCAGATTTTTCCAGAGTGTGCCACATCCTCCTAAATCAGAAACTACGGCTTTCACAACAATTTCAATTGCTTCTAAATTTTTCAATATGTTGAATAAAAGCTGTTGGTTCATTGAAACTTCAAAGTCGTAAAAGACAGGTTGCTTCCAATTAGAAAAAAGACCTCTAATTAGAACCATTTGAACCTTCTTATATGGACCAAGTATTTGGTCTAGCCCAGCATCATAGCATATATCGGAAGCCACGTGCATCTCATCAAAACTAAGCACACAGATCTTTTCAGCACAATTTAAATTTTCTGAACTTATTTGCATAAGCTTTAAGATGTCCTTTTGTAATCCAGGCTCGCATGATAATTTTGCACACCATCGTTTTAAAGTGCTAGCACTTGGTAAGGGAATTCCTATCTTGGACTTCCAAAAGTCACTTGCTTTCGTAGAAAGGGATCTCAACGCAATGCATCGAGAAATATCTTCAGCTTTCCACTTAAAAGTTTGACAACTTGTCATTAAAACTTTTATTTGTGATTTTGTGAAATTTTTTTTCAATTTTCTTATGCAAGTTGCCCAGCTTTTTTAAATTGAATTTTAATTTAAAAATTTCCTTACCTTGCTCTCGAATTTTTTTGGAAAATTTTTTCCTGCAGATTTGCCATCTTTTTATTCTTTGAAGAGATATTCTTTTTAATTTTACATTCTCTGCTTTGCTTTCTTGTAAATTTTTTTCCAGGGTATCACATTTTTATTTTAAGAGTTGCACATTTTCATCCAGTATAGCACAATTATTGCAAACATTAGAGAGTGAACGTAACCCAACGGCATTTAAATTTTCTTCTAATTTATCTTTTTTCGGACTGAGTGTTTTTAAATTATGCAACGCACTCACAATGATTTCCCGCTTCTTCTGCCTTTCTTGACGAGGAGAATTTGATTGCAAATTACAGGCTGCTGGAATATTTATTTTTGGTGTAGCAATGGGCTTCAAAATTTTTCGAATAGGCAATCCAAGCAATCTGTTCTTCATGTCATCTTCATAATCCTCTTCAACAAAATGCTCACTACAGATCCTTGCATATTTTATGTTTACAGGATCATTTCGACGGCATTTCTGTAGCCATTCTTTGCATAGTTCGCTATTTCCTTTGGGGAACACGTGGAAAACAATGTTTTTTCCCTTGCAGTTTCTGTGAGTGTTCTTGCAAGTTGCTATTGCGCACACTGACATTTCAGTTGAAACTGAACACAAATCAATAATAATAACTTGAGTAAAATGAAGATAAACAATTAGAATAACGAGAAAAAAATTGAAAATCGCCAGAAAACAAAGTAATCAACCCACAGACGAGTGTTAATTTCTGCTCCCGCGTTTCTGGGTCTTTCTCCCTTTCTCCCCGGTCAGCGCAGTGACGTCAGAGCAGAAACCGGAAGACTCAGAGCGGCGAGGGATACTTCAAAGGAGTGAACTAGCCCTTCTCTCTTATCTAGCCCTGATCCAGACCAGACTCTCTTTCTTCTCGGGCTCTCCAGCCATTCCCCGTGGAGAGTGGAGCCGCAATTAAGAATTCTGAGAGACCGCAACAAGTAGGACAACAAGCGTCTCTAGCAGACTATTATATCGTCCTTCCATCAAGGCTCTGCGACCGCCACACAGAACCTTTTATATTATGATCGCCCGTAGGTTACAGACCGCTTAGGATAGGACTTCAGTACACAGATTGAATCCTTTTTCTTGTAATCTTATCTCTTCTATCCAATGGTAGAGCTAAAAATTTCAGCAGGTCAAGATTACACGATTGCAGGACCAGCAGATTACGGATTTTTTCCTTAAGATTACGATTAAAATTACAGGAGAAAAAGGATTACGGGATTACACAATTTTGATTATGATTATGAGAATATGCCATCGTCAGATTACGATTACGATTACGATTTTTTCAAAATGTAATCGATTACAGCCGATTACGATTACGTAATCGCGATTACTAGCTTTTCATTTCATAAGTCTCAAAAATATTTGAACAAATTAAATCTTTCAAAATTAGTTATTTTATGAAGAGATTTCAGTAAATAAAAATAAAAATACTCTTGAAGTGTTTATAATGCTACGCATAAAAGTTTGAACATTGCGTTTTCATTGCGCTTTGACTTACGACGTTTATCTTTTGCTCTCTCTCTCTTTCTTCCTTTCTTTTTTAAAATTTATGTATTTATTTTTATCCAGGACCAAAATAGGCTGAGGTAAAAAAATACCGCGCTCTTAAGGCACTAAGCATCCCAAAGCTGAACTGATTTTAGCAATTAATTTGATAACAACTACGTATTTTACCATTTATTTTACGTTCTGAGAAAGACAGCTGTCTGTTATATTTGTTCATGTTCGTAATGTAGAAGTATTAGTTAGATTTAATCGCTTAATCAATAAAGTTTTATGCTAGTCCGCATTCTTCGCTTGCCAATTATCTTTTTTTTTTAGACCGATTGATTGAGATTTCTCTGTAATAGTATCGATGATGTCTAATAGAAAATATAACACAGTTTCTATTTATTTATTATTTTATGGTCGTGTTAAATGGTAATTTTTTTACAATCATGCTTTACTTTACTTTTTTTAATTAGCAATTAAATGATTACCTCTCATTTCTTATCATCCCTAACTATATTACTATCTAAGTTTAAAATTAAGAATACCTAGCGGTATATTTCTGGGGTGTGACATTATTACTTTAGCTTGTCTTTTTAGTTGTGTAAATAGTTGCTGGTTTTCAGTGTCCAATTTTCTCTTCAACTATTTCATTTCTCTTAGTCACAATGCATATATATTATAACTGTAAACAATGTATTTATAGTTAAACAACTATGTGGTGCACAAAGTAAAACAGAGCTTGTGTATATAGCACTAAAATTCAATAAATATGTAGAACTTATATATTTCGTAGCATTAATGCAGGAATTTACAATAAACGTGGTCATTTGGTCAAGATTTTTTTTTCTTCAGTTGGCAAGAGAGAATAAGCTTTTCAGTTTTTTTTTTTTTTAATAAAATTCAAGATGGTTACGTAATAGCTAACGGCATGAAATAATTATTACTAAAACGTGAATTCTGCCTGAGTAACTAGAGAACATCCATTGGGGGGAGGGGCGCTCTGTATTGCCATTTATTGTAGTCACTGAGCATGGAACTCCTATTTCAAGCGGTGATGAATGCAATATTTGCAGGTACTTGTGTCGCAGAACAACCCCTATATGCTGCTTTGACCCCTGATTGAAATTAAAATAAAATTTTCGGACATAACTCCCTCCCCTCCCCCTAGACAGCCGGTATTTACTGTTATGTATAACATAGTTCAATACATAAAAGTCATTAACGGTAATAAAGTAACGGTATTAATCTCGCCAAAAAAAAAAGAAACATAATCACCAAGTAAGACCACATTTGTTGTGAAAAACCTTGCTTATGTTTAAATGATCAAAATTTAGATTAATGATGTCAGTCACAGTTCTTTAATTATAACAGAAGATATTTAGTCTATTGTTAACAAATGTAATTGAAGTAGTTAATTTGTGAAAAGTTATGAAATGCAAAAACTTTAGATAACTTTGATACTTATTTCACTTTTTAATTTTTGTTATTATTATTATTATTATATGTCGATTTGCGAACAAAATGTGGTATAACGTACAAATATTACTGTAAAATCTGTATTGATTATTTAAAGAAAAAAGTGCAATTATTCATGCCAACGATAAGAAAGTTTTTATGAATGGGACCGTCTATAAATGAAGTCAAGTTTTTTCCCCATATATTTGACCCCCTTTGTCACAAAATGTCACACTTCAACATACCCCCCCCCCCTCCCTCCTTTCCCACATGCCATGCTATGTTGCATAAGCATGTCACACTTCTTGTTAACCCTCCCCTCTCCTTGTCACAATTTCACGAACAATTCCTCGAAGCGTGACATCATTTATGATTGATCCCAATAATAATTTTCTGAACTTTCTCATTTACTTAAATGCTCTTACCAAAAAAAGTGATAAAAATTATTTTTAAAGTCAATTTCTGTAGATTTGATATTTATGCTCTTCAGAGGCAAGTGAGGATAAATTCAATAATTTGTGTGCAGTTAATTTATTTTAATTTATAGCATTATTTTAATGCTTATTTGCTCTTTACTTTTTCTTAGTTTCAAGAATCTTCCTTTCCATTATTATTAGTATTATTAGCCGCATACCTGTAGCTGTACAGCCATTTGCTATATTCTTCCTTGTAGCTATTATTTGTGATGCAACTGAACGTCTCTGTTGACCGCTGAAACGGATTTAGCGCGACCACGTGGAGACCTGCCACGTTACACCCCTTCTTTCCATCATATTATTCATGTTGATAGGAATAAAATCAAAAACGATAATAAAAGCAGGCGGAAAATAGTTTAGACTGCGTTTTTTAAGAATATCTACATGAGTTCAATCAAACTAAAGAGTGCTTGAAAATGAAGCAAAAGACCCATTTTTATCAAAATTGAATTTATTCTATTTTGATAAAAATGTAATTCATTAATAGAACAATTAGATTTGTTTTCTCCCCAAAGAATTTCCGACTATCAGTCGGTATTGCAGGAAATGCCGATGAAAGCAACTTGAAGTTGGAAGTTCTTAATAAAAAAGCTCTTTTCTGATTTGCAATTGAAGTGATCAATAATAGATGCAATAAACCAAGTGAACTCAATATTCGATCAACAGTAAAATTGAGTAAATTGGTATGAAATTAATACATTATATATTCAATGGTCCAAGTTAACCGAATATTTTAGTTTAAATAAATTTAACGATTTGATTATATAAACTGTAATGCTGATTTCACACCGATCATCACAGATGCAAAGTACGCTGTTACAGTCCATGTCGCCACAGACTGTTGCAATGGCTTTGCATCTACATCGATAGCTTTAATTTCCTTTTATGCCATAGCGCGATCAACAAGTCATGGTCCTCTGGATGAAAGTAATTTTTTATAATAGATTTTTTTTTTAATGAGAGCCAATGAATAAACTCGAGAGCGTGTTAATTACATTGTATAAACCCATTGACGTGGGTAGAAAGTATACGACTGAAATTCCGTCTTTATTGCAGTTGGTGTGAAAACAGCACGAATGAAGAGCAGTAAAAACATCAGTTGCATGTAAAGTAATAAAGGATTATATTTTGAAATGTTACATTTTTTATTGAAAAAAAATAACTCTTCGGAAGTGCAATTTCTTACGAAGACGATTACTAATTATTGATTAGTTGTTTTCTGTTTTCACATTTGATAGAGTGCAAAATTCATTCTTCTCTTTTTTTTTTTTTTCTTTTTCTTAAATGATGAATTTTTATGGTTTACATTCAAGAAAGTAACCATATTTTGAATTTGGTAATTTTTAAATGTGTTATCATGCGTGAAGCATTAATTGTTGTTTTTATAAAGTGCTTTTTTTACGTATATAAATATTTCATAAGTTTAGTTAGATTTCAACTTTTGAAATTTGCTCTGATACAGTGTTTTTCCATTAATATTTCATTAGTTTAGAATTCAACTTTATTTTTAAATTTTTTTATTATTCAGATGGGATTTAATGGATTGTACTACACGATGTTTTGAAATCAATGAAGTATTATTCTATATAGCTCTATGTACATACATGCCTATAAAAAAGAAGTATTTATAAGTAGTGAAACCTGGTGAAACGAAAGTTGTGTTTACAATTATCTGTGAAAAATCATAAAATATTTTCTGTACTGAGATTTAAAAAAAAAAAACTAAAAAAAACCGTGATGGGTTTCTTTTTGCACGTTAGATTTACGCAGAAAAAGAGGCTCTAAGTAGCTTTGAAATAGTTGCATTTAAGATTTCTGAAACTATTTGAACATCAAGTGTATGAATTAGAGTACTTATAATTTAGGAAAAACCGATCGAAGAAAAAACTCAAAAACGAGAATTAAAATTAAAAACAAAACTTTTAAAAAACGCAGGTTGCAGCTGGCTTCACGTATGTTGCTATGCTTGTAACATTTATATCAAGTTTCAATTGCTTTTTTAAGTTTCCTCACTAATTCTAATCCTTGATGAATGTTTTTGTAATAGCTTCTATTGAGACTATTAATAGTTTACTACCCTCCAAGTACTAACAAATGTCTCTCAATCACTTATTTTTTTAACATAAAAATGTATTTAGTAAAACAAAGACAACAACAGTAATAAGAAAATATTTATAACAATAATACTGATGAAAATATCTGTAACGACAATAACATTAACGAAAAAGAAGAAACTACTGTACAGTTAGAAAACGCCGAAGCATTTTACACTATTCAACAAATTTTTACTACAAGCAACAATCGTTTATGATTGAAACATTTCTAATGTCGGAAAGAACTATAATTGATAGATTGATAAATTATTTTTAATTTTATTCTGATTAATTATACCTTTCACTCTTTTATCTTTTTTTTTTCATACATTAAAAAGAAAAGTAATTTTGCAAAATTTTTGACAAATTTTTAAAGGGGGGTATGACTAGGACAAGTCTAGCTGTTCTAAAACTGCCTGTAAAAAGCCAATTGCTAATCATCACTTTCTGTATTTACATAATTAAATTTCATTTTGCATTTTTATTACATATTCAAAATCAATATTGCTATTGCAATAAGTGCAAAATTCTTCATGTGTATATCAGTGCTTCTTTTTTAAAACGCGATTGATACTCGGTACTCGGTACTCTGCTACTTGGTCAAAGAGCCGTGCGGTACAACACTAGCAAGTACGTAAGGACTGACAATGATGTTGAAAACTCGTCGTTCGGAGCAGGGTAGCGTTTTTATTGTGAAGGTGAGTACCTTCAGTTTGCTTTCATTTCGTTGTAGCCAGGTTTCACCGTCGTTATGCACACATATGTACGACAACTTGTACCTCCTGCACCGATGAAGCACTCGAAATTCCCCGCTTTGAGTGTGAGATGTGTTCAAAGTGTACGTCAGCAAGTGTAGATAGTTTATATGGCTGATATACTAATAAATATATTTGCATTCTTTCAAAATCCAGTCTCTTTCTTTTAACATATTAACCAAAAACTGAAACATCTTTTACTTGAGTCAACACGACAAGAGTATAAGACACAAGCTGAAGTTTTCTTTCAAATGTTAATTTATCTTCCTCTTAAATCTTTTAACACTAGAATTACGGAAGGGGTCATTCTGACCCCAATCAAACTTTTTTCTTTAATAACTCTTCTATTTTTTCGTAAAAACCTTAATCCTTTCATGAGTTTTCCTAAATCATTCTACTGAGTGATAAATGCAGTTTTTAAGAAAATCACATTTTATTTTTTGCCTTAAAAAAGGGTTATACCTAGAAATACGGACAGGGGTCATTTTGACCCTTTTGATAAAAAAAGGTATGTAAAAACATTTTGTCGGCATTACGCTGTTTCTTCTATTATCTATTTTTGTTTGCAGCTATTTAACAAAACAAGAAGAAAAGAAAACCCTTCAATTATGTGATTCGAAATCTCGGAATATATTTTCTTGTGAAATATTCAGTGAAACGATGCTACAGCTATGAGAACGATTGTACTGTTTGAATTTTGCATAAGTATATTGTTTCTTTATTTTTGTGATTTTTGGTAAACTATTTTGTTCATTTGTTGAGTATTTTTTACATAAAAATAAATTGATCAATGGACTAACGCAAGAAGAAACCATAAAATTTCTGCAAGCACTTCTTGATCCCAATTCCAGTTCTGAAATTGATAACAGTCTTACAGATAAAAATGGAGATGAAGCCTATAGTAGTTCGGAATTTACTATAGTGAGTGATCCTGCAGCATCATTTTCTACCTGACGGAAAATTGAAAATGGATGAGGTTCTGCGAATTCAAGTTTTGACATAAAAATTAATTTAAAATTGACTATGACCAGCCTAGCTGGGCCCTGAGCCTGTTGCTAGTCGTCACTTTTGTATTTGTATTTGTATAACTAAGGATGTCAATAGAAATTTGAGAAAAATCAAAAGCAGATATGAAATTCAGCATAATGCAGATTTTTGAAAATTGAAGCTAAAAGAAATAAATATGGTTATTCTAAGTACACTCCATTCATCAATGAAACTTGCATCTAACGAATAGAAAACTCTGGATGAGGTACAATTTCATAAAATTTGCGGTAGACATTCGAAACCAAATGGCAAGTCAATTCAATGACCAGTAAATGCTTTCTACAACAGTTTGCACTTGGTATAAATGCGTGGATTATAAATAAAGAGATTACAAATCAAAGTATCAGTTGAGCGGATTTTTTATTGTGTTGAGGAAAAGTAGAGAAGACTATGTACATTGAATAAAAAAATAAATGTGCTCTCTCTGCTAGTGGTTCATGGATTTACAATATTTAGAAAAATCCAAGAAAGCGAAAAAGTGTCCAAAGAAAACTGAATACAAAGGCAGCAACACTGATAATATTTGCGACAGTTGTGATAGATTCGTGAGTGGACACTGTACACAGATTATTAGAAAAATAAGCTGTTTGAGTGCTATAATCCAGCTTTTTTTTTTTTTCTTTTTACTCTTTGTGAAAGATGTTTCATACTAAAGTATTTAAACAGTTGGGTTCAAATTCTTTTTCTACAAAAATTGTTATTATTCATTCGTTTTGTTATTTATATTTGTGAAATGTAACTCAATTCTGCTGAAACAACGTTAAATATTTTACAGAATTTGTTAAATATTAAAAAAATTATTACCTATCCTGAAAGTCCATATATTCCATAAAAGAAAATTCCTGCTATTATAAATTATCTTATTTTATGTTATTTTTACAAATACATAACATTATGTGGGAACTAAGCAGTTTTTTTCTCCAAGGGTCAAAATGACCCCCTCCGTAATTCTAGGTATACGAAGACGTAAATTTTGAGAAATTTGTTAAACTTCCTAAGAAAAAAAAAATCTTATTTCTTCGCCTATATTAACACCATACTTTCTTATTTTTATTTCCTATGTATTAATAAAAATTGAAATGCATGTCTTACTATTAAGTACACATTACGACACAGGCCATTGGGACGTTCCAAGCCAAATCATCCAGGGGTCGACACCCGAGGTCGGCCGATTTTGATGAAACTTGGTGAGATTGTCCTAGATATAAGAACAACTGTAAAGTTTTACCTCAATATATTGATTAGTTTTTGAAATAGAACACTTTAAAGTTTTGCCAGAAATTTGCAATTCGACGCTGATCGCAAATCAAGCAATTGCGCATACTTCTACATTTCCTATCGTAAAACAGTTATTTTTAAAGATAGAAGGTTAATTTTTTCTGCATTGTGTGCAGTATTCTTTTGTGAATAGAAATATAGCATTAGATTTGCGATTTAAAGTTATTAAGGCAACTTTAAAAATCTTTTAAGAACAAAATTGAGTTGTATTTAATACAATGACTGGCGCTCAGAAACTGCTCAATTGCGTTAAGAACGTATCCTTCGATTTTAAAATTAATTATACCATTAGAAACTAGATTAAAAATACTTAAAAGGGGTACATTGAAATTGATGGGGTTTGGACTTTTCATTGAGTTGGAGCTGATCAAAGTTATGCCTTTAAAAAGTAACAATCTATTGTACCTAATTACTTCAATTTTCAAAAAAAATAATATTGGCTGCTCTTATAATGTTGTTATATAGTGTATTTAATTTACATTCATATATATACATTGTACAAAGAGTTTTCCACCAAAACCGAGTGAAATCATAAAATATTCAGAAATATATTTACAGCAATTTTTGGAAAAAAAATAGAACCGACCTCAAATCATAAAATGCACGAAAGAGTGAAAAATAAATATAAATTCTTTAACGAACATCGATACGGCATTTAAACAGAACTTATGAAGTCGGTGTAAAATTGTTATGGATTTTGATTCATGATAACTTTTGTAACCATGAATCAATTACAATTATTAATGGTCTAGATTTTGCAACAGATTCAATGTAAAATAATGCATGGTGTAAAGAGAATTGGACTGTCATAATTTTGCAGCGATTTAAAAAATTAGGTTTTAAAGTGGCATCGATGTTATTAAGAATTAATTTATTTTTCAACAAAGGTACAGGATCTATGGTAAACTACCCTCGATCGAATTTTAAAAAAATCATGAAAATCGGTTCATCCGGTAAGAAGTCATGAGTGGAGAAACCAAAAACCATCGGCATATACAGTATGAATATTATATTATATTATTAATATGTTTCTATCAATTTGATAATTATTATTTAATTAATATACATTTATATCAAATTTGCTTGTGTTTATATCAAAGTATAACCTCCTTCCTTTGTGAAGTTGGTTAAAAATACATCGTTTTTTTACAAAATGCTTATGCCAAAGAAAGTTCTTCAAACAAGCATGAAACTACAAGTCTAGACTTTAAAACATGCATTAGATTGAATATTACTAAAGGAATATCAAAGTCAAATATGTTGCCGGATTTTGATAGGAATTTACATAAATTATGTTGCATGCGTTTATGAAGGAAACTGGTGGAGTGGTTTAGTGTCGTTAAAATGAACAAAGATGAAGGCGCGACACAATTGCTTTCATGCACCCGCATGGACCTTGAGAAACATTTTACTGGCCTGAAAGGCAAGATGAATGCCTGTTCTCCCACAACGTATCTTATGTACTGTTGAAAGTCCAGAAGTAACATCACATATCAGTCGTTTTTTCAAAATTGGATCAATATCCATGAAAAATATTAATGAAAGCTGG
The DNA here is from genome assembly GCA_038502835.1 of Octonoba sinensis. Lineage (NCBI taxonomy): Eukaryota > Metazoa > Arthropoda > Arachnida > Araneae > Uloboridae > Octonoba > Octonoba sinensis. Next base: position 95,316,900 of record CM076599.1, on the reverse strand, counting down.
AATATGTTCAAGGGAAAGTGTTAAAACTGTTCAAACTTGAAAGGAAACCTAGTTTTAGCCTGTTGAATAAGAGACATAGCCATTTAAATAGATTGATTGAAATTTATAACATTTTCAATCTACGATCGTGATCACTTCAATAATAGGCATCTTAAATATTATTCTAACAAAACCTATATATATATAAAGTTATATATATATAACATTCTTATCTTAGTTTATCTAACAAACATGACAGTTTACGAAAAAAGAGTAATTTAAAAAAAAACTTGCTCATGCATTATTGTATATTATTTTGAACTATAGAAGGTCTGGCTGATTTTGTAACTTCTATCAGTTACACCGAACATACAGTTTTATTTTCCTAGTTTCATGCTTGTTTGAAGAACTTTCTAGAGCATAAGCATTTTCTAAATGAACGACGTATTTTTTGCTGTAGGAATGTTTTATGATTTCACTCGGTTTTGGTGGAAATCCAAAACAACAATGTATATATATATATATATATATGGATGTAAATTAAATACGCTGTATAACATCATTATAAGAGCAGTCAATATTTTTTTATTATTTTTTTTTTTTTTTTTTTTTGGAAATTGAAATTATTAGGAACAATAGATTTTGGTACTTTTCAAAGCCATAACTTTGGTCAGCTCTAACTCAATAAAAAGTCCAAACCCCATCAATTTCAATGTACCACTTTGAAGCATTTTTAATCTAGTTTCTAATAATATAATTAATTTTAAAATCGAAGGATACGTTCTTAACGCAATTGAGCAGTTTATGAGCGACAGTCATTGTATTAAATACAACTCAATTTTGTTCTTCAAAGATTTTTTAAGTTGCCTTAATAACTTTAAATCCCAAATCTAATGCTATATTTCTATTCATAAAAGAATACTGAACACAATGCAAAAAAAAAATAATCTTCTATCTTCAAAAATAACTGTTTTACGATAAGAAATGTAGAAGTATGCGTAATTGCTTGATTTGCGATTAGCGTCGAATTGCAAATTTCTGGCACAACTTTAAAGTGTTCGATTTTAAAAACTAATCAATATATTGAGATAAAACTTTACAGTTGTTCTTATATCTATAGGTAGAACAATCTCACTAAGTTTCATCAAAATCGGCCGACCTCGGGTGTCAAACCTTGTCTCCGCTGGATGATTTCACTTGGAATGGCCCTATGTCTAGTTAAAAAAGAAGTTCCGCTCCCACAAACACCAAACTGATAATTTCTTTTGTCAAAAAAAATGTAGACAAAACAAAAGCCATGCAAAAACTCTGAAATTGTTTTCCCATGCGACGCCAAATCAGTACAATTCGTGAAATGCTTTTTCGTTTCAAAAATCGTTATTTAGGATTAACAAAAGTGAGGATTACCAAAAGTGTTTCTCCCACTGGGTAGCCGACACAAATCTGTCTTCTCTTGGATTAACCAAAAGATAAAAATTTCTTTTTCCTTTAGCAGATAAAATGACTACAAAGTACAAATCACAAAACAAATTGTCTATTTTTCATTAAAAAATCAATCCGACTGTAGACTTACCGAAATATGAAAATTACTTTTTGTTGAGACGACGCAGCATGACTGCATGACACAAAATAAACTTATTTCTAAAGCTTTTAAAAACAAATTCCCTCTTTCGTCTGAATCGTATTAACGACAAGCTAAAAATTCATTTTCGTTGTACTAATGCAACATGCAACATATTTTCAAAATGCAAAATTAACCCCTTTCTTTCAAATTTTTCATCATTCCAATCTCACCATTAAAATGTAAGTTTACTTTTGCTAGCCATTGCTGTACTAGTACTAGTAGGTACTATACTTCAAACCTAAAATTCCTCAGAAAAGCGATCCGTCGTTAAAGCAAAATTCAGCAAACATCTATCACAAGAATATCCTGCAACTGCTAAACATTCACTGCAAAAGCTTTACTGTAAAAGCTTACTTTTAGTCTTTAACTGTAAAAGCACTTATTTTCGCGGGCCCGTCGTAATCGCGAACATTTAAGATTCGCGAAATACGTTTTTTTTTTTTCGCCGAAAACTAATAAAAAATCAGAAATTTTTCACTTACCAAAATTTAATGATTTATCGCATAGTTACGACCTCTTTCTTGACAATTTTCGTTTTTACAACTATTTCTTGAATATAAAAAAAATTATATAACTAATAGAATGCAGCCCATTCACTTACAATACTTTTACTTCCGGGATTTTTAAATTTTCGATTCTGCTCATGTAAAATTCGCGAAATTTTTAGCTTGCGATATCACCAATACCTTCATTTTCACGAAAATAATGGCTCGTTAGTCGTGAAAATAAGTACTTTTACGTATTTGAAAGCTTAAATTGAAAAAAAAAAAACTTTGTCTTTTCTTTTATTATTTAGAAATTGTGTTCCTTTAATGCAGCGGTCGGCAACCTAAATCACTGGCGTAGATAAGGGGGTGGTTTTGGGGATAAAACCCCCCCGAAATGGTAAAGATTGTCTAGAATTTGACCAATTTTTCTTGGAAAACAATGAAATTGGCCGACTTTTCCCGAAGAAACCCCCCCTGAAATCCGGGTCTAGCTACGACACTGACCTAAATTGACTGAAGATCTATTTTCCTCAAACAATCAGAAATCCCCTAAACATCAATGATTATCCTGCCTGGCAATTTTCTTTCAGATTTTCATTTTTTTTTTTTTTAGATAATTCAATACCCCTGATTTTAACATGTCGATTCGTCACTTTTTTATGTCCAGTAAGTACCCATAACAGCAGCTAGTTTTCAATTCAAGTATCTTGCTTTATATTGGAGTAACAAAAACTAGGAGAGATGGGGATTATTCCTTTACTTTCCTCTCGCATTCTTAGAACAAACTTCAGTCCAGTTTTTGTTTTTTTTTTTTTTTAATGTGCGAACTATAATTTCATAGCTTTATAAAATATAAGGAGTAGATTTTTGTCCTAAATTGTTTTATATTCAGAATATAATTTAGGTCATTTTTTCCTGCTTGCTATTTTTTCCTTCCAGCGAAGCAGTCTCTCGTTTTATTATTATAATTTTTTACTTTTCTTAATTCTTATATAGCAACCTTATCCCTAATAATAGTAATTTAAAACTTCTCTAGCTTCCAATAAGATACTTCCAACTTTTACAGGTGTAATAATAAATAAATAAACGCAAATATATTTATAATAATACAAATAGTACATCAACATCACTTTGAAGTCTTCAAAATAGCAAAAAAAGTGACTACAGCTTTAGAAAAAAAGGTCCAAAATTGGAACTATTAAAATGTAAACTTTTTTTTCTTATTTTACTAAAACTGAATATAATTTGAAAAAGAGCAGTTTTATTATCTTTTGAAAACTAAACCTGAATGAATAGAGCTTTTATACCCCTTTTCAAAGAAATAATTCATATCCTATTAAAAAAAAAACTTTCCCTGTAACTATGCTCATAAATATATTTTTCAAAACATAAATGGCTAAGCCTGTGAGAGAGACAAAAACTAGTTTTATTTTAAATTACACATCTCATTGCACATTCTTTTTCAAATCATTATTTTTTTTCAATTTAAATTAATAAATATTTATTCAAATTGGCTGAAATTTCAACCTTTAAACTTTTAATTTATTTAAAACTTTAAGATTAACTAAAATTCATTTTGCAAATGCTACTTTTTTGTATTAGTTTAGGCTTAAATAAATCACTATTGAAGTAACCGAAAATTTTAAATTTAAATAAATCTAAGTTTGATAATTTATCAAAATTATTCCGACTACAAATACTGTGTTACTCTTCTGTACTGTTGAGCAGGCAGCACACCGTTCCATGATTCAACAGTTTTTGTAATTTTCTCTATAAATAGTGTTTTTTAAATTTAATCCTGAAATACATATGCTTTTCCTATTATCTGGAATTTGAAAAATCAAATAAATTGGAGTTTATGAGTGACAGAGAGTTTTAAAAAATAAATAAATAATAAAAAATAGAAATAAAATCTTGAAATATGTATTTATTTGTCGTTATCTTGAATCCAAAAAAATCAAATTTAAGATTACGTGCGATAAAAAATCAATGGCTAATTTTCGAGATAAATTGAATTGGCAACCTTTAAAGAGATTAATTTCTTAAACTTCTAAATGTAAACTTTGAAACTTTTGCAATTGCTCATAAAAAAATATACAAATATCTGATTTCAGCAATTTATACAAAGAAAATTAAAATTTAAAATTATTTGTTCCAGCTCAAGGAATACTTAAGAACTCAATTATTAATTTCCAAGCATCTGCTCTTTTCAATAATTATATTAATATGTAAGTTAGCAAGTTAAATAATATACAGTGGAACCACGCCATTCATCCAACTTGTTCAAGTAAATTTCAACTCGCCATTCGTACTTGGCCCAGCGATTCGTACGGCGCCAGGGGCCAGCTGGGTTGCCAGTTTGGCTTTTTTTTTTTTTTAATTGAGATTTTATGCTCATTTTGAATTCATCTGGGAATACTTTGTTTGGCATTTCGAATTTTTTAAAAAGTTTTAAAACTTCTTGAGATTTTATTGACAATTTTGACTTTCTAAGGGGACAGCAAGAGGAAGTGGTTGAAGAACTTTCTTTTTCAGCGGAGAAAAGTAGTAAGGAAAGCATTTCCTTTGCAAAAATTAAAGAGCTGTGTTACCCCTGCACGGAAACACAGAGAGTGGTGGAAAAATGACATCCCAACATTGCTGCGGTCAACAGCATTTACTTATTCAACGACCATGTTATTGACCATTTTGGAAAAATTCTGAACAATCCTCAACAGCAGACAACATTGGACAGGTTTTTAGAGAATGAAACCAAAGATTCTTCTAGTGCAAAAAGACAGAAAAAAAGAACAGCAGAAAGGGAGAAAACACCTGAAGGGATGTTACCTGATGTTTTTATGGAAGGGGACTCCACTTCCAACCGTTTCTCTTCCTCCTCTCAACATTCCACTTATGCCAACAGCTCACCTCAGTAAAAGCAAAGTGCAGTTAAATTTTTATTTATCTAAAATTCCATGTACAGTACTGTACATTTGTTTTTCATAGGTTTAAATAAACAACCGTCTGTGGGTCTGGAACGGATTAATCCAATTTACATTGCATCTTATGTGAAAAAATAATTCTCCATTCAAACTGCCTCCTGGACCGAATTGTGTATGAATAGCGGGGTTCCACTGTATATGGAAAACATAACATTACAATGATTGCAACTTTTAATTCTGAAATAACTTATAATTTTAAAGTCTTTATTTATTTTATTATCCTCCTTACAAAAATCTTTATTTTATGAAAAATATCACATAATATTGTTTATTTACCAAGAAGCTAAGTGTTGGGTTTATTAGTGTTCCCCGTGCACTGCGAGGAAGAATAGGTGCGATGCTCTCAAGTCAAACAGGGCCCTTATAGGCAGGAGTCCGACTTCCGCCCCTTTTAATGTGATCTCTTCATTTTTTGAACCAGCTTCCAGATGGGAGACCGTCACCTGGGGTTGGCCCCCAAAGGTATCATTTCACTTGGAGGACATTGGAGCCACGACGAATTTAATGTGCGCCAGCTACTTTTAGCAGTGGCGGAACTGCAGGAACAGAGCTTCTACCGACTGGTCCTCTGCAGGACATTGAGTTTGTTCAGCTAGGTTTTATCCTTCAAACTTTACCGTAATTTTTACAATTGCGCTTTTTATTTTGACCTTAATGCTTTTTAAATTGACTCTCTAACTATAGTGTTATAAGACATAAAACTGATAAAGAAAAAGTGACTTGATGCTTAATTTTATAACATTTGCGAGCCCAAATTTAAACAATTTCGGAATTGGGTTTATATTTTCAATATCAGATTTGACAGAAAATAAAAGAGGATTCTTTCAATTTACTTTGCAATGAAATTCAATAAATTGTAGAAATGAAAGAAATCAGATTCTTTTAAAAGATGCAAAAAGATTGCATACAGCAAAGAACGCACCAATCAGATAAATGATTGTAGAATTGCTCAAAGAATATTAAGACATAAGCATAAAATAATCTACTTAATAGATTTTTGATTTAAAAAACAATGTTTTCTTTCATTACCGTTAAATACTGAACAGGAACAAGTACCCCCCCCCCCCCCCCACACATATATACACTAAGTCATTGAAGAAGGAATAGAAGAAATAATTAATGAAAATCGAGAAACAAACCTTTTACAAAAGCCGTGATTTTAAAAATGGACCATTTGAATATGAGTAGACGAAAATTGCTGATTTTAGACTTTAAAATCGTTTACTAAATCTAATTTTTAAAACACTAATCCCAACTTTCATGCTGTTTTAAACAATGCACTTTCAAAACTGCAGGAAACATTGTTATTGGGGTGTGTATAGACACTCAATTTGACATGTTACCATAACATTATCCGATCTAAAATAAAGATGACAAAAAAAAGTAAAATTTAAAAAACCTTTTTAACAAATTCAAGTAGTAAAAATTCCAGGATAAATCAGGGAAGGGAAATGAATCATCCGAAACGAAACTTTTGCACCTGTCTCGGTGGCTTCAGCTGATGTAGCCTTTTTTTGCTATCGTTTATAATTATAATCTAATTGTAGAAGAAAACATGTCAAAGGAGGTTAAATATAGAGCTGTGCATTTAGCAAGATAAAATTTGTTTGCACCGTGTTTTGGGGAGGGGAATCGATCAAAATGAATTTTGTTACATAAATGAGTAATAAATGAATCTTTACTGTGGTACAGTTTTCAATTAATTGCAGCGGGGAATGGCGTAAAAGCAGGAATTTTTTTTTATCTGGTACCATTAACAGCCCCTGCCCATATTTTCGCAAATTTCGGCAAAATTTACGGTACCGAGCTGTTAGTGTTAAAAATAGAATAATTTTTTTGAAAATTAACCAATGCTAAAGAAAAAGATTTTTAGTGAAAAAAGTGACTCGTGCTAAGCCCAGCATGAGTTTTATTTCAAGAGAAAATATATTTCTATTATTTTTACATAAACAGTTTAGAACAGTTGTGGAAGAAATAAATGAAAAACACTCTTATGGATAAAAATTTAAATATCCTTAAAAGTTCAATAAATAAATGAAATTGAACCAAAAACTCATCTTCTATTTTGGAGGATTTTTTGTAGGGGATCCTTCTTCCTTCGGTTTAATATTAGACTCTGGTTTCATAGCCGGAAAACACAACACTTCTTTGATATTGTTAGTATCTGTCAACAACATTACAAATCGATCTATTCCCATGCCCCAGCCGCCAGTTGGAGGCAATCCGTATTCCAGAGCAGTGCAGAAATTCTCATCAACCAATTGGGCCTCGTCGTCACCAGCTGCCTTGTCTTGAGCTTGGAGTTCAAATCGCCTCCTCTGCACCATGGGATCGTTTAACTCTGTATAAGCGTTGACAACCTCAGTCTTCATCACAAACATTTCAAACCGTTCGGTCAGACCAGGCACAGAACGATGCCATTTGGATAATGGGCTCATGATTTCAGGATGCTCACACAGAAAAGTGGGGTTGACAAAGGTCTCTTCAAGAAAATGACCAACAAGCTTGTCAAGGAGTCTGGCAGTGGTACGTGGAGGAGGGCATTCAATCTCGTACTTGGTACACAGATCAGATAACATCTTGTTAGATTCGGGCAAGTGAAGGTCTTTTGGCTCAGGCAACTCCTCACCCATGGCCGCTTCTAGGCCTGGCAACATCTTCACTCTTTTAAATGGAGGGGTGAAATCTATTTCGAAAGCTTCTCCCTCTGGACCGTCGGGATGATACTCTATTTTATATGACCCCTTCAACATCTTCACCATGCCAGATATCAGGGTTTCAGTTATCAACATCAGATCATTATAGTCTGCATAGGCCATGTAAAATTCGCACGTAGTAAATTCTGGATTGTGCGTCAGATCGATGCCTTCATTTCTGAAGAGTCGACCAATTTCAAAAACTCTGTCTAGGCCCCCAACAACAAGCATCTTGAGGTATAACTCCGGAGCAACCCTCATATACAGATCCATGTCAAGATCATTATGATGAGTGATGAAAGGCTTGGCAGTAGCACCTCCTGGAATCATGTTCATCATGGGAGTCTCGACCTCTAGAAATCCCATTTCAGTGAAGAAGTTTCGAATGTAGTTTGTGACTTTCGCTCTGAAAATAAATCTTTGCCTCACAAAATCATTTAAGATTAAATCTAAATATCTCTGCCGAAACCTGGTTTCTTTGTCTTTCAAGCCATAATGCAAATGGGGCAACATATGCAAACATGGAGCCAAAATTTGAACCGATGTAGGTATAACACTTAATTCACCTTTCTTGGTTTTACCAGGATGTCCGATGCAGCCGATGATGTCCCCTCGGCGCAGACGATTGTTAATCTGTAAAAATTCCTCTTCAGAACTGTAATGATTAGCATGAGCCATAACTTGAATTTTAACACCTTCACCCCTTAAATCGTAGAATATTAACTTAGTCCCAGATTCTCTCTTTGCGTGAACTCTGCCAGCTACGCTGACAGTTTCCTCTTTCAATATTTGAGCCGGTTCCAGGTCGTTGTACTTTTCTATAAAATCGGCAAGAGAAGTTGATACATGAAACTTGTGCGGATATGGATTTTCCCCGATTGCTTTTAAATGTTCTATCGCCTCACATCGGATTCGAAAGTACTCCGCAGCGTCGGTAGGATCTTCAACTTTTTCTACGGTTTCTTTGCTTTCAGATGCTTGCAGACGTTGTTGCTTTTCTTTCTCTTTTTCAGACTTTTCTTTGGCCTTTTGTTCGGCTTTCATTTGCCTTTTCAATTCATTTTTCGAAATTGTAGACATCTTTACGATTTGTTTATTGAAATCGGGAAATTTACGAAAACTAGAGTTTTTATTAGCAATCTGACGTAAGAAGACACGGCATGCCATGCAAAACAATAAGGGTAAGTTACAGTTAATATTGCATTTTCAACCGGATTGGTTTTAAATTACAGGCACAGGCCAAGATGGGAATATTTTTATTACAATATTTAAAAAACTTATAATGCAAGCGTGGATTTTATAACGTATTTTGATCTATTAAAGTGCCCTTCTTCTGTGAGTGAAGGAGCAATATCTAAATACGTTCTTCAGATGCTTGAGAAACTTATATTTCTCGTAATAAAATTCTCCAAGCTTTCCTTTATCGCACATTCACAAAAAGTGACTTTCCAAAAACGTGTTGATACAAATAAAAAAGAAATTTAAATTTAATGAAAATTTAACTGTTCATTTCAATAAGGGCTTAACCGCCTTGTTGCGATGGTAACCGGGAAATGTGCGGTTGTTGGTTATTCTAGTTTCCATGTACATTTTAATTTTATTACGCCATAAATAAATAATGAGTTCGGAGGCTGAAGATATTCCTACTGATTCTGTTCAGTTAATTCAGTGCATTTCAACCCTTTGTGAAAAACTTGTAAAATGTGAAAAGGAGAATTTCATTCTGAAGCGCGATACGCTAAATGAAATCAAAACGGAATGCTCAAAATTGAAATGCTTAGAGTTTCGAGATAATAAAAGCGATATTTTTGATGCAGTTATTAAGCCTCTTCTTCCTGCTCTGTGTGACAATAGTGAAAAATGTAGAGAACTTGCTTCAAACATTTTGATTCAGATTTTCGAGAACTTTCCTGTTCTGGAATCTTATCTCCGTGTCATACATGCTTTGGTTCCTCGGCTGTCAAAATCAAACGAAAGAGAATCTTCGGAAGAAGTAAGATTTCTAGAAATCGACTTACTGTGCAAAATCATTGACAAATTCGAGGGAAGTTTGCTGAAGTACTTCACTGATATAACGAACATTCTTCGTGCTTGTGTGATCGATAGTTTTCCTGAAGTGAAACGCAGAAGCTGTGAATGTGTTTCAATTTTAGCCAAACGGCAACAAGAAAACTTTCATATGATATCTTCCACTCTTTTAAACACACTTTTTCAAACACTCTTGCATCAACATTTTAAAACTCGCACGCAGTGCGTTTATGCCATTGGTAAGTAAATGAGTAAATGTCCTTTCTTTACTTAATTTTTATTCATTAGGTAATATCCTAAATTTCTTCATATTCTTTCTTTTGTTATTTTTGCATCAAAAGTCCCAATTGTCATTATAAATTGCATACTTAGAAATGTGAAAAGAATTTATTATTGAAGGAGTAATCTATAATATATTCACCTTTCAAAACATTTTCTGCCAACCAGTACTGGGACGTCAATTCGTCATTTTTTAACAAGGTCCATTTTTCGTGAATTTCAAAGAGATTTTTGTGAAAAATCAAATAATTTTTTGAAAATTTGAACATATATAGTAATGAAAAACTTTCTTATTATTTGCCACTTTTATAGTAAATAATGGTGTGGAAAGTATATGGTTTGGAAGCTTGGAATTTTGTGAAGGATCTGTTTTGATTAATTTGAATTTTGTGAAGGCTCCGTTTTGATTAATTCAAATTTTGTGAAGGGTCCAAAAACGGACACGGATTTCGTCTGGCGCGATCCTTTGCTACAGTATTAAAACAACTGATATCAGGATCACGGGATCATTCTATTATGTCAAATGTTTTAATTTTTTGAATCGTCACTCCCTGACCACAGAGTTCGGAAGTTTTTGTCATAGGCGAAGAAAGTTGTCCCATCAAAAATAGATTTTTGCCACCCAAGTGGCTAAAATAGAATTCACTGCCATCCATTTAAAAAAGTTATTGTCCAGCTAAAGTAAAGTATCAGAATAAGACATTTTAGTTTCAAATCTGTGTTGTTCAATTAATAACATTGATTCAAAGTTAGCCTGAATGACTGTACTACTAAGAGTGTACTATTATTCCTGGTAGAATTAAATTTCATTTGATTTCTTCATTTGTATTAAACTTAGTTTATGTTATTAAAAAATATCTACTGCCATGAAAATAGCTTAAAATGTGTTTTTGCATGATGTTCAACATGTCATATTAGTTTTAAAAGTGTGTTATAATAAATATCCAAAACATTTTGGGTCTTGTTTTAAAAAATCCAAACAAATTCGACAAATCTTTAAAATCTGATTTTGTATATATTTTTTTAAACAACACGAACCTGGGTTTTTTTGGGACAAAGTTCCGCATTTTTGAATTTCAGAAACCTTTTATTGCTTCTTTCAACTGTAAAAGTAAACAATTCTCACCTTGTTATAAAAAATCATACATAACAAAATTATCCTCTATTGCTTAGTGTTGAAAATCATTTCAAAAATTTTATGTAGGATCTGTCTTCTGTTATGGAAGCAGCCAAGATTTTGAACTAGCTGTAAACCAGTTGGCCCAACGATCCTTTGACCATTCCCCGTTTGTTCGCACGGCTGTGATGGAAGTGATTGCTGACTGGCTATTGGTGTTCAAAGACAGATATTCCTATTTTCATCAGTTGATACCAATTATGCTGTCTACCTTGTTTGATGAGGTTGAAAAAATTAGGTTTGGTTCTGTTTAGTTCTTCATTTAAATGTTATATGACTATCTTTTACCTTTAGCCAATGTGTGTATATTATAAAAAATAGGTTAAGACAATAGTATAATGCAATGATATGAAATAACAACAAAATATTTCTTCTTTTGCTTTCAATATTCATACAAAATATTGAATGCTGCTGTGGTTGTTTATTATTTATTTGCTTATTTAGATTTTTGTCTCCCAGTCTTTAACTAGACTTAATTGTAGTAGATGGCTTTCTTTATTGTCAATGATAAAATTTATAGCTGTGCAGCTAGCATAATAAGAGTAATATTGACTTAATATGCTAGCTGCTTCAGTAGTACATATAAAATATGAGCAAAAGTATCAAACAATCCCTGTTCATATGTGTAATGCATAGTATTTTTAATGCCTAAAAAATATGTTGGTATGAAAGAAAAGTTATTTGTGCAAGTATTATATTTTTAAGTTTTTTAATATTTTGATGCTTCATGTTTGCTACTTTGTTATATTTTTATTCTTTAAAGTATATTTTTGATTTTGTGTACTCAGAAATAAATCTATGATATTATGGAGAAAAGCAGGAGATCAGTACATATCAGAAAATGAGAAAGATTACAAAGACCTCGTTGATTTTCCAAGACCTGATCCCGAGAACTATCCTGATCCTGGTAAGGATCTTATTATGATCTATTTCTTAAAGCAAAAATTACAAAGTATTCTGCAAAATGAACAAAATATATCTTCAAATTGTTAAGAGGCAGATTTTATAAGAATCAGGCAGAAATGAGGGGGTCATTATACATGCCATTTTTGATTTTGTTGAAATTTTTATGGTGGATTCTTCTAATGATTTTAGAAGATACCTATTATTTTTTTTCTCTAAAAAAAATTTTTTTTGACCCCCAAAAATTCCTAAAGTGCGTCATGGCCCAGTATTTTTCTCAAATCGACATCTTTTTGCATTTGATTATTTCAGTGCATTGAACATCAGCCAAAATAATTCTTGTGATTATAATATTAGCTTTAGTAGTTAAAGTGAATAATGTCATAAATTTAATGGCTGACCTTCAATGCAACCTGGCAGGGTTCGGCAAACTTTGTCGCAGAAAGTGAAAAAGTGCCATATCTGAGACCTCCTGGATCCATGCACTGAGGGTCAGCCATAATTATAGGGGTTAACTTGTGTAGTACTACTCAATATTAACTTAATTAACTCATTTGTTACATGGCTGACCCTCGGTGCTGCCAAAAAACACATACTTTTTTACCTAACAAAATGAAAAAATGCCCTTTTGGTGACCCTGTATTTCTGTGCATTGAAGGTCAATGTGGAACTTAATAACTGCATTTCATAATAAAAGGCCCATATTTTAAAAGACAATTGACAGAACTTTGGCTAATGGCCATGTGAGCTATGGGGCTTACTTTTAGGCATTATGGAAATAGAAAATACAGTAATAAAGCATACAATTAGCTATAGCTTATTCATTAAATATCATTTTATTTGTGACTATTCAATATGCAAACATATCTTTTTTACAATAATTTTATTTGTAGCACGGAGAAACAATTTTCCATGGAATGGTCCAAAATTGAAAAATGAGTCGAAAATAATGTTTATCATTTTGGTAAAACTTTTTTATTGAACACCTTAAAAAAATGTTACAAATACTATTTGTTTTTATATCCTAATGATAAACATTGATGTTTACTCTTTTCAACATATTATGGTGTATATATTAAAAAAAAAGTAGTCTTTTTTTTTTCTGAAATTCTTCATATTACAGCATTTAATTTTAAGGATCTGGCAACTTCTTTCATTATAGACAACCTGAGAACTAGGTGCGGTCCAAAGGGGGGGGCGGGAGGGGTACAGAAGAAAGGCAGTTTAGGGGGTTGGGAAACCCCCCCCCCCCCCCAAACTGCATTTCTTCTGGCAAAATCTAATTAGAAAATCAAAGCTTCAATACAGCTCCAAGGGAAGTTCCCAAGTTACAATTGTTTATGACTCCCCCCCCCCCCCCCCCCCCGAAAAATATGAAGCTTTGACTGCGCTTGCTGCTGAGAACAAAAAAGAGGAGAGATTTTCAATTCTGAGAACAAAATTGAAAATGGCTGAAACAAAAACTATTTTAATGTGTTTTCTGCATTGTTGCTTATTAATTTTCTACTATAATGCACAGTGTAAAACATAAAATACTTATTAAAAAGCTTTTTTTTTTTTAATTGGGGGAAGGGAATTCTTTAGATCACATCATTTATCTTTCACGATCTGGGAACTTCTTTTATTATAGAGAACATGAAAACAAAAGAATTGAAAATAGCTAAAAAAACAAAACAAATACTATTTTAATATGTTTTCTGTATTGTTGCTGTCTACTGTAATGCAGAATGTAAAATATAAAATACTTTAAATAGCTTTATTTATTTTACAGCTTTCTATCTTGTTTTAGCTATTTAGAAAATTGTACTTATTTTTTTTATTCCAAATCTTACTGTACAGCTAATTGTGTGCTTTATTAGTGTATATGTTCCATTTCCTTATACTTTGAGGTAAGTCCTATGTGGTAAACGCTAATAATAAACATCAATATTTATTATTAGGGTAAAAGCATAATTTGTAAGTTTTTTAAGGTGTTCAACAAAAAAGTTTTACCAAAATGTTAAACATTATTTTCGACTCATTTTTCAATTTTGGACCATTCCATAGAAAATTGTTTCTCCGAATGTGATCGCTAACAATTACAAAGTTATTTATTTTTTGCTTATGCTACAAATACAATTATTGTAAAAAAGATATGTTTGCATATTGAATAGTCACAAATAAAATAATAAGAAATGATATTTAATGAATAAGCTATAGCTAATTGTATGCTTTATTACTGTATTTTCTATTTCCATAATGCCTAAAAGTAAGCCCCATAGGCTCACATGACCATTAGCCAAAGTTCTGTCAATTGTCTTTTAAAATATGGGCCTTATATTATGAAATGCAGTTATTAAGTTCCACATTGACCTTCAATGCACAGAAATACAGGGTCACCAAAAGGGCATTTTTTTATTTTGTTAGGAAAAAAAATACATGTTTTTTGGCAGCACTGAGGGTCAGCCATGTAACAAATGAGCTAATTAAGTCAATATTGAGTAGTACTACACAAGTTAACCCCTATAATTATGGCTGACCCTCAGTGCATGGGTCCAGGAGGTCTGGGATATGGCACTTTTTCACTTTCCGCAACAAAGTTTGCCGAACCCTGCCAGGTTGCATTGAAGGTCAGCCATTAAATTTATGAGGGTCATTCTCGGATAATGGTAAATTTTAGCTTTTAAAAAAAATAATTTTTTTTTTGTTTCAATTCTAAATTTTTTCATGCCAAAACAATTATTCATGTCCACTTATCTGGGAAAAAATCCCAGCAGAAATCATTTGCTTTAATTACACCTTTAACTAATCAATTATATTTTAATGGGACATGGTAATGACAAATAGGAACATGGTAATGACAGGTGATCCATGGAAATAACTATAGGCTAAATAATTACACAAATAGTATTATTAGGTATATTTGTGTAGAAGAATATGTGTTCAACTATATTAAAATCATCTTCATTAGTTTATGTTTTAAAAATGCATTTACAATGAAAAGTTTAATTTCTTTTGGATTTACAACTACTATGCATGTCAAAGAAACAAATTACATATTAATCCTCTAATAGTTAAAAATATATATAGTATTTTAAAGTTATTCTTACTGCTTTTATTTTTTAGAGTATTTTTTAACCCTTCATATTTTTTTTAAAAAAAGAGATTAAAACTTCTATTATTTCTAAAAATAAAAAAAAAGGTTGAAAATACGTAAGTTAAAGTAGTATGTTGGAAAATAAAAAACAGCCGTATTTTATAAATTTAAATATAGAATTCTTTATAAGAACTGAATTAAGGTTAATAAGGGGGGTCATTAGTAGATTAGTGGAAGGATCTAGAAAAAATTTATAACAACAATAATAAATTTAAATAAAACTGCTTATTAGAATCCAAAATAGCTTTCGTTATTTCATTGAGATCACTTTATATGTGAACAAATCAAAGCAAAAGTTTATAATCAACTTAGTCTGCAGGATAAAATGAAGGCAATTTCTTCTCAGAATAATTATGAATTTATTATAAAGTCAAAACTGTCATTACCATGTCCTTAGACATCATTACCATGGTGTTCTGAAGACATGGTAATGACATTTTTTAATGTTAGGCCTGCTTATGGCTAAACTATAGCAATTAAAATCAAATTTATCCTAAATGTAGTCCTAAAACTGTCTATAAATCATTCAAAAAATTTAACTTCAATCACTTTATATTTCAGTAACAATAGACATGGTAATGACACACAATAAAGACACTGGTTAAAATTTTGGTAGAAAATAACAAAATGAAATGCTTGTTATTTATTTGAACCAAAGATGAATCGTCTGTCAGTAAGAGCATGTTGTCCTGTATTGCTAATAGTTTGATAGTGTAAAAAGTGGCATCTGGTAGTGAGCTAGAGAAAAATAACTTCCACACCATGGTAATGACAATTACTTCTAGGGACAAATTTTAAGGGGAAAAAAGGAATATAATTTTCCCCCTTCATGTGAAAAGATCCAAATATATTTAAAATAGAGAAATGAAATATACCTAGTTGGGTGTTGTCTATGTTTTTAAAGCTTTCCAATTTTTACATTAGAGATTCAAATTATAAAGTTTGCAGATAGGGACGTGCCATGGTAATGCCATTTACAACTTTAAAAATTTTTAAAACATTCAAATATACCTTTTTTTAATATTTAAACTAGTGCACAAAATAGGGTTTGAATAGAAGTGAGTGTAAAAATTTTAAAATTCATGGTGGACTTAAATCAATTAGTATTTTTAAGCCAAGGACATGAAATTTACCATTACCGGAGAAAGTCCCATGACATTATTCACTTTAACTACTAAAGCTAATATTATAATCACAAGAATTACTTTGGCTGATGTTCAATGCACTGAAATAATCAAATGCAAAAAGATGTCGATTTGAGAAAAATACTGGGCCATGACGCACTTTAGGAATTTTTGGGGGTCAAAAAAAATTTTTTTTTAGAGAAAAAAAATTATAGGTATCTTTTAAAATCATTAGAAGAATCCACCATAAAAATTTCAACAAAATCAAAAATGGCATGTATAATGACCTGCCTGATTCTTATAAAATCTGCCTCTTAATTACTCTAATACATTTGTACCAAACCACGATTTGAATGCAATTACTTTATTTTTAAGAGTAAATTATATTTGATAATTTTTTGATTTATGTGTAAACATAAAATAAATAGAAGTATAAAAGATGTTGAATAAATTTTCTTATTAATTTATATTGTGCTATTGTAAAAGGATTTTAAATAAGTGTGTAAACTTATAAATGTTGTACTTTTTTTGGTATTTTTCTTCCTCCTTTGAAAATAGAAAGATTACAAAATAAGTAGCATTTTTCCATCATTTAGAACTTTGCAAAATTATTATAAGTTTTTTTACTTTGTTATAGCCAGTTGGCAAATGTTTAGTATACTATCCCTATGGCTAAAATTCAAATTTTCAGTTAGAGGGGAGGAAAAATCCTTCTATTTGTATATTAATTTAAAAAATCCTAGCAATCACAATTCACTTTTTCTTCTAATTTTGATAAGCTATTTTACTCTATCGGACTTGAATTTCCGTGACTAAATGCCCGTATTTCATCGGGCTTCATTTCTTTCAGCAAATGTTGGTATGTCTTTTGTTGTTGCATAATTTTTATTTTCTTAAACCATTTTAAAATAAAAATTTAATTCTCTCTCAATATTTATGAATTTCCTTTCTTTGATGTTCATTGTTTCCTTCAAAAGAAGACTTGATTTTTGGTACAAAGTCCGAGTTCACACTGGGGAAAAATACCAGGTGGGATTTCCCACCTTGACCAAAGTTTGAAGTGGCATTTTTTAAATTTAAGCACAAACAAATTTTTTTTGAGTGGGATTTCAAAAAATATTGCGGAAATCGCGCGACAGAGCGCGAACCCTGAATGTATACTTTGTAAAAACAGCTAAATTTGTTTAAATTTTCTCCCTTAAACTGAAAAGATTTGTTTTGAACAGCAGTATTTGTATGAAATATCATTATTCAAATTTATTATATTTATGCAACCTTCCTTTTCTAATTAGGAAATCGTCCATCGATCGGTTGCCGAATCTTAGTTCAGAGGCATTTCTACAATATTCTTCCTCCTTTGCTGAATGATTTGTCTGATTGGGTTGTCGAGACAAGAGTAAAGTCCAGCCAGGTGCTCTATTCCTTAATCCTGCATGCAGAGGAAAAGGCTACAATGCAACTGTCATCTATATTGAAAGGCATTATATTTGCTGCAAATGATGAAGCTAAAGAAGCCAGAAATTATGTAAGATGCATTTTTGTGTTTAAAAGTTAATGAGCTTGTGCAACAACTTTAATAAATTGATAAAAACTTAAAGAAATTTTAAACCTCTAATATTTTGAAAAATCCAGTTCTCCTTTTTGGTGAAAAACCCCGGGATTTTTTTTGGGAGAGGGGTCAATTTCCTTTAATCAACAGTGACGCTATATAATGCTTTGTAATGAAATTGTGCTTGAAATAATTTTTGATATTTTTCTTCAACAGCGTTCATATTGTTTTGAACTTATAGATTATATCTGATTCTTTTATAGGCCCTCAGGTCATGTGAACTGCTTGGTTTCTTTCTGGAGCCCAATTTGTTGTGTGATAGCATCCTGACCCTGATTCATAAGAGCCCTTCATCCATTCATCTCAGCCTGCTAGCTGCAGTCCTGAGGGGCCGGAAAAAGCCCCTGCCAAAGGATTGCTTCAACCAGATTTGCAAAATGCTAGCTGATCCAGCCATTGCTAGGGTCAGAGAGGTCAGTAACCAATGGTAGTGCTATGAAAAGCTAAGATTGGAGAAACCTCTGTACCTAATGTTTGATTTTCCATGTACATTTTTTTTTTGTGTGTATATATATTTATATATATATATTTCTGTGTATGTGTATATTCAGTGAAACCTCGCTAAAGCGACCACCTCTCGTTCTGGCGAAAATCAGTCGTTCAGGGAGGGGGTAACTTAATGGAGGTTGTTTGAAAATATTCAATAATGTTAAACGTGTGCAGAAGTATCCAAAATAAAAAATAATTTATTAAACAAGTAAACATCAACGCGGTCTTAAAGATTTTGCAATTACAATATTATTTTCTTTCTCTCCTATCACGCAAAAAAACTAAAGTTAAGCTTTCTTTTGATCCCCCACCCTCTTTTTGAATCCTCCAACTTTGCTGTTAAACTTTTCGTTGGCATGTGAAAATATTTCATATTCATCAAAATTATAAATGCCTGTTTATCATAACCTCTGAAAAGACACCCATTGCATAGGCATATTCCAGTCCTGGTGTAAGCTTTCATCCACATCAGCACTTTCTCCAGTTTTAAAAACAATATTGTTTCAAGATAGCCATTGCTTGTTGCAAAATCTGTTAAGTCCAATGGCTTCAGCAGTTTGAATTACTTTTTCTTTTATTAGCGATCCACTAATAAGAATTTCCTTTGACTTCGTAGCTCCGACCCATGCCTTGAAACTTCATTCACATAAGAAATATTTTCTAATCTCGACTTTTTTTTTTGACCGTGTTCTTCCCACCCTTTAGTGAGCTTTTCCTTGATTTTAAATTGCCATGGATTTGAGTTTTTTCCCATTTAAATTTTTCTGCCAATCTTTTGGATTTACCATTTTCGTAGTCCTATCTTTGTGAGTACAGAATCGCTCTTTTGTTAGCTGCAATTTATAAAAACGTTGAAATAATGTTCTTTCAGTATCGGTTGTTCTCAAAATGAATTCTCTACTGAAAGAAAAGGCCCATGCTTCCACCACTCTTATCATCATCAGTTGCTCAGTTTCTTAACTGTTAAGAAAGTGAAACACCTAAAGGCTCTGAGAGGGAGGAGATAATGCTTGCTCTCTCTACCCCTATATCTGCTCAAAGGGGTAAGAACAAAAAACTCCAGGTGGTGTCGGTAAAAAAACCGGGGATATCACTCTATCCTTATCTCATCAAGAGGACCATGTGGGAGGACTGCTTGTTTTGGCTAATATGTTTTTGCCCAGAAGAAGTTATTCAATGGACATGGAAAGCTAACTTCTTCAAGGAATTTCTACAAAAATGACTAATTGACATCTGAATTGGAGGTGTACATGTCCCCCCAGGGGTGCAGACAACTACACAAACATTAAAGCACCGTTTTTTACTGATTGTAGCAATTGAATGATTCAGAAATAAAAGTGCTGGAACTTTTCTCTTTTTTCCGGAAGAAAAATGTGGTCATTTCGAGAGGGGGACTGTTTAAGTGTGGTTGCTTAATGGAAGTCAATTTAGTATTAAATTAATGCGGGAAATTCTGTTCCAGCAATTTTTGGTTGTTTAGAGAGGTGGTCAGTTTGAGAGGTTTCACTGTGTATACGTAGTTCACCCGTATCTGAGAAGAGTCAAATTTCGCCTAGCCAGTGAATCGAAACCACATGGCGTAATTATCTGTTAATTCTTGTTTTGTTTTCACCTTGAAAAATTTTAATTAACCATTTATATTCTATTTCAATGAGAGAATAATGGCATTGCTTTCATTTTCCCAATTTTATTTTTTTAAAAATTTATCTTGATTTTCTGACTGTGTCTTATACTGCCGATGTTGACAGAAGGCCCGAAATAATTTCTAGATTCTCATCAATATAATTCTTGTAACATTTTAATACAAAATTATTTCCTAAATTTTAAAGAAAACTTAATATGCACAGAGATGCCGAACGCTACGGATTCTCCATAGTATCTACGGAAAAATATAAAAATTTGAAGTTGACTACGGATTTCGGAAAGCGCTTTTTTTTTCTACGGAAAATAAAATATTTTAGCCGAGTTCAACTTTTTGCTCTTGGCGCGCATATAAAAAAAAGATTCACCAACAGTCGCTAAAACGAGCGCTTACTGACGATTCGTGGTAGTTTAGAGCTGCGAACAATAGGAGATTGGCGACGGTAGAAAGCTCAGAATTCCAGTTCTAACCAGAATTTCTCCCAGCGTGGAGCAATATTTACAGCAACCCTGGTCTTCTGCGAGAGAGTTCTGGCAGAGTTCGGATTTTTTTCGCTTACTTGCACGACACGACACGTGCTTTTAGCATTTTAGCATTAGCAGTTGCTTATTGCATTTTTCTTTGCGTACATCGTTTGCTCATTTGGTTATTAACTATTTGGTCATAAATTAATTAACGAGTTCAGTTAGAAATTAAATTTGTATTTTATATTGAAAAATAATCTTATTGGGTAGAAACATAACCGGGAAATCAGGGAAGTTTTATGTTTTGAAAAATATCAGAGGATATTTAAATTTTCTCCAAATATCAGGGAAACTTATTCAAACCGGCAAGCGTCCGGAGTTTCGTCAGCGAAATTTCCTTTCGTTGCGCGTGGTCAGCTCGATTGCCGATTTCCCATTGGTTGAAAGCACTCTTTCTCTGATTAAGCAATAAAAAAAATCATAGTTTTTGTGTTTGAGAAGAAGGCATTGCAATCTTACGTAAAAGAACGCATGTAAGCGTTTGTTTCTGAGAATCTGCCATTTTTGGTCGGGCCCAAAATTCGGCCTAGCACCGTTCTCCAGCGTGCCGAATTTGGGGTTGGTTCTGTGCATTATTCTGTCGGAGCGCAGAGAGCCATGCTCCCCCCCCCCCCCCCCCCCCCCTGATGATTTGGAATTTTTAAAAGTTTTCTTTACTCAATACAGAAACAATATGCATCTTGAGAAAATAAAGTATTATAAGTATAAAATAATGATGGGTGGGGGGGGGGGGGGGGGAATGATCTTAATTCTTAAAAAAACACTTAGATTTAAAACTTTCAGCAGTTGCACATTATATTACTTAGAAAATTAAGTTATTTTCTCCTCCAGGGGTGGTAGAGTTCTGGAAAACCGGAAATTTCAGGATTTTTCTTTTGCCGAAGTTCCAGAAATTTTATTTTGCTTCTTGACCCTAAATTTTCCGCCCTCATTTTGTTTTTTGTTTTTTTGCTTTAAATTGAAGCAATGCATATTCCTTAATTGATTTGTGCAATTCTTTAAAATATCGTGTGCCTTTCCACGTGCACGCAAGAAAACGTATGCGTTCTTTTCATTTACGCAATCTTTCTGCATCCTGTACATGAATCGTATTTTTCCATTTTAACCCTTTTTAAAATTTAATTATAAAGTAAGTAAATAAAATTCTTTTTTATTTTTATCAATATCTTACCGTATATACTTGCGTGTAAGTCGATTCGCATGTAAGCAGAACTCCCAAATTTCAGACAAATAAACAAACCCGCGTGTAAATCGACCTTTCAGAGATAAATCGGGAACGTTTTTGCCGCGAATTTTTAGACATAAATGTTTTTAAAAGGGGGCTGAATTGTAATTCCAATTGGATATTTGTAGCAATGATGTTTAGTTTCATTTTTGCGATCGCGATTTTCGTAAAGGGTTCGTGTTTGCTGTTAAATTGTTAATAGTTGCTTTTATTCTGAATCAATAAAAAAAAGAGCTTTTGGGTTTTAATTTTTTGAAGTCTTATTAAATGCATTAAATAATTTTTGTAATGTTTTCTTCATCATTTTGATGATTTTTTAGAGGAAATTGTATTTTTTTTAATAATCCACATATTTATTAAAATAGTTTCCCCTCTTTGCACCATTTTCCTGTTTTCCTATGTTTTATAGATTTTCCATCGCGACCCCTGTTAAACTAAGTACTTTTTTCCATTTCTGTCTGAATCGAGTAGTTTTCATAAATTTTAACTAGATAAATTACATTTTGTGTTATATGCCAGAAAATACAGTACCTATGAAAAAAATTCGAGGTTTAGGAAATTGTTTTGAAAGTTCAGGAAATGTAAATCCTTACTACTATCACCCCTGAGCCTTCATTGAAAAACAGGGAATTGCACAAAGTTCAGTTGGAAAAGTAACCCCTCCCTAAATATTTTTTCTGGTTTCACCACTTTGAAACTGTCATTACACATGGTAATGACGCTGTGTAACTCACAATTTAATTATAACGTCAGGGAAATTTTTGGAGCCCAGTCAGGGAGTTATCGGGGGTTTTTTTTTTTTTTTTCTTTGATTCTGTTGCCACCATGGTTCAGCTGAAGCAAATATTTTGCTTTTAGGTTGAGTATTGAGTAGTTTTTGCATCCACGTTTCTCCGGTATTATAAACTACTGATAAGTGCTGAAAACTACTGAAAATCATTCAGGTTACTACTGAAAACCTTAAGATTAGAGGGCCGAATTTGGGGTGTAATACTATTGATTAAGTTTAGTTTAAAGGTAAATAACGAAGATTTTCTTTTTATTTTCATAAAAATTGTATTTTTAATATATAAACTTTAATTTTTTAAATATAATGCAAGCTTAAAGTTACTAAATCATCTATATTCTAAACAATCATTAATAAAGCATGTAGTAGCAGTTCTTAGAAAGTAATCAGTAAAAAAAAAATACTGTTTTTGAAAAAAGAATTAATTTAAGGGGGGGGGGGGAACACAGATGTATGTCCAAAGAAGCATATTGTTGACATCTAGCTCAATAAAAGAGATAAATTTAACTAATATGTAGGCAAAAAGAACTATCAGCTGCATTGCGTTTGACCAATCGCATGTGTGACATGCTTAATATCTTGTTGAAGGAACAAAAATGGTTTATTTTTAATAAATAATCATTTCTTGTTCAGTATATTAAGTGCAGAGTTTACAAACTCTCCCGATCACTCTTCAACTGATCTTTTGCTGAACAGTTTGTTCTCCCATTTTTTTTACTAAAAATAATTCTGTATTGAAAAATAAAGTATTTTATTTGAAAACTGAAAATCTGATTTTGCAAGCTCATGTACGAGTATTTTTTATCTGAACAGATTGTACTTTTCTCCACCAGACCCCTACCTGTTAGCCGGGGCCTTAGGATTGCTTACGCACGGGGAGAGGTAGTGGGGTCTACGGATTTTACATGCACATATCCCCAAGTATACATGGTGGTCTTCAGTGGGTATCGAACGCACGACCTTCCAGGTGGCAGTCCGACGTGCTAACCACTAGGCTACCACGGCCCCATGAACAGATTGTAATACAAAACTTTGATTAATTTTGAAGACGAGAACAATTTTTGAGGATTTTTTTTAAACTTTTTGCATTTATTTACATGAATTTTCAAAACTTGTAACACATATAGGTAAAACCTATTTTTTGGAAACTTGCTAACATTTAGCACGCGCTTCGCCAAAAATTGCACGCAGCTTTTGAGATTTCTATCTTTTTGCATCTTGTAAATATATCAGTTATTTTAAAAGTTGACAATTATTCTAGTATTTGCAGTCGGTAATGTAATTGTTTTATTTTTTATTTTAAAAATTTATTCAATTTTTTAAACTTTACTTTTATTCATTTTTTGAGGGTAATGTACGACGTTTTAAGCAAATGGGCTATTAACTGTGCAATTTTTCATTTTTAGTTTTCATAATGAAATATTTTTCTCAAGTTAAAAAAGTTTTTTCTCTTAAAATTTGACTTTGAAGTCTGCTAAAACTCCTATTGAGGCACATATACAGTTGAACTTAGCTATAGTGACAACTCTGTTATAGTGTCAAGAATTTTCAGTCCCTTCATTGGCCCATGAATAGTAATGGTGACCGCTTATCGCATCACTTGGCTATAGCATCAGAAATATTCCAGTCCCTTGATTGACGCTATAACACATTTGATGAGTTTCATTGTATATTGCTTGGGAAGAACTGCAAAAGAAGTATCAGAAGAGAATATAAATGAGAAAACTATTATTTTAAAACAATAATTCATGTCTACCAATTTATACTTTAGTCATACAATATTACAGATTGTAGAATCATACGTTTACCAGGGTTCGCGCGATTCCCGCAATATTTTTTGAAATCCCACTCAAAAAAATTTATTTGCACTTGAATTTAAAAATCCCACTTAAAATTTTGGTCAAGGTGGGAAATCCCACCTTGTATTTTTTCCTAGTGTGAACCCTGCGTTTTACAAAACGTATGATTTTGCTTTTAAAATTACAATTTTTTTTTCAAAGGAAATTAGTAATTTTGCTAATAAATTTGGAACCTCTTTTAAAGACTGAAATTAAGTTAAACTGACAGTTAAATTTAAATCACAGATTTAAGAATATCAATTATTTTTTTCATTTTTTTTCCTTTTCCTTTTCTTTCTGTTTCTCTCTATCGCTCTTTTTTGTAGTTTTGTGTTTTTTAAATGGAGGTCACGTTCTTATATAAGCTCTTAGTATTTACTTAAATGTTTTTACTGGAATCAAAATACAGCTTACAATGATAAAAACATTTTTTGTATGCTTTTCTAAATAATGAAAAAAAATGTCATTATGACAGAGAATATAAGTTTTACTTTTAACCTTTTTGGGACGGGCACCACAGTCAGCAAGCTGGAGCCACCAGCCGGGGTTCTAACAGAATACAGTGTCACTTGCGGACGGGCGATTTGCGCTGCTAAACCTAACTTTGGAAAAAAATTCATAAAAATTAATTTTTCATTCAATTGCTTCAAAATTTAGTAAATTATAAGAAAAACTTGTAGTGAGCTATCAGGATTAATTTTAAAACTTCATCATAATATTTTCCGTAAAAATTCTATAAAATAAATTTAGAATGATGAAATTTTTGACTTACCTCAAAAGTTATGTACGAAAAATATCCAAAAAAAAAAATGATAGAATTTAGTTCACACAACATATAGATACAAATAAAATAATACAAATTATTTTATTGCTAAAAATTATCCCTGCTGTCGCGGGATGTAGAAGGCTGGCATGCTGCAAGTTCTGTATCTAATAGTATTTCAGTATCAGAGTCACTATCACCTTCCAGTTCCTTTGAAATATCAAAACTATCATCACCATCTCAGAACAAATCATTCACTAATTGGATATATTTCCCTTTTTTTAAATATAGTTTTCTCTTTGCCGTTTTAATAATAAAGCATTTGCCAAATGATACAAGAAAATTTCCTCTGAGCGCTAGCCAAATCCGAATATAAATGAAGACAAGGAAACAAACCACTGAATATCTATATATCGACAAAAAAAAAATGGAAATAAAAGTATTTGGAATGATTCGAATCATTTGCATGTGTTTATATCAGCTGATCCAGTTAAAGCACCAGCGTGTTTATTTTCATTACTCATTGCCACTGCTGCTCTCTCATAAATCCTTTCCCCCAAGCCGAACCAAGAAAAAAAAGAGTAAAAAAAAGCTATGGAAATGAAGGTCAACATTCTCCAGTCCCCACATATTACACCATAACAGTCATAGGGCCCCATCTAGTATCAAAGAAAAATACTAATATTTCATTCCATCTGAAATCCCGTATTTGGTACACCCGTCCTCAGGGTCGAGTAGAGCAGCGAGACTTTTTCTTCACACCCGGCTTGCGCTGTAGCTCTCGCTAGCGGTTCGTATACGCAGTGGCGGATCCAGAGGGGGGGGGGGGGCACGGGGGCCCGTGCCCCCTCCAGACGCTTTAGGTAAGGACTAGAAAGAATTGACTTTCTTTTCTTCCTTTACGCTAAAAACGAGGAAAAAGAAACTATTTTGCAGATGGAGCGATAAAACTTCTATTCTATGTGACTTCTATTCTTTCAATTCTATGTGGCAAACTGAGATAACCGGGTAATTGCTAAGACAGAAAGAAGCAGACACCTGCAAAATCACTTAGACAGTTGATTTATGCTCACGTTAAATCTTCAATAGACTTGAAGAAGACTCCATTTGACCCCCCCCCCCCCCCCTAAATTTTCGCGAAAAAGAAGTTATTGGTGATTTTGCGAGCTGAAAACTTCGCGAATTATATATGAAGAAAACCAAAAGTTAAAAAAAAGTGCTCGAGAAAATAAGTGCTTTCACAGTATATATTCCTTTATTATATATGTCCAGTTTTAAAAAAATGTGTTTTTTTGTATTTAATTAGGGAATAATTAATTAAAATTTTATTGATAATTTAAATTTAATAAATCAATTAAGTTTAATTAAATAATTGATTAAATTATATTTGGAAATTAAAACGGATCACAGTTTCTGGAGTTGTGTCCCCCCCCCCCCTCTATTTTGTTTTTAAGCTGAAACCACGCACATCAGCCACATTGTGCCCTCCCCCCCCCCCCCCCCCAGAATTTTTTTCTGGATCCGCCACTGCGTATACGTCACGGATACGACTTGCCTTGTATGCAAATTCCACCAGGGAATAAAGGTTGAGTAGTTCGTGTTATCAATTGCACAAACGCTCGAAAGAAGATGGATCTAGAGTAAAAAGCTGATATGTGTGTGATTTTTAAAATAATTCGTTAACAAGGTTTTACTCTATTCAAATCAGAATTGCTTTTTCTTTAGTATCTGTACTTTTCTGTAAGCCTAAATTGAGATTGAGGTCCTTTAAAAATTTTTTTATGTCGTTGAAGAAGTCCTTAGAAAGTCCCCCCCCCCCTCCAAATGAGTACATACCCTGCATAGCAGTACAGGGTTCCCACGGTCCTTAAAAGTCCTTAAAAACTCCTTAATTTTTATTTTGAAAATTAAGGGCCCTTAAAAGTACTTAATTTTGGTGCAAGGTCCTTAAAAGTCCTTATTTTTATCTACTACCAATATTTCAAACAAGTTAGAAAAGTTAGTGATAATAGAAATTAAAAGATGACGGCGCAAGATAAGTCTTCTCACCTACTATGGAACCCCTACAAGAGCACTCCCAACAGGTTGGAGGTGAGGTGCAGAAGGGGATGACAAATAAAAAAAGCCATAATTCCTTTCCCGGGTTGGCGACAGAACCGGGAAATCAGGGAGCTCAGGAAATTCCAATGTTCTGGAAAAATCAGAGAATTTTTTCTTTGTTTTTAATTTATCCCGAAGTTCCAACAAGCTTAACTGTAATCATTAATATTATTCAACGTTCCCTTTTCAAAATTCTATTTAAAATTTATTTTACTCAAAAAAGTTCTTTTATTTGCCGGTTTTTATACATTTGTTGCCTACATATCGGAAAATGCAATCTTTTTGCATCTGCGATGGGAACTGTACTTTTCGAGCTTTTGATGTTGCTTATTGTTTGTTAAAAAGTAAACAAATAAAATTTTTCTTTTTGTTTTCATGAAAACTTTCATTTAAAATTTTGAAACGAAATTTCGTGAATCGTGATCATAAAGGCAAGAGTTTCAAACATCGCAGATTACATCTCTATTTTTATTTATCATTTGAATTTTTTAATGCATGCATAATTCTTCAGATCATCTAAAATATTTGAAATAAAGAATGAAATTGTTAAATAATATGTTTAAACTTGAAAAATGAAGAAAACAAAAATCATTATCTATGCACTAGTTTTGGATTCCTCATGGCAATAAAACTTTTTCTATTACACACATTCAGTCATCATTTAATTAATTCTGTGTAGGAAGGAAATGCTATAAATCAGCAAATTAATCGCAAATAAATAATTAAAAAAATCATTTACATTTCATTTCTCATTCAGTACGCATATTAAATCTTGGGAATGAATTCTCATGCAAATCTGTTGCATGATTTCATTGAGGGATTTACCTATTTCATGTGCGCAGTTCAATGTTTTGACATATTAAAATTAATCCTGAGATGTTAAATCTCTTATCAAAAATGTTTTCTGGAGCTTGGTATCTCCTTATAGAATGAAATGCTTTCTTTTAATCTTAAAAAAATGCATAATTTTCTTAATAAAATTTAATTATTTCAAAAAAGAACTTTGAAGAAAGTAATGCATATTCACATTCCGCTTTCAGACAATTACTCTTTCACCTGGCAAACGTTTACTAATTATTTATGTTGAATAGCATAAATTCAAGTAAATGAACACAAATTAAGCGATGTTATTTGCTCGTTGAACATTAAATTGATACCAAGTAACAAGTGGTTAAAAATGCTTTTTGTCTTTCACTAGAACTACTATAAAGCTAACTTGATGCTTTATTTTTGTGTTGCAAAAATTTTTCACTGCTGTTACGACGTCTATTTCTTCTTCAATAGTTAAATTTTGGAGAATTTTACCGGCTATAAATTTTGTTATGTCTAATATTTTAATGTAGCATTTAATTTGTTTTGAATAGGCCTGCTTTTTATCTTTTGTGTATATATATATATATATATATATATATACGTATAGGTATATATAAGTATATATATATATTTATACATACGTATAATATACATAGTAAAATCAATCATTGAAATTTTCTGAAAAATCTGGAAATCAGGGAAAAGTCAGGGAATTTTGTTTCAGAGGTTCTGTAGCCACCCTGTTTTGGTTCCCTCAAGATGGGTGGGTGAAGATGGATGATGGGGTATTGTATTTCATACTTAGCATTTGCTCCCAAAAGCTGGCAATAGTTAGTTATGATGAATTTTATTTTGTTATTATTAACAAACTGGAAGTTAGACTTGGGGTTGAGTTATTGAGGTTTCACTTTATGTGCTTCGAATCGGTAACTGTGGGTTGTTTTGTATTCTTTCATTAGTGGAATGAAAAGATTTATTATTATTATTATCATTACATTAGGCATTTTGTATTTATTTTACCTTGCCACCTAGCTATATCGAATGTGTGCAAACATGTTTTTCATTGTGCAAACATTTTCTTGTGTTCTCAATCTCAAAATGTTTAAAAATTTAAAACAGAAGTAGCTGGTTGTAGTTGATGATGCCTGTTTTCCCAAATTATGATTATCTTTCAGTTGAGGGAACAAGCAAATCTGTTGCTGTGTGTTGAAGGCTTGATTGGAGTTGGAAATGAAATTGTATCCTTGAATTCCTACCAAATTTTTACCATCCTGTGTACAGTTTGTGGTTTAGCTCAAGATGATTCACTTTTCTTAGCGGTAAGATATGCTAAAAAAAAATTATAATTAAATGTCAAGATGATTTGATTTTTAAGAGATTTTAAACTTTGATCTTCTGTTTCTTAGTCATCATAAATAAATAATTATATAGAAACTTGGGCTTTCACGGCCTGTGTCCATACCAAACATAATATTTTCTGGGCTTATAGGCCGTGGTCCAACCAAGATATTTCAGGCTGACGTTTCCCCTGACATGTTTCAGGCTTCATCAGAGTGAAAATAGAGTCAAGGCAGAGGTCTGGACCTTATATCACAAGTGCTTAAGCCTCATTGGATAAGCCACCAATCTCGGGCTTGCTGGGACTGATTCTGATTGGTTCCTCTAATTTGTTCTTGGCATTGATTAGTGCTTTTTGAAGCAGTGGAACCCATAACTTGTTCACTTTCAAAATTTCTTCTTTTCTATTTGCTCGTATGTTGTAAGAATGTTTATGTATTTCAATAACTTCTCTATGGAGGCAAACGAAGTAATAAATATTAGTAGAGAGCACTTTAGTTTCTTCAAACAGGGGCTGGTGTCCCGTAGCAATAGTATGCTCAGCATGGCTGACATCCAAGGATGTTTAAGGCAGCAGTGTCTCTCATGCTCTTTTATTCTAAAGCCTGAAACATGTCAGGCGAAACGTCAAACAGAAATATCTTGGTTGCACCACGTTAAATATTATGTTTGGTAAATAATTACATTTCCTTCAATTGAAAATCCCCCCCCCCCCCTTTACAAAATATACCCATCTGTTGGGATGTACTTTTGAATCCAAAGCAAAGCAAGCAAACAACCCTTTTACCCCCGGAACTCATTCCACTGTTCTGTTAAGGACTATTTTTGTATCCCAACATGTATCCTTGACAAAATGTATGAATGCACTTTTCACGTATTTAGAATTGTAAAAAAGGTTTCTTTCACAAAATTATTTGTAATTTTTTGCTACAACAATCACTTTAATGGCAATACCTTTTTTGTGATGTTTTTATATCGTTAATTTTATATTGTGCTTTTAATTTTTAAAAAAAATCTGATTTTGTTCATTTATTCAGATTCCCCCTTTATAAAGAAGTAAATTCTGCAATAGTGATTGCATTTTTCACAAAAATAAATTAAATGATGGCAAAATTTAACCATGATATGAAAAAAAAAAAGTTTCTTTGGTTTAATATATACGTTTTTTGCTCTAAGAAATGAGATATGCATTAAAACTCATTGAGTTCAGCTGGACATTTTTATTAGTAGTACTTAATTTCTCTTACATCACAATCACACAATAATACTATAAGTTTTGAAATTTTACCTCTTATGTGTCATTTTGGGAGACCACATCTATAATGAATACCATTAAATTGTCTAACAGGTCACATAGAGGGGATTTCTGGTATCATTTTATAAAACCATGATGTTTTAATTGCATTGGAACTATCTTAAAGTTCATATTGTTAATTTGTATGAATTTTAATAGTAAATTCTTTTAATGGTAACAAATTGTTCACCTTTTTTGATAAAACAAACTGTGCTTTTTTTCTTTGACTTTAATAAAATAAAGCATTTTTACAAACAAAGAAATAAATAGGATACCTCTGTGCTAAAAATATAAAGGGGGAAAAAATATTTTTCAACTCAAAGAGATGAACGCATAGAAGAAAAAGATTCATCTAAGGCCACAATGAATATTTTTCATCCGTAAGAACAGTTCTATTTGATAGAATAATTTTTAGAAAAAAAATAGAACCGACTTCAAATTATGAATTGCGTTAAAAAGTGAAAAATAAATTAATTCTTTAAACAACATCGATGTGACTTTTAAACATAGTTTTAGAAGTCGTTGCAAAATTATGAGTCTAATTACCATTATACCATTTGCTGCTTCATATTGAAACTGTTGCTAATTATGGGTCATTTATATTTGTAACTGATTCATGATTACAAATCTATCCTAATTTGGCACCGACTTCTAAAACTATGTTTAAAAGTCACATCGATGTTGTTTAAAGAATTAATTTATTTTTCACTTTTTAGTGCAATTCATCGTTTGAAGTCAGTTCTATTTTTTTTTTAAATTATTTTGTTTTATTCTTTTTAGTGTAAATATATTTTTTAATTTTTTATATAAATACTCTATTTTTAAAAATATCCATGTCAAACAGAAAACCTTCTTTGAATTTATGGCACTAAAAATTAATTATTAGTATGATAAATTCCGTTTTGAAGTCCATTTTAGCTAACAAACTGATTGGATTTAATGTTTGCCTCAGAGAAGCCTTCAGTCAAACTCTTGCAACAATTGCTTTTAATGTTACAGCTTAATGTCCACAAAAGCTTATCTAACAATGACTTTTATATTAATTAATAGTTTTCCCAACAAAAAAAAATCAAGCCAAGCCTTTCCAATTAAAATAAAAAATACTTACTTTTTATCCGTAACATTTTTTCTAAAACACAAATGTAGTCGAATTGATGTGCGATATTTGAGTTAGGCAACCCTCTATCGATTAAAGAAAAAATCATCAAAATCGATTAAGACAAAAGTTATGGGTAAGAAAACAAAGAAATGACTGTCTTTCTGCCCATAACTTTTTTTTTTAATTATCAAACAGGGTCAAACGAAGATACGGGACCTATGGGAAACCAACCCCGATTGATTTTAAAAAATCATGAAAATCGGTTCATCCGTGGAGAAGCTCTGAGTGGACAAACAAACAAACAAACAAAAAAAAAAGACATACATACAGTACGAATGTATAATCTCCTTCCTTTGTGAAGTCTGTTACAAAATGGGAGTAACCTTGTAACCTCAAAACACAATATCTGGATTTTTTTTGCAAAGTTTGCTTTTTTAATATATTGGGTGTCAACTACAAGATAACTCTTAAGTAAGTGAATTTTGCTGAGGGACCAAATTACAAGTTATCTCATAATTGCTGACTTATTTCCACTGTTCAATACTTTTATAGAAAGTTTGTAATTTTTTACTTAATAATATGGTATACACAGTTTAAATTTCTTTTGGCTAAATGAACCAATTGTAATGATTTTTTTAATCAATAGAGGGTGGTCTAACGTAAATATTGTTCAAAAATTTGATTACAAGTATTTCTTAGAAAGAATATTCTGGGTGAACAATACAATGTGATTAAATTAAACTATTGTCTGGAGGACTGAAACTGGGAACAGTGCTGGTAATCATCATGTCAGCAGCCCAACACGTTAACATTGTTTTTTCCTTTATAAAAATGTAGGGTCAGGTAAAAAGTCTTTTTGTATATTACTTTTTGTATAGTCTTTTGTAAACACTTAATTTATCTATAGTGGACATTTATAAGACACGTATTTGCATTAGTAGTGGACAGAACTTAATATCATCTATTTTATGCTGTTAACTTGGAGAAATGATTTTAAAAACAACTAAAGGACCATTCATAAATGATGTCACGCTTTTTTCCCATATATTTTCCCCAAATCCCTAACCTTCTTATTAGTCGGCTGTAGTAAAGAGCAGCAAATGTGACTGTTGTGGAGGCAGCTATT
The DNA here is from genome assembly GCA_038502835.1 of Octonoba sinensis. NCBI lineage: Eukaryota > Metazoa > Arthropoda > Arachnida > Araneae > Uloboridae > Octonoba > Octonoba sinensis. The sequence goes on along the minus strand of CM076599.1, from coordinate 95,283,838 downwards.
AAATATTATGATCCATGTACTTGCATAGATGCTCCACGCTAACTTTAGTCCTATTAACCAGCACTAGGAATCGTTCACTATAGGTTCTGATAATTTCATTCAAGTTTAATGTTACATTAGCTTATTTTAGAAGCTTAAAGATCTAAGTGTCCACTACTAGAGCAGAGCAGTGTCATCGGCTGGGGCCGTGGTAGCCTAGTGGTTAGCACGACGGACTTTCACCTGGAAGGTCGCGCGTTCGATACCCACTGAAGACCACCATGTATACTTGGGGATATGTGCATGTAAAATCCGTAGACCCCACTACCTCTCCCCGTGCATAAGCAATCCTAAGGCCTCGGCTAACAGGTAGGGGTCTGGTGGAGAAAAGTGTCCACTACCGGGTCATTTACCTTATATAAAAAATTTATTTTACAAAACATTTAACTACTTCTGTCTTAATGAGTTTTAACCAACTTCCAACAGGAGGATGGTTACCATTTCATACAGAATGTTTTGTTTTCTCTTTTCTTTTTTTTTTTTTTTTTTTTTTTTTTTTGTGCATTGATAACTTCTCACTGAATGAACTGATTTTGATGATTCTTTATTGATCTATCAAGGGTAATCTCCCATAGGTTCTGTACCATTGTTTTACCATATTGGACAATTAAAAAAAAAATTATGGGTGGAAAATTTTTTTTTTTTGCTTTTTATCTATTGTTTTTGACTAAATGAACCAACTTTAATGATTTTTTTAATCGATAAAGGGTCGTCTAACATAAATATTGTACATCAATTTGACAACAATTATTTTTTAGAAAGAATGTTATGGGTGAAAATTATGTATTTTTCTTTTATTTGGGAAGGCTTGGCTTGTTATTTCTTTGTTGAGTAAATTATTAATAGAAATAAAACTAATGGTTAAAAAGAGTTTGTTGCCATTAGCAGTAATATTAAAAGCAATTATGATGAGTTGGAGTTGAGGCTTCTCTTTAAAAAATTTAAATTCTTTCAAACATGCCTAATTAAAGTTAAATTAGAATTTTTGAAATCAACTTCAAAACAGAATTTATCATACAGATGATCAGTTTTTAGTGCCAGTCATTCAAAGTGTGTGAGCTCTTTGATATGTTTCAATAAAAGAAAAGTGAGCATTCATTAGAAAATGTATTTGCTCTAAGAAATAATAGAGAATAAAATATTTTTTTTTTGGGGGGGGGGGGGGTAAAACCAATTTCAAGTTAGAAAATATGCGGAAAAGTAAAAAATAAATTAATTCTTTAAACAATATCGATGCTACTACTTTTAAACATAATTTTTGAAGTCTGTGCAAAATTATGATGGATAAAATCTTTTATAATCCTGAATCAATTACAAATGTAAAGAGCCCTAAGTCTGCAATAGTTCCAATATAAAGTAAAGCATGGTGTAATGGTAATTAGACTGTCTTAATTATGGGGAAAATAGTTAACAAAAGTTAAAGACTCATCAGGTATCATTACTGCTCAACATAAACAACTAGTTCTGCTATAATTTTGATTTGCTACTAATATTACTCACCTCATTTGAGTACTGCGTATGATATTCTCCCACATTGAAAATGTATTACATTTTGGTTATTATGTTTTATTTATTTATTTATTTTTGTGTCTAGTCTTATTAATTTCTTACCTGCATATTATTTGTAAGTTTGTCTGCATATGTGGTAGTATCTTCGGTGTATTTTCCCTATCTAAAGAATGACTTATTATTTAATTCATAATTTTAAATCTTAACATTCTTCTACCTTGTGCTTTCTTTCTTTTACTTCTGCTTTTAATTGATATTTATAATGAAAATATTAATTTTTAATATGAGAAGTAAATTTTATTTCCAAGCAAAAAAAAACGAAAAAATATATAAAAGTATGATAATGTATGTCATTTTTGTGTAACAATAATAATGGTAAATTAAAAAAAATTAAGTATGAGTTGGTGTTCCCAATATGAGTTTAAATAGTATAATGTAGATACAGGTTATTTTAAGGGAGGTGAAAATTTGTAGACCAAAAATCTAATGTGAAAGAGTAAAATAACCTAAAAATGGATGATAGTTAGAATAACTTTTGAATTGCGTTTGAATATTTCAACTTTTGCTCCTTCTGGCTTTAAAAGAATTTTTAAAAAAAATTATTAACCTTTTTATACGAGCAAGAGTGGTAGATATTTTATAGTTAAAATAAAAATATTGAAATTAGTAAGCATCACAAAACTATAAAGAAATAGTTGTACAAAATAATTTACACTTGAAGTACTTAACTTGTGTGAAAATAGTTCATAAAAGTCATTTTTATTTATGTTTCATGCACAAGATTTATTCAGAAATTACATATATTTTGTGTTGTTTGAAATATTTTTCTTGAGCTCTTAATATTGCATTTGGATTTCAGAGCAACAACTTGTTAAAAAAATTAGCTGAAGTACAGAACTGCTCTGTGGAAACTCTTTTTGGACAACATTCCATGCAGTTACTGGAGGCTTTGACAACAAACAATGAACTCTGGACATCACAGAGCCCTGAAATATTCATCTTTGGTTTTCTTATAAAATCAGGTACATGTATAGATATTTCAAGTATAACTAAAATATGTTGGTATGAAATTAAGCACCAGTCTTGCAAAGAAAGTCTCATGTGTTTGATTTCTGATTTGCTGAAAATTATGCAGAAGTAAAAGCCTTTTAAGAAGTTTTCCAAATTTACCTGTTTTATAACGGTACAACTTTCCTTCTCCCAGTTTTATTCGTGTGAATGTGTTTTAAGCAATTAACATTGCTGTGAGTGTTGTCTAACATTTTGCATAAGTTTTTATTCATTACTTTCTCCAGTTAGCAAAATCAAGAATTTTGAATTTGTTTGTGGAATTGGATTTTCTAGGATTGCGTTTTTTAGGGAAAAAATAAGTTTTTGATGCAGTACATTTGTAAACTGTGTTCTAAACATGGAATACAATTTAAAGAAATCAATTTTTTTGTATTTTATGTAATTAATTATTCTGTGTAATTAAAAGTAATTGATTACTTTTAATTTTATTCAAAGAAATCTGTAAGTTTTAATTTTAATTTAAACATAGAGTGCATCTCAGAATGCAATGGAATAAATAATTCTAAATATTTCAATCTTATAAACAATTTGCTGATACACATTTTATTGTTTTAAGGGTAACAATTTTAGGGCTGGACTATGTTTCTAATGTAATGACTCATTACATTAGAATCAATAAATTAAAATTAAAAAAAAAAAAAAAACGGGAAAAAAATCTTTTGTTCAATATTTAAAAATGTATCAACTTCGACTCCAGTTTTTTTTTTTTTTTAAGTGACTCCGGTTCTTCTACCCCAAACTCAGCCCAACTTCAGAGCTGTGGTTTTCAAGTGTATTTTTTCCATTCCCACATGTGACCCAGGAGTAAAAAGTGCTTTTGATAATTAAAAGTATGTTAGCTACACATTAGAGTATTTTTTAAAAAGGATGGGGGGGGGGGGGGGGTGATGATCATTGAATGCAACAAAAATCTGGAAATGTGTTTCATTTTATTTTATTTTTTGATAAATTTGTTTTGCTTTCTGTAGGGGTTCTTGTGTCATAAATAGATAAGCCACTAATGCAAAATTTTAGAATGAGACTATCACAAAAGATTGAAATGGTATATATAATCAGGGGTATCCAGCATTTTTCACTAGATCCTGTTTTTGTGATTTTTAAAATGGTTTTATGAAAAATCAAAATTTAAACGTGTAGTGAAAGATCAACATAATCAGATTTGCTTGCCACTTATTTAATAAATACTTCTGTGATAGGTCCCATTTGGTAGCTCAGAATTTTGTGAAGGGTCTGTTTTGATTATTTGGATTTTTGGGAATTACTCCGGCGCCGCACCTGCTATTTTCTCTCCGAAAATTGTATGATTCCCTCCACACATACAGAGGAAAAAAGTCTCCTCTCTAATTAAAAATTTGAATTTTAGCCCTTGAATATTACAGTAAAAAATTTATATTTGCTATAAATTAAATTTTTTGTACCAGGCATTCATGAATTTCAATTTTCTTGCTAAATTATTATTATTACCTAGCATTTATCTAAATTACTGTTTTTATATGCTTCCAATGCTTTTTTAGTTTTTTAAAGTCTGAATTTGTTGCCCAAACTAACCTCATTTTGCGCATCCAAAGCAATAAGATAATTAGTACTGCCATTCAGAACAGTTTTGTTTATTATTATTATTATCATTGTTTTGCTTTGTTATTCCAAGTTATTCATGCCCAACTCATAGCTGAGTGGTAATATCAAATGGACTTGGGAGCCAGAGGGTTTAGTTCATTGTACTTTCTTTGCAAAACAAGAAAGTGATGTAATTATTCTTCACATTGTCTAACCCCATGGGTCCTGTATTTGTTACTGGGCTCCTTTGCTAGATCATGCCACAGGCTTGATTCCATTTTTCTTGGAATGCAAAAGTTTTAATCCCAATGTTTTTCTTCACAGGACATATTGCTGTGGTACCACCTCCTAGCATCCCCTACCCCCACCTAGAAATCATGGAAAGCCTGGAAAAGTCATGGAAATTGATATCCTTTGCAAAAGTCATGGAATAGTCAGGGAAAAACGTTAATTTTTGACAAAACGTAGAAAAGTCGGATTTTTTCCCCTACCAGGGACCTCTTGGAGGGAACCTATGCTCGTTGCGATGTCAGATCCTCAATTAACTCACCTTCCTTTTCCTATATTGGGTTTTTCTTTATATAATGGTGTTTATTATATTGTCAAGGCACAAAAGTGCCTACTTTAGCATTTTTTTAAATATCTGTTTTCATGCGTTATTATAGAGTTAAAAAGCTAATTTGTCCCCACTGGGATTATCCTACTTTTTATTTATTCTCTATATTTTATGTTTTATAGTTTTAAATTAGCTTTCTAAAATTTAAATTAAAAAAAGAATTGAAAAAAATGGAAGCAAATATAAAAGCTAATATCTTTTGGCAGTATTGTGTCATAAAATTTTGCTTTTGAAATTCTATACTATAAATTTGTTATCTTGAATGTACAGGTAGTGCATTTGCTAGTAAATATTTTTACTTGGAACATTAACCTGGAATTCTGCTTTGAATCTACCTGGAAAAGTCATGGAAATTTTTGGCTATTTGAGTATGAACCCTGTATCTTGCCAAAAAGAAATTTTCTTGGATTTTTGTTATTAATTATACAAATTTAGGATTCATTATACAAATTTAGTATTCCATGGAGCCCCCCCCCCCCCCCCAACACGAAAAATTACTCATAAACAACATTTTTGAAAAGTTATATATAGTTTCAGATATTTCTATTTTTTTGTCCTTGGTAATTAGAGGACTCATTACAGTAAACTTTCTTCTTTTCATACAGCTAATAAGTTTATGAGTTATAAAGTTTTTGCACTATGTTTTATTACTTATAGAATGTTGATAATTGTTTCACTTAGATTATCTCAGCGAAAATGCCATGGAAATGGTTGTCCCAGTGATGACAAACAACTTGGACATCGCTAAAGATGTTAAACTTCGCAGCTTAGTCCTCACAGCATCAGTCCATGTATTGAGAAAATTGGCTTCAGCTAAAAGTGACCATATTTCCAAAAAAGTGCTTGATTTCATCCATCTTGGGATCTTTCCTAACTTATCATGGGCACCTGGGAAAGCATCAACTGCTTTGAGAACAGTTACAGTTGCAGTTCTCTTTGAAATAGTTTCAAAAAATTTCATCACTTCCACAATGGTAGGTTTAGAAATTAGTACAAATTTTGTCGACATAAAAGAAGAATTATTAAATCACCTTTTTTTTTATTAATATATTATACAGTGCGCTCTCTCTGGTTTGAACTTGAATAAATCAAGTTATTAGATAATTCAAACATGTTTATTGCCCTCAACTTTTCCACTGCTTATGTTAAAAATGTTCATTTGATTTAAAAAATTTCAAACTTTTTTTTGCATTAATCAAAGTCTAACCAGAAGAATGAAAGGAAAAAAAAAAGATTGCAATTTCTAAAGTTACATTTTTAAAAGTCCACACATCATTCTAAAGTCACATTTGCAGACCTACTGCAAATGATGACTTTAAAAATGTTTTTTTAAAGTGATTCAAAATGGAAATTATTTCTACGAATGTGTGTGAAATTGCATATACAGTAGAAGACCTTTTGTAAATACAGCTGTACATAACATGAAGCAATTAAGTGTAGGATAATGAACTTATTTTTGATTGTGAAGCATATTTATTTGAATGTTATTTAAGTTGCATAATTTGTGCTTTAATACAAATTATATTTTTTGATTTTATTCTAATAAATATGCAAGTTGATTGATATATTCTGAAGATGATTTTATAAATTTGCAGTCATCTATATAATGCCAAAATCTATAAAGCACATAACCTCTCATCCCAAGATGCACATCACAATGGTCTTCTACTGCATTTTTCCTTTTTATTATTATTATTTATTTGCAATGTGTTTGTCATTAAAGAATTGGCGAGTATGCTAATTATCTTTAAAAGTAAAAAGCGGATATTTAAGTAAATTTTGTTTTATGTTAAATATTTTAGTTTAGTGCTATTCAATGGTACTATAATTCCCTCCTTCCCTAACAACACAGATGTTCTTTTATTCAAATTTTACATGATTCAAACTTTTTTTCTTTCGCCTTCAAGTTTGAATTATTAAGAACTGACTGTACATTTTGTATAAACTAAGGTCTAAATCAGGGGTCCCCAACCTTTTTGTACCTAAGAGTACATACCAGAATATTGGTTGAATGGTGGGCACCATTTATTTCTTTAAAATAAATTTATGGTTGGTGGACATAGTTAATAATACACACTACATATAATGCACAAAAAATTTAATTTTAAAAATAAATTTAACATATGAATATCATTAGTACTAATATTCTTGTGTAAAATAAATGATTACCAAATTGCTTGAAAAACATACGAAGTATAAAAATTGTTTATAAAATATATAAAATACAGTCAAAGTGATCTTTGGCATTGCATTTTACTGGCCAGCATTTCATAATTTGGAGAACATGATGAAATTCCTGCTCGCAAGCAATCGTAAAGGTGTTCATCTGTAAGTTGTAATCTGTGTTTTGATTTTATGATATTCATTTTCATTTATTGTTATAGGGTTATTCATAGTTATATGGCCCTTTATTCATATACTCTAGATTCTAAATGTTCTCTAGTTTAAAATGGAAAAAGTGAAATATTTTATCGCTGGGCACAATCAGCGGGAGCACCTAGACCGATGGACGTGCGCCATAGTGCAGTGGGCATAGGGTTGGTGACCCCTGGTCTAAATCATCCTAGCTAATGGAATGTTGCATGAAGTTTGAAACACCCATTAATACCAGCTCATGTCTTGCTCGTCAAATGATGCCATTTGTATTGATACTGTTGCAGTGTACTATGCACAATGTTAATCCAAAATGTTTAAAACAATTGATCATCTTGCCGACTTTGGAATCAGTGATTCGGTTTTTGATAACAGCAAAATTCATTGCCAGGTAAGCTATGTGTATGGTCCCAATGTGATAACAGCAAAAGTATTCAAAAGCTTTCAAGGACAGACAGGGAAATGTTCATGATGAACCATGATCAGATCAAGTTTCAGTGAGCACAGAAAGTTTTGGTCAGTGCAGTGAATGAAAAAATTTGAAAATCTGCACCTCACATTTTCAATTTTAGCATTAAAATTTTGAACTGTTTATAAAATAACTTTGCACAAAATTGTCTCTGGAAAGTTGCTGTTTCACAAATTGTGAGATGACTAAGTGCGAAAGAAGCAGTTCAAAACTAGTTATCCTCACAGCGGCAGATGTCTATGACTTGGGCAAACAAAAGCTTGTAGAATGTTTTGACAAATGTTTTTAAAAATATGGAAACTAGAAAAAGAGAGAAAATGTAATGAACTAAATATTTGAAAAAAAATTTGGGATGTGTGTAAATCGTCAAAGAAATTGGACCTTACTTTCCAAAGAACCCTTGTACAATACGTAGACACAGTTGACTCTTCATATATACTCTGTTGCAAAAAATGTGCACTGTTCAAAAAAATTTGAAACAAATCAAGCAGAATCCTGAGGCAGCACTGCAGGATTCGAAAAATGGAAATATAGCCATATAAATATACATAAAAGAAACATAAAATTTGTAATATTAGCATTATTTTAATAGAAATAAAATTCTCTACTTTTTTTTAGTACATAAAACCACATTTAAAATAAGAACTAGTAGCCATATAAACTTCTGAAAGTAAAAGCCTTTTTTTTTATTTTTTTTTTTTTAATTTCGTTAATTTTATTTTTGTTATCTACCCTGAAGTTAAATATGAATAACTGAGTAAAAATGTGGAATAATGATACATGTTCTAATAATAATTAGCTTTGTAACTAATTTGTGTAATGAAGTAGATTTTTATGGAGTACCAATTTAAAGAATGTGCAGGCTGATTAATTCAGTAGGTTAGTTACAATTTATCTGACAGTATAAAGCCAGCAAATTTTTTCTATGTTTTGAATTTTAGTTACAATCAGTCTTATGCATGACAACATAGTATAATTTTTCTAAATAATAATCCTAAACAGTCCTAAACAGGTTTTATATTTTCCCACTGTAATCTTTTGAAATACTTTAAAAATTAATCATTGTCTGATGCAAATTTGATAGTTTTTTTTTAGGGGGGGGGGGGTCTTTCTCCTTTGTCACACACACGAAATATACTCGGCTCACCTCTGACTAATTTATATTCAGGTTTCCGAAATCGATGCATTTAATCCATGGATCCAAGCCTGGAAATGTCCTATATCAAAACCATGTAGTTTTTCAATGAACTATAACTGTTACTTACTAAAATTGGTTTAACTATTAATGAGGTTTAAAATTTTTGTTGTTGGGAGGTTTAGTCTTCTGTAAATCTTAATGGATGTGTGTACTTTTATTCTCGTCCAGTGGGATGCCATAGCCGACGAACTCTTGACACTGCTCATAACAATGTGTGAAGATGAAGACAAGTCTAACCGCCTCCTCGCTTGTAAAATCTTGGACTCGGCTCTTCCCAAGATGCGAGATCACATAGATGAGCACCGGATCCACAATACTTGCTTTGAGTTTCAGCAGTGCCTAGAGGATGAATGTGATGAAGTTCGCATCATGACAACTAGACTTCTGAGCACGTACGTCAACTCTTTCCCAAAAGGATACCAGTGGGACACATATAGAGCCCATGTTAAGAAGATGTACGAAAATGCCCTTATTCATCTGGATGATAGAAACGAGAAGGTTCAACAGTGTGTGCTGAGTAAGTAAATTTTGAACAATTTAATATAATTTTTAGTTTTGTAAGTCTGCAAATGTTTAGCAACAGGGTTATTCCATATGTGACTTTAAATTTATTATGCTATTGAATTTTTCATTGTAGTAAGTAGTTACTCTATTGGCCCCAATAAAAATTCCTCATTAATTGGCATTTGCATTGTTTGAGTACATTCAATACTTTTTCCAGTTAGAGAAGATGACTTAATCATCACTATGTGTGACATGAAATTAAGAAATAGTTTTCCTCTAGGAAAGAAGCGGAAACAATGATTTCCATGTTACTGGCATTCTCTCTATTTCTTAGTCATTTACAAGCCGAATTCCAACAACATTTTTGTTGCTGTTTTGCTTGAAATTTTTGGCACCACTTGAACAATTATTATTAGGTCAATTCTGCTTTGCAACATTTGCAAAGTACGATGAAACTTTAGAGTAAATTCATTTTACCTTAATAGGTTCTCTTAATTACTGTCAAACAGTTCTACCTATCTCGTAAAAGTGATGTTTTGCTGAAAATTCTCAGACTGTAAGAAGCTTATTTTATTACTGCGTGTGTTGTACATTTTTGCTTTAGTAGCTGTTACATCACATGTAAATTCAAAACAATTTACTATGCATTGAGCTATTTTTTCGGTAAACCTTTGTAATATAAAGTTAATTATTAAATTCCAAGTACTACATAATTTTTATTTATTTTATCCAGGGTTGGTATTTTGGCTGGTGGTGGCAAAAATACTTATTGTTCTTAAATGATGTACAGTGAGGTCTATAATTTAAGAAGGACCTAAATAATTAAATAAATTTTTGTATATTATTAATTTGTTCAAAAAAAATTACAAGTAAAATAACTATTTAATGAAAGTCAAAAGTTAAATTTTAAAAAAAGTAGCTAAAACAAACTCAAAATGAATACAATGAAAAAACTTCTGTTATGTTTTATTAATAAGGCAACTTAGTTTATTTTCTTCCTTTTGCTTTTTGAAAAAAGAAAGTTACTTTCATCACTTTCAGTCATTTCATTTTTCTCTATATTTACTATTAAAATCTTGAAATTCACCAGTGGAATTATCAAATGCCTATATTATAACTACAGATGGAATGAAGCGTTTAACAGTTAGTAAAATCATGTGGCAAGCTATAATAGTTAATTTCTTATTATCACTTTCTTGAACGTAATTTATCTTAATTAAAACTTGCCAAGTTAGATATCCAATAAAAAAAAATGTTTGTAAGTAAATCAGAGAACATTGTACATTCTTACAGCTATGATTAAAGGATCTACTATGGAACTTGGCACCCGTTAGATATCAATTCTTTAATGGCTGACACCAACTACTTCAAAGGTCATTTGTTCTATCCAACTTGGCCCTTTTAGTCTGTCGCTCTCTGTAAGAGCTATAAAACAACTACAGAATATAAATAGAATTCATAATTGAGTACTTATTAAATTTTAAGTGACTTATAAAACTAGTCTTTTAACCCTCTAACTCCCAAATCCGCCTCAAGGTGGACAACGATAATAAAACTTGGGCATTAGAGGGTTAAGTAGCTGGTGAATTTTGCTACTAGTATTGTCATTATTGTCAAAAACTGTATACTACACTTTTTATAGTTTTCGCCACATTCTTTTTTATATATTAGTGCCATATTATTTCATTTTTGCTTATATGCATCATTTCAGAGCTTCTGAAAGATATTGCGCATGCTGCACCAAGTGTCTTGTTGGAAGAAATTGAATCTAAAAAGTACTTGATGGCTGCTGGTGATTACTGTGATGAACTCATTAAACATGTACAAAGCTTGAATATTGGATGAAATAAAATTAGTTATGTCACTTTTGAGTTTTTTCTGTAAAATTGGTGTATCTTCTATGCATAATCTATTCTTTTACATAATCTAAAAAGAATTTCCTTACTTTTAACTAGATGTTTGTATACATCCATATAAAAGAATTGAGAATTCTGGTTACCGTCCTGGAGAAAAGGGCTTGATGAATATTGTGTATAAGCTTAACTACTATGCAAGTGTTAAAAAAGGGAAGGGAAATAATAAAATAGCATTTTTATTCAAAGTTTGATATTAGTGCATGATGCATTTTTGCATGCTCTATACATTTAGTAACAGTACAACTTTTTATGTCCCTTTAAATCTTCATAATTTGATCCACTTTAAATTTAGAAATGGGATGTAATGTTATCACATTTCTTATAAATGTGCAAAAAAAAAAGGAAAGCATAAAATAAATCATTAACTCCTAACATTTATTAAGAAAAGGAATATATTAGTAGCTCCTCATTACATCAAGCTGCTTGGAGAACAATAAAAAAAAAAACATGATAAAACCAATGTCAATAAATCTTAACAAAATGTAATAACATACAAGTGCCAGGTTTCACAATGTTAACTTGTAAAAAAGAAAGAATAAAAAGTCTAAACCAGTTACTATCCAAAAGTTCAAATAAAAGGGTTTATTTTAATACTTTCTTTCTGTTTCTTTTCTCTGCAGATGCAAAAAAGGAAATGTGTCTGAATAAGTGATGTAAAGTGAAAGTTGCAACTATTTCCACCCCTCTGAACTGTTGCATTTCAATTATATTTCTGCATCATGCACATTTCCAACACTTCAGAGTGAACTGCAATGCAAGTTACATATTTCCCTGCATTCATTTGGCATTTTTCATATAGTAAAAACTGCATTCAGTAATACCTAAATGAAGATAAGAATAAATAAATAATCATACAGATATAAAATTTAGCACTCGGACAGTGCGAAAAGTGGAGACAAAACTTTGCATGTCAAATTTCAAAATTTAACTGAAACAATGTTGTTTATATATATAAATTTCACTTAACAATGTATATTTAATATTGAGTCTGTTTGCAATGCCCGACTAAAAACACAATACGGGAATTATTTTTTTTATGCGATACCTGTATTAAAACTTTTTCAAAAAGGCACAAAAATATCCTTGTTTCATTAGAAAGATATTTCTTAGTTTCATAGAAAAAATGTATAAACTAAAATGTAAACAATTTTGTTATGAACAAATATAAAATATAGGATCAAATGTTATATTCAAATATCTATAATAAGACCAGTATAACAATAGTTTATGACATTAGGAAGAAAAAGCAAAGGTAAAAATGAAACATTATAGTATATAAAAAAATATATATATTTTGAAAAGTAAAATATAATGCAAGATGTACTACTTATCTGGGAAAAAGGAATTCTTCAATTAAAAAAAATACCTACATGTTCAAACATTTAAAACAATAACGCACATTTTCTCTATATAATATTTCATTCTTGGCTTCAACACTGAACAGACAAAGAGAAGTGCAGGAAATTATAATGTTTCATTACACCATCTAATGGGTTTTTTTTTTTTTTTTTTTTTTTAATTCGGACGCTTTTATTTATTCATACTCGATTATGTTTTTGAAGCCAAATTTTAGTTTCAAATGATTGATTTTAAAATAACAGTAGTTATCTAATAAGTTATATATTCCCTTAAATTAAAAAAGAAACACTGGTATTTCACCATACCAAATACTCATAATTTATGGAATTTCAAGATTAAAGACTTTAATTATTTTTTATTTTTTTTGGTAACCATTAAAAATCTAAACTTACTGCTTCTAATTTTATTTTGATCTGAACTTTTGAAAGCAAATAATTTGAATAATTTCCCCTAATTAAGAGGAGGATGCTCGAACTACGTTTTTTCACTGGTTTTTAGTTAACTTGTCATTTTTACAAGCTTTAAACTAGCAGGGTTCCTACTGGCAACAATTTGCTACTGAAATTGACCATTGCTAGTACTGTCAAAAAATTGGCTTAAAAGAGACTATTTTGAATAAAGAGTGGTTCTCTCGGTTCCTGTTTTTTTTTTTTTTTTTTAATCTTAAATTTCAATGAAATTAACAACCTCTGCCTTTTCGTCCATCAGCATAAAGAACAACTGTGAGCTGTGTATGTGGGCGGCGTGTTCGCTGTCACTGTAGTGAATTGGCAGAAGCTTTCCCACTTTTGACAGACACTAACTGTATATACCACATAGTGAACCTATATGGTATACAGTTTTAGTATACTGAGGTTATTTTATAACATGGGTGCCTAATGCATCCCTCAAAATCCGCATTTTAATGGGGTTCTACCAGGGCTCGAAAAATAAAATTCCCGACATGCTCGGGGCATGTAAAAATTCTGATCGGGCATGAATCCTCTACCCTTACATGCCCGGCAGGACATGTAATTTTTTTAATCAAGTATTTCTTTCCGAAACTATATAAAAACTTTATTTTGACTTATAATGACATATTATGTAACATTTATTTTTAATGTAATTTTTTTAATGATTTCAATTAACATAAAAAAATTACTGATTTAGATATAAAGCTGTTAATTTGATTTTTTGTCTAATTAATGCTATACGGCAAATTCAAATGTTTTTATCAATATGCAATAAAACAACTTCTGGGCATGTAAAAATTTTGTTCCGGCACAAATTTCTTGACAAACATGCCCAGCAGATCATGTAAAATTTTAAAGATTTTTCGACACTGGGTTCTACTATATCTTTAAATATCGCAGTTTCAAAACATGTAGTAAATTTGTAATTCGCTCATATTTTCAAACATGTTAATTAATTTTTAAAAAAAAATTCGACATACTGGATAACCGGATGTTTAAAAACTTTTAGATACCAGATGTCTGGTGCCTTCCGGAAGAACGGAAATTTTTTGCAACTTATTTGTAATTTTTCCGGCCAATTTCCACATTTGGGACTTTTGTGGTTTGTCGACACTCTGATCGATAGAGTATGGTGTTTAGGAACTTTGCACATGTAGAAGAAAGCTACAATGACTTATGAATAAATTAAAGAACAGGACTTTAAAATATTTACCTTTCTGCAGATAGAATTTTTGATGCAAAACAGTTATCATCCATTAATTAGGTATCACGAAACTTAATATTTTTTTTACATCTGAGGTCATTTACAAATGATGTCAGCAGGGTTGGTTCGATTTTGCCCAACCCGAAAAAACCCGGGTGGGTTTTTTCAAAAAAACCCAAGCGGGTTTTTTCAAATGTGTTGCTTAAAATTATATTTTACCTAAGTAAACTAATAAAAATACTGATTTATACCAAATATAATACATACTTTCATAATACATGCATTATATGTCATGGGTATAAAATTTTGAGGGTTAGCTTAAAAACAAAAACCAACTTGAAAAAACCCAAAGGTGGGTTTTTTCAAAATTCTTGTTCAAAATTGAACTCCACTTATGTAAACAAATAAAAATACTGATTTCGACCAAACATAACACATACTTTCATAATACATATATTATATGTAATGTCTAATAATTTTTGAGAATTGGATAAAAAATGAAAACCCACTGGTGGATTTTTTCAAAATTTCTTGTTTAAAATTGAACTTTACTTATGTAAACAAATAGAAATACCTATTTTGACCAAACATAATAACATACTTTCATAATATATACCTTATATGTCATGGGTGTAAAATTTTGAGGGTTGACTCAATAATAAAAACCCACTTAATAACCCTACAGGTGGGGTTTTTCAAACTTCATGCTCAAAATTGAACTCCACTTATGTAAAAAAAAAAAAAAAACGACTTAAACCAAATATCTTTTTATCCTGGATAAAAACTCAAAAATGCTGGATGGTTTTGAAATTGTTCTACATAATCACAATAAAATTTCTTTCCTACAAAAAATTCTCTATTGAAAAAAGTATAGAAACAAATCCCAAAAGAAAGAAAATAGCAGAATTTCACTCAAATTGATAGATATGTTTTAAGAGAAACTAATTTTAAGAAAACAATCTATGGTATCTAACAAAATGCTGGTCAAGGACACACAAAAATATTTTTGCCTATCGATTTTTTATATATTTGACTTCATTTTTTCCTGCAATGAAAATTGCTAAAAATTATGCGTCCCAGGGGACGTGTAATAATTTTTTTTTTTGAGTTTCCACCTCCGATGTTTGAATGTTTGACGTGCTATAGCGCGTTCACGGAATCGATGCATGTAAGAGATTGCAATAATTTTGAAAGTAATTAGCTTAAACTCCTTTAAACATAAAATAATTGCAATTAACTAGACTTAATACCATTATGTGTAGGCAACTCTTACCAAAAAAATAAAGAAAACCTCAAATTTTTGAAAAAACCCAATAAAGCCCGAAAAAACCCAATAAAACCCGAAAAAAACCCACCGGGTTGTGTTTTTCTGAAAAAACCCGGGTTTTTTTCAACCCTGGATGTCAGGCTTCAAGGGACGGAAACGTGGGGATTCAGAAAATTGTGATAAGGGGGATGGGTAGCAAAAAGTATGACATCACACTATTTTGGGCAAAATAATAACATTTAAAATCAGCAAATTCAATTATTTTATTATTCTTATTGATTTTACTTTTTATCGAAAACATTCATGCTGATGAAGGTTAAAAGTAACTTCCAATAAAAGTTTAAATGTTAAAGGAAATCTTTGGCATTTCCATTTTAACGACAAAATAGCATTTGTCTTTTTTACAGAATTTGAACCATTACTATTTTGTACTGCTATATACTAATTCTGTTTGTTTTTGTTTTTCTTTTGCAAACCTCATCCTCGTTTTATACAAATTAAGTACATGCATGATCATTATTATTATGCTCACAAATGTCATTAAAACCCATAGTTTAAGTTCAAAAATAAAATTGGAAATGTGGTCTATAACCTAGTGCTTTGTTTCTGAACAGCAAATACTATGACAAAGGGGGAGAGGGAGTCGAATATATTGAAGAACAGTATCATTCATGAACGGTCCCTATAATGCAGAAATAGAATTTTTTATTTGAGCTTTATTTTGCTAATGTAACATTTTTCATTCCATTCTACCATTTGAAAAATAAATAAATATAAGAACCTTTTCTAAAATTGCCAACATTTTAGAAAAAGCTAAAATCACTTTCCTGTAAATTTAGGAGGCTGTTTAAGGAATAAACATATAATATATATGTGTATATATAACATAGCATATACTCACAAAAATAACATGCTATTACATTTATTTCTGTGTCCTAACCATCTTGAAGCACCTGAAGAAGAAAAAATTAAGGCAATCAATAACAGGGTTCCCAACAAGAATATGATACAAAAAAAGTGAAAAAAGCGATCAATTTTTAAAAAAAAGTGACCAAATGAGAATAAGCTTTGCATTACTACTAAAACCCACGTAGAAAAAAGGTTTATAGGTGTCTAAGCATAGAAAAATATACCATTACATTTTCTTCACATGCAAAAGCTCCATCTAGAACTATACGAGCCTACTTTCGTACTTTCCAAATACAGATCTATAATCTTGCTATCTCTCTCTCTCTAAATTCTCATTTAGCTTTAGTTCTTGATTACTTCAAATGTACCATTTTCAACGGTTAATACATGTTCATTCACTCATTAATTTACTCGTTCATGAATTTGTACACTTATTTATTTTTTCACTCATTCATTTATTTACTCATTCAGTTATTCATTGATTGATTCATTCCTTGAGAAATATCCTTAAACATCCCGTCAACAAATTTCATAAAAAAATAGACTCTTTTAGTTCAGGCTGAACTTCGTATCTGTACATGTTCTTTGGCCTAACATCTTTCCGAAAAAGTTTATTCGTCAGCTAGATCTGGATTTATATAGAATTGAAATTTCCCCGTAGGCGCTAATGTTAATTTTTTTGAACTGTTCAAAAATGAACAAAAATTGTTCAAATCTAAAAAAATATTTCACACTGAGAGCTTCTTCCAATAAGCTTGTCCATACGAACTTGGATCATATGCCTCGTGTTTACGTAATGTGCTTTATTTTTCCCCATAGGTGCTAATGTTAAAATTTTTTGAACTGTTCAAAATTAAATGAAAAATTGTTCAAATGAAAAAATAAAATATGGAAATGAGATGTCCTTGCCAAGATCTTTTAAATCGGCCAATTTCGTCAAAAGTTATTGGGGGGGGGGGGGGGGGACCGACAGACACACATTTTGACGATCTCAAAACCCTACTTTCAAATTTTTCATTCATTAATTACTTCTTTGACTTTTCTTTATTTTTATTGATATTTTTACGATACATTAAGCCTTCTTTCACACTTTATTTTTGGGGAAAGTAGGCTAAAAACAGCAGAAAGTTCAATCCTTAACTAATATTCCATAAATAAACATCACTATCATCTCAAATAAAAAAAATCTTTTTAAAAAACCAATGGTTTTTCATCAGACACAGAAAGAAAGCAGCTATACATATATATGGCAGGGGTGACCGATTACACTGTGCAACAAATTTGAACTTTTTTTTTTTTGTCCTTTAGATGAAACTATGTGATTCTATATAAACAAAAGATGCTTGATTCAAATATCCAAACCAAAATGATCCATCATGTACAGTTTTTGCTGGAGACCCACTTCTCATATTTATACAATTTTGTTGTATAGGAATGTAACTGAGGCATACTTATTGAAAAAACAAACACTAAAATGATTTTTTTAGCCCGTTTCACCTAGGGGGCATCTGTTGGTGTGCCTTGATAACAGATCAGCAATATTCAGTTTGCATACTTCCATTCGTTGGACCGCTGAAATGCTTTTCTAACACTAGAGATGACCTGATAAGCCCTTTCCATATGCTCATCATTAATTGTGCCAAAACTTTTAGGAAAGAAGTCCATATGGGACTCCAAAAAGTGTAGTTTTAATGATATATGACAACAAATAATACAAAAGCATTTTATCATGTCACCAACAAGATCTTCCTACTTTTCAACTGATTTGCAGACCAGCCAGACTGATTTTTTGGCTTCTGACAGTCTGTTTTCATACTCTTCATCATGAAAGGGCTTCCTTAAGTTGTGGGTCAATAAAAATCCTTTCTTTTACTTTTGTCTCACTTAAATTTTTAATTTGTTCCTGAATTGCAAGAAAGCCACTCCTTCTCTGTCCAGCGCTTTTAAATATTTCGATAAACCAAGTTTAATGTGCAATTGTGGAAAAAAGGCACATTGTAGATCATCATCGACTCATTTGATATGCTTTTGTCATTCATAATTTTGAAATTTCCTTTGTGTTTGTAGAATATGCTACAGGAATAAATAGGAAAAAAATCCTTAGATGGAGGAACACTAATAAACAAGCCCCAATCTGCTGATTTGTATTCATGTCCTAATGCCTGAACTAGTACATCTACATCAGAGCAGCATACTATTTTGTCCTTCTCCACAAAAAGTCCTCAAAATGCCTTCGTCGTCGACTGGAAACTTCGAGAAAGTAGATGAAGCTTTTGTTGCCAAAAATGTCGCTAAAGTAACCAAGTTCATTAAAAAGGTTTCTAGAATAGCAAAGATCTTACTGTCAATGATAAAGATATAATTTATAATAAATTAAGTGGATAAATTACGAAAATATGCACATTTATCCAGAAAATTAAGCCCATTAACAAATTAAATACTAATATGAAATAGTTGTATCCTATCTCCTCTCACTTTCTTTTTCTCTAGAATATACGCATTTAAGCCTTTTAAATCAAGAATTATAATCTAAACTTAAAAGTCCATTTTATAACTTTTCTCTGAATTCTTTCCAATTAGATAATAACTTTTTCAAGCCCCCCCCCCCCTTTCGACAATCTTTTTAAAAAATGCTCACCTGCCTTCAGAAGCTTTAGCTTTCTATATGTGGCATAATGCCGAAATTCCAACATCGACTTTTTTAAAAAGAAGAAAAGTTTTCGCCTCTTGAAAGTCCACGTTCTAAATATTCCCTTCCATCAGTACTTCGTTGACAATGCATCGCCTTAAAATTCTTAATACAAGACTGGATAAATCTTCATGAAGAAATGGAACAAGGGGCATGTCATCTTGATATACTCTTAAAAAACTTTCAAACTCCTGAGCCACTGAATAAAAAAATGCTAATTTTGCCGGTAACAATGGGTCACTGGTGAGACGTTTAGGGCCATTTCACTGTATTTTGTCCAAACGTAGAGTCCGCAACATGACACTTTTTTTGTTACAGCTAAGTAATCTACAGTTCAATTATCACTAAATTTTATTTTCAAATAATGTGTTCAACACATTATTTGAAAATAAAATTAAGTGATAATTAAACTGTAAGTTATGTAGATATAACAAAAAAAGTGTCATGTTGTGGACTCTACGTTTGGACAAAATACTGTGAAATGGCCCTTTAGCAATTATATAGCTCTGACTAATGGGGGCACTTCCAGACTAGCATGCCAACATGCTAGAATTGAAATGTAGGAGGTTTCTGATCAAGAATTCAGGAGGACAATAAAAAAAGATTTTACACTTTTCAATGTAAAGCAGCATAATACAGTTCAAAATATATTTAAGAGTGATTTTAAGTAAGTTCATAAAAAGATGCCTGAGCTTTTAAAGAGTAAAATGGGGGGGGGGGGGGAATCATTTTCATTACTTTTATGAACAGGCGTTATATATTTCTTAACCCTTAATACAGTCCTAAAATCCCTCTAACTTTTATAATAGCAGGGACCAAATTTCCAAATCTGATTTAGGTAATTTTGAAAAAAAAAAAGAAAAAAAAAACTTATGCTGTTAAAAACTCAGTATTGTGAAATTAATGAAAATTGTGCTGCTATTAAATATGGAAAATAATTTAATGGGCTGTAATAAGCAAATCTCCTAATCTATACAAAGAGAGCTGATTCTAAGATTTAATATTCTTATTAATAAAGATGTGCAGTTGTCGATCCAGCTTTTTTTTAAAAACAAGGTCCGTTTCTTTTGTGGTTTTAAAACATTTTTGTGAAAATTCAAAATTTAAACATAAAGTGATAAAAAATTTTGCTATTATTTAATAAATAATTTTCAAAAAGTATGATTTGGTAGCATATATATACATTACCAAAGCCGATATAAATGACACAAAATTAAAAATAAACCTGAATTCGGCATTTAACGTTTTGACATGTGAGAGCTCACACTCCTAACAAGCAGAATTTCGTTTCAAAAATTTCAAATCAAAATTTTACAAAAAATAAAAAGGAATTTAGTCTATATGCCTTTTAACAAAGTTTAATAAACATCAATAGTGGAAAAATTCCAATTCTAACAGCAGATGCAAAAAGATTGCATTTTTTGTAATGAAAGCATCAAATACAAAAACGGAAAATAAAAGATTTTCTATAAGTAGAAGAACTTCAGGATTGCATTTTAATAGGTCTATAATAATCAACAGTAATAACTACTGGCATTATCGTCAGAAATTTAGAGTAAATTAAAAACAATAGCAGAAAAAAAATTCGCTGAATTTCAGTTAAAAAAACGAGGGCGGCAACTGCCCGATTTTTTTCCTTATTACTTATTAGCTGAAATATTGCCTTTCTGGCGAAAATTACTCAGATTTGCAAGGCAAAAACTTTTTTTTTCATTCGATAACTTTTCCCTGAATTTTTGCTATTTTTCGAAATTCCCTGACTTTTCCCTTATTTTTTACGATCGATAAAATTCCCTGACTTTTCCCTGATTTCCCGGTTCTGTAGACACCCTGTTATATTTTCTGTGGTACATTTTATTTAACATTTACATCTTATGTAATTGATGTAAATTTTTTCATCAAAATGAGAAAATATGAATTACGCAATAATTGATTTATACTTTTAATTTTGACACAATATCATAATTATAGAAATTATAACAATAAAAGTTTCTATTAGTGTTGATTGGTGTCATGTTTAGTATTACAAAATTAACTCTGAGAAAATGAGTTTACTTGTAATCAGGTTTTATATATCGCAGTTTTTCTTACCCATAGGTGAAATGGGGACAAATTAGAGATGTTTTCTTATTACTTGGTGTAATAGAAAACACCATGCAGGTGCACCAGATTGTTTTCATACTCAATACCAAGAGACACAGAGAGCTAACTTGGCTGACATTGAACCATACTCTAAATAATAACTGGCTGGTTGTATTTTCTTTTTATATAATTGCTAAAGAATCATTTAATTGATAGGTGCTCAGTGATTATTTTCAGGTCTAACCCAAATTCAAACCAGACAGCAAGCATGCAACAAAAATTAGCTTATTGAAATTGGTTATAACTTTTAAAAATTAAGCTCAAGTACACTATAAAAAAATTTCTTTATTTCTTTATCATTGTTATTTTATTTATTTTATTTTGATTTGATAACTTTTTTTCATTGTGAATGAAAAAATTACATTCACATGCTATTGTAAGTTAATATATGAACATTGTACTCTAAAAAGGGTTGATTAACTATAGTTCAATACTTTTCCACAATAATACACCTATCCTTTTAAAACCATTTGAAATAAAAAAATTAATTAAATCCAAAAACATATCTTAAAACCCTTGCGAGATCCTCTGGCTACAATTGTGTACTTATTTTTATTGTGTTTTAGCTGGTAGAGATAGATATTTTTTTATTATTGCAAAAAGTTAATATATATTATAGAAGTTCATATATACAGTAGCATCACTGCAGGAGGTGTTCGCCCTGGGTGACACCCAAAATGAGATAAAGAGTTTTCGAAAATATATATACTGAAATTATAATTCTACTCATCATTATTGAAAATAAATCTAGTTTACTGAAAGTTATGCCAAAGAAATAAATACAATATCTTTTTTTTTTTTTTTTTTTGCACTATGTAAAAGAAATATAAACTGCAAGTTTATATAACAAATTTTTAGAGGGAGTGTACACCCATGTAAGGAATGCCACTAATATGTATTATAAATATATATAATACAGACATTTATTTTTCTAAATACAGTCGAACTTGGATAATTCGAAGCTGAAGGGACCGCAGCTAAACTTCGAATTACAGAAGTCTAAATTTTTTAGTTTAGTTTAACACCCACGAATGCCCCGACAATATCTATTCTTTTAAATACAACGTCAATAATCTTTTTCTGGAAAATGTCAAAGCATTAATATATATAAAAAATTAAACATTGTATTTGTCAACTAAATAAAATTTATTTTGTGTATAATATAAAAGATAAAACTATA
The DNA here is from genome assembly GCA_038502835.1 of Octonoba sinensis. Lineage (NCBI taxonomy): Eukaryota > Metazoa > Arthropoda > Arachnida > Araneae > Uloboridae > Octonoba > Octonoba sinensis. Next base: position 95,261,384 of record CM076599.1, on the reverse strand, counting down.
GCATATACATACGAAAATAGGAATACATAAGTATAATACTTTTACGAAATGTTCTTTGGTTAAGTACTATAATTATATAAAAAATTACCTGCTAGAGTTTAAAAAAAAAAACACTGGAAATTTTCGGATTGCTTCGTTGAATTGAGTCTTTTGATTTTAACAAATAAGAAAAATATTTTCTACCTATGATCGAGTAACCAATAATCAGTCACGTGTCGTAACATTGTGAAGAGAGAGGGATTAGGCGGTGATTCACTGTTAACTAGAGTTCCTTTCATAAAGGAACTCTAAATGTTAACCAGTGAAGTGTAAAAGAGTACCTGAATTTCACAATAGAAATCTCGCTAATCTTCCATTTGCTGCGAACAAACAAGTAGGGTAAAATTTTAGCAGACAAAAAAGTATTTCAACGAACTTTTGTCGATTTCGGATGAGAAAAACCTTCAAATTAAAGAAGTTGCACTTTGAATTATCCAAAAATTTTAACATTGATTTGAATACAGAGTTCAAGGGACCAAGCGAAATCTTTGAATTAAAGAAAAATTCGAATTATAGAGGTTTGAATTATTAAGTTCTACTGTATTTAGAATCATTATATTAATATATGAATATCAAGACCTCTGTCCTATCTTTTTACAGCATTAATTATAAAAGGAGAGAAATGATTGAAATGTACTGTGCCACAGGTGTGCACAAAAAAAGTTTTTTTTTCCTTGGATTATTATTATTGTTTGATTTTTTTCACTTTTTTTAATGAAATTTTCCACATAAATTTCCTAACTTTGGAGGGGGGGGGGAGGGATTTTTGCCTGTTTAAAATTCTCCCACTGAGTTCAAGGTTTGATCATTTTAAAGAGGAATTATGTCCAAAGTTTCATCATCACAGGCTAGAATTTGGAGGGGGGTCTGGCTTGGCATTTGTTACTAGGACCAGCCTAGCTGGGCCCTGACCCTGTTGCTGGTCATCACTTTTGTATTTGTTTGTACAGAAACTAAAATGTTTCTATGGCTAAGATGCACGAGTTGGGGGGGGGGGGGGAGGGACAGCGACAAAACTGACACAAGGTTTGCCTTGGCTTTTGATGGCCCTAGAAAAAACAGCTTTTTTATGGTATACCTGTACTGAAATATATTTATATAATAGTATTGTTAAGTTTTTTGACTGTCTTTAAAAGCTACGATAAACCACAAATGAGTTTGTTGGGCTGTATGTTGAGTATGGCTGCTATAAGGTACACAAAACAAACACAAATGAATAAACTTGTATACGTAACCTATAGTTTAGACTCTAGGGTCCGATATTTACATTAATTTCCAAATGCATTCGAACATCAAGCACCATAAAGCAGACAGATAACAAAACTGGCAATTTTAGGCGGGACTCCCATGCCAAGGAAAAGAAAAATGTCAGAAGACGAGACAAGTTCTTGGATAGAGTCATGATTGATGTTTCCTGCTCAACACTGGAAAAAGCATAAGCCTGAAAAAGAATCAATGTTTCACAATTAATCTATTAGAATAGGAGGTAAACAGAAATGTGAAATGCACAGCATAAATTTTGATATATAAATGTAAAATTAAAACAAACACATATAGGAAACAAAATGTAAACAGAAATGTCATAACTAATTTCTGTTAACATCAATGTATATTAAAGTCTTGGTTTGAAATCTAAAAATAAATGTATTGAAACAGCATTAATTACTAAAATTTTTTATTTTCTTCTTTTTTCATAAATAGATAATGCATAGGGTACATTGGTCCTCTTTTCAAGTTTTCATTTTATATGTCACCAAAGAAAAATAAACCATACAGCTTGATATTTTACCATAAAGTTAATTAAACATTTTTCATCACCCAAGAATTGTTTTTAAATATTCTGCTTGTAATCTTTTTTATATATTAATTTGTAAACAGAACCTTATAAAGTGAACCAAGTGGTACACATTGGACCACATCACAGCAAGAATTTCTGTTGCAAAATTGTTGAATACTTATCAATAGTATGACTAAACTATTTTCTTTTGTATTTAAAATGACAAATATAGATTTCAAAGGTCAATAGAGTGCATTAAATTACGTTATTTTATCCAGAAAAATATCTTTGTTATAGAAGAAATAACTAAAACATACCAATCTTTAAAAAATGGGAAAATTATTAAATACTTTAAGAAAATGAAAATCTCTTACAATTAACATTTATGATTTAAAATGAAATGTAACTTATGTTAAAATTAACAAAGGATATTTGAATGAATAATTATGAAATAGAAAGCACACTACTTTAGAGCAAACACAATGTTCTGGCAAAATACAAGGATTATGTTACTTTGATGTATTTTTGCCTCATAGAAATGTTATGAAGACCTTATCTGTATTGTGTCTTATATGAATCTCATAATGTGATTTGTTAATAAAAAATGTTCAAAAAGAAAAGTAGATTCCGAGGTTTTTTTTTTTTGTTCACTTATATCAAAAACAAGTTGATGATATATTTTCAGATGTAAGATTTTCCATTTTTAAAGGTAAAATGTCTTTTAATACAATAAGTTATTTTGTACTAGATTCAATTTTGCTTAGCTTTTCAGTGCAAAAAAAGAAAATTCTAATAAATCAACGATGCAGAATTTATTTTAAATCAAATGATCAAATTAATTGCTTTATTAGTGGCATTATAGCAGATTTTCTATAATAAATTTTGATTGGTTTGAAAAACTGTAAGTTGACTTTGAAAATAACAGACAAGTATTACAAAAGTGTAGATCTCATAAAAGATCGAGTATAACTTTTGCTAATGAATTCCCCCCCCCCCCCCTTCTATTTTCAAAAGTTTTATTATTATTAATGTCAATACATAACTTGAAACAAATAACTATACAAATATAAATGAGTATGCAAAAAATTAGAATAATGATAGGGTCATTCCACGTCAAATCACCCAGGCCATGACATCCACCTCTTCAGATTTTCCTGAATTTTTTTTTACTTGTTACTTTAACCAAGTATAGAACACATGTAAAATTTTACTTTCATATTTCTAATACTTTTTCAGAAAAAAAATGTCAAAGTTTAGGAAATTCTGATGTAAATTTACCATTAGGCTTAGCATATGTCTAGTATTGCTTATGACAAAAATTCATAACTTGGCTTATTTTCAACATATATTTGTCTATTTTTTTCTATACATCAATAATAACTATTACATTTGGAAAAAAAATATTTCAAAAATCCAGCTTACTTTTAAAAGACACAAAACTTTTAAATTTTTGCTATTTTGTAAATTTTAAGGAACAAAACAACAATTTTTCAAATGGATATTCTGCCTGAAGGCACAGGAGTTTTCTGGCCAATTTTTTTTAAAAATGTACCTCAAAAGTATGTTATTAAGGAATATAAAATAAAAACAGTGGTATTTTGGCTTACAGTATGTTTGTTTTAGTTCAGAAGATAAAATATTTCATTAAAGCGCTGCCGCTCTAAGTTGAATGACATTGTTCGAAATTTACTCTGCACCACTCCAAATGTTTATTTATTTATTTATTTATTTTTTACTTCTTACTTTTGCCTAGATAATAACCCAAAAAAAATCTTAGAAATTTTTTAACCAACTTTTGGTCCTGTGTCTTGATTCCAACTGCCTATGTATTTCTAAGAGAGTTTCTTTCTTTAATAACCAGAATTTAATATTTGCAATCTTATTAGCGAAAAAATTCATTACTTTTTCCATTGAATCTATGACATTTCCATAGTGTCTTCAAAGTCTCTCTCTTGCAATTATAGATGTTTCACTGTCTATCAACGCCATCACAAGGGGACTTTGGGACCGTTCATAAATGACGTCATGCTTTTTTCCCATATATTTGACCCCCTCCGCCCCCTTTGTCAAGCGTCACGCTATGTTGCATAATGCAGGATGTCACACTTCTTGTTACCCCTCCCCTCCCCTTGTCACAATTTCACAAACCCCCTCCCCCCCTCGAAGCGTTACATCATTTATGAATAATCCCTTTTCTATGACTACAGCAAAAAATGTCCAAGACACTGATATGTTAATCTTGAATATGTTGGCACAGGTTTATGAAGTTTTTACAGTTTTTGTATAGTGATGCACATCCATCAATCACTAAAATAATGAACTTCCTTTGCACACAGAAATTGATTCTTTAAAAAGTCGTCAATAATTTTTTGTCTCTCATAGACACAGACTGTATCATGCTCTAAATCATCTGATAGGATACACAGACTGTAAATACTTTTCAGATTGATTGCAATATATGTGTAGATAACTACTGGATGTAGTAAACAGCTATCTCGAGTCCAGTGGTATCCTTGACCCTCATCTTGTATAACACGTGTATAATTTTCACTAAAGTCGAGAAGAACAATAGCTTCACAACATTTTAGATTTTCCTGCATTTTTTAAAAATAGTTGAACGGAGATTTCGTAATGTAGGAATGGGGTATAAGAATTTCAAGGCTGTCTATTAAGATCTTTAAATATTCCTCCAAAGTGCCTGTGTAATTAAAACTTGTCGAGTTCTGTCTGTTGAAACCCATGAAGCGCAAATAATTTCATTTTCAGAACGCCAATCTTCAAATTTTCTGAGTAAAAATTTTTTCAGGTTTTCATTAGATGGACAATCAAAATAATGTTGGAGCATGCTGTCTCTGTTATTTACAGAGACAAACTAAGTGATGGATGAGTTCATTGTATGATTCTTCAATGGAACATGCATGAATTAACAGAAACATTTTGGTGGATAGTGCACACACAAACCGAATGAGCCCCGGAGGATCCTGCTAGAACACACCACTTTAGGCGTAACAAAGAAAATGTAAAGATTTCAATTTTAATATTTGGAGTTACTGATTTAAAAACGAAATATAATTCACTCAGATTACTAAGTTACAGCCATTTTTGCATGGAAACATTATTAGAAACAATTACTTTAACCTTTTTGTCCGGTAAGAATCTAGAATATTCATCAGTCTAGTAAAAATTCCTTACCAACTCAAAAGGTTTTTACATCTAACAGTCTACATTTCCTTTGTTCTGGCGTGGCACACACACAATTATTCCTTTCTCTCTCACAAGTTCTCTTGCTTTACGCACAGCATACTCACTAACCTGAAATTCTTCCATATTTTTTCTCTTACTCCAAGAATTAGGAGCAAGTGTCAAAAGTTGAATTTTTTCTGGACGAGTGATCGAAAGTTTAACTTTGAATCCTCAACCCCACAGGTTCAATTTTTTTTTAATTATTATTATTCCAAAAGTTATTTGAAATGTGAACCAGAAATTTATATTAATATTCTCTAAGCAAATACATATACATATATATATATATATAAACATCTGCGGTGGTGGAGGGTAAATTTTTGAATAATGTTATTCAACATAGAGTGGCAGGGCTTTAATGAAATATTTTAATCTCTGAACTAAAATAAACATACTGAATCCCAAAATACCACTGTTTTTATTTCATATTCTTTAACAAGATACTTTTGAGGTTCATTTTTTAAAAAAATTGGCCTGAAATCTCCTGTGCCTTCAGGCAGAATATCCATTTGAAAAATTGTTGTTTTGTTCCTTAAAATTTATAAAAGAGAAAAAATTTAAAATTTTTGTGTCTTTAAAAAGTAAGCTGGACTTTTGAGATATTTTTTTTATACATGTACACGTTATTGTTGATGTATAAAAAAAAACTGACAAAGATATATTGAAAATGAGCCAAGTTATGAATTATTTTCATAAGCAATGTTGGGCATGCGCTAAGCCTAGTGGTAAATTTACATCAGAATTTCCTAAACTTTGACATTTTTTTTCTCAAAAAGTATTGGAATTATGAAAGTAAAATTTTACATTTGTTCTATACTTGGCTAAAGTAACAATTAAAAAAAAATTCAGGAAAATCCGAAGTGGTGGGTGTCAAATTCAACTTTTTTTGGGTGATTGATATGGAATGATCCATGGTACAACCTACCCCCTACGTTGGTCCATGGTCCAACCTACCCCAAAAAATCAGACCAACCTGTCCCATGCTCAGTTATAAAAGGACTCCCTCAATGATAGAAATTCAGTTTACTGTTTAAATCTTAGTGAATTTAATAATAAATAAATAAATAAATGAAGGAGCAAACTTCTGAAAATTACTCAATATTGCTGAAATCCAAGTTCCTGCAATAAAAGTTGCTCAATAACACTATGGAATGTGATTTCATTATTATAGAATATGAAGGCACACTAGAATCAACTTTTGGTCATAACATGAATTCAAAAATATAAATAAGCTTAAAACAATTGAGACTTGAACCCACCTGTCTCTAAATCCAACAAGTTCCAAATATTCCAGTAAATACTTTTAAAAGAGTGTGCTTCTTTAACGTTATTTTGCAATAAGAATTTGTATCTAAAAGGGGCAGAAGTGCAGGAAGAGTAGTGACAAAATAACAAAGGTGACTTCTGTACACTTGGTATGTTGGATGCTAGGAAAATTACCAGAATATTTTGACCAAAGCAAATGTATGATATATCATGGCAAGTCACAATAAATATAAGGAAATGGATTAAATTCAAATATGGGACAACAGTAAAAAGTAAAACTTTGTGCTACAAAGTAAAAATAAAAAAACTACATAAAATTAAGCAGAAAATCTTCAAAAATTGCAGATATGTGTTACACATCTTGCAGCTAACAGCTAATTTTGCGGCCCAAATAATGGACCATTTGTATTTCTCAGCAATCAAGATAAACCTTTTTACTAAATGCAACTCTCCACCTAATTTTATTCAACCCAATACATTGGGTTTATAAATAACAACTTACAGTGACAATCTGGAAACTAACCTTTGATAACTGAGAGCAGTGCAAAGAAAACACAACGAAAGATTTTTTTTTCCTTTGTGTTAAAAAAAAAAGGAAAAAATCAACATAGTTAAATTACAGGTTTGAAAAGTAAGCGTAGGAAGATTTAAACTTTTTTTTTTTTTTTTCAATTGAAAAATGTTGCCTGCAACACCTAAAAAATATCGTTGAATTAATTGCTTTAATGACGTAGATTTCTTTTAAATAGAAAGACATTGAAAATTAAAAATATTGAAATCCAAAACTTGCGTGAAAATTAAAACTGCATGTTAGTATTTAGATAAATTTCAGGTCTTTTTATTCTTTTAATGTAAATGTAATGAAAAGGACAACAAAAATATGACAACTTACCTAGCTACTTAAAAAGGGCAGAATAAAAAAAAACTTAAAACTTCGTCATAATTTTTTAGTACAGACACAGTGGTTGAATCTTTCAATTTATCTATTTCTTCAGGTTGTCCTAATTTTTTAGATTAATTAAAGAAAAAAGCGGAAGTATACGCAAACTTTGGAAAATGTTGACATCAAAACAGCAAAGTAAAAGTAGAAGTGCTTTTGTTTTCCAGAAATTTTAAATTGCATTTAGTGTTATTTATTCTTTTAGAATACAAACATACTGATATAAAAAATTATGATTCTTTTAGAAACAAAAAATATTTAAAAATACAAGAATAAGATGAGGGAAGAATTTTTAAAAATGTCTAAAACATTCGGTTAGGTCGTTACCATAGTAACTTGTGTTGTATCTGCGGTAGCGAAATATTTCCCAACGAGATTCAACCATGTAAATATTTTCAGTGGCTTGAGATGGCGATTTATGAAGTGTTTTCTGAAGCAGTGGTTGTCAGATATAAAGCAACGATTTGTTCAAAATCGACTTTTTTCTGTGTTGTGTCAAACATTTTAACTTTCATTATACCACTCCTATTGATATGCTATACTCAAGGTTTTTGTATTTAAGTTATTGTTCAGTGTTTTGCAAACTGTACAAAATGAAAGTACTCCATTATAAGTTCACAAAATGTTTTTAATGTACAAAATTTTCTTTCATAATGTAAAATATATCTTCATATTATGCATTTTGAATGATTATCTTTTTGTTCAAATGCAAAACTTGTATCATTCTCATTCTTGCTATTTCGAACTTTGACCATTCTAAATTGTTTTATTTTAATTTCATTGTTAAATATTTTTAGAAAAATTAGAAGCTCTTTTGTGAAAATTAAAGTTACTAATATAGTTGTGATGTTGATACTTTCAGAAACTGGTAGAACTGCTTTATCCAGCTAATAGTACTCTTAAATTTGGTATTTCTTGGCCATCGAGCATCTGTTGGGGATTGTTTCAGAACTGCTGCCAATATAAATTTATTGGTTACAGTAACCATGCACATAGACCAGCCCTGTGTGCTAGTCGTCACTTTTGTAGCGGAATCTTTTTTAATATTTGCATGGTTAAAATGGCTTATGTCTATGATTTTTAAACATGCTATCTGCTTAATTAGCTAAAATTAAAAAGTAAGATAACATTAAACTGACAATATGATTTACAGAAAGAGATTAATTGAAATGAAGCATCATCTTAAAATAACTTTTGGAAATGCAATCCAATTTGCCTTGGCATTAAACATATATGCGGACTCACAGCCCATTGTAGATGCAGAGGAAGATCACAGGGGTTGTAACGGTACTTTTCCGTTTCAGTGGGGCTGGAGATGGTTAAATTTTTTGTTGCCAAATCAAACTACCATACCATTTTGGGTTTGCCATTTAAATATTTTTCCAATTAAGCTTCATGGCTTCATCATTGGTGTAATTGATTTGGCGAAGAAATACTAACTATCGCCAGCCCCCACGAAACAGGAAAGTACTGTCATAACCACCTTTAATGGGGTCTAAAATGGTCTAAAACTGCTTTGAAGAAAAAAGTTCTTTCTAAAAAAGCTTTATGCTTTAGCATATATTTGAAAACAACTTTATTTTCCTTCGTATAAAGACCAAAATTTTGATCTTTTCTTGGGGAGTTCAATTCTAGAAGAAATTTAGACTCCAAGAAGCACTTTCTCAGAAACAATGGCAAAAAAATCTCCCTAGAACATATCTTCATGAATAGTAACTGACAGCTGCAAGTGCAACATTAAAACACAATTTTGAATTTTGATAAAAACTAAATTAGTTTTTGTCGGATGAAAAAGATTTTCAGAGGTACTTATTGCCTACCATTCTAACTCGGCAATTTCTGAGATTAATTTAAATTTCTGTATTTTAGTGCAGATATATTTATTGCCCACATAAGGTACTTGTAACCATAAATTTATGTTGATGACAATTTTGAAAAACTGTTGGCAATCTAAACCCTTTAATGGATAAGTACCGGAATTTTCTTTTCAGATTTTCAACAATTGTTTCCCTTTTACTTCAATTGTCTTGCATCATTTGTAATTTCAGCATTAGATGTCTTCATCAACACATTTACTTTAATTATTTCAGATTTCTGGAAAAAGAAAGATTATTATCATGAACAGCCCCAGATTTCTTTCAAACATAAGCTTCTTTTGGTGTTGGAAACAAAAATTCCTGACAATATTTTATTTTGGAGCACATATGAAGGTTTCAATCAACTCATCTCGCACAAATTGCATAAAGTTGTTCCAACTATTGAGGCAAGTTTATAAATGCTTTAAAACTTTTGTTTTTAAGTTAGATTTTGTACTTAATATTTCTTTACTAAGTGTGTTTAGTTTATAATCTTTCATGGTGAATGTTTGAGAGAAAGAATGTAAATAATTAACTACTCTAACATGCATTTTTATGAAAGAAATACATTTTGAAATTTAACAGTTTTAATATTTAAGTTAGAGAGATTATTATTTGAAACGGCCAATACTTTTTGAATATTTGCAATACAAATTTATCAACAAAAAAAAAAAAACACCACATCTTTTTTTTTCTTGTGCTTCTGTTCAATTAGTTCCATTTAATAATTTATTTCCTATTTCTTTCATAGATTAAAATTAATTTCTGAAGAACATAATTTATATTCTTGAGTTGTCAAAAGGCTAAATCTTTTAGCATTATATATGGCTTTGCATATTACAGAATGGTTATAAATGTTACTTATTCGTTATAAACATAGACTCCTAGAACTTAACCAGGTTTGGTGGCAAAATATTAACATGTGGGATCCCACCTAAACATTTGCCACTTTTATGATTTACTTGCTAAATCGGCGATTCCAGGAAAACTGGAAAAACCAGCCATAAACATTTTGCTTATCTGATGGGAGCTGTTTCCAGTCTTCCCAGCGCTAAGCAAGCAACGGTATCGCCAAGTGTCATATTGCTGTGTTTACCTTAGCTAACACTTCTCTCTGATATAATACTATAATGTTCTACTTTTAGCATCAAGAAAAAGATTTGAATGGTGATGGAATTATAGATGAACTTCAGTTGCAAATGGATGTACCCCTCTTAAAGCAGGAAATTGTATCTGTCAAGATGATCCTCATCTTTGATTTCAGGCTTGAAGTAATTCACTTTTACTTTTATAAAATATCGACTTTTATAAAAACCTTAAAAATCTGAACTGTTTATTTGTTATTTTAAGTATTTTTATATGAGATTGTGTTATGATTACAATTTAGATTACTTTACTTGATCTGGTTCGCTTTCCAAGATGCTTTTATAATTTAAAATTTCGTTCCTCATTGATATAAGAATAAAATTTAAAAATATTTCATCAATGTAACTATTTTCCCTATACCTAGCTTCAATAGGTGAATTTTTATTTTGCAACATTGTTCTTCAGAACTATTTGATTGCAGTTGCAATTGTTTTTAAAAAAGTCAAAGGTCTTAAACCCGAGTGCTTGTACATAACCACATTCAGAGGAAATAAATAGAAAAATAGCTTTTTGTAAGTTTGTCTGGACTTCCTTTGCTCTTGAAAGGACGGCTCAGTCCTTGAAAAACACACAGCTATTTTACTTACAAATAAATACTTTTCCAAATAAATGGCAGTAGATATGTATTTGTTTCCAAATTTTGAATACACAAAGACAAAATCAAGCATCAAACATGTTACGCTTACTGAAACTGAAACTACTGCTCTGACTTCAGCTCTCCTTTTTATACCATCAGATCCAAAGAAACATAAATGTACATGAAAAATCTAGTTATTCATAAGACTAAAAATGTCACCAAGCTCAGGAAGAAATCATAAATTTGATGCCAATAAGCAGTTGCAACAAATTATGCCAACTTGACAATATCCCATCAATTTCTCACCAAATCAATGGAACTCTATATGTTAATGCTAGCTCAACTTAAAAATACATTTTCAATTAAAGATACGAAAACTAAACCCATTTTGCATAGAAATTGATGGACTAACCGCCAAATTTAGTTAGATTAGAATAAAGTAAACACTGATACATAAACATCTGTAGATAGAATATTGTAAGAAGCTTAACTTTTTTTTTTTTACTATACATAAGAGAAAAAGAAATAAGTTGGTTTTTTGTTGTTCTAAAAATTAACTTATTCAAAAGAACTTGGTTGTTTTGCCATTTTTTTTTTCCTTTTGTTAGTTAAGTGATCAAATTTTTTAAATGTTTTCAATTCTAGATTATATTATGTCTTCTTAACACACTGTCCTTCTCTTCTTTTAAAGATTCTATTCATACACTTAACAGTTTTGACATTTATAAAATTAATTGTAATTGCATTCTCTCTTGAATAGGCAAAACTAAAAGAGCTTTAAATTTTTGCTTGAAAGAGCACAAAATTTATCTGTAAAAAAAAACAATTTGAGGAATAAAATATTGCTCAACATTGTTGGAATTCCAACCAGACTTTCCATCTTTTGTCCCATTACATCCGTCAAAAAGTCATATTGTCTGGTCTTGATTTTTTTTTGCCCTGATGCTTTCATTATCTAAGAAAGCTCTCCAAATTAATTCTCTCACTGACATTCAATACTTTTCAAAGGCTTAGCTTTCTTTTATTTCTTAATTTCTTTTATTTTTCATGTTTGCTTACTTGAATCACTGGTAGATAGTGCCACTTGTTTGAAGTTATGTCTTTGGAAAGATTATTTTCTTTGGCAGGAGTTTTGCGGAATCTTTGCTTTCCTTGTTCACATCTTTCTTGCATTGAAAAGGAATTCCTTTTAATTACAAAACCTATATCTGCATTTTGTACTGCAATTATGTACTTAATTAAGTTGCTTTTTATCTTATTTCATTTGTCACAGAAAAGGTAAACTTTTTTACTAAAGTTAATTTTGTTTGTATATGTTCAGTCTAGTACTGGGCGATGTCTAATTTTTGATACCGCGATATATCGTCACAATAATATCGCGATATTTCGATATATCGCGATGTGTCAGTACAGTATGGGACCGCAAATTCGGAATCCCGAAATCCGGAAGACCCAAAATCCGGAACTTTTTCAAAAAAAAATGGTAGCTGAAAAAAAAACAGATTTTGTTTTTTAAAGAAAAATCGGGAAATATTTCGCACCGTTTTTTTTGGAAATAGACATTTTAAAAAGAAGTAAAATAAAATGTAATGAACATGTTTAAGATCGGAAAAGTGCAGTTTTCGTAAAAAGTTATTTCTGGATTTTCTGAAAAGGGTTCGTTTGTACGATTAGAGTTTTTATTAATTGTTTGTTTTAATGCTGAGTTAATATCATCAAATTTTGCTTTGTTAAATTTCTTGTAGTTATGTTTATTTTTTGCTTTTTAAAATTTCTTGTAGTTATATTTATTTTTTGCTTTTTAAAATTTTTTGTAGTTATATTTATTTTTTAAGATGAACTAATTTTCGCGCGATACAGAACATTCGCGAAATTGAAATTCGGCGCTTCTCGCATTTTCCCGGTAACCTCATCTTTTACTGCAATTAAGTGACTAGAAAATATAAAATCATATCAGAAAAGTCTAGATTTTTCGATTCAAATGTAAGTCGACTCCAACTTCGTTTTTTGTGTTAAAATTCCGCCCCTTATAGGCAAGTATATACGATAATAAAAAATGCTATAAATGAGCAAAATACTAATAAAACTTCCAGAGCAAATTATATAGGCTCTTATGCTACTTACAAAATTTTTTGAATGAGGACCCAAAACTCGGAAATCGCGGCCCCGAGCGTTCCGGATTTGAGGTTCTATACTGTATGTTAAATTCGCTGTATAGCTAAGCAAATATATAAAAGAAATTCGTTTGTAAAAAATCAAATATAAAACACTAATAACAATAATATTTTGAAATGATATTTTAATTTATTTCATATGAATTTTGAAAAAAATAAATGCTTCTCTCAAAATGACATAGTACTTCCAAGTATATAGGCATCATTTTTATTGAAAACAACTTACATACATTACCAAGTTTAAAACTGAAAATAATTATTTCGGAAATTGAATTACGAGCGAACGAGCGCACGGCCCCACCCCTTTCTTCCCGCGAATTTCCCTTAGGTGAAAATACCGATTAACCTCCCCCCCCCCCCTTTGATTGACATTGTAATTATAAAGAAGGAATAATTAGCAAGTTAGAAAAAACGAACCTTTTACAGAAATCGCAATCGCAAAAAGACAGACAATGAGTAAAAAAAATGCTTAATTTACTATCTTTAAATATTCCCTAAATTTTATTTTCAGTATTTTAAAAATATTAATTACAACTTTAAGATAAGGAAATACAAAAAAGAAATTATTTTATTAAAAGTCATTTATAGGACACCAATAACAATAATACAGTACCGAGCACCAACTTCGGTATGCTCGGGGCCGGTGCTATGCCGGATCCTGACCCAAAATGGCAAATTTACCGAACCAAATGTGGCCGACTTACGTAAGTATCAACGCTGACATACGCATTTTTACTTCGTATGCAGTGTTTTCTCAAGTGGTAGATAAAAAAGTATTTTTTTTTCTTTTTTAGAAAGTTACATAAGTAAATCAATGTTTTACAAAACAAAAAATAATTTATTCATGGATTTTGATAAAATGCTCCAAATGCCACAATTTAGCAAAAATAAACAATAACTCAGTACAGACATAGTAGCTCTCCATTTCGCTTTCACCTGCATGAGAATGAAAATAGAACAATTTCACAGACTATCAGTCTGACAGATTGCAACATTAAGTGATGTTGTACGGCGCCACAATCTTCCGAAGTGTAACCATAATAATAAACGATTACCCCCCCCCCCCCCCGCTCAACACAAACCCCATTACATTAACCCCAACATTAACCCCAAGCTCAACACAAAAACTGTCCTCTTTGCTATCAATTTAGCTAAGAGCCGAAGCAAGCGGAATTTTTTCTCGTCCATCAAACAGTGTAATAAAAACAAATTTCACTTTAAGAAAGCACAATTAAGCATTAAAATGCTGACATGTTTCCGGATTGCTTGGAATCCCTTTTTCAACACGATACGGAGCTTCTAGATGCAAAAATATAGTCTGTGAAAATACTAGAATGCTGCAGAAGCTCGAAGCTCAAAAACTCCGTCTGGGGAAAAACAACCATTGTTCGTGGACCTAAACATGTGCTAAAAGGATGTTTGCATTAGTCAAGTTGAAAATAAAACATGTGAGAGAAAAAGAGCCAACTATTCATATCAATTAGCAAAGATATTTAATTTAAATATTTCGTTTTCAACTATATGTATTATATTAGGTTAGGTACTTACGTTTTTAAGGCAGTTGCAATCCATTCTTCAATTCGAAAATAAGAAGATTTTTTAAACATCCTTACTATGAAATGGCACTTCAAAAATCTTAGTTCTATACGAGTAAACACGACCTCTGTCAAATTAAACTGTGCAGCATTTTATTTTCCTACGATTTTATTTCGCCCCTCCACTCCCCGCGTAGATCGACCAAATCAGGGGGTTTACTGAATTTACGGAAAATATATACGTATGTCTATGTATATGTATATATCAGTAACATTACTACAGGGCGGGGGGGGAGCTGCAGTGGATCCAGAGAAAGTATTTAGACGTCGGAGCGAAGCAACGTAGAAAAAGTAGCTGCTGCAGATTTTTTATATAAACTGCAAAACTACAAGTTATTCAACCCAACATTCTTTTTCTTTTTGTGGAAGGGGGGAGTGCTGACACCCATGCTGGAGTACGCCACTGCTGTAGCTTCACTATTTAAAAGGGGGGGGGAGATGTTCATGAAAAAATAACACTCTTGGAGAATATTATCGCATTTTATTCAAAAGCACAACAGTTTTCCGTTTCTTCTTTTAATAATAATAGCTAAAACATCTACTTATTTCATGAATTTAGAAGAATCACGCATTAATAAAGCATTAAAAAAATACAGACAAATTGGACAAAGTGCCGTTACACAGATTTACCGAACACAAATTTATAATTTTACTATTAGTAAACTGTTTGTGAAAATTTACTATACAAGTGTTTCCTATTTTGTAAAAGGAAATAACTTGTTTTCGGTTGCACTTTTTCAGAAACTGAACAACATTTTTGTTGTAAAAGAGAATGAATGAATTATTTTAAGATTAATTCAAAAACTTACATCTTGTTTTTCAAATTTATTAAATATATTTTTCATG
Source organism: Octonoba sinensis (assembly GCA_038502835.1). Taxonomy (NCBI): domain Eukaryota; kingdom Metazoa; phylum Arthropoda; class Arachnida; order Araneae; family Uloboridae; genus Octonoba; species Octonoba sinensis. Next base: position 95,245,925 of record CM076599.1, on the reverse strand, counting down.
CATTAAGAAAGTCTTAAATACCATTTACAAACTTAAATACAAAAAATAAATAAATAAATAAATCACTTAAGGCTTAAGGCATGTTGCAGATTTTAGCCTATTTTAGTAAAAAGAAAAAAAAACACATTTCATTTTAGTGAGCGTTTACCGCTTGTCAATTAATGAAAAGCAAAGGAAACGAAATATTTTCCCAATCATGAAGAACCCCATCACTTCCCATTATTGCCGTTAGCAGACCCAAGTCAGAAGTTAGGAATGCACACGCCATGCTAAAGTTTCGAAAAAAAGAACCAACACACGAAGGAGCGCCGACAACGATTTCCTGGGCAAAGACGGTTCTCGAAGGTCACGCAAAGACGCGCCACAATGATTTCATCGGCAAACGCAGGCAGCACATGTTTTCCCCCGCGTCAGGAAAAGCAAAGAACAAGAGCTTACGAAGAATCCGGTATCACCGTCAGTCACGATAAACCGTAATGTATCGGAAACCGGTATCACCGTCAGTCAGGATAAACCGTAATGTATCGGAAACCGGTATCACCGTCAGTCACGATTAACCGTGATGTATCGGAAACCGGTATCACCATCAGTCAACCGTGATATATCGGACCGCGTATACCGTGATATATCGCCAATCACGATATATCGAAAGATACAGCAATGTGAAATCGAACATCGCGATGATTGTGTAATACCGGTATTTTGCGATATATCGATATATCGCCCAGTCCTAGTTCAGTCTTGAGTCTTAATTTCTGTCTAATGAAGTGCACTTTAAGTTATGCAGCATCACCTGCTCACTTGATTGAAACAATGTTTGTATAAATTGCACAAACAAAATGATATTAAGAAAAAGTAAAATTTAGACAATACATAATAAAATGTTTTGGAAAGCACAAAATTCTAATAAAAATTAGATACGTGATTCAGAATTACAAGGAATTATTTTTCAGTGCAAGATATGGCTTAAATTTATAGATAAAAGAACTTATGGATGCAAAAGCATCCAAAAAAGTACATACAATAATCGTAAACAAATACATTATGAGATTAAAAAAATTTCATGCTCATTAAATTATGCTTTTATTCATTTATTTACTTACTGTAATAAAAGCTACATTTGATACTTTTCTCCTCTTGAACCAACCACTTGTTGCTGATTACTTAGTAAAACTATTTTGTTATTAACCTCATTTTCTTACAAACAATCTTAACAGTAACACCACATCTAGTGTTTCATATTTCTAATCTTTTATTCTTATTTATGGAGTACTGAATATTTTAATTTTGTTCTAATTTCTTTTCTTTAAAAAATTCGATTTTGTAGATCAATTTACACTCAGAAGAATATTTTCATTTTTTCTCATTATTATTGTGTATTTATTTATTTATTTATTTTAAAATCATGCTAACATTTAGCATTTTTAAGACATAGAAAAAGTTACTTTTTTAATTTAAGATCTTCGGTCAAAAGAATTAACAATTAATCTTTGTATCAACGTAGAATATTAAGCAGTAGTAGCATGACTAATTCCATTGTTTATTGCCAGACATATTCAAAATTCAGAATGGAGTGCGCTTCATTTATCCATTACACCTCATCTCTACCAGGTTCTTCATTGCACGTAATATCTGATGTGCATTTAATCCAAAAAGAGCCACTAGTGTATTCTGAGAAAGATGAAAGGTATAATGTAAGTAATAATTTAGAGGTATATATTTGTTTAGGTACTGTAAGAAGCATGAGTTTTAAATGTTTTCATTGGCTTAAATCTCGTATTCATGTTATACACTATACACACTTTTGCTTCCTATTTGTAAATCTTCTTAATATTTCATAAATATTTAATCCTAAAAAAATTTCTATGGTTGTACCTCAAAAGCTTTTATATTTTAAAAATTATATCGCGTAAATGTACATAAAGGTCTAATCAAATGTAATACTGAATATTAAAGAATTATCAACATAAATAAAAGTTCATTTCACTGCTACAAATTATTGTTCTAGCAAAAATATCCAGTTTTGTCCAAAACAATAATATTGTTGAGAAAATATATCAGCCCCATACATGTTAATCAGCATGAAACTGGTCACAGAAAATAATCAATTAAATTTACATTTAAAGTCATGAGCCTAATTTTGCAACTATGAATTATTGGAATTCATTCTCTCCTAAAGCTTCACTCAAATATAAAGCTGAGTGTTATCCTTGTTAGAAGATTGTGGGATAAATAAATAAGATTCACATTCTATTTACTCTACAGTTTTCAAACAAATTCTATCTGGCACAATTTTTTATCAGCTTCTGTATGATAGACAAAAGTACTCTACACACAGAAGGAGTTGGCAAGATTTGCAAAATTTATATAACTTGGTAAATTATTCTTTTCAAATATGAATAATGAATGCTATAAAGTAATGAATAAGACTTTGAAAAGATAATTGTTTCTGAAATTATTTTTAAGAATAATTTTCCCAAGTAAAGTAATTCTTAGAATAATTGAATATTCAGAAATTGTGTGAAGCAGAGTAAAAAAAATAAAAATAATTAATTATTATAGTAATTTATGCTGTGATATTCTTTTAAATCTATTGTAACGCTTTTATCATTCAGTTTCCACACACCTTGTTTTTTTCAATTGAGCAAGAAATGTTGCACAATTCCTGGTGGGAGTAAATGCTCATTCTTACCACTACTTGCATCTTGTGAGTTGTGACTAATTGCTGCACAAGAAAAAATCTATCACAACCTTGAATTAAATAAATTGCTTTTGAATCAAATACCATAAACTGCTACTGAAATTTTATGTGTAATATTTTTTGTAACAGGGTACAGTAATGTTATTGATGGAAGCAGTTTACTTCTAATATCCTTCTATATTTTGAAAGTTTTACATCTTTGAAAATTTGGATTATGTGATTTTTTTGGCCACTCAAGATTTTCATGGATTTTCTCATGAGCATTTTCATAGAATGAACTCAATATTTAAAAACAATTTTTAGATTCATTTAAGCACAAAATTTTTCTGCATCGTTTCTTTTAAATCTAGATTCCAATCATTGACGATTCAAAGAGAGATCTGGAAACGCTCCAGTTAGAACACATTCTTCTCAACTATGCAAAGCGTAATGGTATGTAGTAGTTGAATTTCTATTCCGTTTCTCAGCATTAAACTGCATGCAACTATTTACTTGTAACTGGGTGTAATTGCATTTCCATGTATCCTGCCATAATAGTATCTTTTTATTAGAATTTATTTCTTGAGACATTTTTGTTTTGTTTCATACAGATTCACTGAAGAAAATGTTAAACTAGAAAGGAATGAATCCCTGAATCATTTATAGATGAAACCAACGAATATTTATTATGTTAAAACCAGTAGTGCAATCCTGGGGCGGGGGGAATGGTGAAGGGACACCTTACAGATATAAACACATGTCACTGAAATCAAAAAGTAGGGGAGGACATTTATATCAAATTTTAAAAAGTGGGTTGACGCTTGTGTTAAAAATAAAAGAGGGAGACAGCATCCCCTTCATTTCAACTCGATTATATAACCTGTTAATACGTGTAAAATAGTAAAGTATTTTTAGTATATTTCAAAACTGAGACAGAGGAAGTAATTTCACTTGTTTTCCATTATCATTTTTATATTCTTTTCTGTGAAATAATAATTTGCTTCTCTAAAATTTACCCAATTTTTTGTATAAACTGTGCTTTTAAAAGATCTTGTTAAAACTCCTTGAAAACAATGCATCTTCATGTAATATGTCACTTAAAAGATGTATTTTCGGAAGAGTGAAAATTATTAGACCCAGAGAAAATGTTTTATCTCAATTACCAGTTTTATTTGCTGTAAAAATGTAATTTTTACAGGTTTTTAAGATTTGGCAGTCCTTTATCGTAAAAAATGCTTGTTTTATGAACAATGTAGCAACTATAAAAAAATTAAAGTGTGTGGCAAAATAGTTTAAAACAATCAGCTGTGTATCATCTGTTGCAAGGCAGATTTGAACTGTACTAATTCTAACTTAAATGAAATATCTTCATCAAAAGAAGAACTTTAGGGGATTTTAATAAGGTCATTAAGATTAATAGAAATGCAAAAATGTTTATCTGCTCCTATTTTAGCATTGAAACGTGTTTGTATAGTTTGATTTTTACCCTAAATTTTGAAGTTATGGAGAAAATCAGTAGTCTTTAAACTAGAAAATTTGCTATTACTAACTTGATGCTTAAAGAAAAAACCATTCAGTGAGCAATAGCTGCAAGACTACGAATTTCTCAGAAATTTGTAAACTGTGTCCAAGTATTTTTATTGAAAAACATAATTGAGCCTAATAATCTTAATAGTTCTGTATTCTGACTTTTTATGTATATATATGTTATGGTGAAGTATCGAAATTGGTGATTGTCAACATACACCTGTGAATGTCAACATTCACCAAATAAGTCAGTGGAAGTCCGAATATTTGGTTATATTCTTGTATATTCGGAAATCCGCCGGTGTATGTCGACAATCAAAGATGGGCTCTGGTGGAAGTCAAAACAAAAAGCCGATGAAAATAGAATTGCGGCAGTCTGATAAACTCTAGTCTGAAATATTATTGCATAATCTTAAATAATATAAATTATGTTTAAAATTATCTGGCAGAGTGGCTTCATGCTAAGGCGGCCCAGTTCATATGATTGAACGTGGCAGTGTCGGTGGATTTTCAAGATGCAGAAAATTGTCTGCGCCCATGTCATATATGATTACGCAACATGTAAAACATCCCTTGAGTAGACATTTGGCATGGATACTCTTGGCTAAATTAAATTACTAGTGCCGTTTCGCATCAACAGAGTCCGAGTGCTTAGCCTTTCAGATGAAGCAACTGGACATCAAAATTGTTATGAGGCTATGGTACCACACTCATTGTGGTGCCGCTGAAAGAGAGTGTACCAATCTCCGGGGAATGCCTTAGGTCTGCAACTGGGCCAACTGAATTGGCAGACGCTAACATCAGTCCATTAGGGGGGAAATTAATTATTATTTCTATAATTATATTTGTTCATTTAGAACATATTATTATTTTGACATATCAGGATGTTTTAATAATAAGTATAATTTAAAAACACAATGGGCTCCACCGCTGCTTGCTTCATTTGCAAACCGCAACATTCCACGGTTAAATTACTTCTTAAAATATAGCATAAAAATGCCTCGGAATAAATAAGATACTGGCGCATAAAAATACCTCGGAGTAAGATACTGTCAGAAAGCCAACAACATAAAATCAATATTCAATGTCAGCGATCAAAAAGACCGTTCATTATCAACGATAAAAACAGATATGCAATTTCAACAATGATTTTAATTGTTGAAATAGCTTTTTAATTCTGCTCTGCCCTGAAAATGAGTTGAAAAACTGGGTACTTACGTATTAATTGCCACATCAAATTTACGTTAAAATTCTGGTGATCCTACATTCTATGGTTTATATAGAGCATCGCCAAACACACACTTTACAATTTTTTAGCCTACTTTTCCGTAAAGTTTTTTAAAAAAACAGAAAAAAGAAACGTTAATGTATCGTAAAAATGTCATTAAAAATAAGAAAAATTCAAAAATAAGTTAACGAATAAAATAGATATTGAAAAGTAAAAAATTTGAAAGTAGGGTTTCGAGATGGGAAAAATGTGTGGTTAGGTCCCCCCCTCCCCCCCCCCCCCCAGCAACTTTTGAACAAATTGTCATATATAAAAGATTTTTTTTTTTTTTTTGCATTCGAAAGATCTGGGCGAGAACACATCATTTCCATATTTACTTTTAGATTCTAACAGCTTTCATTCAAAAAATCTTAATATTAGCGCGTGTGGGCAAATCTGAAGCAAATTATGTAAACTCTGCAAATGGTCGAAGTTCGTTTGAACAAGCTTATTAAAAGAGGCTCTCAACGAGAAATTTTTAATTTGAACAATTTTTGTTCAATTTAAACAGTTCAAAAAAAATAAATGTCAATGCCTACACGGAATTTTCAATCCTATATAAATCCTGTTCTAACAAACGGATTTGCTCGGAACAAACTTTATTGGAAAGATGTTCTGACGTAAAACATGTACAGATATGAAGTTCATTAGAACTCAAGGAGCCTATTTTTCCACGAAACTTTTTGATCAGGATTTTTAAGGATATTTCCGAATGAATGAAAGAATAAACGAATGAGTGAAAGAATGAATGAATGAATGGGTGATTGTATATGCATAAACCGTTGAAAAAGGTATAATACAGTGAAACCTGTGTAAGTTGACCACTTGCGGTACAGCACTTTAGTGGTCAACTTATAGAGGGTGGAGTTTTTTTCTTTCTTTTTGCCATTTCTTACACTATGCATTTATTCAGTTATAACTAATTAAAACATAACTTTATGTAATGACATTACTTTAAAATAGTGATTACTTTTTTTCCCCCACAATTATCTGAAATATCATTAAAATAATTTAACCAGAATGACTTAGAATGTATCATATACAACTTCAAAAGTAAAGTACTTAGTTAAAATTAAGGTAAAGATCACATTAGTTACGTCAGTTACTTATATGATGCTTAAGATTTCCTAAATATATATATTTTTCAAAATGGCTATATCAAATCAACGAAAAAAGAAGAAACTTATTAAAAGAATAAAAGGGTGCTCATAGTATTTTTCCCATTTGGTTGACTTACAAAGAGGTTTAGAAAAACTTCATGTTTCATCCATCCAGACAAATACTGGTTTAACATTATAGCATAAAAAATATCCTGGAGAAGCTATTTTAGTTTTTTTTATCTTTCCAATAATAGCTAAACAAATAAATATAGTAATAATTAGGAGGTCAACTTACAAAGGGTTTTTTGTAATGCTCCCACCCAATTTTGGCATATATTAGGTGCCAACATAGACAGGTGGTCAACTTAAGTGGTCAAGTTGCAAAGGTTTCTCTACATTATATAATATAGGGCTAATTCCGTTCCTGACAAAAGTGGTCAACTTAGACAGGTGGTCAGCTTACAAAGGTGGTCAACTTTGCAGGCATTACTGTATTTGAAACAATTAATAGCTAAAGCTAAATGAGAAGGAGAGAGAGAGATAGCTAGATTAGCAGTTTGATATTGGTATAGACGGGAAAGTAGGCTCGTATAGTTCTAGAAGGAACTTCTTGTTAATATATAGAGAAAAGGTAACGAAATTATTTTGATTCAACATCCATCGTCAATGCATGGTGAATGTCGACATTAACCGGCGTAAGCCCGAAATAATGATATTTAGCAAATGTTTCAGACATACACCAAACGACTTAGTGAATGTCGACATTCACCGGTGTATGTCGACAATCACCAGATTTTGGTCTTTCACCGTAACATATATATAATACACACACATTGAAAATTCATCAAGCTTAAATTTGTTTTTTAGTTACTACAACTCTGCAGAACTCGCACATTGTGTGGAAGACTGGGAGATCTCCAAACGAAAACTTTAAAATAAAACAAGTACTCTTATATCCTGAGCAAACAATTTTGTATCCTTTAAACTGTTTTCCTCCTCTTTTTTTAGGAACTACATTTAGATATTTAGAGCTATAGTACCAGCTGTAGTTTTCAATATAGTTCAAGCCACACTACAAACTGTATCTTCACTTCAGATCAAATCATCAGTTAATGTACTTAAAAATGAAAAAAAAATATGTGTACTATATATATATATATATATACAGTTCCTGGTCAAATTAATAAATTCACTACACAGTTTTCGTAATTTCGTGCTTTATACCCAGTTTGATACAAAAATCCCTTTTTTAGATTTTTTGGTCATGTTTTAATGTACTTTATTCACACTTTCTAGTAAAATTTCATTTGTGCTTGCATTTAGGGGACCATCAATAAATTGAAAACGGAAAAAATTGTTTTGGATGATCCAGCATCGTAAAAAGCTGGAAATAAGCTCTAAATTTCAAAAAATCGTTTAATTGCCTTATACAACTATCCTGTTCGTTTTCGTAAAAATTGTACTTATACTCACAAAGATATAGGCATTTCTCAAATTTCTTTCACACATTTGTGGCTTATTACACGCAAAGTTTCTCACAAAACGTTACCAAACTTTCAGAAAACTTGACAGCACAAGTGAAGTATCATACGGAAATTTGAAATAAAAATATTGAGTATTTGATAAATAATAGACATTTAAAGGAATTAATTTTTACTGCCAATGCGCAAAAGATAGTAATTTTCAGCTGTCATAATTTCAAGCTCGGGTGTACAGGGCAACTCATAAAAAGTTTCAGTTTAATATCTTGAAAATTCAGAAAGATATAGGCAGCAATTTAGTGAAGTGTCTTACAACCTTTTTTGAAGAAGAGTTTTTTTTTAAGGGGGATGTTCACAAATCAGTCGTAAGTGCTTAAAATCATTCAGTGCATTTTTGCTGTGATTTGTGATAGAAGTTGAATTTTTGTGAACAAGACCTCTCTATCCCTGATTTTGGTAAAGATAAGAAATTTTTCATAAATGCTCAATTTTTTTTTCACAAATCACAGCCTATGCACTAGTGCAAACTCATACGACTGATTTGTGAACAACACCTTAAGAAACCGCACTTCTCCAAAAAATGTTGAAATACTCCTCACTAAATTGCCGATATTTTTCTTTATTCTCAAGATATTCGACTGAAGTTTCTTAATTATTCGTCCTGTGCACACGGGTTTGAAATTATGACAGTCAAAAATTGCTATATTTCGTGCATGCGCAGTAAAAAATTGATTTCTTTAAATTTTATTAAATCCTGTCCTTACTTCCTGTATTTTATTAAATATTCAGTATTTTTATTTCAAATTTCAGTACAATGACTTCAGGAAAAACATTGCATGTTACAAGCCAAAAACGTGCGAAAGGAATTAGAGAAATGCCCATATCTTCGTGAGTGTATTTACAATTTTTACGAAAATGCACAGAATAATTGTAGGGTGAACTGGGGTAATTCCCGATCAAATAATACAAACATCAATTTTGTAAAAAAACCGTTTGCCATAGAATTATATTTTTTCTGAAAATTTGATGATTTATGAACCGATTCCTATGCAACTTTTTTTTCCCGAAAATTTAAAGAGAATTTGCAATATTTAAAATTTTCAGTGATTGGGTAAAATGGGGTAATTCTTGATCACTTCTGGGCAAATACTGATCAGCCTATTTTCTTTTAACAAAAGGCATTTCATAAATAATTATATGAAAGCAGTTAACAACTAATACACTAAAAAATAAATAAATAGGCAAAACATAATTTAGCAGCTGACAAGTTGATTTATTTTTTAAAAAAAGGAACTATAAATTTTAAAAATCTTTGCACTGACTATGGCAGTGTCATCAACTATGAACGGGTGAGCTCCATCTAAGGTCGCAGGACAATAAAAAATGTATTTCACATTTACTTTTCAATTTTGTCCCCTTTCTTGGCCATCTATAGTTGCCTGCACCTTTACTAAAAACTTCATTTCAATCAGATCTCCTTCTCTATTTAAAGCTTTTCAAATGTACATTGAATCATTATCATAATAAACTGCATAAGCGTTGTGTAAAGACATATTCTTGTGAATAGCATCCTACAAGAATTTAGCATCATCTAATTGGGTGGTTTCATTTATTTGATCACTTTCATAAATTTTCCGTTATTGATTTGTTGCTGTTCATAACTTGTTCTAGACTTTTTGTTTCTTTTTTCATTAGTCTTCTCCATTTGGTGATTTGTCATTGAATAGAACTGAAATATATTTTTTAGCTATTTCTGATGAAATTTATGCCAAAAAAAAAGCAAGTGATTAGGAATTACACCGGCGATCAATATTTACCCCATCTAAAGGGGGGGGGGGGGCATCATTTGGTACAACCTTAAATAATAAATTTTACTGTTTACAGAAGATGTGGAACAACAAATCATAATCGAACACTATTTTTACACAATATGAATACAAAGTAGAATAAAATATTTTTAAATGAAAGTGAAAGAAGGATCTTTGTAAAAATGTTCATATTTAAGAACCCATCTTTGAAATGGCAAGTTCTGAGTGCAGTTTAAAATTGGCTTAATATAATAAACTTAACAGCAAGTAATTATTTAGTAAATGCAGTTATATTTTAGCAAAATGTCCAAGAATTCCTGGCTATAAGCAAAAATTACAAAGATTATTTTTATTAATAAAAAATGAGTGATCAATATTTACCCTAGAAACACAGTGATCGGGAATTACCCCGGGCCACCCTAGATGGTAATTAAACTATTTTCTGAAATTTTACAGTTTATTCTCAGCTTTTTACGATGCGGAATCATCAAAAACATTTTTCGCCTTTTTCAATTTATTTCTGGCTCCCTAAATGCAAACGTTATTGAATTTTTACTGCAATGTTAACATTGTAGATTAAAACGTTGCCAAATAAGTAAAAAACGGATTGTCACATTAGACTAAGTGAAAACGTAGTATTAGTATTAGACTACATGAAACTACGAAAAATACATAGTGCGTCCATCAATTTGGCCAGGGACTGCATATAGTCATTTCGTTGAAAAATTTATTGAAATACAATTTCGCCAGCGCTGGTTTCAATTGAAAATTAAGTGCAGGAATGATTAAAAAAACTGCATCCGTTTCTGTTTTTTACAATTAAAGGTTCTGTGAAAAATCTAGTAATATACTATAGAAAATATGGCCAAAATTATGTAAAATATAATCAAGTTACCTTCTAACTATGGAAAAGCAATGCTTTTTAAGAAAGTTCTACAAATGATGTCTGAAATATAACTGAAACTCGGTATTTAGTTGTTCTTCTGTTGACATTAATGGAAACTTTGCCTCTGCAATACGTCGAATGAGCCTTGGAATGAATTGTTTACCCCGTTCATGGTGTCATACATGAATTAATGACTCCTAAATATGTTAGAATGATGTTAACTTTGTTTTCATGACTTCTATGGCCATTTTATTCCAACGAATTTTTTATGCCATTAACTGTAGCACTGTTTACAGGCAAAGAGAAACACTTGATACCGTGAATTATTTTCATTTTATAACCTGTATGCAGTTTAAAAAGGAAAATGCAACTAGAATTTTATTTAAATTAGTGTTTACTGCTTAAGGAAGAAAGAACTTCTTTATAATATTGTGAACCACATTAGCCTGTTACACAGAACAGAGCCATCAGGGAATATGCAGGTGGAAACTGACCGAAACCGATCCCAGATAGTGCTGAGTAAATTCATATCCATATATGTCGACAGGGTGGTGTAGTGGTAAGGCGCAGGTCTCGTACGCCCAAGATCGCAGGTTCAAACTTGGCCAAGTCAGAGGATTTTAAAGATGCAGAAAATCGTCTGCGCCCATGTCGTATGATTATGCGGCATGTGAAAGATCCTTTGAGTAGACATTGGGCTTGAATGCTCTCGGCTAAATTAAATTCCTAGCGCAGTCTGCATCAATGAGAGCTCAGGTGCCGCCATCTAGGGGAAAGTGAGCGTCCAAATTCAGTAATAATGGCAGTGGTGCTAGGTGAAAGAATGGATGCCGATTTCTGGCGAATGCACTGGGTCTGCAAAGGTTAGTGACCATAAGCAGCCCCCCCCCCCCCCCCAAAAAAAAAAAAAATTCATATTAAAGATGACAGCATACTTTTTAGTATTGCCTAATCCTGTTAAAAAGTATAAGGGGCCAGTAACAGGCCAAATACAGTCCCTAATCTGGGGATCATATTCCAGGATGATATTCTTCTCCAGGTCATAGGGCCAAACTAGTAAGAAATATTATAAACCAATTCATTAAACCTTAATTTAAATTTACTTTTAGTTGTGTTTTGTTCTTTACACTGCATAATACAAGTTTGCAAAACAAAACAAAACAATCGTGGAATCAAGTGGTTTCACTTGAACACCTGGAAACTTTTCAGTTAATCACATCGAAATCTGTTGTAGCAAAATGGTATTATAGTAGTTTGATTCCTGTACGTAGGAACATATGGTAAAATCTTTACATTTCCGTTACTAGCTGATAGCTTGATTATGTTTTACATAATTTCAGCTATATTTCCTGTTAATTATATTAGTGGATCTTTCATAAAATCTGAAATTGCAAAAAAAAAAAACTAAAAACTGGTGCAAAGAGCTGTTGTGGGTTTTTTTAATCACCACTTATCTTTCTGGCAAAACTTACATTTTTTACATCTGCAAGAGAAAAACACTGGTATGATATCCTCTCTGTAATGTACTGCTTCCAGTATTTTGCCGTTTTTGGAAAGCAGAAAGATATATATATATATATTGGCGAGTGATCAATGCACATTCTGCCTTGTGTTTGCTGTAATACTGATTTTACATTATTTAATTTAATACTGTATTTTTACTTAATTTCTTTATAGTTAATATGTCAATGTAAATACGAAATTAGACGCAATCGTTTCAAGTGCAGCGTTTTAGATATATGACGCATTTCCTTCATAAGTTCAAGAGAGTATAATAGTGAATCTTTAAAAAAGCAGGGGCTATTATCAGACTAAGAAATTTTGAGCATTTAGAAAAGTATATTGAAGGGCCTGGGGCCGGGAATTTTGCAAAAAATCTTTGTCTAGAATCTATCCTATCCTGAGTTCATAAAGTCAAATTCTACCTATATATTTATGTGTGGTATTCATCCTTATTCTCTTCTATAACATAAAAAGGTAAAACAGCAACAAATTATACATTTTTACAAAATAGAATAATAAAATATAAATGCGTAAGTGGAATATTTTGGAGTAGAAATCGGGAATAAGAGTTTTAAAAAAAAACTCACCCTGTGTGTGTAGTGTTTTAACTAGAGTCTATATTTTTTCATTCAAAAGTAAATAAATGTCGGAACTTCACTGTAACAGGGTAGAGAGAGATAGATATCTAGTACTATTTAATTAATGGACCTTAATTAAATGTTCCAGATACAAGCCTTCATTCTGGCAACTCCTGAAATGGGCTCTAGTCCAGTACATTTCCTTTTTTGTCATCGTATCTTATGTGTTCTATTATATCAAGCGCCACCTGTTTCGGACGCAAATTCTCCCAACTTATGTCCTATCTCCAGTCAAACGGATGTCTTAAAAGTGTGCCATAAATGTATTTGAGAGAGCTTCCAACTGCCAGTAATCAACAGTCATTTTGATTTATAAATGGGTATTTTATTATTTATATACAATAAAATAGTAGACTATTGTTGCTGTTGTTTATTGGTGTGAATTTTTACAAAAAATGTAATCAGAGAACTCAACATTATGCATAGAATAAATTTCCAGATTTTGTTTCATAACATTTGGAACATTCTGTTAATATTATGATTTTTCCTCATTCTTCTTTTTAATAAATAGTACACAAGTTTATTTCTGTATTTTCAGTACCTTTTAAGGAATAAAATGCCATACGCTGTGTATGATTTTTAATGAAGATATTTTGAAAACAAGTTAATGAATCTGCAACTTACACAACTTTTTAAAACAAGCTAACCGCTTCAGGATTGACTTAGTTTCTATGGTTTCAAAACATTTTAGAATGTTCATCTTTAATTTTATGTCCTTCATTCTAAATTCAAATTCGACGATTAATTATTTTCCTCAAAATTTATTATTCACCAATTGCAATTTAAAACATTCGTGCTGTATGCAACTCTTATATTTATAATTCTCTGATTAAAAATGATGGTTGCTGATAATTTTAAAATTCTAATTTTTTGTGTGTGTGTTTTCAGTTTATTTTCACACTCAAAATATTCACTGCTGTTATAAAGAAATGTTTAAATTCTTAGTATTATATCACATCTTTGTTATATACTTTAAATTACACAGATTTAGTGGGTACCCTTTTTTTTCCACTAACCCGTGAATAAGTTGGCTTCCCTCTACTTTTCAGCTTTCAAATTTTGTCAAAAATGCTGTGACTTACACATCAGTATATACAGTAATTATTCAGGTGGTATGCAGTCGGCTTGTAGGTCGTATGAGTGGTACAGGAAATAAACAGTATAGAAATCATTGATCTTTACTGGAGTGGAGGAGGAGGAAAATGCTGAAAAGGATACAAATGCGAAAGCTGGAGGATAATTGCTTGAGAGTTGGAGAAAAAAAAAAAAACGCCATAAAAGTTGCAGTAAAAAAAAAAAGAGTAAATTAATCATAAATTTATTAAAAGTTGAAATAGTTATGAAACGTGCAATGGGAGGGCGAAAAGAAAGAACTACTCAACGCTAAAGTTGTATATATTCCTGGGAAGCAAATGATGCGCCAATTTTTCCTCATACAAAGTCGGATGCGCCATACAACTAAAAAACTTTTCGACCTTTATACCTTTATGTTTGTAGTTTATAGAAAGAGCTGGCTTATTTACTTCATTTAGGGGAAAACTGATAAGTGAAACATGCAAGGAAATGTATAATTCTCAAAAAGAACTCTTGTTGGAATCTCATTTATAGCTTAGTAAGACAATACTTTGTAGAAGGAAGTGACCGCTGTCTTGGAATTTGACCGGGGGGGAGGGCAGTTTTTTTAGTAGCTATTTTCCTTCCCCTTAATTTATATTACAGGAAAGAATCTAAATGCATTTAAAAATTTTGTTGCAATTTCCGTTTGTGCAATTTGGCGTTGGATTTGTGCAAAAATTTCTGGACAAGCCATCGATGTCCCACGCCCACGTAATCATCCAATACGCTAAGTGTTGGCTGATCCAAGAGATTACAAAAATATCTCTGCATTCCAGTCCACATTAATAAATAAAGTTGAGGAAACAAATTGAAAGAGAAGTGAAAATGTTTTCACTTTAAATGCTGCAAAATTTCTACGTGATGTATGTGTGTGTGTTTTTTCTTTTTCTTTTAATAAAAGCTACAAGCAGAACCGCGTGCCAGATGAAATTCCATTGTATCCCCTTTTCCGTTTTCCACAAGAGAATTCGAAAATTCAACAATAGAAACTCCATCAAAAGATTGGTTAAATAATGATGACATCTCTTTTTCACTCGACAACGCGTTCGCATTTTCTTTCCAACTTTTGTGGCGTGTTTTGATGATGCAAAACAAAAAACGATGCAAAGATGCAAGACATAACTGACGAATCAAAGTGCTAATGGAGCACTTTACCAAAAAGATGCGTACACAATTGTTGCATAAAATTACTGTTTTGGTGGGATGTGTCAAAAACGACCGACTGAATCGAACATAAATCAGTATGGAGTTGAATAATTCGATGCTGTTTCTTTTGTGCTTGTAGTACTGTTTATATAAATATTCCGAGCTTCCTCCCTGAATTCCTCTTGGCTCAAAACGTTTCTAATATCTTTTAGCTTTCCCAAAGAATTGAAAAGATTTTCTTCTGAAAATTGGTAAGTAAATATCATATTTTTCGTCGAAATTTCGCCCTAAAAGGGAAATATTTTTCCAATAAAAGACATCCCTCCCGGGAAAATTATTTATTACTTTTAATCTTTTAATAATTTAAGTGTTTACACATGCGGACGTACGCACGGGGTATCGGCGGTGCCCCCATAAACGAATGCTAATACGAAACTGACAACCTTTTTGCACTTGAGAATCATTCGTTCCACACCTCAGATGCATTAGAAATGATTATTTTCGCTTAACATCAAAAATTTCCATGAATATACACTCGAAACTTTTCTCTTATGTCTGGTAATCTGAACTCCAGGCACATTGGTACCCACAACTAAAATTCTGCTCGCAATTATGTTTGTACAGCAGGAATAGGTTTAAAGATGGGGAAAAATAAAAAATTTAAAAAAGACAGAAAACTTCTAAAATTTTGAGAGAAGTTGCAAAACTGTACACAAATACGAAGCTTTAAATTTTAAGCAAAATAAAATTGTTTAATCCTCGAAAACGAGCAGCTTGTCGTAATTCCCCCCTCCCTAATTTTTTTTTTTCTAAGCGATCAGAAAGAAAATACCAAATACTTATATGGTCGAGATAACCCTGAATGCAGTTACAATGAAAGGTGGTTAATCTTATTGAATAAATATTTCACTCTATATCTACATAGTAGGCCCGCCCGTCATCCTCACGGGTTAGAAATAAAGAATAAACTGCAAAACAATTTTAAGAAACAGAAAAATATATAGTGCCGAATATTAGGCTAAAAAGCCGAATATCAAATAGGGGCCGAATATTCATTACACCCCTTGTAAAAATACCAGAACAACCAAATCTTTCTCCCAAGAAAAAAAAGCTCGGCTTCAAAACTTTAATCTTTATCTAATTCACAATCATTGTATTAGTTGCAAATTAGATAAATTCTAGTAATATGTAAGAAATCATTATGTTCAATTAGAGGGGATGTAATTTCCATTAACTTTTCAGGGGTCTCGCTAGAGGAAATTCGGGTCCGTTTTCGGGCCCTTGACAAAATTCCAGTTAATCGAAACGGACCCTTCACAAAATTCCAAGCTTCCTAATCGCACTTCTCACTCTATTATTTAATATAAAAGTTTTCATCACTATATGTTTAAATTTTCAATTTTCACAAAATGAATTGATTTTTCACGAAAATCTTTTTAAAATTCACAAAAAGCGGACCCTTTTAAAAAATGCTGCATCGACCCCTGCTTTTTCTTTAGCAGTCGGCTAACGTGATGACGTGGGAAACACAGAATCTCATACTTGTTTATTGCTTCTATAAATTATTTTTGGTAAATACAAGTATTACATGATAACTATTTACGGCTTACTCTGTTTTACTTATTTAATTATTTATCATATGCCCGTCTCCGACCCTTCGGTCGCATGAGTCGACGAACCGCCCCAAAAAAATAACTATAAAAAGTTACTAATAGCATTGCCAAAAGTATTTAAAGATAAAAAGGTGATAACAGCCGGACAAGTGCTGATGTGCTCTCCGTTCAGGGGCAATCCAATGCTGCAAAGAGGGCTATATCCACCAGTCCAATTTTGTACAAGCGGCTCTGCAGCATGGGTGATTCTGATCCCAAATTTCGGAAAATTTTAGAGAAAACCTATTCCGAAAGTGTTAAAAAAAAAAACGGTTTTCCGAAGATTTTTCAATTTTAATAATTCGAAAATTCCCTTGACAAATAACATTTGCGTCTCTTCCTACCTTGAGAGAAGCAAAATATTTAGTATAGTAAAACATCCCTGTTTGGCGGACAGTTTTGATTTCAGTGCAAAAAACCATGTGCTTAAAAATAAGAAAGTATACCTTCCTATTTTTTAAGTCATTTTGACTTAAACTGAGCCAGCGATATTCTCTGTTTTAAGTAACTACGTATATGCTTGCTTGGAAATTATACTTACAGAAAGGACAGGTATTGTTCTATTTTTACTGTAATAAATTAAAAAGTTATACAGCAACTTAACGTTCATTAATTAATACGACACGGCTTTATTTTAACGATTACTTCTTTAAAAAAATAGTATTTCTATCAAAATTAAGGTATTATTTACCTCACTAGACATCAGAACGATTCAAGAAAGTGAGTAGTCTGCCTGTCTTATCAGAGAGGAATACAAGATGAGTAATTCGTCTTGGATTAAGCATTCGATTTTACTTTCTGGTCGGACAGTAAAAAAGAAAATGGACGACAGGATGGTTACCGCTCTTCTGGATTGGTCTATGAAGAAATTTGGCACGGAAGTACTTAAGCACTCACAGTTGGTGCGTTTGGAACGCACCAACTTGGAAGCTATATAATCCAATATCCAACTGTCTCGCTGACGGCTCAATGTATTCTGGGCTCTGGCACAATGAATGAGCCTTGCCTTCGCCTACAGACCGAAAGATCCGAATTCAATTCTTTAGTGGTTCATCGTTCTCAACGACGACCTTCGTAAGTGTGGCGTTATTTCTGACAGTGATTTACCTCTAACAAGAAGGCACACGTGCTTTTTTTTTCTAGTGTTGCCTAAAAAATGAGACCGTCCGATCATTTTTGAGAAAAGGGATAAAGGATTTTAAGAAAGGGTTTATTTAAAAAACTTAGAATTCAGTTTTTCAAATCTAAGTCATTTTGACTCGGAGCTATTCCCAGAACGTGATGTTCTTGAAAATAAGCCATTTTATCCCAATAGCAAGAGTTCTGATTTAAGTGTTTCCTGGCAGAAAATCAGTGAGCCTATAAAAAAACCTTTTGAGGACATCTTTATTACTTTATATATATTTCTGTTCCGCTGGCGTCCACTTTGGAGTTTTGCTGTATTTAAAACTTAGAATGATGTTTCTGGAAGAAATTGACTTCTGGTACTAATATCGCAGATCTTCCATTTAATCAATTGATTTTATTTAGCTTATATATAGAGAGATATACATATCGCTTATAGAAATGAACAGTGTCATATCTCCAAAAAAATTGTTTTTTTTTTTTCTTTTGTTTTTATATCAAAATTTTCATATTTTTGAGCTTTTTATATTGGAAATACTGCCGTAAGTAAATATTCAAAAATTAAGGCAAGAGACCAACTTTATTATTTTGGTGCAATACTGTAATAACTATTTTTTTATAGTTATTTCTAATTTTTTTTTTGACATCAATAACATCCAGCATGTGATAGAAAACTAGAACAATCACTATTTTCTGAACAAATTCGATTATAATAATCATTGAAACAAATAAGGTAATTAAATAAAACAAATTGCAAAACGTTCAAACTTCTCTCTTGAAAAATGTCCATTTTGCAGATATGACACTGTTCATTTCTATAAGCGATATATGCGTTGTGAGGGGGGGTCTACCAAACTATGTAATTTTTATTTTAGATTCATGGAGCATAATTTTGCGAAAATTTCGCATGAAGTTCAGAAAAAAAAATCACCCATGCTCTGCAGGTGGTCATGGCCTGCTGTTAGTCTGATCTGAAGCGAGCCAAACCAGGCCAAACTGACCATTCGACGCCTGGGGGAGGGCAACTATAAAGTCTCGTGCTAACAGCATAGAACTTAGAGCCTTTCCATTTATAAGCTCTATGGCTAACAGGGGAGGGTGATGGATCGGAGAACTCGAGGCAACCTGAAATCCTCCCAACCCTTTCAAGAGGGAACTACACATCTTCCCTGAAGCTCTGTTTTGTACAAGCTGAGACGATTGCCAGAGTTAGGCTATTAAACATAATTTCTCTGTTTTAGGAAATACTTGATTTTCACGTGTAAGGGAATTCTTGGTGTCATCTCAGGAGGGCCAACTTTCACAGAAAATCTGTATCAATCTATAATTTTCGTTGTTACAGAGATCGGAATGAAGGTTGTCTTGTTCTGCTTCCTCGTCGGGCTTCTCATCGTTGGAAGCGATGCGGCATCACGTTCCATGTCCTGTTCGAATGGCAGGTGTACCTACAGCGACGACCCCAATGGAAACGCGGCCATGTCACAGAGCAGCGCTGGGAATAACGGTGGCCGAACCTACTCCAGCGCCGGGAGACCCGGAACCATGATAGTAAACAGACAACAATACGGTAAGAACTTTTTTCATTAATTTTGTAAACCATTGAAATTCATAACCGGATTAAGATCATGTAGAGAGCCTATTAAGAACTTCAACATTTTGGTGCCCGTCGACATGTACGAGTAATAAACAAATTCATAAATTATAATAATGAATTATAAAATTCGTTTTATTGAAGAAAAAGTAAAAAAGGAATTCAGTATTAATGAACCATATATATGTTTTATTTACAGAATATAAAAACGATTGAATAAACATACGCTTCTAACACAAATGTGTTACTAGAAAGTGCGCTGGGCTTTCTTAAACCAGCGATGATCGTGCGTGTTAAATTTTGAAAATTGATTCTTAAGTGTTTTTACCTCTGTATTCAGAAATGACCTTCTCTTCATCACGTAACGATTTTTTGCAAGACCCAAGTTTAAAACATTGCGATTATTAGATTTAAAATGCTTTTCCGTTGCATTAAATTCATTTTTAGGCTACATTACGCATTATTTATTATACAGTAAAACTCCTCTATAGCGGACACCAGCGGGACATAAATATTGATCCGTAAAAATGTAAGAGTGAGGTGTCCGCAGAGCAGGGTTTTTTAAGGCTCATTGATTTTCTGCCAGTGAATTTAAAACTCTCCGCCTAAGAAGGGTTTATTTATTTATTTATACCTCATCAATCACAACCGTACCTACCCTGACGAGCCTACGAAGGGTGTCCGCATTTGAGGGATGTCCATAAGGATAAGTTTTACTGTAATTAGTTAACTTAACTTTTGTGAGTCAAGTGCCTGCAAAAACCACTTCTCTTCTTCATCTACCACGATGACGAAGTATGTAAAAGTCTAGTTTTTTATTGCATTACTAAAAGTGACTTCAATTCAGACGACCGTAATTTATTTGTTGCGTTATCGAAGACATGCGTCACAGCTGTTAGTTTTATAACAATAGCAACAGTCTCTTACGACGGAGGCAAAATGTCTTCGTCGCTTTTGGTGTGAATGCCCCTAAGATTAAGTGTTATTCGAGTTACCAGCGCAATCTAACGGTCATGACAAGCAGTAAAAACTGCTGGATGGTAATGACGCAAAAGGCCAGAGACAAATATAAGCTAATGCAGGAATTCCAGAATCAGCACTTGAAAATACATAGAAATCCATTTTTAAAAGTTAAAACAAATGACATAACCTAAATTGTGTAACACAGCCTGTGGCCTGTGTTCACAAAACAAACAATAATAAAGCGTCAAATAGAAGGGGTAACCTTTTCTCAAGCCTTTCACATATTCACATAACATAACATCATTCATTATCTGTTGAAGCAAACTTATACTGTGTGACTACAATACATTGTTTATATTTCAGGTCAACCTCCACCCAGTTTCAATTTCCCGTTTCCGTTCTTCTTTGGCAGAAAGTAATATTCAGCTTTGTTTTCAAGTAAGGAAAATTTTCTCATAATACATCAGGTGAAAAAAAGAATCGAAAATTTAACTCAAATTGCTACTGTGGGCTATGTCAACGATGTAGCAATTTTAGAGCACAGCCATATATGATATAACACAAATCCCGGCGGGACCCCTAAACTAAAATAACATAGAAGGAAATGTTTAAGCGACATTTGCCATTAAGCTACATGTGAGAGGTGCGTTCGGAGGAAAGAGAAACCAAAACCACGGCTGATTGCTCCCCGAGCCATTGCGTTCGCTTTAGTCCGTAGACCTTAATCCTTAATAATGAAAGTAAAATTCAATTTCAATTTTCTTTTCATTTATTGTAACTTAAAACTATGGTGAAATATTTTGCTCCATATGGTTGCATGGTTGCTTAGCTGTTGAACACAAGACGTCGAGTTCGATTTCTCAAATAAGACATTTTAAAAAACTTAATTAAAGACATTTAGTTTGGTTTAACTCGTTTGAAGCTTGCTATTTGAACTGTGAATGCATTTCGCACGAAATTCAACTTTTTTTTCTTCATAAATGTTGTAAATGTATGCAAGCATGCTTTTGTCTTTGAAGTGAAACATGGCTTTAGTATATATTACAGGGGAGCACCTGCACAGAGCGATGGGCACCCTCTTAAAAAGCTATGAACCCCCAAAACGATGACACACCCAAATTTGCCAAATGGTCAGCTAACCCCCCCCCCCCCCCCAATCCCAAAGCTCCCTAAAAATGTCCCCCAAAATGTGCCATGAGCCATTGATAATATACAAGGGTGCCCCCCGGTGGGCACCCTTGTATATTATAACTAGCGATATCCGCACGGTGATGTCCATTACGTTTAAGAAGAGCCACGTCCGCCCAACACGGTGCAGCCTGTCGAAACTGCCTCTGTGCGCTTTTTTATGTATCGATTTAGTCTGTGAGGAAGAAATTAAAGCTAATTAACATGAAGAACTACTTTTTAAAACACTTATAATTCATTCACTAATTAGCTTAGAAGCTTTGAGCATACATTCTTGAGCAGATTAAAAGATGTATCGAATGATATATAATGAGGTGTTCAAGATTTTTTTTTTTTGACTCCTCAACAGGCAACTTAGGTGAATTGTCCTTCAAAAATCAATTACAAAAAAATAAAAACTAATATTAAAACTGTGTAAGGATTTGTTAAAACCAAATATCACACAATGAGTACCTGTAATGAATGCTTCTATGATGTTTGATTGAAAACGAAATGCGGTTTTCAACCAAAACGTTTATTCATTCCTTTCTTTTTTAGCCTACTTTCCCCTTTCCCGTAAAAGTGAAAAATAATAATAATAAAGCATGAAAGAAGGCTTAATGTATCGTGAAAATATCGTTAGAAATCAAGAAAAGTCAAAAATAAGTTAAGTAAATAAATAAAGATTAAAAATAAAAAATTTGAAAGTTGGGTTTTGAGATGGGGAAAAAGTGTGTCTGTCTTGTCGGTCTGTCCCCCCTAATAACTTTTGAACGAATTGTCCGATTCGAAAAATTCTTTTTGCATTCGAAAGATCTCGGCGAGGACATCTCATTTCCATATTTTACTTTTTGATCTGAACATTTTTTTTAATTTTGAACAGTTCAAAAAATTTTAACATTACGCCTATGGGCGAAAATGAAGCAAATTATGTAAACTCTGGGTACAAAATCCAAGTTCCAATGAACAAGCTCACTGTAAGAAGTTCTTGGCGTGAAATATTGATTTGAGCAATTTTTGTTCATTTTTGAACAGTTCAAAAAAATTTAACATAGCGCCTACGGCAAAATTTCAATCATATATAAATCCTGATCTAACGGGCCGATTTGCTTGGAACAAACTTTATCGGAAAGCTCTTATGACGTAGAACATGTACAGATAGTTCATCCAGAACTAACGAGCCTATTTTCCTATGAAATATTTTGATCGGGATTTTCAAGAATATTTTTGAATTAATGAATGATTAAATGAATAAACAAAAGAATGAATGAATAAATGAGTGAATACATGCATGAATGACTGAATAAATGAATGATTGAATGAATATGTATTAACCGTTGAAAAAGATATATGTGAAGCAATTAAGAACTAAATCTAAACGAGAAAGAGAGAGAGAGAGAGATAGCTAGATTAAAAATTTGAAGCTGGTGTATACGGGAAAGTAGGCTGGTATAGTTGTAGACGGAACTTCTTGTTATTCCTTTCTTTTAGCGAACCCCTGGGGGTTCGCGAACACCGGTTGGGAAACGCTGCCCTATCGGAAGTACTGTTGTCTAATCTTGGGGCGAATGGCGCTCTTGGGCTGGAACAATCAAACGCTTTTCTCGCCTAAGCGTATCTCAAGAATTCAACAATTCAAACAAAATTGTAGCTGTCTCTCAATGTGGGAAAGGTATTAATTATCTTCTGGCGCCAATCGCGCGAAGGGAGCAGAGAATTCGTTTTCTATTGTATTGTTGCCATTTTCCACCTTCACATTAACAAATAAAATTCTTATCAATATGTTTAGCATTTTGAGGCTTTGCAGAAGGCACAAACCTTGCCTTTTAATTAGTTTCTCTTGGTTTAAAATCTTATTTTTTATATAATTTATTCTTATTTATGTTTTTCTTCTCAATAAGGATTTGTATCATAATAGGATTAGGCGAGGAGTTATATTCATTTGAAGGATATAGAAGAAAGTTCCCTGATGGCCACAACAGACTAGTTCTAGACAGAATATCCTTGCATAAAGAACTACGGGACAAATTAACATTCCAGTCATTATAAGATTAATGAAAGCTGAACAGACCAAGCTATCCTTTCTATGAAGAAGAAGAATATCGAACTGTGAGATGATCAACTAAAGGTGTTGCAGGTCTCAAATAATAATAATAATAATACATGTAAAAAATAATACATTTTGGAGTATTGGAGATGTGATCTCCGAACTACATGTATAATTTGGTGAGATCAATCGAAAATAAAAACATTTAACTTCTAGTTTGTCTTTTCATTCATTCACTGATTCTTTTTTTTTAAATTTATGTTTATTTATTTATTAATTTTTATATGATCATGAAAATATAAACGTCTTTTAAAAATTTCAAATTTCTTCAGCTGTGCTTTGCCTATGTCGTGTTAGCAAATGCGGAATCTGCAGCTGAGCTTAAAATGAGAAGTTCAGGATTAAAGTTTTGCGCATGGATATATTTAATTCAAATACCACTTATTCAGTTTTTTTTAATAACTAGGGGGCATCCAACCCTGCTCGCTGTCGCTCACCAACCACCGGAACTTTTCACGCAGCTCCTTCGGATCGCATCGCGAATTTAAGCTCGTTTCTCTCTCATTACTTCATGGGAAAAAATCGGTTCTCGGTCAGAAATAACGTTCTGAAATGCACACAACTTCTTGGAGTAAAAAAATAATGTATATCTTATAACATAATGTACATAGATTTTACAGTGTCAGAAGCTTTGTGAGAAGATTCCGAATGTCCTCAAAAACTTTCATATCTGAAAATGTCTTCCAGCAAACCTCACGCACCTCAGTCAGACCTCCTAAATAGTATCAACGATCCTCCCATTATGCTCGGAACATTTTATGAATTAACACGATTTTACTGGTTTAGACTATTTGGCGTTGATTTGAAAGAATTTCGGTCTTCCTAAGCTTATCCGTTTCATTTCTAACTGACATCCCTTAAATAATTTTTTCCCAAATTTCATTTGGACGCTGCTCTTTGCTACATGTGTTGCGAGAAATATGAGCGCTACATTATAATATTCCTTCATCAGCCAGTTTCAAATTTTGATCGTCGTAGTTCGTAACAAAACCGCCAATAACCTTCAGTAGAGAATAACAACAAATGTCAAAATGGCCCATAATTCGTATGATCCAATAACACATTGAATATGACCTGCTCATTGTCAATGCATGAAATATAAGTACTATCTCTTTAAATTCATTCAAGAAAATAGCGTTGTTTATTTGATTTGGATACACTTTCAGAAACGCATGTTCAAATCTCACGAGACTCCCGTCGTATTTGACGAAATGGCTTTGTGAAAAATGCTCTGAGTAAACCTTTCGTCAAACTGGCGAAATTTGTGTAGTAACTTTTTTAAGTCACGTGATTGCGCGAGGAAAGAATCGTTATAAATGACGAAATTTTCTTGACGATTGAAGAATCGTCGAAAAAAGAAGGATTCTATTTTTGAGAGTGTATATTCCTGCCTAATCTCTTGGCAATTTGGCATCCTGAGCTCTTTAACTAGGGCGATCATCATAATTATGTACCGTTTTGAAAGGACAATCCTGTTTTTATGGGTAGTCCATCCTGATGTCCTCAAACGCAGCTTCGAGACATCGAAATGTTCCGATGAAAGAGCAAAGAGTTTGAGACCCGATTGCAGGCAATAATTTGAACTGCGAAACAGTTTGTATTATTATTGAGTATTTTTTTACACTTTTCCCGCACTCATGCTATGCACCCGTAGAGGGGATCGTTTCTCATATGGAGCCGGACTAAATAATATGGAGCCAGCGACGCCTGATTCCTGACATCATTTCAGAATTATATCCCAGAATGCCATTTTATGAATATGCATTCAAATGCATGTAATGTAACACAACAGTAAATAGTCAAATTTAGATACAACTTTCGCAGCAAAATTCAAATGAGATGTAAATACTTTTGAAAGTAATCCATACTTATTATTACACACTGCTATAGAAGTTCTTTACCTGAACTATTTTAACTAAAGGAATTTAAAATGTAAGTCACTTTTCTTTTTCTTTCTTTCTTTTTGGTACTTTTCTGTTAACAGTTGGTAATTTGTTAACCAAAAGTAGTTTCTTAGTTATTAAAAATTTCTAGACATAAAAACAATTGATAAATAAGTGTACAATGCTTATAAATTATGTTTTTATTTATAGTTTAAATTTATATCTAATTGATCGATCTATTGCCACGGGAAGAATCGAAACCTCCGCTATAATATAATCTATATATCGCCGTTCCGGAAGAACAGTGACGTAAATGCAAAAACTTCAATTTTACAGGAGAGTGAAAAAACGATTTGCAGTTGTATAAAACTTATAGTAATTGAAAAGGGTGTAAGTGACAGAAAAAAATGGTATAATTAGAGTACGTAGAATATATACTTTACTTTCATTTACCAGGGATTTGGATTTAATCACAATAATATTTCAACCTCTGAGTGCAGTTACGTCGTTGTTACTCTAAAAATTGTTCGTTGTTTTAGAAGGCGCAAACTTGTAAGGGATGTGTTTCTCATATTGTATATGGACTTATTTGCATTTGACAAATTTTTGCCGTTACGCCATTGTTATTCCGGACCGGCAATATAGTTAATTTAACGGAGGTCTCGGGAAGAGTTAAAGGGCGTGATAATAATTTTCGACTATTAAGATTTTGGCGCTGTAGTCAAATTTTTGGCAAGTAATTTTTCAGTAAGTAAGAGGACATTTTTCATCAGGTGTGAGAGAGTCTCTTTTTACCTGGCCGGGATAATTAGGGGCTTTAGAAGGAAAGTAATGATAATTTGAATGAAAAGCATAGGGCCCGCAAGGGCCATTAATTGTTCCTTCTGGCATCATCAAGAATGCTGAAAAACATTGGAACTTAGTCGTTGGCTTCAAAAAAAAAAGGCAGCAATAGAAAAAAACTCTCAACATATCAGTGATGTAAAAGAGTTTAAGCGAAACAAGAAGTTCTCCCAGAGCTAAATGAGCCTACTTTCCGCATACCAACAAAGAATTTTGTGAAGATCCTTACATGTATACTCCTAAACTGTTTTAGAGAAGTTTTATGGAAAGTATTTGCTCTCTGTCAGAAATAACGTTTTATATTGTACACAATTCTTTCGAATGAAAAATATATATCTTGTAACAAAATGTACATAGATTTTACATAGTGCTTGGCCGAGACTTTGAATGTTAATAAATTACCGATATATAAAAATAAGCAGGGTTTATTTAAATTCATTCAAGATGCGACACCATCATTTAATAGTAAGACTCTTGGCAAGAAAAATTTTACTTAACCCTTTGTTGCATATTTTAAGATTTGTGTAAAGACGTTTTCATATTTGGCAACGAAGAAATCGCTTTAAATTGAAAGAAATATAATGTGCTTTCCTTGGCGAAATTTTTTTAAAAATAAGAATGCATGAGAAAAAGTTAATGAGTCTGTTATAGAAATATTCCCGAAAATGTTGCTTTATTTTTAACTGTAAAAGCAGTTTAAAGAAATTCAAATAAAAGAAAAGCATAACAATCATGTCAGTTCTCAAGCTACGCCATTGGTTGGACTTAAAACAGAGCACCGGTGATGCGATCTTGCCTCCGATTGGCTGCTGTCATTAGCCGTTACTATTTCATTGGTTACTGCAACAGCATCATTAGGTTTACATATATATATATATATATATATATATATGTAAACCTAATAGCTAACCCTAGATATTATAAATATACAATTCTCCCAGTAACCGGAAATGCACATCAAATCAAAGAGATATTTATCAGGTAGAACAGTAAAGTTTAATGAATAAATAATAAACACATAATAATTTCGAAAAAAAAATATTCTTTCCGAAAAAAAACATTTAAGTTTTAATAATCTGTAAAATATATATATATATATATATATATACTAGTAAGCCCGGCGGTCGTACGAAATGACCGCTGTTCTAGATATTATAAATATACAATTCTCCCAGTAACCGGAAATGCACATCAAATCAAAGAGATATTTATCAGGTAGAACAGTAAAGTTTAATGAATAAATAATAAACACATAATAATTTCGAAAAAAAAATATTCTTTCCGAAAAAAAACATTTAAGTTTTAATAATCTGTAAAATAAAAATATTATTTACTATATAATCAAATTGTTTGTGAAAAATACTTATTTATATCCAACATAATCATCGTCAAAACAATAGTTTTAACGAAACCCCTGGAAAAAAGAGCGCTGCCACTTTAATATATATAAAAAGCGCATCGTCAAATAAATTAAAACAAAGAAAGGATTAAATTAAATTCGCGTTTACATTAATTTTTAACGGAGATTACAAATCTAGAGATGCCTCACTCAAAATGCTAGAGAAATGTTTTGATTATTAGTATATTTGACATTTGTTACAACAATGGCAACTGCATTACAGTTACGCAAGCAACCAATAAGCTATCGACGACAAACAAACTGTTGGCAGAAAATGGCAACCTGAAAAGTACCATTATTGTTGCAATCAAGAACATTGAAAAAACTCGTCCTCCATGCATTTAAAGGCAGCAATAAGCAAAGGAATGTAAGTGACCAAAGAACGATTCTGAGTAAATTGCGCTCAAAGTTCGGATCTTGTGAAATCTTTATTGTTAATTTTTTTTCTAACTCACGTTGGAAAACATCATCTGTTAGGGATGCGATTAAAAATCTCTTGCCACAATATAGAATGGGACTTTCTCTATCATTTGCATCAGAGTTATTTCCGAATCTTCAATTTTGTCAACTACACCTCAAGAATCACTTTGGTTGTGCCTCATTTCAGAACCATCATCCTTCTAGAAAATTTCCCACATGCATGACTGCACTGTATGTATAACATTGAACTCAACTTCGAATAAGTTTCATTTTATCAACATTTTTAATTCTTAGCACTGATACAGTGCAACATGGACACAGGGAGTATTTTGCTATTGCTGTAAACTTTTTACGAGTAGTTGTAACTTTTCGTTGTCCAAAATCAATCAGATGCCAATTCGAAACAGAAAGTATGCAGAGATGGAGCAGGGGTATTTTGCTATTGCTGTAAAACGTTTTACGAGTAGTTGCAACTCTTCGTTGTCCAAAATCAATCAGATGCCAATGCCAATTCGAAACAGAAAGTAGGCAGAGATGGAGCAGGGGTATTTTGCTATTGCTATAAAACGTTTTACTAGTAGTTGTAACTTTTCGTTGTCCAAAATCAATCAGATGCCAATGCCAATTCGAAACAGAAAGTATGCAGAGATGGAGCAGGGGTATTTTGCTATTGCTGTAAAACGTTTTACGAGTAGTTGTAACTCTTCGTTGTCCAAAATCAATCAGATGCCAATTCGAAACAGAAAGTAGGCCGAGATGGAGCAGGGGTATTTTGCTATAGCTGTAAAACGTTTTACGAGTAGTTGTAACTTTTCGTTGTCTAAAATCAATCAGATGCCAATTCGAGACAGAAAGTGGGCCGAGATGGAGCAGCGACGTTTGTTACGCTACCAGCACCAGCACAGAGGATTGAACTTCGTGAAAATGCAACTGCCTCCCACAACGGACAGAAGCGTGAACGTAGTGGGTGTCGACGCACACATCTACAAAGGCAAACTGCCACGAGTGCCCCTGGACCAACTGCCGTCGGGCATCGATCCCATGAGTATAGATGAAGAGGCTCTGTACAAGGTAAAATTATTGTCTATACATAAATAGGCAAAGACAAAACAGTTAAGAACTATTTTCCCCTGTTTTCAACTGATTTTCTTACTTTTTTTGTAGAAAGTTAACTGGGGGGGGGGGGGGGGGGATGATCACCAAATGCGAAATCAAGGGAGTTTTGAATTGGATCATTACCACATGCCTAATTCCGCCTTGTAAAATAAGGAGTGGGGGGTAAGGTGAAAATTTTATTAAAAAATAAAAAAAATTTAATGGAACAGAGATTAATTTGTTCCTGTTCAATCTGCAATTTACAAAATTATGTATATTTTCAAAGCAAAAAGAAAAAAAGAAATAAAATTTAATTGCAATTAAAATTTTTGAAATTTAAGCTTTAAAAATTGCAATTTTAGGCTATCTTTGATCACTAAGCGAAGAAAACAATTCACGGGTTCTTCCCCTGAAAAATTTTCGAAATTGATGCCCCAAAAACGAAATTTGAGGTTAACTTTGGTTACTTTATAAAAATAGTTTTCGGATTGGAAGAGGAGTTCTATCTCTCTCTCTCTCACTAAAAATATCTGAAATTGAAGCTCTAAAAACGCCATTTTAAGCTACTTTTGGTCACTTTATGAAAACAAGGGGGCGAGAAATATTTCCCCGAAATTATTCGAATTTAAAGTGCTAAACGCAGTATTAGGCTATCTTTTGCACCGCTAAGGACAGCCTCATGACTCTTTCTCCCTCTTTGATCCGCTCTTGAGTTTACCATAATACAAAATGTAACACTGAAACTTGATGTGAGATGATGCGGTGCAGCACTTTAGTGCCCAGCTTATAGAGGGTGGGGATTTTTTTTTTTTTTTTTTTTAATTTTTGGCATTCTTATACTACGCATTCAATCTTTTTTAACTAATTAAAATACTTTTACGGTATTTCACAATTATCTAAAATGCTATTAGAGAAATTTAATCTGAATGGCTTACAATGTATCATAGAACTTTAAAATTAAAGTACTTAACTAAAATAAAGATGAATCTCTTAATTATGTAGATTACTTAGTAACTTAGTTAATGATAAAGATTTCCTAAAAATGCATTATCATTCAAAATGACTATCTCAAATTTCTGAATTAAACATTGACGGGAAAAAAAATAAAATCCCAACACCAAGAAGTTGTGCTAGATAAACGAAATTTGGCAAACGTATCATACATGTTTGAAAGATGACATCTATTGAAATTTCGCTGAAAACGGATAAGAGAGACGCTAGTGTCGCCAATATGAAAATGCAGATCAGTTATACCTTAAATAAGCACCTTAAAGATCCTAAGCATTATTTATCGTATTAGATTTGATGTAGTGAGTTGATATTAGTCCAGAATGCGTTTTAAAAAGACGAAGGAACCATTATCAACAGCTCAGTGAGTTTAAATATGGTCGTGTAATAGGGTTACGTGTTCTTTCTGTAATACTGGAAAAGAAACTTCGCAGGAATGTCTCATCTCCACTGTGCGGGCAGCAGTGGTCGCAAAGAGATACGATCCCAAGACTTTTGGATGGGGCGGGGGCGTTTATTTGGCAATACGGAGAGGGAAGACAGCCGCCTACGTGTCGCATCGAGCTGCGTTTGCAGCAGAAATTTGAGCTTGCGTCTGTCGTAAGTGGCATTACAGTGACCAAACGAAGTGTTATAAATCGGTTACTTAAAAGACCGAGCCAGATGCCTTGTACGCATTTTACCGATTCCAAACCACTTCCGTTTGCGACATCAATGGTGTCAAGCTTGAATGAGGGAATGGAGATTTTTTGTTTTCTAGTGAAAGCTGGTACCGTCTTGGTTCCAGTGTTGGCCGTGTGTTGGTTAGAAGGAATCCCAGTGCTCACCTGAAATCAACCTGCCTGCGGTGTAGCCAAACTGGTTTTGCTCCGGGGAGCAATTTCCTGTGATATCAGTAGCACTCTCTTGTTAATCCAACGTACCCTGAATGCATTTTTTAAAAATTAGTCTGGCGATTCCATCTGCTGTGTTATTCTTGAACAGCATTCAGGGGGGCGTTTTCCAACGTGATAACGTTCTCCTTCATATACCCCTGTTGTAACCAAACATACTTTACTGAGTGTCTTCACATTGCCTTATCCTCCTTGATGACCAGATATTTTTCCAATTGAGCACGGATGGGACGTAGCTGGACAACAACTCCAGCATCATCCACAACCAGTATTAACCGTTCCTGTTGCAAACGACCTAGTGCAACAGGCATGGAATCCCCTCCAACAAACTAACATCCAGCACCTTGTACGACACAATGCATACACGTTTGTATGTTTACATTAAAAATTCTATCGGTTATACCGGTTATTAATGTACTAGCATTTCACACTTGAAATGAATTGAATTTTCTCGCGTTTGTAACCATGATCTTGAAACTTGAATAACTGAAATAGGTTACCTTGACAAATGTATTGCCAAAATTTCAATAGTCTGCAATAGTTTTTTCTTGGTGTTAGGAATGTTTTTCCCCGTCAGTGTTAGGACAGAGTATTGTAACTTCTGTTTCTTGCCCAAGTTCATTCCTCATCATAACCGGGGAATAAATTAGTTAAATCATGGGGCAGACTTACCCAGTTCCGTTAAAGAAAAGAATTAGAACGCTGGATAAGAGAAATCATACCAGTAATTATAGGACCTAAAAATCAGAATAATGGCGCATCAAGTACGTGTAGCTAGCAGTCGTTAACCCTGGTATTTCCCTAGGCCACCTGCGTTTTCTATTGAGTGTAATTTGGAAGATTATTTAGCCTAACATGAATGTGAATATTATTTTACTCAGGGCGCATTCACACTAATGGCAATGACAACATTTTGAGTGTCGTAATCGAATTTTACTCTGGTTATCAAATTAACGGCAAAGCCTTATCTGTTCCAGTTGAAGTTATAGCGCTATCAACAAATAACGATATTCTGGGTGAAAATAACTTTTAAACAGGGAATAAAAATGTCCGAGTTTACACGAGGATGTGATTATTAAATTATTTAGAATCACTGACGCAAGCTGAAAGCCTTTTTTTTTTTCTTTTGCTCTCCATTGGTGTGAAGGCATCCTTAGATCAGAAATTCACTTACTGAAAGTTACTAATTGAAGAAATACTTGTTATTTCTATATTTTTGCAGGAAATAAGAGATATGGAATTTCCATCTGTTCCTCCACGAGAACGTATCCCAGTGCGACGAATAGGCGGGAAATACACGACGGCGAAAACGTTATCATTTGCACCAGTAAGAATTCACACCGAAAGAGAACAATTGTTCGAAACACCAATCATGGGCCGAGATGGTAAGATTTATAAAGGTACTATGAGGCTACCCGTGACATTCGAGTCGGGAAAGGAGTCAAGCAGAACGAGGGAAGAAAGTTCTCTGAAAAACCGCGTCATTCCGACAACAGTAGCACTTCGGGTGAATGGAGAACCTGCACCGTGGATGTCTTCAGAATTGCCGCTCATAGATTTGCCGGCAACCGATATTAGAAAGATGGTTGGTGTTGTTTGTGATGAGATTAGACGACAGGTAGCGTCTCAAAATAAAGAACAGAAAAGCAAAGAATCAAAAACCGATGAAAAGGAAGATGACAGCTCAACAAAGGGTGAAAGTAAGTCTGATGAAGAAAATGTCAAAGAAAGCCCAGTAGCAAAATCTGGTTCTGAAGAAGAAACGGAAGGAGCTAACCTTGAAACTGAGGCAGACACAGAAGCACCAGAAACAGAAGACTCTGAAGAGAAAGAAGCTACCGAAAGTGAAAACACAGAAGAATTTGAAGAAAAAGAGACAACCGACAGTGAGAGCACAGAACCTGAAGAAAAAGAAACAACAGAAAGTGAAAACACAGAGGAATCTTCGGAAGTTGGTGAAATGGCTAAAACAGAAACTGAAACGTAAGAAGCATAATTCAAAAGTAGGATAAATTACAAAAAAAAAAAAAAAAAGTCAACATGAACCATACTTCAAAATGTAAAAGGACAAAAAAAGGCTAGAGGCTGAAGATACTAAATTTATAATTTAAAAAAAAACTTCAGCATCTTACGAGTAACAGCTTTTATGCGCACTGGAGAAAGAACAGGGATATTATTCCATACTTAATACGTTCTGTAAGATTGGTTAAAAAATAAATGATTGAGCTTCAGAGGAGTATTTTTTTTTTTTTTTTGGAAATGACACAGAAACGATTATAAAAGATTCAATTTCGGAATTTGCAGAACATATTCAACACGGTTTAGCGGGAAAAAAGAGCATATGTTCGCTAAATCTTAATATCCAATAAGAGCGTCCAAAAGATGTTTTATATTGAATTAGCTGGACTTGTGCTAAGAGTTTAAAAGAAGTCCCCTCCGAAAAAACAGAAAAACTATGAAAAAATTTTGTTAAGGGTCTGGTTTTGTGTGCCCATGTATTATTGCTATCGTTTCTTTCTTTCTTTTTTTTTTTACAATTAAGATTCTTGTGTGGGTGGATTTTTCAATAGTGATTTTTTGTGAGGCTCGATTGTTGCCAAAATTTAATTATAGGTAATGTTCCCGTTGAGGTATAACAATTTATTGAATCCTTGTGTTTTCTCTTCAAATGTACGCTTTGGGAGGAAAACGTTCAATTGCATGATTGTGTCAACCCACTTCACTGGTACCAAAAAAGGATCAGAACATGTTCCTATTGAAGTACACTACATACCAATTTCTTTTTGAATCCTTACCTTTTTGAGACAAAGCGAGAAAAACGTTCGATTGCGTGATTGTGTCACCCCTAGGTTTATTAGTGCGCTCTAATTGTACCACATGACGGGCTCATCCCCTTTATCATTTGTTTTTCTCTATCTCTTAGTTTAAATTATATACTGTTGGCGTTTTCCTAAAAAATGTGATTTTTTTACCTATACCAAGATGTTCAAGTAAAATATGTTAAATAGTTCCATCGGCAACAAAAGAAAGATTCACTGCCGTTCTCTTAAAACGAAAAAAAAAAAAACCTTAAAATATTTCAGAATAGACAACTAAATTCGCTATAAAGGACATTCTAAAAAAAGAAAAAATAAGAAAATACAGTAACACCTCGTTATATCGCTCATTCGGATATATCGCGCTTTTTCTTTGTCCCCCAAAATTTTAAGTTTGAGCTCTCGAAAGTAAAAATATTGCATTTCTCAGTATAGCCTTTTTTCCTTCATTAACCAAAGCCATCGAACAGGAATGTCTTCCTTTCTTCTGAATTAGCTGCATTTACAATCTGCAGCAATTCTGCTCCCACTCCCCAATTTACATGCCTGCAGAATGATTCTACGACTCGAATTTTCTTTAAAAATTCAAGTAGGAGATGGGCAACAGGCCTTAAAAACATTAAACAGTAAAAATCATTAAAAAAACACGATTGCATTAAAACGAACAGCCTAGAAAAATTCCTTTTAGACCAAAAATAACAGTCCATAAAAATCCACATTAAAATGCCAACAAGAGTTTATAAAAATTTCCATTATAGTAATTGCAACAGTAACTAAAATGCGCACATGTAGCGAGATAATTGTGCCAAAATGATATGAAAAGTCCATAAAAATCGTAATTACACTATCTACTACAATACATCTAAAAATTCCTATCAAAATAAGAGCTTTATTTTGTTTTAAAATGTCCATCAGATGAAGAACAACTATCCCTGAATATGTCTGCTACAATAAAGAAAAAAAATCCTTAAATCCCCACATTTCAATAACGACAACTATTCCTAAACATCCCTAATAGAATAAGGACATTAGTCTCAAAAAATCTCCATTAGAATACAGACGTCAGTGACTAAATATACCCATTAGAATACTGATCTTCAAGAGCTACTGTTCCTAAAATTACCAACAGTCCATCTTAAATTCCCCATCAAAAGAAGGACAGTTCCTATAAATCCAGCTTGCAAAATCGTCAAAGGATTTCCTGAAAATTCAATTAAATAGCACTTTTATAAAATTCGGATAAAAACAAAAGAAAGGAAAGCATTTTTCCAAAGGCAAATGCATATTTAAGTTAGAAAATGTTGGATACTGTATCAATCCTGACGTGTGAAATTTAGGTTGATAGAAAGAAATAACTAAATTCTGTCCAAATAGTGCCAAATAGACAGTAAAAGAAAAAAAAAGGTAAATGTTTTATAAAATAAATCACTTGAGTAAAATATGGAAAGAAAAATCAACCTCAAGAGAAAGTAATTGAAAATCGTCTGCAGTTTATAAATCCACAAAATATGCATAAAAATGAAATGAATTTTTAGAATTTGTTTCGTTGATAAAACGGACACTCTACCAGAACCTAATATGTTTCATGAAATTGTTGAACTGATACCGTAATACTAAATCGCCAAAAAACGAAGAAGAATCAACCTCAAGAAGTAATTAAAAATGGTCTGCACTATGCTCAAAAATGAAATGAATTTTTAGAATTTGTTGCAATCATAAAACGGCATGAATAACCATAAAACATCCTTTTTTCAATCTTACGTTAACAAAAATCATCTAGTTGGCGACAAAAGTAGTATTTATTTTGGCGAAAACACGCAAATTGAGCAGATAAATTCAGAGGTAAGCCTCGTTTTAAAGTTCAAAAGCTACTTTAAATGAATATTGCGCATGTTCTATTTGTTCTACGAACTTCAAAAAGAGATCATCTAGTGCAGTTTTTTACGGCCATTCATATGCTGCAAAAATCGAAAGCGTGGGATGTTTCTTCGATGAAATAAACCCAAAATGAACAATTTTACGTAAAATTGGAATATAGAAAGAACAAATTCGAATTTTAGGAAAAACGCTTCGAAGTGCACGAGGACCTGGCCCAAGGTACCTGTAAACAAAATTTCGTACTTCTGGACCGTTCCATCTCGCCAGGGCGCGATCGACAGACAGACATACAGACAGACAGACAGACACACACAAACTTCCGGTTTTATTTATATAGATTATTATTATTTAAGTTGTCTTTATGTAAGATTAAACTAAATTTTTTACGTTGACACTCAATTTTGCTTGTTTTTTGAGTTATTTCTAACGGCATCGGCAGTTGCGTAGCTAAACCCGGATTTTAGGAGGGGGGGGGGGGGTTGCTTCAGGAGAAGTCGGCTAATTTCATTGTTTTCTTTAAAAAATTGGTCAAATTCTAGACAATCTTTACCATTTCAGGGGGGGGGGGGGGTTATCCCCAAACCCACCCCCTTATCTACGCCAGTGGGCATCGGTTATATCGCGCATTCGGATACATCGCGCTTTTTTCTTGTCCCCCGACAAGCGCGATATAACGAGGGGCTATTGTACCTTATTTTTTCATAACAGTCTCATTTGAGTTGTGTTTGCGTCCCCCCCCCCCTTCCTTCTTCTTCAAAGCAGCAAATATTGTTTTTCCAGTAAACAAGTGTAATTCTAGAAAATGTTTAATAATGCTACTTTGTTGATGCTAATTGCAAATTTTCCCTTTTTTAGCTCTGTCCAGTAAAAGTTTAAAAAAAGAAGGATGGTAGAAAACTTAATGTATCGCAAAAATATCGTTAAATAATTTTTGGAAAAATATAACCACTTTAAATTACAAATTGCGCTAAAAATTGAAAAATAAATTGATTCTTAACAACATCGACACGACTTTTAAACATAATTTTTGAAGCAATGCAAAACTATCTAATTACACTGGTCTACAAAAAAAAACTTTTTTTCTGCCCCAAAGACTTTTTTAACTGATCTTAGAAGTATTTTTCATGCTGAACTCAAAAATGAAAACCATTTTTCTCTATCACGTAAGGATTTTCCGTGCAAGGTGCTGTAATAGTTGACATTAATACCATTTACATTAAATTATTGCAGTACCTTACAAGCTAAACCCTTAAGTGATAAGGAAAATGGTTTTCATTTTCGAATTCAGCTTGGAAAATACTTCTAAGATCAGTCAATAAAGTCCTTAGGATACCCCCCCCCCCTTTTTAAGGGCATTGTAATGTTTACATTAGAAGCATTTCCACCAAAAAACCAAGTAGTATTCTATTTACCTGAAAAGGGGTCATTTTGACATGTTCTGGCATACTTTGCCTCAAATGTCCCTTTTTAACGTCCAGCAGTAATCTGCTAACATAGTTGCACTCCACTTCCCTTGATATCTCTTTTCGATAACTGAAATGTCCTGATGGAACTGCTCTCCATGTTTATCGGTTAAACAGCTCCCATGTTTTCAGGTGATATTTTTACACACAACAGGAGACTTCCATGATAAAAAATAATAGTTCATGTTCATTAAACATGTCGTACAGTATCAATCTTTTGCCTATTTGCTTTTGTGTCCCAATTCTCGCGAAATTCCTACCGAGACCCGCACCCAGTGCAGTAATTGGATACGCACTTCCGTTCGGAGGTCTGCGGGGGCTGTTTGCGACACTCCACTAAATTTTTTTCAGCAAAATAAAGTGACCACTGATATAACGGTCGACATTCAAGCACTTTTGTGTACTTTATCTCAATAAAAATGATGCTGCATGATCGGGAAAACACTGAAAAAAACGTAAAAATCGAACATTTCCTTCCTCATATCTAAAAAACTATACGTGAAGGAAAAATTTTGATGCCAGATATGGATTCCTCGTGCAAAACTACTTCAGGAAAAGTGAAATTCATTCTTGAGGCAAAACACTCGTTGACCAGTGTTATCATTACGCCATGTGTTTTACTTTACATTGAAACTGTTGCAAACTCTGGGCCATTTATATTTGTAATAGAATTGTGCTTACAAAAGTAATCATGAATCAAAACCTATCACGATTTTGCACCGAATTCAAAAAATACGTTTAAAAGTCGTATCGATGTTGTTTAAAGAATTAATTTATTTTTCAGTTTTTAGCGCTATTTATAATTTGAAGTCTGTTTTATTTTTCTCCAAAAATTATTTTATTTTGTTATTTTTAGTGTAAATGTAGTTTTTATATAAATACTCTATTTTCGAAAAATTCATATCAAAGGGCAAACCTTCTTTGACAGGGCTTATACTCAAATAGCCAAAAAAATTTCCATGACTTTTCCAGGTAGATCCAAAGCAGAATTCCAGGTTAACATTCCAAGTAAAAATATTTATTAGCAAATGCACTACTTGTTCATTAAATACATCCACCATAAGATTTTATACATACAATTATATTAACGTCATATTAAAAAGTTCCACAGATGCTCATTAAGATAAACTTATACTATAGAATTTCTAAAGCAAAATTTTATGACACAATACTGTCAAAAGATATTAGATTTTATATTTGCATCCATCTTTTTAATTTCTATTAAATTTAAATTTTAGAAAGCTAATTTAAAACTATAAAACATAAAATATAAAGAAGAATAAATAAAATAAAGTAAAAATTAAGATGATCCCAATGGGGACAAATCAGCTTTTAAACTCTATAATAACGCATGAAAACAAATATCAGGGTTGGAAATAAACCGGGTTTTTTTGGTTTAAATCAGGTTTTTTTGGTTTAAACCGGGTTTTTTTGGTTTAAATAGTATTTGTAGGCAAAACAATTTGACTTTTGGAAAATCATGGAGATTTTAGATCATTAATTGTGAATAAATGTTATTAGTAATAAATTTGTTGATAATTAATTAAATAACTAAGTTAAAACCTTGAATTTTAATTACCTTCTAGATGTAGCTTTTATTTTTTCAGAAAGTTACCTATAGTGAAATGCGTATTTACGGTGCAGCACTTTAGAGGTCAACTTATAGAGTGGAGATTTTTTTTGTCATTTCTTACACAATGTGTTTATTCATTTGAGACTAATTAAAATATAACTTCATGTAAACACTTTTCTTTAAAATTAGTAATTGGCTTTTTTTTCGAAATTACCTAAAATATCATTAGATAAATTTAATCTGAATGACTTACAATGTATCCTATACAACTTTAAAATTAAAGCACTTAGTTAACATAATGATAAATATCTTATTAATTATGTGAATTACTTATTTAATAGAAAATATTCCCTAAAAATACATAATTTTTTGAAATGGCTAGATCAATTAGAAGAAAAATAAGAAACTTATTTTGAAAGCAAAAGAGTGCTCATAGTGGTTTTCTCGGATGCTTAACTTACACAGAGGTTTAGGCAAACTTTATATTGATGTTTCATCCATCCAGACAAATACTGGTCTAACATTATAGCATAAAAAATATTGTCCTGGAGAATTTATTTAAGTTTCTTTTCATCTTTGTAAAAATAGATAAACAAATAAATAGAGTAATAATTAGGACAGCCAACTTACAAAGGTTTTTTTTTTATAATGCTCCCACCCAAATTTGGCGTACATACGTTGTCAAGTTACAAAGGTTTCCCTACATTAAATAATATAGGGCTAATTTCGTTACTGACCAAAAGTGGTCAATTTAGGTGGTTAACTTTACAGGTTTTATTGTATTAACATATTACAATACTCTATTTATACAGACCTTTCAGCAAATTATTAAAGAAATAATTATTTTGCGGGTTGAGTTTTAACAAAAGCACATTTTACGAAATCAATAAAAATAAGCAAAAATGAAAGATATATTAAAAATAATATGTGTTCATTTACAGTATCATTAATATCAACAAATGATTACACGTCTTTTACTATAGATATATTTTACACTTACTGGATTTAGCAATGATAACACTTATATAAATCAGCAACATTGGCTTAGAAATTAACAGCATTAGTTTTTTTTTTTTTTAAATACAAACTTTATTTTTCTTGATTAAATATATTTATAAAAGCAAAAGCAATTTTATAAAACTAATACAATGGGCAAACTTCATTTTTCCTGATTAAAGATTAAATATATTTTTTTTTAAATAAGAGAATAATTTAGGAAAAAAAATGCACTGATTAGAAAAAAAAAGGTTGTTAATATACAAATTCAGTAATTCATCATTTATCTAATGCTGTGCTTGTAATTTCTGCATAAATTGGATTTTGCAATTTTTTGTAATGTGTAAAATGAATGAAAAAAGTTTTTTTTCTTTTTTTAAAGTGTTATCTGTAACATACATTTGCAACTAGGTTATTATGAAGATATTTTATTATTTCTAATATATATTTTTTAACTCCAGGAATTACAATTGCAATATCATTTAATTTTTATAATGACTGAGAAGAGCTTTTCTCAAATTAGCTTTTTCAGAGCTAAGTTTAGAAAAACCCAAATAGTCTGACATGTAGATAGGAGATGAGAAAAATGTGCACTGATTAAAAAAAAGTTTGTTATGTACATATTCATTAATTATCCATTGTTGTGCTTGCAATGTCTTCATAAATTGGATTTTACAATTTTTAATGATGTGCAAAATAAATGAAAAAAGATTTGGTTTAAACCAAGTGGTTTTTTTAAAAAAACCATTTGGTTTAAACCATGGTTTAAACCACGTTGGTTTAAACCAAACAACCCTGACAAATATTTAAAGAAATGCTGATGTAGGAACTTTTATGCTCCATGACACTATAATAAACACCATTATATAAAGAAAAAACCTATATAGGAAAAGGAAGGTGCGTTAATTGAGGATCTGACATTGCGACGAGAGTAGGTTCCCTCTAAGGGGTCCCTGATAGGGGAAAAAATCCGACTTTTCCAGATTTTGTCAAAAATTTACGTTTTCCCCTGACTTTTGCAAAGGATATCAATTTCCATGACTTTTCCATGATTTCCAGGTAGAGTATGAACCCTGCTGAGTGAATGGCACTAAAAACCAATCATTTTTCTTTGATAAATTCCATTTTGAAGTCGATTTTAAAAGGTACTAGCGCGAACAAACTGATATCCTATCAGAATTGCTTTTAATATTAATGCTTACTGGCAACTAACTCCTTTTTTAACAATGAGTTTTATATTTATTATTTTCCCAAGAAAGAAAACTCGAGCCAAGCCTTTTCAAGTAAAAAGAACAATACTTATTTTTCACCCATAACGGTTTTTTCTAAAAAAAATGTAGCCAAATTGATGTACGATATTTATGTAGGTCTAAGTTACGTTTACGTGAGTAACGTTACGAGGGTCTACGACCCTCTATCGATTAAAGGAAAAAAATCTGTTCAATTAGTCAAAAGTTATGGATGAAAAACAAAAAAATGACTACATTTCTGCCCATATCTACTTTACCTATTTGTCGAATATAGTCAAACAAAGGTACGGGACCTATGGGAAACCACCCTCAATTGATTAAAAAAAGAACCATGAAAATCGTTTCATCCGGTGCAAAGTTACGTGTGGACAAAAAATACAAAAAACTACATACATACAGTATGAATGTATAACCTCCTCCTTCATGAAGTCGGTTAAAAATAAAGAAATGTCAAAAAGGAGTGAAGTAATTAAATAAAGAATGAAAAATAAAATATTTGAAAGTAGGGTTTTGAGATGGGGAAAATGTGTATCTGTCAGTCTGTCTGTCCCTCCCTAATAATTTTTAAACGAATTGTCCGACATGGGTGTAAGTCCTGGAAGTTGACAGGACTGGACAAATTTTTGCGCTGACTGAAATTTTTCAGGGGGGGGTGGGGGGGGGGGGTGTTTGTTATATATATACAGGGGTCACGCCAGAGCAAATTCGGGTCCGCTTTAGGACCCTTAGCAAGATTCAAGTCAATTAA
Organism: Octonoba sinensis; assembly: GCA_038502835.1. NCBI lineage: Eukaryota > Metazoa > Arthropoda > Arachnida > Araneae > Uloboridae > Octonoba > Octonoba sinensis. Next base: position 95,203,903 of record CM076599.1, on the reverse strand, counting down.
AACGGACCCTTCACAAAATTCCAAGCATATAAATTTTACTTTTTACACCATTATTTATTATAAAAGTGGCAAATAATAATAAAAAATTTCATCACTATATGTTTAAATTTTCAAAAATTTAGTGTTTTTTCACAAAAATCTCTTTAAAATTCACAAAAAAGACCCTGTTAAAAAATGCTGAATCGACCCGATATAAGCAATATGAGTTAGTTAAAATTTGAAGTACATATACAGTATGCAGGGCTCGGCGCACTTTGGAGTTCAAAATAGTGAAAAAAGTGACCACAGCTTTAAAAAAAGTGATTAAAATAGTGACCATTAAAATGTAAACTTGTGTGTATCTTTTTTCATTTAAACTAAATATAACTTGAAAAAGAGCAGTTTCGACATCTTTTGAAAACTAAACCTGAATAAATAGAGCTTTTACCCAACTTAAAAAAAAAAAAAAAAAATTCATAGCCTATTCAAAAATACGAATTTTTATACCTGTAACAATCTCCATAAATGCCTTTTTCAAAACCCATAAATGGCTAAGAGTGAGGGAGACAACAGTTATTTCTTTTAATTAATTTCTTTCTCAAATTGTTACTTATTTAAAAATATAAATGAATAAATATTTATTCAAATCAAAAGCAGAAATTTCAAATTTTAATTTATGTTCAACATTGAACAAAATTTATTTTGCAAATGCTCGTTTTAAAATATTTTTAATACTTGTTTAAAGATTAGAAAATTCCACTTGAAATAAAGCTAAATTTGATATTTTATCAAAATTATTCAGACTGAAATTATTGTGTTAATCTTCTGTATCATTGTAGGAAACAAACCGTTTGATTATTCGATACTGTTTTTGTAATTTCATGGTAGTAACAAAATCCAAGAAAAATTCCCTGATTGAGCTCCAAAAAATTCCCTGATTTTATAATTTTAGTTACACGGTATAACTGTCATACATAATGACAGTATGAGTGGCACAATCAGAAAAATTCTTTACAGGGGGGAGGGGTGCACTATTTTTTTTCCTACCTGAACTTTGTGCAATTCCTTTTTTTTTGGGGGGGGGGGGAGGAGGGGAGTGATGGAAATTAAAAAAAAAAAGAGGTCATAATGTAATTTTCTGAGCAATATATATAATATGCAACTGCTAAGAATTTTTCAGATCTAAAGTTTTTTTTTTTTTTTTAAGAATTTAGATTTCCCCCTCCCCTGCATCATTATTTAATGAATTCTTGACAAAAATTTAACTTTATTTTCTCAAAATTGCGTATTGTCTTTTTGTTGAGAAATCCCATCCAAAAATTTTCTTTTGTGATTGTGAGTTAGTTCTGGAGTTGGGCCCCCCCCCCCCCCCAACTCCCTGGTGAAAGAAAAGAGAAATTAAGCTAATTTTCTGAGTGATATAATCTGCAACTGCTAAAAATTTTTAGTTTCTATTCTAATTTAAATATCGCTTAATTTTCTTAGGATTTGCTCTTTTCGAGTAAAAAAAAGTTAAAAACAATTAAAATTATCATTCTAGATGGGGGAGGGGGGAGAGTTCACGGGCTCTCTAGGCCTCCCCTTCTGGTTACACCACACTGCAATATCAAACCTTAACTTCAGCACACTCGACCAAACGCCGAATTTCAAAATACAACCAAAAATGGCGGACTTACAGGACCAAAAATGGCGGAAACGCGGAAGCTTCAACCCTGGCACACGTATTTTTATGCAAAATTGCAATGTTTTCTTAACTCATAGACAAAGTAACTTTTTTTGGTTGCTCTGCCAGAGAAAGGGCAAAAAAGTGAAAATAGTGACCAATTTTTAAAAAAGTGACTAAAAGTGACCAATGCTAAAAAAAGTGACTTTTAGTGAAAAAAGTGACTCGCGCCGACCCCTGAGTATGGGACCTGAAATCCGGAACCCTCGGATCCGCGATCTTTCCGGATTTCGGAATTTGCCGGTTTTGGCTCCTCATTCAAAATATTTTGTAAGTAGCATCACAGCCCATATAATTTGCTCTGGAAGATTTTATTGGCATTTTGCTCATTTATAGCATTTTTTATTATGGTACATACTCGTCTATAAGTCGCGAAGTTTAGCACAAAAAACGAAGTTGGAGTCGGCTTACATTCGAGGCAAAATTTCTTCTGGACTTTTCTCCCGATATTATTTTAACCTCTTTAATTAAACAATAAAAGGAAAAAAAATTCCATCAACTTCTGATATGATTTTATATTCTAATTCGCTAGCCACTAAATTGCAGTAAAAGATCAAACTATCGGGAAAATGCGAGAAACGCCGATTTTCAGTTTCGCGAATAGTCAGTATCGCGCGAAAATTAGTTCATTAAAAAAAAATAAATATAATAAAACTACAAGAAATAAAAAAAAAAAAAAAAAAAAAGCAAAATTTAATGATATTAACTTAGAATTAAAGCAACAATTAATAAAATCTCTAATCGCAAAAACGAACCCTTTTCAAAAAATCGCGAAATAACTTTTTTCAAAACTGCACATTTCCGATCTTAAACATTGTTCATTACATTTTATTTTCCTTCTGTTTAAAATGGCTATTTCCAACAAACGGTGCAAAATCTTTCCCGATTTTTCTTCAAAAACCAAAAGCTGTTTTTTTTTCAGCTGCAGATTTTTTGTGAAAAAGTTCGGGATTCTGAATTTGGGATCCCATACTGTGCATGTACCTTTTTTATGTACTAAAAATACAATTATTATAATTAATAAATGGACACATGAATATGATTCAATCAAGGGAATTTAAAATAAAAAATAATAACGAAAAGTACTTTTTAAACGAAAGTAAAGGAAAAACTGAGTTTTGATTATATAAAAAAGGACTTGATATTTAAGGACTTTAAAGCTCATTAAGGTATGTCATAAAGGACATGAAATAAAAGGACTTTGAGGTGAAAAGATCAGTTGTGACCAGCTTATTATGGTTCATTAAAAAATTAAATGAAATATCTTTGCCTTATGCGTATTTTCCCACCAAACTTTAACGGTCGATCCAGAAAACCGGGAAAATTTTCGCTAGCTTTTTTTCCCGGCATTTTTCGCCGTTCTCGGGGAAAACATTAAGCTTCCTCCATTAAAAAATAAAGGGTATTTGTCCGAAATATCTACTGAAAAAAAAAAAAGGCATTTTTCCGGTGTAAGAAGCGGAGAATATCCGAAAAATACCGATATAAATCCCCTTAATTCTTGCAGAAATCAGAAAATTTTGGAAGGCTTAAAAATGTAAAAGTGGAAAAAAGTACATATTAAACGTCCTCTTTATGACTGATTGAAGGCTTTAATGCGGTAAAACATTATTTTTCCATTCATAAAACAGGAATGTCTACAAAATGTGTTTTTTTTTTTTTTCACTTTTCAAAAACGGAAGAAAAAAAGTCCGAAGGGTTTTTTATCGAGCTAAAAACACTTCTTATTTTCTTTTCATTTGTTTTTCTCTTCAAAATGAAGTAAAAATTATAAGTGCAAATTAAAAAAAAAATAACACCAACAGTCACCACGAAGAGAAACATCGCCCAATTGGCCTTTAATCTTCTAGTTATACTTATTGAGTCATCCCTAATTTGTTCAAAGAAACGTTTAGTGTGGTACAACTCATTCATTTCAAATAGGATATTTTCCATATCAGCTAGTCAAAATGAGGAGCGATGGCGATAAACCCACAAAGTCGTCATGTAAAGTAAAACGACGCGCGCCATTTTGAAAACTCGGTGTTTTAAAAATAGGCCGAAAGTTAGAAAGCCAAACAAAGATTTTGAAAAAAATGAAAATAAAAGCTAATGATGGAATTTAATGGCGGAAATTTGCAATTTTTGTACTTGTATTTGCGAATGGTCCATTGAGATTGCGATCGCAATTTGTGCAAAGGATTCGTTTACGCGTTTGTGACTTTTAATTGATGGCCGTTATTAATAGCAAAGAAAAAAAAGGCAATCATTCTCCCAACGCACTACGAATGTTTTGAGAATCGAGATTTGACGAGATGGCGAGCGTCCTGAGGCGAGACGTTGTCCCATCCACACTCGTTGTCCTCGGACAGCGCGAGTGGAAATTCGTTTGAGGATGGAAAAAAAAATTCCCTTCCTTCCTCGCGATCTTTCCGTGTTCTTTTTCCCCGTCCTTCTTCCGTCCTCGAAATTTTCAAAAGACGGAAGTCTTGCACCCATGTTGTCCGATCCAGAAGCTTTTTTTTTTTTTTTTTTTACATTCTAAAGATCTTGGTGAGGATATCTCCTTTCCATATTTTACTTTTTGAGTTGAACAATTTTTCATTTAACTTTGAACATTTCAAAAAAAAAACATTAGCGCTGTTTGGGAAATGTAAAGCAAATTACATAAGCTGTGTACATAAGACACAAGTTCCTTCAGACAAGTTTATTAAAAGAATATATGGTTTAAAATATTTTTTTAAACCGAACAATTTTTATACAATTTTGAACAGTTCAAAAAATTTTAACATTAGCGTCTACGGGGAAATTTTAATCCTATATAAATCCTGATCTAACAGACGGATTTGCTTGGAACAAACTTTATCGAAAAGCTCTTATGATGTAGAACATGTACACATACAAAGTTAATCCAGAAATAAACAAGATCTAGATTTTTAAGGATTTCTGGAATGAATTAATGAATGAGTGAATAAATAAATGAATGAATATGTGAATGAGGGAATAAATGAGTAAATAAATATGTATAAACCATTAAAAAGGGTATATTTGAAGTAATTAAGAACTAAAGCTAAATGAAAAAAAGAGAGATATCGAGATAAGTTTGAGGTTCGCATAGTTCTAGAATAAACTTCTTGTTTTCTTTAATACAGACTACGGGATAGAGTTCCATGAGCCTCGTCTAGGGTCGGACTTGCAAGTGTTCATGCCCAGGGCACCAGGGGTTATTAAACAATTAAACCAATTATTTTATATTTCATTTTTATAAAAAGAAATTTTAATGATATTATGGAATAATATCATGCCCCTTAGAAAATTTCTGCCCAGGGCACAAACCCCGGGTGCCCGTGTGGTAGTCGGGGCTTGCCCAGTCGTTGTGGCAATGGTAGCATTGGTTTTGAGGGAGGCCCTGGAAGTTCCCATCAGTAGCGTATTGACAAGGAATATGTGTACACTCAAGCGTTTAAAAAGTGCATTCCTATTCACAAAGTTTAGGCAGTGGTACGGTCCTGAAAAAAAAGTTGGGGAGACTCTTATACATAAGATAAACAACTGAAATCAAAAGTGGGGGGGATGCTTATGTTAAAATGTAAAAAATTTGGGGGGACAACTGTAATAAAATAAAAAGGTAGGGGGATGCCATCCCCGTGTCCCCCCTCGAATACACCACTGAGTTTAGGGTTGCAAAAAAAAAAAATGAAATTCGAAAACAAAAACAACTTTCTTTTACGCTCAAACTAACCAATTCGCAAATCTCCAAGTTGAAAACAGTTGCTCTGGGCGTGTTTGTCAAGAAGCGATATTGAAGAGTCAATGTTTTTGCTTATGTTAGAGAACAGGTCAAATGTTTTGTTTTATGTGACAGAGTGTAGCATAATTGCTTTTGAAATCTATATATTGGGATGTTGAACTCTGCAAGTTCAAACGAAAACTACTCCGTTTTCCTATCTTTACCCCAAAACAGAAGAAAAAATAATAAAATACAAAAATTATGAGCAATAAATTTAAAATCACTGAGGAAAAAGGGGGGAGGAGAAACTACAAAAAGAGACATGAGGACATCATATAAATAAAGTTTATTTTGAATTATTTATAATGATAGAATGATGAGCAATTTAGATGATATTTGATACAAATATGTACATAACAGCTAAAATATGCTAATTTCATCTTTTAGCATACCGCTGGACATATTCTTTTACTTTACATTTGAAGCCATCCTGAAAATAAAAATATCTGTTTGACACATACAAATAATTTAGACTCGAAGAATGTAATATTTCAAAAATAAATAAACAAATAAAAACAGCACTATTGCTATCTTTTTAATAAAAATTGCTTATACTGGCCATTTAAATTTTAAGTTAAGTTAAAACCTGAGCATTTAAAAATTACATTTTTTAAGCAATTGTACATGATTAATCTTAAATTCATCCATTAGATTTTGTTTTCAATCTTTTTAAATGTTTACTTTGATTTTCTGCATCATTTTAAAAACAAGGAATTTTGAAATTTGGCACAAGACATTTCGGGCACTCAAGAATCTTTAACAAGTTGAAATGAAATACTCGATTCAAAATGAAGGAATTGCCTAGAAAATAAAGTGTTGTAGTTCATTTGCATCAATATCAATCAAGGGATGTGAAAAATATAACATTCAACCATTAACTAGGAAACAAAGTTGAAGCGATGAATCACCAGGACCAATAGTGCACGGGCCTTACAAGACCGCTTTAGATGATCTTTTCTTGTGATTGTTTATTTTCATTTATTCAGTCTTGCATTAACTATTATTATTATTACTATTTGAAATAATCTGATGAGGGGAAAATCTAATTGATAAGTAGCGAGATTGGGAAATTTTAAACAATTTTTTTTTAGTTACATGAAAGTGATTTTCGGCACTTTCATTGTGAAGTGAAAAGAAAATTAAAGTCTTAAAGATTTTTTTTCCATACAAAAAACATCTGTTGCATCAGCATTCAGTGGTTTTTCCACATACATCAAGTTAACATTGATGGTCAATGCCAATGGCTAATTTTTTTAACAATTGAGGCCGATGGATCGGTCAAGCTCTAGTTAAATATAGGCAAGTTACTCACTATCTGTACAATGTCCATAAAAATATCATGAAAATGAATAATTATTTTGAATCATAAATCTAAAATCTGGTTTATACATGTGAAAAATAAGTCAGGCAGTAATGCTGTTTAACAAGAAAAAAAAACCTTACTTTATCTTTAGAGTAATGTTCTGCTGCCTCTTTGTTCAGGGGATCTTCAAAATTCAAAAGGTCCTAGAAAGAAATAATTATTGAGTGCCAATAACTGTAATGTAACAAAGATGACTTACCATTCAAGAATAGAAATGCAGAATACTAACTGTAAATAAGGAATTTAAGCCCCATACAACATCTTTCAGAGTCCTAGTTGGTGCCCATCCTGGAAAAAACAAAAATTGTAAAATTAAAAAGACGGAAGGAGTATGACCTTACCCACAAATAAAGTCAGTGTTGTTTCAATATGATTTCACTAACACCTTTTAAACCAATATGTTGTAAGTCTGATGCTCAATTCTTCTTTCATTTCAGAAGTAAGGTTTTGTAATTCATTTTTTGTTTTTTGTTTTTGTGTTATTTTCATTTCTTCCAAGTTTTCCATGTCTTCAATTGATCGGCCACAGGGAAAAATGATCATAGCAAAAACTCCTCAATTCTCTGGATTACATGTTTAATGTTTCAAGGCTTTAATTCTTTGCATTGTGATACATCTCGGGTAAAGTAATAGAAAATAACATTTTGCAAAATAAAAACATAAAAAGTAACCTTTAAACAAAATACCTTCAGGACTTAGATCTTTGCACATTAAAAGCATCATCAATGGGTGAGTCATTAACATCCTCCTTTTTTTGAATAACTTCTAAAATAGTTACTCTTGTGTAAAACAAACTTAGGCTACTTTTATCAATTTTGAAAACCCCAACAGGCCATGTTGGGCACAGAACTGCAACGTCATGGTCGACAGAGAGTAAGTCATGCGTAGGTGAGTGAGTGGAGGGAAGAGGACAGAGGCACCCTGATCTCCTTTACCCATTGCAGCATGAAATCTGATTGTCCTGCTGCCTTTTATCTTTTCTTGTTAATAACTGTGTGAACATTAATTCTCTTGCTTAAATGATATTGCATATGCATTCTGTCTGTAACAGGCTACCTGCATGCGCTGAACATTCAATTTGGCAAAAAAAATGGACTAGTATCATTCTTTACCACGGCCATATAGTTATTTCTTCTTCTAAGAAGTTCTACCTTACTAAATGTTTTGGTTTATTTAAAATTTTGAATCTCTGGATTAAAATTTCTCTCAGCACAGTACTTCATGAGTGCACTGCAGTGGGATTTCTTTTTAGTAAGCCATTTAAATGGAAAATTGATATCATAATTGGCATTGGTACCACAAAAAGTGAGAATTTTAAAATGAAAAATGAATTGAATAGCTTGGAGATGGAAGATTTATATACCATTAAGTCATAGATATGCTATAACTCATAGCATAATTTATTTATAACAACAACAACTTCGGACAAAAATGTGACAATTTTATCAGTTTATTTTGTACATAAAGATGGATAAATACAAAAATGAGCTACGTAACAAATAACAAATATAACAATTTTGTCAATGCTGTACAAAATCCACAAAAGCAACTTTGCAATACTTCTTAAAAAAGTGCGATTATAAATTAAGTGAAACTTACTCTGCATATAAACTATTAATAAATTTTTTTACTATTATTCGAATACAACTGGTAACCAAAAATCTACTTTTGCTAACTATATAAGTAGCATAATTGAAGATTTTCTCTCTAGTATATGAGTTATATTAACATACACTGGTCCCCAATAGAATATGGCTGAAACTTGTACATTTACTAATCCAATAGCAAAAATGTATATTAGTAGCACTTTGCAATCCATACATGCTGCCGCTTGTGAAAAGGCTAAATGTGTTCCATTATTTTAATCTAATGAAATTACAGGGTCATCCTTTAGGGAAAGGGGATCAAAATGGGACAATTGCCTTCCCTTGGTTTTGAGAAATATAATATATCAGTATAGGTTTTGTCATACCTGCCAACATTTCGAGGATTTTCAAACATCCAGTAGATTGCAATACACTGCAATTTCGCATGTATTTTTCAATGTTTCTTTTTGAAGGGAGGGGGATGAGGAGTTTTAACAATCACCTAAATTACATCCACCCACAAGTTAAATATGTGATATGTTTCCCAGCATAACTAACAAAATAATCAGTCTTTTAAAGTTATAACTGATTTTATAACGCATAAAACTGCAGTTTTCTTGTGTAAATCCATTTGTTAAAGAAATTAAATAGGATAATAACATTGTTGAAGTGATTTTTTTTCCATATTTCCCCTATTTATAGGGGATTACACTAAAATTTATGAAAATCAGGAGATTTTAAATACAAACCAGGAGACCTAGTAAAATAAGGGAAAATCCAGGAGTCTCCCCGAAAAACCAGTTGAGTTGGCAGGTATTTGTGCATTTCATTTTATTTAATATAATGTATGCTGAGTACATACCTTTGGCTCCTCATTCCTCACCTCTTAGAAAAATTTAAAATGAGAGATGTGGAAAAACATTCTAAAAAATTCGGCATTCTTAAAATCGACTGCTTAATAGAATACAAAATTCTCTAACTATAGTAGTTTAATTAATCAACAATATACATTATATAGATATAATACATGAATTAAATTATACACAATGCAATAATCGACTATTATATTAATACTATCTTAAACAATGAACAAAAAACTCATACAAAATATACACAAGATATATTCACTTCGTTACAACCCAAAACTTTGAAAACTGCAGTTATGCTTATATCAAGTGACATACTTTTAGACTTACTAATTTTTTCATAATTTGTACGAAAATTGGTCAGTTTTTACAATGTTATGGTCAGAATCTACTTTTTACACTTTTCTAATGCGTTCAATTATTTTGTCGATCTATACTCAAATCTGGCAATTTAACACAAAACTGAATCTTCACAGTCTTGTTGATACCCCCCTCCCCCCCCAGTCTTGTCTGATATCTGAATTTCATAGAATTAGCTTACTTTTAAGAAAAATGCCTAGAACATTTAGACTTTAGTGTTTATGAATGGATATTTAATGACTGTGTTTAAAAAAAGTACAGATTTTCCCCCTGTACAATTTAATAAATAGTGACCTTCCTTTCCGGTCAGACAAACTTCTCGGCTTTTTTCGAAATTTCTCAGAAAAATGTTCTGAATTCTTACCTCAGAGACTGGTCAGCAGGTATGCTGGTGACATGTGGAAAACTTTTAAATACAGAGTGGGCAAAAATTCTGTAAAAACTTTTAAAAATTTATAAAACCCGGAAAATTAAGCAAAATAAAAAATGGTTTGCAAGTTTAGCATCAATGAGACACAGGATTTTTTTAAGGTATGAAAGAAAAAAAATCAAACCAATCGATAGAGGGTGTTCTGTAAATAAGTCAAGGAAAAGACATAAAAATAACAGAAATAATGTTACCAAATCATTTACTAGCAATATGTATTCCACATGTGGGACCAAGGTGATAACACATTGTAGGCATGTCACAAATCCAGTAACTGCAGTATGCAACATGTCCGAGTGTATACATGAGTCTCAGGGGATTGCATCTTTGAATTCCAACAGATTAAATGAATGGGATCAATAAACCTGGGATTTAAATATACCTTAAAAAAGATGCCATGCAAACCATTTATTATTTCGGTTATTTTTTTGGTTTTATGAATTTTTAATGTTTTTATGGACTGTTTGCCCAGCCTGTATAATAGAGGGTATCATTTTTACATGCATTCTAAGCTACCTTTTTTTTTTTTGCATATCAAAAATTCAAAGAAAGCTTCAAGTGTATGTTAAATGCATATCTTATCTGAATAACAGAAATAAAGCAGCAAAAAAGAAAAGAAAGAGAGACATATAATAGCTCACCTAAACCATCAATAGAACTATGTCGTAAGAGGCTAAGACATATCGCACCATCTTCACTTATGTTAGGATGCCATAAGCGAGTATGACACCTCACTTTTGGTGGCTGCAGGATGAAAAGGATGCTTAATTAAAGATGTAATAACAAATGAAGAGCAAAATATAATACACATCTGTTAAAAATTCAATTTACAGTTTGAAAACATAAATACGTTGCACATTTCATTGAAAAAGAGGGGGGAAAATTCAGTCAGTGCCAAATCTATGTATATAAAGATGTCTTGCTTTTAAAAAGAACTAATGCAATTTGAGCTCAATGAATTTTGCATATTGATTTTCAAAACAAGAAAAAAGTTGTTGACATTGTTGAAAGCCATCCTATCCCCCTTTGTTCTCTCAAAATAAGAAGAAATAACTACTTCCTCTTAAAAACATAAAAGTTTTAGGCAACTAATGTAGAAACTAGGAAATTACCTCGCACAACTCTTTACTTGTGACAAAATTCAACACTTAAATAAGATCTGAACAGCAGCCAAGATCATTGTTACACTTATGCATTTGAAAATTAACAAAATTTATTTAAGATTCACATAATGTTGCTGCATTTAAAACTAGGTTCAAGGCACATACCACCATGTTGTACTCTTCGGGAACTTCAATGAGGAATTTGAATTTGCCACCGCACCAATAGCCTTCATCTGGTACAATGGTAATTTCAAACTTATGCAGCTCGTTGGGATTTGGGAAAAAGGTGCAACATGTTGAGGGCAAGTTTGTCTCCAGATCTTGAACCTCTGAGGGAGAAATTAAACATGTATAAACAAATCTGCCATAGCAAAAAAAAGAAAAATGCTAAGAAAACTTTACTCTATGTACTCATGTATAAGTCAAGAAATTTAATATAAAAACAAGGTACAAAGTTTTGGTATGGATTATATGACACAAAAATAACTACAATTTTAATGGGACATTCAAAAATCTGAACATCTTACCGATTTTAGTTCTTAACTACTGACCAAGTACATAAATATTTTCATATTTTGATACAACTTTTTTGATACCCGCTGATTGTTAATTGAAAACTTTTAATTGCAATAAAACTCAAAGTAGTGCCGACTCTAAAGTCATTTTGGCAGGGCGCTGCGCCTGGCGGCTCTTTTCTATCTTTTTTGTGCCCAGTGGTACCCCTACTTCCTTTTTTTATGCACCTTGAGGTCCATTCAGACAATGCCACATTATTGGAACAGCCTTCAAAACAAGAAATGTCTTTCAAAGAAGTGGCAGAACAATCAAAACCATTGCTTTATTTTCAGAGAAAGTAGGAGGAATGAAAAAAGTAAAGAAAAGTCAGCATTGAAACTAATGGGTCACAAGAAATTATTTTTGTCCATTGAATGCAAAGTTCTGCAGGAGGTAATCTCCCCCACACTTCCCCCCCCCCCCACTTTTAATTGTCCACACTAGTTTTCTCAGAACATCTGCACATGTCCCTGCATTATTGTCCTCTCCTCCTCAGCTCTCGGAACCTACACTTGGGACAACTGGGGAACGAAGAGGGTGAGAGATGATGCACCCTTTTCATACTTCCCAAGTGATTATAGCTGTAAGCAAATAATGAATACCTGCAAGTGAAATTGTGCTTTTTAGAAATGGTGAACAACTTGCAGCCCGCACCTGTCAATGTGTGCGATTTGAAATTCTCACGTTTCTTCACGAAATAAATAAATAAATAAAATAAAAAAACAGTAAAAAACATTTTATGTCAAAATAAAATATAATTGTTGAAGGTTTAGCCCCTACTGGGGGAAAAAAAGATAAAGTAGTAAACAGTGTCATTTTGCAAAATTTTAATACAGGCTTGCATTCTTCAAAGCCGAAAAAACTGTTTTTCCTCAATTTAAACATTTTAATCCCTGCATTTTATGTGTTAAAAATAGTATTTTTAGTTCATTTATTTACGTTTCTTTGTTTGAACGTGGAAAACAGTCATATGTAAATTTAGTGCATTGTATACTCGGGCAGAAATCTTTCAGCTTCTATTTAGCTTTACAGTATTTCTTCTTATTTTTTAAACAGTAAAGAGCAAAATGCTTATTCGACCTAAATGCATAGTTATTCCCCCTCCACCAATTGTAAATATTGTTTCATGTAGAGGGAATTGGGAACTAATAAGCAAATTTAAAATTTTAGCATTGTTTAGAAGAGCAGCACAATATACGTAAAATTTCATCATGGGGAAGAAATAAGGAATCGCTTTGGAAAAGATATAACTTTATTTCTAACAGATGTATATAACAACCCTGTCTTTCCACAAACATTTTACTCAACATAAAAGTAGAACAATCAAATTGCAAAATTATTTATGAACTTAAATTAGACACAACATTCACATTCAAAAATGTATTACATTCTCTACAGGTTTATTTTTATTTTAACCTAAATTGTTTTTGATATTTTAAGTATAATTCTTACCTTTGATGAGCAAACGGTCTCTGACAGAAACACGGGTACTATGTTTTGTACTTGAAGTGAAATTTTTGTTTGCTTCTTTCTTCGCTTTTTTTGACAAGGAAATCATTTTTGACTAGCATACCAAATATATTACTGCAGTTACTACCTGCAAGATGAAAAACAATGGAATGTGTCAAAGCATGTTCAAGAGAACTAAATTTATGTTATTCAACAACTATATAAAAAAACTTTCACAAAATGATGTGGGTTGGAGAGATCATTTTCTTAACCTTAGCAAATGGCAAGGGCTTTGAACAGCGTTTGGAAAAAGGCTTTCAGCTTCACAACAATAACTGAAAAAATTGCTAAATTATTTCAAACAGGTGTTAATTTGAAGGCAACAGCAATGAATTGTAAGATTTTCTAATTAAAAAAGCATACATTTTTGGAACAGACTCTTTATGATACATGAAGATATTCATTTATTCAGAATGAATGGTCACTAGGAACTTTCTATCAAGTTGGTATGATTTAAAGCCAAGGTTCCCAAAATTTTTCAAGCAGTAGCATCTTTAGAAAAATTACTATTTAGTCACGGCCCACTAGTCCTGTAATATCTATCCATAATACACAGCCAACTCGCGATAACTCAAAATCCTATAACTCAAATACTTGTTTATCTTGAAATTTCAATTCCAAAAACATTTTAGTGTTTATATTATATATATATATATATATATATATATATATATATATATATATATATATATATATATATTATTATATATATATATAATTAAATTTTTCTTGATATCTCGTGTGTACACCTTTTAAGTCTATGTTTGTAAGAAAATATCCTTTTAATTTAATTTCGCCAAAAAAATTCCACAAAATAAAAAATAAACAAAAAGAACATGTTTCTCTTTACACATTACATTGCCTGCCTTATTAGCTTGTATCGAGGGGTATTCTTATTCAATAGTGCTCTTTGGAAACCAATTTTTCTCTACATCTGATGACGTGATTGTGCAAGCAGTTCACACATGTGTATTTATTTATCTTTGGATGAAGATGATGGTGAATTAATCAGATACAATAAATATTGCACAACAGAAAATTTTGAAGACTAGTACCCTTTTCAGTATCTAGAAAATTCTGAAATTGTGTATAAGTCATTGTTTAATTGTGTTCACAAGCTTAATGTCTTTTTAAGATATGATAACCGAAACAAATGTAAGTAGTCAAAAATAGCAACTTTTTTTCGGATTTTGCTTAAGAAGATGGACTTCTGATAACTCGAACTTCCTATACGTTGAAGTTTTTTGCTGTTCCCTAGAGACTACGAGTTAGATTTGACTGTACTATATGGAGGGGTCAGAGCAACAATCAACCGTCCAAAATTTAGATTTTTTTTAGTTTCCTATGGTAACGAGTGTCTAAAATTGCGTTTTATTCAGTGCAATATCAAACCAAGTCCAAAGTTCAATAATTCGCCACCAGAATTCGTTAGTTTGTTTATGCTCTGACAGACTGCAACAAAGTTTCAGAGCAACAACCAACCAAGTCTAATTTTTTAAGGTTATGTTAATCTTTGGGTTGTTTTAAAATGAGTTCTGACAGTGATTGGAGTCCAGGAAGTGATGAAGGTAAGGCTTATAACATTTATTACAAGATATGTTAAGAATTATTATTAGTTTATAGTATTTAATCATTTAGTTATGAATGAGTTAACTTGTCTGGCTTTTGTTTGGAGCAACAAGAATCTCATTTTAATGTTAGTTTTCGGTTGGGGAATATTATGTACTGGTTTTATTTTGACATTAATCATGCTTAAATAAAAATATATACATTGTCAAGTTTGATTAAGGTTTTATCTTGACGACTTTATTTTGTTATGGCTATAGCCATTCATTGACTTCATGTTATTGGATTGTGTTGGTTGAATTTAGGTTGCAGACCAAAACATGGATTTACTTGAAACAGTTCAAGCTCTGTATTAGTCTAAATTTTTTTGTTGTAGATTCCGAGTTTGAAGATAATATTTTGAAACGTCTACCAAGGCACCTGGTCTGCAATCGACCATCTGAAAAACGCGTTCCTGTGCCTGGACCCTCTTCAGAAGGTAATTCTATAAGTAATTCACCTTGCCTATTTAATGTATAAAAATAACTGTTAGCCATTAGAAAGACTACAAAACTTTTTAAAGAACTTTAAAAACAAATATTTAAAAAGTAATTTGCTTCTGTAAGAGGTTGATCGTAGAAGGCTACCAACACAATGAAAAGTATTTCGACAATTTCTTTTCTCTCGCTAATTTTATATTTTGTAGAAAAAACTGCATCAAGGAACTGTATGTTATTGCTTTTTAACAAGTTCCTGTTCTTTTAGGTCAACCTAGTGGCAACAATGGGGACGGTGCAGAACATGAATTTTTGCAGCATGATATTGAAGCTCTTGGCGACCTGCATGAGGAAATGGAAAACTCCGTACCAAATCCTGAAGGTAAGCGTAGGCCTATGACTTAAATCAAAAGCCGTTATCACAAAAACATTAATCCCAATGATTTTAATTGATGGTTTTCATGTGAATTTATGTTCATTATTCAGGATTTCTATAACAGTTTTGTTCCTGTTTCAGAAATCCCAAATAATGAAAGGCGAGGGAGGAAACAGACGAGAAAAGAGGAAGATTAGCAAAGGAACAACAGGAAAAGTCCCAAAAACCAAGGAAAGTCCTACACTTCTTCGCGAAAAAAAAATTTCCCGAGGTGTTGTTCGGTCCTGAGGACTACAAATGCCCGAGAAAATGCTCAGACAAGTCTTCTTCCCCAGATATTTTGAAGAAGTTTTTTGATACATTTTGGGAGTTGGGTGACTACTCAAAACAAAATGCTTTTTTAAGAGGTTTAGTACATAAATCACTGCCGGCTAGGGCTTGGCCTAGAGATGGCAGTGGACATGCCAAAACAACAATATTTAGTTACTTTATTCCTAATGGTAAAGAGGATAAAAGAGTTTGTAAAAAAATTTTCCTCAGTACTGGATCATTCCATTTTAAATCAACAAATTTTCATAAATAATGTTGCATCACCATTTTTGATTTTGATGAAAATTTGCATGTGCATTCCCCATACCTACTGGACCTCAAAAATATAAAGATTTTATTTTTAAAAAAATCCCCCTTGATATATAGGCAATTTTTGTTGTTGCCAACACCAAAAATGATGTATTTCGATGCTCTGTCTTATGAACTATAATTTTTTTCCTATCAAAGCTATCAAGCTCAATCATAGCTCATTGGAAAGCTAAAAAAGATATCTTTTTTATATGGTATCAATATATTTCAGATTTAAAAGCAAAGCTTCTTTTTTTAAGGTCAAAGATTCCAACGCTAGAGTCATTTTCCACCACTTTTGAAAATTAAAAAACCCATGAAGGGCTTGGAATAACAAGCCCTCTTTTTTTTGTTATATTCATATGCATGGTTAATCATTGTATTAAAAAAATTGGCTTGTTACTCTGCCCCCTTCATAAGATATGATCCCCCGAAATTGCGAATTTTCTAAAAAATGCCATTTTCAATGCTAAAAAAAATGCGTGTGGGGGCAAGGTAAAATTTTTTTTATGTGCGTGATCTTAAGTACTTCCTGCCAGCTTTTAAGCAAAAAAAAGTTTGCTTTGTTATTCAAAGGGGTTTGGCAGCTATAAGGCTCTGAATTTTTAAGTAAGCGCACCGAAACAAGACAATTTTTTTCATACTTCTTAATCTTAGCTTTTACTGTTTGGTAATTTTATACTTAATTGTAAGTTCTAAATGGTGAAAGCAACTAAATAAGACAAAGCATAGTTATCAAATAACACATTTAAACTTTAATATGCTAATTTAAGATTTTTAACAGGTGTCGTTACGGAACATAACTCGACTCGTAAAGCATGCAAAATGATTTTTTTCAGTGATTTGTCGTGTCGTGGAGAAGAGTTGACAAATGTTCACTCATCACAGGTGTGATATTATGGTCTCTTCCATACCATGTCCAGGTGTGGATGCCATTTTATCACTTATCAATCCAAGTAATAACACCCAAATCGACTTGGAAGATGATGATTTTGAGGAAATGCAAGTCTCGTATAAGCAGTGGGTGTCCACAGACAGATGTGAACTAACATCATGTGTGCTACCTCTGCAAGAATTCTTGGTTAAGTTTTTTGAAAAACTTGATCACCTAAAGAACCACCATTTCATTGCCAGTAAACAAGCAGAGTTTCTAAAATCAAAGAAGGAAACTCTAGATCATGGAGAATTCTTGATACTTGGAGATTTTTCAGAAAACTTTTCTTGTGTTGTCCAAGGCGAAGTCCAGACCTATCATTGGTCAGGTGTGCAATGTACACTTCATCCTTTTGTTATCTACTACAAAAAAGATGGAGAAATTCAAACTCAAAGTTTTTGCTGTGACTAGACCTTGATCACAACACAACTACATTCTATGCTTTTCAAAAGATCCTCATTAGAAAGCTGAAGGCAAACCATCCTTCGATTTCAAAATTAATCTATTTTTCAGATGGATCTGCTGCTCAATATAAAAACAAAAAAAAAATTCAGCAATCTGAGCCACCACGAACAAGAAGAGGAATATAAGCAGAATGGCATTTTTTTGCCACATCCCATGGGAAAGGTCCATGAGATGGGATTGGAGGAACAATGATGAGGCTAGTTCGAAAGGCGAGTTTGCAACGGCCAGTCAGTAACCAAATCTTGAATCCATTGGATGTCTTTGAATACTGCACTGAATATATTAATGGTTTAACATTTTTCTATGTTTCCACTGATGAAGTTAATGCTGTAGGAAAGGTTCTTGAGAAAAGATATGAAACAGCACTAGCATTACCTCAAACTCAATCTTTCCACAGCTACATTCCACTTAACAGAAATATCATTCATGCTAGACGTACATCATTCTCTTCAGGTTTTACAATCTTCCAGGTCGTCAAAGATGAACCTATCAACTTTAGAGAATCTACTCTAAGAATCCAACCTAAGTTATCAGATTACGTTCGCTGTATATATGATGGTGGCTAGGAGAAATGTTTGAAATTAAAGTACATGATGTAGAAGAAGAATATAGAGTCCACTTTTTTCATCCCTAAAGGACCTGGAACATTGTTTAAAAAATCAAGTCATGATAACCAAACTTGGGTTCGGTTTCAAGATATTTTTAAAATCTTGACTGCATCAGGATTATGGTCTGCACAGGGAAGAGGCCATAACATCACACATGTGATGTTATGACACAACAAATCACTGAAAAAAAAAATCATTTTGCATGCTTTACGAGTCGAGTTATGTTCCGTAACCCCACCTGTTAAAAATCTTAAATTAGCATATTAAAGTTTAAATGTGTTATTTGATAACTATGCTTTGTCTTATTTAGTTGCTTTCACCATTTAGAACTTACAATTAAGTATAAAATTACCAAACAGTAAAAGCTAAGATTAAGAAGTATGAAAAAAATTGTCTTGTTTCGGTGCGCTTACTTAAAAATTCAGAGCCTTATAGCTGCCAAACCCCTTTGAATAACAAAGCAAACTTTCTTTTGCGTGAAAGCTGGCAAGGAGTACTTAAGATCCCATACATAAAAAAATTTTTACCTTGCCCCCCACACGCATTTTTTTAGCATTAAAAATGGCATTTTTTTAGAAAATCGCAATTTCGGGGGGTCATATCTTATGAAGGGGGCAGAGTAACAAGCCAATTTTTTTAATACAATGAGTAACCATGCATATGAATCAGGGTTGGCAGGTTTTTTGACATGCGATGGTTTTAAAAAACCTTCCTGTCAAAAACGTCAAAAAGTGTCAAAAACATAATTTGTGAAAAAAATTATAAAAGAAATGATTTGGCAGAATTGGATAGACTTTAATCAATAAATTTAAAAATAAAACTGCATAAATGCATTAAAATTGCCGAGTATAAACTACAAAAATATATGCTCTTGCTGTAGCACAGTCAGAATCTATGCCTGAGAGTGATTTTATTCATAAGAATTGTGTTTAAAAATCAATTAATTGTTTTTTAAGTGCACAAACACAGGTTTCTGTTTTCTGATGCTGTAGGAAAGGTTTTAAGTCCTAAAGTACATCTTTTGCTGTGCCCTGCCAGTGCATTCTTGAGATACATTCTATTTGTAGCATATTTCGTGAACATAAACTGATAATAGAGTATTATGTGACAATTTTCTTAACAGAAATTGTCAAACACTTATTTAATGAATCATTTTATTGTGAATGCATACTTTTAATTACTTTCAGCAAAGATGTACAGTTAATAAATCCTTAATTATATTTGTATAATTAAAATTATGTAGGTTTAATCTAATATTTTGCATTGAAATAAATTTTGACTTTAAACTTTTTTATGGATAAAAGCAGAAAGTAATCCATCACAATTGAAATCTAATGAAGGTATGTACTTTTCCCTTTATAGATAGGGCATATTCAAAGATGCTTTCAACCAGTACAAAGAAATATCGACACTAAAACAGCTTTTCTTAATTTTCCTCCTGTATTCCTGTCAAATATGCAAGAAATCCACACCAGAAAGAAATATGTGTAAAAAGTTGAAAATTAAGTCATAAACAAAGAAAATTATATAAAATTAATATTTAATTATAATTCAATGTATACTGAAACTAAGGAACATTATAAAACAAAAACAATGCTGTACCTTGCTATTATTAACAGCCTTCTTTTTTTATTTTTAGCGTATTTAAATTGTATTGGGGTTTTTTACGGTTTAAACTGGTTAAAACCTGGTTTAAACCTCTGTCACGTCAAAAACTAGTTTTTGACAGCTAAAACCCAACCCTGATATGAATATAACAAAAAAAAAGAGGGATGGTTATTCCAAGCCCTTCATGGGTTTTCAAATTTTCAAAATTGATGAAAAATGACTTTAGCATTGGAAACTTTAACCTTAAAAAAAGAAGCTTTGCTTTTAAAACTGAAATATATTGATACCATATAAAAAAGGATCTCTTTTTTAGCTTTAAAATGAGCTATGATTGAGCTTGATAGCTTTGATAGGAAGAAAATTATAGTTCATAAGACAGAGCATCGAAATACGTCATTTTTGGTGTTGGCAACGACAAAAATAGCCTATATATCAAGGGGAAATTTTTTCAAAAATAAAATATTTATATTTTTGAGGTATAGTGGGTATAAGGAATGCACATGCAAATTTTCATCAAAATCAAAAATGGTGGTGCACACTGCATTTGTTGATTTAAAATGGAATGACCCTACTTTAAAAATTGGTTGGTCTCGCTTGTACGGGTGTCTGACTAAGGAGGAGGCATTTGGTATCACAGATAATCAAGGAAAAGCCCCAGCATCGAACAAAATCGATGACAGCGATGTTGTAAGACACATCGAATCGTTTCCTAGCTACCAAAGTTGTCATACGCGAAAAGATAACAAAAACAAAAAGTATCTAAGCAGTGATCTAAACATAAGGAAAATGTACGATCTATACGTCAAAATGTGTTCTGAAGAAAATAAAGAACCAGTAAAAATGAAGTATTACTACAATGTTTTTTCAAAAAAATTTAATTTACATTTTAAACCCCCTGCAAAAGATACTTGCAAAACATGTGATGAGCTGGAATTGAGTATCAAGACAGAAAATGATGAAGATAAAAAAGAGGAACCGAAAAAAAGTAAAGAGATGCATTTAGTTCTTGATGAAACAGCTAGAAATGTCTTAAAAGAACTCGGTTCAAATGTGAAGGAACAGCTAGAGCTCAATCAAAATGAAGACGTCCCCCCACCTACAGATTTGTATGTTTGCACTTTTGATCTGCAAAAAGCACTCCCCTTTCCCAAACTTAGTACATCAGTGGCTTATTATAAGAGAACATGTACGTTCACAATTTCGGAGTGCACTGTTTCAACGATTCTACCGATCATATGTAAATATATGACGAAACTGAAGGAGGAAGAGGTTGTGCAATGTTAAGACCTGTCTTACTATGTTAAAACTAGTAAACGGTCCAGAAATAACTGCCAAGAACATGGACCTCATATACATGGGGCCAGGTCACTCATACCTTCCAAATGACACTGATTTTGGCATGATTGAGAGAGCGAGTCTGAAAAACAACAACTTGTACATTCCAGAGGACTGGTTTGAAGTAATAAAATCTGCAAAACGCAAGAATCCACGTTTTGTGGTTCACCAAATGAAAAGAGAAGAGTTTTTAAGTACAAAAGAATTGGAAGAAAATGTAGATTACCGAAAAAAAGGAACTGACGGGGAACCTATCAATTGGTTAAACATAAGATGGATCAGACTTATTGAAGGAGAACCTTTCACTGTGTTCTTCAAACACTCATTATGTAAAGAAGACCCTTTCAGACAGTTGGATTTAAAGCAGTATGCCCCAACAAAACAAAGAAAAAATTCAAAAATAAAAAAGGGATTACACTTACAATCACTTGTTGAAGTACAACAGAGCCCTCTCTATCCAAACCGTAGACTGGTCACACAAGCAAAAAAAGATGACATGCAATCTCTTTTTCCTTCCATACCCCCCCCCCCCCCCCCCACCACCGATACTTCAAGAACTTACCAGTTGAAGTTACTACAAGAAGAAGAAATTTGGAAGTAGATGAGGAAGTTAATGAGGACAATGATGAAAGCTTTTACCTGTAACTACCCGTATCTTTTATCTGTATGAGTGTTCCATAATAAATAAGAATTTTAAATTTGACTGTTCATTAATTGAATCTATTATCCTCTGCCACTATGACAATGTAATAAATTATTATATTTTCACCTTGAAAATGCAATGTAATAGAGTTTTTTTGTCAAATTTAAGTTTTGTGGAGTTGATTGGACATTGCAAAGCCAAGAGCTGAAAAACGTTCAGTGCAATATCCAACCAAGTCCACAAAAAAAAGTTTGCTTGTTAATTTTAAAAAATCCATTATTTTATTCCCAATAACAATTTTCTTGAACCAAAATTTTTTCTATGGATTTCAATTACTTAAGTAAAAAAAAATTATTTCATAGATCAAAGGGTGTAAAAGTTATGAATTTTTAACTTTAACTCAATTTTTCTCAGCTGTTACTTTTTTGGACTTGGTTGGTTGTTGCTCTGACCCCTCCATATAATAATTGTATATTCATTAGATTTTGGAGAAAAATCGGAGAAGTAAAAAGAACATACATATAATGATCTACCTGAGATTACATTTTACTTTGATACTTTGATCAAAGTACTTTAACTATAGTAACTATCACAATTTTTCAATTGCTCAGCAACAAAGAAGATTTAATATTATGGCAACTTCATGGCACCCCTCATTTCTCCGTGTGGTCTGTGGTGCCCTGTGTTGTGGCACCCAAGTTGATAACCCCCAGATTTAAAGCATTTGTTACATTTTTTAATTCTATGATACAAAATATTAATTTAACAAATACCAATTTTTATACTTTCTTAAAAAGGCAAAAAAATTTTAAATTTAGGAAAAACTTTGAAGAAATTCCTCCCTGAAACATGAAGTTGTCGAAGCATAAACCAATTCTCAAAAAATGTTAGACATAAAATTTCTAAGCAGCAAATATTCTTGATCGTCTGATGAATCTTTATTTTTATTAAGCATGTTGACCGAGGAGAAGGGTTCATGATTTTTTTAAAAAGTTTTTTATACAGACCATAAAGACTTTTGATACTTTTATATTATGTTACCTTTTTAAAAATAATATGACATGTTAAACATCATGCGAAAACACATTTTAGGCTATTTTCACAGTAGTAGATATTTTTAAATAATAAAAATGAACACATTTTTAATACAAATGCATGATTCAAATGAAATTTAACCTTACAAGGAATAATAGTACACTCTAAATAAAATTTAAATAAATTAAATAAAATTAATTAAAAGTTAAATAAATTAAATATGAATTATTTTGCTGTTGAAAGCTAAAAAAAAATCCAACAACTGTGTGCAATTAATTTTACATTGAGTGAACTTTATGCCTTTTTTTATTTTATAAATGAAATAACAACTTGAAATATTTTTTAATTTACCCATATGGTAAAATCATATGTTCACTCTGTCCAATACTAAAACCTGAAACCTTTTGTCTTTATTAGAATTTCTAAGATGAAAAAATATTTCACAAGGAAAAAACCTTAAGCCATTATGGAACATGGATGAAACATCTTTAAGGATACATATTCTAAATTCTAAACAACTTTGTTTTAAACACTTTCATCCCGAATTATTTATTTTCCTTTTCTTTCTAATGGGGCTGCATATGGTCATTAATCTTTGCAGCCTGAATTATTTATTGTGTGGTATTTATTAGGTAGAACTAAAATACAATTATTAAAATTAAAAAAAAAACAAAACACATCAAGTGGATCATGATTACTATGAATTGCAATATGAATTGTTCAATGCATTATGCTTTGATGTTAAGACATCTGAAGAGTAAGAAGAATATTCTAAAAATTAAATTAATATAGTAATAATTAGTTTTAAAGTTATGAATTATATAATACACACACTTAGACAGAAGGATCTACAACGTTTTGCTTGAAATAGAGGTTGTAATTGCTTTAATTAATTTTATGATTAAAACAACTTCCTAAAATTAATTTTTAGAATTTTTTTAATGATGTAAAAAGTGATTAAAAAATCACTTAATTTAAATAAAAAAATCTTGCTGAGGACCTGAATCCCTGTTTCTAGGTTTTGGGTGACAATTGTTTTGGGTTATTTGCAATACTTTTTCAAAATCTGTTATTTTAATAGCATTGATTTTATCATTATGCCTACACAATTGAATATCTGCTAAAACAACCTAATCCAACAACTACAAAATAAAAAGCAGTCTCTAAAACTAGTTCACTTACTACAATATCTTTTAAGTTGTCAGACAGTGTGTTAAGATACAGTTCACTAGTGATGAATGCAGCAAAATGACACCCTACGTTACGATCTTCTAGATATTTTGCAACTTATTTTCCAAAGCAGAAAAAATAATGTATCTACTAATTTTCAGAAGAAGAATAGTATTTATCTCATCTAGATCTCAGAGTAAACTAAATCATCATTAATGTTGAATGTCTAAATTATATATTTGCTTTGATTAATATATATTTACCAGACATCATTTTGACCGTTTCGAAGCGTCCATTTTGCATAATTTGTTACTAATTATAGTGCAGCTTTTAATTCTATTGGCTTTTCCTAATACATGGTAAGTAGGACAAGTTAATGTGACTGAAAGTTTTATTATAATTAGTAGCAACTTGTTGTAAAATGAAAGTTTAATGGTTGAAAAGGGCCTAATACATCCAGAATGTTTTATTATACTGAAGAAAATATTATAAAATATACTACATGTAAACAATAATTTTGTAATACTAAGCAAAAAGCTATTTAAATTATTAGCAGTTTTAAATGATACCAAACAAAGTTTGCTGCAAAGAAGAAATATTCATAAATTCATTAGAAAAGAAAAAAATACATATAAATAAAGTAAAATATTTATTATACTAAGTGTAAACTGTTGAATAGGTAGTAAGTCAAAATATTAAATAATCTTAATGCAGAACATTACATGTCTGTCAGTTTGCTTGTTTGTCCCTTCACAATTGTAACAACACATTTTTACAAATGAGTAACAATGCAATGAATACAATTCAATTTTTTCTTTTTTTCTCAGTTGAGTTTACACACTTATTATAATAATGTAGTTTATGGAAACATACCATTTGAAAAAGCTTCTTTCCTGACTAGCAAAAATTTTCAAGATATTCCATTGATGCAAGTTTAACTAAAAATGAAACAATATATTAATATCAAAAATGAAAAAATATAATAATTTTACATTTTTGAATGAAAACATTTTATTTATTAACAATTACATATTTACTGTACACATTGGCAGACCACAGAAGTGTGCCTAATTATAAGTAAGTGCATATAATTAGGCATGCATTCTAAACTGATT
Organism: Octonoba sinensis; assembly: GCA_038502835.1. NCBI lineage: Eukaryota > Metazoa > Arthropoda > Arachnida > Araneae > Uloboridae > Octonoba > Octonoba sinensis. The sequence continues at coordinate 95,178,714 of CM076599.1, read as the reverse complement.
TGTTAAGTCAAGACCATCTTTACAGAATACTTAAATTTACTAAAAGGAAAATATATGCTGCTTGTTATGCTAAGATGCCAAAGGTAAGTCTAATTTTTTCTAAACATAGAACAATATTAATTACAATCATTATAATATAAAGTAACTCCAAAATGTAACAACTTTTTGTTTTTGCGAATTGTATAAACTTATGAGCACTGTGAGTTTGTGATTAAATATATGAAAGAATGAAAACTTATTGGGTCTGTATTGTTTAAGCTCACATTGTTCTGAAGAAAGAACAAAGCATTTCTTTCCTGAGAAACTCAAGCTGCTCCTTATTTATTTGTTTTAAATTGGTGATTTACCCAGAGATTTTCTGTCAAAATTGAAAAACTGACTAGGATCAGCAAATTTGGGTTCAGAGCCTGATGCCAGTAAATCTTAGATATACGTCTGGAAAAGTATGGCCTAATGAGGTTCCCAAATACAAATTTATAGCAGAAATCACAGCACAGCAAGCAGGCACTGCAGGTATAATATGGAACTTGTAGATAACATTTATCAACAATTATCTTACAAGGATCTAAGGGGGGAGAAAATCCTACAAGATAAATAAATAAAAGAGAACTAAAAATTGTTCATCCAGAAACATGCACTAGTTGGTCCTTGGAAGTCACAGAAAAGTTTTGGTTTGCAACACACATACCCCTGCTGACTGATACAGAGAATATTGCTGCTGTGCACACCACTCTAAAACACGTTAATCTTATTGCACTAGTTCATTTATTTGTTGGTTATTATGAGATTTATTTTTACAAGAACCATAAGAGCTTTACATGAAATTGTAAGATCATTTAAATTAAACTAAATTTCAAAAGTTAGCTTTATGGTTTACATTTATCGTTTTTAAGACATAAGATTTCAGAATTTTCAACCTTTATTCACTAGAAAGAAAGTGATGAAAACATTAAGCATTTAAAAACATTTCAAAATGATTAAAGAAAGAGAAATCAAAAGAAAATACCTATATGCTGATAAAAATTACACAGCATAGCACACAAATTTTCTACCAAAGTCCTACCGAATGTTAAAAAATAATTCAGGGGTAAAATTCGATCGAATAACGCGAAAACTTATGCCTGAAATTTTACTGGAAATAAAGTTATTCATCAAGAAACGTCCGTAATTCATAAGATTATGAATTTGAACACAATAACTTCGAATTTCGTAATCAAATATCGGATAAAAGCTTTTTTAATGACTTCATAAAAACTTTAAAACGCAAAATAGAAACATAATATGAATACCCAAATATTTTCTTGAAATAACCAATGCTTCAAATTTTCGCCATTAAATGTTCCGATTAATTCAGCAGCTGACAGCTAAAGGAGCACTGATTTTAAAAAATGAATTTCGAAAGACAAAATCTTTACCTTGACATTAAGCTACTTACTACTCAGCGCCATGTTTTGTTTAAGCACTAAAGGATATTTATTATTGCTTCATTTTTGTTGAAGCTGAATAATAGAATTTCTGAGAAAGGCATTAGTTGATGAAAAAATTTTCAAAATTAGTCCTCAACTTAAATTTTAGTCCTACAGAGATGCAAGTCATACAATTATTGCAAAAAAATGCTCAAGTTGAGTTACTTAAAACATGTGAAGACACATTATTAAAAGTGATGGCAACACTTAGTTATTATTTATTTACGTTTTCCAAACAAAACGTGTTGACATGTTTCGCCTAATGAGGAGAAATTATTCTATACTCTTAAACCGTTCTCTATCTTTGATAAAATATAAACCTACATCGCAATTGGTGGACGTTAGAGTTCTTTTCAAACCTAAAATTACACGTTCGTTTTCAAGCATTGCTTCATTAAATTTATCTGGTATTTATCCTCCTATAATTACAACATTCGACGAAAATGCAAATATAACCCTTGACAAGTTAAAGTACAACCTTCAGAAGTGGGAAACGATTTCATTTCGTGGTTTGTATTTGTTATCCACATTAAAAGAGCTATGATGCTATGTATATATTGTCTCAAACTGAATTAATGCTATATTATGTGATCTTGCAAATCTGCAAACATCACTTTCGATTGCAATGATATTTTTTCCGTTTGGTAATTTAAAAAATGTTTGTATTGCTGTTGAAGATTAGAGAAGTAAAAACAATTGTAAAAGTTACAGAGCAACACAGTATTTAGTTTTTTAAAAAAATCAAATTTAACTAATTAAACAATAATAACTTACTTAATTTGTATATAACTACTTAAATTGTATGCATACATAATTTTGCTGAACTTGGAATGGCAAGTTTGAATGAAGTAAAATAAATTTCAGCATGTAAACAAAATGAAAGATTTTTCAAAATATGATAATTTCTCATAAATGAATGTCAAAAGTAACGATATAAATCAATTGAAATCTACTGAAAACATCTAATGGACTGTTGAAATTTTAAATTTCTTTATTTTTACTCAGATGAAATAATTTTCTTTCCCTTTTCCATTTCCATATAGCACATTTTGCTATAGCTGGAAATCTAACACAGTTTCTTGAGCTTGTGTACTAATCTTGAGCTGTGTGTTGCTTTAATTTTTTTTCACTTTGAGAATCAATATTTATATTGAATAATAATGCATTCCAAAGAAAACATAATCTCTGTTTATGACCAATTTGAAGGCTGGTATTATGATGATGACAAAATTCAGAAAAACCTCAGAGTTTTATTCTTTCTTGCAAGATGGAATCATAAGATAAAAACTGCTAAAATGTACACAAACTGCCAAAATGTTTTAACAGTTAGGTGACCGTTCATAAATGATGTTACACTTTTTTCCCATACATTTGACCCCCCCCCCCCCCTTTGTCACAAAATGTTCCACTTCAACACCCCCCTCCCCCCTTTGTCACATGTCACGCTATGTTGCATAAGCATGATGTCGCACTTCTTGCTTCCCCCTCCCCACCCCATGTAACAATTTCACAAACCATTTCCCCCCTCGAAGCGTGACATCATTTATGAATGATCATGATCCCTAGTAGTAGATTGGCCACTGTCAGCTATGACTACTTGCCATCACCCTTTTATTGTAGAATTTTTAATGAAATAAATATTTCACTGATGTAAAATTTGTATAGTTAATATATATTAGAATTGCAATTTAATTTTGCTTTCCATTGCTTAGGTTATGTCATTTTGGGATCAACTGGGGAATTTCCATATCTTTCAGAAGAAGAGGCATTGAACTTGGTTCAATATGTTAAAGAAAGTGTATCTACTGAAAAATTAATCATTGTTGGAACTGGAAAGGAATGTAAGTGGATTTTTTTTAAATCTCACAAACATACTTTTTGACAATGTTGGGGGCAACACCCAAAATTATTCAGAGTTTAGGTAAAATACATATACTTGATACAATTTTACTGGTGTTATTTCAATGTGTCATAACTGAAAACAAATGTAGTTTACTGAAAGTCACATTAAATAAATAAAATAAAATCTCGTAAGATTTGTGTTTAATCACCTAATGTGAAGTCAACTGATGTTAAGCATCAGAAAATTAAAAAAAAAAAAAAATAGATCTCTGAACTTACGAAAATTTACTATTCATGATATAATTTCACTTTTTCTCGTTCATCATAATATCTCATTTTACAAGTATGTACAATTTCAGAATCCTGTTTAGCACAAAAATTTGATCGACTAATCTCATGCATTTTAACTGTCAAAATATTTATACAATATAGAATAAACCCTTATTTACAAATTTTTCATATTATTACCTCTAATTTTATCCTACATGAGCAAAATGTTACATGAAAACCAAAAGAATTTCAAGTTTAAGCAATAGCAATTAAATAATATTAATATTTAAAAAATACATAAAAACAAATATCAACTAAAAAAAAATTAATATTTTAAAATACATAAAAACAAACAAACTTGTCTTCATGAGGAGCAGCAGTTTCTTTCACAGTAAGTAAATCACGTTCCATGAAATCCTCCGGTAGCACAGCATAGTTGATGCCCTTTTTTTTTTTAATATGCAACGAAGCAGAATATCGGGATGCACATTATTTTTAAACTACGCAACGAAACAGAATATCGGGATGCATCAAACCTGAAGATCGAACAATGCACATTACTTTATCAAACTTGAAGATCGGACGCTGCACATTTCTGAAAACACAAACACACACATGCTGCACTTGGGAGATTGAATATCCACGGCACTTAAAAACATAGGATGGGAATCTGACAGCAAAAGTTGTTTCCTTCAAAATGCTATGAATAACACCAGCCAGTTTAGATTATAACTTTAAGCGAAGAGTTCCTGAATCCGAGCAATTGTCGAACAATGCACTGCTATCCGCGGTCATGCAAAAAAAAAAAAATTTTTCTTTTCAAATGTCTTTCGATTAAATATTCCAATTTCTTTTTTCACTACTTGTTCTTTCAGAAATGAAACACTTGCCGTCTCCGATTCCGTGGCTGGCGCCGATCCGAAAACCAAAGTTCTTCATTTTTTCCTGCGGTAGGCAAAATCCTGCCGCCTTATTTGTAACATCACCGTTACAACAGCATTTCATTTTATCGCATGTCCGTCTACGAAGCCATCCTGTGAAACAGTCGTGACCAGAGTCCATTTAAATCCTTGGTTTATTTGAGTTTCATCATAGGAAATACACATTTAAAGCAGTACAAAGACGAACACCAACATCAACGTTTTTACAAGAATATTTACATCGTGAATCCCCACTCTTCTATATACAAAATTTACATGGTGAATTCCCGCACGAAAAGCTTGCGAGAGCCTTTTATACCCTCTCGAGCAACATGCCACGTGACAATGCACCGATATTGCTATTCATTACTATTTTTAGTTCACATTACATAATCTTTCCCGCATAAGTTTCCCGGGATGGGGGACATATAAAAAATATCTATCTTTTAGAAACGAAACAGAATTCAAAAAGGGGGTCTAAAAAAGTTATTTAGTTTTCAATGTTATATATATATATGTGTGTATATGCACAGAACATGACAAAAATTAAGTGAGATCGGACTTCCTAGTAGTGAAAGTCCCAGAAAATAAAAGAATTAATTAGAGGAGAATAAGGGTACTTAAATACCAGTTATCAAAAATTAAAATTAACAAATGGTGATTTTATGGTAAACAGCAGTAAAACTAACTGTTGTGCAAGTTGGATTGATAGCTGTTATTATTAAGACTACTTATTAAATCCCGTTTCCCCTGCTGACAGGCCTGTTTAATGTGAAGTTACAAAAATGAAATGATTAAATATAATTATAAGTAGCATGAACAAACTGGCTTAGTTTTAAGTAAACTATGAAATATAATTTTAAAAACTCCAAAATTGTGTATGCATGTTGTACTGTTATGCATGCATTTGAAACAAAGAAAAATTTTGTATGAAATATAGTAGAAAAATCATGCAATTTTTCATAAAATATCATCCTACTCATAATCATCTCAAAAGCTGAATGAATACAGTCAGAGGGTTTACTATATCATATATACAAAACATTCGAGTTGGACATGCTAGGTTATTATTAGTGCTGGTCTATAATAAAAATAATAGTTGAGTCCCTTTTCTTATTCTACAGCAATGAATAAAAATCATAAAACATTGTTATAATTAATATATTGATACATCATGATTAATGTTTAATAAATTTTGTTTTTTATTTTTTTTTTAACAGCAACAAATGGAACAGTTGATTTTACCAACAAAATGGCAGATGTTGGGGCAAATGCTGCTCTTGTTGTTTCTCCATTTTTCTATAAAGGCAGAATGACACAAGATATTTTGTATGATCATTACATGAAAGTCAGTGAAAGTTATGCAATATTTTTGACATTTCTGTGCGCCATGTGTTAATATCTTTCTTTTTCCTCCTATTCCTTTTAACTGTTTTTATGCCATTTTGTTTCTTTTGCGATTTATTACCGTTTTTTATTTTTAATATCATTTATTAAAGATTTGATTGTTTTTTCTGATAGTTTTCACCAGCTTATGCATGATAATTAATCTGTACTGCAGTGCTAGAATTTTGAAGCTGAATTAGTTTTAGATTTCTTTAATTAGGAAAGTTTAGCAAATTTATTAGAATTCAGGCCTGTCATCAGGAGGGCAATCGCCCTCTTCATTGACTTAAAAAAAACAATATATTTATACATCTGTGTATGTATTTTGTTGTTTTATTATTTGTAATTGCATTGAATATATACAGTTTGCTTTCCCCCTCCCCTCCTGGAAAAATTTTGAAACTGCAGGCCTGTTGGTATTTTATGCAGAGCTTTATCTCTAGATGTCTAGTTTTTATTATTATCATTTGTCTTCCTGCTACACCTAATATTTTGAATATTTAAATAATAATGAATATTTAAATGCTATAAAAAATAATGTGTGATAATCAAAATGCTTGAGATGATAATTGAAATACTAAATCATTCTTAAAACGTTCATTACTTTATACATAAGTAAACTAAGGCAAATCAATAAAAGCATAAATGAACTGAAGACCTAACTTTTGTGCACTTATTTGTGCTGTCCTTCCCATTATAGCTGAAATAGCTCAGACCTCTACTTCCCGTAGTATCTGAAGCCAGCCAAAAGTGTTCCCTTCCCCCCTGAATTGACAAGTGTAAACCCTCTAAAATGACAGGTTTTTCATGTCTATTGGCACAATACTATTGGACAGCTCAGCTACCACTTGGAGATTCTTTTCTTTCTCCGTAGAACAATTATCAAGGGTTGGGTAATACTTGTCAGTTCTGGAGTGGCTTGCATGTCTAAGAGGAAAAAGTTGCTCTTGGATTTTGGCTATCTGGTTGAGGCAAAGGTCAGAAAATATTTTGCTGTTTAGGAATGAGTTAATAAAACGTGTTGATTGTAAACTTGAGAAATATAGTCACTTAAGTGTGGATGGCAAATTTAACATTTGAAATATCATAGTATGTAGTTAATTAGATGTGGGATGAACCTTTGATTATGTTTATTGAGAATTTATTACCTAATAAGAAGTATTGTGCATGTGTAAATATAGCTGTTGATGTTTTTCTCTTAGGTTGCAGATTCCAGTAAAATACCCATCATTTTATACAGTGTACCCGCTAATACAGGTATTGACCTATCTGCCCCGTTAGTTACCAAACTGTCCCATCACCCAAATATAATAGGCCTGAAAGATAGTGGTGGTGATGTAAGTACTGAATTATTGTTTTCCTTAAACTTGTTTTACATTTTACTTAGTTGGAACTAAAGTCAAAGAAAAAGAGTTAGTTTAGTAGAAGAATATTGAATAAAAACCAAGTATTCATTCAGTTTCAATGTTGATGAATTAAACAAAATCATCTGAAGGCACTATGCCTACATTACCCTCTGATTTCCTCCTAGCAAACTAATTGTTTTAAGACCTTCTTTTGTAGCTATAATGTGTTCTCAGCTGGAATTTATATTCTAAAAATTTTAAACCTTAGTTGAGCTGGCAATTTCTTTCAAGTTTGCAATTGCTAATTGCTCTCTTACTATCTCCACTGTTAAATATTTCATTGAAGTTTTGCTCATAGACTCTATAAGCTTTTTAATTTTTGACTCCTGAATATATGAACCCAAATAGCTTGTTGACTTAATTTGCACTGATTTTCTTGGTTGACATGATTAGCAATTTCTATCACAGAACCAAGGTAATCAGTTTCTAATGCCCCCCCCCCCTTTTTTAATTCCATTCAAATGATATATAATTGTTTCCAAAAATCGTTTAATGAGAATCTGCATCACATTTGCATTTCAGGGACATAAACAAGTGTCCTTTGTAGTAGTTCCTTGAAAAACCAGAAGTTTTTTTTTTTTCCCTTGTGGAAGTTTTGTCTAACAATTCCTTGTATGTATATTAACATACTAGATTTGACAATATGGCACTAGACCAAGGGTTCTAGAGTGGAGTTTTAACCCTGCCCCTAGAATCTTCCTCCCTTTGTATCCCTGCATGCAATATTCCTTGACTGTTTTGATAATTCTCTTGTCCATTGCTTGATGAAAGCTGGTTGTGTAACAATTGAACGCAAAAACATAAAGTGAGTTGAAATCGATTGGGGTTGCAAGAGAATATGAATAAGAAACATTGTTAAGAAGAAACAACATTGAAATTGAATCTGTGTGCAAAAATGCAGTAAAAACGAAAGAAGTCCACAATAACCAAAGAACTGTAAGCTGAATTTTGGAATTTGACTTCCAAGTCATTAAAAAACTACTTGTTGATACATATTTGAAAAAAAAAAAATCACAAGACCTTGAACTCCTGTAGATTACAGCATTGAAAGTTGGTGGTAATACTGTACAATGAATAAAACAATATTATAAATAAATTATTAGCATTTTTTTTTCATTCAGTAGATGATGCGGTAGATAAAATGAGTACATTCATGGGGAAGGGGAAGTGGGTAGATTGAATTCAGAAATATAATTGAAGCACTTTTGATTACATCAAATATTATTTTGTTCTCTGTTCACCAAATTAAGTAAAGTTTATACATAGTTTATTTTTGTTGTAATTTTAGTAATGGAAATAAGTTTTCTGTGAAATAAATTATTCATGCACGTATATAGCCTATGCTGCGAAAAAGTTAAATGTAATGTTGAAAGAGAATACATAATTATCAACATATATCTTTTATTGTTTGAATTATGTATGTTATGAAATATTTTAAAGAATTATTTACATAAAAACTATTAACGCATCATAGAAATGTATTTCTATAAACAATGAAACGTTTCTGTATATTTTTTACTTTCAGATTCAAAAAATTGGCCACATCATTTTTAAGACAAAAGAAAATGGTTTTCAAGTTTTAGCAGGTTCTGCAGGGTTTCTATATGCTGGCTTGTGTGTAGGTAAGTAAGTTGTTAATTTAATTGTTTTGCTTTTTATAATGTTGTTTTTTAATTTACTTAAAAGGGGATTTTTTTAATCTACTTTTTATCAAGTAGATCAAACATTTTATCATATAACTTCTAATAGTTAAGATATTAAAATTTCTTTCTTTTAAAATAAGCTTCATTTCATATATGTGAATGGATGATATTTTAGAAAGTATAAAAAATAAGACAATTTTTAAAACAAATTTTTAAGGTTAAAAGAAGTGTATTATACACTAAAAAAGTTTGTAAATTTTTATGTTATGTAATGTTTATTAAATGAGTTTATTTATTTTTTGAATGTATGTTTTGGATTATATATTTTTATGTGTTAAACAGGTTGTGTTGGAGGTGTGTTAGCTCTAGCTAATCCCTTGGGACCAGAGCTTTGCAAGTTATATGAGCTCTTTCATGATGATGAGCATGAACAGGCAGCTTACCTGCAGCACCTACTTATAGAGCCAAATTTAGCGGCAAGTATTACTTAGTGTATTTACTTCTCAAGAATGTGAGAAATCAGTCCATTGCTATTTGTCACTTTTTGCAAGTATTGAGTTAACTTGAGATTATTTTAACATTACACTACTCAATCATACTTGGTGTTTTACATTTTATTTTTGTAACAGAGCGTAGTCAGTTTTTTTTTTTTTTTTTTGAAAAACTCTTTTTTAAAATTGAAAGAACAATTAAGTTTTCCTATGCTTATAGAAATACATTCAGCTATGTTAATGATAAAAGAAAAAAAGGAAAAGAGATGTTGTAGAATCTGCCTCTTTTCTTCTCTTTTTTTCAATTTCCATTGAAATAGGTTTTCTATTTAATGAAGCTTTCTACTCAACCTTAACTTTCATCATTTGCATGTTATTTACTCTCTATATTGTAAAAGATGGTTCCTTTGTAGTAAAGTTAGTGTAGTTATTTTTTTATTATTATTTTTCAAAATTTTACTACTATGTAAAAGTTTGAATATAATCACCTATATTGGATCCTGCAATTTTACATGCCCTGATTTATTAAGAGAAATTCACACAACAAACGGTTTATAAGGCCCGTCATTAAGGCAATCAGGAGGGGGCTTTTAGAAATACATAGAATTTATACATAATTTTACTTATTTTGTTGTTTTTTAACCTATAACATGCATTGAAAATACACCCTTTGCCCTCCCCCCCCCCCCTGGAAAATTTTGAAAGGATGGGCCTTGGGTTTATTACAAGTCCATTATGTTTGAGGGGACTGTTTGACATGACAGGAAGACCACATAAAATATATTCTGCAGTGTTAACAAGTTTTCATGTGAGCTGTCTATGTGAAATGCGTTTCTTTTTTGAGTAGTACAGTTCAATTTAGCCATTTTTATTTGAACTTGAAAAATCAAATCACAAGGTTCTTCATATTTTTCGCCTATAATGGCCAAAATATCTGATGCCTTTTTAAAGCCTTGGTTCAAAAAATAGTAAGAAAATTAGACTGTATGTTTTTTTTCATTATAAGTGGACCTTTTAGAATTAATAAATAAACTGAATAACACTGAAAACAAAAGATGATAAACATTTCTAGCCTACTATCTCAACAAGTACACCAGTATATTTTCAATCAACTGAGGGTCTGTTGATGAACACTGAAAACATTACATTCTGAGGGGTTTCTTTGTAACTCTGATTGTGTAATTTTCATTGCAAATTTTTGCCTAACTTGTGTAGCTTCAATTTTTTTTTTTTTTTTTTTCAGATGCTCTTATTGATATTATAAGACAAATGATCAAAAATGCTCTGTGCTAAAATAAGATTTCAAGGACTGTTTTTGATATTGTTTAAACAAGCTCATTTATTTAGACCCACTTTTATGAAGAGATTACAAGCAACAACAAACCAAAAAAGAAAATTTTGGTAAAGACATATACTTAAAGATGAAAAATTGTTAAGCAAATATAAGTTTAAAAAAAAAAAATTGTATTTCAATTTTACAACATTAGAAAAGAAACCCTGTGGTGTACATACCCTGGGTATCCGGCACCCGTGGCTAATTTAAGGGGTCCCCCCTCCTTCACCATTTCATAGAAAATCATCCACATTCATTAACACCCAATGTTGAGAATCTGTTCATGTGATTCACTTACGTCATATCATACCACGTGTCTAGGCAACCAGTCAACCTTGGTCTGATGTAATTAGAAGAAGACTTCTTGGTACTTGGATTTCATGTAACGAGGTTGGAGCATTTTTCCAGACACGCTCCTTCAAGAATTCTTGAATTAATATTTTTCAGTCTAATTTTAATTTAATTGTTGTGTTTATGTTTGATGGTTGAATAAAATTAATTAAAAGGCAAACAAGGATTTTAATTTGGTACTTTCACTTTTGGCTTGGCTAGCTATCACTACACTAATACTGTTTAGTTCTCAAATGAAGAAGAAAACACTTTTTTCACCCAATTCACGCTGAACTGAAAGCGAGCGTGTTACACAGTTAGTGCCACCCAGGGCTGCATGCTAATTTTCTGTGCATCTATTTATTTGATCTCATGCAATGTGAGATTGTTTTTACAATCCGCTGTCAGCAAGAAACACACGTCTTTTAGTTTTATTAACGTAAATTTATCTCCAAAAACCATTGCCTTACATTTAGACTAATGTGTTACCCCCATCTAACTCTCACAATAAACAGTATGTGTATTTTCCTTGTTTGAAAAATGTGCATTTGTGTATGGTTGCGAGTTTTCTTTTTTTTTTTTTTTTTTGCCATATTAAGATTAAAATGAAAATGCCACCCTTCATCACCGCCACCTGCCACTGGTGTGTAAAAGCTTCTCTTTAACCCAGTAAATATTAAACAGACACGAACTTCCTCTTTTTTTCTTTTTTAGCCTACTTTCTCGTAAAAGTTAAAAAATAATAATAAAGTATGAAAGAAGGCTTAATGTATCGTAAAGATACCGTTAAAAATAAAGAAAAGTAAAAAAAAATTAAGTAATTAAATTGAAATTGATCAATAAAAAATTTGATAGTAGGGTTTTGAGATGGAAAATATGTGTCTGCCGGTCTGTCTGTCCCCCTAATAACTTTTGAACAAATTGTCCGATTTGAAAAATTCTTTTTGCATTCAAAAGATCTCGACGAGAACATCTCATTTCCATATTTTGCTTTTTGATTTGAACAATTTATTGTTCAGTTTTAAACAGTTCAAAAAAAAATTAACATTAGCACCAATGGGCAAAAATGAAGCAAATTATGTAAACTCTGGCTACAATATTCCGGTTCCTATAAGCAAGGCCGTAGCCAGAAATTTTTTTCGGGGGGGGGGGGGGGGCCCTAACTTTGAAACACTTATGTTGAGGAAAGTTTCAGGGAGGAATATACATGCTACATTGCGAAAAATTTCGGGGGGGGGGGGGCCGTGGGCCTCCCCCTCTGGATACGGCCTTTTGTAAACCATATTTCGTTTGATTTAAAAAATTTATGACGTCACAGTATATGATAGATTTTTGATACCATGTACAGTAGGTGCATTTTAGACTATCTTTGGTGAAGTTAGGGCAGTGTTTTTTGGGGGCTTCGGCTTCTTATCTTAAATTTTTGAAACTGATCTTACAACCATAACGTTTTGACTATCTCTGAAAGGGGGGTCCGGGGGTTCTCCCCCGGAATTTTTTCGCAATTTAGCTCCTGAGAATGCAATTTTATGCCCTTTCGGGACGTTAGAGGAAGGAGTTTCAGAAGTTCTCCCCAAAGAAAATTTTCGAAACTGCAGTCTTAAAAATGAAGTTTCAGTCTATCTTTGTCGATGTTACTGGAGGCATAGACTGGATCGAGGGCTCTCCCCAGGAAACTTTTTGAAAACTGCCTAACAATGCAATTTCGAGATTCTTTAGTAATTTTAGAGGAAGCAGAAGGGAGTTTGGTTTGTCTTCCCCCGCAAATTCTTCAAAATAAATTCTTATCTTTTGGGCTACTCTTGGTGTCGCTAGTGACAGTGTTCGATGTCTTTTCCCTAAAAGTGTTTCTGAAACTGAAGTCCTAAAAGTGTAATCTCTCTTTTCTTTCATTTTTTTTAAAAATCTGTGATCTGAATTTTTTTCTCCGGGGGGGGGGGGGGGCAGTTGGTTATCTCTGAGGGGGTAGTGCCCTCCCCCCCCTCCCCGGAGAGATGCCTGAAAGAAACACTGGTTGCATGTTGCATGATGAGATTATATTTTCAATTTCGCCCACAGAAGTATTACTTCAAAAAAAAAAAGATGAGAGAGAGTTAACAGAAAACATACGTTGTTTTGAGAATTAATTACTCCCTATTCCGTTTTAGTTTTGACAATTTAAGCAATTCATACTTATTCTCAAGTTTCAAGCCTTCCCTATTTTGTCATAACTAAATGTAAATAATTAAAAATGTTTTCTTTTTCCTTAACCTAAATGCTGCAAACTCCTTTTTTTTTTTTTTAAGTTTGAAGTCAAAAAAAGCTGTATAACTTTGATTTGCAGTCGTGGACAATTATAAAGCACTTCCAAAATTATACATATCGCTCATGGGCTGCAATTACGGCACAGCTCAAAAAATCATGTTTTGAGATAAGTGGGTTTAAACTTTTCATTGCTAAGGAAAAAACATAAAAGAAATGCTTTAGTTATTATTAAATCTTAAGGCCTAATATTGAATTATGAGTTATGCTAGTATTGCTGCTGAAAAAAATGTGTATTTTATATTTACAATCTGTTCTTAGTCCGAAACGCGAGTTTTTTTGAGTTGTGCCACTATTGCAGCCCATGAGCGATATAAGAAGAAGAACCAATCAAGATATTTTTTGTTCATTGTAAATTTATGACTAGGCTAAGTAAAAGTATACGAGTAATTTTGGGGCGGTATTTTTCACCTTCGCAATGTTATTGTAAACGTTCTATGGGACCATTCATAAACAGTGTCACACTTTCTTTCAATATATTTGATCCCCCTCCCCCCTTTGTCACAAGATATCACTCTCCAACACGCCCTGCCCCCTTTGTCACATATCACGCTATATTACATGAGCACATGTACTTGCAGTGTTGCAGTTCAGAAATAAGGTACTTACGTTAAAGAATCAAATTTTTAATTTTATTTTTTAACTTTTAATGATATAAAAAAACTTCAAAAATAAGTTTAATCAGCTGATTTTTTACATGTTTTTATAGAAATCAAAATGTGTAATGTCACACTTCGTGTCAAAATTGCTCGAACCCCTCTCCCCCCCCCCTCCCTCGAAGTAGTGTGACATCATCCCCTATGAAGTTAAAAAACGAAAAAAGTAATTTTAGAGGAAGCAGAAGGGAGTTTGGTTTGTCTTCCCCCGCAAATTCTTCAAAATAAATTCTTATCTTTTGGGCTACTCTTGGTGTCGCTAGTGACAGTGTTCGATGTCTTTTCCCTAAAAGTGTTTCTGAAACTGAAGTCCTAAAAGTGTCATCTCTCTTTTCTTTCATTTTTTTAAAATCTGTGATCTGAATTTTTTTCTCCGGGGGGGGGGGGGGCAGTTGGTTATCTCTGAGGGGGCAGTGCCCTCCCCCCCCCCTCCCCGGAGAGATGCCTGAAAGAAACACTGGTTGCATGTTGCATGATGAGATTATATTTTCAATTTCGCCCACAGAAGTATTACTTCAAAAAAAAAAAAGATGAGAGAGAGTTAACAGAAAATATACGTTGTTTTGAGAATTAATTACTCCCTATTCCGTTTTAGTTTTGACAATTTAAGCAATTCATACTTATTCTCAAGTTTCAAGCCTTCCCTATTTTGTCATAACTAAATGTAAATAATTAAAAATGTTTTCTTTTTCCTTAACCTAAATGCTGCAAACTCCTTTTTTTTTTTTTTAAGTTTGAAGTCAAAAAAAGCTGTATAACTTTGATTTGCAGTCGTGGACAATTATAAAGCACTTCCAAAATTATACATATCGCTCATGGGCTGCAATTACGGCACAGCTCAAAAAATCATGTTTTGAGATAAGTGGGTTTAAACTTTTCATTGCTAAGGAAAAAACATAAAAGAAATGCTTTAGTTATTATTAAATCTTAAGGCCTAATATTGAATTATGAGTTATGCTAGTATTGCTGCTGAAAAAAATGTGTATTTTATATTTACAATCTGTTCTTAGTCCGAAACGCGAGTTTTTTTGAGTTGTGCCACTATTGCAGCCCATGAGCGATATAATAAGAAGAACCAATCAAGATATTTTTTGTTCATTGTAAATTTATGACTAGGCTAAGTAAAAGTATACGAGTAATTTTGGGGCGGTATTTTTCACCTTCGCAATGTTATTGTAAACGTTCTATGGGACCATTCATAAACAGTGTCACACTTTCTTTCAATATATTTGATCCCCCTCCCCCCTTTGTCACAAGATATCACTCTCCAACACGCCCTGCCCCCTTTGTCACATATCACGCTATATTACATGAGCACATGTACTTGCAGTGTTGCAGTTCAGAAATAAGGTACTTACGTTAAAGAATCAAATTTTTAATTTTATTTTTTAACTTTTAATGATATAAAAAAACTTCAAAAATAAGTTTAATCAGCTGATTTTTTACATGTTTTTATAGAAATCAAAATGTGTAATGTCACACTTCGTGTCAAAATTGCTCGAACCCCTCTCCCCCCCCCTCCCTCGAAGTAGTGTGACATCATCCCCTATGAAGTTAAAAAACGAAAAAAGTAATTTTAGAGGAAGCAGAAGGGAGTTTGGTTTGTCTTCCCCCGCAAATTCTTCAAAATAAATTCTTATCTTTTGGGCTACTCTTGGTGTCGCTAGTGACAGTGTTCGATGTCTTTTCCCTAAAAGTGTTTCTGAAACTGAAGTCCTAAAAGTGTCATCTCTCTTTTCTTTCATTTTTTTAAAATCTGTGATCTGAATTTTTTTCTCCGGGGGGGGGGGGGGCAGTTGGTTATCTCTGAGGGGGCAGTGCCCTCCCCCCCCCTCCCCGGAGAGATGCCTGAAAGAAACACTGGTTGCATGTTGCATGATGAGATTATATTTTCAATTTCGCCCACAGAAGTATTACTTCAAAAAAAAAAAAGATGAGAGAGAGTTAACAGAAAACATACGTTGTTTTGAGAATTAATTACTCCCTATTCCGTTTTAGTTTTGACAATTTAAGCAATTCATACTTATTCTCAAGTTTCAAGCCTTCCCTATTTTGTCATAACTAAATGTAAATAATTAAAAATGTTTTCTTTTTCCTTAACCTAAATGCTGCAAACTCCTTTTTTTTTTTTTAAGTTTGAAGTCAAAAAAAGCTGTATAACTTTGATTTGCAGTCGTGGACAATTATAAAGCACTTCCAAAATTATACATATCGCTCATGGGCTGCAATTACGGCACAGCTCAAAAAATCATGTTTTGAGATAAGTGGGTTTAAACTTTTCATTGCTAAGGAAAAAACATAAAAGAAATGCTTTAGTTATTATTAAATCTTAAGGCCTAATATTGAATTATGAGTTATGCTAGTATTGCTGCTGAAAAAAATGTGTATTTTATATTTACAATCTGTTCTTAGTCCGAAACGCGAGTTTTTTTGAGTTGTGCCACTATTGCAGCCCATGAGCGATATAATAAGAAGAACCAATCAAGATATTTTTTGTTCATTGTAAATTTATGACTAGGCTAAGTAAAAGTATACGAGTAATTTTGGGGCGGTATTTTTCACCTTCGCAATGTTATTGTAAACGTTCTATGGGACCATTCATAAACAGTGTCACACTTTCTTTCAATATATTTGATCCCCCTCCCCCCTTTGTCACAAGATATCACTCTCCAACACGCCCTGCCCCCTTTGTCACATATCACGCTATATTACATGAGCACATGTACTTGCAGTGTTGCAGTTCAGAAATAAGGTACTTACGTTAAAGAATCAAATTTTTAATTTTATTTTTTAACTTTTAATGATATAAAAAAACTTCAAAAATAAGTTTAATCAGCTGATTTTTTACATGTTTTTATAGAAATCAAAATGTGTAATGTCACACTTCTTGTCAAAATTGCTCGAACCCCTCTCCCCCCCCCCTCCCTCGAAGTAGTGTGACATCATCCCCTATGAAGTTAAAAAACGAAAAAAGTAATTTTAGAGGAAGCAGAAGGGAGTTTGGTTTGTCTTCCCCCGCAAATTCTTCAAAATAAATTCTTATCTTTTGGGCTACTCTTGGTGTCGCTAGTGACAGTGTTCGATGTCTTTTCCCTAAAAGTGTTTCTGAAACTGAAGTCCTAAAAGTGTCATCTCTCTTTTCTTTCATTTTTTTAAAATCTGTGATCTGAATTTTTTTCTCCGGGGGGGGGGGGGCAGTTGGTTATCTCTGAGGGGGCAGTGCCCTCCCCCCCCCTCCCCGGAGAGATGCCTGAAAGAAACACTGGTTGCATGTTGCATGATGAGATTATATTTTCAATTTCGCCCACAGAAGTATTACTTCAAAAAAAAAAAAGATGAGAGAGAGTTAACAGAAAACATACGTTGTTTTGAGAATTAATTACTCCCTATTCCGTTTTAGTTTTGACAATTTAAGCAATTCATACTTATTCTCAAGTTTCAAGCCTTCCCTATTTTGTCATAACTAAATGTAAATAATTAAAAATGTTTTCTTTTTCCTTAACCTAAATGCTGCAAACTCCTTTTTTTTTTTTTAAGTTTGAAGTCAAAAAAAGCTGTATAACTTTGATTTGCAGTCGTGGACAATTATAAAGCACTTCCAAAATTATACATATCGCTCATGGGCTGCAATTACGGCACAGCTCAAAAAATCATGTTTTGAGATAAGTGGGTTTAAACTTTTCATTGCTAAGGAAAAAACATAAAAGAAATGCTTTAGTTATTATTAAATCTTAAGGCCTAATATTGAATTATGAGTTATGCTAGTATTGCTGCTGAAAAAAATGTGTATTTTATATTTACAATCTGTTCTTAGTCCGAAACGCGAGTTTTTTTGAGTTGTGCCACTATTGCAGCCCATGAGCGATATAATAAGAAGAACCAATCAAGATATTTTTTGTTCATTGTAAATTTATGACTAGGCTAAGTAAAAGTATACGAGTAATTTTGGGGCGGTATTTTTCACCTTCGCAATGTTATTGTAAACGCTCTATGGGACCATTCATAAACAGTGTCACACTTTCTTTCAATATATTTGATCCCCCTCCCCCCTTTGTCACAAGATATCACTCTCCAACACGCCCTGCCCCCTTTGTCACATATCACGCTATATTACATGAGCACATGTACTTGCAGTGTTGCAGTTCAGAAATAATGTACTTACGTTAAAGAATCAAATTTTTAATTTTATTTTTTAACTTTTAATGACATAAAAAAACTTCAAAAATAAGTTTAATCAGCTGATTTTTTACATGTTTTTATAGAAATCAAAATGTAATGTCACACTTCTTGTCAAAATTGCTCGAACCCCTCTCCCCCCCCCCTCCCTCGAAGTAGTGTGACATCATCCCCTATGAAGTTAAAAAACGAAAAAAGAAAGATTAATATGCAGTTTCTCAGCATGTGAGGAAGAAAATACAAAGTTGAAACTAAAATTGCAAAAAAAAAAAAAAGAGGGGCAGCTAAAATATTATTTTGAAAAATACATAAAAATAATCATACCTTTTCTGCTACATTTCTACAGGGTTTCTTCCCAAAATAAGACAAAATACTTATATCAAAATTTGTACGCAGGCAAGCAAAGAAGACTTTTGCAAGAGCACACGAGCCCACTAAATTCCCAACTGCCTATGTCTGCAAGGCAAGGTCAAGCATCCGCAAAGGGGCAAGAGCCCTCTCCTCGCCCCCCCCCCCCCCTGTCGGAAGCGTTTCGATGTTGATTCGATTATACGAATTGCTAGTTTAAAAAAGAAAAGACAAAAATTAAAGATTTGTCCCAGCAATAACAGCACAAACATCCACATCCCGCAATCGTAGTAGTAGACGAGGGGGTCCATTTAGGCATTAGCTCTGAAAGTTCCTTTATCTTCTACTTCACCAATGTGGGTAGTTTTAAAAGAGTCGCCATTTCCACGAATGTAACCTTCAGGCAAGGATGGACAAAGCACCTAACTGTTGTACGTATATTTATGGCAGATGTGGTGGCTCGCATTTTGCCAAAAAGGGATCAGTACATTTGCTGTTCTTGTTGTGCGGTCGAGTGATTAGAACCATATGTAGCCCTTAGGCAAGGAATCAATCCGTTATCTGTTGATGACACGACACGAGGGACCTACCGTCTTTAGAATTGAGGGAAAACATCTTATTTTGAGTTCTGGTTTATAGACCCTGGATTTTTGAAGCGCCGTCTTGTCGTTTCCCCATTTGTAAAACAGAGAACCTACCCACCCACGCTCCCGAACAGATTGGTTTGAGGAACAAAATTTTTTTTTTTTTGTTACATTTTTTTTTTCAGACAAGTTAAAAATTTCGAAAGTATTTCGGGGGGGGGGGGGGGCTCAGGCCCGTCGGGCCCCCCCCCTGCCTACGGCCTTGCCTATAAGCCAGCTTATTGGAGGAAGCCCTCGGCGTGAAATATTGATGTGAACAATTTTTGTTCATTTTTGAACAGTTCAAAAAAAAATTAACATAGCGCCTACGGGGAAATTTCAATCCCACACAAATCCTGATCTAACTGATGGATTTGAACAAGTTCAACAAAAACTGAACGAGCCTATTTTCCTACGAAATTTTTTGATCGGGATGTGTAAGGATATTTCTCAATAAATAAATAGATAAATGAATGAGTAAAAGAATGAATAAATGAAAGAGTGAAGGCATGAATGAATGAATAAATAAATGAATGGGTGAAAGAATGAATGAATGAATAAATAAATGAATGAATAAATAAATAATGAATAAATACATGAATGAGTAAATGAAGGACTAAATAAATAAAAGAATGAATGAGTGAGTGAATGAATAGGTATTATCTCTGTTGAAGAAGGTATATTTAAAGTAATTAAGAACTAAAACTGAATGAGAAAGAGATAGCTAGATTATAGATTTGAATTTGGTTCATACGGGAAAGTAAGCTTGTATAGTTCTAGACGCAACTTCTTGTTTTTTTTTTTTCTTTTGAAAATTAGGAATTTTTTCCTTTTAATTGTAGCTTTTTTATCATTAAAGTTTTTAAACATTTATAAACAATACATGTGATCAATAAGATATTTTACTGCAAAATTATGATTTTTTTTCTGTTAATATATAGTATAAAAATCCTGTTGACTTACTGCCCTCCTTGATGCTGCGCCCCACCCCTGCCACCTGCTAAGTACATTTATACTTTCAGGCACTGAATATGTGGCAAGCAACAATTTTTTTCCTAAATAAATAATTATTTATCTATGTGGAAAAACTAATGTAAAATATTTCGGAAGGAAAAGAGGCTTTTTTTTTGGGGGGGGGGGGGGGGGGGTTAGAGATTCCAGACTGGACTTCATTAAGCATAAATTGCAAACTTATGTAAATCCATAATGGACTGAATTTTAATTTGAGCATAAAATTCAAAACGACATTTGGTTTTTACGTCTTACCTGTAAAAGTTCTTAATGTTTCTTTTAATCAATTTTCTTATGTACAGGTGACAAAAAAGTATGGCATTCCAGGAGTGAAAGCAGCTATGGACCTACTGGGGTATCATGGAGGATTTTGTCGTCCCCCATTGAAATCCTTGACTTCTGAGGAAATCTCGGAATTGAAAAAAGAATTCAAAGAGAATGGATTTTTAGCTAAATAATAAAAGATAAGAAGTTTTTGTGGATGATCTACCATGGTTCTAGTTTTTGTTGAATTATAAATTCATCAGGGATGGAATAACTATGTTATTTGCTCTTAACAAAATGACAAGTGCCAAAAGTGGATATTTTTTATGTGCCTGAAAATTCTGGTACCAGTACCCTAATTGCCAGTTCATAATTTTCATCAGTAAGTTTCAGTGCTTTATAAATTCCAAACAATTTTGCCTTAAAAATTAAAAAAAAAATTTTTAAATCTTATTCGTGACTCTCGAGCACTTGAGAAATTCCTGTATAAAATTAACAGAGATGAGCTCATTTTCTTAAAAAAAAAATAAAACTGCCTTTCTTCCCTATTAGTGTGCCTATTTCCCCCCAATCTTTTGGCTGTAAATAAATTATACATAGGCCACAAATATTTCAAAAATCTCTGCGTATAATCAACAAATAGGAGTACTTTTTTTTAAAAAGGGAAAAATGTCTTTTTTAGCAATTTTTCTGTTGAACGTTTCTTTTTCTTGTGCAGGCTTCCTGGTTTTAAAGAAAAAAAATTCTCACCAGGAAATGTAACCACCTATCCATAAGATAAGCAATTGCAATTAAAATGAACATTATGTCATAAAATATTCATAGAAGGCTTTTTTTTTTTCTCTCAATTTTGCTAGTCTTGTGTAAAAATATTGTATTGTTATGTATGTATTTTATGAATCTTGCTGAAAGATGAAATTTATTATATTTTTTAAATAAAGTTACCATTTTTGTAATTCAGTTGTTGATTATTTAGCTAACATGCTTAAGCCATCGCAATATATATGATTTTTCTTTTATTTCTTTGTCATTGTAAGTGTCTTTCAGTGCAATTTAATCTCTTTAAATAGTTTTCCTCATCATAGAAATCATGCTTTAAAAAAAAAATCATGTACATTCATGTAATGATGACAAGGTGACAAACAACTCGGGTTGAATCTCAACACGGGTTTGAGAATGAGTGAAGGGAGATGTAGTGATGCTGCTTTTCTCATACACTTTAGTATATATGCATGGAGTAAAGAGGAGGACTCTTCACTTCACAGTAAATCTCAGATGAAGCCATCTGGTGAAAAGCATCTTGGGAGAGTGGATACACTATTCAGTGTTAACGATGTTAAGTTGCTGCACTTTTCATGTAAACATGAAAAGGAATTTTAAAAGAGGATGACATGATAACATGAGTTTATGTTTGCTCATTTATGTTTGCTTTCCTGCTTAGAAGGAAGGTCTTCATAACAACTAAGCAGATATTTTGCATTCTGTATCCTAAGTTTCCTTAACTAGTACTGCCCAGGGATTTCCTGGGACTTTTTGAAAAGGCCCTTCTTTTCCATTGCAGCAGTGAATGTTGTAAACTTACTAAAATCTGAATAACCACTGAACCAGGCCCAAAATGGGAGGAAAGAAAAACTTTTCTCTGTTTCTCACTGAAAACAGTACCTTAAACTTTTAAAAATATTTTTATTTTTAAAGAATAATTATGATGCAAAACCATTACTCATGTGTTTAAGAAATGGCAAGCTCTGATACTGCATCAAGAATAATGAAATGTTGTGTAAGATAATAGCCCTTTGTTTTAGTTTTAATCCTTTGTAAAAGAACTTCTTAAATACGAAGTATGTTTAAAAAATGGTATGAACAGTTCATATGTGTTCCTCCATAGTACCAAGCTTTATCCACATGATTTTAAAAGTTTAGTGTGCATTTAAAATTGTAGCCCGGAGCAGGTAAAAGAAGACATTTTCCCAGCTGTTTTCGAATTATAGCAGAGTGCTTTGGGATCAGTTGTATCATCATCCAAGTGGAGACAATACCACGGTAGCTCATTACTATGAAACTGGCACGTAAGCCATTGTAAATTTTCTACAAAATTAATCGATAAAATGACAAACACTACCCTTGTTTCCCATGTTTGATATGATCTCATTTCCTTCTAATCAGGGTTCGCGATTTAAATCAACGAATTGTACAGTAGACAAGCTTAATGAAACTTCCAAATTTCAGCCCCCCCCCCCCCCCCATTGAAGCAATTGCACCAAAACACAATGAGCACCATTTCCCATCTGGGGTTCATCTGCATATGAATTATTGTTTAAATCTTTGCATTACTTTTGACGTCGGAGACCCACAAAAAACGGGTTTTTGTTTTCATTTTCTCTAAAAAGGGTCAAAATGTTCAGCAACCCTTAAAACGTGTAAATGCGTCAAAATTCGAACATTTTACGAATCCAATGCTTTCTTTTATATACTTGGGATACAGAAGAAAGTAAAAGAAAAAGGGGAAAAAGTCTTACTTATAGTTTTAATTAGTAGCTTAATTACTAGTTTAATTAGTAACCCTTTACAAGCACGTTTTCCTTCTAGTAGCAGTATATTTACATTTTTTGGATTTAGATTGGTAAATTCATATCAAGTCATTAAAGAAAAACTTACCCCCTCTTCTCTTTTTCTTTGGATGGGGGGGGGGGGGGGGTGGGGAGTATTCCTCACACGTATAAAAGCTGATACATATATTAGTGGAAGATATATTCCCAGACTCTTTATAAACTTTTGTCAATCAGGTGGTGGTAAAATGGTTTACTATAAACATTTATAAGTTGAATTTCTTGGCAAGTATTACCACACCGTTTTATAAACTGTTAAGATTAATGTTGATGTGAGATCGGTACCCTAAAATCTGTTTTTTTCGGAATTTTTCGTATCTTTTCGATAAAAGCAATTCGAAAAAATAAAATTTTGAAGTAGAAAAGAGAAGTACGTAAGATTTGAATTGACTTAATTTTTAATTAGCTTTACTTTTGAAATTCGTAGTTTACCTACCAAATTTGCAGTAGATAAATGTCGTTCAATTTTTTTAACATTAATTTCACCTTTTTTTTCGTAAAGTCTGCTTAAAAAGTATATTATTTCAGTTTTTCTAATAACAATATGGATGTAATATCCTTGAATAGGATTTCATAGAATACCAAATAAAAACTAAGCTACTCTCATAAATTAATCTTACAACATTTTCATATGAGAAATGCAGAGCATTTTCAGTCGCCTAATAAAAATAAAACGCAAAACAATTTTATCTTTATAACCTTGACTGTGACCCATGTTTCCTCCGAGACCTTCAGTTGTCAACCAGACAATAAATATCTGAGGCTTCAAGAAAGTTGGATTGTTAGATTAAAAATTATCCCTTGTTAGGCGGCATGTTATTGTTGTTCTGTTTTCCAATTTCGCATTTCAATTATTGTGAGTTAGTTGGAACTACAACGCACTAGAACCATGTAAAAAAGATTTGTGTTATTCATTTTCAGACATTTCTATGGGGAAAATGTTCCACGGATCAGTAAACATCCTCTTATATAATACTTTGGATTAAAACTGCCACTATTGGCAGAGCGAATTTTAAATTTGAATTGGAGATTTAAAATTTTTTACGTGCAGGAAACGTAAAGGAGCATAAATTTGCTTCACTTGTATGAAATAAAACGCCTTATTGTTGCTGATTAGTTTAACCTAAGCTGTGATCTCAAATCGCAATGAACAAAGCGATTTACGCAGGATGTATCAACTCATCGTCTATTCTGCCAATATTTTCTCTTCATTTTCGTAGAGATGGCTTAGTACTTACTCATTTTTTTATCGATTTCTTTTGACCACATGATGTAAGCAACAATTTGCCCCAGCAATGGTTGAAAGTTCGACACCTGCTAAATTCCGTTTTCATCAGACAATCGTCAGAAATGGAAATGAGTCATCTTGTTTTTACAGAGGAAAGAAACACCAACCTCAATACCTGTTGAACGCAAAAGAGACATCCTTGATTGCTTTAAAAAAAGAAAAGAAAGGAAAAAGAACACTAACCTATTACAGTAACCCCTCGTTATATCGCGCTTTTTCTATGTCTCCCAAAAGTTTAAGTTTGAGCTCTCGAAAATAAAAATATTGCATTTCTCAGTAAAGCCTCCCCCCATTAAACAAAGCCATCGAACAGGAACGTTTTCCTTTCTTCTGAATTTGCTGCAGTTAAAAGCTGCAACAACTCTCCTCCCACTCCCCTGCTAATTAAATGCCTGCAGAATGATTCTACATAAAGCAGTCACTCGTTTACTTCACAAAAGACTTTGGATTTTTATTTCACCAAAAAGCAATAGAAATACGTTCTGAATGTATATTGTAAAATCTGTGTATCAAAATAGCAATTGGAAGTTTAGTTTTATTTGCTTTTTTGATTATGAAAATTGTCATTATGTAAGATTGAATTAATTTTTTTACGTTGACACTTAATTTACTTGTACTTTTTCAGTTGTTTCTGACGGCATCGGTTATATCGCGCTTTTTTTGCTGTCTCTCGACAAGCGCGATATAACGAGGGGCTACTGTGTTAGTGTTTTTCAACATTTCCTATTTTACGAAACCATTTAACCATTTTAACGATGTTCAACGTCTAGAGAACCTTAACGTACATATATTTCTTCATAATAAGTTTTTTAACACATTAAAGGCGGGAGTCGTAGTACTACGATTTATCTCGACTGCGGCTTAAAGGCGGGAGTCGTAGTAATACGATTTAGCTCGACTGTACCTTAAAGGCGGGAGTCGCATTAGTACAGTTTGCAACCACATTGTATGTTTGTATTTAGTATGTTTTGTAGTTTGAAGCTGTTCGGTTGTTCAAATTCTACTTAAATAAACTTTTTTAAGCCTAAATTTTTTTATGATCACACAAAATATCGCCCGCTCTAGGCTGAAAAACGAGGCGGGGGCCGCCGCGCTACCTAGCATACTTTCGTCGAGATCGCCCGCCGTTAATGTGTTAAGAATAAATGTCTCAAATGACTAGTTAAAAAACAAGATTAATATTTAAAGTCGAGTATTTCAAAAAACAATACTTACGTAAATAAACTGCAATCATAAATTTAATAAAATATAAATTATTTGTTTAATATACTAATTTCAGAAAACGGACCACCGTGGGTGATATCCAAAATGAGTTAAAAGAGTTTTTGAAAAATACATATACTTGTTAATTATGCAATTTTACTATGCATTTTAACATATCATTCGCAACTGAATATAAAAGTGGTGCACTGAAAGTTACACCAAATAATAACTGAAATGGATTCTTTTGGCACAATTGAAAATAATATAAATTACTAATGTATACAATATGTTTTTTTGAAAAACTATTTTGTGGGGAGGGGGGAGTCGGGGTGACACCCGAAACTGTATCACCGGGTCACACCCATGCTAGAAACGCCACTGTTATAAGGGTGACTTTTAAGACTTTCAAAATAGTTACTAATAATAACATATAGAAAGTATTTTTAGAGATTTTTTAGATTATCCCTTGCCCCTTGAAATTTTATAGTAATGAGCAGGAACCGATTCACATTTTGAATCAATATAGGCACAACTCATGTTTGGAGGCCCCTCACGCAACGAAATTTTTTTAAACATAACATTCAGTATGTGTTTGCAAAACTTGGGGGGCCCCAAAGCGCAAAAATTAATTTGTTTTTCAAATGTCAAAGAGTCAGACTAACATTTGGGAGCCCCCAACGTGCAAAATGTTTTTGTTTTTTAATTACAAAATGATTGAATAAAATCTAGGGGCCCCCAAAGTGAAAATTCCTTGTGGTTTTAAAATAATTTAATAATACAAATTTTCTGTGAAGCAAGAACACTAACAGTTTGTTAAAAAAATTGCTATTTTTAAATATTTTTCTAAAAAAATTTTAAATTACAAAAAAAAAAAAAAAAATCAAAATTAGGGGCCCCCCTCAAAGTGGGGGTCCTAGGTCCGGGCCTAATGGTAAATAAAGCCTTGGTAATGAGAGAAGGCCAAGTGATGTAATACAATATATAATTAGGGGAAACTGGAGGCTTGACCCACTCAATGTTTTTTGGGTTTAAACATTTATTTTGCTGATAAGCATCATATGGTAGCATGGCATGAAGTAAATTGTTAGTTTTTCTGCTTGTTAACCATTTGCTAGAACAGTGGTCGTCGTCGATTGCGAGGTACTCGTGGCTCGCGGGGTAATTCTTAGTATCTCGCGGCCGCATTCAGGTGGTCAGTCTGCAGATTATATTACACAACGATTGTTCGTGGATTTTCAAAATTTCGCCAATATTTGCATTGAATAGCTCATGGCTCAAAAACAGTCATTAAATTTTAAGGAAATTCCTTATTTTAGCATAAAGATTTTTAATAAATTGCAACCAATATAAATTCTGTGCCTGTGTTTTCTTTATAATAGGTTAATCTTAGCAGTGAAAGATTTGTTTGCTTCAGGCGGATGCAGTTATGAAGCATTTTAAGTTATAATTCCTGATTTTTCCACTTTAAAAATCTTAATATAAAACCAGTAAAATATCTTTTATAGTATAGTTTATTTTTAATCTTTTTATTAACCGACTTTACAAAGGAAGGATGTTATACATTCGTATTGTATATATGTCGGTTTTTTTTTTTTTTTTTTTTTTTTTTACACTCATAACTTCTCACCGGACAAACCGATTTTCATGATTTTTATTTTAATCGATAGAGGGTGGTTTCCCATATGTCCCGTACTTTCGTTTGACCGTGTTCGATAATTAGAAAAAGAAATTATGGGCAGAAATAGGGTGTTTTTTTGGTTTTTCATCCATAACTTTTGACTAAATGAACCGATTTTGATGACTTTTTCTTTAATAGATAGAATGCCGTCTTTCTCAAATATCGCACATCAATTCGACTACATTTGTTTTTTAGAAAAATTGTTACGGGTGAAAAATAAGTATTTTTTATTTTAATTGGAAAGGCTTGACTTGATTTTTCCCTGTTGGGAAAACTATTAATAAATATAAAACTCATTGTTAAAAAAGTTTTTGTTGCCGTTGTGCTATAATAATAAATGCAATTACAGCAAGATTTTGACTGAAGGCTTCTCTGAGACATAAATTAAATCCAATAAGTTTGTTTCCTAAAATCGACTTCAAAACGTAATTCTTCGTACAAGTGATTAGTTTTTAGTGTCATTCATTCAAAGAAGGTTTGCCTTTGATATGGATTTTTTAAAAATATAGTATTTATATAAAAAATGTATTTACACTAAAAAGAATAAAATAAAATAATTTTTGGAAAAAATAGAACCGATTTCAAATTATAAATTGCGCAAAAAAGTGAAAAATAAATAATTCTTTAAACAACATCGATGTGACTTTTAAACATAGTTTTAGAAGTCGGTGCATAATTATGAGCCTAATTACCATTACACCATGTGCTACTTCATATTGGAACTGTTGATAATTCTGGGCCATTTATATTTGTAATTGAATCATGATTACAAAAGATTTTATCTATCCTGATTTTGCACCGACCTCTAAAATTATGTTTAAAAGTCACATCGATGTTGTTTAAATAATTATTTATTTTTCACTTTTTTGCGCAATTTATAATTTGAAGTCGGTTCTATTTTTTCCAAAAATTATTTTATTTACATTCACACTTATGAATAATTAGAAACCTGCATTTTATGAGGCGTATGTCTTAATTTCAAAAATATGGATAATTTTTAAATCCAAACGAAAAAATAATTAATTTTACTATTCCAAGAGTGTTCTACTGAATTGCATTGAACATCATTATTTTCGTACAAAGAATTTAAAAAATACTTCCTTAATTTTCCGCTACAATTGTATCATCACATTTTGCTAGAATTACAACCAAAATAAACCAAATTCTGTACATATGTTTTCTTTACAATGCGACAACCTTAGCAGTGAAAAATTTGTTCGTATCATATGACAAATGAGTGTTGATTAATAACTGAGAGTCGAGTTTCTTACCATTTTTTGTCCTGCAAGTTTTTCTTCTTCTGCAGGAGAGTTTGAAAACGGTACGGTTTACTCAGTGTTCTAAAAAGTTTAGCGAACACTGTGCTAGAATAAAAGAGAAATCATACGTCACATCGTTTTCACAATAAAAGCCTTTTTTTTTTCATTGCAAGCTGTACTCTGTTGCGCCAATTGTCATTCACATATCTATATAAATAAAACCGAAAGTTTGTGTGTGTGTCTGTCTGTCTGTCTGTCGATCGCCTCCTGGCGAGATGGAACGGGCGAGAAGTGCGAAATTTTGGTTACAGGTACCTAGGGTCAGGTCCTCGTGCACCTCGAAGCGTTTTTTCTAAAATTCGAATTTGTTCTTTCTTTATTCCAATTTTAAGCAAAACTGTTAATTTTGGGATTATCTCATCGAAGAAACGTCCCACGTTTTCGATTTTTGCAGCATATGAATTACCGTAAAAAACTGCACTAGGTGATTTATTTTGCAGTTCGTAGGACAAATAGAACATGCGCAGTATTCATTTAAAGTGGTTTTCGAATTTTAAAACGAGGCTTAACTCTGAATTTATCTGCCCAATTTGCGTGTTTTCGCCAAAATAAATAGTATTTTTGTCGCCAACTAGATGATTTCTCTTAACGTAAGATTGAAAAAATGATATTTTATCTTTCTTTATGCCGGTTTTATGAGCGAAACAAATTCTAAAAATTCATTGCATTTTTATACATATTTTGTAGAACTGCAGACGAGTTTTAACTACTTTACCTTGAGGTTGATTCTCCTTCCTTTTTTAGCGATTTAATAGTATAGTAGCACAGTAGCAGTTCAACAATTGCATGAAACCTTATTTCTTATGGTAGAGTGTCCGCTTTATCAACGGAACAAATTCTAAAAATTCATTTCATTTTTATGGATATTTTGTGGATTATTAACTGCATGCGCTTTTTAATGTTGATTCTTCTTCTTTTTTTTCTTTTTTCTTTTGATGATTTAATATTTATTTCTTCGATAAAAACTAGGTTGAAAGGTCTTCGATATCTCTTATTTTTGATGAAATTTTAAATTTCGCCAAGTGGTGATAACATTTTACTCGCCCACCATCGAGTTAACTATTCTCAATATATTATTTTGCGCTTCCTAACTTTTCCAAACCGCGCCCAATAATGCTTACCAGTAATATTATTCTCATTTAATTCAATACGTGATTTACACTATAGGATCATGGCGCATTTGTGAAATGCTTGGTGATCTTGTGCTTCATTTTAACTTTTTTACGTAGCGATTATTGATTCCATATTTTACACAAGTGATTTATTTTCTAATATTTATTTAATTTTTGTGCTGCCTATTGTATTTTGTGCTGGCACCATTTGGGCAGAATTTAGTTATTTCTTTCTGTCAACTTAAATTTCACATGTCAGAATTGGTTCAGTATTGAACATTTTCTAATTTAAATGTGCATTTATTTGCCTTTGGAAATAATGCTTTCCTTTCTTTCTTTTTTAGGCGAATTTTATGAAAGCGGTATTTAATTGAATTTTCAGGAAATGTTTTGACGATTTTGTAAGCTGGAATTTTAGGAACTGGTGTCCTTATTTTGATGGGGAATTTAAGATGGACTGTTGGTAATTTTAGGAATAGTAGCTCTTGAAGGTCAGTATTCTAATAGGTATTTTTAGTCAGTGACGTCTTTATTCTAATGGATATTTTTTGGGACTAATGTCCTTATTCTATTAGGGATGTTTAGGAATAGTTGTCTTTATTGAAATGGGACGCCTTAAGGAATTTTTTCTTTATTGTAGCAGAAAAATTCAGGCACAGTTGTTCTTCATCTGATGGACATTTTTAAACAGAAAACAGCTCTTATTCTGATGGGAATTTTTAGATGTATTGTGGTAGATATTGTAATTGCGATTTTTGCGGACTCTTGATATCATTTGCAATTACTCTAATGGCAATTTTTATGAACTGTTGTTGGCATTTTAATGTGGATTTCCATGGACTGTTGTTTTTGGGCTAAAATGAAAATTTCTAGGCTGTTCGTTTTAATGCAATCATGTTTTTTAATGATTTTTACTATTTAATTAGAATTTTTAAGGACTGTTGCCCATCTTCTACTTGGATTTTTTTTTAAAAAATTTCTTGCATATTTACAACAGAATTTTGAACATGTGTCACTTAGCCTGCGAATGATGCAATATTAACCCGCGCAAAGCCGGGCATGTCAGCTAGTATACAAATAAACTGAATTAATTGGGTACTTATATTAATGCACTAAAATATGGTATACTTAGTTTTTCCTTTTACTTTTATTTTAATCTGTTTTAAATTTTTTTAACAAAATGTGTACTGGGGGTTTAACCCATATGATTATAAATGATGGTTGTTGAAAGTTGCTTTGAAAAAAGTCGCTTTAAAATGAAATTTGTATCACTCTGACGACTTAACAATTGGAATCTTCAAACAAAATTCTTTTAGCAGTTTTGATTCCGATGATTATTTGCAAATAAATATTTGTGGTTTTGAGAATTATTATGTATAGCTTGTAATAGCATTTCCATTACACGTTTCTTATCAGTCGAAACTGAATTGATTGATAGTTTTAATTAAGATTTTTTCATATTATCAATCATTATGGTGAATGAATGGTAATTCTTCAGCCATTTAATTATTGCCTGGATCTTGTAATGGCATTTTTTAGATATTTAATAATAACTGCAATTTTAATACTTTTTAGTTCCTGCTGCCATCACTCAAGAGAGAATCAAACTTCCTTCAAGTTGGGAGGTTTGACCTAGGTTGCACACTCCTTAAGAAATCCCTCACGGAGAGGATAGTTTTTAACTTTCATAAATAAATAAAAAATAGGTCTGAAAGACCTTTAACAGTATAAGCCAACAAATAATGTCAACTTGGAAATTTTATTACGGTAAAAGATAAATAAAAAAATGCTTCTGTAAAAAGTGAGACAAACTTCCCTAGTTTTCTGCATAGTCTGAGAAGCAGAACTCAAGTGGCATGATCAAGTGATGCATGTTAAACTGCATTTATTTCTTTGACTCTTCGAGCAATGTTTTATTCCATTATTTTGGTTTATTACAATTTAATGGAAATTTTTGCAGTGTTTCATGAAATTCTACGCTAAGCAATGATTAGATTAGGATTTTCTAATATTGATCCTTTGAAATGTGAAACGAATTTAGCAGTTGAAAAAGGAAAAATACTAATGCAAAAAATTATATATAGTATCTATAATTTAAGTTGTACACACAATACTTTCCAAAAAGGACATAATCGTGATGTCATTCGTTTTATTCCATTCATCAACAAAGTTGAAATAATTTATCAAACTACTAACTTTTGAACTGTCATGTTTTTCATGCGTGGTTAAACATGAAACATTCTCCAATTTAATATATTTTCTTTCTTTACGCAGATTTAACAACCATTTAAACGTTTTTCTCTAACCTTCGATTCTACAACCATTTATTTATGATTACACTGCCCTTTTATAAAAGGGAAAATTCAGAAATTATTGCTAATTTATTTCAGAGGCGCTTGCATACAGACTTCAAAAGTTCAGACTGGTCAAAGTAAGTAAATTTTACTTTAAAGAAACAAACTTCGCATTCAAGATAAACCACAAATATCTTTTTTTGTAAAGGAGTATTGACCTCGTAGTCTTTTGTTAATGTAAGAGGCAAGAAATAGCAGATATTTTGTGTTGACCAAACTTTGTGTTCTAATAATCTAATGCTTTACCCATCCAAAAAGAAAATTTCAATTAATTTTCGACTTTTTTAATGATTAACTTGTCAATCAATTTTGCTATTCACGCTAATGTAAATTTAATTTTAAGACTCGACAATAACGCACTTGTCTGCTAACCGAAAGGTCCAGATTGCGAATCTGAGTTGTAGCAGTTGTTTTGAGTTCAAGTCCAGGAGTGCCCGGCATCATTAGAAGTACAATCAAGCTCTTAATTTTATTCACGATAAAATTGAGCTGAAAATCTCACCTCAAATCTTCGATTTGTGCTTTCCGCATTTTGAAACATTTACTTCTTTATTTCTTTTTTAAATTTACTACCTTTACTTTTTGTTCGCTTTTTCGATTTGTGCAAAATACCATCTTCTTAACCTTCCTCTTCCTTTTCTTTCTTTTGTTTTTTGGTCAACAAATGTACGCATTTAGGTTAGGATAGTATTAAATCCATGAACTCGGTTTGGGCTAATATGCCACAATTCTATACATTTGCTCTGAAAAAAAAAGAAAAAGGTAACTAAGCCTGTAACTTTGAATAAGTATATATGCAATTTTCATTGCTAATTCGTGCCTTCTTACACACCCACAAAAGTGCCCTTAATAAAACCTACTAAGGTAAACTGTCGCAAATGATGAACTACACTACACTCTTGGGAATTTTAAAGCCGGAGTACTTGATTATTCCAATTGGTTAACAATCTTTTTTTTTTGGTTTGAAAAGCGAAACTGACGTACTAACAGTTCTATTTTTAATATTTCAAGCTCAGAGGGACTGTTAGCTAACTATGCTGTGGTTTGTAAAATATTAATTAATTATACATTCTAATTATATCTTACTTTCCGCAGGCTCATCAGGATGAATTCCTTTTATTTGTTATGGATTCCACTGTTCGCCTGCGCGCTCACGTAAGTTTTTTGAAAGAATTTCTTCCTGAAGCTTTGGGTCGTGTATTCAAATTTAGGAATGCAAACACTGTATGTAAACATAAAATCATTTCTGGCTATTACGGAGGAATGATTTCGGGTGTTATGTAAAAAATATTGAAGCATTTTTTTCTTCCATGTAGACCCTGCTTTCTGACGGTTGAACTAAATTAAAAAAAAAAAAAAGTTTGGATCCGTTTTTGACTGATGAAACGTTTCGTAACCAAAGATGACTTGGTTGAGAAAAGTATTTCTTCTCTATTAACAGGATTAATACAAGTAAAACAATTTTATTTTTAGAAAATTGAACTTACTAAAAATGTCCATCAGTTTTAATGCAACTGATTTGATACCTTTTCGTAAGAAACGGAAGCATTATGCAATGTTAAACATTTTATGTTTGTCTTTTTGAAAAGTTACTTTTAGCCGCGAGGATAAGGGCAACGGTTTGCCGTACCAAAGGTTTTAAAAATACAATACATTTTTAAAAATGCATTTTGTTGTTTTTGCAATGCAATATACGAGGAGAAAAACACATTTTGCTCAGCTCCTCCCCTTCCCCACCCTCCCAGGGAAAATTCTAAATGATGGGCCTATAATATGGAGTGAGTTTTTTATTGCTTGTAATGAGGCAGAAATCGACTGCCAGGATGAAAGCGGGGAATGTGATTTTGTGAAGAGCTTCGCTTTCAGCATCTTTCCCGCCATCACGGCAAAATTAAAATATTAGTTCAACTAAATTTGCGAGAAACAATATTTCATTTAATATGTGCTACAAAAATTAATATTTTGAAACAGTTATTTCCTTACTGACGTGTGGTGCTTACCTATTATGCACGTTCCTCCTTTCGAAAAGCTTTCTTCACGTCAAATGCGCTGCCACAAAACATTAGTTCTTCTTTCCCCTTTCTTTATCCTTTTCAGAACGGGTAATTATTGCTAACTACGTCCTACTGTATATAGTATCTCAAGCCTTCATAGATTATCCAAAAGGGCACGGAACGTAGCGCTCCTCCTTCGAGCCTTCCAAAAACTTAGCGGCCGGATTGACAAGCGTTGCTTACCTGGTTTAATGTTCTGGTGCCGCAGTCTCTTTACCAAAGGGAGCCTAACATCCGCCGGAAGCGGATTGGTGGAGATTTAGCGTTACCCAGTCCGCACCACGAGGAGACGGATGCCCACCATTACTAGATAACAGTTGTCTGAGAAAATTTCCTGTAATGCTATCAGTATATAACAATGTTTCCCAAAGTGTGGTACGCGTACCCCCGGGGTACGGGAAGAGCTCAGTGGAGTAACTTGGCGCACCGAGCTGAGAACAACTGCTAAACGTCTGTTTTTTCTTGTTCAGTAAGCATAACATATCAACAATTACACTATAATGGTTGCAAATTAAATAAATATATCCAGTTCCAAAAAAAGAAAAAAAAGAGATGTTACCTTAACTTTATAAAGGAACATCTGTTTTTCTTTTTTTAGTGGTCTGTCAAAAATGAGATCGTAATGGCTCATTTTTGAGAAAAGGAATTAACGGGGAAAGAGGGAAAACAGGATAAGGGATTTTGAGAAAAAGTCATTTTGACTCGGAGCTATCCGAGAACGTGAGGTTCTTGAAAATAAGCTATTTTATCACAATAATAAGAATTCTGATTAAACAGTGTATGCAACAAATATGTTTATTAATTAATGTATACTGTCAAAAATATATGATAAGAAGTGCATTAAATTTCTTATGGGTCTCCCGCAGTCAAAAAGTTAAAAAGAGCTGGAAACCCACTCTAATGAAAGTTGGACTTTTCAGCCCCTAAATGGTTACGAGTGTGGACAGAAACGCTTTCATGATGGCAGCCTAAAGCGAACTCTATTTTATCACACCGTGTTAGCCTAAAATAACTTTGTTGCAAATGTAGTCTGAAAAATGAATTTCAACTGTGTTGTAAATAAAATGTACATTTTCAGTGTGAGGAGTGTCGAAAGGGTGCCTGCTCCAACGACCAATGGGCGTGCTCCTGCTCCTGCTCTCGCCCCTTCCTGTGGTCGCTGCGAGCCTCGTAATTGCCCCAGGATCACTACCCCCTGCAAGTGTGGAATCTACTTGGATGCCTGCAGGTGTTGCCCCAATTGCTATAAGGTGAGAATCACTATGTACACTACAGTATATAAAAATAATACATTGTGTTTCAAACATGTAACCTGCTTACACATTACATTAATGTCAAAACAGGCGTCTCGCCAGAGAAAATTCGAGTTCGTTTTCAGACCCTTTACGAAATTCAAATCAATAAAAACGGATCCCTCATAAAATTCTGACCTACAAAATCGTACTTTTTACAAAACTGTTTATTAAATAAGCGTCAAATATTGATGAAAAAAATGTTCTCACTATATAATTAAATTTTGAATTTTCACAAAATTGTTTGATTTTTAACAAAAATCTTTTTAAAATTCACAAAAGTAGGACCTTGTTAAAAATGCTAGATCGACCTCTGTAAAAGTACACACTATTGATTAGGTTATAATTTATGCTGATAAATTACAAATTGTAAACCGATGAAATAATGAAATAAATTATTGACTTTTATTATTAGAGCTGTACCACAGAATTCTTACGCTGATTGCATTTTAAAGTTCTCAAATTTATTACAATAGGTTTTTCAAAATGTTTTCCATGAGGTCTCCTAATGAAAAACTTTTATTAATTGATAATTCTTTTGACAAGGCTCCTAGTTAAGGCTCAGAAGACTAGTGCATTAAAGCCTCGAAGGAGTAAAATGGTTGATAGATTCAAAGAAAGACCTCTCAGATGTTCCAGATTGCTAAGGTTAGAATTCGAGATCTCCCTCTCCAACATATGTCTGATCCACCA
Source organism: Octonoba sinensis (assembly GCA_038502835.1). NCBI lineage: Eukaryota > Metazoa > Arthropoda > Arachnida > Araneae > Uloboridae > Octonoba > Octonoba sinensis. Next base: position 95,142,649 of record CM076599.1, on the reverse strand, counting down.
TGCCAGTTTAGCTCCACGAAAAAAGGACAAAATTGTTTTCAGTTTTACTTGTAGATCCTGAAATATAGTGTGAATAATTTCTACTAAGTACTTCTCCTTGAGACATTTTCTAATTTTTGCTGATTCAGACTTGTATAATCCCGAAATCTGACATCTAGCTACCATAATGACTTCTTTTCTCTGACTAAAACTCCACCATTCATAGATTTAATAACACTTCATTAATTAATTCATTTTTAAAAAGCCTGAAATATGCTATTGAAATACTTTTTCTCCCAACATCTTTTCAAAATTTTTTTCTTTATGATATTCTAAAAACACTATTTCATTTCAAAAGACAAACCGTCTTATAGTGCAGCGGTGCGTAAACGGGGGGTCGCGACATATACGAATATAGAAGCAATTATGAGCTCTTTGACTTCATACCTCACATTGACTTTTTCAGATGTGAAGTTTTTTAAAAGTATAGTTCATTAAAACAACTATTTATACTCATATGCATAAACAAAGCATTTTTCATAAAACTATGTGTTAACTCATTAACTGATTTTTATGATGGTTTATAAGTTTGGTGCGCTACTTTAAAAAGGCGTTATTTAAACGGCACGACACTCTTTAAAAAGACCCCGTGAGAATAAATCCTAGAAAGAATTTCAATGTAACTACGTTGACGATTAAAAAAAAGTCTCCTGTCTATTCAGCTGTCGCGACAAAATTTTACACAAAATAGGGGGTCGCAAATGAAATCAGTTTGCGCACCACTGTTATAGTGCCACAATTTTCGATTGAAATAGAATTAAAAAGTAATAAATAACAAAAGATAAAATGAAATGAATAAATAATCAATAAATAAAATAAATACATAATAAATAAACAAATAAAATAAATAGAGAATGCTTAAAGTACAGGTAACCTTACATGAAATAGCCATTATCAAATATCCGAAAAATGGAATTTTTTCAAAAAATTCGAAGTGCTAAAAATGTAGATCACTTCTCTGCACTGCCGTAATCAGAAGGGAAAACACTTCTATACAGATAAGCCTTAGCGCCTGACTAAATCGACGAAAAAAGAATGAAAGAAACCTATGGTGTGTAATGTATTTTGTTAACATTTTAAATTTATAGTCAATTGAATGAAAATCATTTAAATTGCATTATACTCAAATGTTAAAAAAATAAATAAAATAATAATAAATAAATAGCAATATTTTAAACATAATAAATAAATAAATAAATTAAAAATTTTAAGTAACACCGCAACTACACTATATGCTGCATGATTAAATAAGATGGTAAAGTTCCACTCATCAACATTATAAAAAGAGTTTTTAGCCCTTTCTGTTATTTAATAAAATAATATTTTTATAAAAAAAAGAAAAACTAGAACTGACTTTAAATTAAAAATTTCACTAAAAATTAAAAATCATTTCTTTCTTTAAACAACATATATAAGAATTTCAGTATAGTTTTAGAAGTCGGCGCAAAACTATGAGTCTAATTACCATTATGCCACGTTGTTACTTTATATTGGAACTGTTGCAACTCTGGGCCATTAATATTTGTAATTAATTCATGATTATAAAAGATTTTATGTATCATAATTTGGCACCAAGTTCAAAATTATATTTAAACGTTTATTGATGATGTTTAAAGAAGAAATTTGTTACTTTTAGCGCAATTTTTAATTTGAAGTCAGTTCTATTTTTTTTCCAAAAACTATTTTATCTTATTGTTTTTAGTGTCAATACATTTTTTATACGAATACTCTATTTATATAAAAAAAACATATCAGAGGATACACCCCCTTTCTGGGCACTACACTGGCAGTAAAAACTAATCATTTGTATGAGGAATGCTGTTTTGAAGTTGATTTTAAAAAGTCGCTAGAGATAACAGACTGAAAGAATTTAATTTTTGTTGCAGAAAAGCCTTCACTCAAACTCTTATTATAATTGCTTTTAATATTACTGCTTAATGGCACCAAACTATTTTTAACAATGAGTTTTATATTTAATTTACTAAAGAAATTAAATACAAAACTCATTTACTCAAGAAATATCAAGGCTTTTTAATAATAATAAAAAAATTGTTTATTTTTCACCCATAGCGTTCCTTTTAAATAACAATTGTAGTCAAATAGAAAATCATTAAACTTTGCTGATTTAGGCAAAAGTTATGGATGAAAACAAAAATAGTTATACAATAAACATATCAGAAAGCTGTACAATAAACAACTTCGAACAACTTTTTATGAAGCTAATTCCATATTAGGAATTTGACTTATAAAGCGGAGATTTTGTTTTTGCAACTGCATTTGATGCAGTATAAGTACACAAATAATTTGTTTGCGACACTAATGAATACTCAAACTGAACTTTGGTATCTGTAGAAATATTTATTTATCATCGTCGTGAAAATTTAAAAGACTTCTCGCAATATAATACGCAATAAAACAATAGTTAAAAATAGTGCTTAATTAAAAAAGAATAAAAATTATATTTTTTAATCAAACATCTAATACTTTTCTTTGAATTCTTTATTAGTGTCCCGGTGATACATGCAGTATTCTCAACAGCGAAAGATGCGCAGGTGGTAAAAGATGCCTGGCGCCGCCCGATGTCAGTCCGTACATGGCGATCAAGTACAATGGAACGTGTCAGTAGCGGAACTCGACACAGAAGACGTCCACATTTGTTGGAAAACTATCTGCATGAAGTTTTTAAAACATGCAGCTGTGCTTTGTTATGATCCTATTTACACTAGATGTATAGCAGATGGAATTGCAGTGAAGAATTGTAATAAATATTTTAAAGGTGTCCAATAAAGTTTTTACCTAACCCTTTACTGTTTGTATCAATATATTATGACAACTCATTGACAAATGAATAAGGCATTGAATGTTCGCCACAAAAAAATGCATTAATATATTCTACGTAAAATACTAACATTAGCAAAACTAAAGGAAAAAATTATCAAAATCAAAATTCAAATGAAAATTTTGGGAATAACAGAGATGTTAGTGTTTCTGAAAAGTGCAACTGCAGTTTCGAAAAAAAGTTTTTTCCTTCTTAAAGTTATTACTAACTTTCCTAAATAATAATCAAAACTGTTACAGATATTAATAGGAAGAGTTACACAGATTAATATAAATAAAATTGAAGAAAGTGAAATTGTTTAAAAAGGAATCAAAACCATTGATAAGAGTTATGTTTTTACATAAAGAACAGTCAGAATTTGAGAAACATGATAAAAATATTTTACGCTGTTTTTGTCAAAATGCTTCTTTATAATTAAGTCACGATAGTTGTTTACGACGAGTCCTGTTTCCAAACATAGGGTACGTCGAAGATGCAAGCTGGTAGTCAGATTCAGATTCTCGGCGCTGACTGTCTCTGACTCCGAGCGGCAGTTGAGGTGGCCATTATGGACGCTGGTTTTCAACGCAGGCCAGACAGAGATACCACCAAAACACAAGATTTTAAAGAAGTAGGAACTTACAAGAGAACAGGCTGGCATCTTTGTGGCTGCTTAGTGACAATATTACAACCAGGGTTGTCAAACGTCAGGAATTTTACGGGGCAATCCCGTAATTTAAAATTGTCCCAGGGACCTTCAATACGGTACGCCATAAGTCCCGTTTTCTTGCTAGGATATTGATTTTGTCAGATATCAGATATCTAACCCGTTATATGTACCGGTCAATACCGAATATCTTGCTCTGATGTTTGAAACCTTTAATTCCTATACATTTTTGAAAACATCCCGCAGCTTACAAATACGCTATAAGCTTTAGCCTCCCTATATTTTTAAAATATGCCAATTAACATGCCGGATAACCGGATCTTATGTGTAGCCGCCGGATCGGATTCCGGAAGTTTAAATACTTTTCTCCACCAGACCCCTACTTGTTAGCCAAGGCCTTAGGATTGCTTGCGCAAGGGGCGAGGGGTCCACTGATTTTACATGCACATATCCCCAAGTGTATATGGGGGGGGGGGGGTGTCTTCAGTGGGGGTCGAACGCGCGACCTTCCGGTTGGAAGCCCGACGCTCTAACCATTAGGCTACCATGGCCCAGGAAATTTAAACACTGGTCGGATACTCGATGTCCAATTTCCCCCTCCCCCTTACTGTCCGGTATTTGCAGTTTTTTTAATTTGTCAAGGTTGGTTACAACCAAGTTAAAACCATTGAGAAGTGAGATACATCTAATTAATAAAGTAAGATTTATTTACGAAGAGTGCAAGCACCTTTTCACAATCATGCTTTATTAATGTCTTCGTAAAGCGCCTATTGGCAGTTCCTATTTTATGAACAATTATTTTCAAGAATGAAACATACAAAAAAGAAAAATTGGACAAAGATCACTGACAAACATCTTGAAAACGCATTAAGAATGGCAACCTCGTATGTTGAACCCGATATCGATTTGCATGTTTAACAAAAACAAATTCATCCATCTCATTAATTTGAATTTTTTCGATCTTTATGAAACCTAAATATAAATGAAACGAAACTTTTACAAATTTAAAATAAATATGTACCTATACATATCTAATTCAAAATTTTTAAAAAATTATAATAAAAAGAAGTTAATTTATTTTAATAAAACGACCTAGAATTAATTTTTATTTCAATTTGTTGAAAAAATATTGCATGTGCGGCCCAGATTTTATTTTATTTGCAATGTGGCTCTCAAACGGTTATAGTTTAGACACCCATGATCTATACCCATCGTAAAACACTGAAAAATATTCACCCTACAGATAAAATCAATTGTCTCAGCGGCAGGTTGTCTGAAACCAGAATGAACAAATCATTCCGATAAATGTCGGAGTCAGACTGCCAGCGCGCCGGAAATCTGCACACAGGTGCATGATGGCCACCCTCAGCTTTGCGCTATAGAATTTTTTGCAAGCCGAGTCGGCGCATACCGGCGCCGGCTGTCTGCTGCCGAAAACCAGCGTGCATCGTGGACGCACCCTTTATACGCGATGACCACTTAAGAGTCTGAAAAAAGCCAGGCCTCCTTAAGAATCCTGCCCTTACTATTCAGTGAAACTTTGTATACTTTAAAAAGGATGGTAATTCAGAAACGCATAACTGGAGAAAAAATATATAGTTGAAAACAATAACTGAATTCAAATCACTCAGAAACCGGTACAATAAAATTTTGTTCTGTATTTTTTACAATCGAACAGAGCGTACGAGCAAAATAAAATTTAAAAAAAATCAATAAACATATAAATCTAGCATATTTATTTTAACACTATATAACTTATCATAAAAATATTTCTAACTGACATTTTCATAAGTTTTCTATGACCTTGCTCCAAAGAATAAGAAATGAATGTAAGTTATAATTTTTTACTGAAGAAAAATACGTGTCGAAAGGTAACATCAACACTATTCCTACAGAAAATTGTGATTCAAAATTGAGTGGAAAACGACATTCAATGTTAGAGTTACCATGGAAAAGAAATGGGCAATTCCATGAAAACAGGGACACCAACATAAAAAAAAAATTCTTGTAGATATACAGTTTTTTTTCCTCTAAGGTAAAAATATGTGAATTTTTATAAAATTATGTTTAAACAGTTAGCAGTACCTTTTTTTAAGTTTTATAGGCAATGTTTGACAATGTTACTTTTGTCACATTTGTTGTTGTCTTTAGAGAGGTTCGGAAAGTTCATCTTGTTTTCGTAAAGAAGTTAACAGGTATGTATGAAATCTTATTTTTTTTATTGAAATTTAGTCTATATGTGAGGTTAGGATAGTAAAGGGTCTTTAAACTGTGATTATTGTATTGAAACTTGATTTTTATAACTTAGGCCTCGTAGTGATGTAACGTCAGTCACAAAAATTTATAAAAGTTTTTATTACCTAAAGAAAGAAAAATAGTGTTAAGAATATAAAAAGCCATATTCTCTTCATTCCTGATAATATCTTAAATATCAATTACTTAAATAGTTAATAACAGTTCAATTTATGAGTTAAAAACTTCTTTAAAATATGTAATATCAGTCACTTTTCTCTTTTCCAGTTAGATACTTAAACACTGCACAAATGGCATTGAATGCTGCAGAAAGGCAAAAAAGGAGGCAAGATAAATTAAAGAAGGAAGGAAAATATGAAAATTACGAAAAGAAAAACAATTCAGAAGCTAAAAGGAGTAGAGATAAAAAAGGAAATGACCTGCAAAGGAAATGACCTGCTGACTCCTGCAAAGCGCGGCCTGCCTACATCTAAACGAAAGCAGAAGGCTGTCATAAAAGAAAGGTTTGACAATGAAATTGGGGACACAGGTGCTCCCATTAAGCCCAAGTAAGCATTTTTACAGCAGCAGTGTACCACTCAGGTAGAATGCATCCATATGCGATAGCCTCAGATGAACTGTCTCATTCTAAAGAGATTGTGATTCCTCTCATAACAAGAATTCTGGAAAAGATTCCTCAAGAAATTGAAGTCAGATGGCCCAATTCAAAAACAAGTTCATTGCAGCCACAAAACTCATGTTACAGAAAAATATAAATTGTTCATTAAATCGAATTATTTTGGTTCTTCACATGGGAAAGGCCCAATGGATGGCAGTGGGGGCTCTGTAAAGAGGCAGGTATGGGAAGCTGTAAAAAAAAAAACATTTCGTATACAGTGCAAAAGATTTTGTAAATGTCGCCGCTTCAAGCAGTGCGAAAACCTTTGAGATCTAATTGTACGATTTACAGTTGCGTTATAAAGAGTTAAATTTGATTAAAATATTTTCTGATTCAGAAGCTATAGCTGGTATCACACAGCAACACTTTTTGGAGGTGGTAGACAAATTCACCAAAAGCTCCAAATTATCTAAAATATCATTTGCCTGTTCAAAACCAAAAGAACAAGTTCCAGAATTGGTGGCCAAAATTGGAGAATTGTGGAATACGATGGACAGCTCTATCCATGTGAAGTTAGAGCTCTTGAAAACTATGAATACTTGGTCAGTGTTATGATTCCAACAGAGAAGCATTGGAAATGGTCTGATAATGTGGATGGAATTTATTATTCACAAGAAAAAATAATAAGAAAACTTAGTACACCATATGTAGTAAATGCACGAGGACACTTTTCATTTCCTGAATTGCACTAAAAACATAACTTGTATAATTATATTCATTTACTATTGTTTATTTTTTATCATTTAAGTAGATTTGCGTAATTTTGTAAAAAAAATTGCTAACTTGACTTTTAAGGAGAAATAAATTATAATTTGAACCAATTAATGTTGGTGTAACATCAGTCATGAAATGTTTGTAACATCAGTCACGGTCATTAAAAATTGCCTCCACTGTAAATTTTAAAGTTTTTTGAATGAAACAAATTGTATTCATCAAGTTTGAATCTCTACTTGACTGGAAAAACATAATTTTAATCTTCATGTTCTTAGTTTGAGAATTTCAATTAATGTAAAAGTTGTTTTTTATTAATGTCTCTTCCGTGTAACATCAGTCACAATTTTTTATTTACCTTAATTCCACACAAAAAAGCTTTTTATGTCTAAAACTTGGTATGGGTAGCATTATTGTACTCCATCATGGTATTTTAGATCAATTTCAGAAAAATTAAATTAAATTTCAAGACAGTATGGATTTTAAAAGTTAAAAAACTCAGTCAAATTGTAGCGTCAGTCACTGTGGAATGACCGAAATAGGGAAATTTTCACTTTTCTTGCTAAATTCAAACATTTAGGTTTTCCATAATCAGTGTCATTTGTTCGAAAAGCCTTTGGCCAATACAAATCCATTCGACAGCATGTTATGTTTTGATTGCGATTTGTGTAGTTTTCAGACGCAATGCACCCCTCATCGACAAAGGCAGATTTGAGGGGGGGGGGGGGGCGCCTGCCCTTCCTAAATGGATAAAAAAAATTGTAATTTTCTCATCAAATAATTTTTACTTATTTTTTTATACTTTAAAATAAATAAATTCATTTTAATGGATAATAAACATAAAATCTCTCATGAGACCTCTATTGTAAAAGTTTTATAAGGGAGAATCACTTGGTGCACTCTGGAGCCCATTCCAGAAATTGCACCTCTTGTTTATTGCCGATATCTTCCACTTGATAGGTTGTCCATTTGTGAAATTATTTTTTATTACAATTTGCATATGGTTTTATCCATTTCAATTATAAGTGAGGCATACACGAAAAAAAGCTAAATATTCTTATATTTCTAGTCCAATCCTTTTAGCTAAAAATCAAAGAAATGTCAAGTGTACAAGTACAAAATGCTGATTTCAGACAACAGATGGTGCACCAATGCAGTTTGTACTATAAAGATTTGCCATTGTGCCATTTTGTTGTGTTATCAACGTTTCGGATGCCTGTGAGAGGTAAATTGGAAAAGTGTGTGCAGATTGTTATGTTCAATATGTTGAAATTTTGCAAGCATTGTTGAATGAAGATGATACACAAACACAAAAACTCACAGACTGATTAGACATTAGCCAACAAGTTGTTTCCAATCGCTAATGGGAGATGAGAAAGATTCAGAACATCAGTAGTTGGGCATAACCAGTTTGCGACATGTTGGAAATACTTGGATGGAAAGTTCAAATCTATGAGGCTTACTCACCAGACTTGGCTTCTGCGTGCAATGATAGGTCATGCAATTGCTGAGCAGTGCTTTGGTTCATATAAAGATGTGTACTCTAGTATGATTTTGCTTGTCAGACACAAGTGAAAAATCTCCATATGTTGTGACAGTGACATTCGCAACACTGACAATGCAACTTGGTTTTATTAAGATGTTTTTGTTCACCCGACTGTTTATGAGCACTTAGAAAAATGCTCTTAAAAAAAAAAAAAGAAATCTGTTGATAATATTTGCACTCAACTAACGGAACATACAGTAGAACGTCTCTTAACCGGCCTTTGCTTTATCCGGCCCATATTTTCAAAATACAAAAACAAAAATAGCTTTTAGAGTGCTAGTTATATAGAAGAAATAGGTGCTGCGGTACTCGAATGAATTTATACATGGAATCCTTATCTCCCCGAACTATGCGGGACTAATGGCAGCACTATGAGGGGAAAGAAGTGCCAGGTTTCACATTTGCAGGAAAACCGGAGACAGACTTCTTTACTAGCGATTGATAACTGATATGTAACTCTCAAAGTAACTGTACTAAAATGCAATAAATCCTTACACCTCCACTCTCTTTTAAATTGCATATTAGATCTCCCATTTTTTGCTATCCCCTTGCATTAACTGTATTTTTACTTAACTGGCTTACCATTGGTCCCAATTAAGCCGGTTAACAGAGGTTGTACTGTACCCTTAAGCGCCCTTTACACATACGTTCTTAACCGTGCGACTGAATGTGGCGCATCTAGCCAAGGTCAAGTGCGTGAATAAAATTGTGGCATTCAAGAATGTGTTGCAAAATGCACCACATTCTTATCCGCGCGCAAGAACGCGTTCAGACGCGGGGCGTTCCATTGAAGTCCCCTCGGAAGCCACAGCCTGAAGAATTGTCCACTCCTCCCACTTTGACGAGCGGTTAAGAACGTGTATGCAAAATGCATCATTTCTTGGAGCGCGATCATGAGCGCGCATCTGAGTGTCATTCTTAACCGCGTTCTTGAGCGTCCTAAAATTGCATTTACACGCACACTCTTGACCGCGGATCTGAATGGCTCGCCGTCCGGACCGCGGTTAAGAACGTGTGTGTAAAGGCCGCTTTATTCTATCAAACGCACTCTATTTATGCACACAGCACAACCCCCCCCCCCCTTGATTTTTTTCTTGTTTTCCTTAAAGACAATAAGGGACCGTTCATAAATGATGTTACGCTTTTTTTTTGATATATTTGACCCTCCAACTGTCACAAAATGTCACACTTCAATGAACCCCCTCTCCTCTCCTTGCCACAATTCCACAAAACCCCCCTCCCTCTCAAAATGTGACATCATTTATTAATGATCCCAAATGTATGGGCAGAGAAAAATGTGGGCATACAGCATTCCATCCCCCTAGTTTTTTTTTTTTTTTTTTTCCTTTTTTTAAAGAAAAATGTAAGGATAGAAAAAATGTGGGTTATACATTTTTTATTCTTCAAAATTATAAAGATCATTACATGAGTATTTTTAAGAATAAATTATGTTTTCTACAGCAAATGAAATGACTAATTCTATGATAAGAAAGTACAAAACCCATATGAAGTGACATACAACACTCATTTCAAGCAATAAAAAAGATTAAACACTAACATTGCTATTTAATAGGAAATTATAACACAATACGAAGTAGCAAATTAGCTTGTTTGCATATTCTATTGAACATTTGCACCATTTTTTATTGATTTGGCTTTGCGCAAGGAACTAAGCACAGTTATGCATTTGCAGTTCATTTCAAACGCCTGTATAAAAAAGACTGATCACAAAAATGATGACTTTTAATGAACATAATTTTAATGAGAAATATGTTTAACATTTGATGCCAATGGCAGTTGTTAGAAAATAAGAGTACGCAGGACTAACGTCAATTTTTAACAATTGCATGGATTCTTCAAATGCCTCCACAAAAAAGACATTTTTTGCTTATGAAAAGATGATTATTGCAATAAATTTGATTATCCCTTTTTCACCACACAAGATGAGACATGTTGCATCTCAAAAATGAGTATGTACTGTTCACATTTAACAAAAGAATAGCAATAGCTACTCTATCTTGCAGACTGAATGTCATTGGAACTTGACTGCCCTATTTCAAACTAAGATAAATGAAGATTTGGTGGAGTTGTGGAGTTCTGTACCAACCCTGCCTCAACTTCAAAAAGGGGTTGTCATTTCCCTGACAACTGTCATGAGCTAGCTCCCAAAGAGCTATTCTTTTGATACACATGCAGCAAAATTCCATAGACATACATACAGAGATGCCAACTAAAAACAGTCTCACTGATATATATATATATATATACAAATTTTAATACAAAGCAAATGAGAGTGCATCTTAGAAATTTTACAAAAAGTTTTGTTCAAGAAGTTTTTTTTTTTGATTTAGGAATAAATTTAATATAAGAAAAATATATTTGTTCACACTAAAACAAACTTTATATTATACTAGTTCTTCCTAGGGATATCCTCTAACTATGTGGAACATTATATATATATATATACACACAGTCAAAATGGTAAAAAATTGAAAATGTCTACTTTTTGTTGCACTGTAAAAATATGTAATAATAACCTTCATAAATAAATAAATAAATGAATAGAAAAAAAAGAAAAGTTCAGAATAAATCTGTTTGTTCTCTTCATTTAAAAATTTTAACTGAATAAGGTTGAGCACCAAAACTCCATCTAATGAAATGAGCTGCTTAGGAACAAGACAAGATGCAGATTCATAACTTTCAGTGTTTCTGGAATAAAGATCAGTATCAGAATCAATATGAAAATACACCAAATAATATGAGCATGAGTTGGCACCTCTGTATGTCTCTTAATATTGGACAATATAAACCTTACATTTAAACAAGCAATTAAAAAAAAAAAGATAAAATATTTACATTTATCAAACAATAAATCTTCTGGTTCCGTATTTGCAGGATACTCTCAAAGCATGAGGCTCCATCACTGCATTCTTTTGAAGCAGATCACTCAAGAAACCAAAGTAGAAGAGTGAAACATAAATGAAAAATATTTACAGCACTTAGGTTGAATAAAATTTTACATGAAACCATACCTTAATTAATGAGAAAGTAAAACAATCTACAACTTCAAAATATATGTATATATTTAAAGGGATAAGCATCAACATTTTTTTCCTCTTTACAAAAGGAATCATTGTCATGTTTCTGCATTAAAAAGATTAGCGCTATTAAAGAACCTTCATTTCTTATAGCTGACATTTATGTTTTAAACTAGAAAACTTATGAAAATTTAAGGAATATACACATTTCCGACTACAGTAGAGTCTCGATAATTCGTGGTGGCCGGGACCGGAGCTACCTCTAACTATCGAAAACTCTAATTATAGAAATCAACACATTTTATAAATAAGTAAAATGGAGTAAAGCAAATTTTAAATTTCAGTATCGTACAGTATTTACAGGAAGAAGGTACTTACATACACTTACATGATTGAAAGTTAATTATATTTTGAAATAATTGCAAGTTTTACACATCAGGCTTAAGGTAATTAAAGCGGTAAAGAAAGTAGTGATAACCAGAATCAAGATATTAAGACTAGGCCTCCCACTGCCATGTTTATAAAATAAATAAATAAATAGAAAAAGGATAATAGAAAATCTCAAAAAAAAAAAAAAAAAGAAGAAGATGCTTTACTTTCTCAGTAATTAGATGTACTCCAAGACAACAAGAAATAATCAATCACGATTTTGACCATTTAACATCTGACAATGCAAGCACACATTCACTCATTCCATTTCACCATTCAATTTTAAAATCCAATATAAATAATTCTAATTTAAAAAATACATCACATCTTTTAACTATTTAAAGCATTAAATGAACAGCTTTTTACAACTGTGCAGTGACTTTAATATGAATTTTCAGACATTGCACTACTAATAGCACAGTGGCAAATAAATGGCATCTGCAGGAAGGTAAACTAAGTACAATGCTACAACTAGACTGCTTTTCATTCTCATAAGCTAAGCCGGTTTTTAGAGTAATGGTTCGAAATAATCATGACATTACCATTATCCTTTACACTTCTTTTTTTCAAAATTTTAACATAAAGTGCTAAACTACACCTCATAAACCGAATACTCTTTTGCTGCTAATTGAAAGTCAGCTTCATGCAAATTTTCTACCATTCTAACTTTGGAACTCTTGTCCATAAAATAATTGTAAGTAAGTTATGGAATTGGAATATTACATCAACACATGATCCTCTTAATATTTTATTGATTAACATTTCATGGTTATTAGTGAAAGAAACTACAAAGGCAATAAAATAACATTTTTGCAAAAATATCCATTTTACTATTTTATCATTATGCAAAAATATATTCAATATTATGATAATTTATTTTATTCTTACTTAACACACTTACATATACATATAATATGTATGTATGTATGCCATTAAAAAAAAACATTGTTATGGTTGTTAAGAAGTCTTAGCAGTGAGTTACGTTTTGGTTAAACAGTTAAAAGAAATTGCAGGTGCTTATCCCCTCTTATCCAATTAAAGAGACTAATTTTTCTAAATACCAATTTTCACCATAAAAAGTTTAAGTTATTAATTATTAAAAATGATTCAAACAACTTTTATACATAAACTGCATAAATACCTATCGCAGGCAAAAAATTTTATGTGTTTCAAATACTCAAATAGTCAACTCATGTTTTAACAATGCTCTGCTATTACGAACCATTACGTTATAGCATTTTTTGAAATCGAGCCCCATTGAGTTCTGTTTAAGATGATCTTCTTTTCACATTCAATGTAGTCATAAAAAAGGGCCCTTAATAACAAAAGCCCCAAAAGTTTGAGTCAGAATAACAGATATTCCATCATGCAAATTCAACATATTTTTATCTGGTGCAGAGAAAAAAAAAGTTGACCTTCACAGGGTCAAAGTTGTCAAAGAATGACAACTTTTCTTTAAGAAATGGACTATTCACTCTCCAACTGTCCATGTGACAAGTGCATGTTTCTTTGTGCATAACATTAGTTCCAGATTTTTTAAGAACTACGTAAAATACTCGTATGTTTCTTCTTTAGTTCAGTCTACTTGAAATTTTAAAATGGATTAACAGTATAATTATTTTGAATCATCACATGAAACAATTTTTTTCATAAAATTTAAGAAAAGTATATACCATCTCATTAATTTTTATTTATAATGGTTTTCAGTTAAAAACTGTGATATTAAAAAACATATATTTTAAAATATTTTCTGTTTTTTTTTTTGTGTCATTTGTAAATAATGTTCAAATTATATTTAAAGAGTGGAGAATTCTTTGGAGATTATTATTAATTTATTACAATGACCTTTGACAACAATCTAAATATTCAGATGGGATCGATATGGCACAGTTTAATTTTATTTGTAATTTTGTTTTGATTCAATGGTAATTGCATGACTTTCTTACACCACCATTAAAACTGAGCAGGGGAGTTAGTTCATCATGTAGATAATATACAATTTCATAAATATGAATAGAATACCGGGAATTTTCAAAGATAACAGCAGAAAAGTATGCACGCAAATTAAAAAAATAAATTACCGATTGTATTTTGGTTGCCATTACAATGCAGCATTCCTGCAGATGCCCATGTTCAATGGTTCCACATCATTCATCACAACCTCAATTCTATACGACATAAATTTGTCATGTGTTAGTTCATTGTGGAACAAATTTATCACAATCACGAAGAATAGAAATAGCAATATTGAAGAAAAAAAAACATTTTAGGCTTTCAAAACCATCATTAAATAAGTTTAATTATACTATTTATTTTAACTAACTGAAAGGACCATTGGTATAAATAACTTCTTAATTGAGGAGGAGGGAGGGGGATGACCATAAAATATTGCTTATGACCCTATTAGACGAAACATAGGTGGGAGTAACAACTTAAAATGTACTTTTGGCATTGTAAGAAAGGGCACCATAGAATTTAGATTAAGAAGTTAACTAGTTTTTCAGTTTTAATCTTTTGTTACTTAATTTATTCCAATAGCTAATGATTGTAAAAGGACTTTATTTGGACAGATGTTTGTTTAAGTTACATTATTGATCAGGATATTTTGTATTGTTATCCGTCTCAGGTGAACACATTGTATTGAAATAAAGAGATAAATTTTTTCCAATTATATAATTACATTTTATTTTATGGTTCATTAATTATGTTTTTAAGGACACAAATGTAAGGCACCAAAATGCTGTACCTGCTTAACCCCTGATGAGATGAAGAAAGTTGTGAATTAAGACTATGATGATTTGATTCATGATAAATTTGCATTACAATGAATTGACAGGCTACTTGTCCAGTCGTACTTCTTGAAATCATGTGGAAACCAAGCTATCCAACACTAGTTCATCATTAAAATCACACAAACCAACTGGCGATGGATGTTATGAAAAGGAGCTATAATATGTTATCTTTATAAATCATGATGTATAAAATGTTCTCATACATGATGGCAACAATATTATTTCTCCTTCTTGTGCTTTCTCTTGCGACGTTTGGTGCTGGAACTTTGACGCTTGCTGATGCAACGACTGCAGAACCAGTTCTCCTCTTCTTTAGGAGGAACGACGATGTTGACGCACACCCTAGAAGAGTTTTAATGAAGAAATTATGCAAAAGATTTCACAGATGGGAAGAACAAAAAATTTGTGTCTTTTTTATTTTCAAAGATGTTATATACCTTGAATTTTATTATTTCTTCTTAATTTGAAAAATTCCACAATTCCTGGCTTTCTTTTGCATTTCTTGAAATTTATTTAGCTCTCCCCAGATTTCCTAACTCTAAAAATCCTGTTTAATTCCATAAAATATATTTATACAAGCATAGGAAAAATCATCAATGTGATCACTAAACGTGCAAATTCAAAATTTTGCAGCCTGATTCATGGCCCAAAGCAGTTGGCTCAGAATCTGAATGTTTCAGATTTTGCTCCTTTCATTGCAGTTGCTGCCTCCAGAAAAGAAGTGGTGAGATGGCTGCTGTGATATTTTGACTGACATTGCTTTGAGCTTGTCCTCCAACAGGGAGGTTACAAGCCTGTTTTTTGATCTGCTGTACCTTAAAAAGAAAGAAGAAATCCCTCACCATAACTACCCCATTCACAAATGATAGGTACATTTTTACTATATCCTTGACATTAGGCTAACTATATTTGACTATTTTCTAGTTGGAGTGAACACATTTGCTTCAATAAATTAATGAGGTTTTCATTTTCTTCCTCATTTCTGGGAAAGTCATTAAAAGTCTTCAGCTAAACCCAGTTTTTTTACACACCAATTTTCAACCTTGACATTATACATTTTATTATGAAAGTAGATTATACAGCAACAACTTTTTTCATTTAGAACAAATATGGCACATTATTTCTGACACTAAAAAAAGTGTTATGTAGCAAAATTAAAATTTAAACAAGACTTGAATTACATTTTGTAATTAATTCATAATTTGTCCCATAAGCAATGACCATGATGCCTATGGGTATGGTTGTTACGCATTTATGTTATGTATATAGATTAAATGTGGCTTTATTTGTGCTTGTCTTGAGCATAAGTTGCTATGTGACAACACATTAGGAATGTAGTTCACAACATGATCTGTTTCTGTTTACCAGAGACTAATGGCAGATTTTGATCTTCATAAGTAAATGAACTTGAGCATGAATCTATAATCACTCAGCAATAAATTAAGGAAGGCGCAAATTCTGTACAAACAAGTCAGAGATGCCACTCTAATCTTAAGGTTTTCAGTAGTAGCCTGAATGATTTTCAGTAGTTTTCAGCGCTTATCAGTAGTTTATAATACCAGAGAAACGTGGATGCAAAAACTACTCAATATTCAACCTAAAAGCAAAATATTTGCCTCAGCTGAACCATGGCGGCAACAGAATCCAAGAAAAAAAACCCCTGATAACTCTCTGATTGGGCTCCAAAAATTTCCCCGACATTATAATTAAATTGGGAGTTACACAGCGCCATTGCCATGTGTAATGACAGTTTCACAGTGGTGAAACCAGAAAAAATATTTAGGGAGGGTGACACTACTTTTCCAACTGAACTTTGTACAATTCCCTTTGTTCCAGTGAAGGCTCAGGGGTGATAGTAGTAAGGATTTGCATTTCCTGAACTTTCAAAACAATTTCCCGAACCTCGAATATTTTTCATAGGTACTGTATTTTCTGGCATATAAGACGAAATGTAATTTATCTAGTTAAAATTTATGAAAACTACTTGATTCAAACAGAAATGGAAAAAAGTACTTATTTTAACAGGGGTCGCAATGGAAAATCTATAAAACACAGGACAACAGGAAAATAGTGCAAAGAGGGGAAACTATTTTAATAAATGTGTGGATTATTAAAAAAAATACAATTTCCTCCAAAAAGTCATCAAAATGATGAAGAAAACATTACGAAAATTATTTATTGCATTTAATAAGACTGCAAGAAATTAAAACCCAAAAGCTCTTTTTTTATTGATTCAGAATAAGAGCAACAATTAACAATCTAACAGCAAACACGAAGCCTTTACGAAAATCGCGGTCGCAAAAATGAAACTCCACATCATAGCTACAAATTTCCAATTGGAATTACAATTCATCCCCCTTTTAAAAACATTTATGTCTAAAAATTTGCGGCAAAAACGTTCCCTATTTATCTCTGAAAGGTCGACTTACACGCGGGTTTCTGTTTATTTGTCTGAAAGTTGGGGGTTCCGCTTACATGCGAATCGACTTACACGCAAGTATATACGGTAACATCTGGATAAAAATAAAAAGGAATTTTATTTACTTACTTTATAATTAAATTTTAAAAAGGGTTAAAATGGAAAAAATACGATTCATGTACAGGATGCAGAAAGATCGCGTAAAGAATAGAACGCATACGTTTTCTTGCGTGCACGTGGAAAGGCCCACGATATTTTAAAGAATTGCACAAAACAATTAAGAAATATGCATTGCTTCAATTAAAAGCAAAAAAACCAAAATGAGGGCGGAAAATTTAGGGTCAAGAAACAAAATAAAATTTCCGTAACTTTGGCAAAAAAAAAAAAAAAAAAAAATCCTGAAATTTCCGGTTTTCCAGAACTCTACCACCCTTGGAGGAGAAAATAACTTAATTTTCTAAGTAATATAATCTGCAACTGCTGAAAGTTTTAAATCTAAAGTTTTTTTTTAAGAATGAAGATCACCCCCCCCCCCCCCCCATCACTATTTTATACTTATATTACTTTATTTTCTCAAGGTGCATATTGTTCCTGCATTGAGTTAAGAAAAGTTTTAAAAATTCCAAATCATCACGCGGGGGGGGGGGGGGGGGGGAGCATGGCTCTCTGCGCCCCGACAGAATAATGCACAGAACCAAACCCCAAATTTGGCACGCCGGAGAACGGTGTTAGGCCGAATTTTGGACACGACCAAAAATGGCGGATTCTCGGAAACAAACGCTGACACGCGTTCTTTTACGTAAGATTGCAATGCCTTCTTCTCAAACACAAAAACAGTGACCGTTTTTATTGCTTAATCAGAGAAAGAGCGCTTTCAACCAATGGGAAATCGGCAATCGAGCTGACCACGCGCAACGAAAGGAAATTTCGCCGACGAAACTCCGGAGGCTTGCCGGTTCGAATAATTTTCCCTGATATTTGGAGAAAATGTAAATTTCCTCAATATTTTTCAAAACATAAAACTTCCCTGATTTCCCGATTATGTTTCCACCCAATAAGATTATTTTTCAATATAAAATACAAATTTAATTTCTAACTGAATTCGTTAATTAAGGTAGGACCAAATAGTTAATAACCAAAACCGATGTACGCAAAGCAACCGATGTACGCAAAGAAGAATTCAATAAGCAACTGCTAATGCTAATGCTAAAAGGCGTGTTGTGCAAGTAAGCGAAAAAATCCGAATTTTGCCCGAACTCTCTCGCCGAAGAACAGGGTTGCTGTAAATATTGGTTTACGCTGGGAGAAAGTCCATGGAGCTATTATCTAGGGGAGATGACATCGTACCACGTGACGTCCTGCCAAATAGCAACCCTACCGAGCTCTGTTTGTGCCGATAGGGGGGCGTGGCAGGGCCGATGCAAGTGCCGATCGGAGACCAAAGCTTCTGCTGAACTGACCGTTTTTTCGTGCTCGTTCACGTAGCTTTTATTGATTCTGTTGTCTTTTTATGTCTATTGTTTTTATAATGCTATAGTTGCATTTCCGAGACATATCCCCTGACTGTTTTTCCAAATTTGAAATCAACCAATTCATTTCGTTTAAACTTTTCCAGAGCTGCCACTCATTGGAAATTACTTCTGTACATATAGCAGTACGCAATGAAATGTTTGGAAAAACTACTGTGGATCATTATTTTAACTTAATATAGAAGGAATATATACTTCCTGGGGTGCCTTGCATTTTGTAAAAGGGGTAATGCTTCTATAAACCGTACCTCTTGGATGATGTGGAAAACATTTTTATAATTTTAATAAAATTAAATAAATCATATTTAAAAAGTAAAAAATATATGTATGTATGTATATTAATTGTAATATGAATAGTAATGTTCGTTAATGTTGTGAGAAAGTAAGATTGTCTGTAATGCTAACTCTACACACGATAGAATATCAGTGCCGGAGTTTTCCGCGGGGGGGGGGGGGGGGGGGACCAGATCAAAACTTAAATATACTGCCCCCCTTCATCTAATTATTGGTCATATTTCACATCGCCTTTATGTACTGGCCTTTTTTTAAGGATTTTTTATTTGGGGGGCCATTGATAAATCCATGAAACTTTCGTTAATGTTCCCAGGCATGGTCCTTTCAGCTCAACATTGGGAGGGGGTAGAGCCATATGAAAGGCCCCCTTAACTGGCGATATGAAATTCTGACAGTCCAGGGGTTTCTCTCTCGGGAAAATTTATATGCAAACTGGCGCATCTTGAGGCCTTAAGGCGCATTTGGGACGGCAAAAATATATTAGGGGAAAAAAAGGCATACAATAACTTTTTATGCTTGTCATTATTTATATAATTTCAGTGTTTTTGAACAGAAATAAAGAAATTATTATTTCATTAAAAAATCTCAATTTTAATTTTGTCTTTTTTAAATAATATTCCTAAAATTATACTTTGAATTATAGATGCTAGTTTTTATGCATAATTCTGCAAATATTTTTTTAAACTACTAATTTCTTGAAATACAATGTACTTTATCTTAAATAAAATGTTACGCAACAATTAAATGTCCTCTTTGAAATATTTACATTAATGAGCTTTCTATTACAATGCGATATCATTGCTTATATAACCATAGAATAGATATCAGATCAAATGTACATGTAAATAAATAAATAATATATATATATGTATGTGTGTGTACATATATTAATAAAGCATTCAAGTTCTTTATTAAAACCTTTTAAAAAATGCTTGAGAAGACATGGAAGCGCAAACTCTGAATAAGAATGTATAAAATAAGTTTAATATTAATACAATACATGAGAAAACCGGCAAAATTATCGAAAAGCAAGCGCTCAGAGCATTGAAAAATGCGTTACAAAAACCAGCATTTTCTATAATAAAATTGCACCTAATGTTAACCGTTTTTAAATGAGACCTTGCCAATAGTATGGTGTAATTGTTTTTCGCGTTATTTGGAAGATTGCATGAAATCGGAATAAGATATAGGCAATGAAAATTTGAAAAATTCTCGTAGAAAAGCATTAAGCACACGGTTTGTTTGTGCCGATGCGAAAGAGCGACACATGGCAGGAAATGGTAACCCCGATCCCTCTGATGTGAGCCGCCGTGTCATCTCCCCTCAATACTACCTCCATGAGAAAGTCCGGTTAGAACTGGAATTCTGAGCTTTCTACCGTCGCCAATCTCCTATTGTTCGCAGCTCTAAACTACCACAAATCGTCAGTAAGCGCTCGTTTTGGCGACTGTTGGTGAATCTATTTTTTATATGCGCGCGAAGCGCGAAAAGTTGAACTCGGCTAAAATATTTTATTTTCCGTAGAAAAAAAAGAGCTTTCCGTAATCCGTTGTCAACTTCAAATTTTTGTATTTTTCCGTAGATACTACGGAGAATCCGTAGCGTTCGGCAAAGCTGAACAAGTGATTTATAAGAATATCTACACCATATTTTGATTTCATATTTGTTATACTATTGTATTTCTTATTTCGGTATTACTCACCAATGATACCAGTCGTCACACTCATCACATCCAATCATAGGACTGCCATCATCCGCTCTGGAACACGCAGGGCAAATCCAGATCTTATTCCCGCTCTCATCCTAATAAATAAACACATAAATTTAGTTCTTTCCAATAATTTTTTTGCACAACAATATTTCCAGATATAAGCTTTACTGCAACTCTCCCTTTTCAAATACAAAAAGGTTTTAAAATATGAACATTTTAAGAAGGTTTGAACCATTAACCTTTGAGCTTAGGGTGATACACTATTTGTGCCAAAAAAATTGGCTCCAAAATATCATAGCCTCACATTTTACAGTTGTCCCTTGCAAATAAGGATTTCTCAAAAATAGTGGTCACCAAACTTTTGAGGACACTGAGCAACCAAATGGTTTCCTAATTCTCCTGTAAATTACCCCCCCCCCCCCCAGCAACAAAAGTAAGTAACACAATTCTCTGCTATTTGTTGTTTTGCAAATAATGTTTTATAATTTTCAAATTTTAACAATATTTGATTGTACTTAACATCATCACACATTTTCAGAAAGCCATATAATCTTATGAGCAAAAGTTATTTGAGAAACATGATGAGATTGCAACATCAAAAATAAGCTAGTTTGATGTTTGTTCACAAATGAAATGTTTGTAAAAACAACTTTTTTGTTTGCAAAGAATTAAAAAATGATTTTTTTATTTATTTATTTTAAATTTCCCGGGGGGGGGGGGGGACTCTGCTACATTTAGTACACTGCTAACAAGGTAATTACACGCATGTAAAGAAGAGCCATAAGCACAAGGTCTTAAGGAAAAGATCGTGATAGTGAAATTTCAATGAATTAAAAAAAAAAAAAAAAAACCTGATCTTTAAACAAAGTAATAATAATGATAACAACAAATAACTTGAAACATGTTATGCTAGCTGAAATGTGCAAAATTTTGAATCCCTCATTTAATATTAAAAACAATAAGTTGGTATTATTGTAGCAAAGAACCTACATCTCTAGCTAGCAAGTTCATATATGAATACATTTTTTTTATTTAATTAAAAATATTCCCGCACAAATAATAGGGTATCCCTATGCAGCATGATTTATAATGTTCACCAGATCAAAACTACAATTAAAACTGCAATGTGGATTGAAAACGATCGAGACAAAATTGCTTCAACTCCAACATTTCAAATGAAAGTTTTCCACATACAAATTATAAGAGTACAAAAGTAAGAATGAATGCTTTAAACTTGACAAAGTTTTGTCTGAATAACATAAAATGAATTTCAACAATGTTTAAAAATGTTAGCTTAATTAATTTTTAAAACAGAAACATTATCAAATTTCCTTTGTGCATAAACTTAGTCCTGTAGATTAAAAAAAATAAATAAATAAATACTATTTTGTCAGAGCTCACAACAAAGTAATACGCATAGTATTGCTAACATATATCAGTAATTACAACAAGACCATACCAGTAATCCTGTAAATCAAAATCAATATTTTAATTTTTAGAATTGCCAAATTTCCACTTCCTATGCCTAAAAAATTCAGACAAAATAAAAAAGCAAGAACAAAAGATTGTTGCACAGTCATATATCGTCCTTTTGAAAAACTATTTTAAAAAATCTATAGTTCCCTTATGTCTGTGTCCAATTATATATTTTTGTCACTCACTGGTAAATTTGTCTACAGTAATGTTAAAAAGAGTTGTAAAATATTTCACCATTTCCTCCACCAAAATACGATACCAAGCTAAGCCTTGAAATATGTTTAAAAAAAACTTGCAAAATGACATAATATGTAACAGACAAGTAAAACTGTACCTAAAAATAAAATATAGACAAGATGCTTATTTTTAGGAATGATTAATCAGAACGTCATTGACCTCTGGACCAATTCAGTACCAACAAAAGTCCATAAAATGAAGACAAAGTAAAATTCAGTAATGGAAAAACTGTGCAAAAACATTTGTAATTTAATTTGTTAAAAGAATCCAAAAAAAAGAAAAAAAATCAAATTAAAGGGAACGTTGGACTTAATTGTGCACAACATTCAACAAAAATCGCACTTTCTGTTTTGATGCTATCTAAATAGTTGGGCTAATCAAGGCAAGGCAAGTAAAGGCAAGATGAAAAGGGAATTCACTGGCACTGACCCCATCCCTTCTTTTCTGCTAAAGAATTCTTTGAAAACAAGATTGAAAGCGGTAAGAAAATTACAATATCACTGAAAATTAAAATTTAAAAAAAAAAAAAGCTTCAGTGTGCATATTGTATTCCTGGGGCCGAGCAATAAAAAGAAAAAACTCAAGTAAATTAAGATTCCTTATTCGCATAATTGACTTCTGCAGGTTAGAAAAAATACCCCGACAATTCCCACTTTCTCAGTTGAGTGGCTACCCAGTTTGTTCCAGTGAAAACCAATCAGTAAAAGAGGTGGTTGCTTAATGGAGATTGCTTAATCAGTACTACTGTACAGTAAAAAGTCTTCAATCTGGATCTTCAACTTTTGAGATTCTCCAAAGCCTGGATGTTTTGATAAACAACGGTTGAAAAAAAATTGTCTCGGAGTATATGTGTTACCAAAAAAAGTATTATGTATATATGTTACTGTTAAAAGTATGAAATCTATTATTTTATACAATACCTAGTTATTCCATGAAATAACTGATCGTGTCCGTTAAAGTGTAAAACTCTTGTATTTCATGGTTTAACTATTTATTTCATAGAATAACGATCTGCAGCCCATTAAAGTGTTAAAATAATCTATATCATATATCTCGCACGACAAAAACATTTACCTTCCACCCCTACTGCATTACAAGTTTAGGTACTTTTCTCCATCGAACAACCTTGCACCTTTTAGCCGGAGCCATGGTTTAACTAGTTATTTCATAGAATAACGATCTGCAGCCCCTTTAAAGTGTAAAATAATCTATATCATATATCTCGCACGACAAACATTTACCTTCCACCCCTACTGCATTACAAGTTTAGGTATTTTTCTCCATCGAACACCCTTGCACCTTTTAGCCGGAGCCTTAGGTAGGGAGCCGATGGCCGTCGGTCGACTACGGTGGCCCCAGTTGTGCCGAGGTAGCCCTTCTGGACTGAAATGCGTACAACAACCCCGCCAGCCCAGCTTCCCTACCTCTTAATGTGTGGACCTGGCCCTCCTTGATATCCTTATACTTAAGGAATACCATTGGAGGATTATGGTTCCCTAAGTTTAGGTACTGGTCAGGGATTTAAAAATGTTCGTGTAAAACCCAGTGTGTCAACAAAAAATGTTTTTGTTTTAGAAATAATGTTCTTTGTAATTCCAAGTGTCATTTTAGTAATCCTTGTTGTAACAAATGATTTTATGATACGTTTCCATAAATACCATTTATACGCTGCATAAATTAGATAAATTGCTTCTTTTTCATTTTAATTGTCTATAGTTATTTTATAGAATAACTAGTTAAAGTGTCAAATTAATAACATATTACACACTTTAACGGACACGATCAGTTATTTCATGGAATAACGAGGTATTCTATGAAATAACTGCATTATATACTTTAACGGTAACATATACATAAATATATATATCCTATTTTGGCTACATACTTTCCCTGCTATCACTTTATAAAGCTCATATACAGGGTGTTACCATGGTATAGAGCAATGTTTCCCAAACTTTTTTTCCTCGCGAGCCCCTTCTAAGATTCGAAAGAAAGTGGCGAATCCCTTTCTGTAGTCGTTAGTAACGGGCAACAAAAGTATAAAATTTACTAGCACATTTATTTTCCGTGTTGTACAATAGTTCATAACAAGAAATGAAAACATAATTATTATAAAACATCTACTTTTCAATAAAAACTAAAATACAGCTACACAATTTTTTTATTATTATTACATTTTTATTAGAGCAGTAAACATATGCATTCCTAAAAAATTTTAAAGATTATTTTCCCGATAAGTTCTACTTTCCGGTTGAAATATACAAAATTTGGAGAAGTTTACAAAATTTAAAGAAAAATTTAAATTTACAAATTTTTAAATTTTAATTGTGATATTACAATGACGCGAAAAAGTTGGAATAAAGTGATAAATGCAAGATCAAATTTGAAATAAATGAATTAATATCTTTTAGTTCCACTTTAGGGCTTGTATAATGAAAAATTGTCTTCAAATAATGCAACATTTTACATTTTTTGTAGTAACTTTTCATATTTTTGACTCGTTCTTCGCGCTAGGGAGAAGAAAGTGGGAAATGGTAGGAGAAACATATGTTCTAAAATTTAAGCTAAATCAATTAATATCTTTTGGTACCAATTTGTGATCCAAATTGGTACCGAAACGATAAAATTGATTGCGATCCAATAGAAATCAGGCATTAGTAGAAATAAGAGCATTTCAAATTTTGTATGTATTCTTCCTATGCTAGTTCACTACTTATCTGCATTATCTGAAAAACAATTTATTGAAAAATAAAAGTAATTTTTGCTATCCTTCCTAAGACGTATGTAAATTTATTATTTCATTTTTTTTACGTTAGCGATAAAAACTTCCGCCATTGCAATAATTTTCTCGCGAACCACCGGTTGGGAAACGCTGGTATAGAGGTATTATTTTGTATCCTCCCAATGCATCATTTTTTGGAAAACGTTGCTATTAAGGAACTCCCGAGGTTGTTGGATGATGTTATGAAAGAACTCAAATCACCAATCTCTACCACAGAACAAGAGCTGATGGCAGTAACAAAATTAGAGAAACAATTACTGCCACAGAAATCATACTGATGAAACAGCACTGACAAAAATATTGGACAAGAAGTGTCCCAATATTTTTATGTAAAATTTTTTAAGTGGCAAATTTTTTTTTGTACTTTAATATCCCTACTAAAATATCTGCTATTTTGATGTTATAAACATACTCCATACACAAATAAAATAGTTAAAAAATCTAAGGGAAAGAAGAAGATTTGTTTGCACTTTGTTACAAACAAAGTGCTAGTGATTAAAAGCTGTGTACTGTATTATTACCCTATAATACATATATGGACTTGCGCAAATCCTAAAAGTAACAAGTCAGTAGTGGAAAAGTAGGAGACATAAAAAAAAGTACATTCAATGATTAAGTACTTACAACAATGGTTCCCAGTGTCTCTGTAATCACAGTCCTTGCTGGTGGCAGGGCCTGTACAGTAGCTTTCCTACCGCGACCTCTTCCCCTGGAGCTCTTTGTTACGGGCATCGTGGGCGGCGGCATGTATACAGGTGGGGGAGTTTCCTCCTTAGGAGGAGGGGTGGGAATCCTGGGTGGTGGAGTGGGTTCCCTGGGGGGTGGGGGAGGAGTTGGCTCTCTCGGGGGCGGCAAGGGGGAGGCGGGTGGTGAAGAGACTGCATCCTCCTCTTCTGATGGCGAAGGGCTGCTAGATAATGGTGTGGAATTTTTTGTATTAGGTTTAACATAGCTAGAAGGAGAGAACAAAAAAATAAAAATAGTTAACGGCATGCAGAGATCCACGAACGACTCATGCAAGGACAGGACAAAATGAACCATCACTACGGAAACAGATTGAAAAGAAATATATAATGAAACATGCATGCAGTCATGAAAGGAATAAGTATATAATGGTAGAATGTCTTCTACTCGAGAAACGAAAGATATAAAAAAACTCTTACTTTTTTCACAGCAAAGTGTAATATAAAAAAGAATTAATAATCATCATATAAGTAAGTAATATACACTGTTTCAAAGATTCACATTCCAAACATTTATCATACAAAATGAAACATATAATGAATAAACTAATTTCAAATTAAATAAATAACTGGGTTGGGAGGATGCAATTCAGGTAAGAATAAATAATAAATCAAGCAAAGAATATTGCATTTCCAACAAAAATCAGTCAGGCACTCACTTATGACATAAAGTTGGGGGGGGGGGGGGGGGGCACATTGGCAGCTGGTGATATTTTCCCATAACAGATGCTTACAGAAAAATATAACAGATAAATGTATACAGGTATGCAAAATATATTCTTTTTATTTGACTGAGCTATAACAGCATTTTAAAATTTTTGAAACTTAAATTGATTCATTTCATAACTTTCAAGCATTTAGGGAAATTTTTAAGCATTTAAAAACACAAAAGACTTTTTAGGAGTATTATGCATATTTGTGGGCCATAAGAACCAGATTTCCAATATTATATAAGTATACACAAACGAAATTACTTTTCTTTCCTCAGGAAAAGTATATGTGTCCAAAAGTATCATATTCCAAAATGTTGCAAGAATAGCCATTAAAGATGGAAAGTTAACTGTTCACTTTGATTTTATAACTATGTATCAGCAATAAATAATTTATAATGTGAGCAAAACAATAAATAAGTAAATAAATAATGTAATTTTGATAGAAATTATGAAGCATTCAATATTTGGCATGATAAACCCTAGCATTCACCATAGTACGAAATTCCACTTATTTGTCAATACAGCAGCCCACACACACCCCCCACCACACCACCCACACACACCCCCCACATGCGCTTAATGTAATCATATCAATATTTTAGGACTTTAATAATAAATCTCACAAATAATAAATTTAAGCACATATAAATTCCTAATTTTGTATCTATATTTTTAAATTGGAAATATACTTTAATTTTCCTCTTTTTCTGTATAATTAAAATATGTTAAAAGAATTGAGAGATACTTTTACAAATTTCATAACGGCTTTGTCATCTTTCATTATTATTTAAGAGTTGACTTATATATTACTCAAACTTTAGGCATGAGAAAGCTCTTGAAAAAGAGAATGAAAACCTAATTTGAAAATTGCAATGAACTTTTAATTTTCAATTACAGTGAGACTCTTCATGACATTCTTTTTAGTCGTTGTCAGAGACACTTGCTATATGAGCAGTGCTCTAACCCTTGATTTAATTTTAAAAAAGGTAAAATTAATTAGAAATGCTGCTTGCCTTTGTACCTTCATTTCTAGGGAGCTTTCTACACTTTAGAGAAACAGCCTGGTTTATTCTATTACTTAGTTTCTGTTTTTCTTTCTCAAGGTAAGCTTGAAAAAGGTTCCCGTTCCGTTTACGAATTTCTGAACTACATTAATTTTGTTTTAGTATACAAGAACCATGGTTTTTTATTTGAAAAACATCTTATTGCTTTCAGTTTCTGTCAGCTCAAGAATTCTTTTATGAATCATAATCTTCTGAAATTATACTTAAATTATATTGACAAAATTGATTCATGAAGTGCACCCAACTAAACCAAAAAAAAAAAAAAATTAACCAGATACTTTTATAAGTTAATTTTGGTTTCCTAATCAGCAGTCTTTTTTTAGTTAAACATTGTAGCACCTAAGTTTAAAAACATTTTAAAGTTAATGAGAAAACAGATTTTTTTGTTAATTTTGCTTACTTTAATTCTGTCTATTCAAAATGTGTAAGTTTATGAAAATTAACTTAGCATAATTAATGTCCAAGTTAGCAAAATTAATGTGTAAACTTTCTATAGATGGAACCAAATGAAGACAGTTTAAAGTTTGAAACAGCAATATCCTTTAATGACTTATCAACATAAAACTTCCTAGCCTACACAATCTAACAAAAATAGTAGCTAAGAGCAAATTAATGGGTAAAAAAAAGTTATCTGCCAATTATATATAGATTTTTTAGATATTTGCTAATATTTGACTTTTTGTTTTTATCCATTTTTTTTCAATTAACTTATACGTGCTCCAATTCTGGGCACATATAATTTAATTAATTAGATGAAACCAAATGAAGCCACTTAAAAGTTGGAAGCAGCAATATCCTTTAATGACTTATCAAAACTTCCTAGCCTACACAGTCTAACAAAAATAGTAGCTAGGAGCAAAATAATGGGTGAAAAAAAGTAATCTGCCAATCATATATAGAATTTTTAGGCACTTGCTGATATTTGACGTTTTGTCTCTTTTTTTAAAAAATTAAATTATACATACTCCAATTCTGGGCACACATAATTTAATTTAATATTAATTTTCAGTTGTTATGTTATAATTCTGTTATGTTTCTGCTGACTAAATATAAATATTTATAATTAAAACTCTGTAACCACTTAAAAACATGCAATTACATAATATTTTTATAATATTAACTAATCTTATTTAACCTCCTCAGCACACATTTTCAAGTTTTTAAAACATTAGAATTTGTCTGAATTATTCTATATCACAGGTACATGTTTTATACTTAGAATGTAAGTTTAAATATATAGAATTATTTTATCAAAGATATATAAAAAAACTCTAATAGAAAAAGAGTCTTGAATGCATAAATGCAAATAGTTATACAGATACATATTTTTTTATTAAAAACATATTAAAGTCTTTAAAGTACAAATGTTTAAATTATATAAAATACTTGTTGACGGAATTCAAATTTTAAATCCTAATAAATATCTCTGCTATTGAAAAAAAAAAAACTTGTTAATAGAATTTTAAAACCTTAAAATACATTAATCCATGCACTGTAAAGCCAAAGTGCATGAATTTGCAAGAATAATAACAAAGTTTTGTTTAGGTCACATTCCGAGTTCAAAAACTAAACTTTCCAAAAATTCCAATCCCAAAAATGAACCGTTAAAAAAACTTTTGACTGCAAATGTTTTGGCCCACTTTACAAAATTATTAACACTCATCTGCATAAAAATAATATCTTTAATTGCTTACATTTTCTCATTAAATCAATTTCATATAGTTAACTTTGTACCAAATTAGCAATTCTTCTATAATTTTACAATTGTTGCGTTACTTTATTTGAGAATTTTTTTAATACAAACAAAGTACATTTCAAAATTAATTACATTATCACAAAACAAATTAAAATTTGGAAAAAAAAATGGAAAAATTCCTGGATTGTTCCCTGATTAGCTAGCACACACAATATCCCAATGGCTATAACTACAAGAAAATTTTGATTTCAGTGTAAGACAAAATCTAGGAGTTCTCACTAAGAATCGTGA
Source organism: Octonoba sinensis (assembly GCA_038502835.1). Taxonomy (NCBI): domain Eukaryota; kingdom Metazoa; phylum Arthropoda; class Arachnida; order Araneae; family Uloboridae; genus Octonoba; species Octonoba sinensis. The sequence goes on along the minus strand of CM076599.1, from coordinate 95,112,743 downwards.
AACTTAAGGATTAAAATGTTTATTTCACATTATAAGCTGAGTGGCCAGTGTTTACAAGTCTGATTAAAATTTTGTGCTAAGTTAAATAACCCAAGTTTACTTAAGCTTTTCAAGTCATAATGACATTGGTTTGTCTAATAAAGTTTGTCCTGTGGTTTCGAAATTTTACCCAAATATTACAAAGAAGAGGAAAAAGTATGGCCTAAGGAAAAAAAAGAAAAAGTTCAAACTGTTATTATAGAGCAGACTTTGCTCGGGTTCAACTACCAGTGACCTTTCAATCCCAATGCAACAGCTTCTGCATCGGTTGCATGCTAAAACAACTGTACTGTTTGTGTGCACAACTAGATTATCTTTTTTTAATTTAAAAAATAATATCCAAGATATTTAGCAGTTATGGCACCCTTATTAGAAAGCCCAAAACACCTTTACAAGGTGATGCTATTATTGGATGAGAAAAATAGGTTTTAAACCTCAGGAGAGGCTAAAAACATCAGGAGAAGCAATACTGCAAAAGCAAAAGTAAAATCAGTTATTGAGGTATTTGACCTTGGGGCAATTAAAAACTGAGTTTTATCATTCAATGAGACATCACCTCACTGTGGTGTGTTGGAAATAATTTTTTCAGTAAAATCCCAACAGAACGCAACAATTGTGAGAATTTCACTTTTAGGAACTTAAACTGACACAGATTGGCAGATATGCAGTACCTTATATGGTGGTCGGGGAGGGGAGGGGGGGGGGGGGACAAAGGATGAAAAATGCTTCCTGCATGCTCTGTGGATCCAGATCAATGCATTGAAAATACCTGGCAGAGTTCATTAACAAAAGAAAAATTTAAAACATACATTTTTGTTGAGCCTGGCCCACCAGTGAATTTTAAGGTCATCTTTGGCACACCACTATCTTCTTTGACCTAAAAATAAAAAAACAAACTACAATGACATGCTTGCTTAATAAATTACAATATTTGCTGCACATAAATTTTTGCACAGAATCATGCCGCTTCATTATTTTAATTGTCATTCACATAACAATAACTGCAATTAAAAACATCAACTATATTAAAAGGTTTCACCGTGACAGGATATGACTTTATGAATCTTATAACTTAATGACCTTATCAATTTATAAATATTGAAAATGATATCAGTTTTCCCTCAGTTAAAAGGTAAAAAGTTTTGATGAAAATAAACTATAGTTGAAACATTTAAGATTAATGTAAAAAAAATGTTTTTACATAAAGATATAAATTTATTACTGATACATGACGCATATTATGTCTGTACAGCATTTAGTGAGCTCTTGACGCCTCAATAATAGCTATTTACTAATTACTCCCCTTGGCCTTCCCTTTGAAATCCCCCCCCCCCCCCAAACCTGGAAATTTAGTTTCAGCAAGATATGGGGATGCAGTGTGAAACAATGATCAATGTTTGGCAAACACAAAAATAACAGATTCTGAGCTCTATCATGCAATAGAACATGGCGATATTATGGAAAATGCATATTTATTCTGATATGTGTACTCTTGCTCAGCACTTCATTAATATTATCGGGCAAGGGGTAATACAAAATAATAATAAGACAATAAAAAAAAACTATGGACGCTTAATGTTAAAAGAGAAATCAGGAAAGAAATTAAATTAGAAAATATCTGAAAGAAAAATGTATTTTCTCAGAGAAGTACTGGAAAGATGCTCCAATGTGTTCTGGCACTAGAGCAACTTTGAAGCTTGTCTACCACTTCAACACAGCTTAACATATTTTGAAAAGAGTCAGATCATAATCACCGATAGAGTAAAAATCACTGTAAATAAATTAACAATTTATAAAGTGCCTGGAATTTAGTAATAGGAAATATTTTTGCTTGAATAAAGGAACCTGACCTAAAAATCCAGCAAACAAATCAGGGTTTCAAAAACCTACAATAACTTTGTTGGGTGAACACTATACCACTGTGAAAGCAAAAGATTATAATTGAGAAAAGGAGGAAAACAGAGAACTCTTCAACTAAAAAAGGTTTCATAAACTGAATGTTACTTATACTAAGATATAATGACCTAGTATTCCTGTGTGAATTGATATTTAACACTTTTAGGGTAGAATTGCTTCTTAAAATTAAAACTTGGAAGAGTCTATCCAAGAAGCGTGCAACCTGGAACTCTATTCTGAAGAAGGCCATGCCCCACCCTGGACTAATACGCCAATGAAGAAGAAGAGTAAAATTAATAAAAGTTTTGTGAGCAAATATTATAGACTTCAAATAACATATACATTTTTTAATGTTTTAACATGGGTTTAAACTTACTTAGCTCAATTACATTTTGAACCAATAACTTAACGCTTTCAAAAATTAAAATGGAAAAATCAAATTGCTTTCACCTTTTCTTCTTTGTCCTTAGTCTTTTTCTTTTCTAGTTTTGATTTCCTCCTCTCCGTCTTGATATTTTTCTCAACTTTCATTTTTGGTTTGTCTTTGGGTTTCACTTTCTCTTTGATTTCTTCTTTCTCTTTTTTCTCCTTAAACTTCTCGATTTCTTTTTTCCCTTTCTTCTTCAGTTTTTCTTTCTTATGATCTTTTGTCTTAGGCTTGAAAAATGAAAATATAAGAAAAATAAATTAAGTAAAATAAAATGCAATAAAATAAAACAGCACTAGTTTTTCAACAACAATGCAGGAAATGAATTATTCAAATTATATGATAAGCATTGAATGTTTTTGCAAAAAAAAATGTGTCTCTCACTAGCACTTTTTAATTAAGCAGGATAAATTTAAAATGAGTCTTTTGTAGCACTAAGACATAAAAACCATTGGTGCAAAAACTTCATTAAAAATGCTTAGTTGTTAAGTCAACACTATTTTTACTAAAAAAAGGGCTTCTGCCAGATATGAGCAGATTTAGGAATAAGGCCTGGGGAAGAGGGGAAACATTTTAAATATTGAGTAACATGAATCACCATTATATAACACTAACTGGGAAAGAGATAATGCCCCCTCTTCCCATCAATACATTTATGCATAGTCTGAAATATCAATGCATGGATATTTCAGTATTTATTTATGTCCTGATTAAACATTAACTATTAAAGTGAACCTAAAATCAATAAAATCTTTAACATATTCAAACTAAAAAAAATATTGATAAAATCATGGGGAAAAGAAACTATTTTTCAAAAAAAAAAAAAAAAGAGAATTTCTACCTCCCCCTCCCTCCTTCATTGTAAATGGAACAATTATTATTACATATTTTGTTTGAGGCTAGTAATGTTGTTATTTTACATTAAAAAATAAGTTTGGCTAAAGCAAAAGAATGGATTCAAAATCTTGTTTTGAAAAACAATATAATCAAAAATTAAGAAACAACTACTTTTATGAAACAGAAAAATACGCAACTTCTATAAATCAAATTTTTATTACTATTATTATTTTCTAATATATACTTTATGAAACAGAACTTTTATGAAACAGAAGTTACTTTTATGAAACAGAAAAATACTCAACTTCTATAAATCAAATTTTTATTACTATTATTATTTAACCTTAGCAGACTAACATGGACATTTTTTTCAAATAGCAATACTATTGGCAGATGGCATTGCCACATAAGAATTTTGATGCCCAGTTTCTCACTAAGTAGAGGTCCCTGGGGACTGGTGATCTGAAAGTGTAGTAGGAATTTAATTTAGCCAAGAGTATCCAAGCCAAATGGATACTCAAGGGGTCTTTTACATGTCACATAAGCATATGGCATGGACACTCGATTCCCTGCATCTCGATATCCACTGCCTACAATCTTGGGCATACAAAGCGAGTATCAAAACATTACGCCACTGTGCTGGCGATATAAAATTAGAAAATTTCTTTCCAAGAATACTCAAAATAACATTAACTCTCTAAGACAAATTTAAAGAATGCAATTTTGTAAAATAAAAAGGTTTTCACATCTAGTGCACCTAAACATCAGATTTCTTTCTTCTATTCTTCTCTTTCATTTTTTAATTTTTGTTAATAATATTCTTTATTCAGAATGAAAAGATATGACTGACATTTTTTGGATTTAGCGACTCTTATTTACAGTTAACAAGAAATTAAATTTTGAGAACTTGATACAAACTGAATTCAAATTGTTCAATAATTAAAGAGGGATTACCAAATTAAGCAAGGTTAATGTCAAGAATTTGAAAGTTTTTGGTTTTCAATGTTGATGTAAAATAAATTATGGGATTATTTAATTTTGTAAAATTTAATTGTATTTTTGTATAGAAATTAACATTTTAATTCTATAATAGCAAGAACTATTCTGGAACTGAAACTGCCGGTAGACAAACAGAATTGGGAACAAAGGAAAAACGAACACCATCCGCAAAAAAAAAAAAAAGGGTAGACATTTCTTCAAAAAATCTAATAAGTGAAAAACAGAAGCAGGATTAGAAGAAAATAACTAAATAAATATGTGTTTAGTGAATGTCTTAATAAAATCTACAAAGCTATACATTACCTTGCTGTAAATAATGTGGAATGTCTTAAATTACAGTTCAATATGATAAATTAACTTAGTCTCAGTCTTAGTACTGATACCAGAAAGAAGAAGAACCGTTACAACTGACTAGTTTTTATGATTTATACGTTCATCTAAATATGGTTTGACAACATATTTAACAACATTAAGAAATAAGAATTAGGAAGATTCTTGTTCAAAAGTAGAGTGATTTAAAAAAAATAAAGAGTTCTTTCATAACATAATTTTGCCATACCATTTCCAGTCGGTTTGTTGGCAAAGGAAAAATCATCGACATGACTTTTGCTATAATTAATGAGGAAATAGTAAAACTGTATTAAAAAAGGTAAAACAGTATTTTAAAATTTTTTTGAGCAATTTTCAATATTACTAATTTTTAAATGGAGAGATCAGAATTAATAGAAAGGACAACTGTACTGAAGATGGTTTCAAAATTCCAATGTTTGTAAAAATTGCAAGACTTGGCAGATATGAAGATAATTTTCCACATAGAATCACCAAAAGTTACCTTGTCTAATATAGTTGCAGCCTTCTTGATGAGATCTGAAGGCTCAGTTTTCTGCAGTGTGGCTTCTGGTTTTTCAGGTGAGCTCTTCTGTGAAGATGGACCTGATTTAGCCAGATTGAGAGGCTGCATGGCTTGGAGAGAAGACTTGGATTCCGACTTTGGAGGTGTTACAAACAGCGGAGGTGTGGGGAAGTGAGGATTCGTTTGCATATGGCATGGCAATGGACGCATCGCGGCAAATGGGCTGGTGGAATAGCCCACTGCTGGGACAAAGGGCGGTGGCATGGCAGGTACATGGGACAGCAACGGTGGTGCTGGTACATGTCCCGATAGAGATTGTGACTGATCAAAGAAACTGTTGTGCTGAGGTGAAGCAGACGGAGTAGACCCATCACTGCTCAGCAAATCGTCTTTCAAACCAACTGGAGACGGTGTCCTTTCTTCTACTTTTAACATAAATTGTGATTTATGGCTAGAGAATGAAGTGGGAGATTTGACTTTTGTGTTTTTCTTCTTTTGCTTTTCTTTGTTTTTGTTCCGCTTCGGACTTCCGACTAACTTTTTATTTGTGTCTGGAGATTTCTTCTCCTTTTTTGGTGACACATGGATGGGCGAATGAGGTTGTAAGTCACTGGAGGACAATGAGGAGCTGTCGGAAGTATCAGTAAAGTCATAGATGTCTTTTGGCTCCAGCTTTTTCACCATAGTAGGCCCGCGTACAACAGAACTAATTGTATCGTCCATGGCTCTGTTGCTCTTTGCAGATTCCACCTCTGATTCTTCTTCACCACGTCGAATCACAGCATCAATGCATTCATCAATGACTTCTAGCCTGGATTCCCGCTCTTGCCGCGCTTGAGTCTCAATGGAATCATCAATGACCAGCCTGGGTTCAGGCGATTCCTCCCTATACATTTCCTCCTCAGGTTCCAGAAGTTCTTCCTTCACTTCCATTTTTGGTTCAACATATGGAACCTTAGGTTCTTCCTTGACTTGGACTGGAATGGGAGCTGGAGGAGAAGGAGGTGGCACAGGAACAGGTGAAGGAGGACTCGGAGGAGGGAGGACAATCTTGGACTTTTCGCTCTTGAAACTTTTTAAAGTCTTAGCGAGTTTATTAGATTTTAACTTTTTTGAACTAGATATTTTTGACGACTTTGAACCCATGGATGAAGATGCTCCAGTATGCTTCATCTTTGCCTTCATCTTTCCCAATTTGAAATTCTCTTTCATTCTGTGGAGTTCCTCTTTTCGAGCTTTCAGTTTGGCCTTGTCACTCTTACTCTTTTGATGAGAAACATCATTCGGTCTGGAACTTTTTTCTGATTTGGATGACTTATGAGTACCGCTGCCGTGTTCCTTCTTGGAGGAAGATGATGACGTCATCCCCTTGTCATGTTTGTTTACAGAGTTCTCCTTGTTCTCCTTTTCTTTCTTAGAAGACTTGAGTTTCTTTATGTCTTTCTTGCTACTTTCTTTATCTTTTTTGGATTTGGAAGATTTTTCTTTCTTGATGTCTTTTGATTTGCTTTCCTTTTTAGTGGAAACAGATGAGTGAGAGTGAGATGGCAGTTCTGGTGTTGGTGGGGGAGAGTCAACTAGGCACGGTAGGGTTGGATCAGCGGATTTGCCTTCATGAATAGGTGAAATGAAGCCAGCTGGTGTCATAAACACACTTGTCACTTCTCTCATTGGCCTACCTTCCTCTTCACTGTAATATCTAGAATTAAGATGGAAAACAGACACTTGATTTCCATTTATGAAACTTCATTTTAAAAATGAATATATTTTAATCAATAATGCAAAACTTTTTAGTAAGTTCAGGAGTTGATCTAGAATTTTTTACAGGGTCCGTTTTTTGTGAATTTTAAAGAGATTTTCGTGAAAAATCAAATAATTTTGTGAAAATTGAAAATTTAAACATAGTGCTGAAAAATTTTATTACTATTTGCCAATTTTATAGTAAATAAGGGTGTGACAAGTACGATTTGGAAGCTTGGAATTTTGTGGATGGTCCGTTTTGATTGATTTGAATTTTGTGAAGGTTCTGTTTTGATTGATTTGAAGTTTGTGAAGGGTCCATTTTGATTAATTGGAATTTTGTGAGGGCCCGCTTTGATTAACCGAATTTCTTCTGGCGCGACCCCTGAAGATGCTTTATTTTAGTAAGCAAATAACTTAGTCAGTTACATCCAACAAAGTAGTTAGTACAGTACATTTTGCCAAGATGCCACCTTGGTTCTATTTTAAACTACTTTTATGAATATTAAGGGTAATACTGTGAGAAAAAAATGATCGATGAAATAAAGGAAATTTACAAACATAAAGAAAATATTAATCTGTTGTAAAGTTAAGGATTTGAAAATGAATAGAGTACAATGTAATTTAAGCATGTTCAACTATTGTCTGAAGTGAGTAAATAAGGGCATTAGAAGATTTAGTAGCATGTATTTCTATGGCTGTATTGTATCAAAGACATAGATCATTACTATATTAGATGGCGTTCTTTAACTTCTTAACACAGGCATTGCCATGTGGGTACTGCTAATACCTATAACAAAATGAGTGTGTGTGGATAACATCCCGGGAAAATGATAAGGCCCACGGACATGAAATTTGTTGTAAAGATGTAGTTTTTGTTGAACTAAAGCACCAACGGCTTTGATTTTGGATGCACTAATTTTTAAAAAGGGAGTTATTTAATGTTTCATGTTTTATAACACTTTTTAATTCACTGCAATTGTGCCACAGAAACATTATTCCTGCAGATTGTAGAAATTTGATTGTAAACCATGATGGGGGAAAAAACAATTTTTATGTCTTACATGAATTTAAAAAAAAAAAAAGGTTTAAAACTAAATTCCATTTTTGTTAATTGATACAGCTTTAACCAAAAGAGCCTATAATTTGATCTCTTGACATGAGATCAAAATATTTCTTTCTTAAGCAATTTTTTTTCTTGAAGAGATACATTTCTATAACCTTTAAAAATAGAGACAAGAATAAACATGAAATGGCACTAAGAGTTTTCTGTTCCCAAGCGCTCTCTGATTGGATATTTCTGAAGGCAAAGAAGGAGTAAGGGACAAAAGTCAAGTTTCTACTTTCTCTCTTTGAGTTACATAAAAAACAAATTTTAAAATGGCGTACTTGGCCTTGCACCAGAGGAAATTCGGGTCCGCTTTAGGACCCTTCACAAAATTCCAATTAATCAAAATGGACCGTTCACAAAATTTAAAGCAATCAAAACCGATCCTTCACAAAATTCCAAGCTTCCAAATCGTACTTTTCACACCATTATTTATTATAAAGCAGAAAATAATAATAACATGTTTCATCACTATATGCTTAAATTTTGAATTTTCACAAAATTATTTGATTTTTCAAAAAATCTCTTTAAAATCCGCAAAAAACTGTCTCTTTAAAAAATGCTGGATCGACCTCCTACTGCCAAATTATTTAATTAAATTGAGGTTATTATAACTTCTACACTTGACTTATCATTTATTTAGCTTTTAATTTCCTTTAAATTCAAGTTGAATTTCATTTAGCAGAAAGAGAGGCTAGTATGGACAACTTGAAAAAACGTTATTTTTTAGTTAAAGTTTCTCTGCAAATGTTTGCAGTTTTGCAACACTGTGAAACACAGCTCACTTCCATGTGCAACTTCATGCAAATACATTTTGTAGTGCATCAGGAGGAGATAATAAAAAATGTTTTTATGGCAAAAAGTAACTGTGATTTGTTTTTTTACCTACTAATTTTGCTTACTTTAATTCAAAATTTCAAATGCAAGAACATAGTATGTTGGAAATGAATATTATCACTATAAGTTATGATACTCACTTTTGTTTTGCATGGTGTAAATTTAGCAGTGCTATGCAGAAAGATTTAACAAACTCCATGGAGCTAGTATGGATGCATGGTACTATATTTGCAAATAATTTAACGCATCAAGCAAATTAAAAGTAAACTAAATATTAAAAAAAAAAAAAACCCGACATGTTAAAATTAATAGTCAAAACTTTCTCTTTTTGGAAATTTTATGAAAATTGTTCACACAAGCACCCTTTACTCTTTATAAGTCTTTTCCCTCTTTATAAGTCTCTCTCAGATACATTTTTTTTTGGTCAGCCCGTTGCACTAATGCAAAATTAAGAGATTTCTCTATTTCTATTTTTTTCATGGTGAATGTGAACTACTTATCTTCTAAAACAGCTGATACTCCTCTGACAATAGCACAGTTACTAACATTCCCCAGCAAGGGTTCAACAGCGGAACTCCCAGCATTTTCGTGAATATTCCCTTTCCCTTTTTTAAGTGCTTCTGGAGTAGCTTGAGAGGAGAGCATTGGAAAACATTAGAACTATGTAACCTCTGATAACAGTAGAAACATCTAATAATGTTTAAAACAAATTTAACAAAGTGGAGCACAACAAATTTAACAAAAATGGAGCAATTAATTTTTCGTAGATTTTTTAATCAAGCTAATATATTAATGATCCTCACTTGGGTTTTTTGTTTGGCGAATCAGACCACTCTGCTGTGCGTTTTGCTCCGTGTCTGGGACTGCTGAATGGGGAATGAGAATCACCACCAGCATTTGATTCCAAGCTGTTTTTCTTTATGCCATCAATCATGGACTGACCAAACAGGCCATCTTCCTCTGCAAAGACAACCAATAATGATATCCGAGAAGAGCTCAATAAGAAACAAAGTAATAATAATATTAGCTAAGGGTTAAAAAAATAAAGAAAAACTTCCACAAATAATTGCAATTTAACCTAAAAGCTCGAGTCCTGAAAAAAAAAAAAAAAAACGAAACAAAATTTAATCCTCTCTGCGGAAGAGCATAATCACACTAGGCTGTAAGTAACACAAGGGACATAGTACGACGTTTTTCCTTCCTTATGATTAGTTTTAATACCACTGCAGGGTTCGCGCTAGGCAGCGCGATTCCCGCAATATTTTTTGAAATCCCACTCAAAAAAAATTTTTTTTGGGCTTAAACTTTAAAAATCCCACTTAAAATTTTGGTCAAGGAGGAAAATCCCACCTTGTATTTTTCCCCAGTGTGAACCCTGCACTGCTATTCCAAGCGCGCAAATATATCTATATACAGTCGAACCTGTCTTTCTCGAAAACCTACCTATCTCGAAAATTTATATTTCCCTGCATTTATGCCCTAAATTCAATGTATTTTTTCATGTTTATCTTGAAATGTTTTCCCCCAAAACCTCCATGTCTCGAATTCTGGTTTTGCTGCCATTTTGGAATTAGAAGCCGAGTGACCTTTTGGCAGCTAACAAAATTGATGCGGAAATCGTAGAGTACGTAAAAGGTGATTCGGAAGTAGAAGAGGAGGTTGAGAAAAACAAAGATGTCGCAAAAGTCGCTGTAAAAAGAAGCAGAGAAAGCTATTGAAACATGAACTTTCCTCGAATTTCAGGAAAATTTTGGTCAAGGTGGATTTACAGCGATCGCTACCCTCAAAAGTATAATCGAGTCGAAAACAACCAGACAACAAAAAACCCTTAAAGTCTATTTTTGCTGGTACTTGCTAAAAAAAGTAGTAGTATTTGTCTTGTTTTTGAGAGACTTGCGAAAGGGTATGCTGAATACTATTTCTTTATTGTCGATGCTATTTATACGAGTATAAAATTCGTTAAAAAAAATTAGTATAATATTACAGTAAAATGCTTAATAAAACTAAGGCAGAAGATTTTTAACCTACAACATATAGTCTTTGTTTCAATTGCAAATTTTAATAGTTTTATCAAAACCTCTGTATCTCAAAACCTCTTCATCTCGAATATTTTTTCCTTCCCTTGAAATTTGAGATAGACAGGTTCAACTGTATATATAAAACGATATTTTAATACAAATTCAGCAATTAATATTCTATTGTACATTGCTAAGATTTTTATACCCTAATAATACATGGTCAGTATTAATATTCTAGAATATAATTATTACATGCAGAATAAAACTTTGGAAATTGTCACCAATGGCTCAAACAAAAATTAACAATTTGGGAAAAGGAAAAAAAACTTAATTCAGCACAAAAAATCCTTAACTTTTTCCCTTATTTTATTACCTATATATAAAATAATAAAGTAAAATCTTTTCCAGGAAGCATTTGTCAAGGCTATGTTATGTATCTTTAGATTCTGTAGGATCATTCTCAGGAGAAGTTATTTTGAGAGCATGAAGTTTAAACAAATCAAAGTGAATGCATAACAAATACATTAACATTTAAAAAGGTAGTCCTAATTAATTTCTGAAGTCAATCATATTTATATACAAATGTTACCAAACACAAAAGTAACTCATAATTATGTACTTTTTAAATATATTTTCTTACTCTTAAAAAGGTCATGAGGGAATGACACATGCAAAAAATGTGTTCTTGTTTGACACATTCAAATGAATCAATGTAGCAAAAATTGAGTAGAAGTTGTCGTAGTAGTACAGTCGACGCTCGATATAACGACCATCTCCGTTCCACAAAAAAAGGTCCTTATAACGGGTGGTCGCTATAAGAGGTAGAATTTAAAAATGTATATGCATGCATCATGCAGTATAGTAATTCCATTAAAATTGCCAATTTTTCAAAGATTCCAACAAAATGCTCAAATTATATTTTATCATTGGAATTTAAAAAAAATTATCAGTGCAATATGTTATAATAAAATGTTAAACAGATTTTAAAGTAGAAAATATAAGGAAAAAATTACATACTTGCAAATCATTCATTTTCGGAAGAAAAAATCAGAAATGGTTGTTTGCCTTTTTAGCACATGTGATTTTTGCAAAACATAATTTTCCATTTCAGTTATTGATGACAAATAGTGTTCTGTATTTTCTTGCCTTTCAAAAAAACATTTTAAAGTCTCGTTAGCATTAGACACATTTTTTATGCTAGGAGTTTTTGTTACAATTTCTTCCTCTTCTTCATCTGATGATGATGCATCAATTTCTTCCTGTCCACAATAACGGGAAATTAGTTCATCTTCTGACAGATGCTCGACACATTCCAAGTCATTATCGATTTTAGCGTAATCGTCAAAGTTCAACGTTGCATCCATGTTCATTTTCTGAGAAATTTCTTGCAGCATTTCCTCTTCTTCAACGAAATTTTCATCTTCGATTGCCGGACTAATTATTTCAGCAGTAGATTCCCTTTCCTCTTGCTTTTTAAAACCAGCATGATGGAAGCAATTCTTGATGGTTTTTTCTGAGACGTCATTCCATGCTGCTTTAGAGAGATGCAAAGCTGTTAGGACATCAACTTTGTAATCTTGATCTTCGTCGAGTGCAGAAACAACTCTTCGCAGTAGTAACTTCCTATAATTGCGTTTAAAACTCATAATGACCCCTTGGTCTAGTGACTGAAGAACAGATGTGACATTAGGTGGAAAATATTCCACGGTGATTGATTTCAACCCATTTAGTTTGGGATGAGCCGTGCAGTTATCAATTACAAGACTAATTTTTCTACCTTGAATTGTCATTTGCTTATCCAAGCAACGTAGCCATTCCTCAAAAATGACAGATGTCATCCACGATTTGGAGTTGTTTTTGTACGTGACAGGTAAGGTTTTGAGTCCTTTAAAACATCTCGGCTTTTTTTATTTTCCGATCACTAAGAGTGGAAGTTTTTCAGTACCAGACATATTTGAGCATAAGAGAACTGTTAGTCTTTGCTTGGCTTCTTTCCCTCCACTCGCAGTTTCGTTTTTTAAAACGAAAGATTTATCAGGTTTCATCATGAAAAACAGTCCAGTCTCGTCTGCGTTAAAAATATCCTCTGGAGTATAATTTTTGATAATTTCTTCCAGCTTTTCTTTTTTCCATGTGTCCACTGCTTCTTCATTCACAGAACCACTTTCGCCACAAAGGTTCCCGAATGAAAGACCATGTCTGGTTTTAAATTTTTGCAACCATCCGTCCGAAGCTTTGAACACAGTTTCGTCAATGTCCATTTTTTGAGCAAAAGTTAGAGCTTTTGACTTCAGCAAATTTCCATCTATTGGGACATTTTTTGATCGCATTATTTTCAACCATTCATATAAACCTTCTTCGATCTTCTGAAATTTCCCTTCACGGGACCGATTTCTAGAAGATTTGACTCCAATTTCTTCTTTTCTTAAAATTGAGTCCCGGTTGTTAATGATGCCAAATAAGGTGCTTTTGGGAATTTTGAAAACTCTAGCAATTTCGCATTTTTTTAAAACTTTTTTATCAACTTCATTTAAGATTTTAATTTTAGTATCTAGACATATCGCATTGCGCTTGTTTGAACCTGCCATCTCGTTCAATAGCGAAAATGCAACTCCTGTTTGCAGTATGCATTTCACTGAAGAACCTTATTCTTTTTTCGCTCCTTCCCCCAGAGGATAACTAATTCAAGGCAATTGACCTGGAACCTGTCAACATTCAGGTTGAAGAGCAGGTTAATTTTTCTCGAACCCTCTCATTCACATTTCTGGAAGCAGAACTTCTGAGCTGACATGACACCACCAGTCACGGACAGCAAGACTCCTCGTATTTCGGAGAATCGACCCTTGGGAAAACACGTGATTCAAATGACAAAAACTACCAATACATCTGTCAACCCCTTTTCCTAAAATCCGTAAAGTCCACGTGCTCTCTCCCCCTCTCTATTCTTTCCATACTATGGTGAGTGGTAATCCCCTCCCCCTGTCAAAGTTGGACTGACTGAACACTGAAGGCTGCATGCAGCTTGTCAGTAAACTATAATCAAGGTCATTTCAAGTTACAAATTTAGAAACATGTTCTTTTTGGAAAAATACCGGAAATAGTGTCCGTTGAATGAGGTCGCTGTATTGGATTGGGCGATACAGAACGGTCGTTATACCGAAAGCAAATTAACATAGAGTTCATAGGAAGAAAGTTGGGGCTTTTATCACTGGTCGTTATAATGGAATGGTCTTTATAATGCGTGGTCGTTATAACGAGCGTCGACTGTAGTTTGTTTATTGCAATGTCAAAATTCAGAAGATTTAATACTCTGTAAAAAAAAATAATTAATTAAAAAAAAGAATGATTGCATCTCAAATTACAGAAATAGAAAAAAAAAGGGGGATTATTTGGAAAAAGTTTCTGAGAATTTTTTTAAAGATAGAACTTAAAAGCAATCTCAACAGAAAAAGTTTAACAGGTAAATTTAAGACATACAGCTATTTCATTATATGAAATCACAGGACATTCAAATATAGCAGACTCTTACTTATTCTTAACAATACAATATAATCTTGACTACTTTGCAAGATTAGATGGTGTGAAAATGTTGAGAACTGTGTGATTGGTTAAAGGGAAACAATTCAGGCAGACATGAAATATTGAATGATGATGAAATTGTATGTGTCATTGAGACTGAGAAAAATAAACATCTACAGCAGAGGACTTCATTCTGGAGCAGAATGTAAATATCAAGAAATTCTGAGATAAATACATTCCAAAGCTCTTCTTGATTACATACAATAAATAATATGAAGACAAAAATTTTGCAAAAAGATTAAACCATTAAACCTGAGAAAACTACACAGCGTCATTTCAAAAAAGAAAATGAAGCATGTAAGCTTGTTGTCTTCTTTCAAGCGACAATAAATTAAATAAGCACTAACTTTTAAAAAACCATCTAGTAGTTATTCAACTTTATACACATGTCATGATAGTTTAATCTGAAAATAGTTACTTGTTTTCCATGACATGGAGAAGTGTTAGTCTGTTCATTTGAAAAAGTGTCAGTCAAATGTTTTGGTCCTAAGCAAGAGAGAGAGAGAGACAGAGAAAGGAGAGAGAAAGAGAAAAGATAGAGGGGAGGGGGGGGGGGGGAGTACGGACTAAGTGATCGGAAAGATCTTTACAAATAATTTTAAAAAGATGTTCCTTTTTTAATTTTAAAACTCTCAAATTAAAGAAATTGATGTATGATATGTATGTTGCTGCAAAAGATGCTGCCTACATCCAAGGAAGCTGAAACACTTTGGAACAGTGGATTTGCTTGCTGCAACATAATGCAACTTCATATTTAGCATACAAATGTTTATTAGAAAACAATGCATCCAGGATGCTCTTTTTCCAGCCAAACGGGCCAACCTCTGACCTTATTTTTTCTTATCAGCAATGGAAATTTTTTTCATGCTTTCCACTCCGAATTATTTGGATAGGTGTACACCTGCCCCGTTACACTGATGGTGAAGCATAACAAAGTCTTTCGACAAACACTGAAAAGCATGGAAATGAGCTAAAATACCTTCTAGGTCAGGCTTCATGAGCGGCAGGTAGTCTGGGACATGCTCTGGCCTCACCAAGAGCTCCCGGCTGTCATGCTTTGGATGCTGCAGGTTGGCTGGCATCCGCACAGGGAAGGCAGAGATTTTTTGAGGGAACGGCACGGGCTCCACGTTGTTGACATACTCTTCGATCTCCTGGAGCGAGATGCCAAAGTCCTTAAATGTGAGGGCCAGATCATCGAGATTGGGTTCCGTTCGATTATCTAGAGAGACCAAACACAACAGGTTAGCGGGAAGGCACACGTCGATCCTCAAACAATTATTGATGGCATTTGCGCCAGAAACTTTAATGTATGATTAGGATTAAGTTTGAGAAAGTCTTTAGAGAATAGAATGAGAATAAAAAAAATTCAATTAAACTAGCTGGAACCAAAAGCAATATATTTCTTTGTTCTGGGTGAAATTATGGGACAACTAAAATCTTTTTTTTTTCTTAATTTCAATTTTTTACTTTTGAATAATGGAAGTTTTTACATTAATAAAAAAAAAAATTATGCACAGCTTTTTTTCCTGTATTTTGTAAGTTTGAATGTTACTGTAGATGTTATTTAAGAGAAACACTTAAGCTATGCTTCACTTTGACAGACCAAAGAATCATGTATTATTTCACTGACCAAATTATGGCAATGTATCAATATGCTCAAAGCAAATGAAGCCAAATTACTTTAAAGAAAGGGAACAGTTCAAAACAATATGTAATTTTACTAAACAACACATTTTACATACTTACATTTTCAGACACTGAAAGCAAATTTTTGACAGCTTTCACAAACTACCAATGGAATATTATAAAATATTACTTATTCATGAATACAATATTCTTTATTACAATTTAGAAAAGTTGCTAGAATAAAACAATGAGCCAATGGTACTTTTTCACTGCACTATTGCTCTAAGTCGGTGGTCACCAAACTTATGAAGCTACTGAGTAACTATACCATCTTCTTACTCTACTAGGAACATCTCCACTCTTGCCCCTCATCCCCGCCAACACACCCAAAAAAAAAAAAAGTGAGAAAATGTTCAATTCTCAGTCATTTCGTGATGCCAAAAAACGCTAGTGGGCTATTATATTCACATAATTATCATCTTTTCATATACTTTACTATTTATACCAACAAAATATATATGATTTTGGTTTTTCTTAGCCAAAGCAAATATTTGGAAAATCAACTAACAATTGTTGTTGTAATAATGCTCAGACTAACCCCCTGATTGTGATCGTTATTTACTGGATCATCTCCACAAGCTACAGATAGCTTGTGATCAACAGTTTGGCAAACACTGCTGTAAGTGATGCCTGAGGGGAGCCATATGAAGCAGATACCTAAATATCGCAGAATGACCTCAGGGCATTGAATGATTAAATAGAGGTCAGGCAGCAAGGAAATTCACTATTAATAAATGAAGAAACAAATTCATTGCATACTAACAAATTGTCAGCACTAAAATTTGCCATATTCTGTTTCCATAAAATTAATTTAAACAGATTACAATACAAAAACTTTAGCATATCGTGAAAGACATTTCCAATTCTTGGATTATCATACTGCTCCTTTCACAAGAGGAGTTTTTACATTTATACGTGGGGCAGATAGTTTCCCCTAAACATGCTTACTAGAAAGACAGCATTATTGTTTGTTGTCCATCAAACACATAACTTCCCAACCGCAAAATGGTTAAACGAAAAATGAAGCAGTGGTTCTGGTACCAACGTAGTGATTTGGAAAATAAGTCGAAGCAAGTATGGTTTGATGTTGAATGTGGATCAGTGTTTTATGCTATAATACTAGTGTAGCATAAAACATAAACCTTAATGGAAATAAGGTAGGAATAGTTAAATTTGATACTAAAAATTAGTTTAAAATTATTCACAAATGCAAATAATTTATAGTAGATTCACGAAAACATTACTAGTCAGCCTTAATATACCCCCACCCCCAAAAAAAGAAAAGAAAAATCTCCCCTACTTTGACATGCACCTTAAGGTAAACAAAAGAAGTCTTAACAATACCCCCAAGGATTTTCCAGTGCTTTGCAGGTACATCATTTATTATACTGGAAATGAATAGCAACCTTTCAGACATTGTGGAGAGTCCATCAGAAATATTACACACCGTTCTTTCAAGATGGATAGAAGAGAACTCGGATTTTTTCCCCATACGGAAAGCATTTTCAGTATCTACCTCCTTGTTTGGAAAAGATTAGATGGAGAAAGTTTTAATACTGAGACCGAGCTCTCTGAAATATAACTAAGATCCGAATAAAAAATCCATTATATAAAAGTTGCACTACATATGCTATTTTTGTTGTATATGTATTACCGTTAAAGTATGAAATCCATTATTTTATAGAATACCTAGTTATTTCATGAAATAACTGATCGTGTCCGTTAAAGTGTAAAACTTTCTTGTATTTCACGGTTTACCTAGTTATTTCATAGAGTAACGATCTGCAGCCCGTTAAAGTGTAAAATAATCTTAAAAGAGTGCAGTGAAGATATAGTTTGCTTCAAATGTATGGAGCCTGTCCATATATCATGTTCGGAAGATTATGTTTCAGAAGATGAAGTTGAGCAGAAAATATGCAAATTGTGTTTTAATGAACTTAATGTTCAAAGAGAAAGAGAGAAGTCTAAAAAATGCTTAGAAATTCAAGCGAAAAAGATGAAATTAATGTCGGATAAATCTCATTCTCAAGCCTCTGTGGGGTTTATCGTCCGTATCCCAGTGCCTGAAGTTGACAGAGGAAAAGGTGATGCCAAATCTATTTTAGCTATCATAAAGATAATCGAAGAAGGATTTTTCCAATTGGGGACAAGAAACGGCCGCATAATACAATTACATTCCCGATCCCAGTTCAGTGTCTGCGAACAAAAATTAATTAAAATCGAAGAAGTACCGGATGTAGAAATATCGCTCCGGTCGGTTGCTACAGCTCAAAGTTTAGGTGCTGGTCAGGGATTAAAAAAATGTTCGTGTAAAACCCAGTATGTCAACAAAAAATATTTTTGTTTTAGAAATAATGTTCTTTGTAAGTCCAAGTGTCATTTTAGTAATCCTTGTTGTAACAAATGATTTTATGGTACGTTTCCATAAATACCATTTATAGGCTGCATAAATTAGATAAATTGCTTTTTTTTCATTTTAATTGTCTATCATTAGTTTATTTATAGAATACCTAGTTATTTCATTTTAGATAAATTGTTTGTTTTACACTTTAACTATCTCTCATTAGTTAATTTATAGAATACTTAGTTATTTCATAGAATAACTAGTTAAAGTGTCAAATTAATAACAAATTACACACTTTAATGGACACGATCAGTTATTTCATGGAATAAATATGTATTCTATGAAATAACTGCATTATATACTTTAACGGTAACATATATAATATATTAAAGCAATGAATTGTTTTTGGAAAGCCTGGATTAACTTTATAGCTTTGAGGTAATGCAAATTTTTAATCAATTATTTTAGTGAGAAATATTATTGATTAAAACAAAGATGAAATTTGTATTGTGCCTTTTCTGTAAAAGTTAATCACAACAATGAGAGTAGATTTTACTAGAACTTCCATATTTTGGAAATAAAATTGGATGCACATCAATAAATGATGGGATTCAGTGGAAAATATTGAAAATCCATCAGGGCATTAATTCAGCTAACACATAATTTATTTATTTTGAGGTACATAAATTAATTAATTTTCTTTAACACAATTTATACGCATTTATTGTCTTATTCAATGAATTTTATACATATATAATATCAGAAATACTATGTAATTCTTTTAAAATTTTTTTTTAATTATCTAGAAAAATAGTAGATTTTTACATCAACTGAATCTTATCAACTTATTTTTCATAACTGTAAAAGCGTTGAAAAACATTGATAACGATAGCACGTTTTCCCTCGACCACCAAACCCTCCAAACATTTATAAGTACAAGATAGTAATGCAATCAAGAGACAAATTTAAAATGTCTGCTTACGGTGTAAAATGAGTGTATATTATTGAAAACAACATTTTAAACTCACGTACATTGGATACTATATTGATGGACCGATTTGGAGATCTCAAAAACATATCTTTGTAAAACATCAACAAGTATATCCATTGGAGAAGACTGAACGGCATGCCAGCCAATGTTTTGACATATTTGACCTACACATATTTTCAAGGCTTCTTTAGCGAATGCACTTGCCATTGTTCACATTACTCTTGTGAGAAAAATATTTACATTATATTCACTAAAATGTACACAATATGTACAAAAAATCATTTAGTTTGTAAATAATGAAGCTTTAATAGCTCTTGAATGTATCCTGCGTTACTAAACGTATTGCCAAACAAACGTTGCGAAATTCATAAGTTTAAATCTGTTTAAAATAATGAATGATTTTCTTTCCTCCTTCAAGATCTCAAAATATGGCGTTCTTCTCCACATCGAGGAGTATTTAAAAATATTTTGAAGTAGTAATTCATTGCTATTTTATTAAATTACCAAAGTATTGTTTTTCCTTTAAGAAATAAAAAAACTTGAATACAATTACAGTAATTTTTCTTTTTTACGTATTGCTTTTTATTATTTGTATTCATGTGCATGAATTTCTTATAATAGATAGTGAAAGAAAATTAGACTTTTCTCACTGTGTCCTAGTGATAGTTTCCGGGATTTATATGGACGCCCCTCTCGCTCGGCACGAAGTTTCGTAACCCCTAGAAAACAAGACTTTCGTTTTCACTCAAAACTGGAACATATTATTAATTTTTTTTATGGTGGAAACGCGGACAAACTTTCAATGTGTCTTCACACACACACACATACACACGTCTCCACTTTTTCTTGGCGATACACTTGTTTTTCATGTTATAATTCAAATTCCGCATTAACAAACTGTTACTAGACCATTTCTGGTTACATACATATTCGAATTTATTTGGTGTTATTGTTATCTCAGGACTTATGGCAAAGTTGTCATCCAATATAACAGATGGTATGAATGCTTCCCAAACTTTCGACACGTGTGTACCTCTTCTGTAATTTTCGTAATGCTTTAGTAAACCTTGGTCCGTTGGTCCTCGTAAATATTATATAGGAGGGTGTGGGGCAAAGTGAAATAGTAAAATATTCGCTCTGTTTGCAGCGCTACCTATTTAATAACATTTTACCTATGTACATAGTACATAAGATGTAGTTGATGGCAGTCAAATAAAGTTAGCTTTATATATATAAAGTTCAAGCTATATGTTAATACTTGCCATTTTCAAAATTTGATGCTCCCATGTTGTAATATTTCGTGCTAATTAAGTCAAAAAATTTTTGTGCTATTACGTAATGATAAAATTTCTGCTACTGATACTTTAAATATTAATTAAGACCAACAAATGTCCAGAGCAGCGTTAATTTATATTATATTTGGTTCACTTTGAGTTAAAATGTTTAGTAGAATTTGTCATGTTTATATGGGGCAAATTAAAATAGCATTTTATACCACTTTGATCCTACCACCTGTCATCAGAAAACTAAATAATTCAATCATTCAATTATTAATTGTTCAATCTATACTAATATTATAAAGATGTAGAGTTTGTTTGTTTGAACGCGCTAATCTCAGGAAATACTGGTCCGATTTGAAAAATTCTTCCAGTGTTAGATAGATTATTTATCGAGGAAGGCTATAGGCTATATATCATCACGCTAAGACCAATTGGAGCGGAGTTCCGAAAATTGCATAAAATAGTCCTTTTCTATCGGAAGAAATTACCGCATCCTTTCGAGCTTGATACCATTGAAAAGCCCGTAAAATACTATCCGAGAAAGAGTTTTGTCCTTCGTACTAAAATTGGAAGCCTCTAAATTAACTAGAAAAGAAGTTATAAGTGTTTTTTTTCTGTAGATTGAAATTATTTTTTCACGGTAGTTAACTTTAATTTTATTTGACCCAGATGATGACCATTTTATTTTATTTGCATTGTTGCATCATTTCAACAATTGTTACAGTTGTCGTGTGAACAAACAAATCAATGCAGTTGCCATTGTTAAACAAATAAAAATAATAATAATCATAGGCGTAACTAGGGTTGGTGAAAGGGGGAAACCCTATAAACACCAATAAGACGTGTAAAAGAGTTGAAAATTTACTAGTCATAAATACTTCTTTAAAGATATACTCCGTGTTTACTTCAGGCATCTCCCGGGGGGGGGGGGGGGAACTACCCCCACAAGTCAATTCTTCCCCCCCCCCCCCCCGGCAAAAAATTCAGATCACAAGTTTTAAAAAAAGAAACAAAAGAGAAATTACGCTTTTAAGACACTTTACTTTCAGAAACACTTTCAGGGAAAGGAGATTGAATACTATCACGAGCGACACCAAAAGTAACTTAAAAGATATAAGACTTTATTTTGAAAGAAATTGCGGAGGGAGAGTAACCAAACTTCTTTTCGTTTCCTCTAACATCACCAAAGTATCCCGAAATTGCATTGCTAGGAAGATTTCAAAAAGTTTTCTGGGGAGAGCCCTCGAACCCGTGCCTCCAGAGTTAACCTAAGCATTATAGATGTAAGACCAGTTACAAAAATTTAAGTTGCAGAAGCCCCAAATACCCACTCCACTAACTTCACCAAAGATCTAAACATGCATCTACTATATATACATCAGAAAGCTATCATATATGTAAAAAAATTCATATTAACATCATTTCTAGTCATAGATATCGATACATATGTATATATAAAGGGTATGATTTTGAAGCATACACTGCCCTTCCTAATTCTTAACATGCTCCCCCTGCTCCGGAGCCAAGGCAGTATCCAGAATATTTTTTCGGGGGGGGGGGGGGGCAGACTTCGACACACTTATGTTGAGCAAAGTTTTGGGAGGCATATATGAAACATTGCAAACGATTTCTGGGGGGGGGGGGGGTCCCACTTCCCCTGTGGATACGGGGGATTCAAAAACATTAAACATTCATTACCAGATCTATATTAGTTTATTTTTTAAATCAAATGCAATAGAAAATTCAATATTTAGCGCTAAGCAATTTTCTATGTCCAAGCATTCATAATATTAAAACTGGGAAACAGTGGAATTTTAGAGAAAAAAATCCAACTTCCCCTACAAAAATACTCATTCCCACTCCCACAATTAATTTCTAAAAATTTTGTTAAATTTGTAGCAAAACATACCTCAGAAGTGGAAGCGTCTGAATCAAATTTTCTTTTCTTTTTGGATGACGAACGTGTCCATCGCTGGAGTGCAAACATTATTATGTATCGAAAATAATTAAAAATTTAGCGAAAATATAAATAATACTTGACTGTAAATTAAAATGTAGCATTAAACTGTAGCAGTGAGATTGGAAACGTTGAACGGATGATTTCCAGAGTCGTAATGCAATCAGTGATGGACCATAATAAGAAAAAAAAAACAGTTAAAATATAAGAGATGAGAGAACATCTGTAAATGAGAATGCAATGCAAATACAGTTCATCAGTTTTCTAATCGGCTCACCTACAAAAAAGATTTTATTAAAATGGGTTTCTGGACAGGAAGTCATAAAAAATACAAACTGCTCTTTAAGTTTCTTGATGAGCATCCCTTCCTGGCTTGAGGGTTTAACCCATTAGGACAATTGTGGGCCAGGAGTCCTTCATTTTCAGACCCCAGCGCCTACAACACCGGTTTATCGGAAAACAAAACTCCATGACAGAGGAGAATATTTTCCAGGAAATTTATTACTTGTGCGATTGTATTCCCAAATTGCTGCCTTTGGGTAAAAAAGACATCAAGAAGGAAAGAAAACCTTCTGCTGGAGTGATTGAAAGGATCTCTGTTTGTCTGTGTGTAGTACGGTGATTGAAGCCACCTTTCGCTGTAACCCCCCCCCCCCAAGGTGATAAGGGGGTTTATTATAACCAGATGAAAAGTCCTCTTTATTATGAGCTGCATACTTTGGGCATGATCACAACCCTTCAGAGAAAGAGGAAATAAAATCATATGCATATGTGTTTAATTTTCTTAGGAAAAAAAATATGTGCTTTGCAAGGCCGTAGCCAGAAATATTTTTTGTGTGCCTAAATAAGTAAATACCCAATGGGGGGGGGGTTGAACCCCCAAACCCCCACCCTGGTTACGCCCATGATAATAATCAACGTTTCTAGCATTTTGATGAGGCATCGCTGTGTTTGCAAAATATAATTTAAGATAGACCGTGCAACGCCGGGCGTCGCAGCTAGTCATTAATAAAGTAGATTTTTCATTCGTTCATTTATTTAATCTTTTTTTTACATTCATTAGTTCATAGATTCGTTTATCAATCCTTCAATCATTTAGCTATTCATGTTAATGACATACGAATGCAAAGAGTTAATTTTCACATAGAAAACCATTTCATTAGGACAATATTTTAATTATTCACTCTTATTGTAACGTACAATTATGAAATTCATAGTGCTCTCTTTTTGTTATGTTGTTTTCAAAATAAACTTCCAATTTGTTCATTTTGAAAAATGTAAGTTATCTTAACTATTTTACTTTGCCCTACATTTCTCTATCTCAGCGTTTCCCAACCGGTGGTTCGCGAACCCCTAGGGGTTCGTGCGATGTAGAAAGGGGGTTCGCGAAAATAATATCGCAATGGCGGAATTTTTTACCTTAACGTAAAAGAAATAATAAATTTAAGTACTTATTAGGAAGGAGTGAAAAATGATTTTTTTTTAAAAATTAAATTGTTTTTTTAGATAATGCAGAAAAGTAGTGGACTGGCATAGGAAGAATACATACGAAATTTGCAATGCACTTATTTCTACTTTTGCCTGATTTCTAATTTGGATCACAACCAAATTTATCATTTCGGTATCAATTTGGATCACAAATTGGCACCGAATGATATTATTTTAAAATTTATAATGTATTTTCTCCACTTTTTCTTTGCAAAAGCGAAGAACGAGTCGGAAATGTGAAAATTTACTTCATAAAAAGGAAAATTTTGAATTATTTTAGGCTAATATTTCTTTATACAGACCCTAAAAGGGAACCATAAGATATTTATTCATTAATTTAAAATTTGGACTCACATTTATCACTTTATTTTCATTTTTCTGCATTATCACATTATTGCAACTAAAATTTGAAAATATGTACATTTTAGTTTTTCTTAAAATTTCCAAAACTTTTCTGAATTTTGTATATAGCAACGTGGAACCTATCGGGAAAATAATTTAAAAAATTTTTTTAGGAATACATGCGTTTATTGCCCTAATAATAATAATTCAAAAATAACAAATAAGAAAAAAGTAATAATTACAAAAATATTTGCAGGCTATATTTCAGTTTTTATTAACTTAAGAGTTATGAAATTATTATGTTTTCTTTTCTTGTTATGAAGTGTTGTACAACATGAAAATCAAATGTGTTAGTAAATTTTATAGTTTTGTCGCCCGTTGCTAACGACTACAGCAATGGGGTTCGCCATTTTCTTTCGGATCTTAAAAGGGGTTCGCAAGGGAAAAAAGGTTGGGAAACAATGCTCTATCTAGATTCGCGGCCGTGTGTCAGCCAAGTTCAGAAACGGCGACGGCGACACTGGCCAATATTTGTATATTTATTTACCCGAACCATTTCTGGATACTTTCAACTCCGTCATTACTTCAAAACCATTAGACCTACGTACATGAAATTTCGTGCGTCTAATATAGATCCCTTGAACCCCTTTTTGTTCAAATTTCATCGATATAGCTTTATAGTTATGGAATTATTAAATTCTGAAAAGTGTAATTTTCATCACTGACTGACTCACTCACTCATCAAAAATCTAACAAAGTTTCAAAGTGACTTCGAAACTTGAAACTCTGCCTTCAGTTAGACAATTAAGCATACATAAAGGAAGAAATCCGAAACTTCAAAAAATTACATTATTATCGATATAACGAGCAGGGACGTAACTTGAGGAGGGGGGGGGGGGGTGGATGTGTCCCGGGCGCCGCTAGATTTTAGGGGAGCTAAATTGACTATGTGTGTGCGTATATATATATATATATATGTGTGTGTGTGTGTGTGTGTGTGTGTGTGTATCGGGGTGGGGGCGCTAAACTCTGGTCTTGCCCCTGTTGGAAAATTACTTAGTTACGACCATGCTCATGCTGGTAACGAGTATACTCATAACCAGCGCATACCTCGCAACTTCAAACTGCAGCCATACTTTTCTGTCGTTATTGACCGCTACCTCCGTAATACCATGGACAAAAACTAGTGACTACTGACAGGCGGGCGCCAGAGCAAAGTTGTAGCACCGCTCAGCAACTGAGGCTCTCCAAAATGCAGTTAATATACGCATTAAAAAGATGTGGAATTAGATAAATCCATACATTTTGAAAAACGAGTATACTCCGCAATAAAACAGAGCATTGCGATACTTGTAAACAAATCCTATCATTATCTTATATACAAGACGCTTAAGTGTCTGTTTGTCGCCGACAGCTTATTCCGAATTTCTTACTCCGAGAAAACTGCATCATGCTGTCATCTACACAATTGTTTCTATAATGAAAACGACTAATAATCAAAACATTTCTCTAGCATTTTGAGGGATGCATCGCTAGATTTGCAATCTCCGTTAAAAATTAATGTAAACGCGAATTTAATTCAATTCTTCTTTCTTTGTTTTAATTTATTTATCGTCTGCCCTTTATATATATATTATAGTGGCAGCGCTCTTTTTCCCAGTTTCGTTAAGATTATTGTTTTGACGATGATTATGTTGCATATAAATAAATATTTTTCACAAACGATTTGATTATATAGCAAATAATATTTCTATTTTACAGATTATTGTAACTTAGATTTTTTTTTGGTAAGAATATTTTCTTCCGAAATTATTATATGTTTATTATTTATTCATTAAACTTTACTGTTCTGCCTCATAAATATCTTTTTGATTTGACGTGCATTTCCTGTTACTGGGAGAATTGTATACTTATAATATCTAGAACAGCGGTCATTTCGTGTGACCGCCGGGCTTACTAGTATATATATATATATACATATAAGTTTTCAGGTTTTCCACAGATGATATCATTTCTTGAAAGCGTTACATTTTCGCATTAGCAAAATTGCATGTATGTAGCTAAAAGAAAATAAATAAACAAAATAATAATGTTAAAAAAAAAGAAAGAAAAGAACGTAAAATTTATATATTTTAAACAATTTTTCTTTAGTTTCTAAGTGTTTTTTAATAATAAAGGGAGCAACGTCAATATCAGCAATTTTTTCTTAAATAATCAGGCTTTATTATGACTGTCATCTTTGCTCAGTAGTTAATATGAGGCAATAAAATTTAGAGAATTTAAAAATATATAATACAACACACGCGGAGCAAAAAAAAAAGCCATTCATATTAATAAGTTAACTGGATAAGTTAACACGTGTTATAAATTATTAAATCACGCTTTATCTAACATAAAATGTTAAGAAAGATAAATTTAAGCGATAGGAATCTATAATATAACAAAGAAGGTAAAAAGTGAAATTAAGAAAAGGAAGAAAAGTTTTTTCCCTTGAAGCTCTCTTTAAAAATTAAGAAGTAAAAATATTAAAATTTTGAAATTGGGGTTAAATGTAGACCTTTTACCAATTAACAAAATGAGCTTTGAATGAAATGTTAATTTTCATGATGTGGATGAAAAAGAAATGATTTAATAAAAAGAAAAAAATATGGAAAGTAAAAGATTGTTGTTATTTTGTCATTATTAGTAGTGAAAACTGTATAAAAAGCAAAATTTGCCGCCTTTGGAAGCTGTTTCTTTAGAAATTCGGTTCTGGACATAATTAATGTTTCCTTTCTAAAATATAAATGGTAAGATTGAACATAAGCAAAATTATTTCAATTGAGTTTAGAGTTTGCAGTAGATGGCAGCACAGTTTCTAAATGTCCGCTCTCCTGTCAACGATAATGAAAGAATCTTTTTGCCGCGAAATGGGACAAACGCATGCTAAAAAAATACTGCAAAAATACTTCATATCAGTGGCGTAAGCAAGGGGTGGGGTTAGGGGTTTAAACACCCCCCTTGAGCCCTAAATAATGGTGCTTTACTACATACTCGAATTTCTTTTAGTAGTTTCAGAAAATTATGAACCCCTCCCTTGAAAAAATTCTGCGTAAGTCACTGCTTCATATCATGCAAATTTGATAAAAACACTAAAGCATCATAAACGCAATTGTATTAAATGAATTAATTTTAGAATTAGTAGTTGGAAAATTTTCTTTTTTCCCTTTGTCTTTTCTCTCTAGAATAATTTTGTTTTCATATACCTAAGTTTTGGAATTTCATAATTTCTATTAATAAAATTAGGTTTTCAACTTGGATCAGAAAAGACGAGTCAGCTATGTCAGGGTTCGCACTAGGCCGCGCGATCGCGCAATTCCCGCAATATTTTTTGAAATCCCACTCAAAAAAATTTTTTTTTGGGCTTAAAGTTTAAAAATCCCACTTAAAATTTTGGTCAAGGAGGAAAATCCCACCTTGTATTTTTCCCCAGTGTGAACCCTGTATGTATTGATCAGGGGCCCCCTAACTTACATTTTTGGGAGGAAAGG
The DNA here is from genome assembly GCA_038502835.1 of Octonoba sinensis. Taxonomy (NCBI): domain Eukaryota; kingdom Metazoa; phylum Arthropoda; class Arachnida; order Araneae; family Uloboridae; genus Octonoba; species Octonoba sinensis. The sequence continues at coordinate 95,084,789 of CM076599.1, read as the reverse complement.
ATTTCACAATTGCCGAATGAAATTTCGAATTCACCGAATCATAAAATGCGATCACAGTTCAAACTTAACTAATCATGGTCTATTGAGAATTAATGATCATTTTATGTACAAAATATTATATGGTATCTTTTGACTAGCTATTTAGGTACAACAGAACCGGCCTTCAGGGACGACCTTAATATCGGGGGTCGGGGCCCGATTGGGAATTTTGTTGGGGACCCTCGCCCTCTCCCGGCCTGAGTGAAATGTCATCAAGACCTAAAGTTTCCTTTGTTGAGTTCATAATTTTGCAGTAGAATATGAAGAAGTCAAAATGTGCACTTGAAAAGAAAGGCCTATGCAGTTTTTTTTTTTGCATGGAAAAAAATAAGCAAAGGCACCTTGAACACGGGGCACGATTGGGAGCAATCGGCTTAAGTACGGCCCAGCCGGACATAAGATTTGCGCGGACCCGAAGATATTATGAGGGACCTCTCCCGACTTGTTGCAATTACGGTACTTTTCTCGGTCTTCCCGAAATGCATTTTTCTTTTGTTGAGTTCATAATTTTCAGAAGGGAGATCTGGAGCATTCACTTTCTTGAGTTGCTCCACTCCCACCTGTGCGCCAACTTCTTCATACTTGCTCCGGCTCCGCTCCGTGCTCCGAATAATTTAAAAAGAATATATCATTTATTTCAGTTAAATAATTTTTTGATAAAAATTAAAAAAAGTAAAAAAAAAAAAAAAAAAAAAAAAAAGGGAAAAAAAAAGAAAAAAGGAAAAAAGAACAGTCGGAGCAGTGGAGCACAACAAAGTTCTTTACTCCAGTTCTGTGGCAGTTTCGAGCAAAAACTCGCTGCTCCACTGCTCTAGCAGCAGATACCTAATAATTTTGCAGTAGAATATGAAGAAATCAAAATGTGCTCTAAAAATAGTAAGACATGAACTTTTTGAATTGATTTTTTAAAATGGAAACCCATGTTTTGAGGTACACATACGCGGAAACAATGGCGCCTCAAACGCCATTGTTTCCGCATATGTGTTTCCGCATTGCCTTCCGCATATCTATTGGGAACAGTCGCTCTCAAGGCTTAAGACCATGCCTATTGACAAATACCGTTGTCAGTCATTAATATAGTTATAATAAGTGTATACGTGAAAATGAATAAATAAATAAAAAAAGAGGACCGATTCTAATGCCCTATTTCCAAATTCACAAAGTGGTCAGCCAAAAGTTTTTGGAAGTTACACTCTTATGTTGAGATTCATTCAGACTACATATCTAACTTGAAACAATCAGTTATGGACTTTTTAATGGTAAATTGTAAAAATATTGCTATTGACGATGTTTCTCGTCTCAGCGTTCATCAAAAACTCTTCTTCTGGACTAATAACTATTAAAAAGAAAATTATTTATTCTATTGACGTAATTAGTTAAGATATTTACTACATTTCCCATTATAAGTTGGGAATTATGTAAAAAACTCAGTTGAAGTGAATTCATTTGGCATATTATCTTATTGGTTATTATGTATAATAACCGGTAATTATGCATAAGCCCCGGTTCATCAAGTTTACCGTAACCACACGGACACACCATACATACATATATATTATGTACAAATCCAGGCGATCAAAAGAGACAGTGAACGAATTTTCATAACAGCAACTGTTAACGCTATATACATTTGACCTAATATGTCTGATGGCCTTTGAAATAAATGGTGTCAAGTTGTGACTTGACAGTCAGTTTCGAGAGCCAGAAGAATGAGATAATTTGTACCGTATCTCTCATGCTTCATGGAGAAGAAAAGTGCTAAAGAAGTTCATGAAGTACTAAAAATTATGCATGAAAATGATATTGTAACTCCTAAATCCGTTTATATGTGATACGAGAAGTTAAAAAAGTGGGCATAAGACGAATAATGGTTGGGTGTGTCCAACGTTCTCAAGAACTGAACGTGAAAAAACTGGTTCGTTCAAATTGGTACTATTTGAGAGCTTACGAAAAAATGAACATCTTAGATAGCTTCATACAACTTATTTTAAAACCGATAATTTGCAGATGAAACGAGTAAGTGTAAAATTTGTAGGCATTTCTTTCATTTACAGTTCCTATTTGTCCCCATAGAAATTTCTCTCCTGATTTAGCCTCTTACTACTTCTGAATCTTCCCGGATAAACTTCAACTTTGATGAAAGGCATTTTGACACCGTTCCCGACATTCAGCATGCCAGGACGAAGCAGCTAAAGGCTCTTCTGAAAGAAGTCTTTCAGAGTCATTTCCAATCATGGAATCAAAGTTGGAATTATAGCATCTTCATCCATGGGCAGTATTTTGAAGGAGATTAATTAAAAAAAAACTCATTACGTTGTTTGTTAGAAAATTAACCACCGCACTTTTTGAAAAAAGGGGAAAGAGAGAGAAATGTGCACACAAAAAATTTGCATTTAAAAATTTATGCTAAACCTGTAAAACTGTTTCTCTAATGTAGTTTTTTAGGATAAAAATTCATTTATTTCGCAGCAGCTATTATTTTTTATATAAACAAAAACTTACAAAGATTCATCTGCTCAGTTTCACGACAGCTTGGCAACCACGCGCGTAGGGTGGAATAACTATGCACGGTAGGTCAATTCTTGGAAAATGAGGAGATGCTAATCTTTTAGGACTGATAACATGTTTAACAGTAACATACTGATACATTTTTCCCCTTAATGTAACGATTTTTTTTTACAAAAATCACAATTGTAATTCCTCAATTGTAATTCTTCCATTCAATGCGTTACTTAGAACAATATACATACGTCTCAAAGTTCATCACCTTTCTTTAACCCTTACATCAGCGATTCTCAACCTGTGGGGCGCGAGCACACGAGAAGGGTGGCGCGAGAATATCCAAGAGAAAACATTACTTTAAAAAATTGATTAACTGACTGAAAGGAAAGCACACATACACATAGAAAGCAAAATACATATCGACATATTTAATAACCTATTAAAGTAAAACAAATTACTAAATTAAAACTATCTTAATCAAAACATACTAAATTAAAAACAAATTTAATAATTATTAGTGGATTCCACGGGCCTGTCTTTCAAAGCAAAGATTTTCGAAGGAAGCCACTCTCAGTTGTTTCTACATTTAGCCGAGATCTATAGTTTGTGTCTTCAAAGAAGCCACAGCAGAAAATCCAATTTCACAAAAGTTGTCGAGGATGTTGAAAATGGTAGTAGAATGCGGAATCCCCTTGTTTTTAATGCAGAAAAATCATTCACTACTCTTGCCCAAAATAGAGCTTTATTACTAAATTAATTTAATTACTAAATTACTCGTTTTTACTCTTGTTTTGGCAGTTAGTTAAAAATAATTCAAAAACATAATGAGTACTCAATGTACATTATTGTTGTCTGCATTTTATGGTAAGGGGGGGGGGGACGGGATGAAAATTATGATAGGAAATTGGGCCGCGAATACTGAAAGGTTGAGAAACGCTGCCTTACATGCATACATACATAGAAAAGAACTTCTGAAGTTCTTTCAACCACAATTGGGTCTATGGTACCGTACGGTATTAACAATGTCAACGTCAGCAATTATGATCGAGTAACTACCCGATCATGTAAGAAAAAATGTACTGCTCAATTCTATCAACATTGTTGGCTAATATCTAAATTTTTACATACGAGGGAGTTAATAGAGAGTGAAAGATTATGAATATAAAAATAATGAATGATTATGAATATGAATATAAAGATTCAACAAACAAATAAAAGCATCGCGGTAGGTGCACCTTATTTTCCAAGGCGTTCAAAAAAATACGTTTAAAACAAAAACGGAATACAGCTTTATTGAATTTCAAAATAGGTTTAGAGAGAACCCGCAAGTTGAGTAATTTATTTGCACACCAATGTAGGGATTATCATTGACTAGAGATGTTTTGAATGGTTGCGATTGGATTTTTGATATGGTTGTGTGCACTGTTATCTTTTCAGCTCAGTTTAATGAGCTCTATCCGATGTGGTTGGTCAATTTTATGAACCTCCAATTTACAACACTTACGATTTTACAAGCATTTTCTAAGCCTTAAAAAATCTTAAATTGAAACAACATAGTTTAATTCTCTTTTGCGAACTACAAATGGCAAAAAACTACAAATAGGAAAAGATCCTCTTTGTTACAAACTTGATGTAAAGGTCGACGAGGTTACAAGTTTATTTCTTTGTTTTTGTTATTCTTTTTTTAAGAGAGAAAACAATGAAGAAATATGCTTATTAATTAATAAAATGAACCTACGCAGTTTAATAAAGAAAGCTAAAAATGACGATTACATTAATGTGACATGCTTTGAATAAAAAGTTGAAGAAGAAGTAATTTTTATTTGCGTAAACAAATTTTATTGTAGAATTTATAGATACAATATCTTTGTTATGAATATAGCTCACACGTTGAAAATAAAACTATCACGTAGACCTAGTTTTTTGTGTTTTCCGATTTTAAACTCTCAATTATACAAATTTCGTAAAATTGAGAAAAATTCGTAAAATTAAACGTTAACTGCATTATGTGTATTTCTCCGAGACACACACAAGAACATTTCCGCCCAAAACTGATGTTAAACAATTTTTCCTTATAGAAACAGTTGTAATAAGCTTCATACCTCCCCCTTCTCCCTCTTAGCTAAGTTTCTATCTCATATAGCAGTTTTCAGACATTCTTTAAACTTTTTCCACGCAAATATAATTACGTAATTAGAATATTGTTTCGACTAAGATCAAAGATAGCAAATGAATTCTGAAAGTATCAGAGAGCCAGTTTTTCTAACAACACATAGTGAAGCTTCCACAAAAATCTTGCGTTCGAAGTTTCGAAGCAAAACACCTGGCGGTCGATAAGTCATTAGGGACCGTTTCGAACTAGAACGAGAGTTCGAATGTTCCATTTTCGGGTTCATCACCGTTGCCGCTTCGCATTTCAATGGCCCTCTTTATAGTCGCATTCGAACGACTGCGTTTCTAAGCTTATCTTGGCGTGAAAACGGAGAAATAATGGGCACCGATTTAAGCAATAAAAGGAAGATATTGTGGTCAAAACTTTTGAAACCGCCCTATGACGGTCGTTCGAAAGTTGAGACGGAAATCGAGATGGGTACTTGGGAGAGAGCTGAAGTGACGTGACAACGTCCATCCCTTCTCCAGCGAGTCATAAAACAACTCCGTGATATTAATAGCTTGTAGAAAGGCTATTGCAATGCACAGATAAAGTTCGTCGTTGTACCGTATTTGGCCTAAATTTAAGAAGTTAACGACTATAGCGAAGTAAAAATCATTCATCTAATTATTAAAAGTTACTAGACTTCGTGTCAAGAAAAGGACTGAAATTTAATTTTTGTTAGAGTCTTAAACGGTTCATCCAGTGTTATTTATTGCAGAAACACCATCATTTGAAAGGACACCAGACATCATCATTAATTAAGGTACAATAGCATGAATTGTCGGGATAGAAATGTTGAAAATTTTTGGAATTGAATCAAAAAAGTAAACCCTTGTGTATGGAGTATACTTATTAACAAGGGGAAGATCCTTGATTTGATATTAGGATCTGAGAGGATTAACATAAAGTAAGTCTTTAATATTCAGTGCAATCAGATCAGGTAAAAATGGCAGAACAAGTCACTGCTGCACATTACGGTTCCTGTAAAAAAAAACTGTTTAATCATTTTTCCCACCAGTATGTTATGTTCATCGGTGCTTTTCCTACCTTTTCCAATTGCGGAAATTCCCGGAAGGAAGCCCTGGCCTTTTTGCTCCTCTGATAAAACAGTATGACTAGAAAAGAGGATACATCAACCTTTCTTTTATCTTCACATTTTTGCGCAGAGCGTTTTTTTTCCTTGACTGCAACGCTAAAATTTCATTTAGCGGCGACTTTGACTTGTGGCACTAAACATTTTTCTTTCAAAATCTAAACTTCTCTATCGAGTTTGTGCACCAAATATTATTAAATTTCGCTCCGCACGGTACGGGCTATAGAGCTCTGAACGCCTCACGTTATAATATGCATACTCTGTACATAGAAAAATTGATACTAAGATAGAAAGATGAAGATACGGATCCGTATCTTCATCCTTTCACTGCACTTATTACTGAAAGCAATCAGCAATTGGTTTTATTGCCAACTGCTGATTATGATGCCAATTGATATTGTTAATTTTATTAATTTGTAAATGTTTCAACGCGAGAAACTTTAACATCCGGACAGAAAAAAACCTATAAAAATAAGAACACATATTACGTGATTAAAGACCAACCCGACTACAGACTATTACAGAAGCATGTTCGCTGCTCACAACAGTCTCTAGGGAGAAAATAAGCAGTGGCTTCACGCCCTGGTGCCCCTAAGAAAACAGCCACCAGTAGACGGAAAAAAAAGAGGCTGGTAATTGGGGCTCTGAGTCTGCCCGCCGGGGCGTGAAATGTCGCTGTCTTCTCTGGGTCAGCTCCTTCCTATTCGATATCTTCCGCACCATGTCACGATGGCGGAAGTAAAAGGACATCCTCTTTTGTTTGTTTCCGCTTACCTGAGTTCAGGGCAAGGGTGTAAGGGGTGGTCTTAGATACTTTGCTTTGGGGGTAGTGACGGAAAGCAAAGAAAAGAAAGTACAAGTTATTCTTTAGTGGTTGGTACATAACATTACGTATTGATACAACATGTGTTATATTGTACACACACAGAGACAGGGTTTTTATAATTAAAGTTCCACTTGATAATATGTGAATGTATCACATTTTTCAGTTTCACCAGAACCCATTGCAAAATTTTACAAACAGCTTTGGTTCAGAAAAGACGGAAAACTTTTTAACCGATATCTTCTCATATCGTGTGTATAATTATATATATATGTGTGTGTGTGTGTACACGATACGAAAAAGGCTCCTATTATAAATAAATATATATGTATATATAAATATATCAGGTTATTTTCGGTTGTCAAGAGGGATTCCGTAAAGTTAATAGCCATTCTCAATAACCCAAAAAAGTAGAAAGAACTCAAATAATGAAAGGAACTTTGTGCACAAGTAAAATTAAAAATTGGCACGTTATTTAAAGCACAATTTGTGCTATAAAAAACTTGCAATGTTTTAAGTTTAGAAGGAACTAATTTAACTATATTTATGCACAGGTAATTTTCTGTCCTTATTTTTATTTTTCGTATTGCAATTATTATTACGACCTACCAAAGAAATACTATGTTGTTATGTTATGTATGCATATTCAAAATTCAGGTAAGTTTGTTTTAAAATGTTTACTTTACTCTTTTTAGTAGATAAAAACATTTTTTATATAAATGCTCAAGAAAAAAAAATGCAAAATCATATGAAAAAGGCACACCCACTTTGAATGACTGGCACTAAAAACTTATCATTTGTATGATTATTTTCATTTAGGAGTTTATTTTAAAATGTTTAATTTAACTTATTCATTGAAAAAATTTAATTTTTGTTTCAGAGGATCCTTCCTTCAAACTCTTATTATAATGGTTTTAATATTATTGCTTAATGATCACAAACACTTTTTTAACAATGAGTTTCACATCTATCAATAATTTGCCCAACGAAGAAATATCAAGCCAAGCCTTTCCAATTAAAAGAAAAAAAAAAACTTAATTTTCAACCTTAACGTTATTTTTAAAGAACAATTGTAATCAAATCAATGTACGATATTTAAGTTAGACGACCCTCTATCGATTTAAAAAAATCATTATAATCGGGTCATTCAGTCAAAAGTTATGAATGAAAAAACAAAGAAAAAAAACAACTATCTTCCCAACAATAATTTCTTTTTTCAAACTAAAGAACGGGACATATGGGAGACCACCCTTGACAGATTAAAAAAATAATCATCAAAATCGGCTCATCCAGTAAAAAGTTATCGAGGCTCAAAAAACCTACAACGGTTTGAATTGATAACCTCTTCCTTTGATAAGTCGGTTAATAATTATGTTTTTAATAATCATGAATCATCATTGCTCTAGCTTATTGATATCCACCTGATTCCCTCCTGATCCCTTTATTTGCCATTACAATGAGGAGAGATGGGTAGCTAGCTGGTAGCTAGCTATACGTCAAATTTCTTAACATTAAAATTTATGCATTATTAAAATAACCCTATTAGGTATCCAGTATTGCAATAAAATAAATTTTTGTATTCATGTAAGCTTTTTAAGAGCATAGAAATGTCTCTCAATAAATATACACTCACTCTCAATAATTTTTTGCTAAAAGCAAAAAAAAAAAAAAGCACCAACTGGCAGCTAACATCCACACCACATATCTAACTAGATAATTAAAAGTGCTTTCTAAGGTTATATGAAGTAAAGCTATTGTTTGCTATCTAAGTAAGAAATATCGATTTAAATAACGTCTATGACGCTTTTTCTAGTGACGCCTGACGCGGGTTTTACTATTATTTTAAAAATGAAAACGTAATGCTAATGTTTCAAATAATTGTTCTTTGTCTAAAATGTGTTTTTAAAATGTATATATGATAAAGTTTCATTTAAAAAAAATCTCATTTATTTACACCATATCTTGAAAAAACAGTTAGCTCTGGGGAAAAGCCAGGACATTGATTTTAGAGCAATTACCATTTTTAAAAATATAATCCTGATCCTGAAGAGTTATCTTTATTTTGTACTGCATTTATAGGTTGGTCTCAAGTACATCGAAGGAAAAAAAAAACGTTTCTAGCAGTCATTAATTTCATTTTTTAAGTGGTTTTACATGGCCAACACATGTGCTTGGCCTGTTTTGTGAGAATAATCCATAACTGTCTTTGGAGACATTCAAAATCTTTTTGCCAAGCTTCCGATACTGTAAAATCTATGTAAATTATGTCATAAGATATATATTTTTATTTAAAAGAGTTTAGTGCAATACAGAATGTTATTTTTGACGGAGAACCTATTCTTTTCATAAAGCTACTCTCAAATAATTTAGCTTATAATGAACGAGCGAAGCGATCTGTAGGAGCTGCGTAAGCAGTTCTGGGGCTTGGCGAGCGGTTACGAGCAGGGGGTTAGAGCTCCCTGGCAGTGGAGGCTCGTGGATCAATTAAATGGAGGTTTACCAAACGAATTTCAAAAATTAAATGTGAAGATACGACGTCTACCAGTTTAAACACATGTTTTTACTCACGTTTCAGGAAAACAGTGCAACTAAAAGAAAAAAGTTTTCATAGGCTAAAAAAAAAAAAAGTTGAAAATTTCTTTTACTTACCACTGCAATGTATTATAATCGTAATTGCATGCAATAATCTACAAAATAGTCCAGTACACTTTCTGTACCTTAAATCAACTTCATTGGCTTTTTTTTTTTTTTTGAGGAAAAAACCAGCAACAATTTCATGGAATTTAGGTACGGTATTTTTAAAACTTATTTAATTCAGAGCATGGCTGCAAAACATGTTATTCTTGTACATGAAAACATGTTACGCGACTTTTATACCTGGAAATTGAAACAGTAAAAAGTTATGGGAAATATATCTCCTAGAGCACTTGATGTATTAACAGAATTCATTTTCCATTTGCTGCTTTATACATGGAAAATGAATTCGTTATGGTTTTGTTTATGCGAAATTCTCTTGAGACGATTGCGGAAAAATTTAGTCAAGAGCCAAATACCAAAAGAATTTTGATAAATAGCTAAATATAGCAACCCTTCCTTTTCAGCAGCACGCTGGAGCACACTCAAATTGTGCAAACAAATAATCAGCAGACAAAGTTTTCCCTGCCGTACCTCATCTGTTTCTATCCGTATGACTTGGTTCTGAGGTGCATTTCTTCGCTCTCACACTGTTAGAAATTTCATCATGAAATTACGGTTAAATAACCGGCAGCAATCTGTCCATCTAATTCACCGTTAAATTTACAGTTTGGGACATTTTTCTATTTTTAAAGGACCAAAACCATTTCCAATCAGATTGGTTAAAAAGCCGTAAATACAAAGGTTTACGGTTTTATAACCATTTAAAAATGGTTTCAAAACAAAATTTTTAACCGTTTTTGAACCATTTCGAGGTGTAGAAACCGTAAACGAAGCATTCGGGAATCAAACCCGGGTTTATGGTATACCAGCCTCGCACTCTAGTCATTCGGCCATCTACACCACGTAAAGCGGCCGTTTATTTATCAATAAATCTTCTTTTCCAACAGGCAAACTGCCTGAAAATTGAGATTTCAATTTTTGATTGGATCCAAAGTCATTTTTGGTCTAAGTTTACTGTACATTGACGAAAATCATTTGATTTGCTGCAAAAATTAAAATACAAACAAGCTTCAGAAGCTCAAATTTTGGGTTCGCTCATTCGCAAACAGTTCGGGAATCCGATGTCTCCAATTTTTGATTTACGTGTATATGTGTTTCTATTTAGTAACCACTGCTTAAGCCACTTTTTTTTCCTTTTTTTTAATATACACATGCAGATTTGAAGTGATAAATCTTTATTCATATTTTAACAACAACGTACGGCCGGTAAGGTTTCGCAACCAAGATGGACGCCCGATTCTTATTGAGCGCTTGAAAATTACGGTTAGTTAAACGTTCTTTTGGATAAACAGAGAATAAACGATTTTTTTCACAATCAGCGGTTTGAGTACCACCTTTTTAATGGTTATTCAACTGTTGTAATTAAATATGGTAAAATAACAATAAAATAAATGGTTATTTTACTATTTTCTTACGGATTTTTTTACAATGCATGCATTTTTTTTTTCTGAGTGCGATCGACAAAAGACAAACACACACACACAGACAAAAAAAAAAAAAGGGCGTGGGAGTGGGATAGGGGACTGATCCTAGCAATCAACAAAAACCAGTAAGTATATTTAATTTAATTTTTAAATAAATCATATTTCTTCATTTTCATTGGGGATTCACGTGCCCCTGTGCACAAATGGAGTCAGTCGCTACTGTTCTCTAGTATTTGAAATTGTACTGTAGTTTGTTTTCAGAGAGGTTTATGCCGCACTTAGTTCCGAACCGGACATTACTCATTCGAAAGTTTGTGAAAATATATTTATCCTTCAAATTTTTCATCTTGGCAATCAAATATAGATAGATACCAAAGAAATTCTAAAAGACGAAGTTCATAAGATATTATTGCCGGTAAAAACCAGAATCCAAAGAGATTTTTTTCGCAAAAATTAAGGAGAATTCTTAGAGCTATTAATGATATTTCTTGATGAAGTCACGCCATGGAGATCAGTTTTTGGCAACCTGGAGCTTACCACTTAACAAAAGAGATGGATAAAGGAATTTATGTACTACGAGAACAATTTCAATTCTCAAGACTCTTCAAGAACAGAAAGCCCTTCTTAAACGCAATCACTGCTTTAACCCCTTAACGGTCGGGTAATTTTCAAGAAAACGGTCATAGAATTGCCTATTTTTCATCCCTGAAAATTATATAAAAATATATCTATGAACAATATATGTATTCATTTTTAATTTTTGATTTGTTTTTATTTTGAAATTTTAAACATTCCAGCCCGGAAATATCACGGGAGCGAGAAATAGAAGGCGAAACCTCAGCCAGTCATTTTCACGGGAGCGAGAGGGAAGGGGTTAAACAGTACATCGAACTATGGTTTTCAGCGATGAAATTGTAAATGATACAGCTGAAAGAGCAGCTAAGTATATAGAAGAGTTCAACCACAGGTTAACAAAAATGTGTTACAAAAATAACTTATTATTCCTACAGTCCAAGCCTATTGGAAGAAATATCCAAAACACAATCGAGAGACATTGCGAAAGGCATTTAAGAAAGGTACAGGTTCTAAGCTATTTTTCTGTTTTAATTTGATGTCAAACTTTTAGTTGATATCAAATAATAATTACGTTTAAACGTCGTGTTTTTCAATTGAAAAAAGTTATTTTTAAACCAAGGAAAATATTGTGCATAAAGCAACAACTCGAGGATTTGTGGATAAATCTCCCAGAAGGTTTAAATTTCAACGTGATTGTAAGTTTTACTGCAAAATTATACTTTAGTATAATTCTTTTCCCTTTACCAATCTATAAAAAAAATATTCTTTATGATTTAAAGTTTAATCCTTATTATCTTGCAGTTTTTCAATATTTTGTTAAAGAATAACAAAATATAGTTAAACAGAATCAGTTCCATTCTATCAGCTTCAGAGCTGTTATACTATCTACCAAAAGCGTATTTCCTCTTTTGAAATGAAGTGAAGAGATCGCTGCACTCGCATATTCCATGCTCGTATCCTAGTTACCGAAAGAATGTGCTGCCAAATTCTCATAACCTAATTTTCTTCTCAAAATGTTCTCACCAGGAATTTTAAACCGAGAATTTTATTAGAATTGTCACTTTAGAATGCTTTTATATCACTTGTTTCGACGCAAGTTCCGTTATTTTTAGAACTTCTTGCTCTTCCGGAGCAGAAGACACATTTTTTCCTTCGTTTTATTCTTCCTCGCCCAAGCGAAGAAGCTAAAGAAGAAAAAAGGCTCAGTGCTTTTGGGAGGCATTTGATGGAATTTTAAATATTTCATTACGACCATTTGCAGACGTAACTGTAACCGACAAGGCTTAATGGAGTGTGAGGTTTCTGTTACAATGTTGTTACAGAATTTCTTTTTTTCCTGCTGAAGAATGTTGCTTTCTACGCTGTTGAAAATTCATACGCTCTTTTGCTAAAATAACTGCCATTCGCCATAATTTAATTTTATATCCTTGTGTATTTTATTACACTATTATTTTTCCTTTATTTCTTGTGTTACATTAGAAATGACATTCATTTTTTAAAAAAATAATTCATACAGTAATAAATATGACAAAGACAAGCGTTCTTTGAAGGGTATTTTTAAATGGGAAGGTGATGGGCATTAGTAGTTGATCAACCTATGTCAGTTTAAAAAACATATATTACGCTTAAATTTTTGAAAACAGATTTCAGAACGTGTTTTGAAATCGCAAGGAGCTCCCTTTTCACTGCAAAGTGAGCTCCCGGATGACAAACATCCAACTGATGCTAATTATCTAGAAAAAATTCATTTTGAAGCTCACTTCTTTGCATTTGAAAAATGATCCCATAGACCTCGAAACATGTGTCCGAAATCGCGTGTGTAAGAAATTGCGTGTAATTTTTATTTTTTTTATCTGCCGCATAAACATTTACATCTTATTTTTGTTGGATATTTGCTGAGGTGGGAGTTAAAGTTAATTATTTATTTTACTTGTAACGCCTTATGGTCGCTTGTTTTTACAGCAACTTCTACTAAGTGCTTTTTTTTCTCCTGAAACAGTAAAATGTAGGGTTTCATTTAAAATTAGTACCACGGTACTAGCTGAAGTGATGATCAAAATTCAAAATATTACTTTCATGATCAAGTGATTGCCTCAACATTACATGATCATCATAAAATTCCATAACGTATTCTAACTAAGAAGAAGCGTGAATTTAAATACCGTAACGCAGCTATTGTCCATAACTGTACAATAGGCGGAGTGTAAAAAACTTTTTTTTAAATAATTTTTGTGAGAGGCGAAAAGTTGTGGAATGATAATTGAAACATAGATACAGAATTTCAAATTTATCAATAAATATTTTCCTGATCTACTTTGAAGTCCAAATTCGAAAAATTTGCATAAAATTACCTGTTTTAACTTTTGTGAATTTTTACGTATTTTAATTTATTTTTTTACTAGTGCGGAAACGTTGAAAGAATATGTGAGAAATATAAGTTTAGAATTAAAAAAACAAAAAACAAAAAGAAACAAAATTGAAACAATCAAAAATAATGTTAATTTTTCCCTTCCAGTGAATTTTCACTTTCTCTGCGCGCTAGCACAGAAAAGTTGGGAAAGGGTAGAAGAAACATAAGTACAAAATTTAAAATAAATCAAAAATACATACCTCTTCTGGTAACTTTTTGCCGTCCAAATTTTCGAAATCATCTAAAAGTTTAGATAAAAATCACAGTTTAGCAGAAAGTGATAAACTTTTATTGAAACATTTTTTTGAAATATTTAAACATTTATTTTACAAAAACTAGACATTCTAAAGGACGATTGTTCATTGTGGTCATTCAACAAGAAACGCTCGTAAAAAGGTGTATTTGATGCTCCAGCACAAAATATGAAAATGTGCATTAATAATAGTGTTTTATTCACCAAGTTCCCTATTTCTTTACTGGTTTTTGGTTTCAAAAATTTTGATTATATTCTGCATCTGATGCATCCATCACGTCTTAAGTACTGATAATTACAAGGGAAGCTTCTGTTTCTAATGTTACTGTGCTTAGAATAAATTTAGTATTGCTCGGAAGGAGTAATTTTCAACACCGCCCACTGGAGATTTTCCAGAATTTATAACAGTTGCTACAAGTCTTCGTTCAATAGATGAGAGGTAATCAGAGGTAAGTTGGCAATTTTTCCAATCTATGAGGTCAACGTAGGACTTAGTTTGAAGGTTAAGTTTTGAAATTTGAAGCGTAAAGGGTTCCACTTCTTTTCTTGTTTTCAAATTTCTGCGCAAGCCTGGTTCTTGTACTTCCCTTAGCTTTTTCCTTTCCTTCCTTCCAACAAGCGTTGCGGTGATTATTGTTGAACGATGCAGCAATGCATAAGCGATATCTACTCATGATGCACTAAGCGTTAGATTTGGCAAAGGTGCACTTAAAATACCTAGAGTGCCCTAAAAATCACAACGTCATGCTTTATGTAAGCTCACATTCAAAATCTCTTTATATAATTTATTTCCATGGAAGCATAGTAGTAACCACCGTTTTCTTTTGCTTTTCAGACCGCTTCCATACACACACGCAAAGAAAAAAGATGTCTTCTTCGGTGCTGATGCGAACCGCCAAAACTCTTCAGTCAAGATTTGGCTGCTAAAGAAGTTCGCATTACCAACTAAAAATCCAGCCACGTTACCTCTCAGGAGTTGATTAAAAGCTCTCCAGACCTAATTAGCCTTCTCTAAATATTTTCTCTTCTTTCTAAGAGGTGGAAAGGAGAGAGTTCGGTAAATAACCACGGAAAGAGCAGCCGAGGGTGGAGTGCATCGCAAACAGCATATTAGAAGGGAAGAATATCGATGGAATCTTTTTTCAATCCCGTCGTAATCGGTGAAATGCTGATAGTAGATTATGTATCAGTGATTCCAAACCTGTTGCTCACGAATTTTAATGGGGTTACAAAGCATTTCTTAAAGAGTGTCTATGAGAATTTATAACCGTAATTTTGAATAATTTCATAACTATCATAAAAATTTGCTAAATATGTGTAAGCGAATTTAGCATTGCTCCCTAATCAAAGATGTATTAGTTGAAAATAGTTATTTCCTGTTTTAGCACTTAAATGAGCCTATGCTTTACATTTTCTTTTCAAAATTTAATTTTTGTTCTTATAGAACTGCAATGTAAGACTATATTTTGTGTATGCATAAATTTAACGCTTGCGTTTTTGCTTGAATTTTTTTTGACTTTTAAACTTTAGATGAAATTTAGATTGAATATTCGTTCCCTGTCAGGAGAGTAGTGAAGTACAAGCAAAGCTTTATGTGACTAGTTACGCAATGTTTGACACATTAAAAAAATACCATAATAAGAGTCAAGAAAAGGTTACCAAAAAATGACAGTTCTTAAGTCAGCAGAACATTTTGTTATGAAGACATTGCAATGTGCATACACATATTATTATGCTATCCTGCATAAAATGTGCACAACAATCGTAGACTTTTTAGGGGTCGAAGACTTAGAGTAAACTTAAATAAATTGTTACGGGTACTGACATAACACCAAGATGGCTAGCATAAATCAAACGTTAGTCAGTAATGTTGAAATTTGTATTAAGCGTGTTCGCACTGAAGGAGCTTTGCGAGAATGTGAAGCTATGGGCCTTGTTAGTGTGTTGAAGTGCAACGTGATGCACCATTGATATATTCCCCGCAAACTTTCCCTCGGAGATTTTCGCGCTCTAAGATACTTTTCCATAAATGAGTGGCGAAAACTGAGCGCTCATTATTCGAAAGTGCCCCTTCGCGGCACGGACAGCGGAACAATCGAACGCAAATCGGTTGCAGGTACTCCAGAGATGGAATGTTTCCCGACAGATAGGGATGTCCAGGCGAGGATTATGACTCTCCAAAGCAGACGATTGCATAAGACCATAGGGATAAGTAGACAAAGCTAAATCGTCTGACATTTTGGTTCCTAAGCAGTCGCAAGGAGTCACATGCCAGTGTGATAAAAGGAAAGCTTGCATTTACATTTCAAACCTGTTGCTTGATCGATGTTCGATTATTTTAGTTTGTAAGAAGAAAAGGTTTTATTCCCCCAGGTACAAAAAAAGGTTAGTAAACGAAAATTTTACCGCTTTTATTGGAAAAAATTTCAATTACCTCTTATTGCATTAAAATTGAAAAGTTCAAATTTTTCCCCAGGCCTGGCATTTTACGTGGAGGGGAAGTATTAGTATGATTCGCCATGCTTGTATTTGATATGTTTCAAATTCTTTTAATTAATTAAGTTCATGAGGGTTTTTTTTACTAAATAACAACAACAGAGTGTCTACAGTTTTTCAAAAGTGAAATTTCGAGACTTTTTCGGGATTTTTTCGTGATTGTTCGGCGATACATTTGATATTGATTCAGCCGGATATCGAATAAGAGGTGTCACCTGCATTACGTATAAGTACTGTTTGAAACTTGTAATTTCTATACATAATTTTAAACATCCCACAACTTCCAAACGCGCAGTAAGTTTATAATTCAGTGTCTATCGATTTTCAAAAGTGAAATTTTGTGACTTTATGTGACCGTTCGGTGATACATTGGATATTGATTCTGCCAGATGCCCGGTATCTGTTGTATGACGTATAAGTACCGGATATCCGGCTCTGATGCTTGAAGACTGTAAATTACACACATATTTTGAAGAATTCCACCTCTTCCATATGTAATAAGTCACATATATTTTCAGAACATGTTAATTAAACTTCAAGAATCAAATTTGACACGCAGGATAACTGGATATTTCGTGCAGTGGCCCGATCGGATTCCAGATAATTAAAAACCTGTTGGATACCAGATATCCGGTGCCTTCCAGAAGGGCAGGTCCGGAACGGAAAATTTTCGTGACCTATTTGTAATTTTTGTGACTTTTTCGGGACTTTCGTGACCTGAACACACCCTGAACAAGAGATGACAGCAACAGCATCCCTAGTACAAAACACGATCAAAAGCCCAGGAACCAAAATGCGCGACAGGACTGCCTCTCTTATGTAGTGCTTTCAGGGGAAGGGGGAGGGATGGAACGCTCCAACGATTTCAGAGAAGGATTGTGTCCAGGAGGGGTGATTAGGAGGAAGAGAGCCGCAATGGACTGGAAAAGCGTGATACGGGAAGTGGTGGCTGGGAGAGGGAGGCTGAAGCTCAAGACGTTATTTGTAAACTCTAGCCGCAATGAAGTTCGGTATCGACACCGCGACGTTTCTCCTGTGGCCACACAGCTATGCTCTGCTGAAAGTTTACGAAAGAAAATTACAGGAACAGAGATAGTACATCAAAACTTTGGTTCAAAATAGTTATGACATTTTTTATACATTTTTTTTGCATCTTCTAAAACTAGTTAAAGAACAGAAAACGTCCCATTATAAAGAGCGATGAGCAAAAGATAGCAAATATGGAACATATGCAACAGTACATGGTTTGCCTCTAAACTAGAATCAAGAAATACAAGTAATAAAAAAAACCAGCAGCATTGTAGAAAATCAAGTTAAGTTTTATGCATTTTAATAGATTTAGGTAATTTCAGCTATGCTGCCTAAAAGAAACTATGATTTGTTACGATTACCGGCTGCTCTTTGTGGTCTAAATTTGTTGTATACGATCGAAGTTTACAAAAATTTTTACAAAATTGGACGTTTAAATAATATAGTTCATAGTAAGCACTAGCTTGCGTGCCCGGCGTTGCACGGGATACCTCAAATATTGCATCATCCCCTGGCGGAGAAGAAATATGAGATGATATGACACACATCCATTATTCTGTCGTAAATAAATAGGGATAAACCTATTTAAAAATTCCCACTGAAATGAGGGCAACGGTTCTAAAAAATTCAATTTGAATAAGAAAAAATAAATAATCCCTACCAGATAAAAGTATCTCCATTAGATTAAGGACATAAGTCGCTAAAAATTTCCATGTTAGTACAAATAGCAGTGCCTAAAAATCAGCAGTAGGACAAGGTCAACAGTTCTTAAATAAGGACAAAAGGCTCTTGAAACCTGCGCTAAAATAAAAAAAAAAGTCCGCAAGGACAACAGTTAAGAAATGACATCAGCAAACCCTAAGAGTCTCCAACAGGTTTTAAAAACGCTCCTTAGAAATCCCTATTTGATTAAGCAAAACATTGTCTAAAAATCCACAATATATTAAAAATACAAATTTCAAATAGTTCCTATTAGAATAAAATTCAGTTACAAAAAATTTCTATTCCAATAAGGGTATCAATCCTTAAAAATCCTCATTTGGCAACAGTATCTAAGTAGCGTCGAATTAGGACAACAATTGCGACAAACACCATTACAAAATGTCCCGCAGTGGACCAGTCGGTAGAAGCTCGGTTCCCGCAGAACACCGAAAATGAAGCAACATTGACTGAGGTCAATGTTTAGGAGGGTGACAACCTCTCACGGCTGGTTTCTGCGGTCCGCGTACGCTAAAGGGAGCTGGTGCACGTTGAATTGGTCGTGGCTCCAATGTGCTCCAAGTGAAACGATACCTCTGGGGGTGACAATCCTAGGTGACAGTCTCTCATCTGGGAGCTGGTTCAAAAAAATTAAGAGACCTTTCAAAGGGGCGGAAATCGGACTCCTGCCTACAAGGGCCCCGTTAGACTCAGGAGCAGCGTACCCATTCTTCCTCGCCACACGCCGAGGACACCGACAACAACATCCATTACAAAATGGTCAAAATCCCCATTAGAAGAAACGTTAACTGCTAAAATGAAGAGATCACAAAATTGTGTCATTTAAGGGATCCAATAGGTAGCTCCACCCAAATAAAAAAGGCTTCGAATGGTCCACAATGTTCCAGAATATTCTACAACATTCGATAGTTTTCTGGAATGTTCCACAATGATCTGGGATGCTCCCGAACATTCCACAGCAATCCAAAAGGTTTGAAATGTTGTGGAGTGCTCTCGAATACTCTCGAATGTTCTGGACTGTTCTAGAAATTTCTAAAGGGCGAAACTTCCAGCCCTTATATCTTTAAAAGCACGCCCTTCAGGTAAAAACGGGAACCTTCTTCGTACCGGGACTCATTTCTGAGTTGTAGCGGCACGGACATTGTACACTTTCTTTTATAATAAATATTGATGATGATGATTATGTCACTGTTTGCAAACGATCTTGATGCCAGTATTGTGGCAAGGGCATTAAATTCAAATTTTTAATCAATAATTAGTACATCTTGTCAAAAATTCGAGGTGTGCCTCTATTGTCGTCGGTGAGTGATATATGCGGCGGCATATGCTATTGCGCATTATTAATAGATGAATGTTTTTTAATCTTTACTTTAAAATGTTTCACATCTGCAGAACACACTGTTAGTACAAGACACCGTTTGCAAAGTTGCCATTTCAATCTCAGCAGAACACGGGATTGCAGGCGGTTTAAATTCCAGACATCAGTGGTTTCTAAAGAGCACACCACTTCAGCACCAGTCGAATAATTTGCTTATAGCTGCGAGCAACCGGAAGTGGTTATTCAACCCGCGACTGCACTAAAGGGCAGATAATTTTAATCAATGTGTTTACGATACTGTTTCTCATCGATTGTTCGGAACTGCGCCGTATTCCAGACTAATAGTTAATGTCACATTAAAGAAGGAAAAAGCGATTCTAGTTGAAAAGCCTTATAAATTTCAGTTTGTTACCAAAGTAATGATTTTAAACGTTTTTTCCTTTTTAAAAGGGTGTCATTACGCATTTACGGAAGTAGAACTTTTATTTTCATTCTTTTTAATTTTTCTTCTTAAAGTTTAATTTCTATTTTTGGCTTTGTGGCTGTGTGTTGTATATATGGCTATCTATTCCTCTTGTTCTCTCTCTCTATATATATATATATGTGTGTGTGTGTGTGTGTGTGTATATATATACATTTATATGCACGGACTTGGATTGCGGAGCGAAGCGCAGAGCAGTGGAACAACGAGATTTTGCACGAAACTGAAGCGGTGCCAAGAAATTAATTATGCTCCGCTGCTCCGATTCCTTAAAACTTAAATTTTTTTTTATCACTTAAGAGTATAAATTAACAAACAAACAAACAACAACAAAAAAGAAAAATAATATCATCTAGTAAAATCCTTTTCAAGAACGTCATGTTCAAGGAATGGCTCAGAGTCAAAATGATTTAGATTTGAAAAGCTGTGGTCTTATTTTTTTAAAAACCCTTTTTTCAAAAAGTGATCTGGGACAATCTCATTTTTTAGATCACTAAGAGAAAAAAAGAAAAAGAGAAGTTTCCTCACTGGGGTTGCAACACGAACTATTCAGAAGTTTTCCTAATACTCTAACCACAGCACCAGGAGAACATCGAACGGGGAGGGAAAAGTTTAATTATATAGCTTCCAAACATATCAACTGTGTGCACTAAAGCACTTCCGTGACAAATTTCTTTATAGCGCAATCCAAAAGAAGGTTGATTAACCACTCGTCCATTATGTTTTCCTATTTTAGTGCGTCCAATAAGAATTCGACGAATTTTTCATCTTGTATTCCTTCTCTAAAGAGACAAACAGATTACTCCCATTCTTGAATCGTTCTAACGTCTCGAGCGGAAAAAATTTCCTTAATTTTGACACAAATACTATTGTTCTGAAGAAGGAATCGTTAATAAAAGCCTTGTATTAATTATGAACGTAAAGTTGCTCGATAAATTTCTAATTTATTACAGTTACCTGTCCTTTCTGTAACTATAATTTCTAAGTAAGCATCGAAGGTTAATACTGAGAACGGCACTTGCTTATTTTTAAGTCAAAATTACTTAAAGGAGAATAAGCAGGTGTCATTTTTAAGCACAACATTTTTAACAATGGAATCATAAAATTCCCGCGTGAATTTGCAACAAAAAAATGAGACAGAGAAAAAAAGAAAATAATAATAACCATACCCTAGAATAAACAAACACCCGCACAAAGGGACAGCTGTCTGATGATTGGGACAGTAACAAAAAATAGCAGAAAGTTATAAATGACGGTTTCATCAGGATCCTTCGTGCCGCAATCATAGAGATCGTCTGCACACACAGAATGGAATGTTACACTCATTGATGCATTTTTCTCCTGAATGACGCCATCATGCTTAATATCATTCTATGAATAGAAAACCATTTCTATTTCGTTTATTTGGTTTGCGAAAGCACATGAACTGTAACATAAAGGAAATAAAGAAAACTAATCTCTAATATATTTATTTTTATCCGGACCGGAATTGAAAAGAGAGTTTATTGGCGTAACTATATGTTAGACTTTCTTTTAGGTGCACTGCAGATCTCATCGTAATTTTGAACAATGTATTTTGAATATGTTTTTTTACTAACATCAGATGAGATGATTATTATTATTAGTATTATTATTATTATACAGTTTTGTGGGGATAAGTATCCATATTTCTCACATTGCTTTTGTTATTGGTATAGCTCGGATTATATACAAATGCATATGTGCATATTCAAATGCATAATTTTGTTTTATTTCTGACATTAGTGCGTATAAATGCAGGAAACTGTAATCATTAAAAATGCATCCATATTACTTCTTTTTAAACTTGCAGTTAGTTTTTTAACCGACTTCAAAAAGGAGACTGCTCTCAATTCAAATCGTACGTATGCTTATTCATTTATTTATTTATTGTATGTTTGTCCATGCATAACTCCTCATCGGAAGAACCAATTTTGTTGATTCTTTTTTTAATCGATTGAGGGGGGGGGGGGGTGTCTAACTGAGGTTCCGTACCTCCGTAACGTTTATATTCGTTTAATAAGAAAAAAAAAGTTGCGTGAAAGAAATCAGTAGTTTTCATGTAAATCCTAAAGCTTTTTAAAAAATATTACTTTAATAAAGGATTAAATATAAAACTCATTGTTTAAAAGAATTGATTGGACAAAGTAGTAATATTAATAGCAGTTATGATGAAAATTTGAAATGAAAGCTTCTCTGAAGCAAATATAAAATTCAGTCAGTCCATTTCCTTAATGCCTTAACGCATTTGCCCGTGTCTAACTCGGACGAAAGTTACCGGCAAATTTGCACAGGTCTGTGTCTCACACGGGCGGCCTTGTATCTAGCGTTATTTTCTTTCCAATGCCCGTCTGAGATCCGTTTGCACTTTGTCTGTATAATATTTTTTTATATAACGCTTACCCCGGCCCTGCTCTCTAGTCACCCCTACAACTGAAATTGCCAAAAACAAGTTATACTATACCTATATACACATTTTGCGTCAAAAAAAAGCTCGATACTTTTTTACCAGTTTTTACGAAAAAAACTCGTGCTTCAAGGGGTTAAGGACTTTTTAAAATCAACTTCAAAAAAGGGAAAAGTCTACAGTGTAGTCCAAAGATCAAACAGAATTCATCATACAAATGATTTGTTTTTAGCGCCAGGCAAAATCTAAGTGTTAGTGCACTTTGGAATTTTTAAAAAATAAATTATTCATTTAAGAATGTATTTTCACTAAAAAGAGTTAAAAAAAGAAGAATGTTGGCACAAAGTAAAAAAAAGCTACTTCAAAATAGAACTTATTAATTGTGCTAAAAAATAAATTCATTCTTTAAACAACATTGTAATACTTTTAAACATAATTTTTGAAAGCGACGCTAAATTATGATGGATAAAACCATTTGTAATCATGAATGAATTATAAATATAAATACCCCAGAGTTAGCAGCAAAATTTACTTCAATTAAGTAACATATTAGTTTAGTGTTAATATAACGTCTATCCTAATTTTGCGCCGTCTTGAGAGAAATTGTGTTTAAAAGTAGTATCGATGTTGTTTAAAGAATGAATTTATTCTTTACTTTTAGCGGGATAAAGCTTTATTTTAAAATCAGTTTTTTAAAATTATTATTATTATTTTAATTTTAAAGTCAGATTAAAAACAAATATGTTTGTGAATGCGTTCTGTGAAAGTCCTTTTTCGAGAATTAGAATTTTGCATAGGGTTCACTTTTACTATCTCTAATTTCATGAAGGGTCCATTTGGCACTAGTCCCTTAGCAGACACATGACGGTGTATACTACCTTATTTCCATTCATGAGCCAGACCCCAACCCAACATGTTCTTTAACGTATCGAGAAATTCCAAACAGTGTAGGTGGCATATGAGGTTTTGAAACACTATGCATTTGTAATGCTTTCGTTTCTAGACGCATCACATCTGAGAAACGAAACAAAACCATAACTTGGCAGGATATCGAATTTAAGCAAAAAACACCAAAAAACTGTTTGCTGGAAAAACGAAAAGTAAACTGCGCTCTGTTTGTCTTTCCCAGCTCCCTCATGTCAAACTGGCTCTCACGTCGGACGCGACTTTATATTTCACCCATGAATAAGTGAATGCGCTACCCATCCAAAATGCATTGTGCCCGGATGGAATGGGGCCCACTGATGTGACGTCACTCGCTGAATAAGAGATTCACGCTGAATTATGGATTCCCTCTAAATGTCAACTCATCGCAGAGTCAGAGTGCAAAGAGTTCCTCGGACCATCGCCTCCGGCCATAGTCGCAGTCAACTGAACTCGTATCTAAATAATGGGATTGGTCGCAGAACAGATGGACTCCAAATTATAATTATGTCGAAACGGGCAATAGCATTTTCCATTTGAAAGGCTCTTAAATATCTTATAATGGCAAAATGTCAGTCGTACATGAGCGAAAATTCATCGTTCTCCAAGTTTTTTTCTTCTCTCCCTTACAAGCAGAACTCAATTCACTATCCTCTGCGCCGGATATCCATATGAAAACGGTAGTTCATAAATTTTAATGGACTAATTTCTGTACATTCTTACAAATCAATGAATAATCACTGAAAAAAATATCAAGGATAGTAAAAGAGAAAATTTGGGGCAAATCATTCAATTTATAATGTTGTTAATTATTGATCAAAAATTCTAATTAAGGAATATTTTTTATTAAAGTTTAGACTTTTTTTCTTGTTAATGTTTTTTTAAATAATATATATAAACAAAAATTTACATTATAAAAGAAAAATGACCTTACCAAATGTGTACGCTAATAAATAACTCCGTTTTGTCCTGGGAAATTATGTGTTTTCTTTACTAGCCATGTATTAGGCTACTCGACTATACGAGCTATTCAGCAGTGAAAGGAAAGATCGTGCAACTGAGAAAGACACCATCGTTTCCCGAAACTGCTGGTCTACGCTGCCAATTTAAATTTTTTGAAATCCTGCTGCAGTTGCCTTGTTTTTATTTGTTCAAAGTTACCTTTTGCAATGAACCGAAGTGTATCTATCTTTCAGAAATGTTAATAAAATATGAAGAAGCAGAACCCGTGTTTCTACATTACTATCACATTTCATTGCATGTACGTTAGAAAAAAAAAAAAATACAGCCAGGTAGAAATTTTCTAGTGAAAAGGAGAGTCACGCTATTTGCAGTTTTTTTTTCAATTTTGAATATACTGTTTCTACAGTGCTGATACATGAAGCTAAATAACCAAAATGGGAAAATCACTTTCTAGAAACAAACTCTTAATGCGTAATAATGTTTTAACTTGCAGAATATGAAATCGATAACGATTATCATGCAGCCTGCATCTACTTTCTCTATGTACTTTATTCTTTAAATTATTGAAATTTGAAACATTATACTGGATTTTCAATCACCTGTACATTTTCCACAGGATAGTTGGAAAAATATGTCCTGCTTTTTCAGCCGGAATGAGTATGCAATTGAATTAAAGAATTGTGTTTCTTATTAGTCCAGAAAGACTATTAACACTAACCATTCGTTGATCCTGTTGACGGTGTGCTTACATTTGGAGTAATATTCGAGCATGAACCACATTATTATTATTATTCTGATGTCCGAATAGAATAACTTAGCAGTTAATACTCTGCAATGCATTTTCTTTCGATAGCTACATAGGGTCAGTTGGGGTAATTGTAAACGCTTTTTCGATGTTTTAACTTTTGATCCTTCCCTACCTCTTGAATGAATTCAGAGATAAAATTGCGAGCATTGTAGCCACTACTGTACTTCTTGTGAGTAAATGTGTACAAAAATTTTGACTGTATGACTATTTGTTAGCGAATGAGCTTGTGTTCACAATTACCCCAGTGTGTTTACAATTACCCCAGAGATCTGGGGTAGTTGTAAACAGTGATTTATTTTCGAATAAGATTGGTGCAAATGGAAAATTGTTTCCATACACAGTCTGCTTGAGGGCTCAAGAAGTTTTGGAGCAACAATTGTTCTCAATCTGCGGCCAACAGGCCGCATGTGGTCCGCTGAGTTATGTTATGACTTATGAGTCGGCTGAGATCATTTAACGAGAAATATCTTGCAAAAATCAAATAATGCTACAAATGTACGTAAAATTTGTCCCGCAGCGGACCAGTCGGCTAAGCTTGGATCCCACAGAGCACCGAAAGTGAAGCAAAACTGACCGTGGTCAACGCTTGGGAGGCTGACCACCTCCCGCGACTGATTACTCTGAGACAGAGTGCGCTAAATGGAGCTGTGCACGTAAAATACATCGTCGCTTCAAATGTATACCAAGTTAGAAATAATTTCCGCTGAGGGACCATCCTAGGTGACGATCTCTCATCTGGGAGCTGGTTCAAAATCAGTAAACCCCTCTGAGCCAAGTGTACTTCATTCTACCGGAGCTCATTAATAATCAGTAGGAGCTTCCTTAATTCATGGTCGCCCTGCAAGGTGGCATTAGCGACAACAACAACAGTTATGTAAAATAGACACAAAAGTGTAATTTACATCAAAATATAATACTTATTGTCCCCCCAAAATATTGGAAATAAGACAAACTTAAGTGTTTACAATTATCCCAGAGTACAAAATATATGGGGTAATTGTAGACACCTAACTTGCTCATGAAAAATAACAGGGAGGATTAAATACATAACTAAATGTGTTTAGCAGCATTCCATATGACAAATAAAAATGGTTGAAACCGCTTTCATCGCTGCTTTCGTAGATGAGCTAGAGACGAAAATGTAAGATTTCTAAATATTGTTAAACAACTTTTTTCACTGTGCCATTTTCAAACAATAGTGACGCCTCCACAGCTGTTTCGAAAGTTACTACACTGTTTCGATGTCTTCCCTATGCTGCCAGTTTATCACTCACAAGCAGTTAAGTTTTCAAAACCACCACAAGAGTAGTTATGAAGATTGTTTACAATTACCCCAACTGACCCTATATTAGAAAATGAAAAGAATGGTCAATTATGAGATGGTTAGAAACAGACTGGTGTAAGTCAATTTTATTTTGAAAAGGCAGTTATTTTCATAATATAGGATGTCTCTACCGTCATCTACGATAAACTAATACTTTTTAAATTTATCAAGACATTGACCCGTTATTTTTTTCTTATTAAATATCGTAACGTTAAAACCGCAATGCAAAATACTGATTTTCCCAAAATATGTATCGCTTGACTTAAACGATATGTTTCTCACCACTTCATATATAGTAAGAAAGGAGAGAGAGTTTATATTTTAATTTATTATTTTATTTTATTTTAGTTATTTATTTATTTTTTGTGATAAAGGTCAAAAATGTAGAAGGAAAACGTTACTTGCATAATACAATCAGGTCAGAAAGGGTTAAACAAAAATGGTTATCGACATCCTTCTATACTTCAAAATGAAATCCCATAATAGATTACTTTATTCTAACTTTCTTGTCTTAAATATATTCTATTACTTCTTTCCATACGCTTACAAAGAACAATAAGTCTATAAAAATGCATCTTCCACTTATAGAGGCAACCAAACACATCAATTTCAAGAAAACTGAGGACATATATTCCAAAAAGGAATTTGTTCAAGCAACGTGAAGGGAGCACTACCCCCTAAGTGAGTTTCCTCAAAAAATGAATGATCTTAAAGCTTCCGTTCTTCCTCTCCCAAAACCAAACATAAAATGATTCTTAACATTTGTTTTCTCCATCATAACGTTTTGTTTACGCTCCGGGTGCCTTCGAAATGTTCCATCCACCCTTCTTTTCCATAAACGTTCGACTCAAAGGGTGGAAGGTCTTGCCCAGACGATCGTCTTCGCTCGTTCGAAGTTGATAAGGGTGGAGTTACGGCCCTGCTCTTGAAATGTTAGGCAAAAGTCCATCGTAATTTCTCCCAACATGCGAGTTGTTTTAGCATATGCCGATGAGATAGACTTTAAAGCGTATGCCTTACAGTTTACAACGTCGTAGAGTTCGATAAAGGGGTTGTTTCGGAAGTCAGAAATTTCTCTTTCCTACAACTTTTGTCTGAGTTGGGGGGGGGGGGGGATCACGAATAAGCTTTTCAGGACAACCTAATCTTCTTAAGATATTGCACATTTTTGACAGATATTAACGTAAATTTAATATTTTGGAGTTAGTCATTTAAGCTGCCGACACATAAACGTACGTATTTATTATGAGTAGTCAGAGACGTGTGCTATAATGACTCAGTTTTGATTCACAACTCTGTTTACATTTTTAAATACTTCTTTTGTAAAAAATAGTCATAATAAAGCCCATATTTGCATGAAAATTAAAAAAAAAATGTTAAAAAAAGAATTGGTTTTTGATTTATTGCGCTTTTATGAGACTAACTTTCCACTAGGTTCACGGAAAAAGAAAAAAACAGAAAAAGAGCGCCCGATACATTATAAGGTTACATAAAATCTTCAATGTGTTAAAAATGCCTCGAGATATACCTACAAGAAATCTACTAAGAAAATATTCGAGAATAAAAATCATATGGGAGAAAAAAAAATAGCTAAAAAAAATTGCATCGCTTCTAGGAAAGTGATAAGTTTCATAAATTAGCAACCTGTGATTCAATGTAACTCAGAAATCTTAAACATTAAAAAATTAACTCTACGATGGTGGCCTATTTCATAAAATAACGGGCTAAAGGTAAAGTCGTACTTTTGTGATCCTAACTTTTCAATTATTAAATTTCGTGCAGAATTCATTTTGAGAAACTGAATTAATGTGTTATTATTTTCATACAAATTTTGCTACTTTCCTTAAACTTATCTGATCAATTATTTTTAGCGTCTCCAACTGAAACTATACGTGCAGAAAGGATTGACGAATTAGAAATCAGAAGTTATTTCCGTTCTTAAGACTTAAACTGCCTCGTTGTGTATTTTTTCCTGATATTCTTGTTTAGTATTTAAACATCACCATTATCGTGTTTTTCAATAAAACTTTGTAATCTCTTTAGTTTAGATATTAAGGGTTTTAAAAAACAATGTTATTGATCGGTTATAATGTTGGCATTCAAATGATTTGCATGCGTGATTTGAAGCCCCTCAACAAATGATGGCGTACTTTCTAAAATGTCCCACAAAATAAACGGTTTTGAAAAGGCATCAGGATTGGTTGTACAAAACAGAACCCGGTACGTAAAAGTCAGATTCCTTCCTTCATGTTGAGTTTAGTATAATTAATTATTTTTATTATTTTATTATGTTTTCAGTTCAACATGCTTGAATATTACGGAATTTGTCAAAGTGTACATTTACTTAGCTACGCATAAATTCATTTGATTTGCCTCTTACGTTTTAGTATTACACCGTTTTCTAGTGTCTGAACAAAAAGGGCAGCGTATCTGTTTGTGGGGGTTAGAGCTTTATCTTGTGTAAAAGGGTCTTGGCCTGTCCCAGTGAACTTCTTTTTTACTACACTATAATTATCTTTTCATCACGCACAGGGCAACATGAGGAAGGACATCGTACAGTCGCTTCACCTAGGTAACGAATTCAACAAAATTAAGTAGTTTCCCATTCATGTTTGTTCTTTTTTATACTGTAGTATATCTCTGTTGTTGAAAAAGACTCCCTCCACTGTTTGCTTAGACCGCATGATGTTTTTCAGCAAGATCACTGAAGTACATGAAGAGATTTTATGAAAGCAGACTATTTGCAATCGCATTTTATGTAATTGAGATTCATTTATTACTATCTATATTTTGAACTGTACACTTGTACACACAATGTATCTGTATTTAAAAGGGATCACATACGTCATGTTGTAGCTGTTTAGGTTCCATATGATTGATAATCCAGATTTGCTCAGGATGAGATTTCAAAATCAAGTTTTATCCATTGTTTCCCTCTACATTGTGTCCCCTTCTTCCCTTTCTTCATCAAATTCCATTTGCTCAGCATCCTCAAGGTGTTCACACCGAAAATAGCAACCGGGCTTCGAAGAATATAAAACCGGTAACGCCCGCAAAGATATGCAAAAGTTATAAAGTAGAACTTGACGCCGTTGCCAACGCGCGTCAAGGAAAAGTTATAAATATTAAATAAGATCCGGATACGGTTACGAGCGCAAATTTATGACCGCGGCTGAAATTTTTCTCCGGTTTCAGAGAGAGAAGCGTTGTTTTTTCTCGAAATGAGGGCCCGTTGCGGTTATGGTTATGCTAGCAATAGATGAGAATAGAATTCGCGAGATAGTCGTGAGGAAATTGGATCGGATAGTATGAAATAAAACGAGGCGAAAAGAAGACACAACAAAAACTCTCACCCTTGCTTTCTGAACAGCGTAGGGGTTAAAATAGTTTCAAAAAATTTGCTATGAATCTTCTATTTTTTCCGCACTTATTTTGCGTACATTTTTATCAAAATCAACGGTTTCGCATTAGGAAGATGGGAGTCAAAAATTCTATGCACTGTTTTGGTTGTAGACCTGCGTTATTCCTTTGCTCCTCTTAATATAATTCTCCAACGCTCAAAAAACGTCGCTAGTGCAATTAAAGTCGCTGCATCAAGAGTACAATTGTTACGAATAGTTTCCACTTCTACTGAATTTTAAAACTATTAAAAATTACATTAATTTCACGAGTCATCGTTTTTCTCTGTCCAAAAGGATCATATATCAGGTAAAGTTGTTATAAACGTAGTCACACAAAAAAAAAAACAATGATAAAATACGATGACAAGATAAAATACGATCTACGGTTTAAATAAAACATTCAAAGTTTGGACGACTCTTCAAGCAATGCATAGCTGATAGAAAACAACAGTAAATAGGTGCTTGTGATAGTGACTTAAAAAGTGGAAAATTTTCAATCTTTAATAAGATTCAATGAATCTTAAATATTATTAATGTGCTTATACTCTACGCATTCAGTACATCTAAATTACATCAAAAAGACTTATCAGACTCAAGAGCGATTGACTATTTGTTTCTGATGACACAATCATAATATGCTGAAAAAGCATGCCCAAACCGGAACAACTATAGTAACTAGAAACAATATAAGTACTTGTTAGTTCATGGGTATTTCATAGTATTTTTGACCAGCATACTGTTACTGCAATTACGAGATTACTTAAACTAAATTAATAATAGTTATTTTTTACTAACTGGTCATTCACAATGCTCTGTCTGAAAATCATAACTGTAACCACTAGATTTCTAGAATATTTGTTTTCAAATTTCAACTTATTTTTCAATCACTGTGAACAAATGCGTTCTTTAAAACCTCGAATTCCATCAGAGGCAATCCATCGGGATCGCGT
This sequence comes from Octonoba sinensis, assembly GCA_038502835.1. Classification (NCBI taxonomy): domain Eukaryota; kingdom Metazoa; phylum Arthropoda; class Arachnida; order Araneae; family Uloboridae; genus Octonoba; species Octonoba sinensis. Next base: position 95,053,978 of record CM076599.1, on the reverse strand, counting down.
TCTCCCACACTCTTCCTCCGCGTGAGTCAGCCGACTGGATTTCGATCTGTCATGCAGGTGACAGCCTTTAACCCCCTAGAAATCCATTCCATAACAGCCCTCGCCCACCCTGAAATTCGAACGGATGCTATTCGATTAACTCATTCATATGCATAAAGGGGGGCATTCCATCGTACCCCTGTCGTTTTTAATCGGAGCCCTCCGGTGATTCACGCCCCTCCTACGTGGGGGTCGTTGAGCCCCTGTAATGACTTCCTTCCGATGTCAGGGGGCTTGACGAAAAAATGGCGATTGAGAAAAGGGCGTAAGGAGTTTAATTGTTCTCGGATGCTTAGTGATGGGATGTGAGGAAACTTGATTGGAAAAGGTGATAGCCATTTTCATTCAGCACATTTTCCACTTCATATCTAAACTATGAAGTTAGGAAGAGAGCTCATTCCGTCAGTGGTTTTTGAAACCAAGTCGCCAACCAGAGAGCCCATTCCATCAGTGGTTTTTGAAACCAACTCGCTATACTTGGCATAATATAAAATCCTTGCTTTTTCTCTATGATGCTTTGCGTTAGATAGCGGCAGAGCAGCATTATTATGGTTCTATTTAATCACGTTGGAAGCCATTCTTTCATGTATGATACCATTTAGGAAGCAGCTTAAAACTTTGTTACGGTTCAAGTTTTGCATACTTTTCTAATATTATACATTTTGAAGTGATGTGAATTATGTAACGTTTACATCAAGATAATCATATTTAAGAAATCTCAACTGCGAAATTGCCACTCAAGATTACATGCCCACTTAAAAAGGGGACTAACGAAAAGCATCCGTCTTGCAAATATTCAAAATGTGCAAAAAGTATACAAATAACACAATAAAAAATTGAGCCTGAGCTAATAAAAGTATTTGGGTGCGGCTAAGATACACAGGACTTACTTTTCGAAGTGCAGTTTTTTGACATAATATATAAAGCCTTACAAAAACAGATGAAACATGTAGACTCACCATAGCTTAAGGGAGAAAATATACTCGTAGAAATTAGAACGAAAATCACTTCCAAAATGCACCATTCTGCTTTCATACCCCAATGTAAATTAATCTCTAAAAAAAAAAAAAAAAAAAAAAGAAATAAATGCATATCGCATTGCTTTTGTGTCTTTTTTGTAAGCTATTTAATGTCTGCCAGCGATGGAAAATTACAGGGAACAAAATTTCGAATGTCTTGAACGTGAATAATCAACTCTACTTCAGAGTATAAACTTTTTCTTGAGTAACTTAACTTGAAACCTACTTTGCAGAGGGAAAGCCTACTTTTCGTATTCCATGAGAAGTAAATGCTTATCTCTTGTGTGTCCTTACCTTATACGTTTTCTAAAAGAATGGAATCTGTTAAATATTTTATGGAATTTGAGGGAAAAGTATTATTTGGATTTACATCTATGGCCTAAACTTCGTCTCACTTGAACATAGTGTTCACACATTTAAGTATTGCAGATCAGTAAATTTACTAATTTACCAATGAGTATACAAGATCCTTGTTAAGCAATCAAAGTTATTACTTGTTGTTTGCTTCGGAAAAACAGTTAATTTGCCTGAATTTTTTTCTCTCTTTTCTCGTTTTTCACTGTTTGTACCAAAAACACTCTGACCAATTTGATCTTTCGATTGATTTCATTCATGATGCTGATTTCTTGATTTATCAAATAGACATTGAATATTACTATTTTGGGGTGAGGGGGATCGAAGTGGTAGATTATTTTAGAATTTTAATATTTGTGCATCCCTTGTCTCCTTTGACGTCTCTGGAAGATATGCGTGTCACTATAACTCTGATATCGTATTACTGGCATAGCTATGGACTATTATTATTATTACATTAATCTTCCGGCCGGATAAACTTGATTTCAGTAAATTTTACGTGCACATGCAGAGTTTTGGGAAACTATACTACTGCACAATAATGAAAAAATAAATAAATATTGTGAAATACTCAACATTTTTTAAAAATAAATAAACATATTATACAAACCAAAATGCTTTCAATAATTAACAATTATAAAAAAAAAAAAAACTTGTTTTAATCTCAAAATGTTTGAAATTCGAAACTATAACTCTACTGCCGATTTAAAATTCCATGTGAAATAAACCTGTATTGTTTACTTGAATGAAACCTGCTAAAAACTGTATATTACTGGAATAGTCCCTGCAGAAAACTTTTATTTTTATTCATCTTCCGAAAAGCCTGCACTAGCTTTCAAAACCCTTGTAGTACTGTATAGATTTTACGCTGACGTACTTTCCTGGGATATATTAGTATTTCGTGTTTATCATTATATAAAGATTGAAGTTATTATTTGTAGTTTATGGAATATTCTATAAATAATAACATAAACGTAGAAGTAGAATCAATTTCTTTTACACGACAGATTTGCGTTGTCATTGAAATTCAATATTGTAGGAATCCTCGCAAGCGAAGAAAGAAAGTGAAGACAAATAAATAATTATTATAACTCGTTTTTAAAACAATTATTATATTGCATTTCTTTACAAGACTTCACCCTAGTATGAATAATTTTACAAAAATATAGCATACATTTAAAATTAATGATCAATTTTCCTTAATTATAAGGAAAACAAAATGTTTTTAATTTTTTCTATTACTAAAAATATAGAAGGAGAAAAAATCTATGAATATGGCAGTCTAAAACGTAATTTACACTCCTCCGCTAACAACAAAAGGAGTCTGTTAATCAGCAAAGATTTTAATAAGTTCCCAGTTTCTTTACTCCGACAACCATTGTAACGTATTTAGACATTTTTTGGCCTTTTTTTTTTTTTTTTTTTTTTTTTTGCAAATTGTGGCTGTTGTCGTCGTATGAGAAAATTACAGCTAAGCAGTTAGTTGATAAAAATAAATAAGTAAATTATGCAAAAACCTCTGATTGCATTCCTGAATAAAGATCTGACCGTTCTCCAAATAATGGTGATAAGGACGTTTAAGGATCTAAACACACATTTTCCCTAAACAAAAAGGGAATTTAAGGATCTAAACATTTCTCTCAAACAATAAGTGGACAATTTAAGAACTAAACAATTCATTTCAGCAAAAAATGATATATAGGCGTTTCTAAATGATAATTTTTCAGTAGTTCCATATTAGTTTTTGTTCTCACACTAATCTATCAGACAACACATCACTCTGGATCTCGAATGCCGCGATTGCTTCCACGGCTGAGTCACGTGAACGGTGACAACCCCCTTCGCCCTCTAATCCCAGAACACATCCCACAAAACAGTTCTCGATCTCCGCCAGATGGCGCTGCAACACGAAAAGGCCATAACGACTGACCACAGGATAGAATCTGCAAATTTACGATATCACTCAGGGGGTGGGGAGGGGTGGGGATCAGGAATGAGTGTTCGCAGCGGGTGAGAGGAATTTAAATTTCGAATGGAGCTACCGCTCGACAGTTCCCGCCAGAAAAAAATAGGTATTCCATTAGTACGATTAACGGTGTCATAAAATGCGAGAAGGAAAATGGAATAATTCAAGAGAAGAGGCTTTTGAAATATTTTTGAGTCGTTGAGAATATATTATATTCTTGTTCTCTCTTAGTATAATCTGTGATTTAAAGGGTTTAAACTTTCACATTCTTCATATCACACGACAGAAGAGGTTAATTGTTTTTCAAACTAAAGAATCATAACCATGAAATTTTTGCCACACCCCAATCATTAAATCATTGAAATTAAAACCATACATGTATTATTTTAGGCGTACAGTCTATTTTTTCCCATCCATATTGTTACAAGTTCAAGTAAAATTTACGATATAAACTAGCTTGCTGTGGCCATCAAGAAACTTTCTTCTGTATCTTTCCTGTGAATACAATATTTAAAAATAATGCTCAGTATTTCTCTACATTATCAACGGGGGCTACTCCCTCTGAGCAATTGGCACTAAATACTAATCATCATCAGTTGTTATCTGCCATTTATTTGTATGCCAATTTTTGTTTGAATGTTTGAATCCTGACACTACTTTTTCAGCTATACACATTTGAACGGAAAAAAAAGTTCCATTAGCGATAAAATTAATCAGAATAAGTTGTTATTGTGATCTAAACCAGGGTTTCTTAACCTGGAAAATATGGCCCCCTTGGGGGCCCCGGAAAAAGCTAGGGGGCCACAGGAAAAATCACCATGAATCTTAAGAAAGGGACCAACGCTGAATTTTTAGTGAAATCTTTTTTTACATGGAAGTGAAATATTCCATATTACTCTTAAATAGTGTCTAATTTAAAAAAAAATATCAACACACAGCAAAGTACTTGCATTAAATAAATATACTTCTACATATTTTTTCTTCTTTTCTTTCTTTTTCTCCATCAAAGAACAATTATTTTAAACACATTTTGAAAGGGCATCAGTTTAGGAATCTAAGAAATGTATTTTCAAAAAAGGACTCTTAAAAAATCGTTTGAAAAATTGATTTACAATTAGGGTCAGTTGGGGTAATTGTAAACGCTTTTTCAGAGTTTTAACTTTTGATCCCTCCCTACCTCTTGAATGAATTCAGAGATAAAATTGTGAGCATTGTAGCCCCTACTGTACTTCTTGTGAGGAAATGTGTACAAAAATTTTGACTGTATGGCTATTTGTTAGCGAATGAGCTCGTGTTTACAATTACCCCAGTGTGTTTACAATTACCCTAGAAATCTGGGGTAATTGTAAACAGTGATTTATTTTCGAATAAGGTTGATGCAAATGGAAAATTGTTTCATACACAGTCTGCTTGAAGGCTTAAGAAGTTCCGGAGCAATGGTTCTCAATCTGCGGCCAACAGGCCGCATGTGGTCCGCTGAGTTATGTTATGACTTATGAGTCGGCTGAGATCATTTAACGAGAAATATCTTGCAAAAATCAAATAATGCTACAAATGTACGTAAAATTTGTCCCGCAGTGGATCAGTCGGTTAAGCTAGGATGCCACAACACCGAAAGTGAAGCAAAACTGGCCGTGGTCAGCGCTTGGGAGGGTGACTACCTCCCGCGACTGATTACTCTGAGAACGAGTGCGCTAAAGGGAGCTGTGCACGTAAAATACATCGTCACTTCAAATGTCCCCCAAGTTAGAAATAATTTCCTCTGAGGGACCATCCTAGGTGACGATCTCTCATCCGGGAGCTGGTTCAAAATCATTAAGCCCCTCTGAGCCAAGTGTACTTCCATTCTAGCGGAGCTCATTAATAATCAGTAGGAGTTTCCTTAATTCATGGTCGCCCTGCAAGGGGGACTTGGATTTCCAACTGGCATTAGCAACAACAACAGTTATGTAAAATAGACACAAAAGTGTAACTTACATCAAAATATAATACTTATTGTCCCCCAAAATATTGGAAATAGGATAAATTTAAGTGTTTACAATTACCCCAGAGTACGAAGTATATGGGGTAATTGTAAACACCTAATTTGCACATGAAAAATAACAGGGAGGATTAAATTCATAACTAAATGTTTCTAGCAGCATTCCATATGACAAATAAAAATGGTTGAAACCGCTTACATCGCTTTTGTAGATGAGCTGGAGAGGAAAATGTAAGATGACTAAATTTTGTTAAACAACTTTTTTCACTGTGTCATTTTCAAACAATAGTGACGCCTCCACAGTTGTTTCGAAACTTACGAAACTCTTTTAGTGTCTTTCCTATGCTGCCAGTTTATCACTCACAAGCAGTTAAGTTTTCAAAACCACCACAAGTGTAGTTATGAAGCTTGTTTACAATTACCCCATGTTTACAATTACCCCAACTGACCCTATTATTACAGAAAGGTTTATTACATGATTCGTGTTTTCATAGGGCAAGAAGATCAAAATGAATGCTTTAAGTGACAGTGTTTCTTCAGAGGCATTATGATTGTGTTACTGCACTATTTTCTAAAAAGTTATCTTTGAACTTGGTTGAAGTTCAGTTTTTTTAATTTCGAAACTGTATGGTACGTTCTTTAGCATACACTGTAAATGCATTTTAGAAAAAAGATAAAAATAAATAAGAACAATAAAAATACCTTAGCATCCCATACTAAAATAAGCACATAAATATTTAAAAACAAAAAATTAAATTGGATTATGAGAAGATAAAGGAGGTTTCCTCAAGTGAGGTTTTTTTTTTTTGTTTGGCTCTAAAAGTAATACAAAAGTTTTTCTCCTTTTTTAAGTGTGTGTTTTGTAAACACATACATGAGGGGAGAAACAAAACATTTTGGTGCTCATTAGTGGGCCACAACTCAAAAAAGGTTGAGAACCCCTCATCTAAAAGTCTGATTATTTTCTTAAATTACTTCTTGAGTTGTACATGCGTCACACAGTGTCAATTTGTGCAGAAAATAAAATAATAATAATACTAATAAAAAAGACAAGCAAGAACTTACAAACAAAGCTTTTATGCATTATGAAGGCAATAAATTACCTTTTCCAGTTTCTGTGCGACATTTCGAAACTATTTTAGAGCTTGCAACGACTACAGCAATTATGGAATCTAAAAAAAAAACCGACCAAATAAAAAAGATTTTGATTGTGATCATTAAAAAATCGAATGCTAAATTCTGATAATAGCTGTTTTCATACTTAATTTTCATACTTAATTAATTGTTTTCATACTTAATTAGATTTACGATTACATTAAAAATATTAACAAATTAAAAGTACAATTTACATTCCAGTTGATAAAAGAAAACCGGAATCCTCAGGTCGGAGATGCGAAAAACTTAAAAATGTACAACCGATCTCCACTCGGAGTGTATGATCAAACACTTAGATATGTCAAAACATTTTTTGGCAGGGTTGTTTTGTGTGATTTTTAAAAACTGTTTTTGAAAGGGCAAAGAATTTTCGCAGAATGTCACCTCGTTTTAAAAAAATGTGTTTTCTTTTCTGTGGACATAGTGGAAATACCAGCCCCATATGAAATTAAATATTATTACATAAATTTATAAAATGGAAAATCAACGTAATTAATAACTTAAATAAGCAATAACATTTCTCGCACATATTTCAGGGTAATATGGGAGATCTTTATCAAAATATAAGGTTAGAGAACAAAATCTGAGTAAAAGTCAAAACATTTTAAGAATTTTAAACCAAAATAATTCAAAAAAAAAAAAGAAATAGAATCAGTTTTTCTTTTCTGATATAAATGTGCCCATATTTTGAAAATTCACCACACCCCCCATTTGCACTTTTTTCTACCGAGTTATGACTTGAAAAAAACATCTTTTTAAAAGTTTTTTTTTTTTTTTTGCCCACACCACTGTGTAGCATCTGCATGTTGTTTTTTCCTTTGAAAGTATCCTCACGCAATAAAATCCGATTTACAGTAATGCAGCGTGATTAACACGAATGCGGAAAAGAGTGTTCCGAAAAAAAAAAAAAAGAGCTTATTTTTATTCAAATCTTATTGCCGTAGAAAAGTTGCGCATTGGTAAGACTGAAAAAGGTTGAAAGGAAGAAATAAAATCGGTTTAATCTTCCAGTCAATCTAATGTTTTAAAATTGCCTAAATTAAGAGAAATTCACATTTTTACGATCATTCTTTTAAATCGAACTTTTAAAATTGACCCCTTCCCGAATGGAATTGCTCAATTTCTTACGTATTAGAAGTACAGAAAATGATATTGAGATATTATTAAAAACCACCAAAGTTTTCCAGTGGCGTATTATCTTCAAATGCACTGAAATTTTGTAAAAACATTTACATATAAAGACAGATCACAGTTCAAAGAAAAACTTTAATAGAAAAGAAAAATGTAATGTTTTCCTTGGCGAAAAGAATATAATAATATAAGAATGCATGAGAAAAAATAAAATACGATACGTAAAAAATTTTCAATATTCTCAGTTATAGAAATATTTTCAAAAGTGTTGCAACTCAAGATATTTAACTGGAGAAGTAATTTAAAGTAAGCAGAAAGATATTAAAGTAATTTAAAGTAAGAAGAAGAAAAATAATAAACATCTTGCTGCCGCTCAAAATAACTGCAAAATTACGTTAATCGGAACAGGCAGAAGAAAATCCTAACTAAGGTGCTGTCAAATCTTATATCTAAATTACGGCTGATTTTGGTCGTTTTTTGGAAGGAATGATCTTCAGACATGATTTACATCCTAAAACTCAATCTTATGGATTGATGAAAGGTTAGAAAGCAACCGCGAAACACATGTCTGCAATTCTAATGCTTATTTGTGCTTTTAATTACGTATATTTCGATACATTTTTTTCTATACTAACGGAAAATATTTACTTCTTTCTATAAAATGAAATAATAAAAAAATTGAGACCCCTAAGGAGAACATTTAAAGAAATCCGGCATTTTTCACAAAAATGAGTTTTATTAATTTCGTAAAGGATTCGTCTTCGCTCTCGTGAACTTTATATGAAGACCACTTTTATGATCACGATTTTTTTGAAGGGTTCAATTTTGTTACAAAAATTTTTTGTGCCCGATCCGTTTTCGTGATTGCGAATGTTGTGAAGAGCCCGTTTTCGGGCACCCAAAACCCCATGAACAGACCCCTGAAGAAGTTGAGATTTATTTTTTACCACTGGTCTTAGTAATATTGGGAGCATCTTCTACCACTTAAGTACCCCCCCCCCCCCGAGCACCCGTTGAGTGTTCTGATCGATATCGCCGGATTCCCTCACAGGAGGTTAAACAGTGGAATGGGCTGGATGGAATATCATCACACGGTGTTGACCCAAGGGACAGCCTGACTCAGGGAATGTGTAATTGGATGTCAGGGGTCCCGGGGCCACTTTGAAGGGGGGGCGAGATTCTCCCTTATCGTGTGCGCTGAGCCCCGTCTTGATTAGAGGGGATTTAGGGATATTTTTCTGTGGGGAGAGATTCATTTCTGGGATGCGATTGCTTCAGCCGATAATCTATCCCGTTTTAAAGAAGAGAGGAGTTGGGTTTTGTTAGGAGTCTGTTTTATGGTGGGTTGGTTTTGAAAAATTGCGGACGGCGGTTTTTTATCTGAAATACTTCGGTGTCGACGATGACTCCATTACTATGCGGAATGGAACGTGTGGAAAAAATTCTGAAACAACAATCACAGTTACGCATATGGAACATAAAAATACTTGAACTAAGTAGAAATTCTCGAGTTTTGAAAGAATTATATAACGAATACAAAAAAAAAAAAAAAATGCTAATTTCGAAAAAATGTTTAAATTAATGCACAAAAATTCTGTATAGTAAAATATTTGAAAATGCATCAGAAACTTGTTTTTTCGTTAAAATTTTTCATGATGTTAAGAAATTAAAATATACATAACTTAAGGTAATATTTTCAGCTAAACTTCTTGTTTTTAACGGAACCACAGCATAAAACACTGCATAAATAGATAAAGAGAGTGTTTTCAAAGAAAACTAATCTTAAGTTATTTATTTTTTGTAAAATGATGGTTATTATTAAAACTTTTGATTATCATCAAAAATCTCACACGTGGCTTTTTATCGAAAAATGTTCGCATCTTCGATGGCTCCTTTACTACGCTGAGTGAGCTTGGAATAAATGATTTTAACTTTTCACTATGGTGTTATAGCCAGGGCTGCAGAGTCAGAGTCGATAAAAAAGGGGTCGACTTTCCCTCTAGCTCCTAGGTACTTTCAAAAAGCTTAATAAATTATGTTCAGCATATCTTAATCAGCATAAGTTTTAGGCTTGCAACATTTGTGCTTCACTTAATACGTATTACCAAAAGTAAAAGCAATGTTTAGGAAAAGTATTTTTTCTCCTTCAAATGACTCTTATTATTGAAAATTATAGATTACGGTTTTTTTTGTAATAACTAATACAGAGTAAAACAATTGAAAGCTCAAATTTTTTCTGCGTAATTTTATTCTTTTTTCCGTTTTCCATTTCAACCATGCCACAAGCATTCGGAAGGCGAATAGTTTATCAGTATTCAAACAGGGCTAGTCTTCGGCTAAATTTCCAAATTAATATTTGATTAAACCGAATAGTGGGCTAAAGTATCGAACATTAAGTAGTGTCCGAATATTTTCGTTATATCACTAATATATAGGGGGAAAGGTATACGGGGGAGGGGGACAGGGTTATAACTATTTTTTTGTTAGGAGGTCAGGGTTACTACCTTTTTTTGTCGAGTAATTGATCCCACCTTCCGGATTCGAGTCCAATTTCTGTTGCTTACTTCCCTTTTAACCACTAGAGGCAGCGACTTCAGTTCAGTATCACGTTGTATCCGACAGTGTGAGAGCAAACGTTCTGTTTTAAAAAGCTTGAAACATTTTGTAAGGAAAGACATTTTTTCTTTATAACATTAAACATTTTTCCCTAGTGCTTTTATTAATATTAGCGGTGTATTTTTGGATTGTATATAATTGTTATAACTGTTTATTAGTTAAAACGCAAATAGGTGTATGCAGTAATTAAGTTAATATAGGAACTTACACTTTCACGGTCGGTGTTCATATCAAGCATAATATTTTCCGGGCTAATAGGCGTGGTCCAACCAAGATATTTCTGGCTGACGTTTCGCCTGACATGTTTCATGCTTCTTCAGAAATCAAATTTTCCAGTCTGAATGGGATGTGAATGGACTAACTGTTTGGAAACTGGCGCTAGGTGGTAATATGAAACTAGGTGTTCCATAATACAACGCCCTCTTTTACTATAAGTATCGCAATGCCAAGAAAGAAATTGGTGTTTGAGAGTAAAGGAACCGACTTTAGAGCAAAAATCACTGGCTTCAACTTCAAATAAAATATTTTTGAAGCCTCCGAAAGCAATGTCAATTAAGCAATCCAACACAAAAGCAGCCTCAGGACGACGATGCAGACTGCATGTTCTGCGGTAAAGCATCGAGATCGAAGTCAGGTGAACTACGGGTCCAGTTTATGATGTGTCGAGAATGGGAGTTGTGTCGTGGTTGTGAAAATAATGAGATTGTGATTGTTGCTCATGCAGAACCGAAGAACAACTTTAATTGAGATATTTGTGAAGTACTTACCACTAATGTTTATTTTTTAAATGCGATTTAATTCTGTGGCAAAATAATTACAACATAGTGCTAAAAGAGATATGCTGTTCAAGATAATATGACTAACACTATTTGTGTTTAGTTGTTACTTTTAGCAAGTGTTTCATATTACAACCCAAGTCTGAAATATCAATGTTTTGTAGAACGTCATAAATAATTGCATTTATTCTAAAGTTTAAAATGTTTATTTAAAAAAACAAGTTATATTTGTGGAACACAATCATATACGAATGTTACTGATGATTTTTAATGCAATAAATGCATTTCGAATTCTAAATTTTGTCAAAAATTAGAAACTGATTTAGAAATAGGAGCCAATCATTTCCCCAACCGACTCCGCAGCTGGGGTTATAACATATTAGTATGTATTTTAACCATTTAAAAAAAAAATCATATTAAATCACTAGTCTTTTTCGGCATATTTGGCCAGAAAGTAAACATCCTCATCTCAAACGATTTATTTAGCAATTAATGATCGTGTCACGAAATAAAATATCATTCATTACATAAATTAAAAATTTTATTTAAAATTCCATTCTCTAGTTTATTTAAAACTTTGTGGCTATAGAATGAATGTGAAAATGGTTATGCGTTAATAGGATGGAAAAACGATTCTATTTAAACTCTAAAACTAAGATTTCAGAAACGTGAAGTTAAAACCAGTGTACCTTTCTCTTTGTTGTAAAATACAGAATCAGGCACCAAACAGACATAGTTATCAATAAAAGCAGGCTATTTTTTGAAAAAATGCCTGTGTCTCTTGAAATTCATTCTAGATATGTGTAGTTATTGTTTGGAGAGATGGTGTAGACTGCAGGGACTTTTCAGGCAATCCACGGACAAATTGAATGCAAAACATAGGACTTATAAATTTTTAAAACATTTCCCCCACTGATACCCCCCTCTCCCGCACGCATACCGATGTATACTTACGGAATCCGGAAATTACCACCCATAATTGTATCCAGTATGATATCGTCTGTTGCGTCATCCCTCCCGTAATCCCTCTCCAGGGCAGCAGGTTGCATTCACTCCCCCAATCGGACCGTCCCGCGTGGATCCCCTGCATCGGATGACGTGGCCACCTGACGTCATGCTGCATTCCCGTATCATTATCCGGCGAAGCCATTCCGGCTTTCATGCCATCGCACGGGGTGCCTCGGTGGGAATGCGTTTATCGTCTGACTTTATTTATTTGGGTATTTATTTCTGAGCTGATTTATGGAGTAGATTGGAAATGGGGAGGAAGAGATTAAGAACTGAGGTTTATTATTTTTTTCTATCAACTGAAAAAAACCCTAATCATGGATAATAGTAAGTTTTTAGTCAAGAAGAAAAAGGAAAAAAGTTCTTGAATATCATTTCATCGCTACGAATACTTTTTCAGGAATCAAATTATTAATTTTAGAAGAACAAATTCAGCACGTTTTTCATCTGGTTCAACATTGCGATTGACTGACTTACCGCAGGCCCGATAAAATATGATTTAAGAATGACTGAATTTATTTTGTCAATTTCCTAAGTTCTTGACTTCGTGTTTCTGCAAATACTATGTACGAAAGCAAATTTTTACTATGAGTGGGTAGAAATTTCTTCCTTAAAGCAAGCGAGAAAATTATTTGTTTAAAAAGGTATTTGCTAGGCGGATTGAATATCCTTGGTGCAGATCGCATGAAAAGACAATTTTGATATAATAACGTAATCTATTACAAAGAAAAAGAGTTTCAAGTTAAAAAAAATATCTTGAGAGTATTCTTTGGTACTCCCAGAAATTTCAAAGTGTGAAAAAGTTTCCCGCACTTGACATTAGGTGGTTCTTAACCGAGACCCATTCCGATACAAAATAGAATAACCGTTTCCTAAACATCTATTGGTGAAAAGGAATTCCCTTCTAAGTATTCTTCACGTCTTGACAACTTCATTGATTCCTAGCAACAAAGAACATTTTTCGGGGGCGACACGCTCTCTTGCAACGCCGGGCTGTCGAAAGTTTTCCTTCGAACAAAATTAAGTAGGGGGAGAGGGAAATAGGAGGGACATGTCTTTCCTATTGTAACTGTAGTGAGAAATGTCATTTTGGAGTTTGTAGCAAAGATTTCGGGCTGGTTTCGAATGTTTTGAGTAGAGACGTATTTTGTGAGGATGATCTTGAGAGATTGCAACAATCAAATGCAGCCCATTACTAATGCAGTCACTTTTATAGCCATGAATTTGGTGCAAAAATTTAGTTAAGCATTTTAGACTGAATTTAAGTGTAAAAAATCTTTAAATTTGTAAAAATTCATTACTGTTTCTCCCAACAGCAGTTCAGCCATTGCTACACTATTAAACTAACAAAGGTCGACCTCGAAATTAAAAAATAAAGTTTTTTTTTAACATTTCAGCTTATATTATAAGCAATGCTATGGTTACGGCACATGTACCTTTTTTTGAGACTCAACGATAAAAACATTATGTATGGGGTAGCAAATAGTTTTTACTTTTGATATATATTATAGAATTAATATTAAATAACATATTATATAAAACCATATTATGCTCTAATGTAACCTTAATATCGAGGAGTTTTTATATATAGATATATATAACTTTTGAAGTCAAAATATTTAATAGTTTTATGCTGCTTTCATGTTAAAGTATGCTTAAAGTAATTTTGCTTCTGTTTTAGAGGTTGTTATGATCAAATCGTTCAGACTGAAGAAACTATAGCAAAACTTACCTGTACTTTCGTTTAATAATCCCATTTATTCTCATTTCTCAGAAGAACACTGATATTTACTGTAAGAGAAACTATAGATTAATATTTTGCTAGAAATAGATTAGCAAAAATGATTAATAGTCTGGTAAGTATAAAGGCAAATAAAAATATATAAAAAATCCTCCTGTTCCGTATGATAACGAATTAAAGAACATATACTTCTGAAAAGTTCCAGGACAGAAAGCGTAAAATAAATCTGACAGAACCAAGAAGGGTCGCATGGAAGTATTAAGAGCATTCAATTAAACTATGCAGGATTATATTAAGCAAATCATTTTCGAAAAAAAGAGATTTTCTTCTAGCATGGAAAACGATGTATTACAAGAATTTGAAATTCACTGATTTAAGTGAACGTTATGAGATTTCATTTTTAACACTTATAGGAAAACTGTCTAAAACTATGTAATTAAGTCCATCATCACGCATTTCTGTAATTAAGAAAAAATGAATGAAGCTAACGTATCATATGTATGAAAAGCTATATCTATTATTATAAAAAATACGAATGTAACAGAAAATTTTCTTACAAAATGAAAAGTAAATTAAAAAAAAAAAAATTAAATTTTTCAGTTTTACCCAAGAGTATATGTACATATAAAACAAAAAAAAAAAGGAAAAATCTCACGACCGTGTACGTTAATGTTTCAGCGTCATCTAGAAATGACTGCAATAATGTATTTACTCATAGTAGAGAACATGATTTCTAGCCGCAATTGCGGATTATTTTTAAAACGTCCGCAATAGAAATCTACAAGTTTTATCGGATGCCACAAAAGTTAGAATGTTTGAATAATTAATTATTAACAATTATTGCTCCTTAAATATTACTAATAGAAAAATATTAATCACTACAATAAACTTAATAAACTCGCTAATTACAGTAAAAAAAAAAAAAAAAACAGAAAGCTTATTGCGTAGAAAATCATATACTGGCCGGTTTTACCCCATTCGCCTTTATCCTGAGAAAAGGAATGCATAACATTTAGTCGCCAATAGTGTTCGGCAGTAGTTAACTAGAAGTAGTTAACTACTAGTGGCAACTACTAGTTAACTAGTAGTTAACTACTAGTTGCAACTACTTTTGTTTTGAACTAGTTAACTACTAGTTAAACTACTTTTTTCCCAACTACTACAGTATGGGACCTTAAATCCGGAACACTCGGGGCCGCGATCTTTCCGGATTTCGGAATTTTCCGGATTTTGTGTCCTCATTCAAAAAACCTTGTAAGTAGCATCAGAGCCCATATAATTTGCTCTGGAACTTTTTATTAGCATTTTGGTCATTTACAGCATTTTTATTATCGTATATACATGCCTATAAGTCGCAAAATTTAGCACAAAAAAACAAAGTTGGAGTAGGCTTACATTCGACAATCAACACAAAGCATCGAAACATCCAGACTTTTCCCGATGTTATTTTAACCTCTTTAATTAAACAATAAGAGAAAGTAATTCTGTCAAATTTTGATATGATTTTATATTCTCTAGTCACTAAATTGTAGTAAAAGATCAAACTATCGGGAAATTGCGAGAAACGCGGATTTTCAATTTAGCGAACGTTCGTATCGCGCGAAAATTAGAGCTCATTATAAAAAATAATAAATATAAGAAAACTACAATAAATAAAAAAAGCAAAACTTAATGATATTAACTCAGAATTAGAGCAACAATTAATGAAAACTCTAATCGCAAAAACGAACCCTTTTCAGAAAATTGCGAACTTTTTTTTTTTGAAACCGGCACATTTCCGATCTTAAACATGTTCAATAGATTTTATTTTCCTCTGTAAAACGCCTTTTTCCCAAAAATCAACCAGGCAAAATAGTTTCCAATTCTTTTTTTCAAAAAAAAAAAAAAAAAAAATGTTTGCGGCCGATTTTTTTCGAAATTCGGAAAAAGTTCCGTATTTTGGGTCTTCCGGATTTCGGGATTCCGAAATTGGGGTCCCATACTGCATTTACAGCTACTTTCGAAAAAAAAATTTCTTCTAATATTAAATTATTTAAATTTTTAGCTTATGAATTATATAATGTATTTTTATATTACGATATACAATGAAAAAGTACTCATGAACAATCATGACATTTATTGCAGTATTTAGGTAAATTATAAAAAGCTTTATAATATAATCAACAAATAGGCCCACACCAGCATATTCACAATGAAGTTTCATTTAAATACCAAATCTTCATTATGGGGAAGCTTTACCTCTACTCCAGTACCATGCATGCGTTTGGGATACCATAAAACACAAAAAGAAAGAACAATACTAATTTTTAGGATTTTTTAATAAGAAAATACTGATTTTTATGATTTTATTTTTAGAAAGAAATACTGATTTTTATGATTTTCTTTAGAAAAAACTTATTTATATGATTCTTTTTTAGACAAATATTGATTTTTATGATTAAAAAAAACCTATTTATATCAGCTTCTTCTAAATTATTAAAATATAAATATTTTTCATTATAAATTTTAATATATTCTGTGTTCAAGTAATTCATTAGAGTTTTAACTCACTATATGGTAGCCTTAATGCATCTGGTCTTCTAGGGAAAGGTGGAACAGCTTCGTTAAGGTGTCAAAGAATGACATTTTATCAGAGAACATTAAGTTCTTGGACATGCTGACTACAGCAAAAGCATTAACAGCACCTTTGGAAATTACTTTTTCTACATTTGGAATAGTGCACTCAAAATTAAGAAACAGTTTGGAGGTTGATAAGGCATCATCTGGTATTCTTGATGAAACATCTAAATAGTAAAAATGATTATGCTGCAGTGAACATTTTATGTGATATTTTCCATCTCTGTTTATATATTCAAGAAATTTGTACATACCCAAAAAACTATAATAGTCCAATCAACTTATTTGTTTATATTCAAGAAATGATAATACATTTAGTCCAGAAATATAAGCTTTCTCTTCTGTTTCTTGTTGTTCTGTATTTATTAAGCATACATTTTTAGTATAATATAATTAATTAATAATTAATTTTGATATAGTAATAAATAATTATTTCAACTGAAATATCTTAAAATTCTTTGAAGATATAAATAATTAACAGAATTTGTTACTGTATTTGGGTGCACTACACAAATATAACTGAAATACTCCAAAATCAGATCCTGACCTTGCAAAAGCAGGATAAATTTAAAAAATATATCTGACTCTCACACGTACTACAGCCATTTTCTACCGATCAACTAACTACCTATTCAGGTAGCACCTCGCTAGTACGAGTTTGAAATGGTTTTGTACAGATTTTCGCTATTATCGTAGAAAAAAAGTATAGTAGACGTGACAGGTGGTTTACTTTGCGTTAACACTACACGGGCAGAGAAGCAACATTTACAGAATTCACTTAATTTTTATTGAGAACTCGCTGATGTGCCCGGGTTTTAAGTGCAGCATGTCAATCTGAACAGGTGGAACAAATAACGGAGAATATGTCCCATGAACGATCAGAAAAAACTAAAATGATCTAAACCTGAGCAACAGTAAATTATTCCTGCCCCCCCCCCCAAAAAAAAAACTGCCTTGCTTATATAATGTAGATTTCATTATAATACGTATACAATTTGTTTTATGAAAAAAATGTGAGCATAATCACACAGTAATCGAACGATAGATTTGTCTTATATTAAACACATAAAAATAAATACTTAGTACATTGTCCAAGATTTTTTTTGTCAAGAATATTCCAATCATACAAAACAAAATCATTACATTTTCACTCAATTCTTGTGTGATATAAAAATCCGTTAAACCAAATATATATAGCCGCAGACCGTAAAATACAATTTTTAAAATTTTAACGAATTTAATGTAATAATTGAAATTGTTTCAAAAATGAATAAATAAATAAAGTATGATTTCCGTTCTTGAACTACAAAAATGGATTATTTCAATTTTACTGTTTGGAATAAACCTTTCGATAGCTTCTTATATCTGGAAATTTTAAAAAAAAATATTATTTAACCTGCGCACAATTTCATTAAAACTGAGAAGAAAAGTAGACGACGTTTCATTAACTGCGTAAATATTCCAAGTTAATTCACATTATGCTTATTTCTTTTACGGAGCTCTTTCATCAAATGTCTGCAGAATTTTATATCTAGACAAAGATATTTTCACTTTTGTTCATTGGTTATTAATTTTAAGTTTCTAACATAAAGTTCGAGTGGTTTGGAGATGCTTTAAATATCAAAAGTTGACTTATGACAAATTTCTGGTGCCAAAACAAACCCGTGCAAAAAATGACGAAGATCTGAAGTAAAATTTAGATTGGTATACGCAACATATACACATACTGATATATTTATTCAGGTTGCAACACTTGGGAACGGCGGAAAGATTTGTTACCAAACTAATAGTGTTTTCTGAAATTTTCAAGGTTACTTTGGGCTTATAAATTTGAGTGGAAAGACTTGAAGTAGATGGAATGAGATTTTTGCGAAAATGGACTGCGTAGTGTCACAGGGCTGCACTACATAGCCTTGCGACACTTTTAACATCATGTTTCAATCGGTGTTATTGTTTGTTCTAGCGTAGTATTGTGGCTCTGTAAATTTTGTAAATAATTTAAAGTAATTATTAGTTATTTTAAGAAAATTTAAGTGTTGTTGTAAATAGTATTTACATAGTTCAAATCTCTCAGTTTATTCTAACCTCGGACTCTGTTCGTCATTGTTTTGAGGACGCAGCATTATGCACACAATGCAAAACAAAAGGCGCAGCATTATGCACACAATGCAAACCATTTCCTCTGGAAGCAAGTGTAATAACAATTCTAAAATTTGTATCTATTAAGCATTGTGAATTTGATGCAAATAAAAAAACCATCAGTAACAATATTTTATAAGATTAAATTTTAAGAAAAAGGATTTTGAAGTCCTGATCTACTATTCTCGCGTAGAAGTTTGTTAACTACGTTCGAAAATTTTCCACTGCTCTTGCCCCTTGAAACTCAGTGAAGGTCGTAAATATTCTCCAACTCATTTCTTTTCTTCGAAAAGGGGGGGGGGGAGTAGGCATCCATTTCTAATCCCCTTTCCGATTAGCATTTACCGCCAGTGACTCAGAACACGGCAGAGCACGCTTCACTGGGTCCCGGGCTAAGTTGGGGACTGACCTCTTTCGAACGCGGAATAACAATAAAGTCAGAGAGTCGGAAAAGACCCATCAGACTTTTTGACGCCCTCGTAGACGAAGTAGAGGGCTCCACACATAAAATTAATTTTATGCCACGTGTGGGACAAACCTCATGATTTTTAAGGTTTAATGTAGAAAAATTCAGAGAAGATTTCTTAAAAATTGTTGTCATCATTTTGTTTCTATAACAGGAATCTTTCAGATTAGCCGTTTAGGTCCTAAAACGGACCCTATTAACAATTTTGCAAAAGGATTCGTTTTAGGACCTAAGCTAATTATCTAATAGCCAATTGTATTTTTCTGAAGCTAATTATTTAATTAGATTCAGAACAATAGCCGTAAGTGATTAAATTGTTTGAGATAATAACTTTGTTACTCAACCTTACAAGACCATTAGGATAGAAAACATTCTTAATGCCGTAGCCTCCTTACCAATTTTTCGTTCTTTCGTAGACTTAGTTGTTTCGTTAGTCGCACCCTTCCTAGGGGCGACTGCAAAAGAAATTAATTAGAGCAATATTTAAGTTTGAAAGTTCCAATACAAGGTAAAATGGAGGACAAAATTTCACCCAAGCAATACTAACCGCCATATTCACCGTCAACCTAACTCCACGCGTGAAACCACGAGATCCGTTAACTCGGAGTTGGGGCTCAGCGCTGCGAAGTTAAAAATCGGTATTCACGGAGGAAAATCAACCTGGGGTTTTCCAACCACGAAGTTAGTCAACTCGACGCCATGTGGGAACGTACGCAGGCCCGTTATTGGTCAAAACTATCACATGATTTTCCTCATGCTTTTTCGCCGCGCAGTGTACATTTCGTTTCCCGTTTCTTAAAATTCCCGTTCTCTGCGATATAGCGATGAATAAAACACGAGTGGTTTTTAGCCCGTTTGAGAAGGTACTACTTCTAGCACTCGTGTAAAAAATTTAAAAATATTGAAAAGTAAAGAATCCAATAAAATTTTTCTCGGAAAATGAAAATATATATATATATAACGAATAGGAAATTATAACCAATTTTATCATTGTAATATATCTCTTTCTGACATTAGAAATGTACCATTCACAAACGATATATATATAATAGAAATGTACCATTATGAACCAAGCAGTAGCGTATTATTGTATCTTTTAAATTTTTATTTGAATATTCTTTCATTAAATCAAGGCTGTAACTAGGGATGCCCACGAACCCCCCCCCCCCCCCCGAAAATTTTCGCAATGTAGCATATATTCCTAACTGAAACTTTCCTCAACATAACTGTTTCAAAGCCTCCCCCCCCCCAAAAAAAAAAAAAAAAAAAATCTGCTTATGGCCTTGCATTAAATTCATGAGAGTATTTAAAAAATGCATTTGATTTCAATTATAACTATTGTAAATACTTTATTCTTACAATCACTTCGCATTGGCAAAGTACAGTAAAAATTTGGTTTAAGTCTTACAACTGCATGAAACGGCAATTCAAAATTATGTGATTTGGGGTTAACAAGAACCCTTTTTCTAATGCAAATATGAATTCATTAATACAAATACATATGGCGAATATTTTGACTTTTTCAAAAACCTTGCAGTTTACCTTTAGACACAAAACTGCTATTAGCATTATGGATTCATTTCATAAGTCTTTTTTTTTTTTAAAGAAGCGTTTCACATATTCAAAACCTTTGTTAAATTAAAAAAAAAGAAAAGAATATACAAGCAAATGTAAATTGGTCAATGACATAAAACACATGGTAAAGGTCAACAAGTTTATTTTATTCGACATACATAAATCAAAATATTCCACATGAACTTCGCAGGCCCAGAAGTAACCTTGGCAAAAAAAAATCAGGACGCATGTTAAATGTTCAGTATATACATGTACACTTTAAAGTAGAATAAAATTATATCAAAAAGCAACGGGTATAGGTCAACTGCACTGCTAGATGGGCGGGGCATCCCAACTGCACTGCTGTGATCTTATCTCTATGTCCGAGCTGCACTGGCATGCCTCCGGAAAAAATGTCGGAATTGCACCGGAAGTTTCCCCCTTCGATTTCTTAAAATACCAGGAAACGCCAGTCCCTATAACTTATGTGCAGCCATTTTTGGCCACTTTTTCGTAAAAGTTAAAAAAATAAGAACTCTAAAGGATATCTTAAATGCATTGTAAAAATACATTGCTCAAAAATCAGAAATAAGTTAAATAAATAAGTATTCAAATTAATTTGAAAGAAAAAAAAAAGCTAACCCACTTGTATTAAAAATGTATTAACTACATTCGTTTTCATTGTAAAACATATTACCGATTTTTTATTTATTATTCAGCCAAACCACTATTCGTTACACCCCTATTTGTAACATGCAAATGTATTACCTACATTCGTTTTCATTGTAAAATATATTAACGATTTTTTATGTATTTTGTTACATCGAATGCGTTGTTTAATTAAGATACTTGATTGGTTAGTATAGTAACTGATATTATTTTGATAATCCATCCTTCTAAATAAGAATCGCATGTCTGAAATGTTTGGGGTAAAAAATGAGTGGAATAAAAATACCTTTGTACAATAAAGTTTTATTAACAAGAGTATGTTTTATGGGTAAAAGTTACAAACGAAAACTTATGCTTTGTTACTCTTAAACTTTCCTTAAACGTAACCTTCTTATTGCTTACTCTTAAAGGTAACCTTCGAGAATCTAATCATATATTAATGAAACGAAGCCACAATCGTGATGAAGCAAAGCTCAGGAAATGTAGCCCAAGATGGCGGACGATCCGTCTTATTCAAGCTTGAGCCAAGAAGAAGGTGTTTCCACCTCCCTACGGACACAGCAGTGCAGATCGACCACTAATAAAAATATCGGACAGTGCAGTTCACCCCTTTTTTGATTGACAGGTATTATGGGGAGTGCAGTTGACCCTCGTCCAAAGCAACAAGGAGAGAGAAAAATAAATAATTAAATAAAAATACTAAAGATATATTAACCCCCATTTTTTGGTATTTCTGTTCAATTAGGAA
Organism: Octonoba sinensis; assembly: GCA_038502835.1. Lineage (NCBI taxonomy): Eukaryota > Metazoa > Arthropoda > Arachnida > Araneae > Uloboridae > Octonoba > Octonoba sinensis. The sequence goes on along the minus strand of CM076599.1, from coordinate 95,032,000 downwards.
TCATGATAAAGTTTCAAAATCTTTAATGAAGTAATAGCTCCCGAGAGAAAAACATTATCGGAAACACACAAAAGCGACAAAGAAAACATTGAACAATACTAGTTAATAAAATTAAAACAACTCTAAAGTTGTATTTTTTGTAAGGCCTCTTCAGAAATTCAAGATCGTGTAAAGCGAAGAAAGCTCTAAAATCTCAACATATTCCAATTTTCGCAACATCCAGTCCGCCATTGCTAATGTTTACATGTACTGCGCATGCGCTCAAACCTTAACTTTGCTCTGGAGCTTGGTTGAGTTACTCGACCTGGCATGGTTTCGGGAACCTGTTTGCGCGTAGTCAAAGTTGATGGTGAATAGGAAATCCGCGGTAACTTCAGGTTGGAGACCGGTTTCGCGTCAAACCATGAGGTTAGAATTGACGGTGAATACGGCGGTAAAACAGTCTGGAGAGGAAAAAAATAGTTTTATCTGCCTCTTTTCGATAAGACTGGAGAAATGAAAACTTAATTGAGACTTTGTTCAAGCCTCTGTGATTATACTTAAGGAATATATATCTATATTTAAAAAATAAAAATACAAATATATATAGAGTATATATATTCTTTTCTGTGGCTAAAAGCAAGATAAGTTAATGATAATGCTTTATTTGCAAAATACAATACAGGTCAAAAGGATTTAAGGTTGAGGCTAAAAGTTAACTTAAGAACTCCCTGCTAAAGAAAGTGTCATTTATATTTACAGACCAATTTACTCACTAACTGGGTCAAACTTCTTTAAGTTAGAAAGAGAGAAGGAATGCTATTTCTATTCTAGAAAAAGAAGCTCTATATGATGCAGTGCATAAGCTTTTTTCCCCCCTTAGTGTGGGAGAGGATGGGGGTTGAAATTCTAACATTGTTTCCCAGAGATGTAAGGGCACGGCTTCGATACAAATCGAACATCGTTCCGTTCCAAAACGGGGGGAGGTTTTTCCCTTACTATAGCACATGGAAAGTGGGTTAATTAAATAATTTGTTCCTGGGAATTCGTAAGAATCGCACCTGAGCCCCACACACAACACGTGCCGCTGCACGTGATGAGGTGTGGTGGTACGCAGCCGTTTGTAAAGGAAGAGGGGTTGCCGGAGAGATTAGATCTTTTTTTTTTTGGGTCTCTCACTTTTAAGAGGAACATTTCTAAAGAAAATTTTCGAAAAAGTAAAGAAGTAATTAATGTAAATTTTTCCAATTACGAAAACGAAATTCTACTTTCAAATTTTTAAAAAGTTGTAAAATAAAATGTTCTTTTCAAACATGACAAAATTTTTAACAGAAATAATTATTTGGTTAACTGCCGAAACATTTTATTTTGTCATTAAACTTTTTTCCTTCAGCATATTCTCTCTCTTTCATACAATCTTCTACACAAACTCAGACACAGACTGAGTTTTTTGACATGAAATAAGTTGAGAGAAAAAATAATCAGTTAAATTAATTTTAGGTAAAGTATCATAATAAATATCATTTTACTCCTACTTATAATTATAAAAGTTTTATTATCTTCCCAATAAATGAAAAAGATTAAAAGACAAATCATCCATAACTATGTAGGTAATGATCTCCAGTGTAGTTTACTAGTAATTTAAATTTTGGCAAAAATTGAAATATTTCTTTCGATGCAGGATTTTTCCACCCATTTCCTTTTCGCTCGATGTCCATTTCATTTCTTTTCTTTTTTTGTGCACGAATAAACTGTCGGTAGAAAATGAAAATTTAGATGTAAATTGTATAATTCTTTTACTGTCTTATAAATTAATAGAATGAGAATGTTAACATTGTAACACTAAAAATTTTCTTTAGAAAAAAATCAGCGAATTAAGAGAGATGCATAATAAGGTTATCATATTTTATCACGTTCTAATAAAATAAACACAAATATTAAATCTAAGAAATGCAGCCAATGTAGTGACCATCTAAGTATACTCACTCCAAATTGCATTTTTCAAACTCAATTAGCATATGAAAAGAAATTACATTCTTCTGCGAGGAAATGCTTCACTCTAAATTTTTTTTTCAACTGAAAAAATAAATCAAAATATGAATGTCTGCTCGCTTTGAAAGAAATTTCATTCCAAATCGTGCGACCAGCAGCGAAGAAGAAAACGTAATAAATGGCGCAAAACATAAGAACAAACAGTGCCAAGGAAATAATGCATTCAAATTCGAGATTCCGCCCCCCCCCCTTTCCCCTTTCAAATACAGCCGTCGTGTAAGTATTATTTACTTTTGAGTTTTAGGAAAACAAACATTTGCGAGAGTTCTAAGAATATGGTTATGCCTCTTAATGCAATTTTGAGTTTTATTTCGTTGGAGGGCTATTTTTGTCTGAGAATGAATTTGAAAAGAACTAGATATGGGGGGGGGGGGGGGGTATTGAGAAGTTCTGTATACGGTCGTAAAGACACGTTAGTTTCATGTGTATTGAGAAAGCTATTGATAAACGTGCTTGAGATATTTTATTATTAATATTGATTTGCGATATGCGATGGAAAATTTTTATCACACGAAAGGGTGATGTAGGTCAGAAGTTTTGATTTTAAGCATATATATTTTTCAAACGCATTTTTTTCTTTCTTATTTATTATTAGCACATTTCTTCAAGAGGAATTTTAATAACCACGAACGTGTAAATTATAGTATTTTATTTCTCATTTTTTCCGTTCATTTTATGTATACGGTAGGGCGACATGTATTCACCTCATCCTACCCAATGTATAGGGTAGGGTGAAACGGTTTTTGTTCCCAATTACCTCAACATAAATCAAAACAAACTGAATTTTTCTAACCAAAGTTTGTTATATTATTTTTCAGTTTGTTGGAAACAATTTTCAACCCCCTCCAACATACCCCCTCCAATGACAAGCAAGGCAGCATAAGAAAAACTATTAAAAACTTTAACAGGTTCTTTTGGAAACTGCAAAGAAACTTCTCAGAATCTTTTATATTTCATTAAATGACAAGGCAAGTTTGTAATATTTTCTCATGAAAGAAGCTTAGCAAACCTGGTGAAAGCCATAAGGAAAAAAAAGCATTGGGAACTTTCTATTTCATTTGATGTTTTTGTGGATGTGGTAAAATGGTTATAATTAGTTTATTTTTCTTTATTGCAGTGAAGCAATTTATGCTATATTAAAAAAAAACTATTTCAATTGCTTCTGACTGAAACTGAATTTGTAATATAAGAAATTTGGTGTTTCATATCAGTTTTTCTTTTCATTTTTGAATTATAATTAACTAAATCTCTCTACTAACTGAATTGTTACAGTTAAATTTTTAATAAGTTTTTATATTGCTAACTTCTACATCAGATATATTCTTTATTGTAGCAGACCAATTGTAGTGTTACTTGGAGACTATATCCCCTATTTTAAACTGCGTTACAGAACATGATTCCTCTTGAAATAAACAAGATAGCAAACAATTCAGTTCAAGATCCAGCAAATCAATTAACATGAATGATTATTAAAGGATCTACAATATAGTATATTACCTCTACAGGCAATTGCCTCTACGGCTGCAATAATAAATAAACGGCAAAGTAAAAGAGTTGAAGACAAAGCTGGGGATGTTTACAATGTGGAAATATAACGGAAACAAAAATATATTAACCTTACATTTCACATCCCAATTACTAAACGCCACAGAAGATAAAAATCCACTCTTGAAAATCACCATATGAAAGCAAAATCCTCAAAAGACAGAAGCTTGGAAAATATGTACTCAAACTTATAGCACATAAAGTGAAATAGTTTATAATAAAACGTATCGAGCAAATCCCGTAGACAAATGATGAGGAAAAACAAGTAAAATATTAAACTGTATGATGTACAGCGACTTTTGCGCCTTTAACTAAAAAAGTTGGCATCAATATTGTCAAAAAGACGGATCACCTAAGATCTTTATAAGAACCAATTTTTAGTAGCCGTGAATAGAATCAATCTTATAAATGTAGCCGTGAATAGAATGGAACTTACGCTTTTTAACGGAATGTTTTGTACCTTGTAGTGAACTCCATAAGACATAAGTTCACCATATTCTATACAGACTTATCATTTTTTCATAAAGACTCAGTTTACTCCATGAGGTGAGCCACTTCATCTCACCTTGGGGTAAAATAGTTCACCATTTTTGTCAGCTACTTTTATTAATTTAAAATGAAAAAGAAAAAACTCCAAAAATTACGTCAAATTGTTCCGAATAAATACAATGTCAAAATGTAGTTGAAATTAAACGTGAAAAAATTATGTTTTTTTTTTTTTTGCTATAAAACTTTAAAACATGAAAATGGCTCAAAATGATCCATTCTACTCTAATTGAACATTGGTCAATTGTATGGCGGAGTTTTGTTCCATTCGTAGTCGTATGAATCAATATACAGTTTTCAAAAGTTTGAGCATCTATTTTTAAAATACAGTACTAAGTCTAAAATCAGGAATCCTCCGGAGTTCGGAAATTCTGAATTTCGGAGCTTGGATCATTAGTAATTTTCTTGTCTCAAAACTAATCTACACTTACCCTGAAAATTTGTTCATGTGTTATATACGTCTGGAGCACCTTTTCATCCCCACACAAGCAAGTAGGAGGATTATTAGAAGTAATCTTTTGAAAAACGTTTAAAAAAAAAAGAAAAAATAATCACATCACCAAAAAGTTTTAGCTGCAGACATGCAAATTATTTAGCAGATATTGCGTCATTTGAAGTAGGAAAATATAAAAATCATATATATATATATGTATAGCACAAATTGCAAAACTATTGATGACACATGTTTAAGCACTCCACTAAACATCAGCTTCTCAGAGATCTCGATAAAATTTCTGCTTTAATTTTAGAGAACATTGCTTTTGCATCGGCCTCTTCCTTGGCATTTGTAAGTCTTCTGATTGGGCTTGGCACATTGGCCTTACAGAAAAAATCATAAAACTTGATTTTCCTGATTATATTATCCAAACTATTAATTCCTTTCCTCAAAATAAAAAATGGAACTGAAGCTCATTCGCGATGTTCTCCACATCATGTCCTGTCCCATCCCGAGATACTTTGAGCCAGATAAACAGTTCTTTCCTTTCCTGAATATTAAATATCCTTATAAACTTGAAAATGAAAAAGAAAATGAAATGTTTGGCATACTGCGGTGTATTCGGGGGGATAAATGTTGCCTCAATGATTTTTTTATAATTTTTGTTACGTTTAGCAAAAAAAAAAAAAGAAAAAAGGATTCTTTCTGAATATTTTGAAGTTTCTTTTCAAACATGGAAGGAATTTCTAAAGTGCTCTCTTCCAGAAGCTCTTGTTTTGTCACAAATAAAATCCCTGATCACGTTTATCACTGTTTAAAAAAAAAGAAAAAACAAGCCTCTATAGAACAGAAACAGATACATCTTCTTTCGAAACCTAAATTTATTTACGAATAAAAATAATCTTCTAACAAGATAAGACGTAAAATTGCATTAAGTGGAGTAACATATCTCTTGAAAGCCTGCAAATGTTTATTTTGTTAGCATCCGAAATAAAAGTAATACTCACACGAAGCCCGGATTTAAAGGAGAAAAATCCTGAATTAGAATTTATTATTTTCTTTGGCTCTGTTTATTCTTGCATTTTGCCTCATTTATTGCTTTTTCTCTTTCGCTGCGAGCAGCGCCATTTGAAATGGAATTTCTTCCAGACCGGTATGTTTTGATTCTTATTGAAATTTTGAAAAAATCTTAAGTGAAATATTCCCTTGCAGGCGAAAGTAATCTCTTTTCATATGTTAATTGAGTTACAGAACACAATTCGAATGAAAATATTTCGATGTCGCTTCGTTGAATTTCTTCCATAAAGGATATTTCGAACTTTGCTTCATTAGAACACAATGACTGACATTATGGCTTATTATTACCTTATTCATTATCAGAAAGGAATTTTCCACTTATTTTATTACTTTTTAAACGGTCGCTCTTGGAGCGCGGTCTTTCTCAAAAGATGGAATGTTATTTGCGTCTGAATAATATGCCGTCTTTCAGATTGGTTTTTAAGTTAACGATTTTTATTAGCTTCAGATGATATTTTATTGATCATTGCTAACTTTATTCCATGCATCATGCTACTTGTTTTACATGTAATGTAAGATTTGGCGACCGTGTCTTTGCTATTGCGTTGAATGTTTCTACACTGATGAAGAAGCTCGGCTGTAGTCTTCAAGCTATCATTTCTTAAGGGCTTGTGCTGCGATGGCATTCCCGAGCTAACTCAAAGCGCTTTTATTTATTTATTTAAAAAGTAATAAAATAGTGTTACGAAATCAAGTAAAAAAAAGACTAATAGACCATACTTTCTATTTTTATTTCTGTGCAATTAATTGATTTATAACATTTGTAACATTTTGAATTCTTTTTGTGCCTTATGAATTACGACTGGCAGAGGTGGCTTTGATATAAGAGGAGGACCAGAGATTGCCTACGTTTTGTTGTGAAGTGGTTACCATTGCAGCATTGCTTTTAGACTTGATGCTAGCGGCGTGGCAGATTATATGTTTTGTACAGGTCATAGTTGTGGGGAAGATGAAGTCGCATAATGTTTTCTAAAAATATTTTGTAGTTTACCATGTTTTTTTTTCTTTAAATATATTATTGGCACAAGTTGACTCGCCCTTCCTTCTATGTGGATTTTAGATCTTGTTGGATGTAAGATAGAATCTTTATAACTTGGAAAAGCTTCTTCATCTTCCTTTTCTTTGAAAACTTTACTGCCCCGTGTGCAAGTAAACAGTAATTCAAATTCTAAGCAATGTATTTAATTGAAAGTGCTTGTCTGGAAAACAGTTTTAAGGTTCAAAACGTAGCAGGAGATAGTTATTTAGCTTCTGTTAGTATGCGGCTAAAGAAATATATATTCAAGTTTAAGTAAAAATGTTACGTTTAATTTCATTTAGTAACATTTTGTGGCTTCCACGACAGGATTTCGTAAATATTTTTAGAAGCTTCTAAATATTTTTAAAAGTTTACCCGCACAAACAGTTGAAGCTTGAAACAGTTGTAAATTAAAGCAACCTATCAAATGGATGAGATTTTATGTCAACCTTTCAAACAACTGGTTTAATTTCTCCTTCTCGCTGGGTCTGCCACATTACTTGGACCAGATTCACACTAGAATTTAAAAAAGTTAATTTTATCTGTGTTTTGGTAGGAATTCTGTGAGTAACTTCCCTTAAGCGACAGGTTTAAATCGCCATTTGTGTGTATCATACAGATGAAAATGCTGTAAACGTTCGTAATTGAATGTTTGTGGCAATCGTGAGCTGTTTGCTTTAAAACTGTTTTGTTCAGGGAAATTTACCGTACTTTATAATATTTTTCGCAACCAACTAAATTGACACTTTTTTTTAGAGCTCAACGGCCTTTTACTAAAAAATAAATTTTGTATTTTACCCTTTTTCGCTTTTTCACACGGCTGAAAATGAAATAAAATGAACAAATAAATGAAACATCTTTTGTATCGAGATCTTTTGCTACGACAAATTGCCAAAGCAACAGTTAGTTTATTCAACCTTGCTTTGAAGAAGTTGTTTGAATTTAATGAACTCCTCTAGGTAAGCAATGAAGAAGTAGAAGACAGTTTCCTCAAACGTTCTTGCACGTGATAACCGGGTCACATGAGACTATACCAGACTAAAGAAGTGCACATTATACCAAACGTTTTTTTCCCAAGTTCTACTGCTTCAAGACCTAAAATATTATGCAACCCAAAAATGTTGCGCCGAATGTCGGAATTTCCCTAATTGTTAATACTAAAAAATAATAGAAGATGCTTTTGTGTACGGATTTCGGCATCGTGAGCTCCGTGCACCCTCTCCACAAAACTACCAATTCCCTCACAGTGAACTTAATGCTTGGAAAGTTGGTCTCCCCTCTTACCATAGCTGTGCAAGGGCGCGTGCCTTTGTTCTTCGGGGGTTCAGGTGGTCCATAGATCATCCTCGGCCCATTGGCTACGCAAGCATGACGTGTCCTTCTCGAGGGGTGACGTCATGCAGAGTGCATACTTGTGGTGCTTGGACGACCAGTGGAATTTAAGTTCCCCCCTTATCCAGCTTTACCAAAGCAGTAACAAGTTAGTGAAAGTAAGATTGGAATTAGGACAAGCCGCTGAGTCCTGTTGCGTTCTTATTTATTTCTATTTTTTCTCACTGCTTCTTCTGACAATACTATAAGCGGAGAAATATATATAAAGCGCCTCATGACGTGGTGAAAATCGCAACAGATGAATTTTGTTTTGAAACTAGTCGCATGATTATAATAAATGGACCTCTGAAAAGAGAACCTTTGTCAGATTCTCTTTTTTTCCTTTGCTTTGTTTTAATTTGCACATTTTAAATCCCCAAACATGCAGTGCGAAAAAAAGTTTTAATACACTTTTGTTAGATTAAGCAGTTTACAATCAAGGATTACTTGCTGGAGCACATAATTTTTTTTTTGTATATATACTCCTGTCTTTCATAACTGTTGAACACACACACCTCCTCCCTTCACACAGTTGGAGGGAGGAGGATCTTACGCAAAATAAAATTTAGTTAAGAAAGGAGAAAAGGATTCTTCTTTTCATTCCTTCCGTCAAAGGTCAACTTATTTTTTTTCTCCACAGGTACATGTATCACGGCCTTAACACTTCTGTCTGATACTATTTATTCATAGAGGGCTACAGTTTTTGTCTCCATCCTTCTTAAAATACCACTTATTTCACCACGTTCGACAAAAAGAAAAAAAAAAACACACGTATTATATACTATTCGAAAAGAAGTGAGACATTTTAAAAAGTAAAATGAGACACAGGTATCATCATATTTCGATCAGTGGTGGGAGTCATAATGCACACTGAGTCCCAACGGATTATAAAAGCATTTTATTTAGTTATTATCCTTTTGTTGGGTTTTTTTTATTTACCAAATTTGTTTTACTCGTCTGCAGGCCCTTACACCCTCATATTTATCTCTACGCGTAACTTTCTGTTACATCTACTTATGTACTATGTATTTATTCGTAGGGGTGACATGTTTTTATTTCTTTCTCACCTAATGACCTAATGCACGTTACTTCCAATATTGAGACCCGACGAGAAAAAATAACTCTACAAATGTAGGATCCACTTCTCTATAAGTAGCGAGATATTTCAAAAAGAAGAACCGACGTCGTTGTCCCTAAAGAATAAAAACAGACGATAAAAAGTGGTTCCATGACATTCGAATGGAGTGTACGTTTCGCATACCACCGCGCCCGTGCGGAAAGCAGGGGTAGGCAAATCGTGTAGAAGAGCAAACGAAGCCAATGGAGACGACGGAAACGATTTTAATGAGCATTCTAATGATTTCCTACCATTTGGGCATTTGTTTCCAGCAAGTGAGCACCGTTTGTTGTAAAGAGCCACGTTCTATTTTGCGATAGCCGCTCTCCATCCTATTCGGGCAATGTACACAGTCAGAGTTTCAATGTACGAAACAATTTAATACCACGTTATTGATGAAAGAACATAACATATCACGTAGAGTAAAAATTGTAGTTGTCTATATTGGTCAAGCATTGCTTAACACCGTTGGAATTTCAACCACTCGTTTCATTTTAATGCAAACAAAATCATTCAAAAAGATGTATCCCTTCATGTGATTTTTTTCCTATATAAGTTTTCCAGTCAATCATATACGTGTTGCACATTTATTTTTGGGAAGTAAGTGCTATTTTCGGCAAAGAGTAACATTTTATTTTGAGGAGTCGCTTGTTGTTGTAATTGAATACTGTATGGAGTGATAGCGTTTCCCCAAGCAACTTAATTAAACGCATGTTAAAGTCGTACTACTGAGGAAGAACTTCCAAAATGCAAGGCTAAACTTATGTACATAAAGTGCATTCCTCAGAAATCAATAGAATCGAACTAACTCACAACACATGTTTTGAGAAAAGTGATTTAGATAGTATCAAAACGACTACTTAGTCGCAACTAACGAAACATGATGCTTTTTGAAATAACTAGTGGAAATGCTTGTACCTCGGGCCAATAGTCATATCTAGAAATAGATGAATGGGAAAAATCTGTTTGTACCGCAATTCAATTCGCAACACTAACTGGGTAGTTCACAACTGACTTTGAGGGTTATTTGTCACTCTGATTCAGTATTATTGCATGCTGTTCGTTCCATGCATTCGGTTGAAAATTTACTACAAGTTACATTTTTTTTTTTTTATAATCGAGGTATGTATATAGTCTTTAAATAGCCAGCAACATCGTATTCCTTGTTAAATTAAGCTTATAATTATCATAGATTTTCATTTTAATAGCTTTGGGTTACTTAGAAAACTTAACCTATGTACCTTGGGTCACAAATATTAATTGTACCTTGGGAAATATTTTCATTTTCCATATGATCATGAAAATGTACATAATGGTTTTCTGTTAATCTTAGATGCCCAGAAGCAAGATTGGTACGAAAAGGCCTAGAGTTTCAGAAGATAAGTTGTCCCTTGCTGTGAAATTAGTTGTGACAGATGGAATCTCAGTTAGGACAGCAGCCAAGAAGTGTTCTGTGTCTCGCACCACCCTTCAAAGACACATTGACGCCCACAACAAGTCTGAAGATGATGTTTTTATTTATAAGAATAATTGTTCTACATGGCAAGTTTTTCTAAAGAAGAGGAAAATTCATTAACAAAATATTTCTTCACATTTCTTCACATTAACTTCACATTTTGTATGACCTCAAGAGAGTGATGAGAATGAAGTTCAGGATAAGGATATTATTGTTGTTCTGCCAAATCCTGAGATTGGAAGAAGAGGTGGAATAACTTTTCCAGTTTCTTTTTCCGGTTGATGTATTTAAATAACATCTTCAATTATAATATTTTTTTTTCCGTTCAATTTAATAAATTTTTTGTAATGTTTTAATCCTTAAATATAATTTTGTTATTGTTAAAGATTAAAACTCATCCTCAATGTATTTCAAGCTTTTATTATTGCTGCTCACCATTTATTTAAGAAGTTATATCCGTTTTTACAAATTGTGACCCAAAGTACAATTAGGGGTGACCCAAGGTACAATTAGTACAATTGTGGATTGTACCTTGGGCCATTTGCATTTTTTCAATACAACATGCTTAAAAAAATATTTAAAAAATTATTTTTGATTCCAAAAGCAAGGGACTAGCATGACGAATATGACAGTATTTTCAAATTTTAAATATCACCATGTTTATGTCAACTATGGCATTTGGAAAAATTCCGGCCCAAGGTACACGGATTTCCCCTACTTATTATAGGCGATTTTATATCTTACACTCCAAGCTTATCAAAACGAACGTTTTCGTACTTTTACAGTTAATCTTTAGCATGAAGTATAAAGTATTTTTAAAAATTTCCATTCAATAAATATAGACATTAGGACCTGTTTTTCCAAAATGTTTTTTTCTTGAAGAGGTATGTGACAAAATTTGTACGTTTTTATTAAAAGGCTCCTCCTAACTTCGGAACATGCGAATGAAATATTCGTCTCAAATTTATTCTGCGTGTTCCTGACCTCCCCTCCCCCTCCCTAAAGTGTCACAGAAATAGAATTTCAAAAAGTACTCCTACTTTTACTTTTCCGCTCAAGGCGTAGCTACCTACCCACGTGGTTTGGTGGATAACATGAATACTGAAACGATTGCGCGTCTGTGGTACTAGTCCACGGGTGTTAAGAATCCATCAGCTCATTTACATAGCAATTATTTTAATCTTATTTTTAAGCTCGTCGCAGGCAGCTGATGTCATAGAAAGCTTTCGATAAAGAGAAATAAGCCGAATTTGCTTATTGATCAGACGGAAACCCGAATATTTCTCAAGAAACAACTCGATGAGGATTGGACAGCATGTGACAACCCAAACAGTTCATTTCCCCGTTTCTCAAAGCATGAGCTACAAAGAAGGCATTTGAGTTTGAAACCGTCTGTCTCCAAACCCAATTGCACTGTTTTAAATTTTCATTTTGCTGATTAGCAGTTGTTCCATGAAGTAATGAGTATAAATTTGTACCAAGTATTGATTGAAAATAAAATATTTTTACGTGTCATTCTTAAGTCAGGTGATTTGTGAGTGATTCTATTTTTGTTGTTATGTACTAGTACCGTAAAACTAATTTTGAATCTGAGTGCAAAATTGCAAATTGAGGGAGCAATATAACACAAGGAGTGAAAACTGCTAACTATCATATAATTTAAAGATGCCAGTTTGGCACATCGATAATCAATTTAAATCGGAACCAGATCTAAAAGTATGGCTATCAAGGGCCACACACTGTAAATTAGCTCAAAATAAAACAACATGGAGGAACCCCTTATTGTTTTGTTCCTATTTGAAAACAAGTGAAACTTACCTCTTCAATTGACTATTTCGATGAATCTTCACGATAATTCCTCGGGATTTTTTTCCAGGTCAGCTCTTTTACTTTTGACCTAAAAATTACTAAAGAAAGTTAATCATCATACAGTACAAATGCTCGTATTTTATTAAATATTCAATATTTTAACACTCTGATTGCAAGGTATAGTCTATTGTATTTCGTCAAGTTTCCTGACAATTACATTGCATTGGACTAAAACTTATACGATAAACAAGAAACTTATGACTTTTTATCTGGCGACTTTTTCAAAGCATTCCCCTCCCCCTCCATGAGTATGCATGCTATTCTCATAAAAACAAATAACCATATGCTAGAGCTAAATCACATTTCGTGCATTATTTTTTACAGGGTGATTGCAAACACATTTAACTTTCTATAATTTGTTGCTAGTTTCCTCTTTGACCTTAGGGACATATATTTGCGATCTCATATGTTCATCACAGCTGAAACTTCATGAAAAACATAAAGATATTTAATGATAAATCATCAAGATTTTTAGATACTTGAAAAAACGTCTAAAATCTTAAGTGGCCGGTCATTTTTGGTAATATATGTATGTAGTAAAATATTAAGCATTAATATTTTGAAGAATGGACGACTCATATAAGGATTGTTAGAAAAAAGCTCTTCGGCATTTTTCAGTAATAAAGAATGTCATCATATTTTAGTAATTTTTAACTCAAATCACTTAAGCAAACATCATCTGTATTCTAAAGATTTACTACAAAGTGTTGCTAGTTAAAATATGTAACTGAAAAATTTGTTTAAACGAAATAGAAAGCAACAAAATAATACTAAACGATAAGCAGACATAAGTAGCGATTCACTCTACGCGAAAAAAAAAAAAAAAAACACACACACACACATGCTACGCAATTAAAAGACGGTAGATGTTGCCAAATCTTATAGCTAAAATGATGCGTTTTTTTGGGCGTCGGATAACGGCAATAAATATTAAGATCGGATTGTCAACGAATTTCACTTTGGTTAATTAGAAGAGCAGCACCTTTAGCTCCTTCAGTGGAACAAACATCCTTTTAATAAACGTTATCGATCAACAAAGCTCCTCCGCTATGAAAAATGGCGCCGTATTACCACAATTTTTTTCCCCGTCGACCTGTTGGCGTGAATCACGGGGAGGGGAGACTCAGACAGGATGGGGGTGAAAATTAAAAGGAGGACAAAAGAAGAAAAGGCATTTTTCATTCTGTTTTGCTTAGCCAGCGAAACGTAATGAATTCCGATTTTAGAAATGAGTTTAACAACCTGTACGATAAAAAGAGGGATGAACTCAACCCTTCCTTGCCTGTTTTTAATCTTAAAAACTTAGAAAAATGAACGGTAGTTATTCGTTATTTATTGAATGTTCATTCACAAAATTTTTGAATTAAAGCCACAGAGGTCTGTTTAGGTCTTTGTTTTAGACGAAGTGTTACGGAAATAAATCTTTTGCAAAATTCTCAATAAAAGTTTCAGTTACTTCACGGAAAACACTGGTTCTAAAAATGGACGCTTTATAAAATATTTAACATTCGTTTGAAAAACGAACCTCTTAAGTGCCTGAAATCCTCATTTTGCTACTTATACAAGACCAACCTTCGTATACTAGACTAATATAACCTTTTATATTTCTGATTTTATGTTAGTTCATCCGCTAGATTTCTTAAAGAAGAAACAGCAACCTTCAAGATACTAGCGTATCAAACGACTAAAATTCTAGTGCATGAAAAAAGCGTGTTCACAAAAAAAAAAAAAAATACAATTTATGCGAAGACCCTCTGGCAAAAATTTCAGATGTCATGCCTTCTGAAATTATAAATGCACTTTATGTCTAAACCCAGCATTAAATGCCTCCCACAAAAATGTATTATATAAAAAGTCTTATTTTAATTGCTGAATGAGGAACCAACAATTAAGTAAATTTAAAAATTAATTCAATAAAACATTATAGACCTATTTTTATGTTATTGATTGTCATGTGGAATTTTATTTCTCATTTTATAAAATGCAACATATTTTTTGTTTGTTTTACGAAATTGAACCGAGTGGTTTCAATATAAATTTCTTCAAGTTTAAATGAAAAAGTCTATTTAAATAAATTTTATAAATAGAGTAATCTGTTTGTTTTTTACAATAAAGGGGAAAATTGGGGAAAGAAACTCAGCCCACTGGCATACGCCATAGAATACAAGGCTCTCGCGCCGTGGGTCGTGTTCCGAATCTTGCCCAGGGTATTGGTTGATATAGCAATTTCTTAGGGATTTTTAGAAGCATTGTGTACTCCGTTTGTTTAGCCAAATATAAGTTCACAAGATGGTTGATCGTAGAGTTACAACCAAAGAACTAAAAGTAAAATATACAATTGAGTTTTGAGGTTACAATTTTTAACTCTTAAATTGAAAGCGGGCTCTTGCATTTTAATATATGAATAAAGAGGACTTTGTTACAAAATAAAAAAAAAAAAACGTTTAGCATATTTACTTTCCAATTACAATAAAACACTTATGGAACTGATGACGCTATCGTAATTAAATTGCCCTTGTTTTAATCTCCCCCTTTTAACAAGATTTCATATTAACAGGATTGCTCTCAGTTCCATAAGCCGGTTAGGAGATGCTTTATGCACGACCATCTGTTGATGCGAACGGTTTCCTGAATGATCCTTTAGAGAATTCTGAAAACGTATGCACTCTATGTTCATCTCTCTTTGTGTAATCAATTGACCATCTATACAAAAATACCCCATTTGATTGTTAGAAAACTTCGACAGTGTATATATACACATATATTATACACATACATTGGAATTGTTTAATTCAGTTACTAATTTAAAAATAGTAAAAAATACTTTCCGCTGACTATATTTGAAAAAAACGACACAACTAAGGTACAAATTTGGTATGAAAATCGAGTACACGATTTTTGTATAAGTATTCGCTTGATTAGTACGAAGAAAATTTAACAACATTAGAAAAATATCGGTACGGAAGTAAAGGTACCTGAAGTCAATATCTACTCATTGGAAAAGAAATACGGAGCTTTTTTTCTTAAGCAAGGCAGAAGGGGATATTTTCAGCCCCAAAGCACGTGTATATGGTTATCAATACAAAATGGGCTCTTACGTTCTATTGTCAACCATTTTGTACAAGTGCTTTAAACTAGTTTCGCAACGCTACAAAAGCACTGAAAGCAATGAGAATTATGGAAACTTTTCTTGATGTGTCAGCGAACCTCTTTTTCAAGAAAATGATGTCATGGCTAAAAAGATATCCGATAAAATATAAAGAAAAGAAAAATATTCTTGCAACCTCGAAACACGTGTCTGTAATTTATCTTGTTCTGGCTTCCGTTTTTCATTTTTACGTTAACATATTGCAGTTAGGTAAAACATTTTTTATTCAACATCCTGTAATTTGAAGTCTTCCTAATTTTAAGTAGCAAAGCGACCTTAAAGGTAATTCCCTACCAAAGACAACAAAGATAATAGCAAGTGCAGAGAGCATTTTTGAAGCCAAAATTATGCTCTGCCCTTGCGTAGATGAGCAAAGACAGGAATATTGTCTTTGTCGCTGTTAATGTGAACGCACCCTAAAGCTTGAGTGCTGAACTTAAATCTGCAACAGTATTCAATTAGAGATGTAATTTATAGATAAAGTATGTGTCTAGTTTTTCCACAGCGTGGGAGCCAAGATTTGGCGCTCCTTCCCCCTTCCCCTCCTCTTCAATTGGCATCGATTGAATGCTCCTTATGAATCGTAATTTCCGATAAAGTTTTAGTAAGATATATTTTGGCGTATTTTCTTAAAATAATAATAATATATTGTACATTTCCATGCAACTTTAAGGGAAGATAAAATCATACTGCACATTTAGCCCACGAGTCATTGCTTGGAAATGAATAATTTCGGGCAATTCCCTAACATCAATTTAACCTACAATAAAAACATAAATATATCAGATCGTATTTGAAGGATATAATGTCACAAGTACTTTGTCTTTCAGTTTAGCATACATAACCCCCTTCATCCATCGCTTAAAAATACATTCCTGGGCGTCAATTTAGTGTGACAGAATCATCACAAAACATTTCATCATGGACTTAATTCACCGCACTATTTATCTAATGCGTCAGTGCACAATATGTAGACAACTCCCACACCCACTTGAGTTATTTTCCAAATTAGATGGTCATTTGTTAAAATTTAAATTGAATTCACTTAACACGAATAAAATTATTTAGTTATGCCATTCAATAATTGCCATGATATTAAGAAAGAAAAAAAGAAAAGAACCCCAAATGACAAATGTCGTGATTGGTTTGTACAAAAATAAATAGCAACTCTCCTCCCCCCCTCAAAAAAAAAAGTGAAGAACGTGAGCAGAGTTAATGTTGTTGTGAACTGACGTGGGACTCCCATATCTCAAAAAATTCCATAAGAGCTTACACAAGTCAAAAACATTCAAGTCATCAAATGATATCGTTTCTCTCGTTGTGAATCACCACATTTCTGACACTAAATTTAAAAGTGAAGATTTTCTAACACCATTGTCCTTAATATAATTCAAATCACCTAGCTCTCCAACTAAACATATTTCTTCACACCGTAATCTTTTTATCGCCTGCCACCATAATGGCCGCTTTTTATTACTCCACCCAGCCTGCTTCCATTTGGAACAACTACTCCGTGCAGTTTCCGAGATTAGCGCCTGGACTTTCATAAAGACGAGGGTGTATAAATAAATGAGGAGCACCCTCGAAAAATGCGGATGTATTCCGGTCACGCGGGGAGGTGACCCAATCGAACTGTTCAATGGGGTTCGATTCCGTTCGCTCTGATGACCGAAAACCAGCGAGGACTATCAGCATCAGGACAGGAGAGGTAGAGGATTCGGATTAACGGCAGGCGATATTTCGTCAATTTTCACGCATTAATGGTTGTCCATGCTCCCAATCAGATCTCAAATACACAATGCTTCTTAAATCTCATCAAAACTTTATTAAAATTTGTAAATCCAAGCAAATTCATGCCATTGAATTTTTTTTTCTATGGCATTATCAAAGAAAAAAAATAAAGAGACCCAATCTCTTTTTTGTATAAGGTTTCGAACGTACGTATTGGGGGAAAATGAATACATAAATGAAGAGTATTAAACTCTAAGGAGAAAAATATTATTGATTTACTAAAACTTTTTTATGAAAAACTCTTCCCTGTCACTCTAAAAAAATAAATAAAATGAATAAAAGTAAAATAAAATATAACGAATAGTACCCATACTTAATTATCGGTTGTTAAATAAATAATATACACTTATGCATTAAAGGTATTCATATTTATATATATTTAAAAGAAAAATACAAAAACAGATTGCATGTCAAAACACAAATAAGAAAAAAACATTAGAATCTCTCTCTCTCTCTTAATGTTTTATGTGAAAACAAGAGTGTGTGTTCGCAGTAAATTCTGTGAAACAATGACTTCCTTAACTTTCAATGAAAGTGTGTAATTTTTTTTTCTTTGAGAAAAAATATTTAAAATAATGTGCCTAGTTGAATTTTTATCAACGAATTTCTTAAAAGTTTTAAAAAGGTACCTTTTGGAAATATGATGTAGATTTTTACGCATCACACATACACACAGAAGTAGTGAGAAAATTTTTGAAAAATGCTGGTCAGACTAAAGAAATTGTGACAAGCTGGTGTACGTTTTCTTTCTTTCTTTTTTCTTTATGTAATTGTCATGTCTGCATGATATTATATCTCCATAAATGCACTATATAACTATATCAGTAGCGTCACTAAGGTAAGGCGGGGGGTCCGACCCGGGTGCCACCCTTTTGGGGGATGTTGGGGGTGAGATATAGAGTTTTTGAAAAATGCGTATAATTGAATTAGACTCTTTTACTGATGTTGATTCAAAGTACCATTAATGAAAATAAATACAGTTTATTGAAAGTAATCAAGTAACAAAAACGGATTTTTTTTCTTCGTCACTACTGGAAATAATATAAACTACAAAACTACAAGTTTAGGCAACACAGCAACCTTTTTTCTTTCTGTGGTAAGGGAGACGCCACAGCTTACTGCCCTCTGGGACTCCCATGCTAAGAACGCTACTAGCCATATTAAATGCATTGAAATCATTGCAGATGAAATACAATTAAAATTGGAAAATGAGAAAATAAAACTACTTAATCTCATTTATTTCCTAAAAAAATTCCTGTCACGTCGTTAAGTGTGAATAAAAATACTATACGCTTCTTTTCATTTACTTTTCAATAGGTTGACATTAATTCCCATCATTTTTCACATGTTTCCACTCTCATGGGCAGGTGCCGACGCTTTTAATGGACTCCCGCTGAGGCAATGGTATGAAATCATGCGCTTAACATTCATCCACATCACCATCCATCACCATGACAACCCTAAATTCCCTACACAAACCGCGATCTGGGGATCAAACCCGAGGATTTAGGGACACGTCATGCGCTCGATCCCAGCGGAGGAGTTACCCCCCACGGGGGAGAAACGGCACCCTCAGCGGAAAGACATCTGTTTCTTTTCACTTTTCGGAAAGTCTTTTTTTTTAAGAGGGATTTTCACTAGTTTGTTTTTTGAAGTCAATTTGCATGATTCCGGAATGACGTTGTGTCAGAAGTTTTTAGAAGGATATTTTTTGAAGACACCTGCTGTGAACTGAAATCGGGATGATGTAAACAGGAGCTTCCCGCCGGGGAAATCGGTGTTGCAGATTTACTTTTTTAAAAGAAAAAAAAAAGGTCCGATTCACAAGGCATTGCACACTACAATGATGATATAAGAATAACCAAATTTTGAAATTGCCTTACGTGTATATATATATATATATATATATATATATATATAGCATTTGTATACATGTAAATGTATAATGCGTACTTAAACAATATATGTAAAAAAATAAAACACGCCGTTTCGTTTAAAATAAGATATAGATAATATAAAACAGCCCTATATTTTTAAAGCAAAAATAATCATCAATGAGGATTATAAATAAGCAAATTAATTAATTAAATCATTAAATAAAATCAATAATTTTTGTTTAAAGTTGTAACATGCGTTACACAAATTTCTATCCTGGAATAAATATTAAACCTGTTTTCCCTAAATGGATCAAACTACTCAAATTACGAAAATTAGCAGATTAATTAACTTTTGAATGGTTGGTGACAATGGTGCAGAAATGATTAACTGCATACAACAGATTAAATCTACAAGTAAAAAATATGAAATTGGAAATATGAAAATTTAAATCAAGCTTAACACAATGAAAGATAATACAGGCTTGTAACAAGATCTAGTAAAAGGAAGATTTGTGTTGTCAGTCATTATGAAGAGAAGACGTACTGTAAGAAAAAACGCCGCTTAGTCACCACGCACAATTTTGATAACGCTCATTTGGCAGCAGTTTACCAGAACTGCGGAATTCCTCTGTGTACCTTGAATCAAAAACGCCTTTACACAATTACTACAGATAAATTGTACTTAGCCTTCTTAGAATTTAAATAGCACCTTGCACAAAGTGTAGCCACCGTGATTTAACGCATGTTATTCTGTTCATTCGAATTACTAGTTGCAAACTCACACGCTTTCATTAATTGTTTAGCAATATGGTACATTTATTAATAAATATTGATTAAATCTTATATTAAAGTGATTAAATAAGTACAAGTTTGAATTTCTGGCTTTTTTGAGAAACGTACAAAAGGCCAGTTTTGAAAAATCATATAATATATCTGGGGCAAAAATACACAATATAACATAGCAGCTCATTAAGCACTTCAAGGGCAAGAAATGAGCAGATTTTCAGATTTTTAAAAAAATGGCTTTTTTGAGTAATCACACTTCAAAAATCGTAATTTTTGAACATTTTCAAATTTCAAACTTTAAATTCTGAGGGGATATGCATCTCAGGATTACAATAAAATTTGATACGAAACTTCAATAACAGTACTTTGGATTGTTACTCTGTTTTATCAAAAATAAATTTATTTCATAAGAAAAAAAATCATAAAATAGGTAAAAATGCGTTTTTTTTCCACTTAAAAAACTTTTTTTTCGTTATCAATGAAGCCAACTAGATTTCTCAAATTAGTGTCCAAATAAAATACAATCCCTTCATTATTTATAGAAAAAAAAATTATTTGAATCGGTTAAAAACTTTTGAAGCAGAGGCCATTTCAAAAGTGAGTGTTTTTCTGATTTTCTGGAAACTGCCTTTTTTGTTCCAAATTTTAAAAGGCTGTAACTATAAAAATATAATTTTTTTTTTGCTTTATCCTTTTGGGATATTTCATATGTCCCTTAATTGTAACTACTGTAATTTAAAAAAAAAAAAAAATCTGTGAGGGTCATGTGACAAGTTTTAGACCTGCCTGCCTGATTAGAAATGGAACGACTCCGGAGATGTCCCATTGAGTAACAATGTTTTTTTTATTTAAATCTTCAGCTTATTTTCTGCGAACAGTTACCTTTTCTTCTTTGGGCACAAATTACTTAATGCTTAGTATTAAAACCTGGAAGTATACATTTTTTATGATCTAGTAAGGAAAAGTATCCCTTACATTGACAAATTTTGAATCCGCAGCTTTGCTCCGGAACTGGACTCGGATCGTTGCAATCGCTACTTTTTTCCCCCCATGAGGCACGTGTATATATTGAGGCACGTACATTTGCACGTATATTATCAACATACAATATGGAAAGCAAAAGTCTTGTTTAATTACGTCTAAAGCCTCTCTAACATGTATGAAACTAACTAAATATTTACTTAAAATGCTATTTTGTAGTTTTGAACTCCTGATTAAATGAAAAAAAACCTTTTAAAGGGAATTATTTCGTAAAATATTAGGACCACGCGACTGCTCAAATGAGTTAAGTCAACATTAAGAAATGTTGGGAGCCAACTTCCCATGATGCCGTCCGCGTGATGGTTGTATTTGAGATCAAGAATGGAATCTTCTGCTTTTTCCATGATATTCATACGAACTTCTAGTTTCTTCTCTGTTGGAAAATAAAGTAGATAGAAAAAACTTCAAAAGTTTTCTTTTTTAAAAATTATAAAGGAAAAGCCTTGTGTAACCTTTTATACCTAATAAATCATTACTCAAAATAAAAAGCGAACGGTGCGTATATTCCTTTTATTCAGACGCAAAACATCTTCCCCCTTTATCCCCTGATATTTAAAACGCGTACTCTTTCCTTGTACCTAATAGTTGTGCCAAACTGTGCCAACTCCTGATATTTTTATTATTGAAGCCCGCGTCGCAAATCAATTTATTCCGGCAACTCCGCATAATAGCCTGCTAGAAAAGCTTTTTACTCTAATATGCAAGGCAGCAGGTCTTTTGATTCATGGCCGACACTAATGGTTCCTTACGACCTAGTTTCGCTACCGCCTGTTAAGGTTACGATCTTTGCCAAATCAGAACAAATTTTGCAGCCCGCTAAGGTTCCATCGAAAGCGCATTACTCGGCAGGAATTTTTATAAAAGATCATGCCTGTGCAAGGCGTCGTGAGTCATTGAAATTGGAAAGTATTATCATCTTGGATATTAAAGTCAAATGTGGTAAAGATAAATTCAAAGTTCTAAACACCGTTGTTGGGCAAAAAGTTTGTCAGTAAAATTCTCTGTGTAACATATTGAAATAAAAGTGCATTATAATATTCGATATTGAAGTCATATATGATGATAATAGTCCAAATCTCTATACAGTTCAGTTTTCAACCTACCCCCCTTTTTTTAACCGGATGGGGGAAATTTGTCGTCTCATGTTTTCTTACCAAATTACATTTTACGATAAGCAATTAGAACAGAAAGTCATTGCTGGTTTTTGCATGTTTCCCATAACTTTTAGCATTTTAAGCTTTAGCCATATTTTATACAGTATTTTCTTTTTAATTCTGTTAGATGCGCAATTCTAAATTATTAATTTTGGTTAGCGATACATTCAAGCATATATATACTTTTCTCCACCAGACCCCTACCTGTTAGCCGAGGCCTTAGGATTGCTTACGCACGGGGAGAGGTAGTGGGGTCTACGGATTTTACATGCACATATCCCCAAGTATACATGATGGTCTTCAGTGGGTATCGAACGCGCGACCTACCAGGTGGAAGTCCGACGTGCTAACCACTAGGCTACCACGGCCCAAGCATATATATACTAGCTACTGGCTCCATTTTCGTTATTCGGATTTAATTTATAATTAATCTGGACATTAAATAACTTAGCTAGGACTAAATGTACCCGCACAGCAATGCCTGAGCTAAAACGGTGTAGAAGGTCGCCAATGGTAAAGATGGAGAAGGCCATCGCTCTCCCGCCATGGCACTTTCAGTGCTCGCGGGTTTAGTTCTTGCGACAGTTTTTTAGGAAGTTCTTTTGCTTCTGAAAATCATTGTAAGTTTTACAACTGCAGTTCATATAGAAGCGAGTTTTTCCGTTAATTATTTCATTATTATTGCTAATTAAACTTTACTTTAATGATTACTTTCGCAACATAATGTAAAGCTTAGCAAAATTTTTCTCACAATATTTATAACTTTTTAACTTAAACTTAATACAATTTATTGAATAAGAAATTGCTTTATGACAGTGTCTTTTATATTGGTATTTATTCAATTTTCAGTTTTGTTTATCATAAATGGGGCCTAACTTCTAAGCCACAATTTTCCTACCTAACCACATCATCATTCATACAAGTCAGTTCCATATACACAAGTGTGCTGCAAAAAGTTCAATGTACGACACTTGGAGAAGTAATGATCACTTAACTAAGTTCCAAAACACGAGGGAATTTTTAAAACGATTTTTTCCCTTCTCCAAACAAACTTGTGCCCACGTCGCTGAATAAATGTCGCCAAGTCAGAAGGTCAAGACATTTTCTTCTTTGTCAAGTGATGGAAGGGGGAGAGCGAGAGGGTTTTTTGAGAACTCCGCTGGCTTCAAAACTATTCCCGAAGTTGGCTCTTATCCAAGAATTTTTCGCTTAAAAAGAGGATATCTATTTATTTTTTACGACGCTCTTGATTTCGTAATGCAGCGACTGGGCTTTTATGAAGGCCTCTCGTCAACTTAAAACACTTTATTTCGCCAAAACTTTCTTTTATAGAGTTTTTTTTTTTCTTCTGACGTTGTATCTTTTTTTTTCTCGTACGAATTCGGAAGTGGTCAGAGGGAGTGATTCTACAGTTTTTCAAGCGTGTCCCATAGACTATGACCCTTCCTGAAAGCTTTTTAATTCAAAAAACAAAAGTTTCCGGAATACAAAAAAAATGGCAAAAGTCGAAAAGAAAGGTCATCAGAAAGATTCGAATGTATCGAAAGGATTTTTAAAAAACTATTCTGTGCTAAATTGACTGTAAAAAGATATTTATAAAAAAAAAAAAAAAAACAAAAACAAAAAATAAATAATGAAGGGACAAATTTAAAAAAAAACCTATGAAAAAGAAATACTGAATAAATAAATAAATATGAATGTATATAAACGACAGAACGAATCGCTTGCTATTCAGATAGTTAGTGTTCATATCTAAGATTTAAATTTCTCTAAAATAAATTTTGCTTTGAAATAAAGGAAAATTTCGAGATCAAAACAGGTAAACCAATACTATTAATTAGAAACTGGTATATCTATGCTTTTTAATTCTCCATTTAACGAGAACTCAATTTTATTAATATTTTGTTTGAATTCAACCTTTCGGAATTTCGTCTGTTTGTCTCTAAATTTTGTTGTGATGCAGTCACGACAAAATGCTGTTTGCTATTTTCTTGAAAATCACCCCGATATTCTTTAAAATTATTGGAAAATAAATTTTTGTAAAGATTATTAATATTATTACTACTATTGATTCCGTTTTGGTGGTGATCGTATTAATAGTTTATTTTCATCAATTGTTCAGCTTTCTCTCCAATTCTAGTCAAATAGTTAAAGTTATTGTTCATGGACAGGAGTTCAAATGCAAATACAAAAGTAACGACCAGGAACAGGCTAAAGGCTGGTCCTAGTCAATTTAGCAGTCCCCAATGAACATCAAGAGCTTTCTTAAAAGTTTTTATCCCACTGCAATTAACAGTTGCCTCCGGTAAACTATTAGAACTGCCTACAATCCTATTAAAGTAGTAATGTTTTCTAATTTCAAGATTAGCCCGAGGTTTGAATACTGTAAAGGCCCTTATTTTCGCGGGCCGCAATTTTCGCGAAAATGAATATATCGGTGATTTCGCGAGCTGAAAATTTCGCCAATTTTATATTCAGATTTTTTATTATTATTTGATTCGGAAAAAAAAGTATTTGACGAGGCTTAAATTTTCGCGATTACGACGGGCTCGCGAAAATTGCGAAAATAAGGGCTTTTACAGTAGTTTAAAACAATTACCTCTGGATCTACTTTCAGCAAATAACTGAAGCCCATCAAGATTTCCCAATTTAATGAATTTAAACAAATGAATCATATCCCCTCTAACTCTTCTTTGCTGAAGACTATACATATTGAGCCTTTTAAGCCTACCCTCATAATCTAAGTCTAAAAGACCACTTACCAACCTAGTAGCCCTCCTTTGAACCCTTTCTAATAAGGTAATATCCTTCTTTAGGTAAGGAGAACAAAACTGAACAGCAAACTCCAAATGAGATCTTATTAAACTTCTGTATAATGGCAATACAACTTCCTTAGACACGTTTGAAATGCAAGGATACATATACAGCTTTATTAAAAGGGGTGTGTACGCTTGAGAAAAGATATCTCCTCGAGGTTCAGAATAAGGTATCAGGTGTTCATGGAAACAATATTTTCTGAATGCTAATGTTGGATAAACATTTTGAGAACTGCTAAGAGCACATCTGATTACAAATACTGTTATTAGGTTGGACCATTTTCTGTTTGCAGATTTGGTAGAAAGACATTTGCACTTGGGTGTCAAATCAACCCAAGATTAAAATCTCACCATATCAGATTTCCTTGAACTTTGGTACGGATAAACTACTGGTATTAAGCTTAAAAAAATATGTATTGCAACATGTGTA
The DNA here is from genome assembly GCA_038502835.1 of Octonoba sinensis. NCBI lineage: Eukaryota > Metazoa > Arthropoda > Arachnida > Araneae > Uloboridae > Octonoba > Octonoba sinensis. The sequence continues at coordinate 95,006,491 of CM076599.1, read as the reverse complement.
CTTTTTTTTTGAGTTACAAAGCTGTAAAATTTCCAAAAAATGTGACCAAAAACAGAAAACGGCAGACTTTGCGTTGCTCTAGACGGTTTCCTTATTGAGACAGAAATTTGGGTTAGGACTCATTTTACTAAATTTTATTTGTCTTTACAATGATATACTACGTTAAATAAGTTAAAGTTAAAATAAACTCTGAAAATTTAATTAAAATTTGCCGAAGTACGTAATAAAAACTGCTCAAATTAATTCCATGAATACTTAGCAGGGTTGTAGATCATAGGATAAAATATCCAGATAGGAATATAATGGCTTCATAGTTTAAAAAATGTAAAATATATTTTTGAACAATGAAATATACGGTAAAATTATATATTTCCAGCTTACCAGCAAGGAAGAAATACTCTGGGATCGCCTGGATTTGGTTAAGCAAACATGTCACATTGTACCCCTAAAGACTTATAGCTAAAAATGGATTCCGTAGCACTAAGACATAACCGCAAAAAAATGCTATACCGATCAAGAACATCCATACCCTAGTCGGGTCGGGATTCTTTTCGCCTATGGTAAACGTCGAACCTTTCCGTACTGGTGAGAGCTGAGTTTTGATTTGGCGGAGATAAACGGTCCAGCCGTGTAGAAGATACGAAAGGATTTTCCTTTGTATAACAGTAATATAGTTCCGGAAACGAGACGAAGTACACAGTTCTCTGGCGTATTAATGCATTTATGAGCGAAAGTAGTCTCATACAAACCAAAAAATTCCATGCACGTAGTAATTATAAAGGGAACGATAATAAGCCTTTAATCTGTAAAGTTTAGGAGTTTCCCTTGATGAGTTAACCCTCTCATGCGTGCATTTATTTATTTGTGTTATAAAAAAAAGTTTCATATGCTACAAACTAATTTAGAATCTCAGGATTGTTGTGTAATAATTTATTTTCGGAAATTTTGTCCTGTATAGTCAAAAATTCGTGTTCTTGTATGAAGAGGTTTTTTGCTTTTTTTGCCATATTTATTCAATATAAGAACAAACATGACAAAACTGACTAGTCAAACTTCATTCATAAAGAATAAGAAACTGTAAAATAATACCAAACTTCCCAGTAATGTAATACACGCTTCAAAATAAATAAACAGAATTTGATTCGAAACTGAGATTTTCTCTTCTTTCTTGAATCCTCCCATGGACTCCCAAAGATATCTTAATCTTTTAACTAGCTTGAATACTCTATGAAACTTTTTGTGGTTTCCAAGAATTGTTTAGAGTCTCCAGATGAGGACTACATGAAAATTGCAGCACAAAATCGAATCTGCATAAAAATTTGAAGCAAGAATGTATGTCACCTCATATGAGGCTTTCATGCATGAGAGGGTTAACACCATTAAAGGTTTGCAGCCATATATGATTATGATAAACTAATAAGCCCGGCTGACATAGGAAATGGCCGCTGTTCTAGATATTATAAATTGTAATTAAAATGATTTGTGCAAAGGTGTCTGCTAACTGAAAGTGAATTACCCAGGTCAGGCGGCGAGAACGCCTCTTTGCTTACTGCCCCACACTACTATATATTTATTTACTATATAATCAAATTGTTTGTGAAAAATATGTATTTATCATCGAAAGAACTTATTGAAAATTTTATCATGCTCTTCATAACGAAACTGGGAAAAAAGAGCGCTGCCATTCTAATAAAAAAATATAAAAAGCGCAGATGATAAATAAAGAAATTAAAAAGAAAGAAGGGATCAAATTAAATTCGCGTATACTTAATTTTTAACGGAGATTGCAAATACAGCGAATCCTCACTCAATATGCTAGAGAAACGTTTCAATTATTATTAGTATACTTGTTACATTTTTACAACAATGGCAACTGCTTCGATTTGTTTGTTCACACGGCAACTGTAATTATACTATTGGAAACGACGGCAACAATGCAAAAAAAAAAAAAAAAAGCGGGTCAAAAATATCATTGAAAAATTTAAAAAATTAATTTAAAGAAAACTAATTGAGTAACAACTTTCATTTTTGCAGCGATGAGTTTCTCGGGTCGTAAACATTAACCGTGCCGAATGTGGTCCCGATCGGTTAAACGGCTTGGGATTCTATAGCGGACAGACAGACAGAATAAGAAGATTTCAGAAAACTGTTCCCTTAAACTTGACTGACGAAGTAAAATACTTAGGTTTCGTAAAAAATATTTGCACGTAATTAAAGCATAAATGAGCACAAAAACATCCAAATTTGATGTTTTTGCATCTAGAAGCTCCACTATTGCATTGAAAAAGGGATTCCAAGCAATACCGAAACATATGGCTGCATTTTAATGCTCTTTTGTGCTTTAATTACATGCAAATATTTTGTACAGTTTACTTGTGCACAAAGTTCTTTTATTATTTTATATAGGTTTTATTTTTTTACATAATTTTTCGCAGTATTGGTTTAGTAACATTTTTTGAATTGGATTATTTTGAATTCTAAGTTCAATATGTTTTTATCGATTTTGTATTTCTTTTCTTACTGGGCGTTTTACGATGTCTGTGACTGACTGCAGTTTTGCAATTTTTATGAGTAATAATAATTTTATATCCCTTTGCTTTGTTTATGCTATGCAAATAAATAAAACAGCGACATTTTTAAGCCGTATTGTTTTCATTTATTATTCTATTCCTTCATTATTTCCGATACCCGGAATTTCTCTTATACGGACTATAGCATTCGGGGTAATTTAACCAAATAAGCGAGTTTCCACTGCATTCATAAAAAAAAAAAAAATCATGCAAATTATAAACAGGAAAGAGTTCAGCAAGGACCGATATTAATAATCCGCAAGAAGGGACTCATTTTTCATCATTGACTGAGAAAATAACAGCTAACGGCTCACAACGAGCGATCGGCGGTTGTTTGAAAAATATTCCATAACCAGGTATCCGGAGCCATTAAGGAAATAAACATATGCCGCAAATGGGTGCCTGGAAGTCCTTGACGGCCCGCCATTACGCGTCCTAATGATGAACTGCCGCACGAAATTATCATAATCGGGCAGCAGACATCGGAAATCAGAAAAGGATAATTGCCGTCCGAACACAATTACTCGATTCAATTCGCGATTGGCAAAACTTTTTCCCTTAATCAGGGAGAGTGGACCAAAGACACGCCTCGGAATATGAATCGGACGAATAGCTAAAGATGATCGGAGCTATTCCTAGACAATCAAACTGAAGATTGCAGACTTCGATGACGCCATTTTAGGTCCGATTTGGGAACGGAACAAGGTGTTTTTGATATATTGAAGTCATAGAGGCATTGAAAATTATTCCGAATGGCTGAAACTTTACAGGTTCTCTGTTAATTTTTTTCCTGGGGTTCATCTTTTGAGAGTTTTTGGTTGTGGTAGTGGTTAGGAAGTCGAGCGTCGGATCGGAGGATCTCGGGTTCGATATCCGAGCCGCTGAAGACCCATCATGTGCACTTGGGGATACGTGCATGTAAAACCCATGGACCCTGAAGTCCCGAGCCCGTTCCGAGGGTACCGCTGGGTGGAGGTTTTCCCTTCCCTTCACTCTTAGGTCAAAAAAGGAAGGCGGCGTATTTTTGGTGGCGCCTCCTGGTGTCATCCAAGTACATAATGAGCCAAGTCGTACTTCCACCGTTGTGGTGCTCATCTATAAAACGGAAGGCGCTCCTTACTGCCTTAATTCCTGGTCACTCTGCGAAGGGGAGCTTGGATATTCAAGTGGCATTAGAAACAACAACAAAAAGAGTTCTCGGTTATTTTTTGAAAAAAAAATTATTAGTCTTGGGAAATTTAATAATTTTTTTAGAGAAGCTGTTTACAAATGAATTCTTATGAAATTCGAAATCTAGCGCAAATATTAGTCTAGTATGAAAGCAGTTATCATAAAAAGGATATAATGAAGGATTTTGGGAACTTAAAGGGATTGTTTTTATGTAAATCAATGATAAAAGTTTAATGAAGAGTTATTTCGTTCAACAGAAAATTTTGTGAATGATTGCAAAAAAGGATGAAGCATTCTCGTTTCCTAATCCAAAATAGTACTTGAAATAACAAAATCTGTTTGAAACAACAAAAATGATGCGTACTACTCTTACCGCTAAATATCTATGAACCTAACAATGAAAATAATATCAAAATACCGTAACAAGGAAAGCATAATTTCATTCTTCGCATTGTTTAACTTACTCGCAGTGACTAAGGGATCCATATAAAGCATTAACACGCAGTTATCCTTTCAAGTTTAAGCCAAACTATGTCGGATTTTTCAATGCACATGACATGCGCAAATGCAATCCTTTCATGGGTATAAGCTATTTTTATTCCATCCTGATGATATTGTTCTTAACCTTTTCGGCCCAGAATATTTAATTGGGAAGATAAAAAATTAAGGACGGTTAGATATGCTACACACTATATCAGTATACCAAGTATGAAATATTATAACATTCTGCCAATTACCGAGCTAATTAAAAAATGTTCTAATAGTAGTACACCAAGGTATAATTAAGCAAAAAGTGAAAATATATTTTACTTACAATTATTTTGCATGAAACATTTTGAAAAAAAATTGTGTATGGAAATACATACATATTAAAAAAAAAAAACTTTACATATTTTTATGTTATCATACACTACTGCGTGGTTTTGCATGCACAATATTCCAATTTGCATGTCGATTGTTCGTTTTGTTCATTCCTCCCATGCTTTTATTATAGAACTTCCAATTTCAGGTGTAGTTACATCAATAAATGTGGTATCTCTTTTTCTTCACCTTTTAATTAGGTATTATGCATTATCTGATAATTTTTTTAGAAGCCTTAGTCAATAAAAACTTTAAAACATGTTTAAGTTGTTTTAGGCATCTGGTGTACTATTAATAGAATAAAAATTAAAATACGCATTTTTACTCTAAATCCTGATGTCCTATTAGTAGAAAATATATTAAATTCCCATTTTCAATACGATTTCTGATTTTTTTTTTTTTAAAGCCAAAAGTACTGAATTGGACTTAAAGAATCTAATTTGTGCTATGAATTTTTTTAAAGATGCTGGGAATTTCATAGAATAATATTTTGTGAACTAATAAAAGATCAAATGCCTTTTAGCTGAAAGCAACTATACGCTTTCATCATTTGCTCTGCTGGGGGAAAATTACGATTTAGTGAATCAAAATAATGGCTTCTTTATATTCTCGCATGTAGGATACCAGGTTTTGAGGTTGAAATTTTTGAAAACGAGAAATATGGTGCTGTAAAGATTTTTTTCTACTACTAGGACGTCAGGACTAGGGGTTAAAATTAATTTCATGAACACAAATAAGTTGAAAAAAATCAATTTATGGTAAAACTAATTAGACTATCAGAATTACGCATCTTAGTTGAAATTTGTTATCGAGTAACCAGTGGGTCGCGATATATAAAATTAGGAAACGTCGGTGTAAAAAATTGAACCGTTTCTCAGTGGACAAAAATGGCCGCCGGGATGGTTTATATTGACAGATCATAGGTACAAATGAATGAATGCTTCGATTGAGAGGGATTTTTCTTCGATGAAGGGCAGCACTTTGCCTGATGAATCCCGAGGGATGGGACAGACATACTTGCTTCTTTCTAGAGACTTTCTTAAGGAAGTTGCGATTGATGAATGCTTCCGTATATTGGGGAAACGTGCAGGGAAAACTTGCAGTTTTTCCCTTTTTCCTCTAAGTTATGCTGATAATAAACGATTAGTGGAATTATACGAAATGTAAGTGTTCACACGACTCCATATCGCATCATCTTTCTTCTCATTATGACTCATTTAAGTATCATCATGCAATGGAGTGGTATGAAGGTGATATTGCACCTTCATGCGCAAGGAGGAGGGAAGAATGGAAGACGGAAATATAAAGCTAAGGACTGAGGATCCAATTGCAAGGGACTCTGCACACTTTTTGCTAGGGGCTCTATCTTAGTGATTTTTTTTTAATGCTTATAAATTTGAAAAAGGGCTAATTAATTAATCTTATTTTTCTTACAAACTTATTTATTTATTCCTTTTTGTAAAACAGTTTATTAATTACAAAACAGCCAATAAGAAACATAGAACATATGTTTCTCGAACAAAGGGAACTATAGAAGTGATACGCTAAATGAACTATTACTGTCACAACAGATGGCGAAATATACTAATATTTTTATTTATTTATTTTGTTTGAAGGATGGGTTTCAAAACCTATCCTATCTCTAATAAAATTCGCTATCTTTAAAGATAGCGAATTCCAAGAGTTAAATATAGTATGTCTGTGACCCTGTGAGAAACAACAGGAAAAGAATGAAATGTCTTTTCGTAAAGGCCTAATTATCAAAACCGACGAGAAGAGATTACTAAAATTTATTTTCGAGTTAAAATTTTAAAAAATAATAACTAACCCAAAAATAAAAAGGCACTCAAAAATAATATAAATTTGTTCCATGAAACAATTTTGGGAGTTTATATGTACAATTCGGTGCAATAACGTTTTTAAAAAGAATATATACTGAAAAACTTATTTTACTTCAGTTGTTGTCGCATGCTTTGGAAGAACAAATTGTTGCTGCTACGAATAGTCGTTTTCTTCAAAATCTCTCTATAAACATTCATTCTCTTTATTGGCCTAATTGCATATTGAATATCTTACGAAGCAGAATTCTCAAAGTGAACCGTACTAGTTGTATCTGGATTGCACTTTGTACACATATTTTATGATCAACTCTTCCGTCACAAAAAAAAGCTATAGTAAAATTTGATATTTGTTATTTCTTATTAATAGAGATAAAATAATGTTCTTCCGGTCTCCTGTGACATTACACGATTGTGGTATTCCTAAAATCGAACCGCACTACTATTATGCATTATTTATGATTTTATTTGAGTTGATCTACTTTATACAGGGAAAAAGTTTAATATCAATTGAATTTTCTAAAAAAAAAAAAAAAGTAAAAGAACCAGAACCACTGATGATCGTATGCATTAGGATACTTAAGTCATGAGATGACTGTTGAATATGTGCACTGATATTCTATCTTTTAAGAAATAATCGATTCGTGAGAGTTCAACAGATTGCGGGAATGTACTTCCATTTATAGCTGTCATGGTCATCGGGAACAATGTCTTTTCTCTATTCATTGCCTTCATGAGTCCTGTTCTCTACCCTTCCATGCGGAATGTAGTTTGGTCACACAATCCACTCATTATGGTCATTAACATTTTTTTTTCAACTGGAGCTCAGTTTGCAGACGAAATGATCAGTTGGTTAACAATGGAAAAATCAAAGTATAGAAAAGCAAGATGATAAAAGGTACTCTATGTTTTTATTGTACTAGCTACAGGGTGGTTCAAAAGGCAGTTAGCGTTTTAAAAATTCGAAAAATATAAGTAGGAAGATCAAATTTGACACTAGCTTGAAATGACCTTCAGCGTTTGATTGAAATCCAACTCTTATCTACCCCTAATTTTATTACCCAAGAAAACATATCTTTTTCTTCTGCTTTAATAAAATAATAAAAAAAGGTCAGCTTTTAGGCATAGATTTAATGTTTTATACTCGGGAACATTCACTCCTTTTCGAATCTTTAATTGAGTTTACAAAGTCCAGGCTTCTTCTTTAAGAAGAAAGGAGATGGCGTAGCGTCCGATTTCAGCTCTCCCCATAGGATCGAGCAAAATAAGGCCCTGATTAACGTCGATTTCCTGAACTAAATTTCTCTATATATTAGTTTAGACCAGGGGTCCTCAACCTTTTTGTACCTAAGAGCACCTACCAAGATATCGGTCAGATGGCGGGCACCATTTATTTTTTAAAGATAAACTTATAGTTTGCGGACATAGTTAATAATACACACTACATATAATGCACAAAAAAAAAATTGATTTCAAAAACTTATTTAGCATATGAATATAATTAGTATTAATATTCTTGTGTAAAAAAAAATGCTTACTAAATTGGTTGAAAAACCCATTCGAAGTATAAATTTTTTTTAATAAAATATATAAAATACATTCAATGTGATCTTTGGCAATGCATTTCACTGGGCAGCGCCAATTTGGGAAAATATGATAAAATTCCTGCTCGTCAAGGTGTTCATCTGCAAGTCGTTATCAATATCTTGATTTTATGATATTCATTACAGGGGTTTTATCATTACAGGGTTTGTCATAGTTATATAGCCATTCATTCATATACTCTATATTCTAAATGTTCTCTAGCTTAAAATGGAAAGCTGAAATATTTTATCATTCGCCAGAAACAGCGGGCGCACCTAGACCGATCGACGGGCGCCATGGTGCCCGCGGGCATAGAGTTGGGGACCCCTGGTTTAGACTAACAATTAAAAGTTTCTTTTAACTTATTGTTAACAACTAACTTATTAGTGTTAACAACTAATAATCGTCGACAGGGTGGCGTAGTGGTAAGGCAGCAGGCCTCGTACGCCCAAGATCGCGGGTTCAAACCTGACCCAAGTCGGTGGATTTTCAAGATGCAGAAAATCGTCTGCGCCCATGTCGTATGATTATGCGGCATGTAAAAGATCCCTTGAGTAGACATTTGGCTTGGATGCTCTCGGCTAAATTAAATTCCTAGTGCATATTGCATCAATGAGAGCCGGTACCGCCATCTAGTGGTAACTGAACGTCAAAATTCTCATGCGGTACCACACTCATTGTGGTGCCCCCGAAAGAGATGGTACCAATTACTGGGGAACGCACTAGGTCTGCAATGGTTGAGGACCAATACCGCAGCCCCATTGGAAATTAAAAAAAAAAAAAAACAACTAATAATAACTTTCCTTAACAGAAGTGTGTCGAAGTCAGCCCCCCTCTCCCCCAAAAGAAAAAAAATTCTGGCTACAGCCTTGGTCAAGCGCTTTTTTCATAAATCTTCTTCAAAGCAAACTGGCCTTTAGGTCCAGGATTTATATGTGGTTCAAATTTCCCCGTAAGACTAAAATGCTAAGTTTCTTTTTTGTTTTGACTGTTGATTTGACACTTGATCATTCAATTTTGAAATTGAACGATCAAGGGCTCAATTGAAAAAGTAAAATATCCATTCCTTCCAAACACATGCACACAAAAGATCGAATTCAATAAGTTCCTCAAAAAGTTATTAAGAGGGGGAACATATTGAACGAAAGACAGCTCTTCCGACCGATTGACCAACAGACAAACAGATCGACAAACACATATTTCTCCATCCCAAAACTCTTTTTAGAACGTTTCTATTTTTCAATGTTTATTTAATTCATTAATTTGTTTATTTATTTTTTGCAATGATATTGTTATGTCACGTTCAGCTTTCTTTCATGCTTTACTGCTTTTTCTTTGTTTTACGGGAAAGTAAGAAAAAAAATCGAGAACCAAGTATTTTTTATTTTGAAAGAGTTTTTCTAAACAAGTATATTTTTGTTCTTAAGATATTTGTTGAGTCAAAACGAGTTAAGCTAAGAACTTTTTTAGGTTGCTAATAAAATGAAAGAAAAATGTTTCTTTTAGAACAAAATTTGAAGCACATTTTCGTCCAATACTCGTCATATGATAACAATAAGCCTCGTCGTTTTCTCCAGGATTATAAATACCTCGATATATTTTTCCTCATGCTTCATCCATCACGTGATGTGTCCGAGAGCTCTCCGAAGCGACTAATGAGGGAATTGTGTGACGAGAAACATGCACACCCCCGCTATGGAATGTCCTGCGCAATAAATGACCCGCATATTCGTCGTTCCATCTCTGGACTGATGAAAAAGAAGGGTCAAGCGAGGCCATACCGAACGTTCTTTTGCGTTGTGAGGAACACATAACACAGATGACCTCCTCCGTTTGAATTGGGGACTGCTGCACTGTAGAAATGTCGGTACGACTTGTCCTCCGTAAGAGGTCATTTTATTAATGACAAGCATGAATTAATTTGCTATCGGAACTGTTTCTTCTCAAATGCTGTTTCTGTGAAAGAGGTTTTGCTCACAATTTTCTTATTATTATTTTAAGGATTTTCTTTTATAGAATAAAAAGAAACGGGCTTGCTATATGACTTCGACCTGTGATAGCAAAATTTATTTGAATTTTTTCCTTTACATTTTAAAAATCCGACTTCATAGTAAACAACTAGCTCGTTTTAATTATTTTTGGCTGATTATAACTCTTTTCTATTCCGAGATTTCACGGATAAGTGATTTCCCCCCCAGTTGTTTCCATTTCGAACCATTGCAAAATACTTGTATTTAGTTCAAACATAGACGAAGCCTCATAATATTTGTTTTCCATTGTTTTATGCATATTTTCCTTTCTGTCTAATTACCTTTTGGTCTTACATTCCATAGAGATTACGCTAGTATTCTTTTAAAAACTGTTTTTAAACTGAATCTTTCTCGCAACTGACTACTTAGTTTCATTGAATTTTCGTATAATTTCTCTATTATTTGTAAAATAGATGCATAAGAAAGATGTGGGGTTATTATGCATATGGATAAGACTCTAAGAATATTGACCAGTTTTCTGAAAGCAAAACATACTTTTGACATGCTCTTTCAAGGAAATAAGTAAATTAGAGAAAAAATCAGCAAATCAAGCATGCGTTTAGGGAGAAAAATCAACAAATCAAGCATGCGTTTAGGGGGGGGGGGGAAATCCCAGTATTTCATATGTAGTCGAAACAAATGAAAAGGTAAATAGGGATCAGAAAGTACGTGTTGCACTTTGTTTCAGATTTTTCCTCGCCATTATTCGTACCTATTTCCCCTTTTTATTCTGAAAATTTTTAGAGGAACATCAGTTTCTGTGCAAAGGAAATAACAAGCAATTTCCTTGATTTCTTAAGAAAGGAAAAAGGTTTAACATGCAAAACACTAAGAGAAATAAAGATGTTCTTTATTTCCAGATATAAGCAGAGCTAGACATTTTTCAATAACCTAACGTATATGCAAAGGTAATTTCCGAGCTTTTACTAGAAATGCAAAGATATTTCATCCAACATTTGAAATTCTGTCATCCTTACTCGATATTTATTCAGGTGGGGCACGATTTTCGAAACACCAGCTAGGCATCGATTAGGCATGGCTTTATTTGATTACAGAATCGCTTTTGTGGAGAAAAGCACAATCTTTTATTCTAATGAAGAACCGAAACTCCTATTTAAGCCATCGAAATCCACTTAATGCCTACGAAAAGACGCCGCTCGACGATATGAAAAATTCGAAACCTTCGACGGCTGTTCGTTCGAAACGTGCTCTGGTGGAATCGAATTTCCGCGGTAAGAGATCGTCGTTTCTTCAGAATCGTTTGCGGCTAGCTTATTCGATTAGGTTCCGTTCGCGTGCTCGAGAAACACGCCTATTACCGAGAAGGAGCGGATGAAGTACCCCGTGGCTCAGAGATGAATCGCTTCTAAAAATAGATCCCACGACCATTTTGGTCTCACTACTGCGCAGATTAGTGTCGCTTTCATTAACCCCTTCCCTCTCTTCCCGTGAACATGACGGGCTGAGATTTCGCCTTCTATTTCTCGCTCCCGTGATATTTCCGGGCTGGAGTTACATCAAAATCGGGTGTTATTCAAATAGAGCAAAATGATTTGATTCAGAGTGAAATACAAATTTATTTCTCGGCAACGAATTTTCTTACGATGCTACTTTTTTTTCTTAAGCGTTCATTAGAAACAAGAAGTTTTTCGAAATCGTTTCTGAAAATGCATTTTTGATTGGAAACATTGAAACAATTGAAAGGAGTCCAGTGGGACATACATACGATTATTAATTATTCGAACTTCAAAAGTTCAAATCATTCAAAATGTTTGTTCTGATTAGATTAATTTTGTTTGATTAATAAAACTTCCATATAACATATGGCATAAAATCAGTGATTCCTGAAAATGTTTTGACATTTAACTAATGTCCTCAGATTTTCAAGCATTTAATTTCTCACAAAGATTTTTGTGACTGATTCGTTGCGTTAATAAGTCATATACCAGCGTTTAAAAAGCTGAAAGCATTGAATTTGCGTCAAAAATTACACGGTTAACGAAAGAATGAAAACAAAGAATGTATCAAAAAGGCTAATCGACATGGAGCAATCCTGGAAAAAAATCAAGAATGAATTTAGGATACTCGACGAGACCAAAAAATAATTCAGGCTGGGGGACGTACCCCTTTAAAATGAATCTGATATCCTAAAAGGTTTAGCGTCTATAATATTATTTCCTTTTAACACTCCATATTTTTTATCTTTGTGTGTTGAGCCTTATCCAAGAAAAATTTCAAACGCTTTAGTCTTTGAAAATGAGTTGAACCTTAAATTCAAAAAAGTAAAATAACATGCATATATCGATAGTCCAGAAGTCAAGAATTCCAAAAATTCAAAATGAGTGTTATCCAAGAAGCAACATCCAAACATTCAACGTACAACATGATCTTTGACAAATTTTCCTTACATTAAAAAAAAATCTGAAGCGTATGACGGTATTCGTTCAAAAAAAAAAAAAAAAAAAACTACATTAATACACAAAGAGATTGCATTTCGTACAAAATTTCTTAAGCTGTTACATTTTGCATAAAAAATAGAAAATAAAAATAAAAAGGAAAAAAATTCAGGTACAACACTCTCTTCTCCTCTGACATAACACGCAGCAGACCATCGTGTAAATTGACCAAAAATGGCGCTGCTTTTCAACTTTCTGTTCCTGGGTGCCTAGGGCTGCTCTAATGAAATGGGTTCTTTCGGCAGAGATGAAAGAAGTCGGAGTCGCGTTTTATGCAAATGATACCCATGTTTGCAGAGGAGAAGGAGACGCTTGTTGCTCCCGGCGACAGCTACGTCACACTCGCTAGCGGCATGACTCGCACACTAAGCTCATTTAGGAGGTAAACCTACAGGGAGGGAGGGGAGGGGGTGCTCCGAATTCCAATAAGGAGTTCGCTTACATATTTATTCTCTCTTATCGTTTGGAAGGAATGTTCGGAGAAGAATCGCGCCCGAGAGACGATCGGTGTTTACGTCTTGGGGGGTGGAAACTTCAAATTAAATAAGTTCTTGGGGTGGGAGTCAGGTTTTTCTGCTCTTTTTTCCCGAATATCATAGGCGATAAAAATTCGTCAAGTCGTTCCGATGTTTCTAAGGAAATAGCGGAAGAAAGAATTTTCGAGAGCACAAGTCAGAATTGGAAAGGGGTGTATGGAATGCTTTAGCGACAGGAAAAAGCTTCTCATAAAAAAAAGTTTAGAAGGACGATGATCAGAATGGTGACATGTTAGTCTGTATATGTTCCAGAATTTGACTGTTCATGGCCTAAATGGTACTCTTTTGAAACATGAATGGGTTATTTAAGAAAGTATTACACAAAAAAGAAAATCTTTTTGGAATTTTGCCTCTTCAAAGTTTCACCCAAATTCTTAACACTATCGATATGTTGCTCGAAGAGTCATCCGAACGCAAGCAACCATTTCTAAAAATTGGTCTAGATTTTTTTGTCCAACCAAGTAGAATGACCAAAATGATATCACTCCCAAAAATACCTTTTGCAAAAGTTGTAGCACGAATATAGTGACACCTAAATACTATGTGAATTTTTTTCAGAACCGCGACAAAAAATGAAAAATAAGTATAAAATAAATAATAACTATTATTATTATTGCAATAATAATAAAAGAATAATTTTTAATTTCCACCTAATTTTCTTCATTCACATTTGAAACTAGCCTTAGCAATGTAAATATTCTTGTGAGAAAGGAAAGCTAAATGAATGTTCTGTTTGAAAAGTTGGCTTAAAAATCGCCCGTGTGACAGGATCGTTAGGATAAAGATGAATTGATAGAAATAACTGTTAAAAACTAGTAAGAGTTAAACGGGTTTGGTCCCGCTTTTACAAATGAAGCAAACTAGTTTTTATCAACACAAAAATACCATATAAATAAAAAAGAAATGTTCTGGATCCCTTGGTAGTAATTTATAAATTCCGAAGCGCTCTTAATTTTTATTGAGCTTGACATTCAACTGTGTAAAAGTAAAATTCACTCAAAATGTTAACAAAGGTTAATGCACATTTTTTGATTAACAAAAAAAAAAAAACTGTGCACACGTTGCAAAGCTTTAGTCAGACCAAATAAATACGGACAAGCAAATAATGTGACAATAAATTTATAATAATAAAAAAATAACAAATAGGAACAATAATAGAAAAATAACAAATAGGAACAATAAATAAAATTATAAAATGCATAAAAGGTTCGAATGCAAATATAGGCAACTATCGAAGCTAATGGAAGCAACTCTTGTGATAAATGTAAGCAGTTGGGTAAGTGAAGTCACTAAGGTTGTTATTAGAAAGGTACTACATCAATTATTAGGTTATTATAAGCTCTGATTTTGCATTTTATTACTAAAGCTAATATATCTGCTACGAAGGCTTGCATGAAGCTACTGAGCTTAATATTGTACTGTGTGTGGTGTTTAGTTGTAGTGTTTAAACAGATGCTTAGAGTAGGCATTCACGTAAATGTCTTTGCGAAGAGTTTTTATAAGCCCAATGTGTAGTCAGAGATCGGACAAGTGATGACTGAAAGGAACAAAAATTAACAAACCATGAGGATCAGTTGATACACACACGATTTCGGTCACAAAAGCGGAATAGTACGACAGTGAATGCATTAAAATGATTGGCACTACTACTTTTGAAAATGATATTGCAAACGATCATGAACATTCAAAATGTCATTAATCACGAAAGCAGAGACGTAGTATTCGTTCCATTTTGCCTTCCAGCGGTGACAGAGAGTTCGATTTTCGAATTCTCTGTTGGCCCCCGTCATCGTCGCGTGTTTGTCGTTCGACAACGCTTGGAGCCATTGTCGGTAATGAAGTTCTGGAATGCGACACTTTCCGGAGCAAATGTTTCGTCTGTTTGGCTACTGCGCCCCTCCTCTTCATACCCAAACGAAATGTACCGAGTGAGAGAAGCGAATTTGAAAGCGAAGGGATTCGTTTCCGAGACAAACGCGCAAAAGAAAGAATGAGTTTCCTAAAAATAGCAGGCAAAGAACTTAAAAGAGTTCCGTTACTTTTGCAGTATTTTAAAATGAAGAGATAAAAGGTCACTTTTATGCCAATTATAAACGATTTAATATTATTATTACTTCTAAACCAACGAGAAATCCAATATTTCCTATTAGATAAAGGTGTTTTTTTCTTTCAGAAACAGATATTTAGCGTAAAATTTTTATTGGATATTGAATTTTCTGATACGAAGCACATAGTATAAGATACTTTTTTCTAGGAAGACCTCTTTCTCTGAAGTGCTTCACACTCAAAAATAGCAAACAAAGCAAAGCATATGAAATATAAATGGAGGACGTAGTTTATATGATACCGATCAACATGTATTGCTAAAACAATACCTAGAAAAAGAAAAATTTGATGTTCATGCAGTTTTAATTTTCACTGCAACAATCCCATAATAGCAGTGAAAGCCGTTTTACAGAAAACGTTTCGCACGAACTGAACATATGGGATTTAGGAGAAAAGAAGTAGTTCTCATAATATCAATCAAAACCAGTATTGCTAAGGCAAGTGAGGTTGGGGGCGGGGGGGGGGGGTGTGAAAAGACCTTGATGGGCATGATCCTTGTAATTTTCGTGGGGATAATAAACACATTTTACGTATCCTTTCCCACGTGTTTTGTTTGACTGTCGTTTAATACGAGCATCATTCTTCAACGGGCAAATGTGTTATATACATATACACATATGTATATCTATACGAAGTTCTTAAAATTCTGGAATATATATGCACACATATATATATGTAGTGTCACTTCGGAGGGGATAGGGTGGAGGGGGCGGTCTTCCCCGGGTGGTACCCTTTAGGGGTGTCACCCAAATGGATTTCAGTTTTTAAAAAATATAAAATATACACATACAATGCAATATAAAATAAAAATATACACAAATATAATATACACATACCTTTCTTCCTTATAATCACTATCACGTTGATTTTTCTTTCTAAATATATTATTTATTTATTTTTATTATTTGTTCAGAATGAAACTTTTTTTGTTGGGGGAAGGGCGTGACACCCGTGCTAGAAACGCCACTGATATATATAGATATACACATACACACGCACATGCGCGCACAGGTAGTTACTCAATTTCACCTTGTGCGTTAAGGTTAACATCAATCCTCCAATACAAGTTAAATTCCAAGCGAAGACAAAGCGCGACAGCCATTTATTAAGCGAGAAATACATTATTTGCGAGGCAGCGAATGGCAACAGTCTCGAAGCGTTCGCCCAGGAATGTCGGATGCAGTCCGCATTCCGTCGCGAAAAGCAACAAGCGAGAGCTTTATTGCGGAGACGAATGTTGAAGGTGTTGGTAAGGGGAGGACGTGTGCCTGAGGAATTGTTCCGGATGGAACATTTAATGCGGCATTGGTTTGCGAGAAATGACTACCGAAATGGAAAACAGATGACTTTTCATGAGATATGGGAAGTTCGGCATTAAAACGAAAAGTTCAGAAAATTTTATCGCTATTATAATTCTTACTGTACCATCTGAGAAACATGAAGTAAAAAAATGGGTAATATCAAGCTTAATTTTAATTATTACAGGTAAATGTTGAAGCAATGTAGCTACATACATTATATGCGCTTAAATATGTGGAAATAATTCAAAAATGTGAGAAGTTTGGCATCAAAGCGAAAAATTTAGAAAATGTCCTATTTATTATCATTCATACTATTTTTTTATGAGCTTTTATAAGAAAGAGAGAAACCCCTATTCAATTCAATATAATAATAAAAGAATTATACAAAGATTCTAAACTAAATATTATGGTTTAAAAGTTATTAAATTTTGTGAAAACAAAGAAGTAGACCGACATATAGACACTTTTACAATAAGATTAGTTTTAACTTTTTAGTATTTATTGAACTATTTATTCTTCAGGCCTCTTTTTGGCTTCTGATATACGTTATGGTATTTTAACCCTTCACTGATGTTTTCTCACTTCTTTATAGTTTATCCTTTGTTTTTTATTTCATAAGGAGAGATTACCATCAAAATTTACTTTATTTTATAAGTTTCCTTGTCAGCAACGTAAAATATAAAGCATGCGTATAATTATATGAACTACATCTTTCTTATATCCACATATTTATTGCTTAAATCTGTACCGAAACTTGGCTTTCCTTAAGCGTAGACTTGTTTTAAAAGGGTTCGACTGCATATATGTTATGCATTAGTATTCACCTATAAAAAATTCAGGAATATATTTTCTCATGGAACCACCATTTAGAGCTTAATTTCTCAGTAAAACCGTACTCTCGGTAAGTCCGAGATCGCTGTAAACGGGTTCGACTGAGAATGTGAAGTTTACTTTCAATTATTTACGAAGATTTCACAGTTCCACACACAATTTCATATCATGAAAAAGGTTCTGTTTCGCATGTCATCGTTTTCCCTCTGCCAGATGATTTAATCGAGCCTGTCACAGCACCGCGTTCGTATGATTGCCCCTTCCCGTCGCCAAGGGGCAGGGGAGGCGGATGCCAAATCAACTTAAAATCTCGTTTGGCGGCGTCGCCCGATCCGAGTCCATTGTTTTAAACCAGACCTTCAGCTGAGTGTTAAAGTGGGACAGCTCAGGTGGAGGGAGATAGTGCAGACAGTCTTCGATAAGCTATTAAAGTCTTGAAGGTTATAAAAATTCAAAAATTGTTTTGAATCAGGAATTGACCAGCAGCTGAATATAAAATTTGGCGAAATTGCCGCTTTCAAGATTCAATCAGCATCTACAATCCTAAGTTGAAATTTTTATTTAATAGATCTTAGATGGAATCTCATAAAATAAAAGTAATTCAATTTTTTGTATCTGTTCCAATAGCCCTGAATCATGTCCTATTAAACCTCGCAGTCATTAAACTGCGCAGGGTATTTGTCACCGGAGAAGACTATGATGTAGTTAACTTTACACAAAATACCTCAATTCCCTTTTACATATTCACAGCTGTTACAAGATTTAATTTGCATAGTTGAAAAAAATTAATTTTTACACAAAAATTTGATGATTTTTTAATCAAATTTTAAAAAACCGTCCGATTCTAATTATATGGAGATCTGAGTAAAAAGCGTCCAGATTAACGGGGTTTAATTGTAAAAATATTTTTTTAATAAAAAAATACACACTTTATATTACACAAGAAAAAAGAAATAAAGGAAAAAAGAAAGAGAAAAACGAAATTTAGGGGAAACGCAAGAAAAAGAAAAACGAAATGAGGGGGGGGGGGGAGACAGAAAAGTAAAAAGAAATGGGAGGGAACACTCATTATACATGTGTGTATTAAAGAGGAAAAAAAAGATGAGTTTGTGCCACTATTGGAAAACACGCCGAGTTGACATGTGACAAATTTGTAATATGTAAAAAAGAAAAGAAAAAAATGGTTCTAACTTGGAACTGGAACGTCCAAAAATAAGTTGCTCAGGCTGTTTAAGGCGTTCAAGGGTTGTCAAAACAGTTGGTGCCAGTTGCGAGATTCCCATTTCTGCGGAAAAGGTGGAGAAAAATTCCCGTTTACGCGATCGAAACCCATCGAGCGGGTAACCCTTTTCTTTGATTGCCGAAAAAAATTTTAATTTCAAATTTTCTGCAGCAAGTTCATCACACTTGGAAAAATTACTACAACATTTAAAAAAATACACATTATATTATACAGAATAAGCATTAGATTAAACGTATTATTATTTTAAAAAAATGCTCTTTTTATAATCGTTTTGAAAGGAAAAGTATTAATTCACACGTTTAAAAGTAAATTAAATATTTGTAGAGTTTGTTTAAGAACATTCAGAAATATTTTAAAACAACTTTTACAAGTTTTGGGTGCTTGTTCTCAAAAGTAGCATGAATTGCTCTTAGAATCAGTCTGCAGTTTTTTTCCTTTCTTTTTGTATAGTTTCGGGTGTAAATGTTTTAAAATAAAATTTTCTTAAAAATGTACTATATTTAAATTAAAACTAATCGTGTTCAATTAAGATTTATTTTTAACAATGGTTTGAGTCGTAGCTTTCACGGATATCGCGGAAACGTGAACCTAATTTCGCGCAAGTGGGAATCCCGGAGCTGAAATGCCTCCGTCAGGGTTAATTCATTCAAGCTTGAACGTCTAAAATTTGAAATGCAATGACAAATTGTTTGCGAGATCGCACCGGGTTATGATCATAGCAATGACATTTCTATGAAAAAATGCGCCGTTATCACAGCTATATACTGATCGTAAAATAATAATAACTAATTAAATAATAAAAATAAATAAGTAAATAATACTAAATCAAGATTAAAAATGATTTAAGTTTCACGGTTTTATGCAAGTAATAGTGGTCGAAAACCGCGTAACAAACTTCCGTGACAAATCAAGTTAAAAAAAACCGTGTAATAATAAAAAAAAGCTTCCTCGACAAAAACAGTCCGTTGCCTATAGATTTAATAGTGCTTTGAATTTGGGCGTTATTAATTGATGGAGGGTTTACATACAGACAAGTACATGCATGCGTGTTTGTGCGTGCTTCCAAATGCAACAAAGTTACTCCAAAAACAAAAGGGATGATGTCGTATACAACAACTATATTGTGTCCACTGCATCGTATCGCAACGACAAAAGCTATTTGTTCGAGACCGACGATAGCGAACATCTGCAGCTTCTCGTATCACTTTTCCTCTGTATCTAACCAGTATGATCGATAAGGTCCCATCAAACCGTTTAAGCCGCAGAAAGCCCTATTTTTCTTCATCACCGATTTCTTTTTTCCTTTTTTTTTTTTTTTTTGTCTCTTTTATTCTTTTTCTCCACATTTACTCTGGTAGCGCTTAAACGACTTTTTTTTTTTTTTTTCATTCCCAGGGAAAACGGAGGTTATTGCCAATTTATAAGCTGTTTAAACGGAGAAAATAGTTTGTCGATTACTTTTTTTTTCCTGCCAAAACTTTCTGGCCGTTTTTCGTCGAAACGTTTGAATAAATATTCTATATGAGACAGATCACTTTTACGAGTTTTCGCTTCTGCACGGACGAAAGTGTTTTATCGCCTTTTTTTTATTGCTTATCGATGATTGGTCCTGATTGGCAACGTCCAAACTCACTCTACACTTCACTTCATTTTATTTTTACAAAAGGAAACTATTTTCTTGTATAAGATAAAGTGAAATATTGCAACTGTCAAGAAGAAACTGAACAGGTATTCCTTCAGAAAGTGCCTCGAATATCTACATAGAAAACGGTTTATACCGAACCTTAAAAAATAAAAATAAATAAAAAATTAAGAAGCAATTAGGCAACACATGGCCTAATGCACTGAATAATACACAGAACATAACATACTTATTTCGAGAAAAATCCAGATTTAACGATCGACTCTCCCCCTCTTTAAATTAGATTAAAAATTTTGAACTTGATTTGTGAAATATGTGTAATTACGTTTAATTTAATTTATACACTCGTGTCAAAAATGTAAGGCACTAAAAAAGAATGATAATGCATGAAGTATCTTATAAATGCAATTCATGTTTGCAGGGAATGTGTACACAACAAACCTAATTACAATTTTCCAATCAAAACGACCATACTGTTAAAGCAGCGGGAGGTGTCAAATTTTCAAACAATCAGCCGTTACACAAGTTGTTACTGTTGAGGCGATTTCGAAGTTGTGAAAATGCTGTAAGGAGACCTCGATAAGGCTGTTAAAGATTAGGAACTGCTTATCATAACCGATGTATGGCAGTAGCTGCTCCCCGTAACAGAAAAAATACCGCACAGTAATCTCAGAGTTTGCCTTGCCACGGGAAACTTGTCGCATGTCAGGAAACTCTACAGAAGACTCAACGGAAAAGGCTTTTATGCCGGAAAGACAAGAGTATGTGTTTCACTGTCTTCACAACAGAAAAGGATCGCTTTGACTGAAAATACCATCGGGTGTAGACAATGGAGTAAAAAAAAATGTCAACCTGCAAAGTAATGCAAACTAACATTATAAAAATCGGAACAAACAAACATAAAGGGGGGAAAAGCCATTAAGCTGGTGTAAATCAAAACTAAGAATCAAGTTTTACCTTTGAGCAGAAACAGCGAAAAAAATCGTCTTAATTAATGCTCAATTTGAAAAAACTATTTCAGTCACATGTTTTGAAGCTACGAGAAAGATACGGAAGATCAAAACTAGCCGCAAGCTGGACGTACACAATTCACTTTTTATGCCATTTGACTTTTTATGCAATGGAACCACGTTACATCGACACTAGCGGACTACTGAAGAAATTCATTAGTGTTTGCTTCGCAAAGAAAGCAGTGTTGCAACATACAACAATTAAAACTTGCTAATTTTATCCGATAAATGGCATCACTTTTTTCTATATCCTCATACTAACACGTTAAATAACTTTTTCAAAAATTAATTTATCTAAAAACAGGCTTCAAATGAGTACAACTTCGACAAAAACTACACCTGAATACTAAATTCTAGGCTTTACTGTTTTACCGGCACGCGTGCCACAAACACACACACACAAATTCTTTCTTTTATCATACGTATAGTGGATAATAAAGTGTTTCATCCCGAACCACATGTCTGTAATATTTAATGATTTGTCACCTTAATTACGTTGATTTTCTTATTTACTGCTTCAGCATATTGAGGCAAACATTTTACTTTGAATAAACCACATTTATTTCTTAAGAAATTTGTTAAATTTAGTCCAAAATATTTTATATTAAATGGAACAGAAAATCAAACAAATAGAAATCGCTTTCCCATTTTCTCCCTTAGTACCTGCCAACTATTTTAAAATGTTCAACATGTCACGGCAAATGCAAGACACATTTAAACCTGGAACGTTCGCGACTGACAGACTAACATATCCGCAACGGGCTTTCGCCTCTAGACGTTACAAATCGTCGCGCATTACGCACCGAATGCCACATCCGAAACAAATATTTGCATTTCCAATCCCAGAAAGAATGCGCGTGGGGGTCATCCCGTCTTCGAGCATGACGCGTGCACTTTTCGGATCGTTCTCTACCACCCCCGCCCGAGTCAAACTCAAAATACGGCGCCTTCGAAAGAGTAGATATGCCCTTTAATAAATGACTGGAGGGGAGAAAGATTCAAAATGGAAGGTCGCTTTCCGAAATTGAGTTTCTATAAAATATTCGGATATTAAGAGGGAAAAAGAGAGGGCTTGATCTCGGAAAGCTTTTAGCTGCGGATATTTCGCCGAAGTGTCCTTCAATTTGAATGGACGATGCGATTTAACTGGCGAGGGAGCCCTTGCCGGTGCTAAGTTGCATGAAAAATGCTGCATCAGTACGAAAAACGCTGCGTATTTGCATTGTGTTCTTTACTGTATTTTTTAAAAATTCAAAATAAGCGATCTTTGTTCTACTTTTTAGCCTATACTTATCCTACTTGAAAAATTGGAAACAAGCCTCTGAGATCACTGAAGAAAATGCATATTTGTAGTTTCTCTACACCTGCATTTTTCATTATGTCTAATATTTCATTAAATGTAGTATATGCAGTCATTCAGTGCTTTGACCGTAAGTATATTGCAGGATAAACACTGCTTTAACTAAATTTGATCAATTTATCTTTTGTAAACATAATTAGTTTTTACTGTTTATGTGATTTTTTTTATTCTAATTTTATTTTTATTTTCTTGTTCATAATTACTTGTGTAATTGTTATGTGTCATCTCATACAAAACATTTTTTTAGTAAAGGGAAATATCAAGTATTTCTTTACTCACCCCACTGCAACACTTATGTGATCTGAACTCGCTGTAATGTTTCATTGAAAAGGAGAGAAATTTAAATATTCACATCCAAAATGTCAGCTGAAGATGCTTCCCAAAATCTGGAAGGACCTGCTTTGCTTTCTACTCTATTCGGGCCGTGATCCTGCAAGCATAAATGAACATAGTAACTCATCTAAAATCATAAAGAAGTTTTCCCCCCCCCAAAAATTTACCAATAAATTAATTTTTGTTACTTAAAAAATAATTCAACCTCTTGTTTTTTTTTCATAATATGCTCATTAAAGTCTTAAACGTTCTGGCAAATCCTTCAAACATTTTGCTTGTTTTGGAAAAAAACTTGAGTAACAAATGAAATATCTACGGGTAAGTCAACTGAAAACCATAAAAGTAGAAATAACAATCCGCATATGGCGCCAGTGAGCTGTAAATTGGCTTGCCTGTTTGCGATAGTATGCCGGATGTCTCCTAGGTGGCAGCAGCCAGCAGATGCACAAACACCAGCGCAACAACAGTTTCAAAATGGCAGCCCCACTAGCCACATGCACCAGCGAGGAGCAGCGTTCTGTGATTCGGTTTTCGCGAAGTGAAGGTGTGAAACCGATTGACATTTTTATCCGAATGAAGGTTCAGTATGGAGATGCGTGTTTGTCATAGCCCCAAATCTATGAATGTTGCCCGAAATTTGCAAATGGTGTTACGTCCGTGGCCGATGCTCCACGCCCCGGCCAGGCTCGGCGCGTAGTGACTCCAGAGACTATTGCAGCCGTTGAAGCCATCGTTTTGGAAAACCGCCGTGTGACAATAGACGAAATTGCAGCATGTGTACACATGAGTCATGGATCGGCACATCATATTGTGCATGATGTTCTCCAGTTTCATAAGGTGTCTGCAAGATGGGTGCCCCGGCAACTGACGCCTGAACTGGAACAGCGACGTGTTGATGCGTGGGAAGACCTTTTGTGGCGTGCTGAACGTGACGGTAATGCCTTCCTGTCACGAATCGTCACTGGTGACGAAACATGGGTGCATTACCATCAGCCTGAAACAAAGCGAGCGAGCAAGAAGTGGCGCCACTCCTCATCACCGAAACCCAAAAAGTTTCTGACGCAGCCGTCTGCAGGGAAAGTTATGCTGACCCTCTTTTGGGACGAAAAGGGCATCATCTTGGAACACTACACGCCACGAGGAACCTCTGTGACGAGTGCTACGTACTCGGACCTCCTAAAAAATCATCTCCGGCCTGCCATCAAAACGAAACGACGTGGATTGCTGTCAGCCGGTGTGCTGCTGCAACACGACAATGCACGGCCCCATACGGCGCGTGCAACGGTTGCGACCATCACAGACCTGAAATTTGAATGCCTCCCACATCTCCCTTACTCTCCAGACCTCGCACCGAGCGATATCCATCTGTTTGGTCCGCTCAAAGAAGCAATGGGCGGCAGGAAGTTCCACTCCGATGAAGAGGTACGCAACGCGGTGTACGAGTGATTGCGCCGTCGCCCAAAAGACTTTTTTTCTGCAGGTATTCAGGCTCTTCCGAAGCGCTGGCGGACTTGCATTGAACGAGGAGGGGACTATGTTGAAAAGTGATTTACTTCTGTACCCTGTGTGACCAATAAATAATATTTAAAAAAATAATTATGGTTTTCATTCGACTCCCCCTACTTATAAAAATGCTAAGTTTGTGTTTTCGTATTTTCCTCTAATCATTCGGATCGATAAAGGTAATTCTTAGGATTTTTTTAGCACCAGACAGTGAAACTCGGTTCTGATATCTTTCAATATAAAATCGTCGTACAATTAAATTCATAGATCCAAATGATAAATACATGTAGTTAGTACATTTTTTTATGTCTAGAACTTTTTAATATGCTTCCAAAACTGTTCATCAGGATATTTAGCATAAAAAGCTATTAGTTATTTAAAGAAAACTCTCTTAAAAGCCATATATTTTTAACCAAGTTTCTAATTGTTCATGATCGCAATTTTTTTAAACATAACAATCGCATTAATTTTTTTCACACAACGTCAAACGAAGTACACATATTTTTGCCACCCATATTTAGAACCAATCATTGCTGTTCTTGTATGTTCTTGGAAACTTTCCTCTATTTGCAAGCATATTCTTGCTCTTTTGTTTTTTACAAAAGAGTCATTTTCTATACAGTTTAAGAGATTTTAATCCAGTTGTATAGATTTTCCTGGCCCACAGTTCATTCCTTATGTATACTGACACACAAAATAACCCTTTGTCTGAACATAAAGGATAGGAGTTACGTTTTATTATTGTACACCTTGGAAACATAATTAGTCTTTAAATGGCATAATTTGCTTTGAAAATTTTTTTATAAATATTCATACTGTCCAATCTTGACGTATATTATGGATTTCTCTCTAAAATAATAGATTTCTTATTTACGCACAAAAGAATGTTCTTTTTCTTTTTATCCACAGATAACTTCACCGGATTTTGCCGGTGCGACGATAAAATTTTTATGGTTTCTTGGCATGAAAGAAAGAAAACGTTTGTTCAATTAGATAAGAACTGACTTTCCCGGTAAAACATCCAACTTGAATCCCACTGGATAAAGTATTCCCCCATCTTTCCGATCTGAATTACAAGAATGTTTCTATACAATGGCGTTTTCCTGCTTTTTCCCCCTTGTGAAGTAACCTCACAATTCATTTTTTCTCCATTTGTGGCTCGAGATTAACGCATTCATTTTTTAAAACTACTTAAATCAGAGATTATTTAAACAAAACTTTTAGTTTTATATGCAATAACAAGAAACACTATTTATATTTAATTTTGCATTGAAATGGACGCTCTTTATATTAAAGTTAAGTATGACTCTTAATAGCGCATTGAAACTCAAGTTTTCTGTTACAAAATGTGCATTGCATTATGTTATTGTTCACGCAACAAACATCAAATTACCTTCCATTCTCTACCTCTTAAAATTGTTTATTTTGATTTTTTAATTATAATCTGGGTATTCTTTTTTTACATGATATTAGCGCTAAAGTTTAACTAAGTTTTTCCACAAATTTTTACTACGATCCGAGAAAGTTCAAAAAGTAGTTTGACAGCAACGTTATTCGTCGAGAAACTGAACCCTGATGGATGAAACACCGACATTCCGCATTAAATTCGGTGAAACGTCCTCTTATTGAGCACGCTCATCAATTGTATGACGTGTTTTTCTCGTACTACTGGAATGGTTTCAAACTTAAGTAATTACTCGAGAAAAGTATGAAAAAAAAAAAAAAACAGTTATGGAACTCGAACTGTTTGACCAGTGTGCAAGCTCGGAACCGCCCGCGCGTGCTGCTGCGCCGTTAAAAACACCATGTCTGCCAAGTCGGTAGGAAAAATGACCGACTCCGGATTTCGGAATTTTAAAGACTCCAACTCCAAGGTCCTCAAAAACATAAATGTGTGTACGTATATATATTGTATATATATTTTTTTGTTCAATGTTTTATAAAAATCCTTATATGCTTTTGTTTACAGTTTTTAAATTTATTTTTAAATTTTTATCATAATTCTCTCCCCTGCTTTTAAACTTATATGCAAATTGGTTAGGTTGCCTTTTCCTAGGACTTAAAGCAAGAAACAGCTAACATTGCAATTTTTTATACATTTTTTTTTCTTTTCCTCTTAAAGTTCATTGTTTCGCCACTTTATACGTAAATCGAAACTGTCAATTCAACTTCAAAGAAGAAATTATTTTCTCAGTGTGTATACGCAAGTTAAACCTTTTTTTCTCTTTTCATTAAATTAAGGGCTTAAGTTTCATGGAAGTGGAAGCTTAGCTCCAGAATTTATTTTCAATTTTATGTGAATGTCGGAATATTAGACGGAATTCAGACAATTTTTAGAATTCCTGAAGAGTAGTGAACTATTTCTCGTTAAAAGGTTGGTCCTGAACAAAATATGTGTAAAGGTTAACTAAATACAACTACAGAGATATATAGGAACTGTATTAAAATGTCGATTTCGTGATAATTGAAGAATTAAAAATTTTACTTAAAAGTTTTAAACAAAAAATATCTATTACATGCATCTAGTAATCGTTGACTATGCAGGGCTGAATCTAAAATTTTGTCCATCCTCGTTTCAAATAAATAAATAAAATAAATTAAAATGCCTTGTAAAAATTTGGCACTTGGCCTTTTTTTCGTAATGTCAGAAGACGCTAGATGCAGCATCTTCCGTGCTCTTGCCTTTTACACGGAGAAGACAGCATGGGAGTGATAAAACTTTTATTCCATCCAGAAAACAGACACGACGACGATCATAAAAACGGCTGCAACGAACCACCAAATCCAAGGAATACGACCACTTCCGAGAACGTAATCTTTTAACGGGCTCTTTGATGGATAACCGGAGAATACTGATGACGGCAGTAAATCAATCACACACGACCGAATTCCTTTAATGACTCTTCTTCCCGTTACACCGGAGGGACGGTGTAACGGAGATGGATTTAAGGTTTCTTGGTTGGCTAACTTTCGGATTCAGTAGATCGCCAATCGTATAATAAACGCTGTCAAAATGGGGTAATGTTATCTTAGGATCTTTTAAAATAGACAGGATATTTAAAATATAAATTAAACTTTGTAAATGCTTCCGGCGGCTTTCAGTTATGGGTTTTTTGACTGGATTTCAATCGTCGCCAAGTCTTTTATCGCCAGGAAGAAGGGTTGGGGGAAGAAGGGAATTGGTTCCATTTGTCAGTGAAAGTTCAGCTGCAGGTCAGCAGGCTCACAAGTTCATTTTGATTAAGAAAAACGAGGGGGAGTAAGTTTTCAACTGTCGCTCAGGTCCGAAGTCCAAAAGACTCTGACAAGAATTTCACTCGAAGAGAAAGAAAGCAACTTACTAATTTAATTGAGAGGTTCTTTCCTTCTTTGTTAGCTTTACAGTCCCTTGACGAGTCCTAGAATTCTGCATAATATTTTAATAGAAAGCTAGGCTTGTGATCGCTTCCTCTAAGTTTGAGAGTTGGAGGCTTCCATAATTATTGAGTTTTTCAATGCATCTTTCAATTAGCTTTCTCTCTGTCCATTAAACATCATTTTCCTACACATAAAATGTTTCCACTCTTTTAATTTTCAAATCTTTCAATGTGGTCTAGCCACAACAAGAGTATTGTGAAGATCTCAATATATATTTAAATTAAGGTGCTCATTCTTCGTTATTTCATAATTGTTTTTAATAATGCATCTTTAAAAATCTTGCATTTTAAGGAAAAATATGCCATTCTTTCGAGATGAGGGAAAAGAAAACTCGTTTTATTCTTTGGAATAGCCCATGACTCAGAAAACACTCATATACGCAAAGTTTAGAGATACCACCAAACGATCTGTGGTAATTTGACATGTGTGACAATCCATATGATGAATTAAGGATCCGACTTCAATGAACTTCTATTAACTTCAATACTTTGCATTCAGAACGGTTGCCTTTTCTTCTTTATTTTCTAATAATGTTTGCAACAAATGGAGTCTTCTGTATCATTTCGCGCAAGCACAAAAGAGTGATCAGCTCTTTTCTATAAAATAACTATAACTTTATCACTTGAAACGTTAATCTTGTATACAAATCACGTGACTGTATTTAACCTGTGCAACGAGTGATAGACTTTACTGAAACCACTGCACACACTTTTAAGTATACGGAAACATTGCAAAGGAGCGGAATGTGCGTCACAAAAAATAATTCATAATATGACACCGAGGAACTGCCGTAGTTGCCCGCCCCCAAAAAAAAACTCAAAATGAATTCTACTAAGCACAAACTTTTTAAATTATTTAACTTCAATTTGAATTTATTTTGAAAAATTGAGAAAACATTGCTCGGTAGCTGGTATATCGAAGAGGGGAAACTGTGACTCGTTTATGCAAGGAACTGAAAAGTCTATTAACTACGGAGAAAGGGGGAGCTGCTACTTGAAGTAAGTTTCAACTTACCTACTGCAATATGAAACCTACGGCAATATGAAACCTACTGCAATATGAAACCTACTGCATATATGAAACCTACTTCGTGCGAAATGCATCGAAGAAAGTTGGCAACCCAGATTTCTGAAAAGTGTCATTGTTACTTTACTGCCATCACCACGTTAACGCTACACAATGAAGTACTTCAAGATATTTGTTATTACTCAGGTATATAATTTGAAATAAAACAAAACGTTTAACTGACTTTCACTCAGAGTCCGTTAGTGACTTTTTCAGGGAAGAAAAAAAAAAGAGTTTCATGCTAAACTGAGCAGCATTTCGTGTTCCATCATGGTGTACGGTGGACACCCACATCATGGCAATGAACTCGTGAGTGTACTGATTGTAGTTTCATGGTTTTCTTAAAATAATGCAGGTTACTCAAGTTTAGGATTCCTCAAATGTGCACTGAACCAAAAACAAACAAGAAGTTCCGTCTAGAACTATACGAGCCTACTTTCCCGTATACACCAAATTCAAATTT
Source organism: Octonoba sinensis (assembly GCA_038502835.1). NCBI lineage: Eukaryota > Metazoa > Arthropoda > Arachnida > Araneae > Uloboridae > Octonoba > Octonoba sinensis. Next base: position 94,977,172 of record CM076599.1, on the reverse strand, counting down.
ATAATCTAGCTATCTCTTTCTCTCTCTTTATTATTTATCTTTAGTTCTAATTATTGAAAATATACCTTTTTCAACGGATAATACATATTCATTCACTCACTCATTCATTCTTTCATTTATTCAGCCATGCATTTATTCATTCATTCGTTACCTCATTCAAGTGTTTATTCATTCATTTACGCATTCATGTATTTATTCACTCATTTATTTATATTTTCATTTATTCAATAATTTATTCATTCATTCTTTTCCCCATTCATTTATTCATTGATTTATTCTTTCACTCTTTCATTTATTCATTCATTCATTATTTCACTCATTGAGTCACTGAGAAATATCCTTGAAAATCCCGATCAAAAAATTTCATAGCAAAATAGGCTCGTAAGGTCTGGATAAACTTTCTATTTCTACATGTTCTACGTTATAAGAGCTTTCCGATAAAGTTTGTTCCAAGCAAATCGGTCCGTTAGATCAGGATTTATATAGGGTTGAAATTTCCCCGTAAGCTCTGTGTTAATTTTTTGAACTGTTCAAAAATGAACAAAAACTGTTCAAATCAATATTTCACGCCGAGAACTCCTTTCAATAAGCTTTCAATAGGAACTTGGCTCTTGTGCCCAGAGTTTACAGAATTTGCTTCAATTTTGTCCATAGGCGCTAATGTTAAAATTTTTTGAACTGTTCAAAATTGAACAAAAAATTGTTCAAATCAAAAAGTGAAATATAGAAATGAGATGTCCTCGCCGAGATCTTTCGAATGCAAAAAGAATTTTTCCAATCGGACAATTCGTTCAAAAGTTATTAGGGGGGGACAGACCGACAGACCGACAGACAGACAGACCGACAGACAGACCGACAGACAGACCGACAGACAGACCGACAGACAGACCGACAGACCGACCGACAGACAGACCGACAGACAGACCGACAGACAGACAGACCGACAGACCGACAGACACACTTTTTCCCCATCTCAATACCCTACTTTCAATTTTTTTATTTTTCAATCTTTATTTAATTACTTCACTTATTTTTGACTTTTCTTGATTTTTAACGATATTTTCACGATACATTAAGCCTTCTTTCATGCTTTATTATTATTTTTTTTTACTTTTACGGGAAAGTAGGCTAAAAACCGTCATGAAGTAAATGCGTCTGGAGCACCATGGCCTTTATTGGCTCTTGAATCCTTAAACACAAAATAAACCTTCGAACAATGCTAGGAATCTTTCGTTATTATTCCTTGGATGTATCTCTTGCACTGGCAACCCTGTACCTTCTTGCTTTGGAGGAGTGGAGTTGAGCGATCGCGTTGCTTGTCCCAGAAGAAAATCAGACGATTATTTGGATTTCATTTGTCCAGTGGGGAGTGAAATTCGCGCTGCCCGCATCGGTAGGTTGTTTTGTTCTTTAACATACCCGAGTTTATTTATGAGAGAGGGATGCTTTTTTTATATATATATATCGTCTTACGTTTCGGCTTTCAAACTGTTTGATTTGGAAACCCCGCAGAGCTCGCTTCTATTTTATTAAATTGGATGTTTTTCTTTTTATTCGGGGGAATGGATTGCAAACAAAAATAAAAGATTATTTAGATTGACGATGAGTGCGATCATTCTGGCGTTAAACCCGATCACTCGCAAAAGCAAATTTCATGCGCGGAATGACTGGAAATATTCTGCCTATGAGTTTTTATGGTGTTTAGTTTAACGAGTTACGCTGGTTTGACCATGGCATTCTGTAAAAGAACAGAAAGCATTTTCGTAGAAACAAATTTTTTTTTATCGAATTTTAAGGCTTAGGAAACGATAACAACATTACCTCACCAAAGCTTGACTATCGTACTTACATAACACTTTGCAATAAAAAAAATCAACTGATTTTTATTTAAGTGTTACTTTTAAACACAAACTTCATGGATATGTTTTGAAGTTACAAATATTTTCCTCTTCAGTTCGTGCAAGTGAAATATTTGAAGAAAGCATCTAAATATACAAATGGGTCGTAAGATTGTATCTTATATCTGTAGATGGTGTTAGCTGTATGTCTAAGCCAATTTTAATTTTAAAATGAAAAGAAAAAAAAATCATTATTTTTTTTTGTTACCTTTTACTCATGAAAACAATGTACACAATAGTATTTGTGCGTTTTAGTGTGTGTACAAATATTGTTACACACTTTGTAAAAATATTTGCACACACACAATATATTTGTGCTTTTGTGTGTAGTATACACAAGTTTTTACTAAACATTTACTACTTTCTGCTAATACTTTCACACTAAAACACACGGATATATAAATAAAGACATATATATATAAATGCTTTTCATAGTAGGAGTTCTAAAGGCATTTCACGTAACTCTCTCTCTATTTAGAGAGAGAGAACGAGAGAGAGAGAGAAGGGAGGGGGCGGGCCGTAGGCAATATAAGCTTTAGAAGAGGAAAAATCACTCACGTATTATAATTCTAGTCAGAAGTTATTAAAATTAGTGTGGGTACTTTTTTTGATGAAATAAAAAATTAGCTTCTTCAAGCAGAGTCGTTCCTTGAGGAATCAATTAGGGGGAAGGGCAATTCCCTCTCTGACGTTTAAACACATAGTGTATTTATGCATGTATGTATTCTGTTGGTTTTTATCTCTATAATATGCATTGAATATTATACCCTCTCCCACATGGAAAAATTTGAAATGACGAGCCTGTCCTTCAAGAGTTAAATATTGGTTTCACAATGTATTCCAAAAACAAGAATTGTATTCTAGTAGTTGATAGTATCTAATTTGTATCTATCATAACTCTCAGTGCACCAACTCCTGTAATATATTTCGTCAACCCATAACAAGAGTGCCTCTAACTCTGCTGTAATTATTTTTGCAGACAATAGGGTCATCCTGAATGTGCTGAGGAACAAATCCTTTGATCATCCAATAAAGTCTCGAATCTCCGAAGAACCTCCAGTAGACATCCGTAAGTACAATCTGTTATGTCGTCCATTGTGGTGCACATCAAACTCACGCGGCGCAACGTATACTTATTGAGTATGGGGCATTGGAACAGGGTACGGAAGCCGTATAGTTAGATCAATAAGAATAGATTCCGGATGTAAGGAGTAGGTGAGACGGAGAGATAAGGATTACCTTATCGTGGCTTATTAAAGGCAACAATATGTCCCCTCAACCAAGTATATATATATTCGTTTATTTGATAATTTTTTAATTTGGTTTGACTAATATAGTTAAAAAAAAAAGTGTTTTTGCAAGGTTTTTTAAGGGACAAAACGTCGAAAAACTTCTATCTGATAGGCATTTAAGACTTTTCTCCACCAGACATCCGTACACCTCTTAGCCGAGGCCTTAGGTGCGCCGAAGCTGGGAGCTGGTGGCTGTCGGTCGACAGGCATTTAAGACTGGTTGCAGCCTTGAACGTGTCATCAACTATATCTATGAGCAAGCGTGTGAAAAAGTTATTTAAAATTTTATCACGTTAAATACTGCAGAACTAGTTGTGCACATATATGCCTAAAGTTGCGCTTCATAATTGATCTGCAACAGTTATCAATAGTAATGATTATGTAAATGCATATGTATTGATATATATGCATACACATTTTTGCGTCAGATATATAATGATACTTTCTTGAGTAACAATATACCAAAGGTTTGCGGTTTTGTAATTGCATAGCGTTATTTTAAAAATTTCAAACAAGTCCCCTTATTACGAAGCCCTTTATAAAATTAACAAGCTACACAAGATGCTGAAAGTTATTTTTGAGGACAAAAATGTCGGACGTGCACCTCTGTATCTGTAAAATCTCCAGTGCGAACCGATTGCCTGAAATCATTGGAAGAGATTATATCAAGAGAGGTGTCAATATTTGGAGCGATTACGTTCAACGGAGGATCTCAGCATCCGTCTCTGACGAAATCCTGAAATACCCCTTCCCCTTCCCCTCCTCCTCCTCTTCGAATGTGACGTCCAGGCGTAATTGGAATTCTCTCGGAATGCAACAGGAGCGTGTTTGCGGAGGCAACAGAGATGAATATGGGATTGGCAATTAAATGCAAAATGGCTGCGGGCCGAAACGGACCACCCACATACAATCGCAGAGATGTGTAGTGGTTCGAGGATTCGAGAAGAGAGATGACACCAGAAAGAGAAACATTTGGCCGGAAGGGAGTTTCAGAATGTTTATACTCCTATCTTTTCGAAATTATGAAATGACTAAATCAATCATTACAGGATTTAAAATTTAAAACCACTTTTAAACAAGTATTTCATTACTTATTTTTTGTTTGGTAACCTAAAAAAACTTATTGCAATATTTTTGAAGGAAGGAACGTTTTAAAAACTTATTTTTCGACAAAATAATATGTCTGATGATCGACATTATTTAGTGAAACTGTTGATACATAACACTATCTAGTATAACAACTGAGCTACACAGAAAACTAGAACACCTACTCACTAAGCGAGCAATTTTAATAACTCAGACGGACTCTGATTTCTCAGCACTAGGATTAAATTATTTCTTTCATGTCTCACTCCTTTATTTGCTTCTACTTACTATAAAAATTATACATAAAAAGCTTAAGTAATTGCTTAAGATTGAGTTATTTCCTTATATGTTGAAATATTTTGTGGTAGTTCAACGAACTTGAAGTTAAAGAAATGAACAAAAGTTAAGATTGTTTCTAGCTTAAGACATGTAATTACAATTAATATATTAACTTTAAAAGATATTTATTATACTAAGCACATTGACTTTAACTTTTTATTTTACACAATATATGCATTGCCTTTGCTGAAACCGAGTCCTTTTTACTTCTACAGGATTTTTTTTTTTTTTTTTTTTGTTGGTAATATTCAACGACTTGCAAGAGGAATTGTAACTGCATTTCATTATAAGTTATTAAGTTATTAGTCCACTATATTCCATAATATTATACAATACAGTGGATTTACAGTGGCACGTTCATAATAACCCTTTACTATTTGTAGAGATGCAATTATTTCCTTGACCTGCTGGTAGTTTTCTTCTCTGAACCCTCACAGTGCTTTATCATACTCAAAATGTCCAACTGGAAGGTTCAAAATTGAATTAGCATACTTGACTTTGGTACTGAAACAAAATCTTTTAAGTTATTTTTCATAGCATTTACCATCCGTCCTTTGGTTGATATACTGAAAGAGTTATTAAATAAAGGTAAGCAACGAACTACTTTTGATAAACATTCCAAGTGGTATGAAAACTAACGTGATGCTTGTTGGCTCTGAAGTGGCTCAATGTATTGATGAGTATTTAAGTAGGGATTTTAGAAGAACAGTTTATTTTAAGGAGCTCTGCAAACTTGTGGTTTAGAACAGGGTTTCTCTACGGGAGCCATATGGTCCCGTTGGGGGCCACAGAGGAAAATAGTAAAATAGGGGAGCCATAAACCTCCGAAAGGAGACTACGAACCAATCATTTCAAACTGATTAAATATTCCACATTTTTCTGATCAAATATATTACAAGTCTATAATATACGAAAGAGTGTATTCTTCTCTGAAAACATAAATGTGCTTACTGTACTCAACGATGTATCAGTTGAATGCTGTGGTATCTAATGAATCAACAGTTGATTTGAATTTCTTATATACGGCAAATTAAACCAGCTATCAAAACTGGAAGAATCAATTTCATAATGAAAAATAAAAGTTTACACGAGGGGTGCCACGGCAAAATTTGGTACCCGTAAGGGGGGCCACAAGTTGAAAAAGGTTGAGAACCCCTGGTTTGGAAAACGCAAATGATACCATCCTAAGAAGCATCACCGGAGGTCGGTAACCAACAAACAAAATTTAAAAAACAACAGGAATCTAAACTGATCACTATCTCTTGTCATGCAGGATAGAAAGGTTTCACACATAAAGGAACACTGTTTTCGATTTCCGTATCCAATCATATTCTATATCAGTGCGAATGAAAGATGAGATTAACGTTGTGTGATAGTATCAATATAGAAATTTCTATTAATTCTTCCATGAACAACATCTCGTGTAGTTGAATATCTCATTGACTCAATTGACTGAGAATCAGATCTATCGAACTATTTTTAGAAAAGCTCATCAGCACCGAAAGGACAGATCTTTGAAACCCTTCCAATTCCACGACCACGGTAACTCTTTCCAAATATTGACCGATCCATCCAATTTAGCTCGGACCATCAACCTCTGGCACATAGAAGCTCAACTCCATTAAATTCTATTCGAAAAATCTCCCCTTCCCCTATACACCCCTTTTTCGCGCTATATTGGAACAAAAACCCCTTTGAAAGAGGACACAATACCGCCATGAGTCAGGAGAGGAGGGGAATAAAAAAAAGCGCACGAATTTCACATTATGTGCGTATGGAAAGGGTGAAAGAATACTTGATGAAGCCACTCCACTGTTTGTAAAAGTAGGAGGAGGGGGCTGATTAAATTAAGAAAAATACGTTTTTAGTTAAGTAGCTGCGATCGGAGGCAGTGGGAAAGTAACATTGAGCAAGCAAAAGAATATTTCAGCCTGAGGTAAAACCCACAACAAAAGTTACATAGACAAATTACATAGATTCCAAATTTTAGACATACAAGCGGGTCAAAAATCAACAATACAGTGGCGGAATTGGAGAAAATGGGCTAATTGAAACGCAAAATGGGTCATTCCATGAAAACAGGTCAATGGATGGTAAATTTTAAAATAATTTTTATGTGGATAATTTTGATATGTATTTAAAAAAAAAAAATATCCAATTTTATGTTTTGAGTAAGAAATCAAAGTTTATCATTTCTGGGTTCGCAACACAGTATTCTAAAGATGGTTGCCTTTTGCAAGCAAGTTCATTGAGTTTTCGAACGAATTTTGCATGATTGCTTTGGATAAAAGAAATCAACTAACCTGAAGTCAACTTTATAGGTAAGACTAAAGTTTAATTCTTTTATTTTATTAAACTTTAAGATGTAGGAGATATCTCAATAGCTATACTAGCACATACAAAAAGCTTATTTTTCGTGTCCCGCACATGACGAAAAATATGGATATTTTCAGGTAGGTTAAAAATGGAACACATTTCTTTTGTCTAAATGACATTTCTAAAGCAGATTAATGTAGTACACATATCCTATGCTATTTCTAACTATTAAAGTTACTTTTATTTGTAAAAAAATCCAAAAAACAAAATTATCCCGCACGTGATGCATTCCAATTTCTTAATGTTGATAAGAATTTTATTTCAACATAGCTTGAATTCTTTAATGGTTTTTTTCTTTTAAAATTATGTTACTCTAAAGAAATAAAATATACATTTTTTATATTTATGATAGTTTTTGTTAAATTATGTATTTAAAAGAGCATACATTTCTAAAAATTTACATTTTCATTACAGAATGCCCTATCACTTCAGTGATCATTTATGTTTCAGAACAGATTACTCAAATCATATACAAAGACAAATACGACTAAGCTAGTTTAAAATATTAATAATACAGCGACTACATTTTTATCGATGAGTTGTTTGGCAGAGAATAATTTTTTGCTTTTTTCAATATTTGATATAACATTGTTACAACATAGCTTAAACATTATGAGATTTATTTTTGAAAGTCTATTCAGAACTATAGCTGACTTTTATTTCACTTTTATGATTTCTTTCACAATAATGACTTTCCATAATATTTTAACTTTTTAACACTAACAAAATTTGTTTTTTATTGAACAGAAATGTAAGGATCGAAATCAAGTGCTGAAAGAATGAAAAAGATGACAGAAATAAAAGGTCCAAATTTACAGAAGGAAGAAAATAAAAAGATAAATGGAACTGAAAAAAGAGGAAGAAAGGCTGTATGACTAAAGCCGAAAAAGAAAAACAAAAGCTCCAATACTGCAAGTGGCCAGAGCACCTTGATAGAATTCCCTATCTGTTTCAAGATGTTTTAACAAAGATATCAGCTCCCGCTTTTGCTAACAACGGAAATTGTTTAAAATTTCGGGGACAAAAATTAAAACTTTTTTTCTCATTTACTCTGGTTCAAATTAAAAATTGAAATATTTCTCGGAATAATCAATATGTGAATACATTCTATTAAAACAAATGCTTTGTGTTTTAAAGTGTATAACAAATACATTGTTTGATGTTTTCATTTAATTTCCAACATTCTAAAAGCATCTATTACATGAGCATTTGCAAAATGTGCTCGCACGTGACAACTGTGTCCCGCACGTGACGCGATACATTATATATATATTTTTTCAACTATTAAAATTATTATTTCTCAAAACATTAGCTATCTTTTATTTACATTGGAGCCTTGGCTTGCAATTCCTATATTTTGTTTTGTCACTGCATGATTAATACAACAGAAATTTTAACCGATTCAAAAAGAAAATGAAGAGAGGTTGACTTTAAGTGTTCCGCACGTGACATGTGAAGATTAATTATATTTTAAACTATAAAAAAGATTTACGAAAGTTATATATATATGTCAAAAACATCTTTGCACCATAAGTGAAGATTGAAAAAGGCAATTGCTTCCACTTATTTAAAATCTCCTGCTCTATGACAAAATTTTGGTAAAACTATTGAGTCCGTTTGTCCCGCACGTGACGTGGAATGGCCAAAATCATGTATTAAAATGAAGTTATTTAGATTTATACAAAACTTTTTTGGTCGCTTTTGCGTAAACGCTTTCGAATTTATTTACGAATGAAAACGACAGCGAAACCTTAAAAAAAGAAAGAAAGAAAAAGAATAAATAAAACAAACACTTGAAAAGTAACTCAAATACAAATGATAGAGAACTGCGACGCTATAGGAATTGCACATTGAACTGAGGATGGAAAGTATTAACGAGTCAGTTGTTCCATGAATGACAAGAGTAAGTTAAAATAAACGTACTCTAGTTATATACAAAGTTGTTCGTGATTGGGCAAAATATTGTATTTGAAAACATAAATTTAAAAACGGCAAATCTCGATCACAGTCAAATTTTTAAGTAGGCTTAAATCGGCCAGTTTTACTTTTTATTTATTTATTTTTTAAATTACCCTTGAAAACAAAACACCAGAATTGTTTTCATCTTCTACAATATCTTTTTCCTTTCATTAAATAATATCATTTTCATTTTTCTTTGGAAAATCGGATGAGTGAAAATTATATTTTTAAATGATCCCGGAACAATTAATTATTAACTTGTCTTAAGCTATAATTGACCTCATCGTCACATAATAGAAAAGTATAAAAGTCAATATTTCTACATAAGTTTTTTTCCTTACTTTTGGGAGCACTCCTTTTAGAGGCTTTAATTGGCTCTTCAAAGTCAAGGTTGGTCTGTTTCAACGTTTGAAGCATAGAGCTAAATTCTGCCCTAATCTTGATGGATAAGGAAAGAAAGTGGCGAAATTTTATGACGCTGTGTTAAAAGAAGGGAAAATATCTTTCTTACACATTGTTCTTGGTCTAATTTTGCTAGAAAATGCTTAGATGTTGAAAAAGTAATCCTCTCTAAGACTAAATTCAACGTTGAGCGTATGGGGCTCTTTTAATATTTTCTAGAGCCAGAAATCACTCGTAGAACTATTTTCATTTACTTTTAGGTGTTAAAACTGAAATACAAAAGATTAAATACTTTTATTAACAAAAAAAAAAAAAACAGTAATTTTCTTCGAATGTATAATTTAATATTTATTAGAACTGAATATCAAATTTCTATATCAAGAAATAATTTTGAATTCCATTACATAACGTACTAGTCTTTAAAAGTCAGATGTCTTTTTTTTTTCTTTTAAAAATTATTCAACACTACCTACAAGAGTGTTTGAATTTCAAATCGAAATGTATGTTGATTCAAAGAAGTTTATGAATTTGATCGTGGATAACGAAAACCATTTGAAAATCAAACAAGCAGCAAAAGTGCTATCATCACATCCTTTCCTGACATGTATTTGGACTATTCCCCTGAAATTCCATCGTAGAGAAACATTTTTCCATTTTTAGAGTGACATCCAACCTCTCGCAATTTGTCAAGAGTTTGCCTACCCCCTCCCTCTTTTCCGAAGCGAAATCGTCTTATTTTATGATCGTTTCTTGCGATACCGATGCAACTATCGGTATCATGGAATCTCGACTGCAAAGTGGAGGAGGAGGAATCGATAACTTATTGTGCAAACTTTTCGGCCGCCTCATTTTAAAGATAAGTTTTATTCGTAAAGGAATATGACATTATACCGTTGCATTCATTTAACATCAAAATATACCTCAGCGAATGTGTTTCAAGTTTTATAGCATTATGAAAAGTTACGAAATAATAGAAATGTCATTATTCGAAAGCAAGATAGTTTTAAAGCAGAAATAAAAAACAAAAGTTTAAAACGGGTAAATCAGAATAATTAGCCCTTAACGATTAACTATTACTACTTTCGCGCTATTTTTCAACTGCCTTTAGATTTGCATTTTGAAAATTCGTCTGATTTCAAATAAACATTTTCAACTCGGCATCGACATATTATCAAAATTCAGAAAACTAAGCAAAAAAAAAAAAAAAAATTATATGTATATATATATTGGGTGATCAAGCTCTGATTCATATATTTATGTTAGGGGGCATTTCGAACGGTACGAAAAAATATTGAAAACTCTCATACGACATTTTCGATTTCACGTATACTAACACCGATATTCAAATACATACTTTATCTACTTTTCAAAAAATTTAGGAACCGAATTGTTTAAAAAATACTTTTTTAAAATTGAAACACAAATTCGAAATTAAAATAGGTCTATAGGTCTATTTCATGAAAAAAAGAGAACTTTTTGATTTAACCCAATCAAAATATTGTAAATAAGTGAACTAGTATGAAAAAAAAACAAAAAGTCAAATTTCCCGTCTCAGAGACATCATGCTCTTTAAAAAATAAAAAAAATTCCTCTTTTCAAAGGTTGAACTTGTCGTTAAGGGGGCTCTTTTAAAGGGTTAAATTTTCGATGCTACTAAATTAATAATAAAAAAATATTAGTGTTATTATTTAGGTAAAAAAATTTTAAATTTCTCTCACAGGATAAATTTTCTAAATTTTTGAATTAATCAAGAAATACCCTTAAAATAACCAAATTAATATATTCTTCCTCAGCATAAATTACGCTTCAATTTTTCCCCCGATAAATTTTGTTCGCAGCTAATCATCCTATTACCTCAATTAATATGCAATTCAAATACTCAAGTTATGATACTGCTCAAAAAAAAAAAAAAAACTGCTCAAAACTGAACATAAAAAAAAAATCTTCATAGTAAAATCGAAATTAGGAATGAGATTTTATCTCGTTGATCTTTCCAAAGAAAAATACTTTGCTCGAGACAGTCTATCCCCTCAAGAGAAAAACTATTGGGGGGGGGGGGGGGTCGGACAAGGGAGGCAGCAGACCAAAAAATATTTTCCCTTTTCATATAAGTCTATAGTTCAAATTTTTTTATTTTACAGTATTTTTTGAATTAACCTACAATTTCGTGTTTAGCAATATTTTTATGTGATATTAAACTTGTTTGTATCTTTCAGTTATTACTATTATTATTAGTAGTAGAAGTAGTATTCTCATTAGGTATTTCACTTTTTTTTTATCGAAAAGTAAATTAAAAATGATATCAGCAACAAATAGTACATTATTCTTGGAAACTGAACAATAAACATATTAGGAGTATCTAAAAAGAAAATACTTTACAAAGGTAAGAGATGAATTTCTTATTTAGAAGGAATCGTCAGAAAAGTGCGAAAAAGTACAGGTAGAGAAAATATTAATAATCAAAGCAAATCAAATTTTCAAGAAAGGATGAAAGATTGAAATGCATAAATGTCACATCTAGAGTAGGGATGTAACGAATAGTGATTTGGCCGAATAGCCGAATACCGAATATTGGGCCATTTCTTCTAGGCAGAATAGGCCGAAGTCGAATACTGAATATTAAAATTTCTAGAAAATCGTTGTAATAGAAAGTATTTGTCAAATTAAAAATTATTCACAAAGTCAAACACCAATTACACACAATCTATGATGTATGATTTAATTCTGTTTGTTAAGAATTTAAAACTATTTAAAATTAATCGATTTTCTCTATTGTTTTAAATGTAAGAATTGCACCCACAAGTCTAAGAATTGCACCCACAAGTGGAATAGAAATGACAGGTTTTATGGTCGTAAGCATTAGCATTATTTTACTAATTATTTAATTCAAATGAAAGAACAAATATTGCTTGGTGAACTTCTATCTTACTCAAAACTGTTTTATGAAGGTATTTTAAACGTTAATATTTTTATTTTATGGGGTTTTTTACAGACCAATTTTTAAAAGATCTATTAAAATTTATACACTTAACTGGAATACATTTTTATTTTCAAAACCCCTATAACTTATGCTATCTAAATATTCATGATATATTCTAGGCTTTTAACATTTCTCTCTTACCCAATTTTCACAATAAATCAGTCTACCGAAACAAAGTCCGACTTCCACTTTGTTAATAACAACAAAATACATGTCTCATATTCTCCATCATATTTAACCATTGCCAGCTTTTGGGAGCAAAGGCTAAATATAAAATACAATATTACAACTTTAAAATCTGTTTTTGCTCAGTCAAGCCTGAAACAAAGTTTAAAAAGTGTTGTTTTTTTTTTTCTAAAATTATTTTTATTGATTGAATCTATATATTAATGTATTCTTTTGCAATAATTATAATACAATTTTAAATGTTTAAAATCTACTAATTTCTTTAATTTTTTTACATTTCCACTGCAGCAGGACTATTCGGCCGAAAAGTCCATCAGTATTCGGAAAGGCCGAATATTCGGCTAGGTGATGAAATGACTATTCGGCCAGACCGAATAGGGCGAATACCGAATAGTGGCCGAATATTCGTTACATCCCTAATCTAGAGTAACTTCTTTAGAGCAGATTGATAGAAGAGTAATATCCCCTCTTCCTAACCAAACAAAACGAAAGAGAAACATCTCATAGTGTATTCGGAAGTAGAAGCACTTTTTCGGATACCATGTTGAGTAATATACCTTAACACGGTACCCAAAATGCTTCCCACTCGGTTTGAATTCCAGAGATAAAATTTAATTTAGAACCAGATTGTAACTTTTACTAACTGTAACTTTTACACATTATTATCAGCAGAAAATTATCTTTATGAAATGCACTAAAATTTTTACGAGTTCCCCAACAGGAAATCGTAAATAGTTATTTTAAAATAACTATATAATGTGAATCTAAGAGCATTTTATTCAGAATTCTGATAAAATAGAGCTGAAACGCTTCGGGATATTTAACGCAAATGACTTAGTTTCAACATGATAAAACTAATAATTACTTTTCAGAAGCAAAAAAAAAAAAGGTTTTTTTCCATCTAATAAATTTTTCAAATGTTTTAATACTTTTTAAATTAGTCCATTCCTTTTAATAACCCATGTATTCTAATAATCTTTCTTTTACTGATAAAATGCTTTTGAATAATAATAATAAGCCTTACTCTCATCTAATGTATCGTCATGAATAAACTAAAATTTAGTTTGGAGGTGAGTACAAGTGCTTTAAGTTGACATATGGTAGGAAAATCAAAATTATGCGCATTGCCTAGTCTGTGAGGCTAATTATCATAAATTTAAGAAATACTTTCTGAAAAATGTAATTACAAAATTTGTACCCTTACAGTTTTTGAAATCCTTTAGCTGCGACATCGATAAGCATCGTAATATTTCTTTCAGATAGCCAAGCCATACTAATGTTTCTTCAAATCACTCTAAGATAAATTCAACAGGTCCAAAGGAGTACAAGGTTTTGGATATCGTCCATAAAGAATGAAGAGGGCTAATGAGTGAAACAGTCACAGACTGGTAATTTCGATAAAAAAGTGACCATAAATCGAAGGGTTGATCTTTGCTGATTTCCATGCTCGGATTTCCATTAAAAGCTATTACCAGCAATACATTCGTGATGGTTAAATGTATAGTCTCTTCTGTTGTTACTCAAACTCATCCCATATAAAGTAAACTGCTTGAAACCAGCGATACCGAAAAAAAAGGGAAATAAATGAAAATAATAATCTGCTCTATTTATGGGGTTATTATTTTTTGTGAAAACTCTGGAAAACCTTAACATCAGATTATCAAAATACATTCAGAAGTTTTTTTTTCTTTCTAGTGGGGCTGCGTATGGTCACTAACCTTTGCTGACCTTGTGCATCCCTCGAAAACCGACATCCATTCTTTCAATTAGCACCACTATCGGCGATTGCCATTACCACTTGAGAATATTGACGCTCAGTTTTCCCCTAGATGGCGACACCTCAGCTTAAATGTCGCAAAACTGCTCAAAGAACTTAATTTATCCGAGTTTATCCAAGCGAAACAGATACTCAAGGGAACTTTAACATGCCGCATAATCATGCGACATGGACGCGGACGATTTTCTGAATCTTGAAAATCCACTGGATAGGGCCAGGTTTAATTCTGCGAACTTGGGCGTACGAGGCGTACCTTAACACTACGCCACCCTGCCTGCTAGACATTCAGAAGTATCCAAGAGTGTATTTTGGAAGTAGCAAAATACCTTTTAAAATATTCGCTCATTAATAAAAGTACGAAAAAATGGATATAATTTTTTGAGGTTTTAGGAACGGCATTAACACAAATACTAACAATTTGAAATAAATCAAATTTTATGGATGATAACATACAAACCTTGCTTAAGCACGTCCATAAAAATTATTCCATTACAATCACTTCTAAAGCTAAAAGAATACAATGTAGTACTGTCGAAAAATTTAAATGCCCCAAACAAAAACAACAATATCATGAGAGTGCTAAGTTCCGGCACCTGGTAAACTTGTCTGGTTAGTCACAATAAAGTAAGAATACTTCTACGCGATGTCATGCATATTTACCTGTTTTGAGACTGAAAGCTAACGCTATTGTTTAAATTTAACAATTCTGATTTAAAAGGGGGATTCTAGTGTAGAATTTTGAAAAAAAAAAAAAAAATCGATTTTTTTTTTTTTTCATATTTCCAAAGTTTAGACTTTCAAGAATATCCATTAAAAGGAAATTTAAAAATTCCTATTATTTCATGAGTTATAGCCGTTTTAGTGACGCGGCATCGGTTCCTGTCCGACTGCTACAAGTCAACAAAAGACGGTAAGCGTTCCCTAGTCCCTACGGTTGAATATCCCTTATAAAATCTTTATTGTATAGTATCCCTATTAAATCTATATTTAATTGAAGGACATAGGAACTGTTTTTGTTGGAATATTCTCCTTCTAGTAAGTTTTGAATTTTAGCAAGTTCCTTAAGTTAGTTTTGAGCCAACCTTCGCAGTTAGTATTTTTAATGAAGGTTTTATAGCCATATTAAAAATCTTAGATGTTGTAGGAATCACGATTGGCCCAGAAGCTAATGCTTTTTCAGCGAGACGGGTCGAAGCGCGCGTATCGAGATTTCGGAACTCCGGACTTCAGAAGCGTCAAAGGAGGGAAGAACTGCTCGTTTTTACCAGAGAACATCGGAGAACAAGCATTTTGAAGTAGAGGAAGGTTTCTTATATGCAGCAGGAATCGCCGATTAAAAATATGTAAGTATTCTGTACCATTCTATAAGTAAAATTGCCGAAAACTTGTCTCAAAACTTTGAACGCATTTTTCTCGAAACTACCTTTTTCGAGCTGGCGGTAAGGATATCTCGAGTTCTAATGGACCGATTTACTACAAATTTGTAGAGGATGTTCTTTATACATCCCTTTATCGTGTGAACCTTGGCCAAAACTATAACTTTTCATTTGGTATTTTTAAAAATTCGGAATTGCTAAAAAAATATGCAAAAAAGAAAAAAAAATTTCAAACAGCCGCCATTTTGTCATTTTTTTTAAAAACTTGTCCAAGGTTCATACGATAGTCGCATCCATAATAATTAAGAATCCGTCTGTTTTTTTATTTTTCAGATGACCAGGAGGGTTGGAATAATGCACGCCATGACAACCTCTTTTTTTTTTGGATCCCCCCACTTTGACTGCTCATAGCTCTGTCAATTTTATTTTTTTTTTGTTTAATTTTTGTATGTAATAATAAAACATCAATGAACAAATGATAATAAAACGGATAGTAAAAATATTTTTTTTCCTTTGTACAGCGCTTCAAAAACCGGGCGAAATTCATGCCTCTACACTAGAATACCCCCTTAATGACCAGACTTTTGGCTCAAATACTAGTCTGCGTCACTGTTCCACGGCATCACCTAAAACGAATGGTTGCCGGTGATACGCTGACTTTTTATTGGATTGTTTATTAAATCAAACATGTGAAAACATGAAGACGACAAATGCAGATCATAAGGAAAGTGACGAAGTGACCTAATGCAGGCCACTGAATTAAGGAATACAGAGTTCTCTTAGTTACAGAAAGTATAGATTTGGAGCGAACATTTTAACATCTTTTAAAAACCGTGTGCAAATTTGCTTTATGAGGAATAAAACTTAATAGTAACCTTCAATAAAAAGAAATGTTTTTAGATTTTTTAAAAATGTATTTTTATTTTTTTTATTTTTAAATGAAAGAAGTTAACTTAGTTGCGCAACAGCTCATTGGCGGCCAAGGCCTACTGTGCCCATCCCAGCTTTCGAGACCGAGGGCTCTGGGATGCAGAAAAAGATGTTCCGGTCAAGTGGTCGGTTATGTGTTGTTAGTCATAAGAGAACTAACTCTAACGTCTCACTGACGTACAAGGAAAAAATTGGACTCCAACAAGAGAAATTCCTAATGTGTGAAAGAAACAGTTGCAATATCTCACCGAGAAAACGAAAAAAAGAAAAATTCTAAAACTTCGAAGTTAAATTCTAATTGACGACAAATATATTAGATAAGTTTAAAAAATGAGAAACAACAAGGAGAAAAATATTAATGACTAAAAAAAAAAAAAATTCCAAGAGCTGTGCGAAAACACCGCTGTTGTTATTGCTGATGTGATTGAAGGGAAATATGAATAAAGAGAAAATTCATTGGGATTCCAAAAAAGTGAGAAAAAAGAAAAAAGTAAGAGCTAAAAGAAAATTTACTGATTTAGAAGAAAATTAAACTAACGAAATCAAGGTCTTTGTGGCTACTAAAAGGGATATACGAGTGACTATAAAAAGAAAGGGATTTAATGACAGTGAGAAACATTTTAATCACTGAAGGAAATGCTTCCATTGCCTAAGAGAAACTATACGACAACTAATGAAAACTTTTCAATGATTAAGAGAAAAAACATACTTATTAGCAAATTATGATTTGTCTGTAAATAACACTCATGAAAATCCTAATGACGGAAGGAAAGTTTTACCCGACTGAAAGGATAATACAGAGATAGATTTAGCAGTAACTTCTTTGTGTATTTTCAAAATAATAATACAAACAGCTGAAACTTAACAATGTTGGTGTTGTTTTCGTCCTCCTTATTCTAGAAAATTCTTTGAAACAAGCCACCATGAAATTTTAAAAGAAGCTACTAAAAAACACCGCAACCTTTTCATTGAGCAAAACTTCAAAAAGTCTTCTGATTATTAAAAAAAAAAAAGGTTCGAAGTTCTAAAAAGAATTCAAAACGTATTCCAAAGATAATGGAACCCCTCAGAATTTGAGAAATAAAAATGTATTGTCAACATACGTGTATTGTATTGCGTCAACTTCAATCACCCCTTTATGGGAAACTCAGGTGCAGGTCCTTCAGCTCCGCCATTTTTTAAGCAACATCAAATAACTAGAATTTTTCAGTTTTCCACGTTTACTGAATAAAGTTGACTTGGGAAACAAACAGATTTTGGAAAACCTAAGTTGAACGATAAGTAGTAAAAAGTATTAGTTTGAGAAATATATTCAAAAATATTTTACAAATTTGCAATTTAATTTAAGTATTGTATCATTCGAACACTTCGATGTTTTTAATGATGCAATGAAATGAATGTTCTTGTCTTATTTAATTTGCATAGTTCATTTATTTATCTACTAATTTACTTATTTTTATTTTTCAAAATTAAAGCTGCACTATATTTTTTTTATCTGAATGAAACTATTCACAGCTTAATACAACTGAAAGCTAGAGAAAAAATTGCAATTTTCCAATTCAGGAATAAGTGGTAAGGCTCCAGAAATGCTCTTAGGTTTTTTGTATAAATAAAACAATATTTCTTACCCATTGAAATTATTTTTATTTTCAGATATTCTTTAAAAAAAGGAAAGCCATTAATTAATTTAGAGTGGATTTCTTAGTTTTTAATATATTGTACTCTACGAGCTTTGGACCTCGGAGATTATTGCGATTACAGCGGTTATTAATGAACTACTTATTCACATTAGGAAAAAAACTCTTCGCATTTATATTTCAATCTGTGACTCTGGAACTAAATGAAATGAACATATTACTCAGACAAATCCCGTGCCCAAATTTCATTCTTATAATTTTTTTTCCTTGCTGGTATTTTGTACTACCAATTTGTACATTTTATTCTAGTCTGAATCATTCATATTACATTTAAATCTAAGTGATACATTACTTATGAGCACCATTTTGTTTTCTGAAATCACCAGCACGAGCAAAGTATTTTGAAGAATCATTACTTAACAAATTTAAAAAGGGTGAAATTTAGATAATTTATCTACAAGTGAGCAGTAATTTTGTATTCATTTCCTCCACAATGTAAGCGCCTTGCCTAATTATTATAAATTTTGCCTTGCCCATTATCACGATTATCACCACTAGCGGATTTACAAATTCAGGGGCAAGCCACAGCGTATTTTTGAGGCCAATTTCTTTGTCATTATTAAAAAAATATCAAGGAAGGAGATTTAAATTAAAGGGCAGTAAGGATAATGGTTACAGATAAACGGCACTAGAAGAAATTTTTTTTTTTTTTTTTTTTTTTGTATTTTAGTGGATTTAATTCGGTTTTTTCTACATCACACTTTTACAGAGCAGTCAAGATATTGTTATTTCCCCACTGATTATCACCATTGAAACAATTTAATATTTCACAACAAAATGGCGTGTGCCAGTTTTGAAAAAGAAACTCCTTTGTACACCGCCTTAAATATTTCCTTCAAGAATGTTACGCTCCGAAAAAATGATAAGAATTCCGCAGGAAGCGTTTCTTCTAAATTTTTTTTAAGAACCGCCGCCGGCAAATCGGCCTTTTGCAAGGAACTTAATATATTTTTATTTCCTTGACATTGTTTGTTTTTCTTTGATTTATTCATATTTCATGGCTTGAAAAGAGACCATTCCCCTCCGATTTTTACGGTCTTTCGGCTTTGTATACAGTGGATTGAAATTTTTACAGTTAGTAAATGAAGATAGGAAAATGACTGCAGGGGGTTTTGGCATCATACTTTTATTATTATTTTATCAATATTCTTTGGAAACACATTTTTCGTAGGTGATTATTTTGAAAATATGTAGCGCCTTCTAAGAGCATCCTATGGAACACTGCACATAGAACAGTAAATAACGAATGGATTAAAGAACGAATATTTTGTTAACATATAACTAATATTAAATAGTTCGTTTGTATAATATTCATTGTTATTTGGGATATTCACAGTCCAAAACGATTAACTACACTTTAAAAAAAAAATCCATACTCCAGCTTTAAAAGCGCTCTATTGACATGTAATGATCAATTCATATTGAAGTTTTGACAGCAAATGAACCATAAGTAAGTAGATATATATAGCATTTAAGGAAGGCATGAAATGTATGTGCCATTCAAATGACAATTGAATAAAAAAAAATTCTGTATCCGTGTATTATATATATAACATTAAAAACAAATAACCCTTTGTAACCCCTTTTTAAATTCAGTTTCGATTTTAAAACAAAAACTAAAGCGACCTACAGACAATTGTAAGCACTTTATAAATTATCCCTTTCCCTTTTTGTTCATGGCGAGAAAGAACTTGCGTAACGTGAGCAAATTTTGTAAGAACGAACCAATATATAAAGCAGTTGCCTTCTCAAGTGACATAAGCTGTAAAGATTATTTAAAGGCAGTTTCGCAGGAATATCTGGAGATGCTTCAGATGTAAGTAGTGTATAAACGTTGATGTTTTGTGTTGTCTTGCTTTGTTTGGAATGTGTATTTACCAGGTGAAGCAATAAATAAATGATTCCTTGAATGTCGGCCAAAATTTATTCACAGAAAGACATTCGATTAAATGAACGGCTGCTTGGAACGGTTATATATATATATATATATATATTTATATGCGTGTGTATAGAGAGAAAGTTAAAAAGCGAAAGAAATAAGTAAATCGAGGGAAAAGAGAAGAAATGTTAATAAATTAATTAATTAGTAAGGAATTGAAAATTATCCGACTGATGTAAAGAAAGAAGCAGGCAAATAAATGAAACAAAAGAATCGTAAAACAAACAAAGACTGTTACTAAATTTGCTTTGAACACTTTGGGTTTTGAGAAGAATTTTCACACATCGTGAAAAATGTAATGCAAAGAATAGTTTATTCCGCATCTTTCACAAAAAGATGGATCTTTCGTATTTGATTTTAATATTCCATTTCAATCGTTTAGCTCTCCAAAATAAATACGGAAGTCGTCTAGTGGCCCGTCAGCAAACAACGTCATCCACGCTTTTCGAGGATATTCGGAAATAAGCGGCAGGCTATTATGTTCGGGAAGAGCCCCGACGTGGGCAATTTCGAAAAAAAGAATTTTTCCTCGCTATCGGAAAGAGCAAAGTGCGAAGAAACTGCCTCCGATTGACTTCCTTTCTTCCCAGCTCTGGCCCGAGACATAATAAAAACGTCTCTGGCATTGTGGGAAACGTCGTGACGTCATAGATGAGCATCCTTCTGAATGGGACCGATAATGTAAATATGTACTGGAATGCTTTCCCTTTTAGAAATCGGGAATATTGAGAATGACTTCATTCAAAGAAGTGTTTTAGACTCTGGGAACAACATGTTACGATAAAAATTTGAAGTGAAAACTGAAGTCACTAGATTCGGCAGAGAGTATGGTTCAGAAGGTCCTCCCTTCCATTGAAAGAAAAAAAAACTATGTCCTAAGTGAAATTAGCAGTTTCATGTCAATGATATACCGTAGTCATTAAGTCCAAACATCCTCTAGGCCTCTCTTGAATTGTTTAAATTCAGTCATTAGTCACTTTTGCCCTTAGTTTTTACTATTTTTCTGTAAGTCACTGGGATTTTGTTTAAGTCATTAGAATTTTCTTTACACGTTAAAACTTACTGCTTGGGATATTTTTCTTAGTCATTTAAATTTATCCCGCAGTCATTACAACTTTTTTATTGATTAAACAGTTTTTCCCTTAGTTTTTAGGTTATTTAGTTTTTCATTAGAGTTTACTCCTTAACGTACAAACAACTCGTAAAAACAATAAGGGCGATTTGCCCTTATTGTTTTTACTTTATCTTTCATTCGTTAGAAATATATAGAGAAACTTTCAGTTCATAATAATACAGATCTATTGGATGATATGCAACTGCCTCTCTGACCGCTCGATGTCCTTTGTCACAGCGGAACAGTTTTCACCTGCAGTCATGCAGCAGGACGATCCGAGTTCGATTCCCGAGCTTCGACGGTTGTTCACCGCTGTCAACGACGACGTACTCTTGCTTCGCCCATGTTACCTCATATATTGGGAAACATCTGTTCTTTTCTTTTTTAGTTATTTATTTATTATTTACACTATGCATTATTATTCATTATTTATTACTATGATATCATTTATTTTTATTTATTTTTAACTTCTTTTTAGTGGTGTTTCAAAAATGAGATCGTACCATATCATTTTTGGGAAAAGGGATACTTAAAAAATAAGAACTCAGGTTTTCAAATCTAATCGGAGCTATTCTGAGAACACGATGTTCTTGAAAATAAGTCATTTTATCACAATAATAAGAATTCTGATTTAATAGAGTACAAGTAAGGTGAACTACAGCTTGATATTGCCAAACGAAAATTCAAATGTTTCTTTCTGCATGGTTCGCTTTTGTGGCTCTAAAAAAGCAGAGGCCCCCCTCAACCTCAGTCTCCCACAACACTTGTTGTGTCCAAAATTCCCTCCAGGGAAATTGAGGAAATAAGAATCATGCCATTTATGTTCAAGAAAACCCTCACTTCGTAAAATTGCATTTTATTTCTTATCCCATAGCAAAGCGAAAGCAAAAAGCATGAATAAACTTCTAGAGATTGACTTCTCTTAAAAGCGGAGAGCGCCTTCGAGCATATTTATATAATAAAACGATCTCCCTATTGTTGGCAGTGCCGTGACGTCAGTGCAGAGCACCCCTTTGAATGCCACCGTTGGTAGCGCTCTGCCCTCCGAACATGATAAAAGTTTTCTGAAGAAAAAGGCTTTTGAAGTCTTCTTTTTCGATTTTTTGACAATTGAGATTTGGCAACGCGTGACGAGATAGGTTTGTGACGAAGTGGAAGTTCCTCTTTCCCCTTGGGGAATATTTTTCTTGCGTTTTGTCGTCCACAGATAAGAAGTTTTGGTTTATTTTTATTCATAGTGAGTCAAGAGCTGTGGTTTTAATTTTTATTTAGGCCTGATCAGAAACAGTTGAAAATTAACAAGGCTTTTCCTAGTGCAAAAGATCGGCAAGTTATCTTTGTTTCGAACGAGATTCATTTGCAAAATGCATGTAATGAAAACTTTTCAAAACAATAATTATGAAAGAATTAATTTATTATGTGTAAAGTAATTGGAAGTATTAATTTAATTTGTATTTATTCATTTAATATGAATCATATTAGGCATTAAGTGCCATTCACTCAACCGATAAATAGGCTTAGTACACATTTGATTGGTCTATAAAAGCTCTGCCTGCTAAACATTCGTGTACAGATTTATGAGACTGAAACATTATTTTTGCGATATTTTGACAGTCAACAGATTATTTCTGAAAAAGCACATTCAAAGTATACGTCAAGAGGTAAAAAAATAAATTAAAGGTAATTTTGTAGGTAGGCATGAGCTATTCACGTATGAGTTTTTAGTCGCATGTTTTTAGTCGACACCAAGGCTGAACTTGATCGTAACCGTAACAGTAAACTGGATCTCAAGTTCAGCCTTGGTCGACACATTATCTTGATGATTGGTTGGTGCGATTTTCATATTATTCCAGTGATAAACGTACAGTAGATGTGTAATTTTATCTGTAGGTACATGAAGTCGATAGATTACTTTGACCATATCAGTAACAGATATAGAGGGAGGTAACGGGAGAAATTGCCTCCATTAAGAGGCAAGTATTACTTAAGATTATATGAATAGCAGACGAAAACTTTATAATTTTTCTCATTTAGAGAGCAGATATTTTCCGCAGATATATATCACGAAGAAATTTCCCCACCCTCAGGTCCGTGCGTTGTTGACCATATTCACGTGTAATTGTCAGGTCATTTCCTCAACAAGTAGTGTAATTGACAGTTTACTTCTACAACAGGTATATGCAGTAGTCGATTGTTTCGAATTCTGGATTCGGCAGATTGTTTCGTGAATAAAATTTTTTGAAGATTAGTAGGTTCAGTCTTTCGGTCATTTCCTTGAAAGATATATACAGTCCAAAGAAACGTATGCACGAATGAGTCTATAGGTACATACAGTCCAAAAGTTTTTCTTCGACAGTTGTGTGAGGTCGACAGATCTTTTTACGCCCTAAGTGGAATTTATAGGCCATTTTGTCAACAGATACGTGCAGTCCACACATCACTTTTGCGACAGATACGTGCTACATTTAGGAATTTTGCCGACCGGTACATATATCAGAGAGATCCTTTCGACGAAAGGTAAGCGCAGTCCCGATTAATCCTTTCTTTAACAAATCAAATTTTGCAAACTTTGAGTACGATTCGTTTTTACGATTGCGAATTTTTTCAAGGATCCGCTTCTACGAATGAAAATTTTGTGATCTTGTGTCCGTTTTTAAACAGATGAAACGACTTAAACATACCCATCCGTCGAACATTCTTTGAAAAGGCTTCAAAATTGCTCCTATAAACTTCAAAACTATTTTGATAAACTGTTATGTTTTGAAGCTCGAGATACCTTTTAAACACAGTAAGATATTTTGTGATCGAACAAAAGAAGCTTCAAGTGGCATATTTATTTTTCGTCATAAAAATCTGACGCCACTGAAACTTCCTGATACCTTTAAGAGTTGGGTAAACGTCACGTTCCAAACCTTTCTGTAAAGTGACTTTCGTTGAATGATAAAATATTTTTGTAACAAAAATTTCAAGTCCTAGCTCCCTTTATTTATTCTTTTTTTTATCTGTTTTCGTACAGGACAGTTTTGTGAAGATGAGGAAGACTCAATTGTTGGGTGTTTCGAGTTAAGTTGTCGCAAATTGATTTCTGTTTTTATGGTGACGAGTATTTTACGTTTATCGAATAGCTTTTGGGGGGACATATGTTTCGCGGAAAAGTATCCAAAGAGACGAAGCGTATATATACGTGGATATACATATAATATTTATTTAGTTTTTATTTTCTTGTTATATTTATTTTGTATTTTCTTAAAGAATAAATAAATAAAATGACTTTTTCTATTATTTTTTTTCTTTCTATTTAGTTATTCATCTATTATATATATACCAATAAATCAACCTATTATTTACTAAACTTTCCTTTCGTTTCCTTGTTTTTTATTTCCTACGTTATTTATTCATTTATTTCCCCTTTTCTCTTTCACAAATAATTGTTATATTTATTGATAGATTCTTTCTGTAGTTATATATTTATTTACTTTTCGTTGATCCAAGTAAAAGTACACCATGCGAAATTTTCAGACGCCTTTAAAAAAAAACTGCACAAAACTTCAAAAATGCAAAACTATAGGAGGATAAGTTTATTTTTCATTAGCTCACATTCTTTACTCCCCCCCCCCCCACCCCCACCCCATCGAAAAACCGTTCTTTTAACCACAAAACATGTCTACGCAATATTTTATTGCAATTTTGGGCTTAAATGCATTTTTTACCATCTATCTCTCTATCTTATCTACATATTGTTATTCTTTTAGAAATTTAATACCTATATAGACGTAATTTTTCTGTTTTTTGAATGAAAACGTTAACTTAAAAATGTTGTCTTACCTTTCAAATACAAATAGGGTCAAATTTTCTTGCTTTTTAGAATCCATTCTTATTGCTCGTGCTTGCAGTGACACATGCTTCAAAAATACATTTAAAATCATTAACTTCAGGAACATAATTTTTTTTTTTAACTTAAAAATGATGTTTTAGCAGTTTTAAACTATATTTTTCAGACTTGGTTCTTTCATTTTTGTATAAATTTCGTAAGAAAACAAAAGTTGTACACTATTGTTTTCGATGGATCTATTTGACATTCCTCTGCTTAGGATCTCGTCAATCCCCCCCCCCCCCCAATTTTGCAATTTTTGTCGCATAGATCTTTCTTTTTCTTCACACTACACACAATGTTCTTCGTAACTTCGAAGTAAGTATATGCAACATTTGTCACAATCTGTGCCCTATTCACGTTGAGTGAGTTACTTTATGCTACAACAGGTAGTTTTCCGATAAAGCGGGAAAATATCGTGGAGTAAATCAATCGTCTGTCTTCACTTTCCTCCCGCGTTGCTGCAGCAGGTTTTCCAGGTTGATCCATGCGAAAATAATGAGCCCACCAACCCCGACAGTGATTGCGGAGAATTCCGTCAACACCCTCACGTGATCACCTCTTTAAAGGGACATCGATCCTCTTCGGGGAGGGATCATCCCCCGAAAAAAGTTCGATGAAGGATGAGATGTTCCATGTCATCCTGCCGCTACGAAAAAGTGACGTAATTTGAGACAGTGCAGGTGAGGTACTTTAATGAAAGAGAAACCAGAGAGGGTTGTTATATTGCAAGAGTTGAAACTTTCAGCACATTAATGATAAGTGGAAATTTGTTTATTGCAGAATCAGCCGTTTCTAATAAAATTATGCATAAACACCCTTTGCAATAAAAATGGAGTGAGCACGATTCCCAATTTTCTCAAATTCAATGTCCCAAATATCATTTTCATCTGTTACTAAATCATTTTCAATTATTGACAGAATTCGAATTTTAAGACACATGTATCGAGATGACTGTAAGCCCATTTCGCTGAAAGCAGCCCATGTTGCCTTTTTAAAGCCCCATTGTTGCCTTTTTAAAGCCCCATTGTTGCCTTTTTAAAGCCCCATTGTTGCCTTTTTAAAGTCCCATTCTTGCCTTTTTAAAGCCCAATTGTTGCCCTTTCCAAGGCCCTGTTGCTCTTCTGCATAGCCCAGTTGTCTTCTTAAAACACCTTGCCATTTTTAAAATTGGCGGTTATAAGTATCGTTAATGGAATCGTGAGTTTTGAAAAGGTTCCACTCTGGGACAAAACAAGAGGCCTTTTTAACTCTCTGAGCTCTTTTTGCGAGCTTGTTGTTCTTTTTATTGGGTTCAATTATTAGTTCTTAATAATCGGGTTCAATTATTAATACGTACATTGTTACAGATGAAATAAACTGTACGCTACCGGTTAGATACATTAACCTCTAACATTTTTAACAAAACGTCCGATCGCGGTTTTTTAAATTTTCTTCATAAATAATTAAAAATATTTTTTAAATGGGTGTGTTTTATTTATTTATTTTGTTATTATCTGCAACCCAAATTTTTTAAAAAAAATCCTAGTTGTTGAGTGGTAGAGGATTAAACAACACTCTAATGTTCGACTTGGTTGACACATGTTTCTAAATGTAACGTCCTTTATCGCCGGGAGTGTACAAGCCTACATGATGCAGAGTTTGCACGAGCTCTGCATCATGAATCGGTATGAGCATTATATTAGTAAAACTGATATGAAATATGTATACATTTATATAGATGAAAATAATATTAAGGAGCAAGTGTCAACGAAGCCAATCATTATTCAACGTGGTGTAGAAATTTTAAGCACAGATTTAATTTCATTTCAACTAAACGTTTACAGAAATGTTCAAATGCTCATTTTCAGTCGAACACTTATTGATCAGAATACCTTTCCATAGTTAAAAGTGTTTTTTTACCAAAATAAATTAGTTTTCAGAGTTATGACGTAAATGCCTCAGTTAATGTATGTTTCTGGTATTTAGAAAATTGTTTAGACTTACTAGTACTTTCAAGAGAAAAAAAATGTACATGTATATTTTTCTACACTTTAATTTTGTTATATTTTTTTCAGAAGTTCCATCGCATTGTTGAAGAACTCCTTTTCGACTTCGAATCAAATGTAGTATATTTATGGAAATTTCTGCTCAATATAACGTTGGTTTTACTGAAATGTAACAATTCCCGGTTTCTTTTATCGGAAACATTTCATTATTATTTAAATCTTTAGTGTAAATCGAGCTTTGTAGCATCCCCAACCGCATGCTTGGTAAATTAGGTTAAAACCTCCCCCTTTGAGTGGAAGTATCTGTAGCAGACGATGGTTTCTATCCAGGTCCTGGCGCCGTTTAATTAACCGGCTGTGTTCCGTCTTAAGTGTGTTGATATAAGAGGATCCATTCAGAGTGATTAATGTCACTATTACGTTCCAAGCAGTCACAAATGCCGGCTTCAAAATTTCCAATTATCCCGTGGTTATTAGAAGGAGACTTGGAGGAGTTAGCAGCCCCTAATGGAAATTAAATTGCACGTTCCGGGCATTGTTTCGAGGGGGCTCTACCGTTCCTTGACGTTCGACAGCTCCTGGTGGGAACTTTCTTTCGTTAATATAATGCGGAAGAATAAACAGAAAACCGAATCGTGAATTTAAGATTAAAGTGTACCACAAACATAAAAAAAACAGGGTTTGTGAGGTAGAATTCTGGGGGGTGGGAATCAGATATTTATTAATACCAAATCATTGACAACTTTTCATACTTTTCTCTTTTTTTTCGGAATTGTGACTCTTATTGAAAACTAAATTTTAATGGCAAAGTTATTTCAGTTGGAATCACTTCGACATATTCAGTAATTCAAATTTCAATCGTGAGGGCAGAATAGATTAGTGGCAAGATTGTAAAAATCAATGTATAAATATAAGCATGTTATATATATATGTTTGCGTGTGTGTGGATTATAAAATATCTGAAATCGATTTTCTTTCTTTTATCATCCAGAAAGAGAAAATTATGGAGTGGAAATTCTCAAATTTGCAGAGAAAGACTCTAAAAATTTGTAGAATCTGCGATCTGAGGAATGTATCCAAAGCAAAATTTCACGAAAGTCTCTCCGAATTAAATGGCGACTTAGAACAGTGTGCAGTGTGTTTTCGGAAGTTAAGCGCGTATAAACTTTTGTTGACATAGAATAACAAAATATTTTCTCCTTAATGATCTTTGTACATGCTTCAAACTTACTCTGGACCATTTTTCCGGTTAATTCCGGAGGTTAATGGCTGCCGTAATTAAATTCTTTAACCCTAATTAGCTGTGGATTTTCGGCTTTAAACTGAATTCTTTGTTTATAGGCACGGGAGGGAGAGGAGTGTTAAGAGGCGCTTGATTAATGGCCAGGTAAGCATTCTTTCTTGGACTTAATTTAGTTTGGCAGAAACGCGTTTGTAGCTACATTGTTTTATTTAGAGTGGAAGATTCTTGGAAAGCTAAACGTAAACAGCAGTTTCATTACTATTTATAATTATTTGCAACATATATTGTCCTTTTAAGCAAATATGGTATCTGTAGCGGAGCTCAAAATGTGAAATCGGTTATTAAAGTATTGCTCTTCCATGTACTTGATTAAGGTCGCACTTTTGCTGAATTTTTTTTAAGCGTCAGCATTTTACATATGAACACAAACCATTGTTTTTAGATGAAATAAATGACACTTCCTGATGACAATACCTCAATTTCTCTTAAAAGTGCGGATACTACTCTTTTGCTTAGCATTGGGAGAAGATTATTTGTTTCTGTCAAAAGTATCCATTATATTCTTTTCTAATCCGCACCAATTTACAAATGCTTAAAATAATACAAAAACCTGATGTTTCAACTCAGTATGATCAGACTTAACATTAAGTTACGTTTAAAACTGAAAAAAAGGCTTACTCTTAGAAAATTAAACAATGTACAATCAAAAAAATGTTTTCACTTTGTTCGTTCTAATTATTCAAAAAATAATTCTCAAGTAAGTTTGAAGACAACGAATGATGCTACTGTAGAAACTTAGAATATAATACCCGATGTCGTAAGCTCTTATGTTCCAAATGTTTTCAACATTGGACGTTAGATAGGCTTGCCATACGTCGCGGTTTAACAGGGACGGTCCCGGTATTTTGCTCTCGTCCCGGTGTCCCGCACAGTTTTATCAATGTCCTGGAAACGGCTGTAAGATGTAAAAAGTGAAGAATTTGTTTGGTAAGAATCTTTTATGAATCCATTACTTTTCTACAATCAACATTTTTGACTACGGCTATTGTGGCCACAGTCGAGGTAGTAAGTACTGAGAGAAAGAATCAGTTGACAGTTGCGAATGCAGACAACGCAGTTTAAAGAAAAAGTTGTAGTTTTAAAAAAATAAGACTTAGTAATTAATTGTCAATTAAACAATTTTATGAAGTATTTTAAACTAAATTTTTTTAACACTTCTTTCTAGATGGAAGACCAGAAAAATTATCATTAAAAACGAAACAAAAAATCTTTTTAAGTAAATTAAGAAGCGAAAATTTCTTTTTTATTTTTAAAAGGTGGGTAGACTAACAATCTAGGGTTTCAAATTCCCCCTCCCGTTACTTGCGATCCCTAAAAAAGGCTTAAAGCTCACCATTTGGCTTCTAATTTTTAAAAAATTTCTGGGAGATCCCCCGGTAACCCGGTACAGGTCCCCATATTAATGTGTCCCGGTTTCACTCACCAAAAATACGGCAAGCTTAACGTTAGACGACATTTTTGAATTTCATATAATGCCTTTGAGTTTAAGCAAGCGAGTTTTGAGCAAGAGAGTTAACTAAAGTACCCGGTATTTTCCATGCTACAGGAATTTAGATTTTGTGGTACAAATCAGTTTTGTTTATTTATTTATTAAATATTTTAACTCGATCTTATTTCTCATTTAAAACATTTTAGTGCACGAAACTGCTCAAAATACAAAATATTATTAAAAATAATGTTCCTCTTCTTCATTTATACCAAAGCTTTTTATATAAAATTATTTGAAGTTTTTGAGATCACCAGAGCTCCCAGAAGAAAAAAAAACTGACGCCTAAATTACTTCCACAAAAAGAAAGTCGCCTTGAAAATGATTAATGGCTATGGAAATTGCATGAAAGATGCAGTTCTCACTATAAAGAATTCCCTTACATAAATCCTCTCAGTTAAATTATCCATAATTTTCGACGCAGTTAAACAACTTCGAAAATCTCTCTGAATCTTCCAATGCAAAAATGAAGTGTTTTAATCATAGAGAAAATAATAACTTAACCCCTTGCGGCACGAGTTTTTTTCGGAAAAACCGGCAAAAAATTATAGAGTTTTTTTTTTGACAAAAAATGAGTATATGAGTATAGTATAAATTCCTTTTGGAAATTTCATTTGTATGGGATGAGAGGTGGGAGGGAGGGTAAAAGTTATATAAAAAATTATTATACAAACAAAGTGCAAACGGATCTCAGAGGGGGATTAGAAATAAAATAACGCGTTTACAAGATCACCCGTGTGACTCACGGACATGTGCAAATTTTCCGGTATCTTTCGCCCGTGTCGGACACGGACAAATGCGTTCAGTGGTTAAATCCATACTAAAACTTTAACTGCAGCTACACAAAACTGGGACAAGTGCAACAAAAGAATCATAATGAATAAAAGATTCATCGAAAAAGAATCCTTATAAGTATAACTTAATGTGAATTAACTTCGAGTAAAACTTGGAGACATTGATGTCTTTCTGTGTACTTTCTAATTTCATCGCCAAACGTAGAAAACTATTTGCTTGAATTCTTTGAAACCCAGCCTGAGGTTTTTATTTATTTAAATATGTATCGCTGGTAACTGACATTTCTCTACTTACTCATTTTCACAATCAGAGCAAACCTGCATAATTCGTCTCATTTACGTCATACTCCCAGATTTGAAAATTTTATTATTATTCTGTAAACAGATCCTGTCCTGGATATTAAAAAACAAATGTATTCCCATTTAAATACTATTTACGCTATCGACTTGCGTAAAACGTGCTCTTCTAGAAAAAAATTTCGGTTTAGAAAAAGATTGAATTTTGTGCTGTATCTCGTTCGAATTCTTGAAAGTGTGTGGGAATTTATAGCAATCAAACAGTTCACAGATTTATGCATATAGATATTTTTCAAATGATTCAAGATGTTTCTGCATTTATGATTATACAAATTATAGCTACGAATTCGGTTACGAGGCGGTTTATTAAATTTCAGATTTAAGAACTTCCAAAAATCAAAAAGTTTTATGTTATATTTTTAATTGTAAAAAGATATACTCTTAAACTTAATAACATACTTTTGAATGTTTATAATAGGAAAATAATTTTTAACTTTCTAATTTTATGCAGCTCAACCCCCTGCTCGTTGCAATTGCCAAACAGGCTGATCCCGCTCGTCAGCATAGGCGCACAGTGGCTTTCCCAGAAAAACTTTAATACTCTGATACCTTTCTCGATCCCTGACAGACTGAAAATTCGGATCATGTGTCTGTTGTTGTTGTGTTGCTTATTATGCCACTTATGTATCCAATCTCTTCTTCGCAGAGCGACCAGGAATTAAGACAGTAAGGAGCGCCTTCCGCTTATATATGAGCACCACAACGGTGGAAGTACGACTTGGCTCATTATGTATTTGGAAGAAACGAGATGGCCCCCCAACAGATACGCCACCTTCCGTTTCTTACCTCAGAGGGAAGGGACGAGAAATTCTCCCCCCTCCGGTACCCTCGGAACTGCCTCGGGACTTCAGGGTTCACGGATTTTACATGCACGTATCCCCAACTGTACATGGTGGGTCTTTAGCGGGTCGGATATCGAAGGATCATGTGTCTGGATAGAAGCACAGATGTTAATTATATAGATTTTCAAGTGTTGGAGCTTTTTTTAAACTTCAGATTATACTTTCTAACATTCTATGATGTTACTGATTTTTAGATTATAGTTTCTGGTGTCAAAAAATGATTTTAGAGGATATGTGCTGGATTAGGTGAATAAAGTAGGGATGTAACGAATATTCGGCCACTATTCGGCCCTTTGGCCGTATATTCGGCCTGGCCGAATAGTTCTGCTGCTATAGAAATGTAAAAAAATAAAGAAACTAGTAGATTTTGAACGTTTATAATTGTATTATAATTATTGCAAAAGAATACATTAGTATATAGTTTTAATAAATAAAAATAATTTAGAAAAAAACTACTTTTTTTAAACCTTGTTTTAGGCTTGACTGAGCAAAAACAGATTTTAAAAATGTAATATTGTGTTTTATATTTAGCATTTGATCCCAAAAGCTGGCAATATAATGGGGAATATGATAAATTTATTTTGTTATTATTAGCAAACTGGAAGTCAGACTTTGTTTCGGTAGACTGATTTATTGTGAATATTGGGTAAAAGAGAAATGTGAAAAGCCTTGAATATATCATGAATATTTAGATAGAATAAGTTATTGGGGATTTTGAAAATAAAAATATATTCCAGTTAAATGCATTAAGTTTTAATAGATCTTTTAAAAATAGATATGTAAAAACCCCATAAAATAAAAATATTAAATTTTATAACTTTTATATTTAATATCTTTATAAAATAGTTTTAAGCAAGGTAAAAGTTCTGAAGCAATAGTAGTTCTTTCATTTAAATTAAATAATTGGTAAAATAATGCTAATGCTTACTACCGTAAAACCTGTCATTTCTATTCCGCTTGTGGGTGAAATTTAGTTTTATTACATTCAAAACAATAGAGAAAATCGATTAATTTTAAATAGTTTTAAATGCATAACAAACATAATTAAATCATAAATTACACATTAAATTAGACCATAGATTGTGTAATTGGTGTTTGACTTCGTGAATAATTTTAAATTTGACAAATACTTTCTATTGCAACGATTTTCTAGAAATTTTAGAATTCGGCCTAAGACATTGGATGAACATTCGGCTTCGGCCTAGAAAAAAGGACCGAATATTCGCTATTCAGCCAAATCACTATTCGTTACGTACCTTAAATAAAGTCGATACACATTTTATGTTAATCATCCTTCAGGTGCGAATTGAGTTTATCCGATTGTAATCTCAGTAATTAAATACAGTACGATTAAAATAATTTTAAACAATAAATGTCTGTGTGTTCTTATGGCCGCTCTTCACTGAATTAAGTCATGAGGTAGAAATAAATTTGAAGTAGAGGGAGGAAATCTAAGCTTCTTACTCGTGTGGTTCAGAGTTGAATACTAGCTTTAAAAATAAAACTGAAATAATATTTAAATTAACGAGGCAGTCAGATTAAGTGATGATTAAAACATCCGGCTACAAGTTTGCGCAAGTAAGTGCGAAAACTTCAGTTGACACGAAGTAACAAAATCATTTCTCTTTAACGATCATGCTCCAGGCTAAAACGGAACCTTTCCCCCCCCCCCCCCATTAATCCGGGTATTGGTGGTTATAATTAAATTCTTCTAAATCCTTTTCAAAAACGGGCATTTAATCCTAATTAGCTTGACACTTTCGACTTTAAACCGAGTTCCTTGAAGAAGGAGAAGGATAAAGCTGCATTTGATTAAAAGTCAAGTTAACATTCATTCTTAAATTTAATTTAAAGATCTTCAGGTTCCTGTTTTTAGTTGGGCATTCATTTATGTGGTGTATGAAAAACATTTTAAAAGATATTTATTTCTTAACATACTCTGTTAACCCCTTCCCTCTCACTCACGTGAAAATGACGGGTTGAGGTTTCCCCTTCTATTTCTCGCTCTCGTGATATTTCCGGGCTGGAGTGTTTAAAATTTCAAAATAAAAACAAATCAAAAATTAAAAACGAATATATACGAGTATATTGTTCATACACATATTTTTATATATTTTTCAGGGATAAAAAAATGGGCACTTTTAGGACCGTTTTCTTGAAAGTTACCCGACCGTAAGTGGGTTAAGTCCTTTAACAACAGAAATGGGGGGTGGTCAGAAGATTCTTTTTAAAAAAATCCCCTCAGTTTGACAACAAAAAAGTATTTTCCGCTATGCTCATTTACATTCTCCTCTTAATTACCAAGTACTTTTGCACGAGCAAACATAGCTGATGAATATGTATACATATATATATTATGTGAGAGGGGAGGGGGATACTAAGCAATCATCTAAAGCCCTTGAATCAAGAGGAAAGATGGACTTATATGTACTGTTAAAATTGGTGATTATGTTAAACTCAAATTTTGATATCTGTATGAGAGCTCCTAGAGTTTCATTCTTCTTCAAAAAATAATAGGATCCCCACCTCCGGAGGGAAAACTAATTTCGTAATTCGTAACAAAAATGGTAATTTTCCACAGTGGCAATTTCGTTTCTTTCTTTCTTTCTTTGAGGGCCGAGAGTAGTTTACAGTTAAACTTGAAAAAGAAGGGAAAAATTGCTTTCTATCCAACGTGGTTGAAATACTTCACGCAAAAATTTCAAAACACATTTCGACATTACAGTACTCAATTAAATTGTGAAACAATGATTGGATTAAAACAACTCGAAAATTGATGCGCAAGGGTAAAATTTGGTTCTTCTTACAAAGCTGCGATAAAAAGTTTTGGTGCCATTTGAATTTAAGGTTAGCGCTTATTTTAAGATGAAGAAGATCCCGTAAAAATATTATCAGTAGGACTTCCTAGAGTTGGATGCTGACAAATTATTATAGTTTATGTATCGCTATCAGAAGTAGTTTTCAAACAAACGGTGTTTCTTTTTCTTTTGTTCTTTTTATCATGCCACGAAATGCATGTTCGTAGAGCAGCAGTGAGAAGTTGTTTTCCCTTCCTCTACACTATACTGGCAGAAAAACGGCTTTTCCAGATTTTTATGTGTTTTATCTTTATATTTACTTATTTATGTATTTATTTTTAGAATTTTTAATGCATGTTTGTAATGTAACAGGCAGAATGGAAACCATATAGACGTGTTTCGGAGGGTTTACCTATATTTATTTATTTATTTATTTTAGTGAGCCACTTCTAAAAAGCAAAATATGGAACTTGGAAATTCAGATAGTACTTCATCTAATCTGCTATTTGTATTTTTACCCACCAAAGATAAGGTTCCATCTAATTCTGAATGGATGCCACTTTGATTTGAAAATGACACTTTAGTATGATTTTACTCACGAAACGTAGAAACCTCACAACGTTCATCTTTCACAGTTCATTGAAAAACTATGGCAATAAAAAATTAAAGTATTTCTTCAGCATAAATATTTTATTATTCACAAAATATACGGAGCATGTTCTATATTAAAGAGTCTCTTGAACAGTACGTACTTACATATATATAATGTATATTTATGGGCAATTTTAAATTCCCTGCAGCTCATATTCTCCTAAAACACGAGCTATTTCTTAAATGAAAATGTGTAGCCTCTGTTCTTAAACCGTGCTCTCGAGGGGCCCAAGAATTTACAGCAACAGGTTCGCGAAGAAATAAAATCGCATTCTAAAGTATTTTTAATGTCTTGGGACCGATTCAATCACGCTAACATGTTTGCCTTTCTCTTCAGGTGGACAAAGGGGGAAGGGGAGTTACGATCTTATCCCTATTTTCAAGATGATACGGATTTGCTGCTGCCCTCCGGGGAAAAGTGTCTTATAAATAGAGGGAATCTGTCAGGAACAATATCATATTTGCTAGGAATTTGCTAGGAAGTTTGATTAAAGTTGAGTTTACATATTGTAGAAGCGAGAAACAATAAATTTTAGTCGATGCCACCCTTGTACAATTTACACCCTTGTATCTTCTTTGAGTATTGATGTATATACACCATTTTTTTTATTGTAGAAAACTAATATATTTTAATATTTTAAATCAACATTCAAAAAGAATATTATGCTCAATGAGTTCAAGCGGATGTTTTTAAGGAGTTGTAACGGATAAAACAACATTAAGGTAGCACAAAATTTGCAAACACGTGTCTAGCATATTCAACGAAAAAAGGTCAGCTTATGGAGAAGAAACATTCGATAAAAGCAACGAGACAGCTCGAATATCAGACAGATACAAAAATAGAGATTCAACTTGATACCAATAAGACTATTGGAAGCCCAATTGAAAAGAACCAATAGGAAACGTGGATCAAGCTAATGAGAGTCTTAAAATTACATTGCATAGAGAGAAACTAAAAGAGCGGTTTAGCTAAATTCCAGGAAAGAAATTCCATCTTCATTTTTCATCCATAATCTCACTTTTTGCATTTAAAAGAGGGTTTCTTGTAAACCTGAAACAAGTGTTTGCAATTTTCTGAAAATTTTACGCTACGTTAACGTTGTTTCATCCTTTTTTCGAGTTTCAGAACAAAGGTATTTTTCGGTCATGAGTAACTTATGCTTCCGATCTATTAAGGCTGATGTTCCGCTGATTTTTCAATGGCTGTTCTAAAAATTGAGAAATCGGTGTTTTATTATTCATTTGGCGGTTGTCCTGCTTTGCTCTAACCATATACTTTTAAAACTAGACCTAGGTACCGTGTTATCATCTTCACTTTTTTAGTGACCGAGGAGCAAGAGATCACATGAAGCCGACATTCAAGCTTCCTACAATAGGCTTCGTCCAACGCCTTTTGTCTTATCAGCTAAGTTTCTTCCTACGACGGGAAATGCTCCCTGCTGAGTTGTACTTGTGCGGCAAAATGGATTAATTGAAAATTATTTTTCAATTCTGACATGTAAGCTCGACTGATTCTTGCCTGTGTCTCATCATAACGCCTATTTGCGACGTCTAGTTCTTTAAATTCAATTGCTCAACCGTTCAGTTAACTAGCGCCAGGGAGTTAGAGAGTCATGCCTATAACTATACATTTCGCCAATCTGCGACCCTGTCTGTGTTCCTCGTTTATATTGATTTTTAAGCGTAACAACGTCTCTATTTGGGAAGAAATTCACTAAGGGAATATTATTA